>JAZHAC010000002.1:10015000-12415000 GCA_039707435.1 Actias luna | reverse complement strand
ATACCGAATTAACTTATGGGGTTATTGAGTAGAGAAAATTCAGATCAGGGTAATTGGTGGATAGATTTTAATTTGCATGTTAATATGTTTCTACCTGTAATTAGTGATGAATGTATGATAGTCTTATAACTGACCATGTTGGTGGTGCGACTGCGCTTGCTGCGTGTTCGTGGCCTCGTCGGCGGTGCGCTTGAAGAAGTTATGTTGTAGCGCATAGTACGGCGTCACACGCTGCTTCGGATCATACTCTAACATACGTAGAATCAGGTCCTGTAATAAACATCAATCTTTATATATATAAACTGACATGTTGTTTGTCCGCGATTAACTCCTAAACTACTGGACTGATTCAAATCTTTTTCAAAGGGTGATAGGAAAAAAGAAGCTGGTCGGATCGTTAGGATCACCCGGTCGGTTAATTTAAACCTGAACATTACATTAAGTCAGTCCAACCATTTGTATTAATCGACAATACTATAATATTTTAACAATGCTGAAGTAGTAGTGTATTTCATTTTTATAACAAAATTATCTCTTGTGTAGCTACGTAAGTGTAAAATCAACATTTGAAAGTAAAACTGATACGAACAAAAAGTTTTGAAACCATAGGTACACGTTTCCCTCGATTTCATAATGCAGAAAAATATTAAGATGGACCGTAAATCAGCACACAAAAATATTTCCTTTAGGCCTGCAGAAACAACCGTAATCCAACTATAATTATAAAGAGGTATTATTATCATAACAAAATAATTAAAAAATCCTTTTTCTTAACTCACACTTGAAAGCAGTTATTTATTATGTCATAAAGTAATATTTGCAGCTAGAGCTATGACATTACGATATCATAGTTCGTACATTAATAGATGAAATAATTCTAACGTTCGATGAGTTTTAAATACATCGCAAATCAATAGTTTGTAGAAGCTACTAGTGGTTACGGTTTAATATTCAATTCTAGAACAAAAACTGATTCGAATAAGTGTGGCATTTAGATGGATTTTTTCGAAGACGGTTTTAAAACCAATTCATTGGAAGCAACTTTGAAATGACTCTATTTTTTTAAATTACCTGTGACAGTAGTGGTAGAAATTAAGTCAACGGTGAAGAAATATACTACTAGAAACGGAATAAAATTGGGGTAATAAGTTTCTTTTGATACGTAGAATTACACAGATGTGTAAATCTATACTCTAACCGTATTATTTAGGTTATCGTAAAAAGCAAAGGTAGCATAGTTTCTCCTTAAACTAACTGCCGTTTTGTGTAGTGACTATTTATTTTGGAATCGTTATGGTCTAAACGTCTGGGGTCAGTCGACATCAGTAGCAACATTTGTGGACAGTCGAGACTAAGAAAATGTCAACTTTATGATCAGCGGCCTATATTATTTATTCTTGACTGTATCTTCAGAAAGGAACAGTTTTTTAAACGAAAGCATAATGTCAACCATTATGAATATTGTTTACTGTGGTAAAAGTTACATATTTGTTATTAAGAGAATAAAATTTCTACGCGTCATGTTCAACATAGTACAGTACAAATACACCACTAATTGTGTGCTATACTACCAACTAAGAGGTGCATTTAGTCTCTATTTGAAAGAAATCATTTGAGCCGATTATGGTTTAGTTGGTAGTGTATACTGACTTCGCATTAACGGACGTTAAGTTCAAATTCCTGCAAATTTGCAAATTCTGTGAATGAAAATATCGCGATGGAATCACGATTTTTTTTTATACTTAAGGTTTAGCATTATGGCCATAATCTCACCTGATCTTAAGTGACAATACGGCCCAAGTTGGTAGACACGCTAAACCTGTGGAAAAACTGGCTCTCAAGTGCAGCTGCCGGAACACACCTATTGATATTTGGCGGCAGGTTTACAACTTGAGGGTGGTAGCTACCGAGACGGGCGTTAGAAAAAGCCCTACAACCATGCTATGGTTTCCTCACGATGTTTTCCTTCACCGAAAGCTCAAGCTCATTGTAGGTGCTTGGATTCGAACTCACGGCCCTTGACGCGAAGTCGTACACACTACCACTGAGCTGTAATCGCTTCATATAATCGTCAGTTAATGCAGTTGTACTTGACAGCCAGTTCCACTACTAAGCTTAACATATCACTTTTAACATCAGGTGAGATTATGTCCATAAGGCTAAACCTACATCGTATAAAAATCACTTGTTAGATCGTTACAATATCACTAGTGATAGAAGATAACTTGTTCCAAAAAATCACTGTGATAATATATTAAGTTGATTTAGTCAATGTCATATTAATAAAACATATTTAAGTATTCATTACCTTGAATTTGAGATAATCTGATACGGAGTGTCCAGGTTCTCCTCGACGTCTCGCTGCCGGTCCACCACCCTCGACGCCCAAGATGTCGTGTAGCCGCCGCGAGCCCGCCGAACGGTACTTCCTGTAACCACTGCGCACAATACCTATTCTGTCACTGTGCCTCATTTCTCATACGTCCACACTATTACTAACTATACATATCATAATAACAAAATCAACCCGTCTCGCCTGTTTGTCTATACGCGAGACACTCAGAAACTACACAACAGATTCTCATAGTTTTCTCCAATACATGGAGTGATTCATGAGATAGGTTTAGGTGTATAAATCACTACGGCTTCGTGTAAATCGACTTAAATATGAGGATGCTTGTTGAAATACTGTATACCAATTGAGTTATATGAAAACAATGTATTATGAAATGATTCTTAATAACATCTATTAAACTTTAGTGAGGTTATAACGTCTATCTTCTATGACTAACACAATCACCTGCACGAAACAGAGGCAGATTGCTAATACAGAGGTAAGGGGCCGTTCATAAAATACGTTAGGCCAATTTTTACCTTTTTAGATCCCCTCGCTCCCATACCTTACTCCAACCTTTTTACTTTATACACACTATCTACAACGCCCCTATTTATATTACGTCACAAATGATAAAACCCTCTCCCCTGTACAGGAAATAAGACAATTAAGAGCGGTACACAAATATCAATATAATTGAATATTTATTTATTTTACAAAATTGTTTTATGAGCTGCAAGCGTCACATTTTCTTAGAACCCCGTGCGAACATATTTTACGAACGGCCCTAAATAGAAAAATGCCAAAATGTTTGTAGAAAGTTATCTCGGCAACTATTGAATTGATCCTGATACTTTGTTAACTAATAAGATGTTTTATTATTTCCAAGCGGCCCTTGTGGATTATGTTCCTTTCTTACTGAACTTCGGATAATAAGTAACAGGTAAAAAACAGCTGGTATATGGTTATGCTAAAATTATATGAGATGCATGTAAGAAGAAGTATGGAATATATTTAAATGTTACATTATTGTATGGGGATAAACCGATTCCACGCCCTCGGAGAATCTTGGTAAAATCTAAAGAAACGACAGTATAGTGGAATAAAAGCTAAATTAATTGGGATTTTCATAATAACATGACCAACCAAGTAATTAGCACTAAAATATTTATTATTTATTTAAATATAATAATATTATTTTAAGGTATACATATATTTTAATTAAAATGTTGGGGGATTGAAATGGTAGAACTTATTCACATGGTGTATTAAATCAACATCCAAATTATATAGGATATAAACAAAAATTGAGGGAGCCCTTGAAATATTTTTCTACGATTACAATTCAGAATTAATATTTACCTGCCATCCTTTCCGTTGACTTTCTTCAAAACGTATCCGCCGCCTTCTGACGCCGGTAGTTTATCGAAAAACTTTCTAGTTTTGTGAGCCTGGAAATTTACCATTTTCTACATTCATCATATACTACTGACAATAATTATTATGCACCAAATCATCACTTATTATATCCAAAGGTTAACAGTATAAAAAATTAAGTTTTTTTTTTCGTTTTATATAATATGTCTTAATGTATCACTAGGTGAAAGACGTTTTCATAGTTTTTCTTTTTAAATTTTTCGTTTAATGTTTTATTCACAATCTCACCTGACGTTTAGTGACGTTGTGGCCAAAGATGGTGAACACACTAAGCCTATTGGAGACTGGCTCTCAAGTTTAACAACCAGAACACACCTATATATATTCGACGGCAGATTTACAACTTGAGGGCGGTAGCTAACGATGGGCATTAAAAAAAGCCCTACCACCATCTACCGTTACAAGTTTTAAACAAATAGTTAATGTACCGGTATATTTGTCTGGGTTAAAAAACACTCGATGTAGGTGTCTATGCATGAATATACTAATACTTTTAATGCTTCTGACAGGAACTATAATAAAAAGTTACCTGGTCGAGCAGATGGTCGGGCGGCATGCCCAACACCTCGACGATTTTATTCATCTGATCGACCTCGTTGGCACCGCTGAACAGCGGCTCTCCCGTGTGCATTTCCACTAATATACAACCGAGTGACCACATGTCTATTGCGAGGTCATACGGAATACCGAGGAGGACCTCCGGTGACCGATAAAACCTAGACTGGATGTATTGGTATATCTGTAAACATAAAGAATGTATCAAATATATATGGAGAAACTGTATTATCTATTGAATTAATGGTGATCAAAGTACAAGTAATGCTATGTTCAATACAACCTAAACACAACTATATCCACTGTAGACACAGCAGACTATTTGAAGTTGTCACCGTCATGTCGGTCTGAAAACCTATAGGCAACTTGATACACACTGGCTGAGTGTGAAACGACACAAACTTAAAGAAAGTCAATATAACGGATTTACATGTACATGAGTTATGCTATTTAATTTATAAATAAAAGTGAAATAAAGCTTAAAAGGATACTTGTTTTGAATTTTATTTATTATCCTTTAACCACATGATCAACTAATGCTCCGCTAAATTGAAAAAATCGCATATTTTGTCACCCACCTAACTTAAATGTACTAACAAAACGCTACTTATTAGGAGAATGCGACCCACTAAAACCTAAACGCAACATGATTCTAGGAAAGCATCTACTGCAACCAGAAGAGGTTGCAGCTATTCTTGCCAAAAAAGTCCTGCAGTATATTAATGCTATAGGATTAGACAGTGAGATTCAGTAGCGTGTGGCGATCACAATAGATTCTAGAAAAGCATCTACTGCAACCAGAAGAGGTTCCAGCTATTCTTGCCAAAAAAGTCCTGCAGTATATTAATGCTATAGGATTAGACAGTGAGATTCAGTATCAACCCGACCACAATAGATCATCATGATCGCAGTGATACAGAATTGGATGGCTGCAAAACTTCCCTAAGAATGAAAATAATAAACCTTCTGGTACATAATTAATAAAAACCGAGTGTTAATTACTGAACAAAAGTATTATACCTTAAAATCGTACAAGTATAACAAAGAACACGCCCTGATAAAATATGAATGAACAATATACAGCATCGTACGTAATAGAGCATCCCTATCTCGGCGTATCAAATGGCGAGTTAATTACAATTGAGACGTAATTATTGATAACCCGTGTCAATTCGGATAAGGAATCACTCGACTCCAGTGTGATTTATATTCGCAATTACCATAAAACAGAATTACATAAACGTACGTATCATTTTTATTTATGATATCTTTTCGCTAAGGAAACTAGCTAAGTATGGTCCTTGAAAATCAGAAAATGCTTTTTTTTCTATGTTCTGCAGCTTAGTGCGTGCACTGTGTACCTGATGTTAAGAATATTACAATCGTAATCAGTGGCGACTTACAATGAAAAGAATTCACTGCTAGTCACCGATGTTATGCTGACTTGCTTTGTATAAAACATTGACTGCTTAGCCGCGTCATCCTTTGCCAATGTCAGTGAACGACTCACGGAATGATAACACATGTGCCATTTAGATCAGGAATGCTAAACGCAATACAGTGGAACATTGCGGAAGTTCTGTCATACAGAATTCTAATCATCAAGATTGCCTGACTTCTTCATAAAGGCTAATCGTATATGCTTTGTACAAAATTTGTTAAACGATACCGTAATAAGGTCTGCGGCAGTTTCCAAGAGAGGGTTCTTCTAATTAAACTTTTTGATGAAAACATTATATGAAATGAAAATATGAAAAAAATATCTACTATAAATGTAACCGCTTTTCAAATGAATAATAGATATCAGTTACATGTAATTTACTAGCTTTAATTAACAAATAAATACTGATTTATTTAATAATTTGTTCGTTTTGGTTTGCTTCATGCTGATAAAGTGTATTTATATTTAGTATATTCTGTTCACGTGTACTCGTAAGGCATAGAAAAGTGTTTGTTCCCGAGGCAGTATACGTTAATTTCACTTCCACTTTTCATTGTACACACCCATTATATATTTTTGTCAGTCGATCAGGCTAACAGAACGTAACAACCAAAAATTAAAATGTAGATAACAAAAATAGTTTTTTATTAATATATTGCAACGCATTACTATATATTGCATATGATATTATATGATATTGCAATTGTAACAAAGTTTTGCAATTTAAATTGATATCAAATCAAAATTTTACTTATCGTGCTATTATAAAGAGACTTTGTAAGTATTAAGAATTTTTATTATGTATTTATAATTACAATTGATTTCGTCTCGTAAAAGTCAAAAAGAAACCAAAAAAAGTTCAAGACGTTCTAATACATTTAGCAGTCATAGCGAAGAATTGTAGTTGAATCCTTCCAGTACTTCAAAATTGCGTGAACTTCTGATTATAGTAGTTAGCGCTTGGAAGGTTTAAACTGTCATGAATAAAATATGAATCATATAAAAATAACTGACCCGCCATTTTGTAGCGAATGCGGTCATTTAGATGATACACATCAATCACATTTTAATGGAATGTTTCCAGAAATCATAATGATAGAAAATAGTTTTTTAAGTGTAAATATTAATGTTCATTACAACATTCTGACTCATACACGATTAAATATTAGCGGAATGTTGTGTCGTTAAAGTATAATCTCATTCTGATATTTTATAAAATATATAACATAACTTGTTAAAGGTATAAAACGAAACGCTTGCCGTCCACTGTCGCGGTTAAGAACTAGGTTAGGTTAAACTGGATTATATACAATAGCGCGAACCGACTGCACTAGAGACCGACGTTTCATTAAAAGTTATCCTATTTTATTACTTTCTTTTAACTTGATAAAATAAATATTCTTCTACAATAAATCGCTTTGTCTCGATTTGGTGCAAATTCTACATAATTATTGACTGTACACACAATATCCAGTGACTATCCTGTAATTGAAGCGTATATATATATATACTATGTAACATAATACACCGACTACGAGGTCGTATCATCTCGGTAAACAATTTTCTAAAACCGTCACATCAGGTACAAGACAAAGTATCAATAATAAAACAAAACGCCCACGCTCATTCATTGCCGTTAAACGATATAAACAGACTCACCCTTTGACCTAGTTGACATGAACTGCCAAAGTCCACAATCTTAATGGCGGACCTTTTGGGGTTGCATAGTAGTATATTCTCAGGTTTAAGATCACAGTGAATTATATTTAGTTCTGGAAAAAAAAAAACAGTGTCAAATTCAGTTATTAAAAAATATTTTTATACAATTTATTTATTATTTAAAAACGTAATTCTATTCCACGATATTTAAATTTTAACATCGTTTAGAAAAGTCTAGCAATAATTTGAACCGTGATAAGAATTAATGGCGTATAAATATGTATCGATATTGCCTCGGCGTTGTCGTTCTAGAATTGTTATTACGAAAGCCGTGCGAAGTTAAGCTGGGAAAGGTAACCTTAATTAATAAATAATAAAATTGTATTAAACCCTTATTTAATTGATACTTCCTAATTCCTTTTTAAAAGGCAATTGACCCATATGTAATATTATTTTCCAGGAGTATATAAAAAATAATCACTTGTAAGAAATTAAATGACTTGTTAAGTTTATCGTCTGTCAACTATGTTATATCCAGTATATGTACCATTTTGTATTGTAGATGGTAAGCAAAGTGCAACCTAAAACAACGATGATCTCCGAAAGTTTAGCAGTGCATTAGATACTGTTGAAGTCTTGCCTGCAAACCAATCGACAGTTGTACATATATATACCTACTGGCTAATTCTGTATGACACCCAACAACAACTGTGACGGGTTTATCATCATATGCATAGTAGTTACAACTCAGTCAAATTTAAAAACCTTACTTGACTGCTGGTTAACCACCGGTTGAACTCGAAATGTGATATACCTAAGTGGTATACTATTAGCAGTTATAACTTTAATTATTAATCAGTGAAATTTTATCATCTCTTCTAACTCAAATATAATTTTTCTTTTATCCTTGCTTTTTAGGTGTACAATGTTTATAGATTTTCAGGCTATAGAAGTTGATACTAATTTTATAAAAGATGGCATGGGATATAAATACCCACAAAAGACTACAACTTTTAAGTAGTTTTGCAGGCGTCAATAAACTATATTTTCGAAATTTCCTTTTTTTTTAAGATAACACGAAAATATGTGACAGCCTTTAGGTTTCGTCGTTCCGTGTTCTTTAATCGTCAGCTGATAAAGTACTAGTTGAGTCTTTAGTAAATATAAATCGAAAACCGAAGTTGTAGACATAATACGCGTATATAGTACTTGTATTCCGCTAATCTTAAGCAATGGACCGTAAAGACTTTCCAAATAGTTTCACATCGCAACATACATTTAAAACTAAACATACGCAGTAATATAAATATACAAATTATTTAATAGAAACTGACCTATATTACAGGAAAGTTTATTTAAAATATATGTAGATAAATTTCTTATGAAAGCATAAATGGTGCATATTGTTTTATATATTTGCATGCCAAAATGACGACACAGAACATCATAATATGTACAGTACAAAAAACATCGATGAGTATCCAGAAAACTTTAGCTGTCTCCGCTTTCATGCTGACCTCTAAGCATCTTTGCAATTGGACTATATCCAGATCGAACCCGAAATACAGACCTACTGCACCTAGCATTTGATGGTCACGATACAACGGAACTCAACTGTCGTATCGTAACACTCTACAAATGTTACCTTTACCTCATATAATATAATTAGCTGTGTTCGCAACTTCGCGTGGAACTAAAAATTACTGAATAATTTTTGCCCGTTTTTGTAACTTTTTCAATACATCTTTGCTCTTATTGGTGATATAACATGATGTTAAATAGCCTCAGGCATTCCTTAATGATTGCTCTATCAAATATGAAAAGATTTTTTTTTAATCGTACGGGTCGTTCCTAAGATTAGCGCGTTTATACAAACTTTTCTGCGTTATAATAATATTAATGTACATTACTAACATATATACACAGAATATATGAGCAGGTTGTTAAGACTCACCGGGTTGACTAAGGAACAGTAGTGCTGTGCATAGTTGTTGCGCAAACTTCCTCGTGAGATTCAGCGACACTCCGCGGAAGTTTGTGTTGCGCAGCAAATCATACAGATTGTACGACAGCAGCTCGAACACTAGGCACAGGTGGTTTCGCCACATGAAATGGCGTTTCAATTTCACTGTAATAATAACCCATTTATTAATTTCAATTTGATGTTAGGTGCCAATAAAAAAAAAGTATTTTTTTTTTAGTTTCTAAATTAGCAGGACAATCTATACTATACACTAGTTGATCTTCTGAACAAATTCTGCTTTTTCGAGTAGTCAATCACATCGACTACAGCGACGTCTATCGCGTTATGATCACTTATCGACTTAAAATTATCCTATCATTCAAGGTGGTTCAAATAACACAGTGTGCAAAATTTGATTGAAACCGGTTCAGTAGTCTAGGAGTTCATCGCGGACAAACAACGTGACACGAAGTTTTTATATATAAAATAATATTAAAACCATTTTATTATTGAAAGCATTTGAAATTTTTAATTGAATTAAAGTGTGCGGGTGTGGTTATGACAACCAGCTACACCTAAGATTACATCGCATGAAGACGTAGCTTCAAATATTGAAATGTTACAAACATAATAACATCCTATTATCATTTTAACTTTAATAACTTACCTATATAATACTTATTTTCAGCATCTGCTCTATTCATCATTTCTAGTAACTTGACTTCTATTTGTGCCTGATTTAGGAAAGGCTTCTTATTCTTAATTATTTTTATAGCTACTTGACACTGCTCCTCGTGATCATATGCTTTCACAACCTGAAATATAACAAATAATTTAACTTTAATTCTACCATATTTTAAATAACTTTTATTACAAAACATATGTATAGCGACAAAATTTTCACTGTACAATTAACAATGGTATAACATATAATGTAACAACCTATATGTTTGAAATTTTGGGTATATTAAAAGTGTTATGGAGGTCATTTACGTTTACGCCTTGATCAGAGATAACACACTATAGAAAATATAATTTGAAAGATGCTAATACCATAATATAAAATGAAAAATAAATAACGGTATAGAAATATTGGGTAACAAAGAAATTTTACATGAATACAATTAAAAAAAAAGCCACTTGTTGTAGCTATTTTGACTAACATGATGGAGATTTTTCTAATACCCACCTGGCTAGCGATAGCCTACAAACTTGGAAAGCTACCGTCAAAACACATATAGGTACTTTTCGATAGTTGCACTTGAGAGCCAGTCCCTAGACTAAGTTTAGCGTGTACACCATCTTGAGCCACATCGTCACTGAATATCAGACGAGATTGTGGGTATAACACTAACATATAAACTATAAAAAACATGACACGCAATCAGAATCAATTTGCGATTTTCATGAATACTAACTATAAATTTAGATATTATTAACTCTTTGGCTCACCTGTCCAAATGATCCCTTTCCAATAGGCGAGGAGATCTCGTACCGGTCGAGGAATTTCTCGCCCTGTTTGATAATATAGTCATGGTTATCATCGTCGTAACCATCGTTGTATAACTTCTTTTCTTTTTTGTGTGAGCCATCCTCGCCCAGATACTGTTGTGCTCTCCGCTTCTTCTTCGCGTAATATACCTGGAGACAAAACAACAACACTGTTTATTTGACATTTCTCAGTATTTCGTAAGTAATTTCGCGAAAACTAAAAATTATTTAACAATTTCTGCCCGTTTTAGTAACTTTCTTCAATACAGCTTTGTTCCTATCGGTGATTGTGTGATGTTAGGCCTAAAGCCTATATTAATGATTGCTCTTTCAACTGCATAAAACATAGAAATCCGACTGGTAGTTCCTAAGATAAGCGCGATCAAACAAACAAACTTTTCCGCTTTATAATATTAATATTGATAGTGTGCCTATTTTCTATATTCCATTACAGTTTCCGAGATTCCAAAGTTTTATATTTTTGAATATGAATAGCGGCATAATTTGCAAAGATAATAATGAAATAATTTGACATTATGATTAATGAAAACCTGAGTACATTGTTTGCGAATCCCGATTTGTTATTGCCCAGTTTTTATTTCAGGTTTCTTGATCTTAAACACATTGCAAAAACGCAATACTAAGTCCGTTTGTAGATTGTCTGGTCTTTTAGTTAAAAATCCACCAATGACATAACGACTGTGTATGTACCAATATAATTTTGATTTATGAATAATATTGACAGTGTCATTTTTAGACAAATCTAGTCTATGAATGAAATAAAATAAAGTTTTTTCTTATATGTAGTGTATAATAAAAAAGGTCACATATATTTGTGAAAAATATAATAAATGAAAAAAGGTAACATTAAGTGAAACAGTATCCGAAAGCATATAAATGCAGGGTATACTAATAAAAGGTCGTGTGAGTTTGTAGGAAATAGTAGATGAATAGGAATAGTAGACGAGCGCGAGAATTTGCCTGATGGACGTTGACCCAAATATGCGGTTGACATTGATCGACGAGTCGCGATATACATGTATATATAAAAAACATTGGGTACCGATTACCGACGCGAGTATTAAACACGGATTTGGGACTTGAAAGTTCATTGCTACCAATTTTTTGTTGGCATCGCTAAAAGTAGCTCGTAATTGTATGACTCATTGTTTTGTGACCATATGTAATGTCTTAAATTTAAATAAGTAGCCGTGTTAGTTAAACGTGATTATGCGTATTGCTTTATGTACGCTAAGAAATAGTATCAAGTAAAGGAGAGCATATCCAGAGTCCCATGTCTTATAACATGCATTTGGCATCTGGAAGTTATTACGTAGTTCGTGCATGACACAGCAACAATATTGCGACTGCACGATATTCACATCGTGGCGGTGCGGAAGTGTCGCATATCGACGAGGTATAACGATAACCCAAATTTCTGCCGGCGACCTACATATTAACGTTATATATTTCATAGGCGACCGAGTGCGCCCGAAACCCGACAACCGGTACAGACCCATGCGACCTAGTGCGCGCAACTGCTTTTTATATTTGCTTAGTTTTCGAATGTTGTCTGATATGATTAGTATTGTAAGTGCTGTGATATGGGAAGCGGGAGTTAAGGGAACGGTTATTGCGATGATATCTAATGCATTGAGCCATGGTCGTGGTTGCGGGTGAGGATGGTGTGCGGGCCAGTGACCGCCGCACGTGGCCGCGAGATGAGCGCGTCGGGCCGGGGAGAGACGGCGCGCGGCGGCTGTCATTGATTTTCCTCGTTTCCCCGGCCCCTCGCTAGCTCTCTTCCCTCCGCGTCTCACCCACTTCCAGCGCCCGATAACGAGGTTAACGGGCGACGTGAGCGTCTCCTAAACTTTAATTATACCCGTACACCCGTCGTGCATGTTTAACCCGGCCTCTATTCAGCGTTTTGTTTGGAGCGCACCTGATAGCGGGTTCGTGATCCAATGTTACCTTGACGGTTAACTATATCATGAATGACATCGAAGATGTAAATACGACGGGAGCAATTAACTCTGCGCCAGTTGCACGTTGTCGCTCAATACAAACCTGCTAACTACGTCGCAACTAATAATCACAGGATACCACAAATTTTGCAGAATTAACAATTTCGAAATTCGTCTTTGTTGTCTTGTAGTCCGAGATGACTAAAATGTGTTGTTAGTAATACCCGGAAATAGGTAACATACCATATGATAGGGAATGAGTAACATGTAACCGTTGTACCTTATTGGGTACTGTTTAATACTTTATGAAACATACATGTGTCCACTCACTTTATTCACAGTCTTATTTTTAAGATACATTATTAAATTATTTGGTTTAGGCATATAATTTCTATTTAATCATTATTCTACATTTAATTCATAATCAATGTCTATAAAGTTAATAATTTATATATTCAGACAGAATATCTATTGAAAATATATTTAAATTAAAAACTTCTGGTTTACAACTGATAAAGTATTGAGTTTCATATATTCCCGTAACTAACAGGGTAGCCTAAGGCTGCTTGCTACAATTATAACAGACGTACAATCCAAAACAAAAACATAACTGACTTGGATGTAACTACATCAATGGCTGTTATCATCTTTATTTTATCTCAACTATTATATTAAACACATATCTACGAGTTTCAATGAGATACTTTGTAAATAGACGTTTATTTCTTTTTTTTTTATATATTTAATGCAAAGTGTGTAAAAATGGGACTGTCGCTTTTGATTCAGTATAATTCATATAAATGCGACATGCAAATAGTGTATAACGTAAGAAAAAGATTATTTGTAAAAAAGATGTGTGTAATAAAAAGGTATATAAAAAAAGTGTACTTCTGTGGACTATGACTTACGCGGATTAATGAGATAAGTACTACTACATATTATCCATGAAGATAATGCGGGCATATGAAAATATTAATGAGTGTAAAAAAAGAAAATACATATAAGTAATATTAATTTTTTTCCGTAAATAAATTATTCATACAATAAGCCTAACGAATTTTACAGGAACAATATTCGAAGAATTCTAAAATAAATATTTTCCGAGACAAATTCGTTAATTCGGCGGATAGCATAGATGATGATTATCAATCGTGTACGAGTTATGTAAATCCAGACAGCCCTCATTCTACTCTTCGTTCCATCGAGTGTTATTGAAAAGTAAGAAAAACTGCGAACGGGTTATATTGAAACTTTCGAACTTAATATGTATAATTTATATCCCGTATAATAACTAGCTGAACCTGCGACTTCTTTCGCGTGGAACTAAATATTATTTAATAATTTTTGCCCGTTTTTGTAACTTATTAATTACGGCTTAGCTCCTATTGGTGGTAGCGTAATGTTAAATAGCCTTTCTCAATGATTGCTCTTTCAAATGCAAAAAGAATTCCGAGTAATACGAGTGGTAGTTCCTATGATTAGCGCGTTTAAACTAATAAAGAGCCTTTTCCATCTAATACTAATTATTAATACAAATATGCATTAACACTATACACATTCATAACAATCCGATATCCAAGTAACCGTTAACATTTTACTTGGTATATCCGATTGCAATCTTGCATAAAGTCCCCCATAAACTCCACGATCGCACCATGTGAGGTAATCATGCCAAAACGGGCTGCAGTTGTGATGCCATGGCAATTCTATGTGATCTTTATTGCGTGTGTATATGGAGCGATGTTGGCATCACGCGGAATGGCAACCAGATACGTAATGAACAATGCTCACGAAAGGGAGGTGGGGGGCCAAACATTTATATAAAGGTAATTCCTTCGGTAAGTATTTCGATAAGTTATCGATATAATTAAAAGGTTTATCAGATATGATGAAATTTTACGTTATATGAAATAAATAGTTGTGTTGCAATAAATAACTTTGTTACGTTTCAGTCAGCCAGTGGTCCTCCGGCTTTCGAATGCGTGATGGTATGATGGTCATAAATCCCAATGACTTGAAGGACGTCATTTTTTTAAGTTGCATTGTTATTACCATTAAGTGCCGTTCCATAACATTGCAATGCTGCTACAACAAAAAACTACACAAATCATTTTTTACGGGGTATCGTAAAAACGATTTTTCGATGGATATCTTTATATTATAAACCTAACAAGTGCGATAGAAGTTGATTAAATATCAAACGGGTATCATCGCTATCATCGGAATACAACACAGTATTAACGCTTAAAGGACCTGCACAGTATATAGCAATATTGAGAATTGTTAAATAGAGAGAAAATATCACTGTATTATAACTAATAAACTATAAATAATTAAAATGTACAAATAAAAAATTGGGTCGTTATATAGCGGCAGACAGATGTGGAACATAGTGATTCTATAAGGTTTCCGTTTCCCTCCCTAAAAAGTACAAATGAATATCTTAAATCATAAGAAATCATTATCATTCCTCATCATCCTCATTACAGTCCTGTCATATATATTTGTATAGGTAATGCGCTGTGACGTCACCGTGAGATCATCTGAACGCAGTTGATGATGTAACGGTACAGTCATTCAATCGCATACTATGGCAGTGTGACCAGAATAAGATTATCCAATTACTCGAGTGATTGGGTAAAAATGCAAAAATTTTGTTAATGAGTTATAGTCTTTGTTAGTGTTATAAGATTGGTTATATCGTAATAAGCAAAATATCACCCCTTCGCTATCACTTTTGTTTTTCTTTAGACTTTTGCATCAGTAACGGCTCAGAGGTAGAAAGAAAATATAATTATGAGACTATATAGCAGCGTGGTATTATGTGACTCACCCACCCGGAAGAAAAACCGTATCAAGTTAAAACATACAGGCAGACGCACATGGTTTGGAAATACTTATGCTGATGGAATGTAATTTTGTATTAACGCACTTATAATAAAAGTATAAGCTTATAATTACTTAATGGATATTTTTTTTCCTTAACATTTGAATTTTGTTTAGCCTTCTAGTGTCAACGTGCGATCACACCGACCTTCGCTATTCAAAAAATGAGTACCTACTGAAAATACAAATCAAATGCGGAAACGTATTAAGGTCATATAAAAAATTGATATCTTTGTATCTTTGTTTATAACGTTTCGCAAATGTCGGTATGATTTCTTAGAAAAAATAATTAGAATAATATATCTAAGAACAGTAATAATTAATTTGATTAGTAAACTAAACATATCTATATTGCTTTGGTAAATAAAGTTAATTGAAACACTATTATGACAAATATTTAAATTATCGTTTGAGATCTGTAAGACAAGACAGTGGTTCTGGTACAGGAGGTAGTATGTAAATGAGAATACATCGCGAATTAGGAAATCACTCGGGTTTACAACTTATCACATCGTATAGTATCAATTAAAGCGGTAGAACTGCGAAAGTTTAGGTCATTAACACCATAAAAAGACAGTTATTGCGAGAAAATTTGTGCAATCAATTAGGAGTTTAAGAGGGGTCGCTGGTGTATGCGTGCAGAGTGCAGCGGCGACGAGAACAGGGGTGTCGCGGGGGCGGCGCGCGCATCTGTGTGCATTCGGCATATTTACCCCGATAGTGGGCGGGCGGGTTCACTGACCCGACCCAATGCAAGAGCCGCGTACGTAGGCCTCCGCGACGCACACGCCGCGCTGCGGCCCGTTTCAATTAGTGCCACCACACACCACACATGCAAAAAGCTAACACAACACGCGTCAAGTGGACACACGCAGCCTTTTTAATCATCCGCTAGTAAAATACCAAGAGCTAAACTGGGTACTACTTATCAAATTGATGCTACGAGCGAAAACAGTTCTAATTTCATAACAGAAAACCAAATACAAGTAAAACGGATTGCGTCCGACGAAACTATATCGATTTCGATGTTTATTTCGAACACGCTGCCTGTCTAGATGAGTTATTTAATATTTATAACTAACCAAAATGGTCCGCGTGATCGATAGTTGAAACTGATATTTGACAAAATGTATTTGGATTTAAGGATTATAAATTACGTTTAATGGATAAATGAAATGTGGAATGAATATACTCAGGAACATGTTATGACAAACGTTGACGCTGGGCACATATTTACACAAAACATAATAATTGCACCGCGGCATTCATAAATCCACCTGTAAGACAAACTCAGAACCGTAAACTATAAACCTGAGGTATGAGGTTATGCAAAACCACCCCTGCACTCGGGGATAGGTACTTCGAATGCAATGCCATAGGCGACCCCACGCGTTTGCCTCGTTGAGGCAGGTCCGAGCAGACAGACGCCTTTGATCGGCTATTTCCATAATAACCAAAGCGAAAATACGCTGTTTAAATATAAAAAAAAGATTCACAAATATTTACACAAACTAGGAATAAATTCAACTACACGTTCACAATATCGCCTTACGCAAATGAGGTGTTATTCAATTCAAACGTAATCATGTATCTTTATGCATGTAAAACGTTTCAAAATAGTCTCATCGAGTTCTTTATAAAGCTTTCACATGCAGATAGCATCGTTTGCACTTTTAAAATTTGTAAACAGTCGAGCTTTATTTAAATATATATAGCATATTTAAAGTACGTGTACGTGCGTACGTACGTACGTGTACGTGTACGCATATGTAACGCACCATTTCTAACGTATTTTGCCATAAAATATATATATTTTAAATATATTGCTCCCTTAATAAAATTTTGATAATCTAGAATACAGATGAATACGGTGCATAATCTCTGGTAGCTACCGCAACACGACCTATGTTATCTCCTAGGTCAGGGATCGGTGTACTCAATAACGCGAGGAATATACAGTTTAATGTTCAGTTATTGTTTTATCAGACCTACGTTTCAGCCGATGTCCTACTAAGAGCGAGATAATACTATGTAAGAGTAATGTTTAAATGTCTATCTTCATAATTACACTACAGTTCTATTAAGATATGAAATATTAAAATTTATGAAATATATATTATATAACGTTTAGTAGTAAATATTTTATTTTAGAAAGAAATAAAGAAGTTTGTCGTTTGATAAATATACAATTAAATAAACATAAATACAGAATTGAATTTGCAACAATATCGTGAAATCTTGCCTTTACCCCATAAAACTGATTATATTTTTGTTCATCTCTAATTTTACTAAGATCTTGTAATACTAGCCTGGTAAAATGAAGGTACAGCACCTAATAATAAGTCGATGCAGTTTACAAACAATGGCGGTGGACGATGATACAAATTTTATGGGCTCTCGTCAATGTAATACCAGCCACGGTACATAATTAATCCTTATATTAATATTATAAATGCGAAAGTGAGTTTTTTTTTGTTTGTTACGGTGTCACGCCTAAGCCGTTGATTCAATTATGATGAATTTTGGCATAGATATAGTTGGGAACCTGGAGAAAGTAATAGGCTAATCTCTCTCTCGAAAAACTTATTAGAAATAGGGTAAAGTGAGTGATAAACTTTGTATACAAATTTCTATTGCGTCGTTCGATATGTCTGACAAAATTAATATTAACGTGACCGAAGCTGCACGTATAATCTAGTAATGATAATAAAGACAACACTTGTCGAGATAACTAAAACGTTTTAATACCAAACATGGCAAATAATCAGACAGACCGTAAATGCATAAAACTAACTCTGCTATCCCATATATCTAATTTATTAATGAAATCAAAATAAAAGTAGTTTTTTGTGACACACGTTACCTTTTCGTAGATTTATGACATTTAAAACAATAAGCCTTATATAGATAGAAGATAGATAATTTCAACCTGATATAGATAAATTTTTGATAAGAGAACAAAATAAACATTAAAAATAATGAGTAATATATTCTGTCTAGATTTTTTTTATAGTTAAGGTTTAGCGTTTACATTCTCACCCGATTTTAAGTGACGTTGTGGTCCAGGATGGTGGACGCGTTAAGCTTAGTGGAGGGATAGGTTCTCAAGTGTAACTGCCGGAACACACCTATAGGTATTTTGCGGCAGATTTTCAACTTGATCAGGCGGGCATTAGAAAAAGCCCCACTATCGTGGTATGGTTTCATCAGGATGTTTTCCTTTGACGTGGCGTCCGTATATACTACCAACTGAGCTATCACTTATCGCTTCAAACTATATCGCTTCGTATTATATTAACTTGAATATTATAAGCTGAATTAATATGTCTAAAATATTTCAATCGCGAATAATGAGACATGTTCTTTAGTAACTGTCCCAGTTATAAATATAGGTAAACGGTATCGATAAAACAGTGTTCAAGAAGACAGGATTAAAATAGAATGCATTATTCTCAGATTCAAACCAGTGGAACGTCACTAACGTAGTACGATAGGCACTACAGATTCCAGAATTATGTAACAGCGTAGATCTACAAACGCTCCGGAAAAGCAACCGTATTTTTATTTAAAATCTTAGTTATTCTGATGGAAAACTAATACTTTATGCACAAGATATTTAACTTCAAATTGAATGGCACTTTAATATTTTTGTGGGATACAAATAAGAAGCTGCCGATTTTTATTGAAATAGTAAAAATAGCTTAGAAAACGTGTAAACTTCTAAAATCGTCCGAACACCCCCAAGAAAAGTTCGTCAAAATAAATTAAATTACGCTTAATGTGATTAGTAGTTATTACAAATATGTAGACGTATTTCATAGAAACATACGTTAAATATTACCTATGTATAAGTAAAGAACAGTACCGGAAATACAAAAGATCGTATTAATATCATATGAGTTTAAAAATTCCTCTATCAGTGCGCGCCGCTGCTTCCATGTTTGACCTCGCAATTACTAAAATTGGTTTGATTTACCATTTTAATTGTAACAAAAAGCTTATTTTTTCATACGGCGTGGACGCCGGCGACGTCATTGTAATCTCGACCGAGTGACTTTCGGCCGGAGAGTCCATTAGGTACCGCCGGGAGAATGTTACTGCTAGTCGGAGGAGTGGTATTTTGAACTGTGCCGTGGTGTCGCTAAGGCGTAGTTTCTGTCGGAGGTGTTCGATAGGCGCGTCGGAGAGCACTCGAGGTCGGATGCTGAGTGCGGGGGTGAGGTTCGGATGAGCGGGCGGTGTGGGACAAAATCGATATCGTCGGGCGGTGCGCGACGTCTTGCGTCCCGGCTCTCCCGCCCCTCTAATGAATGAGAGCGAACATAGTCATCTATGCGGATAGCGGTTCTGGCGACGTCGAGACTCCGCTTCGCTCCCTTACCGATGTATTGCTTGCTCGTAGCGATAACGAACTGAAAGATGATCAGACTCGCACACACGGCACCTAGTTGCGTTTCCATCACGTTTCAAAATATTTTCATTTTCCTTCTAGCCAAGGCACTCGTGAATATATTTTACTACTTATTATTGTTTGAACGTTTATATCTCTTCAGTTACATAAATGCGAAAGTCAGTTTGTAACGCTTTCATTCCTAAACCGCTGAACCGATTATGATGAATTTTGGTATATTATGATTAAGATAGATGGGAGCCTAGAGACGGTGATAAGCTATTATTTCTCGTGAAAAAAATCTTGGGAGTGGAGTAAAAATGGGGAAAAACTGAAACCTTTTACCGCGTCATTCGAATTATTGGACATTATCAATATTAACGCCAGCGAAGCCGCAGGTAAAAAGTAGTAATGATATAAAGAGAATGTTAAGCGTCAGGCTAACCAGATTTAATAGAATAAAGTATAAATCATTCTTAAAGTCTGTTAAAATCATGCTTAGAAATTCCTTGCAACAAAATTATTGAAGTTAGACTGTCGAGTTTTGAAATAATAAAATCTGAAGTGTACATTTACTGAGTAAACAATACAATAATATAGTATATAATATAATAACCAATTCAATATTTTATAACAACATATACACTTTATTTGAATTGTTCAAAATGTTCAATGGATTTCTTCAAATAGTAACATGAAAATATTAATAGCTTTATTCAAGAAGCCATCTCTGAATTTCATTAGGATAGTGTAGTTAATATAATACTGAAATAATTCTAAAAATGCAAATTAAGAGTTCAGGAAATCACTCCTTATAAACTTCTTGAAAAATTTTTTTCTTTATAATTTATAAAATTAATGCAAAAAAATACATAAAAAATAAATGCATTGACTTATCATCACCCCATTCAAAGTAACAATATAAACTTGAAATTTAGTGAAAATGTGGAGGTAGTTTTGTACGAATCGTCTAACAGATGATTTTTCGAAATTAAGCCCCTAATGATTATATGTGGACAAGTTTAAAAACAACATTTTTCGAGTTTTAATAAATTGATTAACCGAACTAAATAGCATATAATACAAAATTATAATTAAAAACTACTGTACAATCTTAATAAACACTAGTGAAAAGGTTACATAGTTATTAGTATAGAAGTGCACATGTTATTATTGATTACATACGTGGTTATCATTATAATTATTTAGTAGCAAACATCTTTAACATATAAATATACTTCCGCAAGATGAGCATTTTTTTTCTTGATTGTATCAACGGAAGCAATCATAACTATGACTACAAGATTCTTTTAGACCATCGTATATCCTGTAAATACGATAAGCAGATTAAAAAAAACGATTCACCCATAAATCTTAAATATATAGGTAAAAGTATATTTATTTCGTTCAGAGCCTAATATATAGTACGTACCAACAGTCCTTTCTTGTCACGTCTAATGGTGATCATCTTTACAAGAGTATATTTTGGGATAGGAAGAATAGGGTCTCGGTAAGGACGTTAATACAAACGAAGGGGATGACGCAGCCCGCGTTATGAAAACAACCATATGGTGGATATTATATACTGATTTATAACATCATGCTATCGGTGACAAACGATGGGATTTAAGTGATGCCACATTTAGTTCGAAATGTATACGTACTTGTAATATATATATATATATATATATATACATACATGGACTGCGTTGTTATCCTTACTAATATTATAAATGCTAAAGTGAGTTTGTTTGTTACGCTTTCACGCATGATAATTTTTTTGTATACAGATAGATGAGAGCCTGGAGACGGCGATAGGCTACTTTTTTTCTCGAAAAACTTCTAGGAAGTGGGTTTAAAAGAGGGATAAACTTTGTATGGAACTTTTTTTGCGTCACCCGATCTGTTTGACAAAATCAATATTAACGCGAGCGAAGCCGCACGTAAAATCTAGTACCCAATAAAATACATAATTAAAAATAAACTCTTTGATAAACTATAATCCTCACTTTTAAAATAAGAAGAGTGTTCGTAGTTTGAGATTAGAAATCATTTCAAAGAAATTCTCGGAGTGGAAAACGAAGGAATCTTACTGTGTAATACAACTAAAATTTCGATGTTATGTTTTTATCTGTTGTACAGTAATTGTAACACAATAGTCTTCAATTTTTTTATCTTCCTTAATGTTTGACAATAGTGGTAACGAAGCTCTTGATGTAAATAAAAATATAAAAAACAAGTGTATAACAGTGAAACTGCTAAAGACATTATTCATATCGACTGAGAATGTCAACAAGTCTTCGTAATCCCTCAAGGATCTCCGGAACAAAATCTTGCAGATTCAACGTTTGAAAGGCGCTAGTACATATATTGGATATTATTATCGGGCTAACGTAGAATATTTACGAAAATGTGACAATGAATTTGTTATTGGCGTAGAATTTACAAATGTTTGCGGTAATATATAAGAGTGTCAATAACAATTTTTCTTCTTAGCCCTTATCCCACCTAGGTAGGGTCAGCACAAGTTTTCTTCTTCCACTCAACTCTATCAGCCGTCATCTCAGTCTTTACTCTTTTTACATTATATACTATTATATATTTATACATTATATACAGATATCATTTCTCACACGGTACATCCATATCCGCTTCTATCTTCCTCGTCCCTTACATCCATTTACCTTCATACTTAACATTCTTCTAGTTATATAGCTTTCATCCCTTTTCATAACATGCCGATACCACGCTAACCTATTACTCCTCAATATTTCTCTCACTGGTGCTACTTTCATGCTTTCTCGAATATATTATTTTGTAATATTATCCATTATAGTCACTCCACACATCCATCGTTGCATTCGCATCTCTGCTACGTGTAATTTTCTTACATACGTCTCTTTCGTTGCCCAATATTCAGATCCTTACAATAATACAGGCCTTATAACAGTGCCAATAAAAATAAGTAAATAATAATATTAAACCAATAACTATAGAATTTTATTAAATCTAATAGCTTGTGTTATAAATCCAAATACTACTAGAAACTCTAGATAAATAATTTATGTTACACTTATTTATCCTTTATCTGAATTTCGATTGTATTAAATTAGTAACTTGATAAGATTTTGAATGCAACACTTTTATTCGTTCTCCGTTGTGCCGACCTACAAATTATTTACTAATTGAGGAGCAAATAAAAAATGAACAAAATTCCATTATACGAGTTAAGGTTCATCTAAAGTGCCGATACAAGAGGAGTATAACTACAGTTGCTCAAAGCATCGATGTTAAATTTTAATTCCAAACATGTAAGAGACCCATCCATTTACTTTATAGAAAGAATGTTATATGAATGTTATGAACTTGCTTTTCAGATTATATAATCTGCAATTTGTAAAAGAAAGTATTTAATCAGAAAGTAAAACCTAAGGATGAATAGAAGAAGATAATCGATATTACATTGAACTAAGCTTCAGGTAAGTAAACAAGTTCTTACTTTAGTCTCTCCAATATCTTGGCTTTTCATACGAGCTCAAAAACATTCTTAAAAGTTTCAAGAAGCAATCACGTCTCCGAAATAAAACCTTAATAAAGGTTAGAAAATAATCCATGTTCGCCACTAGTTATACAGGACATTCTTGAATACGAGACAGTGGAATAGATAAGAAATGGTGGATTTGAAACTGGGTCATCACAAAACCCGGAGCGGATACGCCCGCCCTGTAAGGTTGTAAGCTTGATTACATGTTCATTTCAACTTACATAAATTTCATGTTTAGTTTGACGTGACACACGATATTTTTATGGCAATAACATCGAATAGCTATGTATCTAATATTGAATGTTAATTGTTACATACATTATGCTTGTTATAATATAAATAAAACTGTGTTTCTCTTCTATAGTACTGATACTTAATTTCTATAGCACTGATACAAGAACTGAACAGTAATCGGATACGGTTATTTTGATTGAGCATAGGTAAAATTACAATTTATTGCTGTTATACGTTAAATTTAAAATAATTTGATAGTCCTATTGTCACCAAGTACATACCAGTATGCTAACATAACATAAACAGTAACTTCGTGTACAAACAAAGTGTTACAATTAGGTATGATCACAAAAATCGATAACGTTGTTTACATAACCTATTTAATTGCTGTCAAGTCTGTGAATTAACACAATTGCAATCACATAACTCTAAATTGATTGGTGCAAAAATGTTAAGGATTAATCAATTTATCAGGCTTTATCGCGTTTAAGCGAAATGCTATTTTATATCTTAGTGCAACGTGATCTCAGTACTTGAGGTCGAAGATTGTTACTGATTCTGAGAAATACACGTGTACCAGAATGATTCTGTTTAGTCGGTGACATTGTGGGCACATGTCAGTAAAGTCTATAAAGCACGTCAAGCGATATACCACAGTAAGGAGATATCGATTATCAGATAAACATTGTTTCAATTTTACACGCATTCATGACGTCAATGTACAAACACGTAAGTATGACGATATGCAACAATTACTATTCCAAGCTAGAAACAAAACACTATATATTCATTTACTAATTATACGCATGTGCAACCAGTTTACTGTCATAATAAACTTATAAATAGAATAAAAATAATTTTTTAAGCTACTTTTAAATAAATATATGATTTAGTTGAAACGCAGAATTCGTAAAAGAAAAATCTCACTTTAATAATATGTTAAAAAAGTATATACATAATTAATGTCTAAAATAAAAGGGCGGTGAAAGTTACGGATGTTAAATGTTTTATAGGGAATGCGACGAACCAAAACGACTGTTGCCCAGGGAACGTACCATTGTGACGACCCGGAGAGATTGCCAGCGAAGCGTATCGGCCATAGTCCTAAGGAAAGCTCGCGTGGATTTCTCCCCTTTGCGGACCATCTTCCCGACTTCACGCACGGCTGGTGGGTCACTGCACCGCTGCTCACTCGCTCATAAGCTAAACCACGCCGAACAGTACACGAGCAACACGCTAACACTACGCCCGGGTACACCGGTTGACGGTTTTTAGGACGCGATTCGATTAAAAATTTCAGCTGGCAGATACAGTTCGCTTCAAGACGCGGTACCTTGAATTAATAAGCGATTGCAAAGGCAATACTAATGAATGAGATTAAACAAATAAGTGTAGCAACCGCAATAATCGACAGCGAGGACACGACTGGCTCGTTATCGTAACGACACCTATATTCTCCAGCACGAGTAGACGCGATTCCGCATACGTGAAACATGCCCTCGTTGTTTTGGTCAGCTGACGCGCGTCCCAAATATGCCGCGGTGGGAATTCGGATGAATTTTTCTCATAAACACGAACTTAGTGTACGAAATTCTAAATCTATAAAATTAAGCTTCGCAATTATTTATGTCACCAAGTTGTGTTATTTTTTTAATACAATTTTTTTTTGTTCTTTCATCCGTTTTTGTATGTGATGTTATTGGTAATCACAATAAGTAAGACCATAATATTACAATGAACAAGTAATAGATGTAATCAAACGAGCACATTATAAACAGTATTGACCATATAAAGTAACTGAATCGTAATTCAGAGCAATTAGCTAGATACAAAATTATAATAACTTATTAACCGTATTACACGGAGATTGCTGCAAGCGATTTTATCCTTTAAAGTGATTAGAGTGAAAGTGTTTGTCTTATAAGCGAGTGTTTAAAATTAGACGAGCGCGGCGGGATCGTGGCATCAGGCCAGGTTGACCACTCGGCTAGTATAACGGGTTCGCACTATATCGGGTGATTCGGTCGTTGACAGAAGCATTTTTCCGGAATCGCAAACGATCGCATAAGTAGTTTGAAAAGGTGAAGTTAATGGTAAACAAAAAAAATGAGAGATTACGACATTGTTTTGACTGGTCACATTCGCAACCAGTAGCATATTTGTTTACTTATTATTTTTAAACATTTGATAAATTGTAGAAATAAAACCCACCGCGGCGTTTTATGTATGGCTGGGCATTAAAATGAAAACCCGTGTTGTTGTTGTCACGGTACCGAGGGTGGCCGTTGGTCGACACCAAGTAATCTTACTTTATAAAGCGTATCATTAACTTGTCATATCACAAGTTCAACCGGTCATTACAGTGAAGTATCACTGAGCGTTTTATGTATTATGGATTTTTATTTAGTTTAGCTTTAAAACGGTATAAACTAGACCAATATTATAATAATTTATTGTTAAGGGTATGTTGATTTTATCAGCGATATTCGAGATTAAATCAACTCTGCTTGATCATTTGTTAAAACGTAGAAAATACTATTTAAAAGATTATCTTACATTAGATCTTATAAAATTATAAAAAGATACAATTTTTATAAAATTTTCGTAACCTTCGTATAAATACGCAATTTTTTTAATGTATGTAAATAAAAAAAAAATATTTAGGAACATTTTCTGAATATAAAAACTTGAACAAAATAAGTCGTTAATAATATTATAGTTAATATACTTGCTTGTAAATGTTCATTTATTGTTTCAGATGTTTTCAAGTAATGTAAATTGATTTATCAAGGCCGATGTAAACGTGTTTACATTGTATTAAACAAAAATCCTAAATTCAAATCTTTAAGGAAATCAGTAAGGACAAAAATCCAAAAATAAAATCATCATTACAATCATGTTATTATACTGATTTATTGTGTTTCAGTAGGAAATATAAGATATAGGGATTAACCTAGTTTGGGTAATATACTATCTTTATTAATATCACATGTACATTTAACACACTTTTATATAAATAGTCACCGCACTCACTGTACGCTTTATATATTAAGTACACTTAGTTTTTTATATTTTTTATATTCAATTATTAAACAGATATAAAGTTTATATCCGATATTACTTATAAATGAAACGAAAAGTAAAACAGATGTATAAAAAGTAAAAATATTCAGTCACATACAAACACGTCAATAAAGACACCTACATATGTTTCCAATTTTTAATTGAACAATTAACTCCTAACTTTAATAACTTTAGATCTATATCTAACAATGAAAGTCGAGAAAAAAATTGTATAATTACTAAACACAAAAAAAAAATATGTGTATATAATATAGAAACAAAAGAAACTCTTATTCAGTTGTATATAGCAGCACGGTATAGTGACGGCAATGTGGTTAGTGATAAGTATAGTACAATAAATAACGGCGACGATTGAAATTATGTTATTATAATCCATAATGTTATATTGACTATACGAGCACTTTGATTGGTGAGAAAACACATCAAACAAAAGAATTTCATATTTACGGGGGTTATCACAACGTGTGGAATGATTATGACCCAGTCGGATATAGATTCCTACTACTTCGGTTATTTATTGAGTATATCCCAGTAGATATCGGACCACGAAACGTCGAAGCATATAAATTGATGGACATAACTACCGTGTCCTAGGACCCTATCACACTTTAGTATATACTGCTTTATAGATTGAAGTTTTTTGTTAAGAAAAACTACTATTAAATTTATGGTAAATAGTAGAGTCATGCAAAACAGTAATAAAATTATATCGCTTATATTAATCGGTGAGAAAAGTAATGGATATGAATGTTGAAGGATGGAAAAGAAGAGGAAGGCCACAGAAATAATGGATAGAATGTGTGAGGAATAGGGTGAAAGAAAAGGAAGTGAATGAAGAGATGGTAGCTTAACAGCTATATCGAGATTTATGGAAGATGAAAACTTATTGCACCGAGTTCAAATGACATGCGAACAGAACAAGAAGATATTAATCGGTTTGGAGAGACAAAATAATTCCAATGAACTTAAATTAAAAACCATAGCAAGTCATAGCTATTTCAAACATAAATTGCAACAAGAACTGCAGTCCGTTTGTAGTCAGTGTCACTTAGGTAGCTAGTGCTAACTCATTGCAGCTACAAGAGAATATCAGAATGACACGTGCGTGTGTTTTTATTACAAACGCCGTTTTGCATGCCGGCATGACAGCGGTGACTTGAATTTGGCAGTGAATTTTCGTTCATTATCCGGAGCCGCTGATTTGGATTGTACTATCCTTAACATCAGATCCACTACAATCACTATGCTGCGCAATATAAAGAAAAAAACACATCTTGCTGACAAGATCGCGGCAGTATATGTACACTGCTGCTTTATGACCAATTAGGTGTAGCGATTATACTTTAACAGTGAAACCTGTAGAGGTTCAACCACTTTCACTCTCCGCTCTCGAAGACATCATGCACATATTATCCATACTATTGCGCCCAACCCAGAATTGGAAGTAAAACACTAAAATGAGATACACTTTTAAAAATGATTATAATATCATTATTTTAATGAAAGCATGTATTTTATTATACTTTTAAACCTATCACTTTCTGTAAAGACCAACAAAAAAATTACAAAACACCAAAGTATTCATCAAGAATAGAAATTAAATATAAATGAAACAAATATACAATTTAAATAACGATCGCACCAAAAAAATATGTCTTTACCTAAATCATAATTTGAAAACAAAATTCGATAACGTGTTGTGTAACTAAATTCCTTTTTTGTTTTTAATTGACGTATAATAACTTTAGCAAACAGATATCGATTTCCTGCAATCGAAATTAAGTTATCTAAGCTGTATGTGCTTTATCTAGAAATGGTTGGGGTGTCTCGTAGCGACAGAGAGTCGCCTCGTGGCTTCTCCGCTACGTGTAGACGTGGAAAGATGTGTGCACGTATACATACGTGTATGTACAATTAAACAGATATGTTATTAAGTGATACTGCGTGACGTCTTTGCGTGCTATTCAACTTGATGTACAGACATGTTTTTTTGCCGTTTTTCACTCTCTCCTGAGAGATACATCGTAGTGTACTACGGTGGTTCTATACGAATAATGACAAAGTAGTCCACTCCGCCGCGTCGTGATTTAGCTATTATTTTATCCTGTTACCCGCGAAAAATTACCACAGTATTACAGACAGCCATTACAGCTACTTCAGATGAATATTATTCCGCCATCAGTCACTTAATTCCATGGAGTTTAGGATACCTTATTATTGTTATCAGCTAGTATCAGTTCACTACTGTATTGCGTGTGTGTCGAATTGCTCACAGTTATTCTCTATACAACGATGGTTCATCTAAAACAGGGGCGGTCCCACATTACGTTAAATTGTTACATAAATTGTTACTTAACCGTATTGCCACCTGGTAATTCGGGAAACAAACTATCAGTCTATATTGAATAACGATCAATACTGAATGCAGCAAGGTTAGTAAATAAATACTTTCATTTCAAATATTATTTACCATACTTTTATTAACTGCCTTTCTTGTATGTCTGTCCGGGTGAAATTTTGTAATTGATTTTAGCTAACTTCCCGATTAGCTACATATTTGAAATTTGGACCATAGCTCAGAAATGGATGACAATGCATAAAAATACGAAAAATTGAGGTTTGTTTTTAGATTAAAAAAAACGACTTATAATCAAATTTTCGATCAGGTATATACTTGAATATAGCTCAAATCAAAGTGATAGATGAACAGAAATTATACATAGCCCTAAAAAGCAGAAAATAATAATTAAAAATTGTACCATGTTTAGCCTTTAGGTATTGAAAAGAAGTAATTATAAAGGCTGTAAAATGTAACTACGCTTAGAGGTATCGAATAATTGTTATGTATAATATAATTTCCCTATAAACGAAGGTTATTTTTGTCAGTGAGTAACGTCGCGTGCGCCATGTGGCGTGTTTAATAAGGAAATAGTGTTCGCTCGAGTGACCTGCAAAGGTGAACAGTTTCGACGCAGCCTGTGCGTACCGGTTTATTATTAACGTTACAATATTAGAACTATATACATCTTATCTACTTTCTGATTCAAATTGGTGTCAAAATAATGGCATCTCAACTGTTCGTCGTTTCCACTCATTTCCCTTTCAACGTTATATTTAGCACCAGGATGGCCGAGTGAATTTTATTATTTCATAAATTTTTATTTCTAAAAACATTATGTGTATGTTAATATACTTGGTTAAACAACCACATTTCAAAATTTTACATATATTTTGAACTGATTATATAAATAAAAACACGAAACTCTCTAATCATTTTAGTAGAAGTAATTTGCTAATTTGTAAAAATACAACTATGTGGTGAATTCAAACAGCAAGTATCTGTCAAAATACAAAATAGCATCCAAATCGTTAGAGCCGTTTCAACTTTACGCGAAATTTATATAAGACTTCCTCATTGAATAGTACAATATTATATAAATAAATTTTGACATAGAACATTATGACTTACTTTGACATTATTACAGTGGTCCCATTGTACTAAATGATACAATAGATGTATTATTTTGCAATTTAATCTTCTGGAGCCGAAAGAACACAGTATCTGAGCACGCTTTGCAATTTTATTAAAACACTTTTCGATATTTGTACAAAAGTACTCAATTATTTAGCTCATAGCCATATCAAGAAATTATTATTTTAGTATTTTAATATGTAGTGATATTATTAATATTGATTATAAGAGAGAATAAAAACATTGCACTGTGATATAAAAAAGCATACCTAAATAAGACAAAATAGGAGGAGAATACAATCTTATTTATATAAAGTAACGCTAGGGCTTTTTCTATATTGGATCATGAACATCGGGCTTTGCGAAATCCCCGTATTATTATCGCATAGGGAAAAATATCACCGAGTGGCATGACTACAAAAAAAAAATAGTCGGAGGTTCGAAGTGTGTAGTGTGATTATTTTGTTTGAGTTCTTTTTTACTAATTTAATTTAGAATGTTATCCTTATTATATATACTAGCGGCACGTCCCGGCCTCGCACAGATGGAGATTTTTTAACATTTTAGGATTAACGTAGAGTAAATTGGTCTTTATGCAGGATATAATAGTTTGTTTTTATATTATATTTTTAGCCATAAACCTAGTTATACTCTCAAAGTCTATTTTTTTAATTAATTTTACATTTTATTTATTCGGCGCCCCTTTCCTTCTCGCGTTTCTCGTTACGCTGTGAAGAGCCACGCCAGTCACAGCGCGGAACGGCGGAGTTTATTTTTCTATTAATATTTTGTTGAGGTTGACATTTTTAAATTCGTAATATCTTTTGAATGGAATGTCTGATTTGTATAATTCAAATAATAATCTACAGGTATTGAAACAGTCTTGAATACGAAATGATTTATTTGGATAAGGATGTATATAGTCGGCATGTATATCAACTTTTTAAATGTAAATAAATAGTTATAGTAACATAACTACAATAGTTGGACATATGGTATCGCCAAGTTTCTTGTAGATGTTGATATGTCCTTTAATTTTGTACACTATTTTTTTTTGTTCTATCATCAATAGTTTTCGCAGCGCATGCGATGAAAGATATTTTATGGCAATTTTTTACACCTTGGGTTACATTATTGAAGTTTTAATAGGGTTCCATAATTTATTCTAGTAATAATTATAGCCTATTTTACTTTGGGATAATGTAGTATACTAATGGTAAAATATTTATTGAAATTAATAGTAGTCCAGTAGTTTTTGCGTTTATTCGTTACAAACAAAAATACAAATCTTATCTCTTTATAATATTAGTATAGAAGTATAAATAAAGGCCATATATTTATGTATGTTCTCTATAGACTCTAAACCTATGACCCTTTGGACAGCTGGACTGATTTTGATGACATTTTCATGCAATTTTTGGATTAACCTACCAGATGGTCCTGCGAACTGTGGTGAGATCCCAAAAACTTATACTTAATTATTTAATTAATTGTCATCTCACGTAATTAGTGTAACCCGTGCAAAGTCCGGAAGGGTCGCTAGTTTATAATAAAACATATTTCTTTTGATAACCTTGAATAATATAAAAAGTAGGTAAGATATTTTCTCAGATTGCGAATTCCGAGAGGTCTTCGTGATAAAACACTCTATTTTTAGAATGCTTATTTTAAGCGATCGCCCTTTTTGTACTTACACATGATATTAAATAATATCCAACATTTTCTCGTATAAACTGTACACAGTGTTAACGCGTACTCTTTTTGATATTGAATAGAAATATTCTATTTAAAGAAATAGTATAAGAATTTAAGCTACAAATCATTATGATTTTACGTCAAATCTTAACCAGTATCAAAAATACAAGACAAGAAAACAGAACAGCTATGTGTAATGTAGAGATGACACGTTCTTTCGCATAATGGAAATCTCGGGATTCATTCAAGTTTTCGCATAAACAAGTACGATCGCAATATTGAAACGTTTTAGGTACCTCAGTAATTAGTGTTAAGACACCTGTATTAATATACGTATACTTCGCACGTTACTGAAGATAACAATGTAGTCATAGAACATCAGGTAAAATTGAACTCAAGTTTGTTTTATTTATTGTTTATAGGTTTAGCGTTATGGCTCCAATCTCACCTGACGTTAAGTGACGATGTGGCCTAAGTGACGTTAAGCTTATTGGAGAGACTGGCAAAGTGGTAGCGTGTAGAATCGCCGCGACATGAGACTAGAGTTCGAATCCAACTACCTACAATGAAAGCTACTAGCTTTCGGTGAAAGAAAACATCGTGAGGAAACCATAGCATGGCGGTGGGGCTTTTTCTAATTTCCGCCTGGCTAGCTAACACGCTCATGTTGAAAATCTGCCGCCAAATACCATTAGGTGTGTTCCGGCAGCTGCACTTGAGAGCCAGTCCCCCCTATAAAGGCCGGCAACGTACCTGCAATTCCATGGTGTTGTGGATGTCTATGGGCGGCGGTAATTTCTTAGCATCAGGTGACACGCTTGCACATTTGCCCGCTATTACATAAAAAAGTGCCACTTTCGGAATACAACTATAGGTATATGGCGGCAGGTTTTCAACTTGAGAGTGGTTGCTAGTCAGGTGGGCATTACAAAAAACCCTACCACCATCACCTCCTACATTTCATCATTTCCTTCATCGAAAGCTCAAACTCATTGTAGGTGAATTCAAACTCACGTCTCTTAACGCGGCGTCTGTTCACACTGCCAACAGAGCTACAATCACTTCAAAAATATGATAATTCATGCTAATAAATAAATAGAAAGGAAAAATGAAGACGCAATTTAATAGAATACGTATAATAGAATTCGAGTATAAAATCTAGCAAAGTAAGAAGTCACTTGTAATGAACAAAAGTAAAGAAAAACGCCTAGTTAATCTAGATATTAAATTTGATAACGCAATGTGCGTTGCGTTTAAAATTACCGCAGGGGCTAATAAAGTATAATCATATATTTCATTCCAATTCAGGCCAAATAATTTCCTTAATTCGCTGAGTGTAAGTAGACTCTGCAAAAATTACATTCCGTACGTGCTAACTCTATAAGAACATTTACAAACATATTTTATTAATACCAAAAATATTTAACGCTTCGATTATTTAAAACCTTTATAGGTTAGTTCTCTATTGAATCCACTGTTACAGTGTACTTATTTGTTAGAATTATCCATTTTATATTATAACCATAGAACAATTCACATTTGAATTAATTGCCTATAAATGACTAAATATTGCAATATTTACGTACAACTTTATTGAGTCTATGTATAAATAGGCAGCAATGATATAAATAGTTCAGTACCTTTTTTCATCCTTTCATTAACCTATTTTATTTAATAATTACTTTGAAAGTTACTGTGGAGGTTTAGTGTTTCAATCAAAAACACTGAGGTTTATCAATAAAAAAAATAGACACAGTTTAGTAACTTTTTCAAGAAATTCCTCAAATTTTCAAGAATTATTATTATCGTAGAATTTCAAACACTTGACGAATAATTAAATGAATGAATATGAAACGGCGGGTTTTAAATTATTCCATTATCGTAACAGAGTTCGAGTGATAAAATGAAACCTTAAAAACAAAACTCTTCAAGCGGTAACGCGTCTCAGTATTATTATTAACAATTATTTATGTTTGACGCGCAACATTGAAAATAGAACGGTTCCGAGAAACGCCACAGGTACACGGGGCCCGACCGCTTGCGAGTACAAGAGAGTCTATCGAGTACGTACGCAAACAGACCTCACATCAAGTGGTTACCGAAGCCTCAAGGGGTCCAATCATTACCAGGCCATTTATTCGCCAAATTGCCTCCATCGATAACCGTTCGCGGGTCGCATCGCACCGAATAATTTCCATTATTTCCTTTGCTCGTCGACCGCCGCCCTCAGGCTCCCGTAAAGGAGACAACCACCGGTCGATATTAAGTGCTCTAAAGGCATCTCCTTTCAATTTTTTATTAAGTTCATTAGTTGTAACATTATAATAGTGTAATAATCATAGACGATAACGGTTATAATATACAACTGCATTTACCGTATTACTTTCTGAAATTGTACCAACAATTAACATATAACAGGTAGCGCAAGAGTTGTTTCAGCAAACACGTATGTTTTATATAGTTTTCGGCGAGACAATTTTAGTTTAACGTTAATGTTGGATTAAAATATAATAAAGCTTTGGGTTACAAACTATTACGCTTCGTTGTAGGGTCTAAACCAGTATAATAGAAATATAGTACGAGAAGCACACTTATTATCCAAACAGCAATGTTGTTGTTCCGCATCCTTACTAATATTAGAAATTCCAAAATGAGTTTATTTGTTACGCTTTCACACCTTAACCGCTGAAATGATTATGATGAATTTTGGTATAGAAATAGATGGGAACCTAGAAATGGTGATACGGTCACGAAAACCTTAATGGAAGGGAGGTAAAGAGGATGTAAACTTTGTATAAAAAAGTTTTTTTGCGTCATCCGATGTGCTTAATAAAATCAATATAAATACGAGCGAAGCTGCACGTAAAATCTAGTAATGTATAATAATAGCACACAAATAGTGGTATTATGTACAAATTAACTAAAAGTAGTCTGGTTAGTAAGACATATAGATTATCTCTTCTATATAAACAGCTATGTATAATAATATCCTAACTCTCAGCAAAGGGTACACGTGTTGTTAAATTCATTACATTATTAATAATAATACCACAACTTTTATGGATAGAATAATTATTTCAATATGAAAAGGTTGCCGAGTTAAATCCTCATAGTATAGCTATAGAGACCGAAGTCTAACAGCAAATGAAATGGCGCATTTGGAGTAGGTCGCAAGCGATCAGATCAAGTGACAGCATCGAGATACCATCTCGGGTTTAAAAGAGTTCTTCATTGCACACAATCATTGCTCCCGTAGCTTCCTCGATTGCAATTGCAAACGACCAATTCCATCGGTAAAAAACGAGCAACACAAACTATTAATTACGAGGAACAACTTTCAAAATCGCTTGAACGAAATTCGAATAGAGTAGAGTAAAAATAAATCGGGCAAAACTTGAAAAGTAATAAATTACTAATCAACAAATGGAACATTTCTAAAGGCTTGTCTTTCCGAAACCGGTCGTCAGCCCTTTGGCGTTCAACGGAGCTAGGGCGAGATCGGTCAATAAATCCATCGATCGGCAATACGGCGCACAATTCCAGCTATTAACCGACGAATCGGCTTCGGGCAAGACGAGATAGTGAATTCCATAGCAACGGATGCCACGGCCGGCCTTTGACTCGTGCACTAAAATAGAAATGCAAACAGACAACCATTACCTACGTCAACCATATAATAGTAATGGATGGATAGCTTTAAAATTTTTATGGACGCAAAACAGAGCTCCAACAAGTTCAATTAGCTATTGGTACAGTAAATATTATTGTTGGTTGAGTTTTTAATAACTTTATCGGTTTCTACAATCTAGCTACTAGTATCGATGACACTCAGCAACGATAGTCGTAATAAACATAGGCGCATCGTGAACCCGCTCGTTTCGTGATAAAGACGTCTGAATGTCAACGCACCCGCCGGTCACCTTGAGCCGACGAGCCACACAAATATGAACGGCGGAATTTTAGCCAATGTCATGCGATTTTATTACATACATTATTTAGTTTAGAAGGATTTGTAGGTAGTGTGATATTAAGCTAAATCAGACCACACCTGACTATTATTTGATTAACCGAATATTAGCACCGACTAATGTCTCCTACAACAATACTTGTATCCCACATTCTTATAATATAAAGTATTTAAGATATACTATAGTATATATCATGTATTTATCTTATAATATAAGTAAATAATATATTTACGAAGATCTAACAAAGAAAAAATTAATACTAAATAAGTCTCCGACAACATAAGTGATGACATTGACAGGAATGTGTACAATAAAAAATATAAGTATTATTATATAAATTCCTGTTCTCTTTGTATATAAACTATAAATAGAAATTTTTACAAAGACGTATAACAAAATTTACGATTGATGAGAATAATAAGTGGTTATATAGTAAACGATTTACTCGTCCAGACTCTGACGTAGGTGCGTTGTTATATAATGAAAAGCATTGCCGGGTCCATACAACAACACATATGCAGATACCATCTACACGGTAAATTTCACGCCAATTTACAAACACTGAGTTTAGAAACCACGAAATTAAACAAATATATTCTTGACGTACTTATCTCGAAGAGTAAAATAATTTTTGTCATTACTCTTTGAAATAAATAAAAAACTGAAAAATGTCTCTTTAATTTAGATCCTTATCAAATGAATTTTCATAAAAAAGTAATAAATAAATTGTTATGAAAATGTAATATTATCGCAAATATGTAACGAAGTACCTATAATTTAGATGCTAACACTAATACATTTACTTTAATAAATACAAATAAATATAATGTTTGTATTGATAATGAATATGGAACAATATTTTTATTATGCAAAATAATAAATACTATATGTAAACATCGCCAGCCAATTAACATAAAACATACTCTTTATTAACCGTTAACAAGTACACAATACGAGATTTATGCTTTTTTGACAAGTTTTTGTAAATACTTGGATTTGTTAAGTAACATGAAAGGTATGCAATGGTGATATACAGGAAAATGTTTGGCGTTAGCCCATTCTCTTCACCACTAACAAAAATATTTAAAATTAAAATAGTAACAGTAGGTTATCGCATGTGGGTGGAATCCGTTATTATGACTAGTAGATTTAATATAAATTTTAATTTTAATTTGTGATTGTATATGACGAGTCGAAGTATCCTTTTTGTTATGAGTAACCGCTTAGTCGGTGGTAAGCAGGTGCCAATGAGGCCGTTTCAGTTCACTCGCCGAGATCGATGTCAACGCGCCGAAATAGCATCCACGCCCGCTCAGAATACGCGGCCCACAAGGTCGCGCCCACCTAACCTATGCCCTCTTTATGAGCCGGCGGGATCACAATGCCTTTGAAAGCCGGTTTGCATATCATCAAATCAAGCTCAGATATATTTCTAAAATCGAAATTTCGAGACGTTGAATTAGCCAGAGTTTAATTTTCTTTATATCTAATTTTATAGCAACTCCTTTAATGAAAATTATTTTACAGTAATAACGTAATTTTTATGTGATTTTTTTTTAGTAAAAATCTATTAATCGTTTGATTTTATTGTTATATTAGGGTATAATATTTTAATAAATGTTACATTTAACTCAGATATTTCTTAAATTCTCCAATATATATTTAGTTTACGTATAGAAATAATATCAATTTATCATATAAAATTCGTAATACTCATTTACCAACGCTCGAACCTATGAGAATGTTATGTATACATAAATACGCAAATGTTTAAAATGTAGCGCACGTCAGGAACACGATTCACATAAGCGTAAGGCCATCTATGTGAAAGTTTGCATGACCATTCAACACCAAAAAAGTGCATAAAGGGCAAAACTTGGCCTCTACAATCCGTGTCGACAGTTCCCCAACTTGTTAAACTTCAGAGTCGCTGAACGCTATCACACCTAAATCGCTGAATCGATTGTGATGAATTTAGAGGTATAGTATGGGTATAGAGATATATGGGAACTTGGAAACGATGTTAGGCTACTTTTTCCCGCGAAAACCTTATTGAAAATGGTTTAAAGACAGAGATAAAGTTTGTGTGAAACTTTTGATTGTGTCATCCGATTTGTTTGATAAAATCAATATTAACGCGAGCGAAACCACACGTAAAATCTAGTACTAACAAGACCAAGACAAACTGTTAAACATACATTTCTTTACTGTTTCAGTTCCCAAATTCATACAAACATAAGTTTCTAAATCATCACTATATCTCCAAAATTACCAGATTTACAGACTTCAAATTTAGCATGGAAATTCCTTCCACGATGTTGACACTCCACTAAAAACGAATTTTACGATGAAGAGCGGTTGACGTGAAAAATGCGAAGGAAGCTGGGGACACCAACTAGTCTATATAAGCGAAATACCACTGAGTGACCCATCACGAGATCTCTAAAACTATACAATCGATAAAAAAAACGATTATTTTGTAAAGTTACATTTAAACTTAATTTTAGATTTACATGGTTTGAGTATATTGTTTGGCAGATTATAAATTCAGTACGACTTTAGGTTTGTACACAATGCCTGTTACAAATCAACCAAACCTGGGTGGTACAAATCAATTATCATATATATTATTAGAACAGAGTTAAAAAAAAATCAGTAATTTGACAGTCAAGCGATTGGCTGTAGTCATAATAAGTAAATAATACGTTACAATACTTGTCAAATTATAATTCGACTAAAGTATAGAAAGAAGAAAAAAGAATACAGTGATTTAGTTACCGACTACTAAATCAAAGGTTAGGATAATTTATATATATATAAAAAAACAATTATTTCTAACTCGAAAACAGTTCTTATTTATAGACGTTTGTTGACATTTAGACAGCAACATGTAAAACTTGGGGCTGTTTTTTTCAGCAGAGGACAATAGCTCTATTAATATAATTTTATTTGTCATTGACTGCAAGAATAAAACATCCATATGAGTGAATAACTGTACATACCTATGTAGTTAACATTTTGTATCACGTGTTCGCTTCATTTATAAAAAATATCAAATATTTATTTCAATTATAAAAAACTTATGAAATAATGAAAAATTGTATTAAATTCTTCCAAAACAGTAATAACACAGAATATGAGACAGAGTCGGGTATGGACGACATGTGAGACAGCTGACAAAACTAAACTGAATGACGTCACAATTAGCAAGAACACGCGCCAACAGCTCGCATGCCAGCGAACGTGCACGAAAATAAATAAAAATTTAACTTACATTTTTGAAATACGTCAACATAGCTGCAAGGCACTACTATTTCTTTAGTAAAATTAAATAATGTAAAAATAAAATAGTCACCGTGGCCATAGCACAAAACACGCGTGAACGTGCCGCTAAACTGATAATTCTTTATATAGATTTGCGAGAAGTGTTCGCCACTTGAGTCAATTAAAAATAATTACTCATTAGCGTCTTCATTTCAATGGATAAATATTATGAATCACTAACGATGAGATGCTTATTACAATACAATAATGGGTGGTTCACTGTATTCTTTATATAATCAACAATATCAAAATAACTTACATCTCGGTACTTTTTATGGTTTATGTTATTTTAGTTTTGCTATGAAGTGTATTTCTTATATATTCAGTTATTTAATAAATAACGCAAACTTTTCAAGTTTCCTATAAATCCTATTTGTGGCTCTAATATAGACAGAATTTTTGATGCAAGCTAATGAAATATATGCACCGTTTTTGTTGCTATAAAGGCATTATAAAAACAAGATAATAAATGTAAATAAGGTGCGTAGAAAATTTTATTATTTTTGTTCTTTTATTATAATATAATTTCAATCAATAAAATTATATTCATGAGTTCGAAAGATACTTTTGATATTATGTAGATTTAAATTATTTAATTTAAATCTACATAATATCAATTAATTATGAAATTAATTTAAAGCGAAAAAGTTTGTTTATTTGTTTGAACGCGCTAATCTTAGGAACTAATAGTCGGATTTCAAAAAATATTTTTGTATTTCGTAGAACATTAATTCAGGAAGGCTTTAGGCTTTATTGATAGTTCCAAAAACAGGAAAAAAATTGAATATTTTTTAGTTCCCAGTGAACGAAGTTACAGGGACAACTAGTTTAGCATATAGGTACTTTTTGGAGAGCATAATTTAATTTAATAAAAAACATAAAAATACGTATCGTTTATTTCAACATTCTGTATATATAAAAGGGCGATAATGTGAATCGTCCATAAACCTACCAACGATCACTTTCGTTTTCCGCCTACAGCATAAATTGAATATGAAACATAATGTAATTTACCCTAACCGCATATTAGTTAGTAACAATAAATATCATAGTAAAACATATAGGATTTTCCCAATTACTCAAAACACCGATGCTAGATCATATAACGTGATTAGCGTCCGATGCACGAGGGGGTTTATTCCGCGCCGCGCTGGCGAATCCATCAAATAGATCGACGGCGGTGATACCGGCTCGAAATAGTCGTCCGGTACGGTACGCTCGCATTTCGCATTACGATATTGGCCTCCCCTATCAATTTTATACGAATAGACCACGTATTTGTCGCGTCCACTGTGCATTTACTCTTATTGATATTGTACCGCAAAGAGTCGTCTGAATTTTTCTGTGCATTTAAACTAAGATATCTTAGCCCAGATTTCATAGGTATTTTAAAATATGATAAAATTTCAACATATCTAGATAGCGTTGATAAAGCATAAGGATTATGAATTAAAAAAATAATGCATTATGGACATAAAAGTAAAGAAGGATGTAAAAGTTTAATCGCATCTTCGTTTAGTAACAACACGCCGTTATACAAAGGACAGGATACTTACCATTCACATTATAATTTTTATTAGTCTAATTTCAAGAACAATATAATAAAATATTTGTTTTATTAAGAATTTTTGAACGATACCTAATAAACAAACAAAATCCAATTGCTACCATGTATATAATCCTAACGATCGTAATTTGATATAGTTATTTTAATTATCAAGAGAAAACATTATTAAAGTGCTATCAAATTATATAAAAAGTTATCTAATAATGATATACCACTATAGAGGGTACTTATTAAGAAAAATAAATAATAACAATATACTTATTACTTTTAGAGACGATAACAATTTATATAAGCTAACTGACCAACACAAACGTCGTCAGCTAGGTCAAAACTAGGATTATGTTGTAGCTAAATTATATTAAAGATGAAATACTACAAAATAATTAATAACTATAATAGTAACAAAATAACTAGTCGAATGCATGTCGCTTACTACAAATATGCTGTTTTAGTTAATATGCCGTCCATTGTAAACATGTATGCCGTTACCAGAGTCCATCGCAATATTGGACCATCAATCTCCGCGCCAAGATAATGGTGCCGTGGTGACGATGTAATAGTTCCTTGACCGGCTGATTGAAATATCTACAAGCGCAGCGCCGCCGCGCCAGCCACGTGACACCCACCGGCCGAAATAAACTCACTGGCGACCTAGTGAATCCGATGCATCCGACGAAATATAATAAGATTAAACTACAATCTTAGTTTTAAAGCCAATATAGCTCAGTTAGTACTGTGTACGGACCGCGCGTTAAAGCATGTGGGTTCGATCCGTAGGATGATTCTGACCTTTCAGTGAATGGAGAATGTTACGATTAACATGTTTGTAGGGCTTTTTATAATGCTTATATGAATAAATATCATTCTCAAGTCGCAAAGCTGCCGCTATTATTTATTAACATGACATCAAACGGCAACAAATAGTTGACCCGATTTCAATTCTGTTCTCGATGAACCGATTGGATGGAATCTTGGCTTTTATTATTTGTCAACCTCATTACTGAATTATAATAATTGGCGATAATAAAAACGAGTGAGCTCGGAGGGAAAGAGCTTCAAGAGAACTCCACGCTCCTTATTAAAAACTTTTCGTGATCGTCAAAGGAAAATATTTTCCGCCCATTCGAGTCAATGTTCGATGAGTTTACAAGTACCTGCACGTTATTTATTTACAACTTTAATTAGTTAGATGTAGTTTTTTATGGAATAGGGGCAATCGAGCTAGCGTGTCACCTGATGGTAAGTGATCACCGCTGCGCATGGACACCCACAATACCAGGAGTATCGTAGATGCGATGTTGACCTTTATTGGAGGGACTGGCTCTCAAGTGCAACAGCCAGAACACACCTATTGGTATTTGGTGGCAGATTTTCAACTTGAGGATGATAGCTAGTCAGGCGGGCATCAGAAAAATATTTATGTAATATTATGTTTTATGTAATATTTACAGCATAAAACTCAAAACTACATATTAGTAGATAAGGTGCAATACTTTGCAGGAGATGTCGTTTTAAACAATAAAATATAAGCAGAATACTTTTTTTATCTTTGTTCTGTATCACGAAGCTGGCGAACAAGAAAGGGGTTAAACTGATGGCAAATAGGGATTACGGACACCTACGGACGTTACTAAAAGTGAAGATTCCTTTAAAAATTTATTACCCGCGTTTTAAAGATCCTCATACATTATTTACCTGAAAAGATCTTAAAAAGGATCTCATTCCACATATCGAGTGTTCGCAAAAAAAAAAAAAAAACTTCTACAATCGAAGCCAAAATGTCTCGTCAAACTTAAAATTTAAATACCGCTTATCACCAGTATTTCTTACAAATCCTCTATGATCTGAATTAAATGGGTCATGCTGGTATCCAAGTAATAATGTAATACGTACATATCTATATATTTGTCATATTTTCACATTTTTCGAAGCTTTAATCTACGATTTAGCAGTTCCATATCACATGATAGGGATGGGATGCTAGACAAATTAAAATGTAAGATATTTGCGTCCCGATCCTTTCTTTATTTTTTTATAGTTAAGGTTTAGCGTTATAGCCATAATAGCACCTCGTCGTAAGTAACCATACGGACCAAGTTAGTAAACACACTAAATCTGAGGAGGAATTGGCTCTCAAGTGTAATTCCCGGAACACACCTATTGGTATTTGGCGGCAAGCTCATTATAGGTGAATTCGAAAACATTCCCTTGACGTGAAGTCGTACACACAACCACTGAGATTTCATCGCTTCAAGTTCATGAGTCTGTTCTATATTGCACTATATTTCTATAGTGCAGGTTTTATATAGTGCAAATGCTATTGGCTGTGCCTAGTCATACGTGCGCGCTTATTGGTTCAAGACAGCCAGTAAATTCTCAAGGGCTGCGTAGATATAGTTTGTACACGTCATATGCGTCAGCTGTTTCGTATCGTATTATATGCATTACAATGAACTGTATGATGAATTTATTTATGTTTATTTTGACAATTAGAATTAAATTTATTAATTACAAAAAAATCTATCATTCCTTCAATTCATTAGTTATCTCTGCGTTTGATTTAATTGTTCTCAAACGCTAGTAAAACATTTATTTGTATCTGTTAATCAAATATATATATACGCATATCAATCATAATAAACTAAGTAAGTAAATTTGTTCCAATCGAGTGTTTCAAGACATTCACGATTATTATTTAAATATTTGAAATTGTAACACAAATACCCGCTAATGGTTATAATGTTGAAACTAGTATATTCACGACTGCCATTATATCCGGCCTAATACATACTGTAACGTTACACCACCACGGTTACTGCATTACACTGAAGTCAACATTCCGGAAGAATGTAATTACAGACGATCAAAAACGTTCTATTAAACGGGTTTCCCGTTTCAATGTTACCCTAAAGTGTGGTGGGTGAGCCCAGCGGGATCGATACGAGATTGACATGAATCAAGCCAGTCATCGAGGTCGTCAAACTTGCCCGCTGTGACGTTACCCTAATGACGTTACACCATCGCTACAATAAAACGATAACAATTTAACAGGAACAGATTATTTACTTTTAGGTATATATCACAGGTTTTTATAACAGAAATTGAAAATTCGTATTGCTTACACGAAATAAAGATTACACAGAGTTATGGTTATTAGATAATAGCTTAGACTCACTTAGCACCTTTAAACCTTATATTTTTATGGGTTTAGCGTCATGTCCACAATTTCACCTGGTGTTAAGTGATGATGTGGCCCAAGATGATGCACATGCTAAGCCTAGTGAAGGGACTGGATTTAAAGTGTAACTGCCGGAACACACTTAAAAGTGTTTGGCGGCAGATTGTCAACTTGAGAGTGGTATCTAGCTAGGTAGGTTTTTAAAAAAAATTACTACCATGCTGTAGTTTCGTATACGATATTTTGGTATATCGAAAGCTGAAACTCATTGCAGAGATGCGAAGTCATGTCCATTGACGCGGTGTCCGTACACACTACCATCAAAACTATTATCGTTTAAAAATCTACTCTTTAGTGCAAAAAGAATCTATGAAACAATATAAATATTAATATATGCAGGTGCGACTGAAAACACGCACCAAAACATAGTTAATACAGAGCAAACAGCTGAGGCTACATGTTTGTTTTTAATTCTCTGTTACTATCCCCGCTGTGCTGTAGCACATCGCATAAATGTAATCCGTGTAGTTAGCAATAACTCACTGTAAACATTCGATTGAAACTGTTTAACATCACACTAAATTGCGACAGACGCAGCTGTTTGTGCCCCATTACAAAACTCATACGCATAATATAAGAGACGAAAGCTTTTGTACCATCGCCGCAATATGTTGCAGTGATACTATATTTTCATAACTTTAACAATTTTTATTGTATCTTATAAAATATATACCGAATAAGACATTAAGTTACTTAAATTATACAAAATTACAAAATTATTATCAGCGCAACTTCTAATGGGTAATCGTCTAATACGATATAAAAACAATGAGATCAAAGAGCACACTTATAAAAAACAAGCCTTATTTACTTTACACTTTATGCTTTGTGCAATGGTGGAATAATATCATAGGCATTTTCTGACACTTAACCTTTTATTGAACTAATTCTGCCAAAAAATTCTTATATAACTGACGTACCTTGGCTTTTTTGCCTATTGACTACTCATTTTTGATAGACTAATAAACATCTCGTAACCTTCATTAAAATTATACGCAAACATGTTTTATTTTTATCTAGGCGATTGTACAATGGAAACAATTTGATTATCATTGCATATTATTAGTGAACACGTGCTACTATAAATAAAACTACAAATTTTATTGAAATGTTCGATTATCAGAGGGCCTCTCTGCATGTGGTCGGCAGCGAGCCCACCCTACAAACCCCACCTCATATGAATCGTCTAATTTATCACTCCAGATTTATGTAGGCAACGACGCGCCCGCATCCACTTTAGTATACACACTGTATCTATTATAATCAAGTCAATACGGATGGCGGTTCAAGGGAAAGCTACTAGCGACTCACGCCAGCCAAATTAAGCAGGCAAATGTAATGAGTGTAGTATAGCAAGAATAATAATAAGTTTATTCCAAGCATAACATGTTACATAAAGAATAAAAATGCGCGGTGATAATTATACGAGTAGAAGTGAAGTGGAAGTAGTAGTTTTTAAAGCGATGATAGCTCAGTTGGTAGTGTGTACGGACGCCGCGGCAATGGACGTGAGTTCGAATCCACCTGCAATGAGTTTGAGCTTTCGGTAAAAGAAAACATCGTGCTAAAACCATAGCACAGGGGTAGGCACCTTCAAGTTGGAAATCTTCACCATCCATGTTCACCATCTTGGACCACAACGTTATTTAGCATCAGGTAAGATTGTAGCCATAACGCTAAACCTTTAAAGTATAAAAAACGTATACGCTTGATTTATTTGATATTTGCCATTGCATATTCCTTTCACAATGTGAACGGCCACTAAGAACAAATTTTACGAATACACATGGTCTGAAGGGAAAAACACAAATGAAGTTGTAGGTACCAGCAAGTATACTGTACAGAGTGTAAATACTACAAAGAATTTAGTCCACAAATACTGTTTAATAAATTGAATTTGTTTTCTTCCATATCAGTGTCACAACTTAACCTCGCTGACGATCTTTCGGCATCCTCCTACCGTAGGAAAAAGAGAAAATTATTATTACACTTGTCATATGAGTACGTTACTTCAATCTATTTTTTGTGAAGCTTATAAATAAAAACGAACGAAAATCCCGACTGTTTCTATCTATCCTATCGATTGTCAAGTATTAAAAATATTTTGGCTAATAAATCTATTATTACTAAGTACATTTTTTCCTTCATTATTACGTGATTTTGTTTTGTTTAAGAAAGTAATGTACCACATATACAATATAACTTTTTTTATAAATGAAATCTATTAAGTATGAAGAACATTTTCGATACCACTTTTATGTTGTTATAAAAACTGAAATACTCAAAAGCGTTGATATACACAATAATTTAATTTTCTCAAAAAGATGGATAAGCGATTAGCTTTTAGAGCTTCCTAGATAGACTACGCGCATGTTGCCTGTGTATGATCAGTAACAACTATTTTAGATCTTTACAACTTTCATATAGTATTCATAAAGAGGCAAAATATCATTAAACGAATATTAACACATACTCGTAATCAAAATATTCCGATTATGTAAACAAAAGTCGGAAAATAGCATTACCGAACGTTTCATTACAAACCTTGACATAAATAACAAGTAAAAAAAAATATATCATCTATTTTTAAACTTATCACTTATTTTAGAAACGAAAAGAACTCCAGTCTTTTTAAAGAACAGCGAATAGTAATATGAGTGAATGAATAACAATAACGTCTTTTAAAAAGTTATTTATCAATAACAATAGAAATCCGTTTGTGATATTGAACATATCCCTAACCAAAATACTCTGGTCGCTATATAAAATATATTTTTAACTACACCTTCTTGATGTTTATTTAAATTGGCAATATTCATCATGAACACGTGGAAGAGTATGTTTTCATGAACGTTTATGGATAATTAATATTTGCCTGCAATTTTCACTTTGTTAATGTAATATATACAACACGTTCAATTAGGGGAGCTTTGAACTCGCGTGTAAAAATGTTATAAATTAATAAAATTAATTAAGCAATTTCGGTACTCGGCTGTTGTTATTTCACGAACACAACGTTAAAAAAATTAAAATATAATTGCGGAAGAAATAACTTAAAATATGTATTACATTATTTCATCCTATCACTAAAGAAGAACATTAATGTCAATATAAAGGTATAAATATGACTTTTTTATCTTACGTTCAATTTTAAAGCGACGATAGCTCAGTTGCTAGTGTGTACAAACGCCGCGTCAAGCGAAGTGAGTTCGAATCCACCTAAAATGAGCATGCGCTTTTGGTGAAGAAAATAATCGCGATGAAACCATAGCATGCCGGCAGGCTATTTGTCTAATGCCCGCCTGGCTAACTAGCACCCTCAAGTTGAAAATCTACCGCCAAATACTTATAGATATGTTCCGGCAGTTGCACTTGAGAGCCAATTCCTCCACTAGGCTTAGCGTGTCCACCATCTTGGGCCACATCCTAACTTAACGTCAGGTGTAGATTGTGGCCATAAAGCTAAACCTTTAACTATTAAAATAAAATATTTTTATCTCCATAAGGCCAAGTATGTTAAGTAACGTATAAAAAAGCGTGATTATACAAGATTTTATTCTAAAGTATTGTTAACAGAATTTAACCACGGAAAAAATAAACAATGTGACAACAATAGCGAAAATAGAATGCGTGAATTCTTAGACTTTAAAATATTAGACTAAGGAATATTTTAACCACGACGACATCATTATAAAAGATAATGATGAAATACTGGTCCAGGAATAGTTGTGAACCGGTCGGTCGGGTTTACAACAGACGCAATGCAATGAATTTATAAGCATTGCTTCGTATTTACCCAGCTCGATACTGGATAGTTGATAAAATTGTTATATACTGGTGCACTGGGTCATTTATTAAACGTGCCGTTGACCTTTTAAATCTAACACAATTACAATATAGGAAGTTAGATTAATATATTTTTTTATAGTTAAGGTTTAGCGTTATGGCCACAAACTCATCTGATGTTAAGTGACGATGTGACCCAAAATGGTAAACACGCTGAGCCAAGTGGAGGAGCTGGCACTTAGATGCAACAGCCGGAACACACCTATAAGTATTTGACGGCAGATCTTCTACTTAAGTGTGGTAGCTAGCCAGGCGGGCATTAGACAAAAGCCTTACTTACCACCATGGTATGGTTTCATCACAATGTTTTCCTTCATGAAATGCTGAGGCTCATTGCAGGTGGATTCGAACTCATGTCCATTGATACGGTGTCCGCACATGCCAACACCAACTGAGCTATCATCGATAATTAATATCAGTGCGATTGAGGTCCAAAAAGAAATAAAAAACAGTAGTAACTAATGATAACTCGATTTCATTAACACAACTTAGAAACACCAACTTCTGTTATTATTTTAGGTATCATTTATAATTGTCCCTTCGCAGCCCACGCATTGTTTAGCGGGCAAACGACATCGTTGTATTCTAGGCCGATTGGGTATCAACGGTCGATGAAACCGTCCATCGAACTGCAGCAAACGTCGACGTAAATTTGCAATAGACACTATTTTAAAACAATTTATTCTTATAGGTTAATATTATTTACGCTTTCATTACAATACCAATTCTGGGAACTGATGAATAATGAATTTCAACCACAACGTTGAAGACGTGAAACTTTCGATTGGAACGGTCACCGCAATAAAAAAAACACGGCCCGGGAAAAAAAATCGTGAGAACGAGACGTAATGCGTTCTGTTCGGTTTAAATATACATATAAACAATGGTAACATAAATTCTTTGAAATATGTAGTCGACTAAAGAGCCGTTAAAACAAGATCGTGGCTAGAGCGAAAGTTGCACGGGCTTCAAATCAGATGCAGACGAGAGAAATCCACGGCGAAGGTACACTCGATACAAGACCGTTTCCGTAACGACCGCGAACGGACGACAATTAGCACTTGCTGCAAAATGTCACGCAAACGTCGCTTCGTTGTGCTCATGTCTCCGACCTCACGATCAGTGTAGACTGATTGCACCACTCTTCTACAACGAAACACATCATTTTTGACCGTACGTTCTATTTGAAACGTACTTTTCTTAATTTTTTAATGTATTTGGCATTCATAATCTCGACGTGTTTGAAATAAGTATATATGTATTTTGGAAGACAATTGTGTGTTTATATATTATTATTATAAAGAAAAAAAGATAATTTAGGTTATTTAACATCACGCTACCACCAATGGGACATAATGGATATTGAAAAGAGTTACAGAAAAGGGGAAAAATTATTAAATTATTTTTAGTTTCACGCGAACGAGATTGCAAGAACAACAGATAGTGTGTTTATAAATGACAAAAAGGTTAGCTAATTACAATCATAATTGTGTTTTCTTTTTGTTTCACCGTTTCATTCCTTACAACTAACGTTAAATTGAAAGCAACATCAGGAACTTAAAATTAAATTAAAACGAAATAGATTTTTCTCTATTAGTAAAAGTTTCAATATTCGTACGAGACCGTTCCTGGCCAGTAAAAGCGCAATGTATTCTAAAATTTATACTTTTATGGCGCGTAGCAACACACGTATTAAATAAGAAGATGTACCGAAATAACTCGGCTATGAATTCTGTAGAAGCGAATTGTCTTGTGACAAACACTGAGCTATTTCTGTCTCTCTATATCCCGTTTCGGACCATTAACATACAACGAACCGCGTACAAATATAAATAAAGATACAGGGACGGGATTTTTGAGATGTCTCATCAATTTTTAGGTTTCCATAAGAAAAATATAAATAGGATTACGCAAGGAAAACAGCCTGTATCTTGCTTTGATATCTAAAAGGAGTATTAAATTTGCAGGATTTACATTTCTATCAAATAATAATTCGTATTATCTTATTATGCTAAAATTTCATCTTTATTTTTTATTATTATTATTTGATTGAACTTACATCAACATTATTTTAAAATAGCTTACTAGAGTGTGATCATTGTTGTTTACTATAGGTACTACAATCAACATTATACATGCGCACGAGAGAGGTCAGCGGTATTTATTTTGTTTTCCTATAAATTATTCCAAATTATCACCATACTAAGTCTTCTGAATAAATATATTCGCGATGGAATTTATTTCATAGCGGGTAAATATTTTAGCGATTGAAAACCATTGTAGTTTGACAAGTTTGGAGGGCAACCCAGTTTATTTTCAACTTAGGAATCGAGTCGCGCGACTCTTCTCGACGATACGGCGACTATTTATAATTTAGAACGTTTACATTGTAGCATAATATACGCAGGTTAATTTTACAATCGATCTATTTTTGTCATGGGCGTATTTTCAACATGTGGAAGAATGTAGTTATAAGGAATTTATTTTGTTACATTTAGTTAGTGTTCTCGTATAAAAATTTATACTGTTACGTCATCTACCAATTTAGTGCGTAAAAACGAAAAATATGAACAAACCCAAAATATGATACTTTAAGAAACTTTGCAGTAAAGCTAAACTGTTAGCGTCCAGGAAATTTACGTAACGAAAATGTACTGTAAAAACCATAATTAAATTATGTTATATTATTAAGAAAACTGCAATTATCACTCCCAGTAATTTCCAGATTTTAGTAACAAACAATAATTATAAAAAAAATATAATAAAAGTAAGCGAAACTGTGAATTCCCACTGTTGCAAACATCAAACATCAAACAGAATTGAATTAATATAATAGTATTTTTTTTACAACATGATTTATAACGTTAAACGATTTTCAACCTCTGACTAAACGTTTTAATTTAAATTAACAAATGTTTAAAAATGACTTATGTCGACAAACTTATTCCATAAATAGTAAAAATCTCTGCGTACATTATTACACTGTAAAATATCATAATTTTAAGCGTTTAATTGATTTTTTAAATATGAAACTATAAAATTATCCAAATAAAACAATTCTGTAGTTGCGTATCAAAGAGCAACATAGTTATTATTCACATGAATGTTTCCGAATAAAGCTTTGGAAAATAATGTCTTGATATCTTTATAGTGAATGAAAATTATAGTAATACACAAATGATTTAAATTGAAATAGAGATGAGTACGCGACAAGAAATCTTTTTAGATAAGTACTTTTAATGCAACAATAATAGTACAATTTATATTCCTTAATTGTTGTTTGTAAATTATATGAAAACTGTGCGAGACAAGTAAATAACTTTCTTATATTATTTACAAAAAAAGACTATTGTGAAACTAGCCCAAATCCGGATAAGACTTTACTGTTGTTAACATCTAATTTTAATCTTCTATATATCCAGTGGATATATTCCTTGAAAAGTGTTTCTTAGAATTCACGGCATTAAGAAATTCCAGTGTAACATTTCATGCCTAGCGGTATATAGTATGTGACGGCTAACTGGGCATTCCAAAATATTTATTAGCTAGATAATATAGAAACATAAGTGCATGTCTATCTTGGTTATTGACTACGTTTATTACTTTAGACTTATGTTACAAATAAAAATTAAACCTCCTCCTAAATGATTGCGGTTTATATAAACAAAAATTTTGACACTAACGTTATATTCTTCTCCTATCTAGCTCCAGAGCCGGGTTTGCGACTTAACTTCTACCGCTTTGCCCGGTTTTCGGCATATTTTGGTGTAAGGTTATTCTCCTTCACAACGTCCAGGCAGCTATTTTTGGGCTGCCGCGATATCTTGATATGATGACATTAACCGTATATTTGTACCACGGAATAGTATTTAATGAAATTTAAATATACAAACTGAATTTTAACTAAATAATGCATTCGCGTGTACATCGCAGTATTCAAGACAATTCAACACAACCCCCGGCACACTCAAAAGCGACTCGCCGATGCTCTCTATGTATCGTTTCTTTTTAAAGAGGGTTCCTCCTTTCGTCGAGCATTTTTCTAAACCGGAAACAATGTCGTGCCTGGGGCGATCCCGGGTCACTTTGGAGACTTTATTGAAGACATTTTTACGGACAGCGCTCTCCCGCATCGATGCATTAATGTTTATTTATGTAAGAAAGGTAAAAATGCATTTTTCATAATAAGTTAGTTACTCTTTGATCTTATATACAAGAAGCTTTATTTTATAAAACGTGTTAATAGTGTTAAATACTATAAAATTGAAACTTTTTTTCTTACATACTCTAATATATCATAGTTGTATGATGGATACCGTATTAATGTATATTAATATTATAAATCGAACAAGTTTGTTTGAACGAGCTAATCTTAGATACTACCAGTCGGATTTCAAAAAATATTTTTGTATTTGATAAAGCAGTCATTGTGAATGGCTTTCAGTCTTGAACATCATGCTACCAACAACAGAAGCAAAGCTGTATTGGAAAAGGTTATTATAACGGTAAAAAACAATATTAAGTATTTTTAGTACCACGCGAACGAGAACGAACTCTTAGACGCAGCTAGTCGGTTTATAAACCTAGTAATAAAAGTACTAAGATACTGAATAACGCACGCCAATAAGATTTTCTGCACATCACGTCCATTTGGAATCATCTCGACTCCATAAATATCTCGTTATTTATTTGTAGCGGCAAACTTGATGAACCTTTCGATGAACAGAAGGAATGTACTAAGGGCGCTAAGGTACGACGTACGCGGCACGGCACGGCGCCGTGGTCACAGGCGCGTTTATTGCTCGCTTTATTGGAAAACGCGTTTCCGCGTTCCTCGGTATGGAAATACCGTTACGTATTTGCATAATGGACGACAGAAACCTAATAGCGAATGAAACAATATAACCTTATTTTCGCAATAACAACACGAGATCGGTTTCAATGATCCCATTTGTTGTAGCTATTTCATACAATTCAGTTTTTATTAATATAATTTACGACAAAGATTACTACTTTAAATATAAGTTAAGTATATGCAGGTAATTTTGTAAAGCACTTGCCGATTATATTTTTACTAGCTTTACGTGCGGCTCTGATCGAAACAGAAATATTTCTCGCACGCTCATGCATATTTTCATAAATCTTATATTTGCAGGTTTTCCCTCTTGGATGTCAACGGTCGCAGTTGTTTTTGAATTAAACAGCTTACCACATCAGATAGCGATACTTCACTGTGTTATTAAAAAAAAACTCCGCCTATTTTAGCACTGTCATTCAGTGCTTTATCATTATTATATTCATTACATTATTAATTGGGATTTCGTTTTTTATATTAATACAACAAATCTTTATTGTGTTTAGACCATGAGTTTGTGTAATTATTACAACATTTAAAATATATTCCGTTTGAGTACTGATCATAATTTTTTATATAATAAAATTTATTATAAATGTCGTTGTGTTTTTTTAAGTCTCTTCACGACACATACGCAAAGAAATACGGCATATTCGAATATCCGAAATAATACAATGTTGACTATATTTAATGGTACAACAAAATTTTCATTTCCCTATTTTGGTATTACAACAAATTTTCAGGCAGCGGTCCTGGTACACGAGAGGCATGAATAAATGAATAATGCCGGTCGAACGGAACAGGTCCGCGGCCACGGCATACCAATTTGTTCTCGAGATGCTAATAATGTGACTGTCGCATTTATCAGCAACGTGCCTCATCACAAGTTTTTTCTTCAACAGAGGGTGCGTCAGGTTGGACGCCTTCTAAAAGAATTAATAGACTTACCCGTTAAATTTCATCAATATAGGATCGATGGCAGATTCACATTTTTGAATAAAATTTTTGGACTACGTAAATTGTAGAAAAAAAAACTAAATAAGATAGATTCTAAGTGGTGAAACATATTATTTAGCAACATTTAGGTATATGTGTAAGTATAAATCATTTCAGTTTATATAAAACAAAACAAAAAAAATTGCCGCCTCTAAAATCTGCAGCCCTAGGCTCCAGCCTACTCTGCCACCAGTGTATAGGACACTTGTAAAAAACAAACGTAACTGGGTTTTAACTTTAGCACATAACTCCTTTTTATATATTCCAATAAGTGGAACTAAGAAGATGCCCGGCGTTCGGTTCCAGAGATTCGTATTCCATTAGTTGTCGCTGTGGTACGCCATTCGCAAATGAAAACAATTTATTGAAATTCTTTTCCAGCACCGCAAGTCTAGAACAGTGTTAGGAAAGAATTTACAATATTCTAAAAGACTCCACGATCACAATAAAGCGTACTCTGATAGAAACAAACAATACCCCTGCTTATAGATGAATTAATTACCAAATTCACCACGTGCATAATAATAACCGCTTATAAGTTAACGTTTATAGAACGCGTGACAGGAAATTTATTACAAAAATAAACAAACAAGGAAAACTTTTCAATCCTATTCGTGGAATTACAAACGTTTATTATAAGCGGAAGGTAAAGCTAAAAAGTTATTCACATACCAAACGAAAAATATTACGGTCGCATCAAAGGAAATTATTAGGTATCGTACATACTGTGTATTTTGTAAGCCGAAGAATTAATAAAGGTAGATGAAATAAGAACAAATAATAATTCAAAAATAACAAAAAGACCGCCGCAACTCGGTCACGTGAAGTATTTTGCATAAATTATATCGATGCAGCGGGTCGGGGTTTGATTTCTGAAAAATAAACGGTGTAAAATAAGCCTCCGTGGTCAAATGCAAATAAACTCCATTATATGTTAATGTTATGTGCGTACGTTGTATAAACCAACCTACCTGTATTGTTCATATAACAACTGTTTTCCGAATGCGTATTTCAGAAATAGCTATTAAACTTCCTTAACGTAACTGTAATGTGTTATATATATATACATGTATATTATCGTTAAAGTTCGAAAGCCGTTAAGGTGCACATAACCCACCTAATCTGCAGATTAACTGATTTGTCTTAAAAATAAGCGGAATCAAAATTTTTTCTACAATTGACCTACTTAATGTATACAGTATGTGATGCCAGCGGAAGCTCCTAACTTGCACGCTATTTGTCAATTCAATAAATTAAACTGATTCTAATTAAACCATTTTGATAATGTAATTTCAGAAAATAAATAAAGTAATTCTGCACATAACCGACATAGTCTATGGAATAAACTATTTCTACACCTTAGTGGTAACATATATTATGTATATTACATGTAAGAGATGATGACATAAAAATGGAGAACAATACTTTGAATTTTTTTTTTCAAGAAACTTATTTTACAAAAGTCAGCTCTGTACAGTTTTAGCTAACTAAGTGTAGTAATCCCATTTTAAAAGCTATTGTTATACCACCTTACTATTACACTATTTGATTTTAACAACAACTGGAGGGTAATTTATTAACACCGATTGCTATATCAGCGCGACGCGAGCGCGGCTACGGTTCTCAGGCTGAGCGCCCTCCGCGCTCGTCTACAAAGTTACAAAGTCCTGTGAAACTGTGAAAACCTTTTAGGCTGTGTAGGTACTTTAAAAAAAAAAGCGGTTAGAGTTCAGTCTAAGCGAGGCATTCGAGGCTTATTCATCTTACGTAGCTGGAGCGTTGCCTAAGGGACGTAAGATTTATATTTTCTATTATTAATTATTAACTAGACAGTTTGTTACATACACTTCTTTTCAACACGCTTATTAAAGAGCAGCGGCGTCGTAATCGATTTGACAGTTTAAGAATTTCTACTGTCCATTAATTATTCCTACATATATGTATATTCTACAAATGATACAAAGTGTGCATTTTTATATCACGAATTTTTAGACTGCTATTTTATTATGTTATAAAGCATTAATTTTATTATTTTGTAAGTTAAACAAGTTTCAATAAGCTTTTATATCCAACCTGACAGTAAATAGAATTGATATAAAAACGATAAAGCCTGCGACTCGTAAATTAAATCCTCTTGAGGTAGTCGCGTCCAAAGTAGTAATCGTCTAGAGTCTAGACCGAGGCGATATGACCGCAATCCGACCTAATGTTTCGGCGCTCACTTTGATATATACTGGCCGTACTGTCAAACCAGTGCCTCTGTCGGCCCTAAGGGTAATTATAAACAAATCAATTCATGTTAAATAATAACGTTACACGCCTACAACGGTACAGATTTAGAAAATACATAATTCGAGATAGTTTTGATTAATAACAAATGTTAATCAAAGCTGAGAAATAACCAAATGGAAAAAGCCTCTCCTTATGTCTATCGTTTTTATTCTTCTACCTGAATGGGTGTTCAACTTTCAGGCGGGTGGATAATGTATTGAAATGTGATGGAGTGACCAGCATTTAACTTGAATGTTTCCGATGGTAGAACACGGGTGCGGTATGCAATTAACACGAATAAAACTCCTATAAAATGACAACTATTATATCTTTACATGGGTAAATATTGAGACACCGGGAAAATTTAAAATCCCATAGCAACAACGTACGTAAATGCGTCACGTCGCGCCGAGGATACATTCTTGGTGCTCGTAAAACTGTTATAATAGGCGCACTGCGGAAACATAGCTTTATGGAGGTCCCTGAAACACATAACATGAGCACTGAATCGATTACTGTATAGTTATTCTGGTTTTGAGACGGGTCATGAAATAAAAAAATACTTTATGACCCATAAAAATGAAGTACAAGTCGGCATTAGAAGAATTGATCAAATATTCCGGCATTGGAAACGCCGTAGCAGACATGAATGTTAATCAATACAACTTTGAATATCAACCTTGTGTTAGGTAGGAGTAATGGTTCAGACAGGTTTTGAAATTATTGTTCGCTTAAAACGATTAGCGTCGGAAGTGAAATAGAATCGATAATAATTAAGTAGCTACAGACAGTTTTATTTCCATTGTTCAACACCTCTAGCAACGAGCACTACTAAAGTTTCGGAAAGCCGTAAAGTTATCTGTCAACAGAAAGTTTCACTTGTTCAGTTTTATGTTTTACTTCCCGCTCCAGCGATGAGCGGTCGTCGGTGTATAATTTATTTTCAAACGATAATATTATCAAACCAAAAAATTGAATATTATGGAGTTCCAGCTTCGACATAAAACGTTAGTGTTTCGATAATAAATCTCGATAAAGGTTTCAAGTCAATGTGAATACGCCAGCAGACCGATAGAAATCCGTTACCTGAGATGTGGGTCAAATGTTTGTGGTAAAAAGTGCAGACGATGATTCGGCAAATTTTGGTTCACACGCTTTAAACAGCGCAGATGATGCCACACGTAAGAAAATTACAACGAACAACCAAAGTGTTGCAAAAAATATCAACAACTTTGCGTTGAAGAAGATTCTAGTTTGTTAGCGAACGAAAGACGATGTGTCAAACATAAAGAGTTAATTTCCTTTGGGATGAACTTTGCCGCAGGAAATCTAAAATATAGATGTAGAAGATGTCAATGAAAACAAATGTCAATATCTATTTAATTTGATATCTCCCTCCTATGTACACTTTACATGAGACTTATTCGCAAAATTGTACGGTGATTAATAATACAGGTATAGGTTTGTATTAATAGTAAGAATTTAAGGAGTTTGTAAAATTTAAAAATGTCGAGTATAAACAGAAAATGAGTGGTTATTTTCGAATTATTGGTTAATAAGAGGTAAAATTAACACAGTTCGGTCTGTATTAAAGTGTCAACTGACACTTTTAAATCCTATTTTTTATTTACAACGGTTATGATGAATGCATATAATAATTCATCAGGCGGATACAAAAATGATCAAAGATAGTAAGTAGTTGAGTATTTGGGTAGGTGGGACATGTGATTCCCGTGCTAGAGAGTGGACAAGATATATTGATGTCAAGAGCAACGGACGGTATTGGTTGGTGTTGGTCGGCGTTTTCTTTGTCCCTGGATGATGCGCGTGCTTGTAGTACGGATCTCGAGCGAGCAGAAGGGAGCCGCGGCCGGGACAGTCGCGTGTGCATAATGTAGAAGCGAGTGGCGAGCGCCAGCGGCCTCCCCCGCGGCGTAGCGCGGCGCCGGCGTCAACGACCGACGCGAGTCAAGGACGCGCCCGCACCCGCTCCCGCGCGCTCTCTTGCCGCTAGGTCGCTAGGTGACAACTAGTCGCCGGTCGCCGGTCGCCGGTGTCGCGGACACGATACAGACGATGTTATCCGAACATGAATGACTTTAACAGGCGAACGATAAGCTGTACATCACATTTTATTACATATGCTACTGCAGGTAAATCGATGCGGATTACTTATCATGAAAAATATTGTAATAGATACGCTCATCACACTAAATACGAAAGGAAATTACTACCTTTTAAGTATAGTGTTACATTATATTAATAATAAAAAAGAAAATAATGACAGACAGTAGCAAAACATATTTGACTTTTTCACATTTCAAAGATGCGAATGTTATTTGTTTTTAATTAATTTGGTTTCTTAGAAAATTGTATGTTTCGATATAATTATTTGGGATTTTTTGTTGTGGCGCGTACTAAATTTATACGAATATATGTTTATAACAAAATAAATGTACATATTTTGCAGCCGTGTCGACATGCCAACGCACGGTTAATATATCCTGTTTGAATAGTGGCATGGGCCGCATGAGGCTATGAGCAAATACGCAGAGGCTCAAGAAAGGTGATGAAAAGCTTTCGATTTGTTTTATTTTATTTAATCATTTCCTAATGTTGATACATTATCAAATTAAATAAAATACAACAAGAGTCTTCATTTTATAATACTAATTATGTAAATAGCGATCACGATAATGATTTACGTAATACTATAACAGTACAACATAATAGCAATAAAGGTTGATTACATAAAACAAAATCCAACACGTGTTAAAACAACTACATTCACTATAAATTTATATAATTCAGATTAAAGCAACCTTGATCGTTAAATGTATAAGCGAGAAACTACATTTAATATTTTTACATAGTGGAATTCAACTGAATAAAAAACTTTGCGATGTGAAAAATAATCTTATTTTGACATGACAATTGTATCCGACTGGGTCCCGACCACTGTACACCTAGTATGACACGCTATTTAAGTATGTCACATTCTGGGATCAAACGATGTATATCTAGTGACCTAGTCTAGTAGACACGTATAGGGTACTTGAGGGTCATAACCATCGCACAATACACATCGTCACTCTCAGTTTCTCAAGGAAGGCCGAAAAGCATATGAATGGACTCTGTAAGAAATGATATGTGTATAAAAAGAGTAAATACTGAGATGACTGCTGATAGAGTTAGTGGAAGAACAAACATGTTGTGCCGACCTTACCTAGGTGGGTTAAAGGCTAAGAATAAGAAGACCCTTAGTTTCTTAAGTTTCAGGAATAGCTAGTTTTTATCGAGCTAACGCGAGACTTACAGACCAGCGTGTCAGTGACCACCTTCAATGGATCTTTCAGTGGTCACCATTGTTTTTGGATCCTATCGTGCTGGCTATCCAGTAAAGTGTCGCCTTTTTGCCGTGCTACTATATAGAAATAATAATGACCTAGGAAACCATAACCGTTATATTAATGAAAAGTGAATGACAATTGTAAGTAGGTACCAAATACATCGCCTAAACTGAAAAGTGCGGAATCTCTGTATAGTGATAAAAGCTTATAATTCAATAAATAGCTGTCACCAGCCCGTTAAGCTAGGCGTCAAAGCTCCCAGGCGGGTTGACTTTTTACCGACATTTTCAACAATTATCGTTATATTTCAACTAATTTACAGAAAACCTCAACAAATTATATATCGAATGGGGAAGGTCCCAATAATTTACTTTTTATATTGGTGAAATGCGTTTGAAAATCCGTTCAGTTGTTTTTGAGTTTATTGCGAAAAGACAGACTACGAACTTCGGCCGAACATTCGGTTTATTCGGAACATTTCGGCCCAGCGCCGAAGTTTGGCTTAAGCTGCCGGAATTCGGTCACCGAAATTCGAAAACGAATTTCGGTCCATCTCCATAATATAAAGTGATTGACAGAGATGAATACAATAATAATGTACAAGATCGTTTGAAAACAATATATGCACCTTCATGTTAACCAGCACCCAGCTACCGTGGTTAATATGCATTAAATAAAGCAAATCCTATTATATTTCTTTGTAATTTCCGTATATCAACATGGTGGCAACGACGCGACACAGCGTCGTATTACCTTATTGCAGTGTTGACATTTTGACCTTTTTATATAATAAACTAGCATTCGTGGTCCGAATAGGCCATTAGTCCGCTATATACCAATCGAGGGTTTACCCTACAAACATTAGATTATGAAGCCCTAAGGCGTTAACAACACGTCGGTAATCGGATAGCGATTCACGAAAAATATCGATGTCGGTACATCGAATAATACTGTAGCTATAGTGCAGCATCGTGGTTGTTACAAAACATTAGATAATTCACTGAATAGAAAAAAATACAGCGCCTATTTATTGTATCTCTTTATATATCGAATTTTAAACGACATTCATTATAATCTACATAGTATCTATAGTATCCATTTAACGCCAAATTAACTAAAACGTCTGTCTCTTGATTTTGGTTGGTTTTTTATTGGTCTTTCTTCTCTCTATTTAACACCAACTCCCGACAACGCCATAAAGTGTACAGTGTATTATATATCACTATATAGAATTTACACTATAGGTAGATACTAGAAATTGATTTGCTTAAATAAAAATATGATGCAAGTATTGTACAATATTGAGTAAACTAATTTATGATAGTGTCATTTTTATTCAACGCTTTCTGCATTTAAATAATGAGTGACACCTTTTCTGCTCCTTGAGAAGATTACGAATGTTAATAGTTTAAGCAGACATCAATTAAAACTTACGTAGACCAAACAAACGTCACAGGTCACGAATTCTGCATATCTAAGGGGACCACGAATGTTAGTTAGGTTTTAAAAATTAATGTTGTATGTATTTTAAAATTACTTGAGATACCGTAATAAAAGTTTATATGGTTTCGCATGGTTTGATTAAGATTTTTAGACCATATTCGTATGTTTATTTAGAATATTTTTCACACAATAAAACTCAAAATCCATTAAACTTGCCACTTGTAGAATTCCGTGTGATGTCTGTAGTAAAACTTATAGTGGTTCATCAGCGAAGTTCTTGTTTATTGTCCTCTAACTATTAGACAACGGTCATAATATAAAGATAGATTGGAAGCAGTAAACAAAAGGATATTAGACTCATGGTTTTACAATGCTTATACACTCACTGGCGAGATACCCGCCGGATCACTTCCCACCGTAATTGTACCTTCGGGCGAACACAAGATTTGTTTAAAATATTAGTCGCCCGAATCTCTCAACGATGCCCGATTCAACGATGCCCGATACCAATAAATAAAATATAAACAGTGGTTATGATGTCGCCCGCGACAAATGTTGCCGATTTGTGTACATTGTTGCGATATACGCAGCTATAATGTGCAATCGTTTAGTGAATAGTGAATACCTTCTTCACTTGTAAGACATATTAATAACAACAATATTCAATAAAGAAGGCATTTGTTACATAAAGTTGTAGATATTTTATTGAAGGAGATATTTTCAGAGATAAGCAATTTGATTAGTACTTTACTGTTATGCAATTATTACGCTCAGTTATTTATTTGACAACATACGGAACGATATTTCACAACATTCGTGATAGCAATTATACTTTACGTAACATTGAAAACCTTGTCATTAATCACTGCGAAAACCTTGCATGGATAGTTGGCCGTTTTCGGTGAATGATTCATTAATAATTTTAGTAAATTACTGTATGATCTTATATGAAGCTGTATTTTTATTTATATATAAACCGTTTTACCAGTGATAATCTAGTTTATTTATTGTTTATAATCTATACATACCTACACGAAGATTTCCATTCACTCATCACCAAATTTGGAAAAGTATACGCCCGATTAGTTCGATATTTGGGCATGCATATAACTTTCACAAGGAATTGGATTTTGGTTGAAGGGAAAAATGAGAACAAAGTCGCAGACACCAGGTAGTACTAATATATAAGATACATCAAGAAGCGTTAATCAACACAAACACAAAAAATATAGTACCAAAGAATACCGCTATCAATGTAAATATTAAACAAACTATAATAGCGGCATAGACAAACGCATGGTATCGCCTATGTATCACACACAAATGATTATAGTGTATTTTTTTCTTAAATGGCTCCTGTGTTCTCTGATCTCAATGCAGCAAAAATTATAGTGTATTAAAAAGGTATATAATCTGCTAATCATTCACTACATAGAATGATGATCCGTAAATAAACATTTTCTTGATTTTAATATTCTCCTTATACTAATTTTGTTCTCGGTAAAAATGAAACTAAAACCAAAAAACCCTCCAGTTTGTATGTATACCATGCAAGTAACTTAAAATGTTTCATTGTCTAGACTAATTAATTATAATTGGCTTTTTAAAGATAATTCTAAAAATATAGTAACAGAGGCCAATTATTAAATTATGAAAATAAAATTATATGAAACTTAATACGTACAAAAAGCATTTTAAGAATATACTTGGCTTAAACTTACATATGAATATAATTTTTATATTAAGATAATTAAATAATTCTGCTTTATTATTAAATCTGAAATTATTAGCAATGGTTTAGATTGTTGTTATTAAATGGAAATTATTAAGTTCCGAACACTATAAGAATTTTAATCGTAATATATATATATAAAGTAAGTTTATATAACTTTTTGTCTTCATATAATTTAGACATGCTATTCTCGTTACTTATATATTACTCAATTATAATCGATTTATCAATGTAATGTTTATCGAAAAAACAACAGACGTCTTAGTACATTCTTGTTTCAAAAAAATAAAACTACACATACATAAAAAAAAAACGTTATTTTACTTGCCAGCAAGATACATTTGAAAAGTGTAAATAAACAAAGAATCAAATCAAATATTCATATGTATCAAAACGATTCTGGCAAAGATCCCTAAATCATGGCAATTAGATATAATCGAGCAAAGAAGTCAATATTTTATTTAAATATTTTGAAACGAAACCATAACTTTTGTGTATGCCAGAATAAAAGGCAGTCACGCTATAGCTAGGCGCCGCGCCGCACTGGGGAATCCCGCCAATACTTATTTTACTTTGTGCACGTGCAATTTACTCAAGCTCTGTAAAAATTATTTATTACCGTTTACACTGGTAATTCGACTTCACCAATGGGACATAAACTGTAATATATTGAAGCAGTTCACAATTTTAGTTTCCTATTTACGGGCTATTAATTCTCAACAAAAGATTTTCTTTGCAGTCTATTATAATACATTTGAAATTAAAGGTTACTAAACAATATCATACAATTACGACTTCGTGAATTAGTTCATGTGAACTTACTTATGTGCCCTATGTACGTGGTGTATCTAGACGAAGCTAATTTAGTTAATTAAAACTTAAGAAATTGAAGACGAATTTCCTTAAGTCGAGAAGTTAAGGATCCTACATAAAAGTGTAATAATATTTAGTCAATATTTTTCTCTAAGTTCAGTACTATATGTAAATCACATTCAAAACATAATATTACTTTTATGAAATTATGCTTTTTTTATTATTTATAAGGGACCGTCTTATGAACTTTGATAGGGTTTTGTCAGAAAATTTCATACAATTAACAAACAAAGTTCCAACACAATCGGATGACCGTTGTTCGAACTTTGGTATAGTGTATGAAACATAATATCTTCAATATATTCCAAAAAATAATTAGCGATTTGTGATATGTAATATAATCATATTAATACCTGATAAAATCTTTTGCAATTTATTTAATCAATTCACCGCAACTGCGAATACGAGTGTTATGATGATTGATTATGATTGAGTACAGAATTATACAAACTTTACTCCTGTAATATCACTTTTCATTGAAATCTTTGCATCTATACAAATAAATAAGACAGAAATGTGTGCAATCTCAAAATAACAGCTTTTTACTAAATGCATATAAAACTATATATGGTACTTTTATAAAAAATCAATACTTAACATTTTTGTATTCTGTATGTTTGTTCCTGCTAATCTCTAAAACGGCTAGATAGATTTTGAGATTCGGACTTTCACTGGTATATAGCTGATGTTATAAGAAGTAACTCTTATCTATTTTAGAAAAAAAAGGGTTCCGCCAAAAAAAAAAATTGCTTTACGCGAATAAAGTCAGGGGCACAGCTAGTATAATATATATTTACTTAATATTATTATTTGTAACCTTATTTTATTTTAAATAGTGAGCATATTTTATATTTACTTTTTGTACGTTACTGTTTTAAGTAGTATAGCCTAGCTCGTTATATTTAAACGGGGATGGGTCCCTCAAGTCGGTAACCACCTTAAAGTATAAGATCTGGCTGCAAAATTAGTGCACTCATCGAGTGTTTGCTAAAAACCAAATTTTTCGCATATTTATGATTACGATAATATACATGTACCAGGTTGCCTATCAAAATGTGGCCGCGAGAATATTTATTAAATAAAATTTCGACCACTTCACGGTAATATATTATATAAAGACTGAAAAATCATGGTTGCCGTTGTACACTTGGCCGCACCTCTTCGCAACCAGGTGTAAACAGTTATGATTTTGATATATTTATTCGTTTATAACGTACCTTTATTATTTATATATCAAATTAAAGCTATTTTTTATCGGTTTACAGTGATATATGGTAGCTTAATTAAATCTGGATGCAAATAAGTGTTACTGTTAAATATGGTAAATATTTAAGGTAGAGTGAAACAAAGTTAACGCGTAACATCACTAATCAAACAAAGATAGCGATTGCTAGTTGTACGTTACGTTACGTTGTCCTGTCTTTTCCAATTGTGAAAACAACAACCATAGCGCCACCTACCGTGTTCAAAGTGAACATAAAAATATTTCCCATGAAACCCTTTCGTTTTATTGGATAAAAAGTAAACCATCGCATCAAATTTCACCTCAGTCCGTCCAGTACATTCAGAGTGATTCTTATACAAGAGAACAAATAAAAAAATCCCTCTACATCAATAATCGCGTAGAACCTAATTATAATTTTCAAAAATTATTAACAGATTTGGTAAGATTTTATTGTACATTTTTAACTTTAGGTGTTGAGGGGTCTTTACCCATCATTAATTTCATCACACCATTTTCCTTATATTTTTAATGTCTTTGTTGCACAAAAATGTATAAGAGAATTGACGATACGAGGAATATTTTACGAGTTCGTTGAAACCAGTTTTGTAGGTAGACATGAGAAGATTCATCACTTCCATTCACACGGTCTTATCTCAACGTCAGCGGTACACTAAACCTGTTTCTATAGCGACAGGTGTCTCATCTGGCCTATAAGTGTTTCTCTTTTTTTATTATTGTTTCTATTTTTATAATTACGGTGACCTTAAGCGTGCCGTTGACGCTGCAGATTGTACCATAACTCCTTTTCTACTACAACCGCAACTGATTTTGTACGAATTCATCTTATATACTATTTTATATATTCAATATTATAAGCGAAAAAGTTTGTTTGAACGCGCTAATCTTAGGAACTACCAGTCGGATTACAAAAAGTATTTTTGCATTTGATAGAGCAATCATTGAGATAGGCTTAAAGCTATTTAACATCACGCTACCACCAATAGTAGCAAAGCTGTATTTAAAAAAGTTACAAAAACGGGCAAAAATGATTAAATAAGCTTTAGTCCCACGTTAACAAAGTCGTGAGCTTAGCTAGTTTTATATTAATTAAATGTACTGTCAGACATGAAATACACGCAAGCAGGCATAAGTACAATATATTATGATCTATGTGTTTGATTAAAAATGAATTTGAAATGTGTTGTTGACTCTGTCGTATAATATTCGTCCAAATCCATGGCTTTTAAAATATCTCTTTAATCTACAATTTTACAGAATTCGTCCAAGTTCTCCGTTCCCGGTTACTATAATTTTGTGACATTGAATTTGAAAGTGGGACCTTGAATTTGCCAACCCTTCATCTTAAATTTGAAATAATCTATATTATCTATACTTTATATAATATTATAAAGAGGAAAGCTTTGTATGTTTGTAACGAATGAACTCTAAAACCACTGGACCGATTTAAAAAAAAATATTTCACCATTACAATACTACATTATCCCTGAATAGCATAGGCTACATTTATTACTAGAAAAAGATAAAATTTGTGTGACGTATTTAATTAACAGCGCTTTCATGAGATTATATTTTCCTTTTGTTTCATTTAATTTTATTGGCTTTTTTATATTAACCCAACAAATAATTTGCAAAGTTAAAAAATGACGTTATTAAAAAAACTCTGAGTAAATTTATCTTATAATTTCGTACAACATTTTAAAATATTTCTAAATTTTACACCAACATTTTATCAAATAAGATATAAATGAATAATATAATCCACGGGTTAACGTACGGGGAACAACGGTAAAAGTTAATTTCACCTTCCTACTGTTATACTTAAACGTGGCGGATTAATAACGTGTCTTCCATATGAACTACAAATAACGTAATTACCATTTCAACTTACCATTTACGGCTAACACATCAAAGCGCCGAAAATTCAACGCCGCTATCCGTTTCAAGTCAAAAGGTATTCATAGTTTATGATTAATTACCTTAGTATGACAATAGATGGAGCTAATGTTTATGCTAATAGTAATTATCTAGGAATTTTAATATACAAATAAATATTTGAGTGGGTACAATTGTAATACTCGGTACATGAAATTAAATTAAACCATTATACAGTTTAATCAACGAAATAATAATCCATCAACGTCAATAAGACACTAGATTGATAATGCTGTATGTAGTGTATAAGATACCTTTTTATTTTGAATTAAATTATTTTGAAGCATTAATATTTAATTGGTTAATTTCTGTATCCATATATGTTAAAGACACATAGAAATCATTTTTTGTATTACACCTCAACGATTATTAGTAGACTAATTTTATTATGAATTATCCTGTCTCATACCAAAATTCGTGGGTATCTACGATTGAAACGAAATAACTAAACCTTGAAACTAATTTCTCTGGTTTGCTTTACATATCGTAAATAAAGTGCAATAATACAAGTGTCTAAACCTTATATTTTCAACAACAAAAATAATATAAATATTTCGCGAGAAACATTACACAAATTCCAAAGCGAAAGGGAAACCAAACGAGTTTGAATGAATATGATAAAAAATTATGAATACGAAGTAGATATTTTAATTCATTCTTATCAAGTAAACAAAACGACGGCGCCATAATATTGTGTAACAAATTTTTCTGCAATGAATAAGATACGAACATACTTATAGTCGGTTACCTAGTAACAACGCGGCAACGGTTGCCTTGACGTACCTACGTATGATATGCAATGTGCTAGTTTCCATGAATGATTAGATTAATTTTGGCGCCTCCAGTGGTATTTGCCGATTCATTCTACGTCAGCTACATTTTTTCCAACTGGCGGTACCTACATCGTTGCACACAGACTGGCACGGTGCACGCCAAGCACGGTGTCGTCTAGACTAGTGTAATTAACACAAAAACTAAATCGTTTTTTTTTTGTTTTTGATATAATCTATAATCGCTATTGCGGGGAGCATAATAAATATAGTCCCTCTTCAGAAATATATTAACTCATTAAACCATATATTAGTAGTATTATATAGTTAAAATAATCTATAACGCTGTTCCGTGGAGCACAATACATATAGTCCCTTTTCATTAATATATTAACTCATTATAAACCATATATTAGTAGGAAAAAATACGTCTAAATCATCCACTCAAAGACTAATGTGAAATCGACCGATTGTGCCACCACGTAATGTAGTTAATTTTTCATACTCCCATAATTTCATTTATCAGTAATAATTTATTATGTCGAATTCGAAATAATTTTGAGTAAATTAAACGGATCTTGATATCTATACTTTAAATATTAATATTCTATTAGTACAGTTTAATAAGAAAATGCCTAAACTTTTAATTTACTTGTGTATCATCACGCAATGACGACTACAAGGTTAAGTATAAAGAAAGGAGCGTGATCAAAAGAGCATTCCAAAGATACAAAAACCTATATAACTTACACCTTCGTGCAAATATATTTAAAAAAATCCATTATATTCCTTATGGAATATCTATCATTCATTTTATTTTTCATATTTATATACTTCTAGTCGTTAACAGTTATTATTTATCATTTTTAAGGTCTGAATTTGTTTTTTTATATAGTTCATAGGATTAGTGTTTGGCCATAATCTCACCTGATGTTAAGTGCGACAAAGCCTAAACTTATTAAGTGCAGCTGCCGGAAAATCCATATTGGTATTTGGCGGCAGATTTCCAACTTAAGGGACGTAATGGTTTCATCAGGCTGTTTTCCTTCAACGAAAGTTCAACCGCATTGCAAGATTTCGAACTCACGTCCTTTGCTTATATCGTTTTTATAATATAAGATCCTTCGATAAATAATCATAAAATTAGTAAGGTGTCAAAGTCACAGTATTTAGAGGTTGAGACATTAACTACTGTGATACAATGACTTTGCAATAATCCAATGGAGATACAGGTGGATGGAGCACGTATCAAATGCGTGGTTTAACCTATGCTATACGTTCGATATGCATTCGATTGTTATCATTATCACTTCGATAAAAGGTGTAATCGGAACAATATCTGAAGTTTTTTTAGTATTTATTGGATTAATCACATACCGGGCGGTAAATGTTTCACGATTGTAAACTTTTTATAGTTTCTTTCGTAAACACATGGTCTATAGAAAAATTATATTATTTTAATTAATTGAAGCAATTATCGAAGTCCCAACTATTCACGTGGCACGCTCGAGGGTCAATTCCGGCATTTAAACTTACTTTTACATGATGAGCATAATCATAATTATCTTCTGTAGCATGTTAAATACACTGTAACTCTGTATAGCGATACTTAAAGGGTTGTGCATTCCCTTCAGATAAAATATCATTTACGGACAACAAGATTAATCAAAGTAATGTTAGGGAGTATTTTTTTAATTCATGGTGTTTAGAAATCTTAAAAAGAATGAATAAGTGTTTCGACTTTTATTGCCAACCACAGTCCTCGCTCTCGTCTTTATTTTCTTTCAAGATCGACTAAAATCAAGCATACACAGCAATAAAAAAAATAATAATATGAACTGTCTGTCACAGAAATTTTATTCGACCAACAAAAAATGTCACGCAAATAATTAATTAAAAAATAAATGGTATTATATAATATTCTTTTCACAACGTGACATTATACATTTAGAACGGTTTTTATGTACATTTCAAAATATATGAAACTTGTACTTAGTTCAGCAATAATTAACATTATGTTGCACTCAGTTATTAAGTTTTTTTATTATTATACTTTGCTGGTGCTTAAAACTTCATTCGGGTTTTACCTAACGATCGGTTTTGATCATAAAATCCATTCTGAGTGGTTGTTTACGTTGTGGAATCAATACATACATGCTAAATTTCAAGTCAATTAGGATAGGTAGTTTTTATAGTATTAATACAGTAGTAAAATATGTTTAACATTAATAGAAATATTGAATCGTAATTTTAATTATATGATTAGGAGCCGATCATAAAATACGTTCGCACTTATTACGGGGGTCTTCCCCTTCGCAGTCTCGCTTACTGTGACAAAATGTTACATGGGGGACGGGGGGTCTTGGAAAACATAGCGTTTGCAGCTCGTAAAACACTTTTGTAATTTTTCTACTTTAAATTTATTAGTTATTATTTTATTAGAGCGTTATTATTACAAGTAATAAATATAAAATGCTGAAATAAGTGCACTGCTATTAAAAAGGTAAAATTTTACGTTATGTATTTTATGCCGTATGCATTGTTAATCAATAGTGCTATTAAGCCAACCTACGAGAACATCCTATTATGCATCCGGACACTGACATTCACTTCAACATCGCATTCTAACGTGTTTAATCAACAAGATTAATAATGAACAACATTAGTATCGGCACGATATCGAGTTCAGCAGGGAGCGGCGCGACGCGGCTTGCCGGCTCCATAGTAAATATAAGCTAATCGCAACCACCAGGCGGTGTTCCGTTAACTTTAATACATTCATTTTTTATCACATTCTAGAAGATGAAATTTTAATTTCTAAATAATAATCAAGACCGAAAACTAACAGGTTTATACTTTGTTAACATTCAAATTAATAAAAAGGAAGCTTTTTTTTTTTTTTTTTTTTTTTTTCGAACTGACATACGCTGTTAGCCCCAGGGGCTTTGACAGCTTCACCGAACTTTTTGGGGCAAGTGCTGAAGGCACTCAGCCTCGAAGCAGCGGGCATGAGGGTGCCAAAACGGCCGAACCTCGGCTTGGGTTGCTGCTGGTAAGTGAAAAAGATTCACGATCCTGACTAACCAACAGGTCTTGTCTTACAAATTTAGTGATCCTAACAACGACCTTATTAGGTAAGCAGCTCAGGGCCGCGAGGGTAGTCCCTTACAGAACCGTGTACTTAACGTGTGAGTGTGCACGAATGGTATGCGGTGTCATGGTGTACTCTCAGTGATGTAGAGTGTCACTGTATCGCGCGAGCAGAGTCACTCGAGGGCTCCTATCCGGAGGATCGAACCTAGGCTCAGGCGTCTGCGGAGGGAGGCCGCGGCGGGTGTGCGGGAGCGAAATTATCCGCTCGGCCTCGGCGGCGAGGACGGCGGTTGCGCGGGCGTGTGCGCGGACACGAGCGATTGCTGGAGACAGCAGGGAGAAGCGCGTTTAATCTCGTTATTTTGTCGACGGGGTCGGAGAAGCAATTGCGTGGCCGGCGCGCAAAGCCTTTAGCGTGCGGATTGGAAGTGTAGCTAACTGCGTGTACTATTTTGGGGTTAGGATGAAGTTCAGCATTTTCAAAAAAAATCTTTGTAAGGTGTTTAATATATGCATACATGGACGGAAGTTCCATATCTTTATGGAGATCTACATTACGGACATAGAACGGGGCTTGGACGGCTATGCGCATGAATCTATTTTGCAACACTTGTAGTTTGCGAAGGGTGGTTCGCGAAGCGTGAGCGAATACGGGACAGCTATATGTAAGTATGGGACGGATACATACTTTGTATATTATGAGCTTATGACTGAGTGACATTTTGCTCTTGGAGAAAGTTAGATTGCGTAGTAGAACCATAGCCCGGGAGGCTTTTTTCTGTACGTAATCTATATGTTTGTTAAAGGTAAGGTGCCTGTCTAATACTACACCAAGGTATTTAGTTTGGTTAGTCCAAGGGATATTGACGCCGAAAAGGTGTAATGTTTTTTTTATGTTCTTTCTCGCGTGAGGATCGAACATGATAGCCGCACTTTTGTCTGGATTAATTCCTATGCGCCACTTAAGACACCAGGACCCGAAATTAGAGACAGCTCTTTGGACGCGGTAGTATACGTGAATCCTATTCCTGCCCGAGCTGAAGATAACTGTGTCGTCTGCGTAGGACCCTACTGCGACATCGGGGAATTCGGGTATATCGCTAACGAACAAATTGAACAGGCAAGGCGCTAGTATGGAGCCTTGTGGGACTCCTGAACGTATTGGATGAGGTGAAGATAGGGCTCCGTCCGCTTTATAGCAGAAGGTGCGGTCCGATAAGTAAGCAAGGATTATGCGGACTAGTCTGTCCGGAACTTGAAAGTGATTGAGTTTATATATGAGGCCTTCGTGCCAGACCTTATCGAAGGCTTTGGCTATGTCGAAAAATACAGCAAGCGTGCGCCTTGGACGGTGTAGCTCCGTGAAATTGGAGAGAATATGCTCCGTGAGGCGGAGCACTTGGTGAGTGCACGAGTGCTTCGGTCGAAAGCCAAATTGCTCGTGTGGTAAAAGACATTTATCTGCGGCAAAGGCTTGTAGTCGGTTTAACAGAATCCGCTCGTATATTTTACCTATCGTATTGAGGAGGCTTATCGGGCGGTAGCTTTCCGGAAGAGATGCCTTTTTTCCGGGTTTACGGATACCTACTACCGTTGCCTTTTTCCAAGCAGTTGGAAAATGGCAGTGATTTATGGCCGCATTGAAGATGCAGACTAGAAGGGCTATGAGTTTATCAGGGAGAAGTTTGAGGACTTCGTTCCTAATCCCGTCAGGACCGGGGGCTTTCCTTGGCTTAAGGGCTTTTATGATCGCGAGGACTTCGTCAGTTGTAACCGGGTCTAAGTTTTCGATCGGGGGGGTCTCTCTTATTGCTTGTATTGTTTGATCGACCCTGCCGACGTGTTCGGGATCTCTAGTATGATATTCATAGGGATTGGGAGAACACTGTTGTTCGAGAGTAGCAGCGAGATACTCTGCCTTATCTATACTTTCGAAGGCGGGCGAATTGCCGGGGCCTCTATCTAACGGGGGCATCGCGGACGAATAGCTGCTCTTCTGTTTACGAACGAGATCCCAGAAGGCGAGATGAGATGGTTTGATTTCCGCTAAGAGGCTGTCCCATCTTTGACCACGGAGTTCAGAGATACGAGATTTAACTGATCTTTGTAGGTTACGTAGCCTTATGCGATTTTCCTCCGTCGGATAGGAATCGTGCGCGCGTGTTGCCGCGTTTTTCTGCGTGATCAATCTTCGAATGTCATCAGGGAGTATGAAACGGCGATCGTTTACCGCCCTTACCTCTTTCGAGGTTACCCTGATGGCATTCTGGAGGTGACCGACTAGAGATTCAACTGCCAGATCAGCATCGGCCTCAGACTTTATTTCGTTGGGGATCCTATCTAAGTGAGATGAGGCGAGGTTATTAAAGAGATACTGTCTGAGCTTTGGATAGTCAGCTACTTTTACTGAACCGGGAGTGTGGTCACCCGGGTGACCGAGTTGCAGAACTACTGGCCGGTGGTCGGAGTCTAGTTCATGTACGACTTCGATTTGCCGTACCTGAAGCGCGACCCCTTTTAATATGGCTACGTCTAATACTGAGGGGCGGCAGTTAGCTTGGTAATGAGTTGGCTCTGAGGGAGCAATCACGTCGAAGTTAAGCGCATTTTCTAATAAATAAAGTATCCTACCATTAGCGGTGGTACGCGGGTTGTTATATTGAATATGCCCGCTATTTAGATCACCGGCCACTATAACCGAGTCGCCGAGCGCGAAAAGTGCCTCCAGATCCGACTGAAGGAGAGTTTTATTGGGCGAGAGGTACGCGGAAACAATAAGAATAGTAGCATGACCGGTCATGCCCACTCTGCACACCGACACTTCTAAGTTGGTGAGTTCGGGAGGATCTATTGGCATGCAATATAGTGAGTTTCTGTAGTATATGAGCGTGCCGCCGCCTCTTACGCCGGTACGATCATTTCTTACTATTTTGTAGTTAGCAATCGCGGGATTTCGAACGTTCGGTTTAAGAAGTGTCTCTTGTATGAGAAACACGTCTATTTGCCGCTCCTTAAGGAAGCTAGCTACTAAGTCACGTTGAGGTTTTAAATTACGCGCGTTAAAAAAGGATAAAGAAAGGCCACGAGGTCTAATTCTATCCTCCATTGCAAACTAATTACGGGGAAGCGCGAATGAGGCGTTGCATGGAGCGCGCAATGTCAGGGAAGGCCTTAATGGCCTTGAGGCGGTCGAAGTCGCGACTCGAGCTAATCATATCGTCAAACGCGATGAGGTCGTCGACAAGGTGTTCTTTGAGAAGGCCTGCAAGCCAATCGAGGCCATGGAAGGCGGATGACGACGCCGACGTGGTGGAATTTGCAGGTATTGGTTTCGCAGGTTGCGGTTTAACGGCCCACGCAATGGTTGGGGCATGTGCGGATGTGTGTGCAGGAGTAACCCGCGCAGGACCAGGGAGGCTCGGGAAGGCCTGGTTAGAAATAAGCGGTGGTGGAGCGGGACGTGCTGCCGCGGTGTACGTTGAGGGCGCTCGATGAGGGCCGCGAGCGTGTCTCGTGCGTGGGGCACGTTCACAGCCGCGATAATTCGCAGGGTGCCCGGCCTTGCCGCATAAGACGCAACTGGGAGGTTCGACTGCTTCGGGCATGCGTGGGCACTCCCTAGTGGAGTGATCACCTAGACATTTGACGCATCGGGGCCTTATGTGGCAATTCCTAGCCGAATGACCGTATGCCTGGCAGTTGTGGCACTGAGTCGGGGCGTGTTTTTTATGTGGGATCTCGACTGTGACACCGGAGAGACCGCAGACTGAGGTGAGCGCGAAGATTTCTTTACCTTCCCGGGTGCGATCAAGGACAACAAGAACCATATCGTAATTTTGTTTAGTGAAGGTATGGTACATACGATGTACTTCACGGACAGGGAAGTTCTGTTCTTTGATGGACGCGAATACCTCTTCGACGGGTATTTCCTTTGGGACGCGTCTCAGAACTACGCGCAGAAGGCGTTCTTCCTCTAGAGTGTAGGTGTAGAATTCGTGTTTGCCTCCTCTGAGGAAGGCAGTAAGATTTTTGTAATCCTCTATTGTTGGGACTTTAACTTGAATCCCTGAAGGGGTGCTCAGAGCGCTAGTATAGCGTATTTTTTGTGTGTTTAGCTGAGTAGAGATATTCAGCCACTTGGTTTTATCTTTGATCGTAACCGGGGGAGGTGCACGAATTTTGGGTTGCGCGTGTACAGCTGGTGTTGCAGGAATCGCGGAGCTTGAGGGAGTTGCAGATAGCTGAGGGACACGAGAGTTATTAGCGCGTCTGGCTTTAGAGGCAGCAGTTTCAACTGTCTCGGGTGATAGCACCCGCTTGTTTTTAGGTTTCGTCCTGGTAACGACTGTGAAGCCAGTTTCGGGATTAGTCTCTGAATCTATGGCTTCCATTTCGGTCTCTGTTTCAGGGGTTGACTCAGACAAGAGCGGCGAGAAGGAATTCGCCGTGGGAATTGGACGTGGCATATAGGAAATCATTTCTGCAAACGGTTGAGATGCAGGTGAAGGGGTAGGAATCGCTGAAGGCGACTGGGTGCGCGAGGAACAGTTCGCGGGAGCGTCCGATACTTGTGCCTGGCGAGTGACAGGCGAGCGGGAACGGGAGCGCGTACGCGGAGGTGACGGTGGAGATGCTAGGCGGCGTGCCGGTGCGGTCACCGCGGCTGCGGGAGTGCGGATGGGTAGGGAAGTGGTCGCGGCTGGGGTTGGTGGGCGGTGCGCCGGCGCGTTTGCTCCGGCGGGTGGAGCGCGAACATGTTGTGCGTGTGGGTGTTGGTGGGTTTGGGTGGAAAGGAATTTCTGGAACAGGTCCGGCTGTTCCTTTTCGATGAAAGCGCGTAACCTATTGAGCAGTAGCTCGCTACGATGCGCCATATCGGGTGGCGGGCTTGGGGTGGGTAAGGTTATAAGGAAGTAGCCGATGTAAAAATAAAACCTCCCTGCCGGAAGGGCAGGGGGGTGCGGCTAGCAAAAACTAAAAACTATCCCGAATTCGGCGAAATAACATTTAAATACTATCTACTGCACGTGCAAATTTGGAAAGAGAAAAGAAATAAAAAACAATATCTGAAGTCTGGCCTGTAATAAAAGGCTTAAGGTAAAATAAGTTTTACCTTTGTTGGCAGCCGGTGACCGGCGTACTTACAGTGGCGGTACTTTAATCACTGCACTAATTCACAATAACAAAAAGCAATACTTGGAATTCACAATAAAAACTAAGAGAATTTTCACAATGTAAACTTGACACGATAACCAAACAATAGATTAAGATTAACAAGAACTAATTATCTGTAGCACGAACTGGCAACAATAGACGGATTATTGCCGACGAGACGTACTACAAAGGAACAATAGGCGGCGCGGCAAGGCGCAGCAATCGATTTCGAAAACAATCAGCGAGAGCTCACGGATACGTCCGTTCGCGACCGCGGTTGGAATCGAACTCAAAAAAAGGAAGCAAACATTACTGATACTATGAAATGATATTGCCAGTAGAAAAAAATTATAATTATAACAATAAAATTATAAATCTCACATAGTATGTTGTGTATTATAATTTTGCTTACAAATTGAATTAGTGAATATCAGAGAAATGATTACCCTGGGGTGTTCTTTACGAAATTAAGTTTAACTGAAGGACAATATATAATATGATTAATAGCGAAGTATAATACCTAGTGTAGAATAAAACGAAAAGTTGCAATAAAGTCGAGTATAGAATAAATAATAAGTTACTAAATATTTATCCTGGTATTGATAAAGTAATATATGCATAAATTTTAAATTGATTAGAACTATGGAATTATTTATTTAAAATATTATCGAAACTTATTTTGCAAATATCACAAACTTTTATAGAACACGTTGGTTGAATTGTGTCAAAAATGTGAAATGAAACACTGACTTCTCATCATAAGTATATAATATTAACAAGCGAGCATCCGTAGCCTTGTTTGAATCAATAAAAAATATAATACTCAAAAAAAAAAAATGAAAACTTATAACCATCACGCTAAACAAGTGAAGTTACAAAGATGGCTTGCTGTAAATATATTCAAAAACTTTACCTCTTGATAGTAGTAATAGATTCTTACAAAAATCTTAAAATATAAAGTAATGAATTGATTAATTTAAGGACGTAACGTTTTTTTTAACGTTTTTCTTCTAAAAGAACTTCGTATTATGTTATAGACTGAACCCAAAAATCAGTGACTCACATTCGTACTACAATGATATATTTATTACGAAGCCGGTATTGCTCGGTATCAAGATAAAACGGCTGGAATTATTATCCTTAAAGGAATTTTCGATATGACACAGTCGTATTCTGATAATGTTATGGCAACAGGTTGTCGTCAACTGATATTCTACTGATATTTTTTCATATGAAACATTAAAATGTTTATTAGATAAACGAATTGCGTCAATGCCTATATATTATTTCTCAAAGATGTTTTTATGTGGCAACGCCATAATCTACCTTAATTCTACATCAAAACTTTAAACATCATTTTAATGCTTCGTTCCCCGCTATTAATGTAAAATAGAAGAAGTTAGTTTATTTTCGAAATAAAATATCTTAAATGACTGTCACCTAATTTCAGAATGTTATGTTATATTATTCAGGATATAATCAAGATCATATACAAAATAGGATATCAGCTTGTATAAATTTTAATTGTAATACATTTTTGGAAACAGTGTCCATATTAATAAATGTTGAATTTTAATAACATATTTAAGAAACATAATTTAGATTATAAACATTATTTTATTGAACGACAATTGTAGTATTATTAAAGACAGACTTACAGTAAACCACCAATCAATTAACGTTAAACGTACCTGAAACAAAAAATGATAATTATTTTTACATATTAACATTCCGAAACAGATAAATTTTCTATTTACAAAAACAGTACTTATGTATATAGTAACGTATAAATCGATTGTTAATTAAGCAGATTACAACGATTAATATGCAGTTTTTATTTGTAATATTGTACCTGACCTAACTAAAATTATTTTAGTTAGTGTAGCCAATGAGATCGGTGTACTGAGAGTATTGAGTTTTGATATAATTTAGTTAATATGAAAGCATATCATACCAAAGTTTAAACCGGTGACAAAAATGTTTAAACAAATAATAATGTTGGAATTACAGAGCCTATTGAATAACATTGCCGTGCTGCCTACATAAACATGCTCAAATTATTAGAAATAATACAGTATGCACTTATGGTCTTAACTTCCACATCACACAGTTTTTAGACAAGGTAGTCCTTTGGAACGTTTCATAATTATTTTTACAAAAAATGTTTTTTATAAATTGTATATTTAATTGTATTTCTTGGTATCCCATAAAAGATATGGATAATCATAATTATAATAAACCCATATCACACTTGACAGTTCTAACAACTTGAGCTGTCACCATGGTTAGAAACTTTTGCGTGGTTTTTATATGACGGTTTTCCAAAGAGGCATTGATAAAAAAAAGGCTTCTTTGAACTTTATTGCAATGAGATCATTCAATTAAAAAAGTTAAAAAAAGGATATGTATATAGATTTAAGACAACTTCAATCGCTTCAATATAAAAAAAATCAATTGTACTTATTTAACTGCATAGTTGTCGCAGAAATATCGAAATTCCAACAATATTTATTAAATATTTAATATTGTTAACTACTCGATAGTATGTTAAAACTATTTAGCGATATCTCTATTATGGGTTATTTTTAGACCACAGGCTTATGATATGTCCAACATTGACAGTGTCAACCATTAATAATGTGTTACATAGAATACGTACAACATTAAGGTTCTTTTCTTTTGCATATACAAAGGTAACTATTTGTTACTCACTTGCCCTATTTGTGTGCAATATGCTTCAATAAGTGGTACGTTTTTTTCTTCCCATATTAATATTACCATTAAACACACTAAAGAATGTATGAAGGCGCTTATGAAAGTAGAAGAAGCGAAAGATGTATGTCAGGAGCAAGTCGAAGGATATTGTCTCTGCCTACCCTTATGGGAGAGAGGCGTGTTATTGTGTATGATTGTATGTATTAAACACTGACCGAAACACCAAAATTTTTTTTTTGTGTGGTAAAATATAGTTATTGCATTCTAGCAAAAGAAACAATATGAAATGTTAACGCGTATAGGGTAAAAGTCCTGTTTTCTTAATAACCCGCTATCTGTTTTATTGTATTTACTAGGATACAAAATGATTATATTGAATAAACTTTATTATATATTGCTATACCATATTGTTAACAGCTTTTGTCTTTCCTAACAAAAATTGAGAAAAAGTTCTATAAAATCCGTAAATTTTGTCCCAAAATACATAAAAAAAGAATTAATGAGTTCATAAAATAAACTTTGGTTTAATAATTAGATTTACTTTATTATTAAACAAAATTACTTAAATATATCGTCTAGCAAAAATCTAAGAAGTTGGTATCAGCTTCATTGTCTTTTAATAAATAATGACGCTTTTCTATAATTTCCACAGTTTTGTTTCGAGGAAATGCTCATGTTATATTTTTTTCTAATACACTATGAGTGTATGTATATATGTTATGTGTGAAAACGGACCTGAATATCGATTATTATAGATAACAAATAAATGTGCAGAACACTAGCGCGATGTTATTGTTAATTCTCTCAATACTTAGCGATATGACTGTCGATATCAGCGACCGTGCGACTTCCCAGAAACACTGATAAAAGTTAGATAATGTCTACGAAGGTATAGCGTTTACATGTAATCTTTGCACTAACGCAGTGATTTATTAGGAACGCAAGCAACATGAGTATCTCATTCCGAGAATAGTGCTACAACGGTATTGGTCAATTCTGACAAAAAAAAACAATACTGATTACGTAGGTGGTCCTTTCCTATCACCGGTTGAACCCTAGAGTAATTTAATTTTTTTTTTTCGAAAAGACACATACTGATAGTTTAAAGGACTTTTTACAGCTTCTATGGGCTTTTTGGGGCGAATGCTGAGGGCACTCAACTCCGAGGCAGCGAGCGAAAGGGTGCCAGAATGGTCGAACCTCGGCTTGGGCTGCTGCCGGAAATCGCAAAAATAAAGAATCGAATAATTTTCAGCTATGTTAGAATCTTTTATAGACACAGTAAAAAGACACGGCATTATAATTTGACAGAGAATAGCAGATATAAACCATTGTAATACATATATTTGACTACAATCATTTTTACATTCGTTTTTCACTACGTACATGCAAAACATCTCGCTAGAGTGAAACAATTCGGATCAACGCCTTTTGAGAGAAGGTAGTGTAAAAATCCTGAACTTATAGTAGGGATAAGAATCAGTTATTTGAGAACGGTTTTTAGATACACCTGGTTACCCTTTGTATATTCATTGTAAAATACCTCAGCTACAATTTAAATTAGTTATATATAACAGTCAATCAGATATGCGTTTACAGAAATATATACAAATTCAATGAAAAATATTAGACGTCACAAATCTAATGTCACATCGTATAAATACAAAATACATTGAATAAACTTTCGATGAAATAAACCTATACTTTTAATATGTAAAAACACGTTAACTCCCCGCATTTATTTATGTATTAGTCCGGTATTATAGTCGGGGTCATTAATAATGTACAGTTTGAGGTAAACCGTGGAAAGGTCACGTTTAAACCGGACAAATCTCCATTAAAAGCCAAAGTCAAATGTCCGACGATTAGTGTTCGTCGCATATAACAGCCGGTTCATCTTGAATATTATTTGAATTTACACCATTTCAGGACGACAACGCCAGTTGTTGTCATTGTTTTATGCTTACTACGTTCATAAGAGATGTAACATCAAAGATAATATTTTTTCTATACATTAGCAACTAGCTGTTTCCGCCCGGTTTGCCAGGCGAATAGCATAATAAGAGAAAAAGTCTGTTTTTGTTTTTATTAGCGAGAAAAAGGTTTATAAAAGTAAAATAGCAACAAAATGATGAAGGAACGCTGTAATTTAAACAATGAATAGCTTTAAACTGTCTAAAAATAATAACGCATCGAATGGTCATGGTCCCATATGCTCCCATGTCGATATAATCGGTAGTTTTGACGTGATTGCGTATACATAATTTTCATTGCATATATATAGATCCCGGGCGCCTATTGTACTGATATATGTAAAACTTATTGAATTAAATATAAAACAAGATAATTTCAATTTACAAGTATAAGGATAATCATAGATCGTCGATTCTAAGAAAACAATTTAATTTCTTTGCAAAAATAATGTCATTAAACAACTAATATGTAAATATATTAAAATAAAAGCTTTTGTTGTTTCAATTTTCTTTAAACGGGAAACATTATTAAGATCCTTTAAATAAAAGTAAGTAAGCTGACTGAAGGGAAGGGACGGAACCGACGGTAGTGACGGAATTGCTAGAACTAATTCAAAATTTCTAACTAACAAATACTAGTATTAAAGCTTAACTAATCTAAACTAATAATACAAATCGGAAAAGTTTGTTTAAACGCCCTAATCTTCGGTACGACCAGTCGGATTTCAAAAAATATTTTTGCATTTTATATTGCAGTTATGGAAGAAGGCTTTTTAACATCACGCTATAAGCATTAGGAAAAAAAACTGCATTGAAAAGCTACAAAAACGGGCAAAAGTTGTTAAATAATTTTTAGTCACACGAAAACGAAGTCGCAAGCATAACTAGTCAAATGATACACCAATAAGTACTTGTTTATTGTGAGTTATATCATATCATAATTCAAGACTTTTAATGTCTCACGTAGGTGTTTTGCGTATTTTACTTTGTATATTTCTTTAAATAATATTCCAGTTAAATTAGTTCGATGACGTACTACCCATACATGGTATGATGGTTCACTTTCATATAAAAATTAATATTCTATATGTACTTTTTTTTAGACAGATAATATAAATAACGATTCACGATATTGTTGCTCGGCCTAGTCAAAATATCATAAGCAAATAAATAATTAGAATATATAGTACACGTATAAATATAAATATTTTAAATTAAATCATTAATATAGAGTAAAAAAAAAACATAGAAATACGTCGTTGATGTAGAGGCCTGCAAATTTCTCGATCTAACCCTTTTACAAATAATACAAGCGTCTACAAATATTGATCGATCCCTAAGAATTATATAAAAAAAATTAATGTACTAGTTATGCCCGCGACTGAGTTCCCGTGGAGCTGAAAAATTATTAAACCATTTTAAGTAAAAACATAAAAAACAGCTTATATCCTATTGGTGATAGTGTGACATTATTTAACCTACAGTCTGCCTACAGTCTTTATCAAATACAAAAATAATTTTTGAAATCCTACATGTAGTTCCTAAGATTTACGCGATCAAACAAAAAAAAAAAAACAGCTTTTCTGCTTTATAATATTAATATATTGTAGATAAAGTACAAATATTGCCAGACTCGTGTGCTGTTACAACCACAACGCATAGTACATAAGAAAGTGACACCGAAATGAACACATTCAAACATAGACGAGAACGAAATCGAATTAAAACGAACAAGTTTCACTCACTGGCAATTTCATTCGCTTGTTGATGAAGATCAAATGGGCAACACAAGTTAAACTACTTTAGCTATTACCTCGCACTACAGAATAAAACAGTTATAAGACCAAGATTTATTTTATTGAACAAATTAACCCTGTAGTTACCTTACTAGCCTTGGTATTTTACTTTGTTTTATTACTAGATGTAGTGTGATTATTTTGTAAATGTAAAAAAAAACATGAACGTAAAAATTGTGATATCTAATTATAATACACGTCTTTTTTTTCCCCGAGCCGTTACCATTTCGTCAACGTAACTGTGCTAAATATATTTTGACAATAAATCGTACTGTTCTTGGACTCAGATTATTATCTTCACGCAAATAAAACATTTTCACCCCCGTATGCTTTTATTACGCCATTTGGAAAAAAAGTACAAAATTCATGTTACCAGTAAAACTTATAAAGCCTTCGAATGAATCTGCGTATCCACTTAATTACATGGTTTTGATAAAAATTCTAATGGATCATATAAAAAATCTTGCATAGTAAAAAAAAATGAAATACCTAAACGTATTCGTATAGGCTGTAGCGTAACAGCTATCTTGACCTACTCGGTAACTAAGTGTACCTCGGTTGAAACGGACCGAGAGTGGTGTAAGACGTGCAAGTAAAACAGTTACAACAAGCTCGCTTATACCGTCCATTTGCATATCTCAGCTATTGACTAGTCTAGACTTTGTTGGAATTAGTGTTCAACGAACTGAGACAAGTCTGATTTACAAGACAGTTAAATTACGTTCATGATATTATAGCGGGTTTGTTGAAAAAAGGCTTTCTGTTGACATTTACAATATTGTCTCTATCAATTAGTATTTCACACATTTTTTTATATCTTTACAATTAATGACACCGACAAGGTACTTGGAATTTACGGAATGTTATTCATTTATCAGCCATTAGTGGTTATGTGTAAACTATGAACTCGTGGCTAACAATATCTTTCAAGTTAATGATTTAAATATTAAACTTAATCTTCACACGGAATATCACGACAAATTAATTATATAAAATATAACTTTGTTACTGATAGTGTTTACATTTTCCACGTGTCAATTTCTATTGCTTACTACTTAAAAATATACTTCTAAGGATTTAAAATGGATGTAATTTTGAAATATCTTTAATATATTAGACATCAAGTACATTTATTAAATCGGCATGAATTAAATATTTTGAAATCATTTGAGTAAAAGCATAAAAAACCTGTAGGTCACGTCAGTAATCTGTTAACCATCTATTGCTACTGCTCATAAAATGGAAGTAAATACGAAATCTAGTAAATACCGATCACCGGTTTCATTTAAGCTAGGATCAGGAAACGTCATTACATTGATCTAGTTAGGTTATTGCAGAATAGTTAAACTCTCAATATATTTTTCACTAGCCATGTCTGCCACTCCGTTCGCGTGGAACTAAAAATTTATTTAATCATATTCATAAAAATGTTATATGACCCCTGTGTTACTCAGGGCTAATGTAACATTCTAATGGTAAAAGAATTTTTGAAATAGGGCCAGTAGTTTTTAAGTTTATTCGTTCCATTAAAAAATACAAATCTTTGTTTTTATAATATTAGTATAGATTATATACAAAGACCCTAATTATAATAAATATAATGTCTATAATGCATAAATAGACATGTTAACAAATACATATTTCTTTATTTAAATAATTAATGGCAATTATATGTTTATATAATTTATCATATAATTTCATATCGCAATACGATGTCATTTTAACGCTTGTGAGGTAATTACTAAAATGTCTGTGACTTCCAACGTAAGAAACCATATCGATGTAACGATAATATTTCCACATCACTCTTTAGGATAATGATTTACTATCAAACGCTCCTCTATGTTTGGGTACCCTGTTCCTAAGAGCTATCAATCATTTCAGTTTTATAAGACTATATCATTATTGTTATAAAATTTTCTTATAATAAGAACTAGATGGGTCCACGACATAGTTCGCGTGGAACTAAAAATAAGGTAATAACTTTTGCCCGCTTTTGTAACTTTTTCAATACAGCTTTGCTCCTATTTGCGGTAACATGATGTTAAAAAGCCAAAACCTTCCTTAATAATTACTCTATCAAAAACAAAAATAAATTTTGAAATCTAACATGCAGTTTCAAAGACTAGCGCGTTAAATCAAACAAACAAAAATTTCGCTTTATCATATTAATATACACATAGGACAAAAGTTCAAAATAATTTTCATACCAAACACAATTAATAAACGACTTCATTTTGCAATCGGGGAAATACGTGTCCACAATCAACAAGCTCATAAGCTCAAGCCCGCGTTCATTTACAATACCTACCTACCTATTGGAACAGATATCGTCGGCGTAGGTGAATAACTAAATAATTTAGATTTTCTAGTTTCGAGAAAATTGCGATTTTCTTAGATTTTTGGTCATAGTTTTGGTGAAGAAATGAAAGGTGATTTTTACTCTCGCTAATTACATACTAGTATGCTTTGAGTCTGGTTATGTTTTAAAGAATAAAATTAAGTCAAGTAAATGCAGTTATTAAATTTTGCACCCACAAGATATTTTAATTTATAATGTCTTAATTAATTAATGCAAATGATTTAGTTTAAATTGATTACGGTGAGATTTTATTAAAAAAACAATGTAGGAATAATTAAAGAACTTATTTGTTATGTTTATATGTTTTAGCGTTATGATCACAATCTCATCTGATGTTAAGTGACGATACGGCTCAAGATGTTAGACACGCTAAGCCACGTGAAGGAACTGGCTCTCAAGTGCAACTACCGAAACACATCTACTGGTATTTGATAGTAGACTTTCAACTTGACGCTGGTATCTAGCCAACTAGAAGTATTGCAAAATCTGTCCCTGGTTTCTGTTAACAAAGGAGGTTGAAGTGTCGCAGTGGTGCGTTTTACTGGGTAGTGATGGGTGATTAGCATCCAATCACGCCTTACACACTACCATCTGAGCTATAATCGCTTTAACCTTATTTGTAGCTAGCAACAACTATACATACACGTTTGCCAGTATCTTGGTTATTCCCAGTAAACAAAGAGAAATAAGTAATAACGTTTACTCTTATGATGAATCACTACTGCAACGTCAATAGTACCTAATCATAAATGATAAGTCATCGTCGGCGCCGGACAGCTCTAAGTAATCAAATTACAGTCTCTTATCAACACTATTTTTTTCCTATTCTTAGAATCTATTACCGGTAGCGTCACTTGGTGTCCGATGTCGACACTGTTTTCTAACAATATCCTGTATAAATTATAGGTATACTAATAAATGGGTACCTACTAACAACTAATGAGGACAGCAATATTTACCATATTTATTTATATATTCGCATTCACGTATGTACATTTATAATTATAATATCCCTTATACATGAACCCTGAATAGGGAATAGCAAATTATTTGATAATAGTTATTATTTAGGTTACACATATTTATATATGTACTAGCTTATACCTGCGGCTTTGCTCACGTTAATATTAATTATTTCAAATAATTCTGATTTCAGTACCTGCTATTTAAAATAATGAATATCAAAGGAGACTGGTATAAGAACATTAAAACTGATTTGTGCTCGTAGTCATTACCGCACTATTGCTCGTAGTAATATACGGGCCGCTTACTACTTTGGCGATAATGGCTTACCAATAAAAGATAGATATATGCTGTCGCAGGCTTTTTTGTAAGACTATTTAAGATAAACAATTCCATTATATATTATATACGTGTAACTCTAACGGTTTATGCAGCACACGCTAGAATAGCTCGCAGATGGCAGAATTTTTTCCTACTCAATTGACACTTATCGTCATATTTTGGACAATACACACAATATCTTTATAAATTATAACCTATGTGTTATTCTGATGGATAAGTTATATTATTGTAAAGTTTCATTAAAATACTTTGAGTAATACATATATACATCCATACATCCATACATCCATACTTACAAACTTTCACGTTTGTAATATTAGTAATGATATATCGGTCAATTTTCTATACCATATTATTATTTTATTAACTTAGACTTTTTATAATTTAATACAATTATAAGCAATATTAGTTATAATTTCTTTATTTACATCTAAATTCTTTTAGAATGATTTTTATATCACCGTTGTGGCAAACAAGCATGTAATGCCTTACAGTAAGCGATTACCGCATACGGGTTGCTGACCCTTTAAAAAACTATTCATTTGTTTTATTATTATTATTACTTTTTTGACGTATGTTCATTGCTTAATATTAAATATAGCAATAACTAACTTATCACTTTAAGTGCATCAATCTTATCCTCCAATAAGATCCTTTGCTTTTCTTGAAATTATCCAATGAGAATTAAAGTATGTTTAATGTGCGCATCGTGTAATAAATATGATATAATAATTAAATAGATACACATTCATACAAATACATAAACCATATCAAAAATCTGCGTGGCCTGTTGCGTATATTCATTGAGCAGAAAGCAATTGAAGTGTGGGCATAATAAGCCAACGCCTACGTCACCACAGTTGAGTATATGACGCATATATTGCGGAATCGGAAGCTAAGCCTACATTCAGAGCGTCCCACGCACACCCAGCCCCAATTTCGAGACAACACGTGAGTGGCAGGGAATGGGATTATAAGGCACTCGATAACGCTTTACAGATTATAGGTACCCACGACTGACCGTATATCTCAAACGTTTACCGAAGTAGCTAATCGTGTGAAAATGTCATTTTGTTAAAATCACTAAAACATTTTTCTTTTCAACCTTTAAAGGTTGTTTTTTCTATCTGATTTCATTTGTATATCGGTTACCCGTGACGACACACCTACGTGTGTCTAAATATAGTTACACTGATGTATTTTCGTACACAAATTCGATGTCCGTATAACATTTATTCGAAAAGGTTCATGTTTCCTTATTTTGCTGATATAAATAACCAGGAAACCTTATTAAAACATTAATTTCGAATAACTTATATCATAATTTATTGATGTATAAATATAAAACGAAACAGAAACCTCATAATTAAAGTAATAAAGGCAAAAGAAATATTAAAGCAGATGCCCCGTTAACCGAAACCAAAGAAATCAAATTTTATGATTCATTCTCTATTATCTAAAAAATCTAAAATCGGTCTGCGAAGAAGTAAAAATATTCTTGCATGTTTCAATGTTAAAAGCAATCTCGGTTGAATGTATCGACGGGTTTCATAGACGGAAAACTAGTGGCGAATTGAGAACAATTCCAGTATGAGCGGCCGCGGCCGACCACCCAACGTGGACAATGTAGGACGCGGTGCGGTGCGAGTACAGACAATGCCAAAACTCCTTCATTAGCGTCTACTATATCGTACATACATTTAATATCTAGAATATTGTTATACAACTGTTTGAACACTACCTAAACCATTCTATTACAATTCATGTTAAACAGAATTTAATTAATACTATGCTGATAACGTGAGTGCACCGAAGTTTGTGTTAACATATAAAAGCGAAACTATATCACTTATTATTCGCTTTCAGAAAGTTAACTGTAACACTGTCTTGTCGTGCACTGTTTAAGTACATTAATAAAGTTAGCTCGCGATGCCGTTTTAATTACCTACTTTGAACGGTAAAACCACACCGTATCGAATGAATTAAAATAAAAATACTTTACTATCATTACAGCAAAAAATTTGGTCTTTAAAAATAATATCTTTCACCGAGCTGTCGAGAAGCATCAAGGAAAATACGTAGTATAAACTATATAAGAGATCATTATCGACCACTTAGGTCAGCGGCAAACATTCTCAACAGGCCAACGCCCCACTGTGCATTTTCTGTACCTGCGGTCGAATGTAGCTTTAATAAGAAAGTAACAGAAGTCTTAAATCAGCGCAGCACTAAGCGATAGTTGGTACGAGCATCCTTTACAGTGCGCGTCAATGCAGTTCCAGGAATGCATCGGTCTCTTTTGCGATATTTTTGTGTTCGGTGGGCTAATATGAAACGAATTCTTTAGTGATTCTAAATTAATTTCCAGTAATAAATATAATTCATAACAAATAGTACGTTTTAATAATTGTAGATAGTCATAAATCGATTATTTTTATTCAATAGACAACAAAATAATTTGTATGTAATATATATTCAGTCTTCTAAATATGATATGAAAAGGGTAATATAATTAACTTAAAAAGGATTTTTTATTCTTTTGATTTTTGAGATACAGAGGTTTTGACAAAAAAAAAAATACACAATGAGCATTAGTTCTAAAGCCTTAGCTTGTGTATTTAGTTATGTTTATGTCTGTACATTTATAATCTTCAGAAATAATATCGTTACTATTTTTGAATAGTATTTACTTTTTATAATAAATAATTAGTTAGTACGAAACATTATCTGGAAATGATTAGTGTCGTATACTAAAAAATATTTTAAAAGCACGTTTACAACTATTGTAATGGGCGAAAGATCTGCATGGTATCAAATACCAATTTTACACAACTGGCCAAGAAAGGAGATGTAAGATTTCAGGGTTCATTTATGTATGTATTTTTTTTATTTTACCAAATCGCCTAAATGCCAAAGCTGATTGTGATGTTTAGATAAATTATCATTAGATTTTTAAATTATCCTGAGTAAAACCAGTTACCTTTTTTTTTTTAAATGAAAAACAACCGCTGTAAGGTTTTCAATTGTGACAAAACCTTCCATTATAATATGGGTTCCAAATTGAAGGCACTGATGCGTACGTTCTAAAACCAAAATTTATATGTATAAATGTTACATATTACATGTAAATTGTAACAAATTTTTACTGCAATAAGCTTACAAAAGTTTAAATAAGTAGATGGTTTCGTTAAATAAGAATTGTTATTAAAATGTACAAAATAAGTATGAATAATTAAACAACTAAAAACACGATCGCCCTCTCAAAAAATAAAATAAAAATCAAGATGTATTACTTAATCGGTGTATACAAAGCGAATGGTGGTCGTTTTTACGCAAATTGCGCGGACTGAGGAGTATGAAATTTCGTACACTTATAGTTTATATAGAGGAGGAGTGTAGAATGCGCAAATTTTGTTTAATTATACAGAAAGAATACATTACATAAATAAAAAAAAACATTACACACTACCATAAATTTGACACACACGCGCATGTATACTCTTTTGTTTATTTTTAAAGCCTGATTATAGATAAATATTGTTTGTCTTTACTGAATGTCAAACATAACCATAATAAATTCATTAATTACAATATACATAAGTTATATATAGAATAGGCATTGACAACAAAACCTTAACAATATTCAAACTTATAATTTAAATTAATTACGGTAGAATTTCGTCCACAAGATGACCACTTGTATGAATAAAATTGACATCGCAAACGGGGAACCTCTTAGATTAAAAAGTTTTCTACAGAACGATCCCCCACTGCAATCACAATTTTATTTATCTGTCTAGTCAGAGAGTAAATGAGTGGTGACCTTTCGCTTTGTCAACACCGACAAACGAATACATCTTGTTTTTTACTTTTTACTTTTTTTTTGGCACGGAAGTTCCGTTTTTTTTTTTGTTTCTATCTATTTTTTTCATCATTTACCTGCTAATTCTCATACTTCGATTAAAGAGTAATTATCTGTGTTAATACTATAAAACGAATAAGTTTGTTTATTTGAATGCACTTATCTTGGGAACTTCCATCCAGCCGGATTTCAAAAAATATTTTCATATTTGATAGAGCAATCATTAAGGAAGGCTATTTAATTTCACGTTATCATTAATAGGAACAAAGCTGTATTGGAAAAAGTTACAAAAATGTGCAACTATGATTAAATAATTTTTAATGCCACGCGGACGAAGTCGCAGGAACAGCTAGTATTTTATAAACATAAACATGGGTTCTAAGGCTATATACATCAACTAAATTTATATATTTTTTGGATTTGCATAAACTAGATAAAATAATCCTCGTTTATTACTTTTTCACTAGTGTACACGGTAATACATCATATGACCTTACAAAAATTGTTTGATGTGTAAAGTTTGAAGTTTGGTTTGAAGTCTTGTCGCTAACATAACAAAAGCCCACGAAAGATTTTAACAGCTGTAATTTTACTTTTGAGTGTGTTTCTCAAAGTTCCGTGTTTACCCTCTCACTCAGATGAGCTTATATAACAAAGGTACTTAAGAACGCGATGAAAGTAAAACAAAAAGACCAAAATATTTTCAAATTTATACATGTAATGTATGTTTCGTACTTTTATAGATAAACTCCAAAAATTTCAAATAGTCTAATTTACTATTGACTTATATATATTTAATCATTTTATTATATACTATATATTATTAATATTTTTAAATTGTAATCTGAATTTCGTCACTACGAAAATTTGGAAAAATATGTATATTAATTAAAAATGTGTATAAAGATTTATAAAATGGTTTATAGAAGTTTTATAAAACTTTATATAAAAATTAATTTGATTTTGTATAGATGAGTACTATTGCGAGATACCCTTGGCAACCACGTAATAAATCGTACGAAATTGATTTCCAATAAATACTATAACAAACAAGTTGCTTCGGATGCGTAGTTCATAAAACAATATAAAATTAATATATTAAAAACTTAAGAATAACTTTTACAGAATTAATGGAATCGAAAACTACCCAGGTATAAATAAATGAACAGAGCAGTAATAAACGCTGAATATACTGGTAAATACAGTGTAAACTTCAATAGTGATCAATCTCTAACATTGATCATATAGATGAAATTATGAAATGTCACCTATTCTCTTTTAGGGTCTTCTGATATTAAGGTTCAATCGAGTAAGATGATTCTATATAATTCTGTTTCTTATGAGATCACTCTGGTGCCTTGAGTACGATTCAGATAAAATAAATTCATAACTATTATAGTCAGTATTATAGTTTTGAAAATCCAAAAGTGCACGACGCCTCATAACGTAATTATAATTGAATGACATAGATCTAACCATTCATATTAATTAGGAAGTAATCCCATGACATTCTGGAGCTATTAAAACGAAATGGTCCCAATAGGTTAAGTTTTTTTGACATAATCGTTACGCATCCATACACGCAGACATCTGGATGTCCACGAATAAATTTTTCAATACGGCTTTTTTGTGTATAATGAAATAAATGAATTTAAAAATCATCTAGGTTGATAATGAGAGTATTTCTCTGGATAATAAAGCATTTGCATTGCCTTAATAACACAGAAACTAAAAATAATGATCATTGAAGTCTCGAAAATTGCTCGACTTAGGAATGTTGAGAGTAATGCACAACCTTAAACGCTTTGCGTTATGAGATGTGCAATAAATATTTCGATGCCGGGATGGTCATCAATTCCATTCTATAGTTATAGTATCTGCTAAACCTATAAACAAACAAACCAGTTTATACAAATTTTAATGGTTTAAATACGAACAAGTCATAGTTTATATATCCATGTACACATTTTTAAGGTGCCAGTCCATTATACTCGAGTTCGCATTCTACGGGAAATACCCGGTCGTAAAATTGTCTGTATCGCGCATGGAGAATAGCGACACGTGGTGTTTGTTGGTTATAAACGCGCGTTTGCTAATTATCAAAGTTTCGAGCAATATAAAAGGTAAACTGAGTGAGGGCCGCCAAACCTGACGGTATAAAATAGATTATATTATTTTTATTTTGCATATTATAACAAAGGAGAAATAAAATAAACGTTTTCGTCGTCTTTTGTTTTGTTAGACGAAATAAATGTGCAGTGTATACATATTAGACTGGTCGGTAAAAAATAAATTACTAGCGACGCGCCATAAAAATCTTTCTTTTTATGAGAAAATACAAGGATTTTTTTATTAAAACAACACGTACCTCAAGAACGTACAGAAACTCTAAAAACATGGAGAAAATTAAGATATGGGCACAAATGAAAAAAATTATTCAAACTATTTAAAATTTATCAAGGAGAATAAAAAATAATTAATTACATATTTCTAAAGAAAACATGATTTTACTAAATCATTAACTGAGACTGTAAAGAGGGCAGTCAGGCTATGACTTAAAAAAAAAAGTGTTTTCTTATCAAAAGGTGGCTTTTTAGGGGGCGTCGGAAGAAATGTATTTTTAACGATCAGTTGAAAACATATATTATCGTAACTTGATCTAAGATAGCAATCGATGAGCAGTGCTAATTAAGTAAACGTACACGAGTATATATAAGATAAGAATAATTCGAAAACGACGATGATTACGGAGAGATCAGTCTTTGATAGATTGTCGTCACTACCATACTGGCTTGAACGCCTAAACGTGACACATACTACACTAAGTCCTACATTTATAATGTTTGTGACCCAATCGTTACACAATTACTGTTCTACCATCCAATAATACCTGTTTAAAATACACCTCATTAGCATTACTAATAATTATTAATTTAAACCAAACTGTTCAAACAATTGTTCTTCCTTTACATCGATTGTTTAGGCCAAACAGTTTATAGTACGAATATACCAGTTGTAAGTTATCTGCACAATGGTTTCAATGGTCTCTTCACACGTGGTAGAATTTAAAAGACTCACTAGTAGATTATCATCATTATCATCTTCTTCTTGTCCTGTTCCCAAGTTATTTGGAGTCGGTGCAATACGTTTTCTTTTTCCATAAATCTTTGTCAACTGCCATCTCTTCATTCACTCGCTTTTTTGTCAGTCATTTCAGTCTTCAAACACTCTATTCATCTTTTCGTAGCTCTTCCTCTTCCTTTCCATTCTTCAACATACATATCAAGATTCCCTTTCTCTCCTCTATTACTGGCACCACTTTCAAACTCCCTCCAACATTCTCATTCCTAACTTTGTTCATTTCTGTAACGCCGCACATCTCAACATTCGCATTTCTGCTGCAGGCAATACACTCATCCATCTTACTAGCCCAGCACTCCGCTGTAAAAGACAAACTAGTAGATATGACAGATTATTTCTAAAGCTATTTCTGAGACATAAAATTTTTATATACAAAATACAGACAATAATAATACGTGTACTACAGAATACCGTTTGTTTAGATCCACGTATACGTTTTGATAAACATATAGCCAGATAATATATCCAAATGATTGTTTATCTAATGATAAACCTTACACAAAGGGCCGGCGTAATAATAACGTCGCCTTGAAACTTATTTAATGCGTAATAAGGAAGTAGTGATTATTATTTACTGAGACGATACAAAAATCATTGAGATGAACGAACGATTTTACCGAAACACGGTCATTACTAATTACTTAAATATTCATTTGAACGTTCAAACATTTAAAATCGTACGGGTAAAAATTATTAGTTTTTAATAAAAAGATAAGGTTTCGTGCAAGTGGCGCATTTAAAAAAAAAAAACACGTGGGAGTAGACGTCAGACTGAATTACGACTACCTCACACCTTTCATTGTAGCATAAGTGTGTCACTTTCCGGGATGTATGTATATCCAACATTTAAGCGGGGTGGTATCCCTTTTTTTCGTGGTGAAAATCAACTTATTGATTCTCTCTCGCAACGCGTAAAACGCATTACCAGGGATATAATTATGGCGACTCACAGGGTGACAAGCATCGTCAAATACCGACTAAAACACCAAGGTGGCTTCGATCTACTGTGTTGCCAGCGGCCAAAAGGATAATTTTCACATACTTATTTTAGTCCAAGAGGGTTGGTATCCTACTGGGTCGCGACCAAAATACCCACGGTGACAAGCCCGACTAAGTTGATTGATTCCTTTGAACCTTTCGGGACCAGCCAGTATATTTCCAGCAGCTAAGTGGCTTCCAGGTTAGCATATTATTACCCTCTATGAACTTCTCATATATCAGTTATTGCCTTTTTCAAATTGTACTGTGCTTAACATGAAGTACAATGCCATCACTTTGATATGCTTCGATAAAAATAACTCTCAGATAACATTATATCACAAAACTAGCTGTGCCTACGTCTTCGTTAGCGTGGAACTAAAACTTATTTAATTTTTTTATTGCTTAACTCCTATTGGTGATAGCGTAATGTTTAATAACCTAAAGCTTTCTCCAATGATTTCTCTATCCATCATTAAAATATTTTTATAAATTCGACTCGTTCTTAAGATTAGCGAGTAGAAACAAACAAACTTTTCATAATATTAATGTAGATTAGGGAATTTTGCAGTAATCATCTAGTTATATATATGCGGTAGTCAGTTTGATAATCTGTCGTCTTGTAAAGTGTTCCGGCAAAAGAATTTGAAAGCCAATCCCGTTTGCCAACTTTAGCATTTATCATAATTTTCAGTTACATAACATCAACTGAGACTGCTGTAATTGTAATCTAGGGTGTAATAAAAATAATTAATAGAAAAAAAATTGGTGATTAATTTACTTGAATAGTTTGGCTTTTAAATTTTTCATACCGGTAATTTTGACAAATTCGAACATATGTAAGTGAATGTAAATATTATAAATAAAAATATAGAAAAAAAACTTATTCGTACATTATTTAAATGAGAAATCTTATTTTGACAAAGATTGTTATCCATGTAAATCGAAATGAATAGTTGAAATTTATAACGAATTCATATTTCGAAGTATTTTATAACACTTCTATGACAAATTACAAAAGACATCGATATATTTCAATACTTATTAGCTGCAATTCTTTTTTTATACAACGAAATAAAAAAATATATTAATATATAGCTAGATGCGAAAATAAAAAAATACAGTTTGTCCGATCTTCAGTAATTTGGAAATCGCCTGAAAATTTCAACAAAATCGGGCGTTTTGGAGTCCATGCGGAACATACATACTTACAACATACATTGAGGCTATGATAGCTCAGTGATAGTGAGTAGGAACGCCGCGTCATGGGACGTGAGTCCGAATCCAAACACCTAAAATGAGCTTGAACTTTCGCGTAGTATCGTCACTTAAGATCAGGTGAGATTATGGCCATAACGCTAAAACCTTAACTATAAAAAACATGAATATCTCTACATAAGATTTCTAAAAATAGCATCATATCAATATTACCTTTCTAATGTATAGGATACTCACGACCTCTCTCAACTATATACATAGGTGATAATAATTTTAACTAGTTTAACAGTTAACATATAAATAAAAAAAGTGGAACATAGGTAGCTCTAGATACGCGTACATGATAGTTACAGTAAAAACCAGAGTTATTTGAAAAGCCTAGGAGAAACTAAGATTAGACATTTACTTTCAAAAGTTTCTATCACTGAAGGTCGTTTATTGATGTTGCATGATGATCATATAATTTCTCTTCCTTGCACGTATATAGAATACACAGTATTAAAATACTCGTGTATACTATTTGAATGTAATATTACTTCACGTAGCTTTCGTCGTATAGAAGGGGAAGGTTGAATTTGCATTGATATCGATGCATGTCTTGTCTGCACCATCAAGCGTATGGGTATACGTTCTGGGAGCGAAACCGTAAGCGAATGTCACAAGCGGACAACATGAATATGTTACCTATTTTGCATACTAACAAAACGAGCAACGGTCCTCGCGGCGGCAGGTTACGTCACCGGTGAGTGTTGCGCAATCGACTCACGCGCATCGACACCGCCATTCATCCGGCCCCGCCGCATGGTAACAGACTCGATTCGCAACATCTAGAACTACGCTTCCGACAGTGTCATGAATCTACTGTGTGACTTAGCTCTGACATTCAGGCCAAGCGGATGAATTTATTGCTGTGATTTTAATAATAATGAGATGGCGGCGTTTTATCTTTTATATGAATTTGCCTGTGAAGGCGTCTAGGTGAAATAGTTTGAAGACAGACACTCCCGGAAAAATCCACAAACTTAGACGCGGAGAAGAAATCAGACCAGAACTAGATGGTCTTAATCGTTTTGTAATGAGATGCGAGCGCCAGTTTTAATACATTCGCTTACTATCTTCAGATGTCATAAAAAACAATAATGTAGTTGAATGTTCTTTTTTCTTATTTTTCATAAACTAATCGACTTGGCAAACATGTTAATTACATTACAATAATGTTCTTTTTGAAAAAAATAAATAAATAGAAAAACTGTTTTTTTTTTCGACTTTTTCGAGCAACTTTTCTTATAACCTTATTCGGGTTATTATTAAGATAAAAAATAACAAATCGGTTGTAGGGTTCTCAAGTAATGAGCTTAACAACAAATAGGACATAAATATAAAAGATTGAACAGACGATTAAAAAAGATTACAAAAAGCAATGCACTGCAGATTCATTTAACATGTAATTTATATAACCAAAATATTTATCTATATAGTTAATAAACTAAGATCTATAGTATATCTTATGTAAAAAAGAGAACCCGTTAGATTTAAACTAATAAAATGTAACAATAGTGTGTACTTCCGATACGTTATAAATAAGTTGTAAAAGTACTTGTACATAGCAAACAAATGTAAAAAATAGTATCCATTGATAAAAATGATTAGTGTGGTACGAGTATTGAACTTATGCGCGATAACAGGCCGGATGTTTCGCTGTGTGTGGTATTGTTGGCATTATATGCACTAGTCCATTGACTAAAAGTTAAAAATAAACGAACATTACTTCGTTGATCAAAATGAGATCATTGTTATACAAATTTGTGTATTTATTATCAACTTACTTAATTTTATTTTTAGGTTATTATGTTTTAGGCCTCCGTTGCTGAAAACAATTTTCTCACGGTCAAGTAAGATTACCTGATATTTATTTTATTATCTACAGCATTTAGGTTTTGTGGTAACATTTAATTTTAAATAATTCTAACTATATTAACCACTAGTATTCTGTTCGTCGTGGTTTAAACCTGTAATATATATGGTTAGTTTTATATTAGGTTATATTTTTATAGTAAGTACTTTTAAGTTGTCATACTATTTGTCGTTTAATAAGGGCTGCTACGCATAGTTGAGTTTTATTGCGCTCCTAAACTATTCGATTATTTGAGACATTCGCTTCAAATCAGTGGCGAATAAATGATTAGCATATGTGGGAAAAATATAGGTGTTTGAAATCGTTCGGGCCTACATGCGGAATGACGCTTATACCCAGCACTGGGATGTTTACAGATAGGCTACACTATTGTACAAACATTTAGAAATGCACTAACAAAACATAATACATTAACTATATATTATTTATATTTTGCATTTAATTTATAATTGAACTATTACAACTAACTATATTAATTATATATTAAAATAAAATTTAAACATCAAAACCAGTGAGATGATCCTTAGTAACAAATGAAATACACGTGGCGCAATACGAAAATGTTTATCTTACATGCTAACGGATAAAATCTACGTTATCGCGTCTGGTGCTACGACAAACCAAAAAAAATATCGTTTCACACGTATACAATTCACCAGCGATGAAGGAAATGTTTGACGATAAGATAACAAAAGCAAATAAATATCATCAATAAAGTCGCGAGCGAGTCGTTTCCTATTCCGTGTATCCTTTTATATGAAACATTGACGTTTTGAAGTACTTTACAGTATAATTTCATGACAAAGTAAAAAATGATTTTTAGATTTGACCAAAATCTCGTTAAATTGTAATGGTTAGAGAGTGTTACATGTCGACGGGCTCTCCAGTGCCATTGACATAATATACCTACTTATACCCACAGGTACAATAAATCATTGAGAATAATCGACAAGCAGGCTTACATTTTTCTATGATACTGAAGATATATTATCATGGTGTTTTCCATGATCGAGAAATATGACCCATTGCGAATTCGAAGCTCCGTTGTCTGACAAGACATCCGCAAAAGCGGCACAATCGCTTTCCTGATATAATTTTTATTTTAAACTAGCTGACCCGGTGAACTTCGTTTCGTCTATAATCAATGTTCTTATTACTCGATAATACTTAAAAACGGTTTGAACGATTTGTATACTATTTTTTTTACATTTTAATTAACTCCAATCATTCTGATTCAACTTCAATTCGTTTAAGCTCAATAGAACAGGCTTCGTTTCCGTTTTTTATTTCTTTTGATTATTGAATTAAACTTGTTTGTAACTCCAATTAATTAAATGTCATTTAATTATATGATATATAAATATAGTTAATATGATGCTTATTGATATACTATCTTTTTTGTTTCTTTTTGTGGTGCGTAAATATACATTTTCTATCCGACCCACGAACACCCGCGAACGCGATATCAATTAGTCCGTTCAAGATTCTGACAAACTCCAAGTTAAAATCGAATGGTAAATCCGTTGTATACGCGAAATCAAGACAACTTCTCCTTTATATTTTCTCATGAATGTTCTTTTTTTGACGTTATTCATATAATCAATATTATATGAAAAATTTTATTCGTAAAATCAATTTAGAATGTTTTTCAAATATCAGTTCAGAATGAAAGTAAAACTAATTTACTTCTTCGTGACAATTGCGAAATGTAACGACATTTTGTAAAATGTACAAAGATACAATTATTAAATTTTTTAGAAGTAATTACTTTCTATTTCTTTTTAATTTTTTTTAGGTTTTCTGTAATTATATAACTTTCTTCGCAATTTTCTTAAAGAGATTCCTCACAGTCTTCTGTCCCGTTCATTCACTCACTTTGCATATTATGAGATTTTAAAGAAAAGTCCGTATTTGTTTTATTATAAAATAAAAAAGAATAGTCCGATTTGGTACAGTCGTTCGGAAGTAATCCGCGTACATACATTTCGGCGATTTTTTTTTTATATATATACAGATTTTCTAATGTTCCGCTCAACTTTCTCTTTTTTTTCTTTCATAATAACCTACTCCTAATAATAATTAACACAACAAAAAAGGATTAGCGAAATTTTTCTTTCCGTTTACGCGTGATACGATGACCAACGGAAATGGAGATTCATTTTTATATATATAGATATCAAAAAAGAATCCCAGACTGCACGGTTGGCGTACCCATTTAAGCGGTTACCCCGCTGCTGCCGGTCGCACTGTGCACTGTAGATTCAAATCCCACACGTAACAATGATTTGAATGATCAATAAATAAATACTACGTACGAGTCTAAATATTAAGTTATGTTTATTGTCCTTTAGACTCCTCGCAGGAATTGAATTACGAGTGCGAGATCTATTGAAAAAAAAAGTTGGTCAAGTAATTTTATTGTATAAATTTCTTTGGTATATTATTCTATTCTAGTAACATCGTCAGCAATCGTAAGCAAACTTTCACCTTTCATACCAAAACAAAGGTAATTATTGAATTTATAATTTTATACTTCGTGGGTGAATTCCATAGTACTTTCTTTCATAAATTTGCTTGATATATTATTGCACGTGTTACGTTAAACCTAGAAAGACGTTACTATTAAGTAAACAAGAGGGAGGAAGGTGTGTTGATAAAACCGAACATTGCGAATAACCGCCGGCTATCGGTCATCGACGCGACCGCTGGAAATTGCGAAGGTGTTCTTCGCGTATCGCACCGGATGTTTGCGTATCAGACGATCGGCTGGATTTCAGTTTGTTATATATTGTTAGGGTAACATCGAGTATAGACGTAGAAGGGACGCTGGGCACGGTTATAGGCTACTTTTTCTCACGAAAAACTTATAGGGATTGGGTAAAGAGACAGAACTCAGAATTCAGAAGCTTATAATTAAATAATAATGCAATTATGAATATTTTATTGTTTCAAACTACTTTAAAAAGAGGAGGAATGGGACTGAAAATATAATATAAAGAAATCGGTTTAAAAAAACTTAAAATAGGCAGGTAGGCAGTTGATAGACAGCGAAACGTTGGTTAAAAAGTGGTATTTGAAAGTTCACATCAACCTCTATCTTTAGTATCTCTTGACAGCAAAATCTGTATCGATCGACAACTAGAATTGGTTGATAAAAACAATATTGACACGAGCAGAGCCGCGGTTAAATGCTAGTATTCGCATATAAGCTAATTGTGATGTCAATCACGTTATTGTTTCTTCCTGGGACCAATCAGTGTTTAAATTGCCCTACTCTTCCTAAACACCGTTGTTATTATGTTACTAAAATTATTGGCAATAATCCTTCAACATTCGAAAATTGTCCATACTACAAAAATAAAAAACTTCTCTATGACAGCACTAAACCTTGTATGGATATTTTGTTAACTCAATTTATGTCGTAGACTGGACGTCATAATTTTGTTAATAATGACGTATTATGGACTAAAGAAAAAAATATTTACTTGTCAATATGCACTACGTGCACGATTATTGTTGAATTAAGATAATTCTTAATTTGCAAAGACTTAACACGTATTTCATTATCCGCTTAATCTTCTTTACTCTGTCGAGGAGTTCTCAGAACAGATTTTTTCAAATATATTTAACATAAAATAATACCACTGTTTATAAAAGTATATTCATACGATTTCTAATCCGCTTATCGTGTCTAGCGTAATGTTACAGAATCAACCCGAAATATTTTCATCTTAATTTTTTTTTCTTACTATATATTATTCTTTTACAACCATTAATTCATTGGAATAATATAAAAGAAAAGTAATAATCAAATTAAAAACATTTATTTATAAATTTGAAAAAGGCACGCTTCAGAATAACTATTTTAAAAGCGTATTATCTATATCTATACTAGTATTATAAAGAGGAAAGATTTGTATTTTTGTTTGTAACGACTAAACGCTTTGAAAAATTCTTTCACCATTAGAATGCTATATTATCCTTGAGTAACATAGGCTACAAATTAGTTAAATTATTTTCAGTTCCTCGACTTGGACTATTACCGGAAAACGAACAAAGATTCGCGAGCCTAACTGACCTACCGTTATAGAATTTACAGTTCTAACTTATTAAGTTTAGTGGTCCTAACAATAACATCGGGGAAGCCGCGCAAGGGCCGTGGGGGTGGTCCCTAAAACCGTGTACTTAACGTGTAGGTATGCACGAATGGTATGCGGTATGATGATGTACTCTCAGTGATGTACAGTGTCACTGTACCGAGAGAGTAGAGTCACCTGAGAGCTCCTATTCAGAGGATCGAACCTAGGTTCAAGCGTCTGCGGAGGGAGGCCGCAGCGGATTAGTTATTCGTAAATCTATGTATACTCGCATAATCCTTACTGCCTTACTAATATTATACGAAATAGAGTTTTTTTGTTTGTTACAGGAATGACAAATGAGGCGGTTTCATGCCGAAACTGCTGAAACGATTAATATGAGTTGTGGTGTAAAGATAGATAGGAACCTGGAGACGGTGATAGGCTACCTTTTCCCGCTTAATGGGACTGGGGAAAAAAGAGGAATAAACATTTTATAACACTTTTTATTGCCTCATTCGATTTATTTGACAACAAAATTAATATTAACGCGAGCGAAGCCGTACATAAAATCTAGTACTGATATAAAGTTGTAATATATGAACTTGTTTCAGTTGCGAATGAAATCGCCTAGGATGCATTAATATAGTGACGATAATGTACAAAAAAAACTACAATATTATCGTTGAAATACGTCACGGCGAAAACGAGAGTGGGTGGTTTTATCGCGTCGAGGCGGCGAGGGCGCGGGGCGGCGGCGTCTGCCCGCGTCACTGCGCGTCCGCACTCCACGTCAGAATTGCGTAAGCCTTTTCATGTGAACCGATTGTTTATCGGAATAATTCTTCAACGCCTTTTAGCATTCCTACTATAATTTATTGTGATAACGAACTGTGTTCTGAAATCTGAAATTGATTTGCGAGTCGATGTACTTGTTGTATGTTGTAGTACTTTCATCATGAGAACTTAATAATATTTAATAATCTCTATCATCACGAACTAAGATCTTTGAATAAATGAGTATTCATCAAATTGGCCTTTAAATAGACTTTGATAATACAAAATTTTGTAGTAATTTGTAAAGAGGAATTAAATGGCACAAACCGCTATTAAATGTAAAACAAATATATGCAGGTAAAATAGAAAAATACTAATCGTAGCAACTACAACCCAGTACAGGTGCATGAAGTTATCAATGAGTTAACTAATGAGCACCTAATTAATTTTGTCCACACCGACTTATCAAATATGCTTTTGGTATATTGAAAGAATATATTAGACAACATAATCCTTAAAATAAATGTTCAGCCTATACGGGTCTTAGTAGTAACTAGAGATACAGCTAGGAATTTATGCTGTAGGGTAGACTACTTAATAAAAATAGCAATAGATAATCACCTTAGGTACACATATTATATCAGAACGAAGACTATGATAAAAAATAGAATTCAGGTTATTTAAAAAAAAACATTAAAATATTTGTTCACGTAACAAAAGCATAAAATATTCTCGTGCAATAACGATTTTAATAAGTGTGAATTATTACTTGATTACAGAGAAACCAAATTTATCCGGTTTTTATCGGTGTTATAGCAGCTACGGTAAATATGTTGTCACCCAACATCCTTAATAGGGGATATTTACTTTATCAGTAATGACATATTATCAACATATTATTTTATAAGTTTCAAGAATACTTACGGCCGTCGCGTTCTTTTCAATAGTCAAGAACATTACTAGAATTAAAATATCATTTTTCATTTTTCCATATAAGGTCACTTCTTTTAACGTAGATAATTTGACATTCATGAGGTGAATCAGTTTTAAACTCACTTTATTTTATCTAAATAGCTGATACACATACATATTATGCAGATATTTTTAACACTTAGTGACGTAACTTACAATTACGTTGCGAACATTTAAAAGCTAACACATTACAAGTAGGTTGTTGTCTTTTCCCAAAAAAAAGGATTCTTGGTGTTATACACCACCTTGTTATCACTGCCGCGACACCAATCAACCCATTATATTAAAACCTCTAGAGTATTATATTAATAGATAGATTTGTTTATTTTAAAAATATTAAACATTTATCTAACCGAAGTAACAAAACTAAGGTAGTTTTAATAAGTAAACAATCGAATGAACTGTACAATCATTGAAGCAAGTAATCGTTAATACCGCAGTAGTAATGACTACTAATGACAAGAACGTGGCGAAATCTGTGGACACGGTCACTGCTGCAAAAATTCCTATTCGGAAAAAAAAAATTAGCACAAAGGACAGGGCCAAATCATCATCATACCATATACCATAATATTATAAATGCGAAAATGAGTTTGTACGTTTTTTACGCTATCACGCTTAAACCGCTAAATCGATTGTGATGTAATGAAGTAATGTAATGAGAAAAACTTATAGGAAGTGGGGTAAGCCAAGGGATAAACTTTGTATGGAAATTTTTATTGCGTCATCAGATTCCTTTGATAAAATCAATATTAACGCGAGCGAAGCCTTAAAATCTTGTGTTGTATAAATACTATTTTTTGATGCCTTATTAAGATTTAAAATTTTATGAATACAGGACTAAGGGTTGCTTTTAAGGACGTAAACTACGCTATGTTTCGTTTAATACTTTGTCATTATTTTTTGTTACTTACGGAATAGATGTGTTATAAAATGCACCAAGGTTTTATAACTTTTTACTACCTACGCTGCCTTGTTCGATGCTTTAGAAAAAACAAGGGAGCACTATAAAATATCAAGAAATTAAATCTGAAGATCTACTAAATGTAAATAGTATTATATATATTAGTAAATAAATATTATAGCTTTATAAATATAGCAAAACAATTTGTATAATATTAACAATGTCGCTTGTTCGCTGGCTTCGCTCGCGTTAATATTAATTTTGTCAAATAAAACGGATGACGCAATAAAAAGTTTCATACAAAGTCCCTTTCCTTACCCCACTTCTTATAAGGTTTTCGCGAGAAAATGTGGCCTATTACCGTCTTCAGGTTCCGTTCTATTTGTATACCAAAATTCATTATAATCTATTCGGCGGTTTAATTTACAAACAAACAAACTCATTTTCATTTATAATATTAGTAAGGATATATTATTTGTAACATTTTCCTAAGAATAATTAGGTTACTGCCCAAACCTAAATTCTTATGGAGACCCACACGAGCTACGAAAAATTTCTGCGATCGAAATATAACGAAAAATTGTAGCACGTGTAATGTTGCAATTTCAATCTGAACAAAGCTTCTATGATATTAACTAAAAAGCTCTTATATTTTAAATATATCGAAATATAATACACAAACATAATATCAAAAGTTATATTCATTATACAAAAATAAGTTATGTACGGATTCGATTGGTCTGCCACTCGGCTCGATAGTAATGATTACTTCCACTACGCAATCACACTTATCTATATAAGCTAATTGTAGTTTTATACGATTTTCATGAAAGTATATTTCAAACGAATTAAAAGTAAAAACAATAAATCGATATGGAACAAATCTGTGCAGGACAAACAAAACGTATATGGATGCGCCCGTTCTTTTTCGGCAATCGTCACTGACCAGTAAGATTTAATGGCTTTGCAGTTTATATATAATTAAAAATGTTTTCTATGAGTAACAGTTTATGCTTAAAAAATGTTATCGAAACATATTATGACATGATATATAAAAAAAACATATCATAAAGACATAAAGACATATAATATGACATGATGGATGTATGCACTTGTTTTAAAATTTGTTTTATTTAACATGAGAAGAAATTTCTCTTTCTATTACAAAGGATTAAGTGTAGATCCAAGATATTTTTTATTGCTGCTTTTCTGTTTCTTGATTTAATACAAATCCAACGAAATGTATAACTGTAAAATTTTATCGAAACTTGTATAGGCACAATACAACATATGTAAGTTTAACTATGCCGTTGAAACTACAAAACCGATCGTGACGTAACGTGTGTGTGGCCTCCATAAGATCTATCAAATGAAGTAAACCAACACAAACCCGTGACACATCTTCCTTTTGGTATTTTGAAATTGACCAATTATTTGTTATTTTGAATAACATAACCAGAATAAAAATTGACTATTAGTAAATATATAATAGAACTTCAAAATATATTCTATATCTGTATTAGGAGTGATTGAAAAGTATATAGACTACGAATGTCGGACAGATAAATTAAACAAAATATATCTAAAAATTATATGTCAAAAATGAATAAACAAGCATATTTCATATAATATTCAATGCAAATTTTTTTTTTTTTTTTTTTATACTTAAGGTTTTAGCGTTATGGCCATAATCTCACCTGATCTTAAGTGACGATACGGCCCAAGTTGGTAGACACGCTAAACCTGTGGAGGAACTGGTTCTCAAGTGCTGCTGCCGGAACACACCTATTGGTATTTGGCGGCAGGTTTACAACTCGAGGGTGGTAGCTAGCCAGGCGGGCATCAGAAAAAGCCCTACCACCATGCTATGGTTTCCTCACGATGTTTTCCTTCACCGAAAGCTCAAGCTCATTGTAGGTGCTTGGGTTCGAACCCACGTCCCTTGACGCGAAGTCGTGCACACTACCACTGAGCTATCATCGCTTCAAAATTGTTTTCTAGTGTGCTTATTAAAAGAACTACGTGAATTTCATATGTTGCTATGAATTTTATTTGATGTTATATAACACGAGGTATAAAACTATCTATAGTTACAAATTAAAGAACTAATTTTACAACAAAACAGTTTATATTACCATATCCAACATGCAGACAAGTTTATTGCTATCTGTCCGTAATCGGCAATGAGTCACCGGAGACCATTGCTACATCAGCTGACTCATTGACTACCGACACAGGTTGATGGGAATGGGAAATCCATTGTTTCTGCGTTCTTAAAATAAAAATCTAGACCTACAACACGTAACGAGAAAAGAAACTCCTTTTAACTTGGGAAAATATAAGTCGTGATCGTGTTCGTTTAATAGACCTTGGCCTCGTTATGTTTTTGTTTACCGTTTGTATATGGTTTCTATTTACGAATGTGGAATGGGAAGAAAAGGGAGATGGAAACTCGCGATATTCGAAACGGAACGCTCTGTAAAAAGTGTTTGTAAACGGTAACGTATTTTCCATGTGACATTTAGGATGTATTTTGTGTTTAATATTAATGTATATTCGACCGGTCTTCTCTCGATGTGTTACAACAAAAACATTTAACTATATAGACTAGAAACTAAAACATAATCTAAATACAAAACCTGAACTAACCTATGTTGTATCACTGATAGTTTTTACTCAGAATTTTGTTTGGTCGAACCATGTAAGTCCACGTGACACATCTTTAATCCCACGCAATCACACACGAGCTAGGTCACACCTATTTTCATAGTTAACTGTGAGCGGAACTAGACTGTATTACGATATATATATCGTCGATATTTACACTGATTTAAAGTGTGATATAAACATGTTTTATACGATTTATTGATTTATGTCAAAAAGTATATTTTATTGTGTATACAATTTTAACATTAAATAAACAAGAACTATTGAAAAATCCCACTGATTACAAACTATACATTACCTGTCATAGAGTACAAATGTTATTAATAAAATACCCCAAAATCTGATTAATTAAGAAAAAATTACCATAACATCATATATTTGTTCCCAATTGTAAAACATATTGATAATAATTTCAAAATTAATTTCTGTTTATAATTTTATTGATGGGTAAATACTTAATTTGACCTAACATATTATAGAAATTAATAACTGAATCGGCAAACTTGGCATCAACTACAATCACTATTTGATAGTCTCGCTAAAATTAAAAAACGGTTTGACCGATTTGAATAAATTATGTAATATTATGATTATCTATACTCAATCCCAAGTAATCTTTTCTAATCGTATCTTTTTTTTAATTATCCAACATCGTAACGGATGCAGGATGTGCGAAATAATCCCTTATTTAAATGCAGACGATTCTTAAGAATTGCAGTGAAGCCGTCTCGTTAGCCCGATGTCAGCTGTTAGACAGACAATTCGAGGCGTGTAGCGGTGAATCAGTGGCATCAGCTGATTCATTCGCCGGGTGAGCGGCCTTGCATGCACCGACACCGACTGTGCGAACCGAACCAACAAGCAACGTTAATCACCCATTCGGTAGAAGGATATTTTCGAGGTAAATATGAGGTAATAATTCAACTTGCACACATACGTGCACTATAAATATACACTTTCAAGTTCTTTTATTATGAAAACTTCACTTATACGTTTGTCCGTAATATGGTTCTGTATAGTCAACTAATAACTAAAATTTACAACCTCCAATAAAAATATTAAACGGTAAATAAATAATTGAGCCAGATTTAAGATACATTTTAGTATTTTAATTCATAACAGATAAAGTTCGACGGAGTATAACTTTTTGCTATACAAAGTTACATGATAATTACACTTAGATGTGTGGAATAAAATGAAACAGAACAAAACAATGATGAATTAAAGTCACGAGTTCGAACATGCGATAGATGTTGCCAATGAAGTCTTGGAAACAAGGTGACAGCGACGACCGAAAGGTGACCCCCGAGTTCGAGCGTTACAATAGTTCGACGAACCTAGAATTAGGTACAATGCCTTTTCCACTTAAAATCATTCGTTGCACGTTAGAGAATCAACACATATTTAAAATGCAAGTAAAAACGATACAAAACCAATGCTATATATGGCAATTCGTTAAATCTTTCATCAAAAAACAACATTTTAAAAATAACTTCGTAATCGGTGAGAACGAATAACTGTGTCTTGGTAACATTCTTTTAAGTTGCGAATTGAAATACACACTTATAAGTAATAAGGGGGAGCGTCAATTAATTTAAATCATCACCTCACGTGATTAATGGATGCTAATCTATATGACATATTGTTGGTTTTATAAAAAGAAAATAATAAAAAAGATGAAGTATATTTATTTCAGAGCGTGGTGGGCAATAGAGGCAGCCGCCAGCTAATTGCGAAAAACGAGATTAACGCTCACTGTAGAGGCACTAAAAGAGAACGACTCCGTTTACCACGCGGTTTCCATTCCTTTTACAACACCATTAATAGGTTTATTTTATTAGAGAGAAACGCTGAGATAACATTTATATTAGCTACTTAGTAATCATTATAAAATCAAAAATCAAACACTACGTACCTACATTAAAAAAGGCATGTAGTCAATGTAACGATATTTCATTAGATAACCGTATTTCTACTTTATTATATTTACAAAGTATTCTCGATTTTATTTATTATTTGTTATTGAAATCTTATTTAGTCGTTTCTAAAAACGTATAACCGCGACACGGGCTTAGTTACAAGAATGCAGAAACTGACAAAATTTCATGATGTATAAAAAAAAACAATATTATAAACGAATTCTAATCTATATTAATATTATAAATCGGAAAAGTTTGTTTCAACGCGCTAACTTTAAAAACTACCGGTTTGATTCCATTTTTTTTTTTTTTTGTGTGGATAGGGCAATTGATTAAGGTATTAGGCTCTATTAAAAAAAAGTTATAAAGACGGGCAAATTATTAAGAAATGTTTAGTTCCACGCGAAGTCGCGAACACAACTCGTTTGTATAGATAAGGATCGTGACAGGCCAAGAACGGGGACTAATTGCAAGTACTACCTGTGACAGTACAAATGTGATTATCGCTTGAACCACGTCCTGGCTTGCTACGTTAAAGGCTTTACACGCCCGCTTCAATTGTGGCCAGAGCGGACGAACCATGATACTCTTTCCAATGCATATCTCCCAGTGTTAATCCAACACAGTTTTATTTAATTACATCCGTGCTACAAATTAAAAAAACAAGGCTTAAGTAAAAATATATTTACCGTAAATTTGAAATAATATGCTTTTAAAATAATAATAACAGACAATATAATACGAAAATATATCGATTCTTTTTGTATTGTAGATGATTTTCAAAAGAAATAGTAAAAGCAATACTATTTGTTTAGTATGGTTGCAAGTATTAGAATACTTTACAGACAAAATTCTCTAATACGTAGAATACATGCAAAAGAAAATCATAATAGATTAAAAATATTTTAATATCGAATGGTAATGATGTGACGTGCAACTAATCATCCATCAGAATCTTGTGACCGTTTTTATTTTGCTTTGTACAAAATACATTAGCATTTAGTATGTAATCTTCAGATATATTTATGGTCATATTTTAGTGTTTGAGTAATATATTTATTATAAAGTTCGGTTAATGTATGTTAGGTACATTTTATACTTTGGCTTCATTATTTACTTTCAAAATATTAGAAGAGCAATAGTTATTTACCCGCAGTACTATAGAAATCGTTCGATTAAATACAAAAAGAAGTATCTAATATATTTATATTTACCCCAATTATACATAAAACAAATCGATTACAAAATTACGATATGATGAAAGGTAAGTTCCTAAAACTATACAAAATAAATTACTAGACACAAAAAAACCTTGTATATTTTATAGTGATCACTAATCAAACTTTCAAACAAGGTTAGATTATTATTACTAATTAGACACAGGCAATAAAAATATCACGTTACCTTAAAAAGTTGAAGTCAAGAGATATCTCAAGAATATGTGAATAAATATGTTCAATAAATATGTATAGTATTTTAAACGAATTTTATTCATATTTACGTCTAGAATATTCGACAAGTCTAGAATTAATATTTCCAAATGTTAACTTTACGGAAATGTAAACGTTTTGTTTATAAAACATATTAATTATCTTGTTTTTTATTTGTTATAGACTCGAAATGTCTTCTCCGGAGGGAAGTAATCGATGCTATAATATATAATAAGGGCACGTGGATCAAGGCATGCAGGCGCCGCGTCGGTCGGCAAACACGGTCGACTCAAGTTAATTATTGAAGCCTTACCACTCTGTATTTTTTGTGTTATTTGTTGTAATAACACAGTTTTTATTCATCTACATGATAATAAAACCCACAATTTATATCAATTTACTTTGTGTGCAAGCCGCAGAAAATTATAAGGTAGAAATTGAAAATCTTTAATTATTACTTTATCTTTAGTTAGAATCTTGTAGTTACGTATTTTTGTAGCCTTATTACACTGAGTTATGTACATATTTTTCTTCAGTAATTACATAAATAGTTTTCGTTGAATTTACATTTGAATTATTATGATGAAAATGTAGGTCACAGCACTAGTTAATCGCGAGTTTACTTATTTTTTATTTATTGAAGGTTTAGTGACTATCGCGACTATATTGCCATGTATCATAAAAATACAGAGATACATTAATAAATATATTTAACAATCTTTTAAATTAATTTTACATATTTAGATAACAGTTTTGGAAATAAGAAATTATACAAACCAATGCGAAACGAACCAGAAGCATTGATCCTATGTGTTATACTTTCGCTTTGTATACATTCTGCCAAGATGTGGTGTACATCGTTGACGAGTCCGCAACTCTCGCAAAGTGGAGATGGCTCTTTACGCATAAAGCCAAACTTATTTGATAAGAGCGTAATCTCATTTCCGTTATTGCGTCCCAATGACGAGTTTTCTGATTATAAAGATTATTAATAAAAAAACATAACGTTATAACCACATGGGTAAAGACTGCATTTTCTTCTTTATCGTGAACATGAAACCAATTAGTCGCCTAGCTCGGGATTTATCAATATCGTCTAGATGAAAATCGAAAATAATCGTTATATATATGTAAATAAAAGTGAAGTGAACGAGTCACTAGTACGCAAGTGTGTAAGTAATGTGTCATAAAGTTACTTAATCGTCTCCTTGAAACACTTTATTATCAGACGGGTTATGGGCGTGACATACATTTCTATAGTAAACACCGTTCATTTACTGTGCTTAGGATTTATTTTTGTCTAACATAAAACTTATTTAGAATCACTAATATAGGATTTCGTTAAACACAATCATTTTCGTAACTACATGTCATAAGAATTCATATAACGTTCTGTATTTCCATTTTTTGTCACAATTAAGAATTCACTGTGAACCACAACGAATTTCCCTTTAAGCACGACAAATATTCGAAGGTGAAACGGGGTTTTGTTGAATCGATTTCATTGGTTTTTCCGAACATTCGTGAAACAAAACGAATGTTCCACAATTCGTTAATTAAACGAAGTATTTACAGCGGACGGCGTTGAGAAGCCATGTCCTCATTCCCGCGAAAGTTTCAATACCTAGCTATCTGGGTTATCTGTGACAAGGTTGTAAGCAGAGGACCACCTGAGAAACGTAAACGTTTCCGAGTAAGCCGTGTTCTACATCCAACGGTACATGACCTCTCTCTTGTCATTGTGTTCCTCAATAATACTCAGCGATGGAAGATCTACCTAAAGTGGACAATGATGAAGGTTGAGCGATGTCAAGTAAATTTTAACACGCAATTACTAACCCGTCCCACACCTTGGCACCGATCTACTGGGTGGTTCAGGGACGTTTGGCCTTTGCTACCCGGTTATTACCATTCTCACCTACTGACAATTTTAGTTTGGGACATAACAAAAACAGTTCGGTATCAAATGTATTATTGTGTGGAAGTTTAACGCAATTCTTTATTATGTATTACTATAAAAAGCCCACGGTAACTAATATCAATGACTATTTCGACGTAGGAAGTCTAGCCCCTTACGGTACTCACACAGATAAAATTCTTCCTCTATCGCTGCAATTTATTTTAGTAAGAATATAATATTGTTCGGCATCGCCGTTTACAGTGAAACTGGTTGCGTGTCCGAACTACGTGACTTTGACGAAATTCGATACAAATTATACACACGTCCCAACGGTTTTTTCATTAAAAAAGTTGTAAACATAAGTTAATTAAAACAATTACCTGAAATATTCGGCACATACCGCGCCGTGTAGAGAGCGCACCTACAATATTACGATATATTGTGCAATGTTGGTTCACTATCGCTAAAGATATGTATTAAAAATCATACAATCGATCCGGCGGAGCTACTTCTAGTACTGGCGTATGTCAATTCAAATTCTGGATCTCTTATTGTTTGATTTACCATTTTATAATATCTACCCGCAATATTACTTAACATCTATTGTGAACTTCTTTGTGGTGCAATGTGTAAAAAATCTAAAAATAAAAACAAATATATCTAAAAAATTAAAAAAAAAAAAAACAATATAATATTGGACATACGATCATGAACCATATACACCTTATTACTAACACTAATAGAAACAAATACAAGTGCGGGCAAGATTTAACTTTGTTCCATCTACTTATAGAATGTGAATCTATCAACAAAAAAAAAATGATTGTGTAACGTTCCAAACAACCTAAAACAATGGTTAGTGGTCTATGGATGTAAGTACGAAAACATTACTTTTTTTTTTAATGTTTTTTTTTTATAAAAAAGGACCTTAGTTGTTAAAATGTGACCCAAAATAAATAGGTAAATAATAAAAAAATTAGCAGTAATTTCATACGTTTTTAGATGAAAGTAAAATACAAAAACGTTGTAAATATTGTTCAGATAGGTTCCTGAATAAAGACGTATATGTGTTATGAAATCATAACGTGTTCTACCATATTAACAATCTCATGGGTAATTTTTTTTTAAGGGTCAGATAAGTAATTATAATGTTGTGAATATTTTACACTTTCATATTTTGTAGTTGTCACAATAATTGCTTGTAATACATTTTGATAGGGCGCTTTGGGAAAGTGAACGTTATTCGTATCGTAATTAAGGTTAATTTTTTAGTGCGGCATGTTACAGTGATGGAAAACTGCGAGAGTTTCCAAGAGTAGAACGTTGTAAATATTGTTCAGATAGGTTCCTGAATAAAGACGTATATGTGTTATGAAATCATAACGTGTTCTACCATATTAACAATCTCATGGGTAATTTTTTTTTAAGGGTCAGATAAGTAATTATAATGTTGTGAATATTTTACACTTTCATATTTTGTAGTTGTCACAATAATTGCTTGTAATACATTTTGATAGGGCGCTTTGGGAAAGTGAACGTTATTCGTATCGTAATTAAGGTTAATTTTTTAGTGCGGCATGTTACAGTGATGGAAAACTGCGAGAGTTTCCAAGAGTAGGTAGACCGCACCGCGCCCTGCCGGCGCCGCGCCGCGCCGCCAACCGAGCTATGTAATCCGGGTGGCAACAGTGTGAGCGTGACGTCGCGCACTCACCTTGACTCACTTTACTAGTGCCGTTTGCATTACACTGTTTGCTGGTCTAATACATACTGTTAGCGTATCACTCGTGATACATATATGCACTGAAAGAGTCATCTACATTGTTCAAAGCACGTCACTCTAATTATAGATTATTATAAATTTACAAAAGTCTCTGCAAATAATATTCTTTATTATTGCATTGACTCTGATTTTTTTTTAAATGGACTACTTCATATTGAGTATCATATTAAACAATGTCAACAACCCTCCTAGTAACCCTAAGTGAAGAATACAAAATTAAAAATTCTAACAAATATTTTATTTACCTTATTCTTATTCTCAACAACTGAAATACATTTTTATAAATCTACCTTTATAAGAATACTTCACCTAAAATATTTACAAATAACCTTTATTTTTTATATAATTTTAGGACATAGTCTTTTCTATATCATTGCGTTGTGCGCGTGATGCGTAATTCGTCTCCTCTTAAACAGCTAAATCGATTACGATGGAATTTTGTTTATATATTTATGAAGTCACCTGGATTATTATTAGCTATAGTACGATCCACTCGGTAGTACTGTAGTTAGATCCATTTTTTTCTTTTTTTCCTATTATTTGTCGTATAAAATATTTTTTTAACTTTATTTTGAATGTGCCAGCATATTTATGTTTTAATTTTTTTCTAGCAGATGGCAGAGCAACGTTGACCTATTTAAGCCTCCGGAATATATCATGATAAAAATATTTAAACGTATAAAATTCTAACTTAATATACAAAACCTTAATTAATTAAATTAACACGGTATTTACCTCCCTAACAAACGAGCGAGACTAAGGCATATTTCTGTTTTAATTTAATAGAAAAATGCTTTTATTAAGTTCTGGCGTAATATAAGTTTGATAATCCTTTTGTTAAGATTGTTTACAGTTTTTAAAAAACCTAAGTTATCCAGTAATTTGAACATATTTCACTATATAATACATTACGTTCTCTTTTAATGTTCATTGCGAAATGCTGTATTTTTTTTGTTATCTTCTCCTGTAAAAATATAATTCAAATTTGTTTATGTCATACTAAATTAACTGTGGCAAAATACTTAATACACTATATTATAGTAATAATATATAAATAAGTTACTTATCACACAAACATTTAAAGTCATGTTTTAATTAAAGATGAAAGCAGCATACAAATATCATATTTTTCTAGTTACAGCGTGGTCAATCTTTAATTATTTCACGGAAACTAAGACCGAAACGTGTAATTAAAAGGTTTATTTATATTTTCATAGTCTGTAATTAAATTTATAATTTGCTATCAAAACGATCGTAAATATTTTGAACTGTCAAGAAGAGAGATAATCTTCCTAAATATAATAATATAAAGTTAATATAAAGTTTAACAACACTGTCACTCTCTGGTTACAATTGTCCAGCGAATCTTTATAGTACTTTAATGTTAATAATCTATACAACGTAATCCACAGTATAAAGTACACAATTTAAAAAATTACACAAGAATAGAGTGAATTACCACCAGAATAGAAGAGGATACAAGAATTGACCGTAAAAACATTTAAAACAAAACAAGATTATAAATTAAACTAAAAAAATGAATGCTACATGAAGATCCCGCTAGAAACGACTTGATAGAGAAATTCATGTTACTGCCAGTAACAACAACATTATAGCATAAAAAATACAAGTACCGCTGCTGACCGATGCTACGTATTGCGGCTATTATTATACCTGTTATCAGGGGCGATCAGTGACAGAAAAGGTCGTGAGAAAAAAGCCACGCATGTTCACGCTTCGGGAAACCAGACGGACATCAACATACAACATATTCACTTCAGTACAACGGATTTTAATGCGTTGAAAAATAAATTCAATCTATAAACTTTCAGACCATATACGATGGACAGAAATCTCGATAGATCTAATCGAAGAGTCTAGACTTTCGATAAGTATGAAAGAGGGCAATCGCGCTCGTTAACCGTACTGTAGATTTCGATCTTTAAGTAGTATTCTCCTTGACTCGAATCGTATTGGCATCGGGGGGCAGTTGCGAAATCGAGCCCACAGGCCGCAAGCGTTAGTCATTGTCGCCTATTGCATCCACTGCAGATTGTTGCTTCATACCGTGTTATGTGCCACATTTACTATCGGCCCGATGTAGTATTAAACGTATTTATTCAAATATCACCACACTCATATTTTAATATAATGATTAAATTAACAATTTATTACATTAAGTATTATTATTTTTTTAAGGCTTTCTACGAACTTTATTTAACGAGTACTGTGTTGTGGTTCCAAGACAAAGTGATTTCACTGTACCACATGTTAAGGACAGTACAACTTAAAAACAATGGCCGACCATTAAGTGAACGATAATGCAGTCGTCAATGATATGCCGGCCTGAGTAAATGAATCTTTACGTTTCTCTTAAGCGACTCAATATCCTAAAAGAGTGATAGAACGGAAACTGGAACTTTTGTTCTAGTTGCATTGGAGACTATTCTAAAGCTTTGAGACTCTGTAGCGCAGAGAAGACGGAATATAGCATTAAACATGTTTACAATATTTGATTAGAACTTAATGTACTGTAAGTAAACCAGCTAAAATTATCAAAATATTTTTCGTAAAATAAATTTACTATAGATTATATAATAGTACAATGTCAAATTACTTATTCAGAGGCCTTGATTATTGTACTCGGCACGAATGGGATTTATCATGACTTACATAGTTTATTTATGGGGTAAAAGATAATGAAGATATGTACTGTAAATAAAGTATACTACTAATATGTATAAGTTGTATGAAGATGAAACACTCAAATATTCTGCTAATATCATATTCATTATTCTATGTGTAGTATACATATATCTGCCTGCATTGACACGTATATATTTATTGTGCAAAAAAATATGCAAAATAAAAACAATAAATAAAACTTTTCTATTCACATGCACTAGCTTTAAAGTTGAAACTAATTATTTTATAATATTATACATAATCTTACTTTATACTGACATTTTTTTTGTATTTCGTCAGGTTTCGTGGTATTATGAAAAAAAAAACTTCAATATTTAAAAAAGCAAATTATTCACGTTTCAGTAGAGCGAGTACTTAAAAACCCATTGTCCGTCAACGGAATGCAAAAAACATGATGCAATTGGGTCATTTGAAACCAATAAGTTGGTTGTTGTAACCGCAATGTGGTATTAAAAGACAACGGGCAACAGATAGGAGCTGCACGGAGATCACTTACCAACTTACTTGTATCTTCGATAAGATAAATAATAAATACGTTGAAGCTATTAAATACATTTGAAATATTTACTGGGTTATTGCATATCTACTTATAACTTTTTGGCATATTCGTAGTATGGCCTGGGAACTTATGACAAACTTAAAAAAAATCTCATTTAACTCACTATGTATATTTTGTAAAACAAATTTAGTATAATATTTTATTACAAGAAGAAAACTTGTACAACCGAGTACTCGTTAGCTATCTTTACTATATTAATAATGGTACTAATAATTATTGAATTATAAAAAAAATATTAAGTACTAAACAAACAAGTTATAGACATAAGAATATATATATATATATATAAGAATATTGCTAAAATAATATAAGAAGAAATTTATATAATGTATAATTAGGAGCTTTTTCTTTTTAATCAATCCTCACAATTACAGTATTTGGATTTACTTCAGACTTACAATTTAAGTTTTTCCCTCTAGTTACTATGAACGTCCATCAAATAAAATAATTTATTTATCTGCAGTAAATTGATAAATTAAATTAATAAGAGTAAATCGGCAACAATAGAATGCATATGTGTAATACTGTATACCTCTATTGGATAACAATAAAACAATGTAACAAATCTAATACAATTACTTTTTAAAGAACACTACCATCCAACAGAACCGGATCTACATTAACTTATTGCATAATCCCACATCCTACATATAAACCAACTCCCGGCTACAATCGAGTTTGGCAAGGCGACGTTCAGTCTAAAGAATCGAAAGTATAAAACAAGTTATAACTATGCAAACCACGAAAACGGCAATAAAGGACGTTAATTTATAATACAAAACATACATTTGGTTTATTTGTTTTGATCGTTTCTCTCGCAGACACCAGTGATCCCCGTCCAGATCGACCTAATGGGGTATAAACTAGATTAGAGATGATATAAAAATCAGGTTTATTTACATTCGTAAGCGAGTGAGAGAGTTCTCAAAGATATATGGCGACTTAGACTTATTTACGACACTGCCGTCCAACTTTTAAACGTATTGATTGATCAATCAGTGTTTTGATTTAAACTCACATTTATTGACTTGCAATATATTAAAGGCATATTCAACATTTTCAATAAACTAAAAAGTACATTCATAACCAACATGTACTATATATATCGAGCCTTTACAGGAAAAACATCGTAAACGCCAAAAATCTTAAAAAATGTATTTTTACTGTAGCGTAAACTATCTTTAAAAATTAGAAGCCGTATATATATATTAATAGAAAATTAAGTCATATTTTTTTATAAAGATATCATAAATACTTTTTAATTAGGAATGAAAAACCTCTCTCCTGTAAAAATTGCAATTATCGCTTACGATGTCTTTCCTGAAAGGACTCGAAATATTACAATATGTCTACATTATAACATAACATTTTTAAGCATCCATGATATTGCTATGTCAATTCTCCTAACCGTGAAAGCAGTTTTATAATACAATATTAAAACCAATCATTAGAAAGAACTTCCAAGTATAAGCAACGCGTCATAGGTCTGGCACTGAGCCACGTAAACACAGCACCAAATAGGGCAATGACCACCTTACAAACGTAAATAGAATATAATCTATTAATAATAACGCTCGAAAATAAACAAACGAGGGGAGACTCCACGTGTCTTTCAAATGTAAAACTAATTACGGCCTCTACGCACCGCTTGAAGATAATTTTCAAATACGACATTTAAAAACTTGAGTGCATGAGAACTCGAATGTGTTGAACTTTGTATGAACGTGTCAAGACTTTACGAAAATAGTAAAACCAGTAACAAATTATTGCTCACGAAGGAATGCAATAAACAACTTGAAATATGATCAGTCTCGCACTCTAGCAAATAAGTAGTAGAATAGTTGAATGTCAATATAAAATAAAATATTTTTTCATTATATTAGTATTGTAAAGCGAAAAACTTTCTTTCTTTGTTTGTTTGAAGGTGCTAATCTGAAGAACTACCAGATGGATTTCAAAAAATATTTTTGTATTTAATAGAACAATAATTGAGGAAGACTTTCAGCTATATAACATCATGTTTAGTATTAGATATAATAATAATTGTGGAAGGCTTTAGTCTATTTAATATCACGCTACTACCAATAGAAGCAAAGCTGTATTGGAAAAGTTTCAAAAACGGTCCAAAATGATTAAACAAAATTAAGTTCCACGTAAACGAAGTTTGGGTCGGAAGGCCCGTCTTGGATCGGAGGTCCCGTTTTCCCATTGCACTGGTTCAGCCGTCTGGGGCCAGTAGCGGTATACCAAACTGTCCCTCGTTAGCACCGGGGTCCAGTTGGGCCAGCCGAAGAGGTGATGCGGTGATTGCTAGCACGAACCCGGATCGCCTCGATTCACGTGACAGAGGTACACCGTGGATTTTTAGTTCCTCCGGGGTAAGAGGATAACCATGAATAGATTTCTCCGCGTTAAAAAAATACACAGGCAGTTGCATATAAACTCCATCACAATAAAATAAAAATAGAAGAAATATTATTTTTGCTTTGTCTTCTGGGGTGGGATTTTAATACCGAATGACCTTGTAAGAGAACAATATTTAACCAACTGTCTTTTAAATAATTGTATACGATTTTAATAACACAGCAAAGTGGTGTAATACAATCCAAAAACAACAACTATCAACGACATACCGACATTCTATAGCCAACTGTCATGGTACTGCCGGCCTACGTTTCATCTCTTCATTTTACGCTTGACCGGTGAGATGTCATAGTAAAAAAGGAACATAATTTCTTTATACATACAGAGATCTAACTTACCGTAAAGCTGTTATGTAAAGATTGGCCACTCGTGTATATTATTTCAGAATTTAAACAAAATATCAATCCATATAATGAAGTTACTTTATAATAACGCATATTTAGAAACACTAAATCTTGTTTAAATGTCACTCCCCCCTCAAATTGTATAAATGTATAAAAAAAATTGTAAATGTCCCTGCCATTTGATTCTCCAATACTGTGTTGGAATTTGGGGTAGAGTCGCATCAACATATACGTTAGAATTCGAACAAGCATAGCTAAAAGTAATATTGAAAAAAGTCTATATGTACACGATCGTGTCATATATGTCAAGACGAATTTGTTATCAGCGTGCTATGTTACTTGTAATAAAAATTGCAATAACTGAAGAAGAACGTAAGAACTAAAATCTGGAGACTTATCAAGAACTTTTAAACGTTAGTTTTTCACACGAAAAATGCGGTGTTTTTAGGCTATAGCCTATAGATTTAGACATATAGATTTACGAAAAATAGAATAAATAAATTTGTGGATGATGACAAATTGAAATTGTGCCCACGCTACCCCTTAAAACTGATACCAAACGATGTGTCCTAGTGTAATATGTCCTAGTAACAGGCAGAAGTAGTATATAAATGAATAAATACATATTCACACTCAACTATCATAGGACACAAATTTAATTGTAACTTTTTTAATTTCGTACAGGCAAACTCTTTGGGAAGGTACAGTGCTGCAGGTGATGGAACTTTATCTAAAGTCCAACTGGCTAGCTACCACCCTCAAGTTGATAATCTGCCGTCAAATACCTATAGGTGTTCCGGCAATTACATTTGAAAGCCAACCAATCTCTCTACCAGGCTTAGCGTATTCACCATTTAGGGCCACATCGTCACTTAACATCAGGTTCGATTGTATCCATAACGTATAAAGTATATAAAGTATAACCCAAAAACAACGATGACTATCGAGACATCAACAATTCTTCATCTGTGGTCGCTATGATGTACACTAGTTATTCCGAAAAGGCGACCAACTACACTGGAACACTATTTTATCTATACGTATATGGTAGTCACGACACAATCGGGTACAAATCTCTACCAGCATATTCATCCTTTATATCTAAATATATAAAAATAAATCGCCGAAATATATGTACGCGCTTAACTTCTAAACGACTGCACCAAATTGGATAATTCTTTTTTTTTGTGTTCGTTACTGTCAGGACAATGTTTGTGTAAAAGAAAAAAAAAACAAATCCTTATATCATTTTTGTGTTTTAGCTATGCTAAAGAACAACGATTATAGGTGACTTGAATTTCACCGGCGTCAGCTATAAAGTTTATATAAAGAATGATTCTTTAAATATTAACGAAATAAGAGAAACAGATTCAACGACACGTGACGCATGACGTTATACTTTTCACGTTTTCCAAGTGAGGCGTCATCTGCTCGTGTACAAAGAAAACTGTGACGCAGCGCTTATTGCGCCGAAAGCTTTGTAACGAGCCAGCGAAAACTTAAACGCCCACGTGACCGACCAGCAAAGTTCATCACGAAATGTACGGGAATAAAATTTATTGGTAAATCATTAGAACATGATTCATCAATTTTAAAGCGCAACATACTTATGTCCTATAGGTTATTTTTGTTTACCGATTACGATTTTGTTCCTGTAGTTTACAGGTCATTTTTATAAAAGTAATTCCATAGCTCGCTGTAAATAGTTTTACTCCAAAATTATGCTTATTAGATCTGGCATTTCCAATTGGTTTTATAATTTGCTTTTAGGTATGTTCAAGTTAAAGTGACATTTTAGTTAATGGAAGATCAGTGTATAATAATTGAACGGTACTTCTGTTTTTTTTTTTATAATTAAGGTTTAGCGTTATAGTCATAATCTCACCTGATCTTAAGTGACGATACGGCCCAAGTTTGTAGACACGCTAAACCTGTGGAGGAACGGGCTCTCAAGTGATATGCTGCCGGAACAAACCTATTGGTATTTGGCCGCAGTTTTTTAACTTCAGGGTGGTTGCTAGCCACGCGGGCATTAGAAAAAGCCCTACCACCATGCAAAATAATGATAAATTATAGAATAATGAATTAATATTTAAAATATATTTATGTTTCCATTAACTAATTTAAAAATGTGCTAAGTTAGACAATGCTCTAGTGAACGAAGAAGAGTAATGTTAAAAATATCACATTAAAGTCGTCTTTAAAAGACTTTTAGCTTCATAACATTTTAAAATTTCAAGAGTATAAAAGACGGACGTCAATACAAATACCGAGTGACGGCCTTATGCTGGTCCGATACGAAATCGATTCAAATTAAGCAGTGTGTACTTTAATTAACAATGAAAAATACACAGTATTGTGTGTGTAAGTGAACAATTCTATTCGGTATAATAATATTATTCTTGAAAATATACATTTTGATGCCACTTGGAATCATGATTAAAATCAATCTCCAGCGTTATTTTTAAAAACATACAATAAAACAGACTTCTGTCTTCATAAAAATATAGAAAATTTCAATATGGAAAACTGTAAATTTTTAATGACGCATACTTTTATATGCATAAAATATAAAATTTATATGTATAACCTTTATACAGGACATTATATATTATGTATATATTAATAAATCATATACTGAATCAATATAATTTATCAATAAAAATGTCTACTGTTTTATTAAACAAAGGGCAAGTACCAAAATGTATAGAAAACTATAATTTGAATCAATAATACTAGTGTAGAACGTAATGTCGAGTCAAGTAATAAGCAAAGTAGCATTGAAAGTACCGCGTACCGAAGAAAATCGTTTTCTCAGAACATTGTACACTGTTTTCCACAAGGTCGAACTTGATTAGTTTTCTAAGTATCACAGGCGTGTGGAGGCGATCTGTTGTTGACAATACAAGGGTTAAAACAAAACAAAGGATCATTACTAGGAATCTTCAGACAAATATTTTCAACGTAATATTATCATCTTTCCCTTTATATTGGATTGCTTTAAGTGGTGATAGTTAACATGATGTCCTTATTAATATGTTGATAAAGAAAAATAACATCGTAATGCGATTACAAAATTCAGATTCCAACGGAATTAACCGGGTCACTGTTTTCATTGAAGAGCCAGTGGTTTCATTGAAGTTTTTTATTTACGATGCAATAAATTTGATCTCACGCAAATGGCCCGCCTCCTAGCAACACAGATCCAACAGACATCGCAAAACATTATTACTAATAAGACTTTGTTTTATGTACGAAAACTTATTTAAAACATATTCAACGAATTATGTGGTAAAATATATACGTATACTGAAAACATGATGACATGATGCTGCTGGTGTAAAGTGAAATTTCCGCATATGCCGCAAACTATAACTAAGAAACTACTCGGTTACGTTGATATATAATCGGCTTTATCGAGAAAGAACAAAGACGGACACATGTTACACAGTTTGTTAACTGTGCACACTATACCGGATTTATGTTAGAGTAGATAGATGTACATTTATACATATTTATCATATAATTCAACAAATCTCTTAGGTAAGTTTAAAGTAACTAGAAATCAAAAGGCTTCATGAGGAGACTTCTTAAAGTCTGAAGAGCATTATGCAATCATTAAAAATTTTACGTTTGCTGAAAGTAAGAAAATTAGTACATAAAAAGCCAACACGTTAACCTAAACTTGTGATGCGTGCTTGATAAGTAAAAATAACCATCAATTAACCGTCCAGCTTCATATGAATATTATGAGGTTAGCTTTAATTTTTTGCGTGAAATCCTTGAATAATAACTTTTACAAGCTAACAATCAGGACTTACCTCGTTTATGTGTTTGTATGTTTTGATAAGATCTACACTGAGTTTCCGAAGCGGTGCCGTAGAGGGGTCTCGAAAGTGATGCGGTATTCGCGCCTGCATAGCCTGGGCAATTGACAAAACATGTATTATTAATCACGCTATATCTCAGTTACCACGAAAAATGACATAAATGTATCTAAAAAGCGAAATAAGCTTTAGCAATTGGTCTACATTATGTTGCGTAATTAAAATGCATGCATTAGAAGAATCTACGTTAGTATATTATAAAACTTAAAATAAAACAAAAGGTGTGCGAATGATTAATACACGAGACGGTTTGTATAAACATACATTGAATAGAGATATGAAAATAAACAACTGAATCGCACCTGAAGTCGTACCTAACGCAATCCTTGACAGTAACAAAAATATTATATTGAACGCGGTTACCACGGCTATTTTTCTATATCGAAGATTATCTAATTAAATTTTGTACTGAAATACATTCACCCTGACACAATAATATGAAGCGAGACCAATGTTTCTTTGATAAACACATAATATACACATTTATTACTTATCACGTTAAAACGTCTATAGTTTGTGAAAGAGAATTCACTTATAGTAAGTAATTAGTGGCACTTTAGCGACTAATTTATTTACTTGCGCGTAATGTCTAGACACGCGTAGTTTAATGGCACTTTTAATGAAACAATAGGTGTGGCGCACATAGGTCATGGGTTTAAGAAACTTTACGTTGTTATATGCTAACTGTAAATAAATGAGCTAAAGATAAAAGTACATTTTAATAAGTCCCAATCTGAACTGATTAATAATTTTTGGTTCCTTTCAGAGTCGTTTTTATGTCGAACCAAAAAAAAGTTATCTATTTTGAACTTATATGAAATCTTCGGTAACAATGAATGCCCTAGTGTTAGCCCCAGCAAGGTTCTTGGTATCGTTCCGGGCAAACTGCCTCGTGCATCATTTACCTGGATGGGGATACGGTAGCGGCAGAAAGCTCGAGGGTTGCGCACGGCGGCGCTCACCTGAATGTCGGAGGGCGCGCTCATCGACGCAAGCTGATCTTCTGCTACCAGCCTGCCGTAGAGCGGCACGTGCCGCCTCTCGCCGCCAGCGGCTTCGGGCATGCCGCCGCCGACCACGCCCACTGTAATAAAACATTAATGTTAAACATGTTATCAGGTAATAGAGATTTGTACTACAAACGACTGGTAATTTCTACTACCTTCATTCGTACAGTAATAAATAATTCTGCTGTTCACTTCAATTAAAATTTCCAATGATTTTCCAATAATTATTATTATAATTCTTATTAATGACAATGATTTTAAAAAATCTGATACGTGCAATTGGTAAATAAAAAAAGACGCCCACTTGTGACACATACATGTAGTAATTTGAATTCAAGTAAGTTGAATCAAGACAATACAGCAAATAAACTTGTGAGCATGATTTATCCATATAGTGAATCGGCCACATGGCCGCCAAACACCACAAAATTTTAAGTGAATGAATCACACGTGTCAATCGGTTTTTACCATGTATTGTGAATCGATTACTTTATTAGTATTCACTACGATCATACAAAGTGATTGAGCTTTGTACAATCATTGGAATTGTATGTTATATTTAAATTAGAAATTGTTCACCTGTTATTAATTGTAATTTCCTATAGTTTAAATAAAACAGTTTTGATACGTCCATTATAAGACCTGTCATAATAGACGGCTATATAATAGACGGATGAGTCTCAATTGCATGCAGCAGAATAGTGAATGTTGAGATAAATGTGTGACGTTACAAGAATGGACAAAGTCAGGAATGACTATGTTAGAGAGAGTTTGAAAGTGGCGCCAGTGGTAGAAAAAGTGAAAGAAAACAGTTTGTCTTGCCTTGGACAACTCATGAGAAGAGTGGAAACGCATATGGCGACAAAAGTAATAGCATGAATGTTGAATGATAGAAACAAAGAGGAATGCCTAAGAGAAGATGGATAAAGTGTGTGATGAATGAAATGAAAGAAAAGGGGAGTAAATTAAGAGATGGCGGCTGATAGTATTTATAAAATATGAAAACGTTTTGTGCCGATCCTAAATGACTTAAGACTAGGACAAGAATATGATGAAATTTTGAATACAGCATAAGTACTACATGTTTATTACGTACTACCGATCTACCCCAGCATTGCTCAGGTAGTAGTAATTATGTTGAGTCAGATTAACCAAATTTCTATTAATCATAGAAATGGTTGAGTCCCTTTGGAGTTCATAGATAATATATACATACACATCGTTTTCCGATTTTTATACATAAAAAACATGATTTAATTAAGGCGTTATACAGAAAACAAAAGTTTCTATAGAATAGAAATAAAACAAAGGAACAGATCCTAAATATATAAAAAAATTATGAACCTTATATACAAAGAATCGAAAGTCCGAGGAATAAAATTATGATATAACAATTTAAGTATCGATTTTAGAAGATAATGTTAAGATAAATTAAGTATAAGATATTAAAGGTACCTACCATGAACAAGGACGGTTTTCAGTCACTACAAATTAGAAACCAACTAGTACAAACTTTACGAAGACACGGTTAGTTGCTCGTGAGAATCCTAAATTGTACCAATAAAGTCGTTGATTATGTTACATGTACCGAAACGTCGATAAATCTACGTGAAGGTCAAGGTATAAATAATATAGTGTCCTAAATAATGTGCACAGGAAATAAAATATTGTAGTAGATACAACTAGATATAAATCTACGGATCTAAATCAGATAATAGGAAATTTATCAAGGTTTCTTTTAGTTCTTACTCAAAAACTGTTATCAGATATTGAATCATCAAACAGTAGGATAAGGGATAGAACTTTGGACGTCGACTTTTCTATAGTGTGGGTTGTGTGGTGACTCATTAGGTGACAAGGACCGTCAAACTACCCACTAAAAAGTACAAAATGTTTACACAATCGTATTACTGAAACTTAATATTCCTAATTGTCCTATTTTCAAGTTATTTGCGGTCGGCGCAATACGTTTTCTTCTTCCATAAATCTCTATCAGCCGCTATTTCTTCATTCACTTCCTTTTAAGGGATAGAATTTTGTACGTCGACTTTTCTATGGATTTTAAGAAAAGTATATTTTAATGTGTGTAGATTTAAAATAAAAATTATAGCTGTTGTTAACTAACAATATTGTCAAAAAGTGCGACTTTTTACGTATTATAAAACATATAAATAAACAATAATTCAAATTACACGTGGATACATTCGATATTTCATCGTTCATTTATACGTGAAAAAATGCTTGTAAAATAGGATAAACAATTTAATTATATTAATGCGATAATAATAAGTTTTAGTAATACGTTTGTGTAAACATTTTGTACTTTTTTTAAGGTTTAGCATTTTGGCCACAATTTCACCTGATATTAAATGACGATTTGAACCAAGATGGTGGCTCTCAAATGCAATTGACAGAACACACTTATAGGTGTTTGTCGCTGGATTATGAACTTGAGGGTGGTAAGCTAGCCAGGCGGGCATTAGAAAAGTCCTATCACCATGCTATGATTTCATCATAATGTCATCATTCATTAAAATCTCGGGCCCATTGCAAGGTGTAGAACTCACGTTTCGTTGACGTGGCATCCGTACACGCTATACTGAGCTATTATTACAAATTTTAATCAGGACAATATTGTCATACAAATTGTTTCTATTTCATAGTTAAAAATAAATTAAAAACGCGAAAATTAATAATATCATAATACGTCGAAAGAATATTTTAAGTACAAATACCGTTATAGTATCTAGGAAATACGAAATATGATTTTAAAATTAGAATCTCATACTCATTATAGGTAAGCAGGAAATCAATGTTGTTGCCAAGAATATACTAACCAAACTATTTCCAAGAATTGTAAATCCTTAATTATGATGACATTAAAAATAAGAATTTCTTTGAAATTTACCTTTTGGCTGGTTTGTAAACACATGGAATGTAAAATATTTGAGCAAATATTAATTTGTTAATCATATAATTTATTTATATATATTTTTTGCCAATGTCAAGTATGAGTGACTTAGTTACATTATAATATGAATATCTCGGCGAGAGGGTTGTGTGGTGACTCATTAGGTGACAAGGACCGTAAAACTACCTACTAAAAAGTACAAAATGTTTACACAATCGTACTACTAAAACTTAATATTCCTTCTTGTCCTATTTTCAAGTTATTTGCGGTCGGCGTAATACGTTTTCTTCTTCCATAAACCTCTATCAGCCGCCATTTCTTCATTCACTTCCTTTTCTTTCATATCATTCCTCATACAATCTATCCATCTTTTCTATAGCCTTCCTCTTTGTTTTTATCCTTCAACATTCATATTCATTTCTTTTCTCGACACATGCGTTTCCTCTCTTCTAATGACATGTTCAAACCAAGTCAACCATTTCCTTTCAACTTCTCTAACACTGGCGCCACTTTTAAATTCCACCTAACATACTTATTATTATAGCATGAATATAATTAAATTATTTATATATCTTACATACATTTTATCACGTATAAAGGAACGATGAAATATCGAAACTATCCACGTGCCATTTGAATGATTGAAATACATACTTTTATTACGTCTAAGTCGCACTACAACAAACTATATTATTTAAAAATTACATTGAATTGTGGTAGTTGATGAATGCTAAAAAATTACATTCTTAAGTAAACCAAAAACGATGACGGCTTACATATGTATATATTTCCTATGTAGATTAATGTTATAAAGCGGAAAAGTGTTTACACGCGCAAATCTTAGGAACTACCAGTAGGATTTCAAATATATTTTTTGTATTTGACAGAACAATACAGAAAATAATTAAGAAAAGCTTTAACCAATTTAACTTCATGCTACCATTAATAGAAGTAAAGCTGTAGTGAAAATAATTACAAAAACGGGCAAACATTATTAATAAATTTTAAGTTCCACGCGAACAAAGCCGCGGGTACACATAGTCCATTCTATCATACTTCATCCTTACTAATATTAAAATGCGAAAGTGAGTTTGTTTGTTTGTTACTCTTTTACGCCTAAATCGCTGAATCGATTATAATGAATTATGGTATAGACAAAAGGGAACCTGGAGACGGTGATAGGCTATACTTTCTAGCGAAAACATTATTGGAAGTGGGTCTAATGAGTGATAAACTCTTTATTTAGTAATTCACAAATAAGAATTAGAAACACATTATGCTATTACAGAATCTACTTTTGATAAACAATACGGCTGTTTCAACTTCATCTAATAAGCAAGTTTGGCAAATGATTATGCGTATTAGAGAACTATCGAAAGGTCCACTATATACTAATTAGGGTTATCAGTTATGATTACATGTATAACATTATTTGGAATTGTAAATATTAACGGATTGCTTTATTATTGGCACCACTTGATTATCAAACATAAAATTCATAAAAAACGTGCTATGAAGTGATATGTAATAAAATAATATACGATTTATAGCATGTTTCAAGTTCTTAGAATAGGTTCAAAAAGAAGAGTTTACGTTAGAAGCGATTATAGATCAGTTGGTAGCGTGTATAGACGCCGCGTAAATCGACCAACCACAATGAGCTTGAGCTTTTGGTGAAGGAAAACATTGTGATAAAACCTTAGCATTCTGGTAGGGATTTTTCTTATGCCGGCCTGACTAGTCACCACCCTCAAGTTGAAAATCTGCTACCAAATACCTATAGCTGTGTTCCGGCAGTTACACTTGAAAGCCAGTGCCTCCCCTAGGCTTAGCGCAATTAGGCTTAGGCGTGTACACTTTCCTGGGCCACATCGTCACTTAATATTAAGTGAGATTGTGGTCATAACGCTAAACCTAAAGAATGTTGAATATAAAAATGAATGGATAGAGAAGTTAGTGGAAGACTCAAAGATATAAATGGTTCGTGTGAGAAATGGGACGTGAAGTAAAGGTGTGAATACTGGAAAGATAGATGATAGAAAGAAGAATAAACGAGAAATACATATTGTGCTGATCCCATTTAAGTAGGATTAGGGCAAGAAGAAACCAATCTCTTGTTGGGTATCTGTCAAGGACGATCACCCCTCAATCGCTAACTAAATTTTCAATACAATTAAAAAACAACCAGTAAGCAAATATCTCTTTTGTCTATGTAGATCATTTTGCCAATGTTTTATAAGAGAAAGTTAATCTTCAAACCTAACTGTAGAACTGTACGACGCCTTTTATGGTTAAATTATCCAAGAAGTGTCTGTAGTAGATAACTTAAAATATATGCTCCTGGCTATTACTAATTTGCTATATTATAATCAAGCATAACGTCGGCAAAACTACGTAACGTATGGTTAAATAGTATATATTTATTATTTAAAATAAAAGTCACAAAATGCCAGATAAAGCTTCCGCAAAAAAAAAAGAAACAATAGCTCTTATTCTCCTCATTTGTTAATCCCGTTAATTCGCTTTGGACGGTGCTGAGGAAATCCCTTTTCTCACACTACTACTACTATCCCGAAATTATTGATTATAACCGTTATTTATCACGTTTAAAACTCACACCTATTCATATAACTTATCACAGCAGTTGTCAACTATTTACTATGTTTTTAATTTTGTAACTTTTGTAATTAGCACTGCTTCAAGCGAGTAATACATTATCATGGTAATTTGTACAAATTTTATTTTTTTCAGTAGCAGCTTGTTCGGTAAACACTACAATCGACGCGAGTTTCTATCATGAATTTGAACAATTAGGGGACAAAACATGTGTACATATAACGATAAACCCGTGGTTATTGCAATCATCAAGTTGTAACTATTTACAAATACGTGCCGATTACCCTGAAGACCAATATCTAGTTTTAAATTGCTACCATTATAATTCTTAGTCAACAAAGTAACAACATTACATCAAATTGTGGTTGAATATTAAACCTACATCTCAATAAAACACATTTGATTCAAATGAAATAATGATTAAGCAACAAATAGGAAACATAATGTAAAATCCTTATATCTTAACACTCTCGTTTAATTGTCTACACTATTTGGTTCTTCACATCAGTAATACTTCTGTCCACTGATTCGTTCTGGAGCTCCACTATCACTGCCTCAGTATTGTATTTATATTGCCACAGCCGGAAACTAAAAGCGCTAAGAGCGAACTACTTGAAATAGATTATTAAAACAATTCTTATAAAATCTTGTCATTACAATCACAATTTATAAAGTTATTTTTAACCAAACATGTAAATATCAATTCCAGATCATAAAGTAATTTTTAATCAAACGTGTAAACATTTAATCCCCTGTAATATGATATTGAATATAAAGAGACTGTCAATGATAAAGTTAACATTAAAAAAAATACGATCAACGATCAAGCTAAAAATAATAACTATTTAAAATGCCGACGCTACGATTTTGATTATATTTTATATTCAAATATCAGCGCACCGGTGATCACTATACAATTACCTAAACCTAAACCTTCATTCAAGTTATGACCGTGGAGATCTATAATAAAATTCCAAAGTACAAGCAAGTAAGTTATAGCAATAAAATAACTTCATAACTAGTAGTATGTTAATAACGTTTGATTTAAATCAAATTATCCAATTCTATTTGTGATTATTTTGATATGAGATTAGACAATTCAAATTTTCATATACTAGTACTGTTTATACCTCAAACAATAAACTTGCTTTGAACAGCGTTTCTAAATCATTTGACAGCGCAAAGAAAAACTATTAATAAAATACATTTATATTTAGGCAGTCATAAGTATAATCTATGAAGGATGTAGTCCATCAAATAGATTTTACAATGCATATATAATTAAGTGCAATAATCAAAAGAACATTAGAAGAAAAATGGCTGAGTTAGCTCCAAACTACAAACGTTATTTTTGAATAACTATCACTTAATATTAGGCCCAACTCTGAAAACTTTCACTATAGGTTCCATCGATAGAATCACACATTTGGCTAATAATATAATCTTCTCAAATGTTCCAAAATAGAGATAAAATCTATGCCATGGATAGGGGAACCCACACTACTGTCCATTACACTGTTCTACCATACTACCGCTTAAGGCTAAAATGTCGAGAATAGACGAATAATCTAGTTAAAGATATCATAAATACTTTATGTTATTAGGAATAAAAAACGGTAGAAAGAACAATTTTCGCTTACAATGTATTCTGAAATGGCTAGATTGACCTTGTTCTGCCTTTTTCGAGTAGTCAATCACATCGACTATAGCGTCATCTATCGCGTTATGACCACTTATCGAGATAAAAGTGTCCTATCTCTCAATTTGAATCAAACTGCACACATTGCGCAAATTCGTCTTAACACCAGAAATTATGCAATAAGAAAGAAACAACGTGATTTGGTACACACTAATGTCCTACAGGGAACTATATTAACGTTAGTGCAATCAGCATGCCTTCAGAAATCCATTGACGGTGCGCACGTGAACTTTATCGTGTAAAACCCAGAGGTCACAGACAAGTTAATTCAGTCTTATTTATGTACTGTCTGGCACAACGTGGCATTTCATAATAAAACACAGACACTCACCAGCAACTTTTCTGAGTGAAAAGTTTGGTTAAACGTCTCACAAGTTCGTAGCACATTATGAGGTATCTAATTGAATTAGAATAATTTACATTAATTAGGTGTCATATAACTTGTGCAATAAAAAAACTCAAACACAATATGTGTGTATCAAAAATATGGAGGCTTCTACTATTTATTTTTACGTTCCCAAAGGGTTCCGATGAACTTATTTCAGGTTATATAATAGACTTGCTGGGCGTGCGACTTCGTTCGCATGGAACAAAATAAAAATTTATTAATTTTTTTTCGCTAATTTTTTTTTTAATATATTCCTTACTCCATATAACACCCGCTTTCTCCACGCGAAAGTCCCGTCTAAATCGGTCCAGCAGTTTCAGAAATTAGCCGAAACAAACAGACAGACAAAAAAATTAAAAAAAATTTTTTTTTTTTATAAGTACATTTGGTACAATGCTGTTATTTTGACATTGCAATCAGAGACTTAAATTTTATTTAGTTGTACAAATTATAAATCGCAGAATAAAAATAGATTACCATACAAATATCATATATCTGTTTACTGATAGAAGTGTTTTTTTTTAGAATCAGACTATTATGTTGGAGATTATTTTAGTATTTTACATTAGTAGTCAAAGCCTATATATTATAATATACTGGAGACTCGTCCCGATTTAAAAGTATACGCCAAACAACCAACAAAGAATTTCATTGATCCGACAAATCTCCCAGAATCCTCCTCCTCCCAAAATTTCATACAATCACGCCGTGGGGTAATCTGAAGATGGGATGAAAATTTTATCAAAATAGGTCCAGCGGTTTTAAAATCCGTAGCGACCATACATACATCGATTTTTATTTATAAGACTAGCTGACCCCTTGAACTTCGTATCACATTACACATTTTAAAATTTTTAGCTTTTCTGTACTATAACATGTGTTTATTATACATATAAACCTTCCTCATGAATCAATCTATCTATTGCTGAAAACTGCATTAAAATCTGTTGCATAGTTTAAAAGAATGAAGCGAATAGACAGTGGATTCGACTTCAATTTATAATATGTAATAAAGAAGAAGGAAAAAATATTATAAGATGAGAAGTTAAAATTACCACTCATACTACTGACTAAGCAAGAAACAAATACTTTTATATTATAGGAATTTACCAAACAGAAAAATGTAGAGGCAAAGCTAGAACGTGGCCGGAAGATATCACAGTGCAATATTTCAATGTCAAAGTAACATACATAAACGTTTACAGTCAGTATAATTGGTTTGAGTTATTGACGAGAATATACATAAACCTTGACCATTATGAGCTTTAAGATGACATCTTAATTAGTTAATTATACGAAAGGTAATCAAAATCTGCTATGTGGCACCTGAATAATACCAACGAACTTGTAGGAATGAATAAATTTTTAATTTTATGGAACAAAAACAAATTGAAATTTATATTTTATTTTAATTTAATCTAAACATTAATTATTAAAGATATGAAAATATAATTATACGTAACGTTCTATATGAAAAATCTTCGTTTTATTATCTACACAAGCTATCACAAAAGTTAATAACACATCTGGTCACCTGGATTTAATTGTTGAAATATGTCGTCGATTTATTGTCTAGAATGCCACCATACATTTTTTTCCCTTTACCTTACTGATTTTAGAAAAAGACACATGGCTAATGAGATATACCTAAGTCTGTCACTCTAACGACTATTATAAGGAGTTCGTAGCAGTTACGATACAGTCATACTAAGTTATCATAACCTGCCACCCCGCAATATGGATTTTCGAACATGAAATTTATTGTACATTGAAAGTTTAGGTACTTGACAACGTTTATTACTACAGTGCGAAAAGTGCCTAATCTGATAAGATAAATAGTTTATATTAAGATACACATTTTCCTTTTCCCTGACAAAATAAAAGCTAATAAACTTGATCAACAATGTAACATGTTAACCTGACTGAAGTAAATAAAAAAATAATATGTACTTGTTACAAGTCACGTGATTTAATATTACACTCGGATCGAAGGCCTATTATCAAGTGCGCACGCGTCAAACAACAACGTTTATGTGTTGACATCACAACATAAACAGAGACATGAAAAACATCGTATGCACCGAGTGAGTGCATGCAACTGCGTAGTTTTATTGCGAAACGTGATGTACACCGCAACTAAATATTTTCGTTCGCTTTGTGTTTTGTTGTGATCAACAATCGTTGTTTTCATTAACCACAAATAATTTATAATTATCACGTCTTATTTGGGACGTAATTATTTCTAGTAATTGTTTACCAAAACTACTTCAATTAGATTATTACAAACCAACCAACCAATTAGAGATTTGATATAATTGTAAGCATTTCATTTTTTTGTATTTGTTGAACAATTATAACAAAAGATAAAAGAAAATATAAAAATATAATGAATAGATTAAAGAATATTATACGAGAACTAGTGAATCTTATTCACACCAATGTGACTTGGAATACTTAGAAGGAAGATTAACTTAAAGATGGTCGATGAGAATATTCGCAATAATAAGCAGGTCTTTGAAGATGATTCACTCGCTTAATGCATTCTACCTACCGATATAAGAATAGTGAGCATTTGGCACCAGATATATACCATAAATGCAATTAGAATTCAGTATCAAATTCAACGCAGTAAATCTGACAAATGTTTATTGTGGCATACATAAATGCGCTAAAATTATCAACATCCGGATAAGCCCGGACGCTTAGTTGAATGAACGTACATCGTACGACATCGCGACCATTGAAAATCAGGCCGCATCCGCCTATTAGCATTTATAAACATTCTTACCAGTTCCGTACAACGATCAACTGATTTTACAGTGCATCTTTCACATGCCGCTACAATAAAATACTATTACGACAAGCAAATAAAGAGTCATCCTCCACTCGCACGAGCATTTGATAATGATTGTACGTATTTGTAAAACTACCATTAATATTATGTTCAATAATTAATAGTTTCCTAAATTAAATGAAATCGATAGATATCTGCAGACAATGCATAATGAAACTCTTAAAGGTAACTTATGTTTAAACTGCGCAGTAAACTTATTTAGAATTAATATTAACCCTTGCAGGTCGATCAAGATCTCCCTTCAGGTCATGTATCACATGAACGGTAAAGAGAGGGGAAGTTGTTAAAGAAAATATCGGAAAGACCGATACGTAGTACGTCACCATTCGCGCCGCGCTACAAGCCGTTCCAAACAGGCCTCGAAGCCGACAACCTGTGTGGTAGTTATGCGTGGAATGCGACTAGTCGTCGTCGCGCGCCGGTACAAGTAGCGTGGGAGGTACAAGAAACCAACGTTCGCTATTTATGTACAGGAATTGCAATTTGGGTTTAAATTATTATTATAGAATAATTGATTTTATTACTATAAATAGAAATAGTAATTATAGTAGTAAATTTATTATCTTATTAACAGATGCTTATAATTGTGATAAGAATTATATTAATTAATGATAAGATTACAGAAAATACCGACATAACTTTCAAATACAACTACTTTTTTTTTCATTATAGTGTCATTCCATGTGAATCTTAATATTTTTATAATAAAACATATAAAAAGTTAATATTTTAATCAACAGGGTCGCGTTATATCCCCGCCATAAATGAAGTCTACGGCAGAACATAGTTCGATGTAAATGCGCAATTCTGACGACGTCGATACTTCGAGGAATCCATTAAGTCGATCTCCTTGATGCATTACCGACATTACTGGCAACAATGCTACCATAGAAACCAACAAATGATTACAATTTGTGAAACTTACAGTGGTCAGATTCTTTTTCCGAGTACGCACACATAATAATACGATGTAATGTTTTATGTAAATGATACAGAATATTATTCACTTTATTGTTGTTTTACATATTTTAACGAAACTTTTTAAATGGCATTGTCCACTAGAAAGTGCCTCGTTAGAAACCAATATCGCTGAATTATTTTTATCAAGCACACACATTATATTTTCGTTCACTGCATTTGATTGAACAAAAAATGTCTCTGTTTCGTTAAAGTTTTTGCGTTGGTGCGCTAAAACGCTGTTAAGCCATCAATCAGTGGACGAGCGGTGGTAGGACGGAGCGACGCGGCGCGTTGCGTCGCAGTCGACACGTCCTTGTCCGAGTCACACGCGTGTTATTGTTGTGAAACAATGTTTATACACGTGGTGATGTTGATACGATACGTACTTAGCGTCTCCGACGATAAGGACGGTGTGCCGGCACGGCCAGCCCGTCACAACTAACGCTCGAAACGAATGCTAGCTAAGCGGCTAGTAGTAACCGAGATGAAGGTCGCGTGATTTTGATGACAAACACTAAATACGACGGTCACTTATCGACTGAGGTATGTTATCTATCGATTACTATCATATCGCTACATCTGCGCTTCTCTTTATAACAACATAAATAAATGCGTACTTTTTCTAACACAGCTTTTAAACTACAAATCGGGATAGTCCAATGTTTTATGCGATTAAACTAAGCAAATAACTGTATATAGCTCTTTACTAATTTTTGCATTATGAGTTCCAATAGTTTCGATAAACGAGAAGATTCATGAGTACGGAGTTATGGGAATATTGAACATTACCTTCTCACATTATGTGTTTAACCTATATACAGGTGCCCACATCGTGTAAAAATTACTAATAAAAACTTATTCCAAGTAAAACTACATTTTATTTTTTGAAATGCAACTACGAAAAAGTTTTTTTTGTGATATAGAAGGTGAAAGCAAAGATTTTTCTATGATACAACCAATATATATTTTTGCTAATAAAAATTGTTAGTATGAATCGTTATAGTTTTAATCATTTAGTGAAGTTTGAATTAGTCTGTAAACATAATATCAAACGATTTGTTGTAATTATTGGTAAAAATAAATACTTAATACCAAAACAAGTAAAGTAAGAGTATAGGTGCGCATCCATAACGAAAGAATAAAACTGCACAAAGTCCTTTTTCCGGGACTGTCTGCCACGCAATTTCTCCGATTGTATGCAAATCTTGAGCGCAAACAAAGAATGAAAAACACTGACGCAGACGTTAGCTTCATAGCACCTGTGTGGGGCCCGTCGTTGCGATCGTGTAATGCCACCTCCTTCTACCGCGTCCATTGCGATGCCATCCGAAGCGAGAGCCGCGCGGTAAACAACTTCGATATTATTCCTACTTAGATCTCATGTCTTCACATATCGACCACCGCGGTGTTGTCGAGCACGCTTCTATTAGGTATCTTCAAATTATGAATTATTCAGTGTCCTAACATTTAGATGCTTGTTATAAAGAATAAAGCATTTATATTTTTCCATGGTTAAAGAGTGATAGAGGTATTATGAGACCACCGAGAATTTGCTCTACCGCTATGTTATGAATACGTTTATGTACCACTTCATCGGTAACTTAGTTTATAGGATTCCAACCTACAAGATGTCTAATATTATCATCGGGTGACCAACACGTCGTTTAAAACTTTAAAATTATTTCAATGAATATATGTACTATATACTATAAGATACGTTTCTTTTATATATGAAATGTAAATAGTCTGACTAAAAATTGTCATAAATTCATATTTAAAGTTCTCACTTAGAGATCGAGTTACAATTTAGAAATTATCATTTAACTGGTAATAGATGTGACAAATGCCGCACATATGCGATAACCTTATCCAATTCCTTTGATGTGTCATGTAAATAAACTGTAATGTTCGATGGCGCTAAAGTATTTAAAACGAAATTATCAAGAGCGTATGAATTATACATGACGTAAATTTTATTATCATCGTGAGGCCTCATTTAGCGCTAAAGTTATTCCACAAACTATTTGACTTTACAGTACTGAACAATTACATGATTTGAAAAAATATAACCACTTAAAGACTATACCTATCTTACCATAAATATACTCAGCAAGCCATATTTATTATATTTTATACCAAATGTCGTTGTGTTTAATTTGAGGAAAAAAATATGGAAAACGAATTTTATAAAGAAATTACTTTTTTTAGTAACTGTTTCAATTAAAGTATTTAAAGGTAGACGAACTTGGTTGATAGAAAATCAAAATTGCCACAGATTTATAAAATAAATGTACCAACATTTGGCATTATGACATAAGGTTAGCGAAAATATATTCTATGCTTGCACGTAGCCAACGGAATAAAATCTACCCAAGAATTTGTACTTACAAATACAACTAGAGAATGTTAACAGACGAATTAAGGTATCTAAGCAGTCCGGCATGACAGCGGTGACTGACAGTGAATTTAGGTTCAACGTCAGCCGCCGTTGATTTGAATTATACTGTACTTAACACCAGGGGCAGTACAGTCACTATGCTGTGTAATATACAAAAAAAAAATACTTAGTCTAGTCTTTATTAAATTGAAACAAAGATAGTTGTCGAGGACGACTTCGGTGGCAGCGTAAAGTAGTGTCAGTAGATGGTGGACGCGCGAGGCCGAGGAGGCCGCAGGACGGGTCCGAGGCAGGTTTAACGGCCGGCCGCCCGCCTGTCTGGCCGTTCACCCGGGGCCCGCGCGGGGGCGAAACGTGCGCGAAAACACCGCGCCCGCGCCGTTATCGCGCCACACGTTAGCGCCACAGAATATGCACAGATAGTCGGTCAATATGTTTCTTTCTTCCAATACAATCACTATTTTACATCATTAAATTTCACGTGCGGCTTCGCTTACGTTAATATCGATTTTTATCAAACAAATCGGATGACGCAATAAAAAGTTTATTCCTCTCTTTAGCCCACTTCCAATAAGGTTTCGCAACAAAAAGTAGCCTATCACCGTCTCCACGTTCTTATCTATCTATATACCGAAATTCATTATAATCGATTAAGTGAAACGTAAAAACAAACTCATGTTTGCATTTATAATATTACAAAGGATTGACAATATTGGGAACCCTTACGTTTAAGTCACCAGAAATAACCTATGCGAAATTTTAAATGTGATATTAATGCCTATGTCAAAGTAAAAGTTGATCTATTTACCTTCATTTCTTGACTAGTATCATTAAATCCCACAACAGACGGAGCTATAATATATATTAATATAAATTATAACGAGGTATATTGCGGTATATTTTCTATAGTAATCGGCGAGTGGTCAAAGATGCAGTTATAACTTTTATATATGTTATGACATCAAAATATTGCTATTTTGGTACAGTAAGACATATTAACGCATATTTTGATATATTTTAATAACAAGGTGTATTTTTTGGGTGCGTGGTGAATACAATAATAATACCCTCTAGACATGCTCAAAGTAAATCGTTTGTCGGAAACCAAATATTTTAATTTGAGTAATTTAGTTCACTCTTTTAAATCTTTTGCTTACGCAGAACTTAGATCATAGCTTTATTTATACTTAATAATAACTATAGTTTAGTGATTCAGTGTGAAAGTTAATCTATCATAAATCTATTATGAAATAGATTTATAATATATATTTATATTTATATAAATATAAATTTATATTTGCCTGCTGGTATGGGTTTTTCTAATGCCCGCCTGGCTATGTACCACCCTCAAGTTACAAATCTGCTGCCAAAAATCTATAAGTGTTTTTCGGCAGTTGCACTTGAAAGCCAGTCCTTCCACAGATTTAGCGTGTTCACCATCTGATCCACATCGTCACTTAACATCAGGTGAGATTGTAGCCATAACGATATATATTATATCTATATAATATTTACAAACACAGCAATTAGGTTTCGGTCCGTCGTGTATATTATATTGCAAAAAAGACAAAAACAAAGATTTAATCGCGCTCGCTCGCATCAATCGATAATAAATGTATATAATAGAAATAACAATGCCGAAATCTGCAGCTCTCTCTCTCTCTCTCATACCTTATCAGTACGCATAGTTCAGTTCTGAACGAAATCTTAAATCAGTGAGAACACCAGCTGTAAAAAACCGTAGAAATACTTCACTCTAGATGTATCCACTTAAAGTAGTAATCATTTACTTATACTAATAGTTCCGTTAATATAAATACCATAATACATCATTATTTACAACTATAACTATAATAACGCATCGCGCTTATATAGCAATCGATATTAATATACTACCCTCCTCCGTTACCTATTTTAGTGTATTTATTATTCCGTATACATTAAAGAGTAATAATTAGGTGGTATAACAATAAAATGGATCACTATACACCCTTTATTACGAATGCAGCACAAATATGTGCTCATGCATCGACGGCCACAGAACTAATGAGTGCAAAAATTTATATATCACAGTATAGCCGCCGTCTGTGGCAGTTTGCTATTACGTAATATATATTTTACTATATTAATATATATTATAGCTTCCTCTGTTGTGGGTTTAACAGTAAAAATCCACAAGTCTCTATTACAAAAGTTACTTATCATATATATCGTATTGATTTATTAATATTAATGGTCTTTAGCCATAAAGGTGATTAATTAATATCAGTTACCTATGATTTTAACTATTTACTAAATCATATTTCACATCCGGTCATAGTTTTAATTAGGTGTGGAAGTTTTTATATTTCACTGTGAATTAGAACAACAGCAATTTATGTTTATATCATTTGTATTATAACTAATTTCCTAAAGAGAATTTGATGACTTATTATAAACCTTCGTATTCATTGGTCTACTATAATAAAATGATGTCTCGAAACCATACAGATGCGCTGTATCTAAAGAGACTAACTATTATTCAGTATCCAAGTGAGGTAAGTGTGTCGTTCTAGATTATGCAAAATGCCACCGTTGTGGTTTGATGTGCAAAAACTGACATCGGTCAATAACGCTGGGGCCCGATGGGGTTGTGCGGAACCACTAAATTCAGTCATTACTTTTCTGAGACTATAAATAGATATGATACAATACGTCTTATTTGTGATAGTTTTAAGTTTTTGAACAAAATTACGTCAACATGTTTCTTCGAATTCAACGACACTCGTGAAACTTTAAAGCTAACTCGGCAATCGGTTTCACAGATACACTAAAATCGGCCCCCTTGCGTTTATTATACGACGTTGTTGTCTTGAAAGATATCGAACAGGAAGTCTGCTAAGGGCAATGAACACTCAAGTGTGAAGGTCGCAAAAATAAAATAAGAAACCGATCGTAAAGCCGTTGTTGGATTAATATATTTTCCTCTCAGATAAGGAGTGGGGAGAATTGAATCGAACGTCATGACGTCACAAATATCATGCTTGGTTAAATACACGTTGTAACTTTACTAGATAAAAGTGTTTTTCAAATTTTTAATCTTTCGAAATCTTCACCGAGCGTCACACCGCACACCATATATACCGTAAAGTTACCGTTAAGTCTTGGTGCTTTCCATACTCATTCAATTATTAAAATAACAGAACCGTTGGACGCGCAAAAACCTTAGCGTGCGGTCATTGACATCGGGGGGCACTTTAGGGTTGACTCGTCATACTTGAACAACTTTGTACATTATTCTTGAATCTGAAATCTTAGATTAATATCTTTTTTTTTAATATAAAAATGAAAGCTACATAATAGAATCAGCTTGTTTGATAATTTATTTTGTTACTAAATATATCACAAGTAGTTAGACCCCTTTTTTGTTAAATGTCATAGATATTCTATTATAAGATTATAACGTAGCGCATAAATCACCAATGATAAGCATTATATCATTAAAACATTTTTCTGAAATGTTATCTAGACATACTGTTTATGCACGTCAGATTTAATATATTTAATTCGAACTAGTGCCCGGATAAAACTTAGAAATATTACATAGAGAAATTTATAAATAAAGTTTCACCAATTTCAATTATTCAAATATTTTATATTACGTTAGATACGCATTAAACCTATAAAAATAGGAAATAAAAATTAAGGAAAATATTTAAAGAGTTAAAGCAAATATCATAGCTGAGAACGATGCTACCAAATCAAAGCATACAAATTTCTAATTATCTGAGACAATTTCACCGGCACAGCTTGTGTCGACTGACAATTTCGGCGGGGGCCACGATAAATCGTCGTTCCGCATTCCAATGTGAAATTCATTCACCGGTCGAAACGAAGTCGTCCAGACTGTGTGTCGGAGAAAGGTGACCATTCACCGGCCGCCGTGACTCGCGGGACTGTCTCCGCTCAACACAACACAGAACGTCTAACTGGTTATCAATAATTAATCAAAAGCATAGTTTCGCGGCTGGCATTGACATAATATAACAAACAAATACATTTTTAAAAGATATTTATGAATTCGTTAAGTATTATCATTTTAATTCATTGTCAGTTATTCCTAGTGCTTTGATTTTATACAACAAATACTACATGCAGTAGACTTCTGATGTAGTGTAAAATACGAATATTTATCGGAATAAAATTAACATTGATACACAAATGAAAATAAGAAAACGTGGCAATATAAGACTAAATTAAAATAACCACTTTCGAAAGAAGCATGATATTATCTACATGACGGCAGTACACGAGCGGTTTGGCTTCAATGACAGCGCACGGTGAGGCCAGCATCCGCGTAGCAACAGCTTTCAGACACTCAATGAAAGTTGATCGCGGCGAAAAAATGTAAGTTCGCCGTTGGTTCCGGCAGAAACGACCGTCCATAAATATTTGGCGCTCGGCTCCCCGCGGTCCGCTAACCGCCGCATTACAATTTTCATCGGCGATTTGGAACTCTCGAATTTTTCAAGTAGCTGTATGTAACAATTTATTACGTTTCTGTAGCGGTACGAGTTCTCTTGATTTATGAATCAAAAATTCTGTTTCCCGCGGCGTTCCAAAATGAATTAGGAAGTCCTATTCCGCATACATGGCTTTCAAAAAATGTTTGCGATTTTTTATATAAAGTTTTATTGATACCTTTATTATATAATAAACATTTCGAATTATGCTGCAGTGAATTTCACTGAAAATAAATAAATACAAACGGCAAATGATTTAGTTTTATGTGCTCTAAAAATCTTTCTTATTTCGTCCTCAAACCAATTATAGATGATAAATAGGACATATATTCGAATCAAAATGCATTATTACGGTAGCTTTTCTACTTAACTATTTTATATTTTCTACATGTCTAATGGAATCGTTAAATTACGTGTAAATAGAAATACAATGCCCCTGTTTCCTGAGAAACTAGGTATTGCGAGCACTATCTTTGTGTTATTTAGAACAAGCGAATGCAACGATCTTTTCACCGTGGTGCCAAAAGCGTAGGAGTAGCGTCACTCCGGACTATACCAAAAAATTGAATAAAATCTAATTCAATACGTCTGAATGCTGCGAAAAGTCGTTAGTAATGTAGATCTAATTTAATGGTTGATGTATTATCAGAATGATGTAAACTATTATATAATAATAGTTTCTATTTATATTACTAAAACACTCATTATTCCACTTGTACAAATACTTCAAATGCTTACTGAGATTACTAGGGTATACAGACCAAAGATTATACAATACGTGAGTTCGAATTCACGTACAATGAACTTGAGCTTTCAGTGCAGGAAAACATCGTGATGAAACCATTAGGTAGGGTTTCTCTAATACCCGCCTGACTAGCAACCACCCTCAAGATAAAAATCTGTGCCCAAATACTTATAGGTGTGTTTCGGCAGTTGCAATTGAGAGCCAGTCTCTCCACTAGGCTTAGCGTGTCCATCACTTTGGGCCATATTGTCACTTTATATTAGGTGGGATTGTGGCCATGACGCTAAACTTATAAACTATTTAAAAAACTGCTTTGCTAGTGCTATACTATCATTGTCAAACCAATGTCTACTATGGCTAGGTTTCTTTTAGCGTTCACAACCGCGGTTTTCCCGTTCCCTTAGCTAGCGAGCGTTATTATCATTAACTCGAGTGGAATGAAGTATGGATGTATCCTTGCAGATGGGTTGTGTTAGCTTGGTAGAAGTGAAAACAATGACGCCATTAGTGTCATTTTGACCGACCACAACGACTTCGTCCGTCGTGTTCAATGCATATTTTAAGTGTTGTTAATGCTGAGTAAATATGAGGACTTTTCAACTTTTTAATCATTACGACTAGATTACTAACAAAATCTATATCTATATTAATAAACAATATCTATAAGTAAATTAAGAATATTATAAAACGGAAAAGTTCTTTTTATTTAAACGCGCTAATCTTAGAAACTACCAGTCGGATTTCCAAAATATTTTTTATACTTGATAGAGCAATCGTTGAGGAAGGTTTTAGGTTATTTAACATTACGTTACCATCGATAGGAATAAAGCTGTATGGAAAAAAAAATAACGGACTAAGATTATTAAATAATTTTCAGTTCCACGCAAATCATTTTACATTTTGTTCACAGTTCTGAAAGGCCTTAGGTTATTTAACATCAAGCTACTAGAAATAGAAGCGAAGCTGTATTTAAAAAAAAAAAAGTTTTACTTTCTTAATTTTGTTTAGGGGGTTTTAACAGTTATATTAGCCATATCTTAAACTGGTAATACTATAATCGTATAAAAGGCTCGATTCATGACCAGATGTCTGCTGATTACCTAATTATTACGTTCTCCTGTAATTAGAGTCGGAGCCACGAAGGTGGGCGTATGTGGTATTGTTAGACGCGGAGCGCCGAGGACTATCGTTACAGGCGGTAAACCGAGAGCCGATGGTGAATGTTTTTCTGGAGAAAAAAAAACTACTATTTTTTTTTAAATAAGGACCTACACTGTTCGCCTGACAGGCTTTCACAGATTCACCGGACTTGAAGGACGGGCGCGGAAACTATGTTTAATGTGTTTTAATTACTAATTTGACTATTTATGTTTCAGGTATGGTATGGTATGGTATGGTAGGGCAGCAAACCCATCTGATGAATATCGTGGATCAAGCCCGAACAAAAGTTAACAGAGACTATGGTGGTATATGGTGACTGTATGAAAAGTGAGAAAATATGCTAAGTTTAAATAAATATTATATGATGAATTGTGATCACAAAAAAAAACACTACATCTATTTTATTCAATATTTCAATGTTAAACTTTGTTCACATAGCAGATATTGGTTTAACAAGAATAAAATATTATTCTAACAACATATGAACAGCTTATCAGCTTTGCTACATTTAGTCTTCTTGATTAGGAAATATGTGTGGTTTATGAAAATAAGTACAAGATTGAAGTAACACATGATATGCTTAGAGAAAATAATATTTTTTTCATTAAATGGCCTCAATTCAACCAATGTCATATGATGATTATAGTGATCCTAGTGAGAGAGGTTCTTACATAAACAATAAAAAACACTCATAATCCTTAATGTTTCACCTGGTCAAAACGAAACGAACATATAAAAAAGTTAATGACACCAACATCAACAGTTAATACCAACAACATTAAATGAAACATTGGCACAAAGGTCCAAAAACCTTATGTATAAAAGTGAATAATATCTAAAGTTTAATTTGTTTTTTAGAAATGAAGTCACATATAAGATAAATTAAGTTAAAGGAGTGCAGAAAAGAATACAAGACTTACAGATGGATTGGTAAAAGGGCTGTGTGCATTCAATAATATTCCCCTACATGCCCTATATCCTTATATTTGTTTCAGGCACAAAGGAGGTGATAGAATGGAAAATTATTTTGCACTCAATTAATCAACTGTACATAATATGATTAACTGGTGGTAAATTTGCTCTGACCATTTTACAATTCAATAAATGGTTCAATAAATAACTGCAATAAAATCTGTTTAAATTAGTTTTATTTCAATGAATAGTATTTGCGTAAACTTAAGAAATCATTACATTTTAACCTATATTAACATAATATAAAGTAAGGTCACCTAAACATTTTTACAAATAGTGGCACATATAGTAGCATTATAAAATATGCTTTCATATAATATTAGGTAATTGAGACATTGTACTTAATAACTAATATTTTGATGTAGGTTATTGATTAAAAATATATTTATAATGTGTAAATTAATTACAGTTACAATAATTGCCTTAAAAATGGTTTTATTTATATTTATGGTTAATATATAGGCACTTATAATACAAGTTTATAAAAACAAACAAGTGTTTACATTATCCAGGTGCATGCATAACTTGTCAACAAATACATGACACATATTTACTGAATTTGAATCTCGAATTCTTAATAACCTTATATACTATATAATGTTGTTTGTATGCAATACTGTGTAATTTTTTTTGGTTATCATAAATATATATATTATCTATTTAAAAGTAAGACTGGATTGTTAGTATGCATGGATAATTTAAATAATGAATTAAACCCAAGGTCTACAATGTAGTTATGTTTAAACAACTGTAAACAGTGATATAATATTGAGGGTGAAACTTACATTTATTTTTGGCATTTTCATCCATCAACATGTTGAAGTGGTGGTGGCGGTTCCACGCAGCCATTTTGCCTTCGTGAGGAGCCCCGAGAAGCACCAGGGCCGCCCCGGCGGGCCCAACTCCGTCTAGGGGCTCCAGTGTCCTCAGCACACTACAACTTTGTCACACACTCATAACCCAAAGAACATAGCTAACACACACTCGCGCTCAAAACGCCGTCGCCTCGGACGGCGGTGTCATCGGCGCCGACGCGCAGCGCACATGCCTTGCACTTCCGCTCCACGCACTTATGCACACGCGGGTAAACAAGCACGATCAAAACGGCACCCGGCGGTGATTCACCTCTGACGGTCGTCGCGCGCTCTGCACTGCAGCCGGACCGTAGCAGTGGCGGCACTGGCGGCGCCCGCGAACCGCACACGACTGACACCCAAACACTTGTCCCGTGTCACGTGTGCGCCGTCTGCGCTGCACCCTCACAGCACTATGCCACTCTAAATTAATCACTAGTAATAAAAGTATCACTAATAAATACTCTAAAATGATTAAATTATAATTTTAAAAGACGCGGCGAAAACGAACGACCCGCACGACGCGGTCTCTCTTCGTCGATCCGATACAGACTGCTCTAAATCGAAGTCGTGAACAAAATAATAACAAATGTGCATGAGATACTCGCTATAATACGTGCACGTGGGTTGCGTCACAAACTAGACATAAAAGTAATGAAAAATCCTGATCAATATTCGAGATTCTTTCGCTAAATACGACGGAATTCCTCTGATTATAGGCACTTGTTAGTCACCTAGCAAAAACAATATTTGATGAAATAAGAACTACACAGTCCCACACACAAGTGTAAAAAGGGTTTTGCTAATTAATAGTTTCAATCGCATAATAATACCACTGTTAACTACACTATTTGTAAACAAAACACAGCCATTAATACATTCAGAAAATACAGTTCTAAACAGTAATCGCGATCGCGTTGATCAAGCGCGACAAATAGGACAAAACATGGCAGACTCGAAAGCACACGAATTTTGTCTGTGGTCATTTATTTTTTAAACGCTGCGGTTAGATTTCTGTTTCCATAACGTTTCGTTTCAAGTACCAATAGATTTTTCTATAAAATAATGTCTTAGTTTAATAAGAACATCACTTTAATTCATTATTCTTATATTGTTTTCTTTTTTCTTTGGTAATTAATATGTTTATATCAAATGTAACAATTTTTAGTTGGCCACTTTTTTCTTTGTAGTACATATTTGCCAAAACAATTTCTGCATACAACTAATTATTCCGTGAAATAATCTATGGTGATGCGTCTCTGAGTCGCTATTGTTTCATCCATCCATCGACAAATTGTTTAGTTCGAATTGTTAAGAATAGAATACATTTTCTAAGCAACACATAGGACGTAACAATTTGTCGGAGGATGGAGTAAATATTAAGAAACTAAACTTTTTTCAGTAAATATTAAGAAATTTAATTTTGTACAATTTTACGAACCCAGCTGTAGAAAAGATGTTGTTTTAGTAGGAAATCTAAAAATATTTGCCGTTGACTTAAAATTATTGCATTCATTTTTCTTTAATTAATAAAAATATATCAAGATTTTTTTATCGTGGAACAATCACTTTATCCGATTTCATTAGTGGTATAATTTTACCACGGTTGTCAGATCAACAGCTTTCCTTTTAATTTGGCGGATTATGTGCTTCGAGAGAAATCGGGCCTAAATAATGGTTCTATTATTTCCTGTAGCATTCCTTCTAACAAAGATCTTTAAAATATATCTCAAAAAATAGCAAAACGGAATCATAATTACTAAACTTTGATATTAAATTTGACTTTCAAACTATAATTTATTCGTAATACAATATTTTGTAATATAGTACTGAATATATTTTAAATAATATAATAAGCGTAGATGTACTCTGGGATTGAAAATTAATCCCAGAAATGAGACATGGAAAATAAAGAATGCATAGAAAATAAATATTATAAAGAAATATAAGCTTACGTTAGTTTAAAGTTCAATACGCTGACTACTTAAAACAAAGTCGTGATTTTAAATTTATTTTCTTCTTTTTAATAATTTTGTACCTACTATTTTTGTAAACTATTGACATAAAGTGAAATTAATTATGAATTAATATGTTAATAGCTTTCACCGCGATTTTCTTTGCGTGGATTTGAAATAAAAGTAGCCTAGACTACTCTTTATAATATTAACTATCTGCAAATGAAAGTTGCGGCAAAACGCGTCCAACGGTTTGGAAGATTAGCTTCATCAAGCAATTATATTTTTTTGGTATAGTTTTTTCCTTTAATTGAGAAAGAAAAAGGCAAAGTTAACTAGACCACGTAGGCACGTTATATGTTGTTTTAAATTCAGACAATACTATCTTCAACAAGATGGTGACTCTCTTGTTGAAGCTCTGTTGGGAGTTTGTGGCAACTAATGTATAATTTTCCGAATGATTATTCTCAGTTCACTTCACCTACGCTCCACAGCTACATTACGTAAAATGTAACTTAATTGACACAATATAGGACTAAACAAAAAAGTATATGAATCAAACATGACAGATCAAGATCCCGCCAAAAACTCCCAAGCAAAGATATTATTTTATAAATTCGTTTTTTTATTATAAGTACCGAATATACTTATGAATTTAGTAAAAACCTGTAATTTTGTCATTACCAAGAAACACATAATTTTCTTTATCTGTATAGATAGGCATTGACATAAAACTTTTTAGAAACTTACTCTATCGTGTAATAATGCATCTAATATATAAGTTCGTACATTTGCACTTAGGCTCAAATTTACAGTCTCGGGGGCTTCATAGAATACATTAAATATATTATTAAGTCATATTTGTAGGAATTAACCATTTTAATATTATGTTTTTTAATTTAATTGTTACAAAAATATGCTAGTAGACAAATGTTTTTCAATCAGAAAACAGTAGTTACGTTTAGCAAATTGGAATGAATTTATATCAATATGGTTTGCTAAACGTTCATTAATGTCTAAGCATAACCAAATATAGAAATTTAGTTTTAATTGCTTTAAACAACATGCTTACTCTGTAATCTCCTACGTACAAAGACGTTAACTGTTTTGATTTAGTTGAAGGTATCTTCAAATGACATCGGACATAAGTACATCCAGGTTCAGAAAAAATCTTATTTTTTAAATGACACTTAGGATATACATATATTTTTAAGATTTGCAACATTTAGTGCGTTTTTATGCGAAATGGTATGTAATTTGAAACTCAAATAAAAGGTGCGAGAGGAAATATTTAGTTGAAAACAATATGTAATTTACATCGTATCAACAGTGAACTCATAAAAATCTATTTTCTGATGATTTTTAATTTTAATTTAATTCCATTAGAATGTTCTGAGACTATTTTTTAATTATGTAAGTTACGTTGCTGAGGTAAAGTAAAAATGATAATAATAAAATAGTCTCATACTATAGTATTATTAATATCTGAGTTATATTTAACGTGCCTCATGTACTTTAAGTTAAATTTTGCTAACGGTAATGATAAATTACCGTACTACCGTAATTCAGTACTTTAATATTCATTGGTATTGGTATTATATAATCTTAAAAATATGTGATAGATTTTAATTAAATTAGGATACTAAGCTAAACGATACACATGGTTGTTACTAGATGACTAGTTGTGCCCGCGACCTTGTTTGCGTGGAACTAACTGTTGTATTTGTATCTCTCGGAAACCTTACTTTGTTTCTTGGTGAAAACACCTCTATACTATTCCTTGTAAATTAATCTTACACAGAAATATTTTTTTAAATCTGACTGGTAGTTACAGAAATTATCTTTATGAAATAATAAAATACTTTTCAACCTGATTATAAAAGGGTAGGAAAAACATTAAAAAGTGGGAAGCTAAAATAAATGATTTAAAAGAATTTTTCCACTTGTTCACATTTTAATTTTATGTTTTTAAAGTTTAAATTTTACTGTTTGTGTTTTTGGCGGTTTTTTTTTTATACCGAAAACACTTTTTATTGTCATTAGGGACTTCCGACTTTGAAAGTGTTTTAATAATTTTTCATTCCAGCATTAAAGCTTAGTCATACCAGATAAATTTCATATTCGCATGCTTGATACACCGACACGATTTGCTATCGAAATTTAACTATCTCATCTACATGCGCATGCTCATAAAATGTTCACATATTTTTTTTCTCTGTATATACGCAAAGTTTTCAATATAAACTAATACATAAGAAAAACAATTAATGACGGAATTCTTGGCTTAGGTTTTAATTACATTACATTTTTTCTAGTATTACATTGTATGCCACTCGAAATTTATTTCGCGTCTTAATATGTAACTATCGTTCTGTTGATAACACATTTACTCAGTTAAAAAATATTTTCTAGGGTACGCAGTCTTCGTGTTTTTTTTATCATTTTATACCTAACTAAGAAAACCAGACTTCAATTTATTTTTAAGTGCAATTCTAACCAGGTGGTGGTGGTTTTGATCCTACGCTATACGTTTTCTCTGATTCAGTTTGGTTATTATATACAAGTAACGTATATATTGATTTGTGATTAAAACTCCGTTTGCTTTCATAACAAACCAACCTCAGGAGCGACTACAGAACAAAGAAATGATCTCTTTATTCCGTGACAGCGACTGTTTTATTATAGATTAGATAAATGATATGAAGATAGGCTTAAAAAACGCATATTCATTACACTTAAAAATAAAACATTCAATTTAATAGACAATTTTGGCAGCAAATGTATAGTTATCCTCTTTGAAGGAAATCTCTTGTACAGGTTTTAGTTTATTGTACTGAAATTTAAAAAACAATATTTGTGTATATCTATTATTTTAAAAAGAAACGTGCTCGAAAAAATTATTTTGTTTATTTTAACATTATAATTCAGTGTTGGTACACGGAGTAAAGATACTCCAATACTCAAGAAACACTACTTACTGCGTCATTTCCATAACCAATGCATAACCTTATTTTCCTGAAGAATATCGTCTAAGCATTTTGTATATTACTAACATCATGCCTAAACGTGGAGGACCTAGAAATAGAAACTGGAAAGTAGAGAATGATCACTTTGGTAAGCTTTTAAAATTTTGTCTGTTTACTGGAGATATCATATACACTTTCTTTTGAAATGACATGGTTTATACTGATTGGCATTATAACTCATTGTCTTATAAATATGTCACTTCTGCCATTTGTAGTTTAATACATTTTGATTAACCATATTATTAGTAGTACACTTATTGTTAAAAGCTTCATAAAATAATAATTTTTCCATAATAAACATTTTATCATTTCAGAACATGATGATCGTGTTCACTCAAATACCACGAGAAGAGTTAGCTTTAAACCTGGCACTAATAAAGGAAAAAATAAATTTCGTACATGGAATGACCCTAAACTGCTTTTGGATGATGACATTGACATGGGATCTTCTGGTCAAGGACACATGCGGAAAGGCTCATTTAGAGGCCGAGGTGGTCGCCTCAATTCTCCAGCACCTAGAGCCAGGCCTGGGATTGTTAAAAAAAAGTTTATTGCCGGACTCTTACCATGGTATCAGATAATTATACCATATGGGGCTAAACATGAAAAAGATGTGATATTACGGTCATTACTAAGTGTCATTTCACCAGATGTCTTCATCCCACATTATTACAAAATCAATGGCAATGCTGCAGTATTTTATGTAGATGATGCTAAAATAGCAGAAAAGTTATTTCATGCAGATAGAAAGATAGTAATGTCTGATGGTTTTAAACTGGTAGTGATAGTGAGAAATGCTGTTCCTAATGTCACCGTAGATGCTGATATGAAAGAAAAGATGAAAATGACAATGGCTAAAAGATATAACTCTGCCACTAAGGCTTTAGACTTAACCAAATTTCATGCTGACCCAGGTAAATGCAAATGATCTTATAATTGTTGAGTTATTTAAAAACATATTGTTTATTTATAATAAATATAAACTGAAAATTGGCGATGCAAGTGAATTGTTTTGAGATGTCAATTACCTTTGGAACCAATGATAGCTCAGTCGTTAGTGTCTATGGACCCCTCAACAATGGACATATGTTCAATATCTCTGCATTGCTCAGTGAAGCGATGATAGCTCAGTGGTAGTGTGCACGACTTCGCGTCAAGTGACGTGGGTTCGAATCCAAGCACCTACAATGAGCTTGAGCTTTTGGTGAAGGAAAACATCGTGAGGAAATCATAGAGTGGTGGTAGGGCTTTTTCTAATGCCCGTCTGGGAAGCTACCACCCTCAAGTTGTAAACCTGCCGCCAAATACCAATAGGTGTGTTCCGGCAGCAGCACTTGAGAGCCAGTTCCTCCACAGGTTTAGTGTGTCTACTAACTTGGGCCGGATCGTCACTTAAGATCAGGTGAGATTATGGCCATAACGCTAAACTATAAGTATAAAATAATAATAATAATAAATTGAGTTTGAATTTTTGGCGAATGAATACATTGAAATGAAACTAGGAGCATTTTCTAATTCCCACCTAGTTATCTACAACCTTCAAGTTGAAAGTCTGTTGACAAATACCTATGGGTGTGTTCTAACAGTTGCACTTACGAGCCAGTCGCTTCAATATGCTTAGTTTGTCCATGATCTTGGGCCACCTTGTCATTTAATATCAGGTGAAATTGAAGTCAGATTGTTCACATATGTGGGGAATTTCATATCATTAGAACCACCCCCGTTATTTTTTTACTAAACTTGCTATACTTTTCTTAGTTTGTAATTTATTGTGGTACTATATATAGTTTTGCTGAAATTTGTAATTATGACTTCATACAAGCTGATGCATATATTGATGTTTCAAAATTTAATTCGTTTGGAATATATATTGAAATCAGTCTATATCCTCTTAAATAAAAAAGATAAATATTACCTTATGATAAAAAGTCCTACCATATATATATATTTTCTTCCATGTTTTTCTAGATTTGACAGACATCTTTTGTGCACTTTTCCGACCCATGATTATGTTAGTTGCTATTGATATAATTGCTGAGAATATACCAGATCTTGAAGCCCTCAATCTGAATGACAACAAATTACATGGATTAGATCATTTGAAGATACTTTCAACTAAATTAAAACATTTGAAGATTTTGTATATGGGAGATAACAGAGTAAGCATGTTATTTACATCAATTGGAACTAAATTTATATTTTTAGTAATATATTCGTAAACATTAATGTACATTTAACAAATCATATTGATATAATATTAATAAAAACATTCTAAACATAACAACTTTCTTATCATAAAAAAATGGTAACCTACTTGCAGTCTTGTAACAATTATATGGAAAGGCATATTATAAAAATTTTAAATTCCTACAAATGTTATGATTCAAGTGGTGTTGCCTTATGCAAAGTCTATTTATGTTGTTTTCAACAAAACATACTAAATTAAAATTATTGTATAAAAATAATTAATCAATATTACAGATACCATTCCTCGGATCACTGGAGGCTTTGAAGAACCTACCTTTGACAGAGCTTTATCTCAAAGGAAATCCCTTAGTGAACAGATTTAATGATCACGACATATATGTCAGGTAACACTTAAGTAGTACAATGTTTGTATGAATTGAAATTTATTAAGATGGTTTATGCTGGGTCTTGTAAGTGAAGAAACTGTGTTGGTCTCTGTCAAGATATTTAACTCATATATAGACAAGTTTAAAAATAAATTTGTGTATTGAGCTAAATTATCTTTGAAGGTTTCAAAGATGATCAGATATAGTTTTCCTTGCTAAATTCTGCATTTTTTTTTACTCTGAGGAAAAGGGTATTGTTTATTACTTAGAGACTGTTGATTTGATTTATGAATACTTTTATAATACATTGTACATAGGAGCAAAATTTATTTTACTAAAACTTAATAACAGTCCCTTTTTGTCTTTAAGGTTTTTTGTGAAACAATTTATTGTAAAAGTATCTTCATGCATTCTTCTCTTTATTTTTTTTGTACTGAAGTTACTTCTTCTAGTATTCATTCAGATGTAAACAATTATTTTCAAAGATTGAAATTCTAGTTTAAATCTAGCAAGTTCTATAAATGGAGTCAATGAACTGTTTCTATTATTTCAAAGGTATATAAATAGCTTAATCTCATTATAAATATTTTTTTTACTAGACACCTTAGAAGGAGAGAATTATATTTCAAGAATATGCATGTATGTATGAATATTCCTTTAGCACTCTAAAGCCTAATGGGCTGGACGGATTTAAGGTATGAGGTGTTAGATATGATTACATTCAATACATAGCATATTTAAAATAATTCGGTATAATGAATGCAAATCTAAGAAGAAAGAGGTATAAAGAAATATCTTGTATTTAAGATCACTAGGAACTTTCTAATTTCTACATGGCTAATTAACTCTTGAGCTTAAATATGTTGCCTAGAAGCACAGGCAGCTGCATTTGAGAATTAATTTGTTTACTTGCTTGACATGTTAGATTTTGCTCTATGTTGTCACTTAACATCAGGTGAAACTGTGGTTAAAGTCGTCAAACATATAATGAAAGAAAAAAAAACTTTTTTGTTTTAATATTTTATTGATTTCTTGATTAACGTTATATATCAGTTTGTGTGAAAAGACAAGTTTTGCTCCTATGTTTCACTATTTTCAGTATTGGATGTGTATAACCTACCACACAATGGCAGATATTGGAAACCAATTTTGTTTGGTGCTTAAGTGACATCAAGTCCTTGGTTTTCTTCTATTTAGACCTTTAGTCCACTTATGTTGCTAAACTAAGGATTCCTTTTATGTTACAAAAAAGTTTAAATATGAATACTAAAATTAATACACAGCAAATATTAATATTATTCTACAAGTAAATCATTGATTTCTGATTGGTTATAGACAGAATAGAAATTAGAAATTCATCGAAATTTAGTACTGTATTGTTTAATGGCAGGTAATTTGAGACTAAGCTTTAAAACCAAATGTCAGAAGCTAAGCTACTTTGAAAAAACATAAAATTTATAAAAAAATATATATAAATAGAGTAAATAGAGTTAACTTATCTAAATTCTAGAAACGAACTTACCTAATTCTGTCGTGATAATATATTTTCATCCTGGTTTTAAGAATTTAAAGAATATGTTTTACTTTTTGGATACACCCCTAAAAAAGTATTAAATGATTTATTAAAAATCATCATTATGTGTTTAGGTTCATCTTAACAATCAGTTTATTTCACAAATAATTAAATAAAAGTTTGAATATAACATATAATTATTATAATTCTGGAATTCGGTTTTTCTGTCCTAGAGTTTGGGTGAATTTATCTTTTTTAGTTTTATTAAACCAGGAGGAGAACATGTATAGTTTAATTCTGCAATGGCACTGTACTGGAAATTGAATAGCATATGTATCCTGATATGTATTATCAAAACTTAGTATGCACTGAAGTTAATAGCGCAAGTAACAAAAAATCAAAAATTAATACATAAATTAATATATATTATTTCTTAAATAGAGAAATGGCTTAACTCCAAAAATCTACACTGTTGTTTATTTTTATTAAAATTATTAAAAATATATGTACTACAATTTGGCCAAGTGATGTTTTTGATCTTTAATTGTGTAGACTACATTTTTACATAGAACTACGTTAAAGTTGTCACTTATTTTATAAAACACTGGATTTTTAAAATTTTGTCAGTTTTCTTATTTACCTCTACTGATTTTGTTTATACTCAAACTGTTTTAAGGCTAATAAAATGTGTTCCACTAACTTTATTTCAAAAGTTTTAAGAAAACTTTAACTAAGTCCAATAAAATTTGAGATGAGTTTTTATAACTCTTTAAGTGGAAATCAATATTTCAGAGAATCCTTATTTAGTGCTTATGTAGTAAACTGTTTGGTTTATTACCCTTTATCTGTAGAAATAAGAGAGTCCCAAATAAAAATTGCATATATTCTAACATTTCTTCTATTATTATATCAAATCATAATTGATTTCATCAATGATTTTAATCTTTGGTGTATTGTTTGTAATCATTTGTAGTGCAACTCAAAAATAGAGTAAATTGAAATGCTAAACGTCTGTTTTAAAATAACTGTCACTAATGAAATATATTTTTGAGATGCAAATTAAAGTTGTCATGGTGTATTGAAATTAATTGTGTATATGAGTTTCAGAGGTATCTTTGATGAGTTCTATAATATTTCTTGTCTCCAGCGATGTCAGGAAGAAGTTTCCCAAGCTGACGAGATTGGTAAGTTTGAAGTGTTTTACAAACTATTCATGTGTATAAATAATCTAGTCCACAGTATTATAAATGTAGTATATTCAACAAACAGAGTTAATACATGTAAAAGTCAGAAAGTATGGGATTGGGGGAAAATAAATAGTTGAAAAAGTGTTCAGATATTAGTAAAATTCCAGTATACATCAGTACTCTACTGTTGTTTTTTTTTTAATTAAACAGCTTTCATAGATACCTTCGTTTAATAATAATTATCCTTATACTTGTAACCTTTGTTACAAATAGATTAACATATGTTTCTTGCATTGATGCAACTAATAGGAATACTAATGCCTGTTTTGGCGTTAAGCCATGTAAATGCATTTTTGGTTAGGAACGCTTACCTTTTTTCACATACATACATACGTCACGCCTATGTCCCATAAGGGTAGGCACAGACCACATCCTTCCACTTGCTACGATCCTGACATACATCTTTCGCTTCTTCTACTTTCATAAACAACTTCATACATGCTCTTCGGTTACGGGTACTTTTGACCTGGCCTTTCTCCAGGACGTCCTCGATCTGATCGAGATATGTTCGCCTAGGTCGACCCTTACCAGCTTGCCCATTCACACTCGCCTTGTAAATTTGTTTTGTTAATCTTTGTTCATCCATCCTCTCTACATGCCCATACCAATTAAGCATTCCTTTCTCTATTTTTGTCACTACATCCTTGCCTTATACATACCTTTTTCACTTGTGTCTTAAAATATAAAAGAAAAGTGATGTGTTTCTTTTCTTCCTAACTTTATAATTAATTATTATTAATTATTAGTTTATTATTATACATAATTATTACTGCCATTATGAAATGGTTAAAACGTATTAAGTAAAACAATAGCTCCTTGTTAGAACTTTTCAGGTACTTTTTTATATGTTACAGCTCATAATTCATGCTGTTATTGTTATTATTATTATTACTTCGGCTTTAGGATTTACTTGTTCAGAACAATTAAAGCTATACTATAGTAGTATACTATAGTTTAGTATAGCTATACTATGCAAAATATATATAATATTGGGTTAGTAAATACATTTATAAATACAAATCATCCCATGTACCTAAAAAAAGATAATTAAAAATAAGATCGCCTTTCTTGCTGGATCTTTATTTTTTTAAGGTTTAGCGTTATGGCCACCACTTTACCTGATGTTAAGTGAAGATGTTACTCAATATGGTGGATACGCTAAGCCTAATGCAGCGGGACTGGTTCTCAAGTGCAACTGCCGGAATACCCCTATAGGTATTTGGTGGCAAATTTTCAACTGAACGGTGGTAACTAGCCAAAAGGGCATTAGAAACGCCCTACCAACATGTTATGGTTTCATCACGTTGTTTTACTTCACCGAAAGCTCATTCTCAATCCACCTAGGATTCGAACCCTTGACGCGGCGTCCGTACACATTACCAATTGAGCTATTGTCACTTCTCGGTGACTGAGTTAATAACCGAAACGATGGCAGTTTTGGCATTCATAAACGCCTTTTCGGGGTCTTAATTGAGTAACAATTTTTTATGTGATTGGAACATAATGCACGACTCCGACAGTCTTAAATTATATGTCAACACTCTTTAGTGGATAATACAGTATAATTGATTAGGATGGAGTTGATCTGCCCCCGGCTATCGGTTTCGACGTGACAGAAGATGTGTCGCTTCCCCCTCGGCAGCAGTCATTCCTCGTGGACCCAGCAGGACAAGATCTTGTCCGGGAATTCCTAACACAGTACTTTGCTATATACGACTCTGATTCAAGACAACCGCTACTTGAAGCTTATCATGAACATGCCACATTGTCGATGGCGGCTAGCTATCTCACCAACGATAACAGAAATTCTCCCTCTACTCGGTAAGTGTTTTTTTTTTCTTTTAAATTTGTTTTCATGTTTAAATTTGTGCTCATACATAGACAAAAATAAATTGTTTACCGAATTATTTTCTAACAGAACTTGTTGTATAATATCTTCAGTTTTGAAATATTAATTTTTAGTATGCTTTCTTCAAATCGCTGTGACTTGTTATCTATTTTAAATTCGTTACCCTAATACAGACAGCATTGTCAGTGTGCACACTACAACTTAAAGAAATTTAGTAGTAATCCAATCGATAGGTTAGAAAATCATGAGAGATAATAGATACAATTATTTTTAACCCCAATGTACTTGCAGCACTGCTTAAAATATTACTAATATAAAAAATCCAGCTTATAGTATTTTAATGAAGTTACCATAATTTAATTTGCTTTCCAAAACTGTTGTATATTTAATTTAATGCTATTATCAATTTACCAAAACCTGACCAGAAATTACATGATTTTTTAATACATTATAGTTTTAGCATTACGACCTCAATCTCACCTGTTGTTAAGTGACGATGTGGTTTAAGATGGTGTCTACCATCTTTACTGCTAAGATTTTAATTAAAAAATACAAAAAAATCTCAATCAGTTTACTAGTTCTTGAATTATAAGTATACCAAGTAATAGACGGTCAGACAAACAGATTTAGGGGTAACAAGGAAAGTAAATCATATGTAAGGTAGTGAGTTGTTCACAATACGATTTTACATTGTTCTTTGTTGTGATACTCAATAGAAACAATACACAATGTTTGTTTTGAAGGACTCTTTGATCTGGTCTACAGTCATGATATAGTTTGTTCCTAATAAAATAATACGTCAGAGAATTTACACAATCACAGTCAGGTTTATACAAAAACCTATATATAATAAAAACATACATTTTCAGTTTGAACTCCTATATAACGAATAGTCGGAATTTAATTCGTATAACGGAGAGAGAATCGAGGAGACGCTATTTGCGGTCTGGTAAACTGCAGGTCGTCTCATTCCTCTCGGATCTTCCAAAAACTACACACGACCTAATGGGTTTTGCTGTCGATCTTATTGTATTTACAGTAAGTATTGCTTGTATTTTATTGGAAGTACGAAGTATTCATTTATGCTCTTAGAAAAACATAAAATAACAAATGTAGTTACAATTGATTATCCTCGGGATCCCCTAATCCTTACTTCTTTACTAATCTATACTTATTTCCTTACTAATCTATACTTCTACATCTATATCTATATACACTAATATTATAAATGTGAAAGTGAGTTTGTTTGTTTGTTACGCTTTGCTTAACCGTTGAATAGATTGTGATGAATTGTAGTTCAGAGATATATGGGAACTTGGAGACGGTGATAGGCTGCTTTTTCTTGGGAAAACCTTATTGGAAGTTTGGTTAAGCGAGGTATAAACTTTGTATCAAACTTTTTATTGCGTCATCCGATTTGTTCGAAAAAATTAATATTAACGCGAGCGCAGCTGCACCTAAAATCATACTAATAATATAAATGCGAAAATGATTTTGTTTGATTGTGACCCTTTTACATCTAAACCGCTCAATCGATTACTATGAATTTTGGTATAGAGATAGATGCGACTCTGGTGATGATAGGCTACTTTGCCTGTCAATAAATTTATTGGAAGTGAGATAAATAGAGGAATAAACTTTGTATGAAACATTTTATTGCGTCATCCCATTTGCTACAAACTTTATAGAATAATTGCTTGTAGTTTCGAATTCTAGGTAAGCTCATGTCTACCAGTATTGCCTACTCCCTGAAGTAAATAATTTAATAGTTTTTATTAGGAAACTATTTCTATATTGATCTACAACCAAAATTAGTTAACAAAACCGATATTCACGCGAACGGAGCTGCGCGTAAAAGTTTGTACTCTGTACACTTTGTGTCACCTCAAGTTTATAAAATAGAATAAAGAGATTTAATATATTACTTGATTATTAGCCTGTATTTGGAATGGTGGACATCGTCAGATATATATGTAATTCTTAATTGTAGAAAATCTAATTTCTTTTTCATATGTGTGATGATAAAACTTCTAGAAACTTCAGTCCATTTAGACTTACAAATATTAAAAGTAGATCTGTTCCTGCTTTGTTAATCTTTGACTGTTGAAATTTATCATGAAGCAGTGATGGCACAGTTGGTATTGTGTACGGACGCGGCGTCAATGGACGTGAGTTCGAATCCACTTGCACTGTGCCTGAGCTTTCGGTGACGGAAAATATCGTGAGGAAACCATAGCATGTTGGTAGGATTTTTCTAATGCCTGTCTGGCTAGCTACCACCCTCACGTTGAAAATATCAGGTATATTCCGGTAGTTGTACTCTAAAGCCAGTCTCTCCACTAGGCTTAGCGTGTCTACCATATTGGGCTACATCTTCACTTAACATCAGGTGAGCTTGTGGTCATAACGCTAAACCTATAGAATATAAAAAAACAAGATCCGTGACTGCTATGTTATCCCTTGGGTGGTACCCATTTCCGTGGTCATGATTTGCCAGATTTCCTTGTTTTTAATATGTTTTTTTTTTGTACCAACAGCCGGCAATGATAGTGCTCACAATGAATGGAGTTTTTAAAGAAACAAACACAAATGGGAACCCAACGCGTTCTTTCCACCGTACTTTTGTCATCGTGCCCAACTCTGGAGGTGGTATCATCGTCATTAACGATATGCTATATATCACTAACACTACTAAGGAACAGGTGAGCTAATTTCTTTATCTTATTTCTACTCTTAACTTGCAAAAATATTGGATACCGCAGTAAAGTTTTTTGGAAAAAAATACATTCTTTACACTCTTTAAATAAAGGCTAAAGTTGTTAAGGGACGAGCATGTAAAATCGATAATGTTGTAAATATTTAATTTAGGGACATATACTGCATTTTTAAAATAGTAACAATTTCTTCCTTTGTGTGATGTCGTATTACTGCATTTTTTTTATTTCTATTCTATGATTGTCAATAAACATGTTTTATTTTTAAAATAGTAACAATTTCTTCCTTTGTGTGATGTCGTATTACTGCATTTTTTTTATTTCTATTCTATGATTGTCAATAAACATGATTTACCTATATCGATATTATAAAGCGGAAAGTTTGTTCGTTTGAATGCGTTAATCATAGGAACTACCACTTGCATTTCAACTTTAGGTTGTTTATCATCACGTTACCTCCAACAGCAGCAAGAGTATATTGAAAAAGTTACGTCATTATTAATTAATTTTTAGTTCCTCGCGATCGAAATCGCAGACACTACTTGTTTGTTTAATAAAAAATATGTATATTTTGTTGCAGGAGGAGAAAATGTTTAGTAGCGGAGTCCCGCAGCAAGTGCCGGCATCGAACCCGTTACCCGAGTTGCCGGCAGCGGCGGCCCCGACACCCGTAACATCAGCGCCGGACGACGCACAGAAGATGCAACTACTTACTTTACTGAGCCAACAGACCGGCATGAACGAACACTGGAGCATCAAGTCAGTATTTCCACGTCAATTAATATAAACCCTATATGCTTTTCCCAGTAATTTGACATGCCTAAAAATTGGCTAAAGGCATGAATGCCAACAACAAATTTATTATCTAGCAACATTAAAAAAAAAATGGGGAGTAAAAAGTGTGTGCAGTTCACACGCGATAGAAGTGAAACCTTCAAAAATTCACTTTCTAATACGCAGGCGTCTAACACACAACGTTCGGACCTTGTAAGAAACACTTTATAATGCGTTCTATCTCATTTCGTCGCACGTTAAATCCTGTAGATGTATGTGGTTTTCTCTTTTTATTGTCGCTTTTTCGTTTCATCGAGTTTCACTCACAAAGATGATCAAGAAATTTTCTCTTCAAAAAATCGATTTAAAGGAACTATATACACCCATAGGGTATACATCTAAATTTGTGTTTATTTTCTTTTCATTTACTACAACACTTACGAAAGTAGTTTTGGACACGAACAATAGAGGAATGCTATAAGAGACGCAGTGTCCCTTGTTGCATAGTGTAATTTAAATTTGAGTGTGTGTGGAGTTCAATTTTCGTATTGATAACTAAATGGAAGCGTTGACGGCTCAGTTGGTTGCGTGCACGGATGCCGTGTCAAGGGACGTGAGTTCGAATCCACCTACAAGGAGCTTGAACTTTCGGTGGGCGAAAACATGGTGACAAAACTATAGCATGGTGGTAGGGTTTCTTATGCCCGCTGTTTACCTGTTGGTGTATTCCGGAAGTTGTACTTGATAGCCATTTCCTCCACTAGGCTTACCGTGCCCACCATCTTGGGCCACATTGTCACTTAACATCAAGTGAGATTGTGGCCATAACGCTGAAACTTATAAACTACCACACCTATACACATTACCAACTGAGCTATCATCGCTTTTTCATTTAGTAGGAAGGTTTTATTGCATTATAATTATTGTTGATTACAAATTTTTGGTTACAATATGATTTTTTGACAATTGGCAACTATTACATATGGAATAATTTTTTTGTATCTTCTATGGGTCTATGAGTAATTTTATATGTTTATTACAGACCATTTTCTTAGATATTTTAGCTGCCGGTAAACCAAAACAATTATTTAAAAAAAAATACCAACATGTGCTATGGATATTTGGAATAAATTCAACAGAGATATTAAACTACCTAATGTTTCTTTCTAGTTGCCTTCAAGAAACAGGCTGGGATCTCCAACGGGCTTTGTATATCTTCAATCAACTTCATTCAGAGGGTAAAATACCACCTGATGCGTTCGTCAAGTGATTTTTTACAAAAATCCTATATTCGGCTGTGTCTTCTCTTGTACATACTTAGAATAAATAATTAATAGTAGAAATTGATGTCAAAACAAAATCCAACTTGAAGAATATCTTCACAGCGGCGTCAACGATATTGAAGAATTTCAAATTATTATCACTAGGTTATAGTTTAATTTTAGGTTAAACAAATAGTTAGCGTTAAATGTTATGTTAGCAGATTAAATTTGATTGATTAGCTTTTCGCATACTTTGATTTCTCTATGTGTAATCATTTCATAAATGTCACGACGTTAGATTTGGAGAGAATTTTTACTTATTAGTAAAAAATATTTTATATGTCAGTCGTTATTGATTTTGATTACTGTCCTTTTGGCAATTAAATGTAATTTTATTGTAAGTGTAATGCGATTATCTCCTGTAGCAGAGATTCCCGAATATTTCTAATCAAGGCGTATTGTATCTTGAACAAAGATGCTGATCAGAATTTGCTATTTTTTTCTTAAACCCTATTAACTGAGGTTTGCTTAAGTACATTCAGTTTTTATTAAACTACAGCATTTTATATTCTCCTGAGATGAAAATTGGTTAGTTTCCGGGAAAGAGATTAATAGAAGCGGTTTGCGACGACCCTATTTCATTTCTGGGTGCTGTGGGGTGCTGCGTCATATACTTTGGGAATCTCTGTCCAGGTGCATCTCGAAACTACTATAAAAACATCATAAATGGGTGAAAGTGTAAGGTCTAATCCCATATTCACAAAGGTACTATTATAATAGAATGTGGCGTTACATATCGTCTAAACTTCTAAATTGATTATACAGTTGATAGATACCTTTGTGTTTTGGAATGGACTATGATAAAAAGATTAATTGTGATTATTGTTGTTAATGGTTCTCATATTAAGAAAATAAATAAGAGAAAGCAATTGCGTTACACAAATAAGTTTTAATGTAAATGTTTAGTCATATATTTGGAAAATGTAAAAAAAGAACAGAAAAAAAACAAATAACCTTTTTTTTGGAAAACGATGATACTTTTTTCTGTATATACGTACGTATATATTTTTTATATTACGTATTGGGTGTGTCGAGCTGCAGTTTAGCGGATGTATGGCGGTGGTTGTGCGCAAAGCGGGCGAGTGTTGGCACGAGTTGGCGCGAGTGTTGGCACGAGTTGGCGCGAGTGTTGGCACGAGCTGGCACGAGTGTTGGCACGGGTTGGCACGAGTGATACCGTCCAACTGTGGTGCGCGGTGTGAGTGTTCGTAGGAACACGATAGCGGCGGAACCCCTTGAGGATTGTCTCCCGTGGGCTAGCCGCTTGGTTGAATAAATTTTCACCAAGTATTTGATATATAGCGCCATCTATAACTCGAGCTCGGTTTTGTTGCGGACTCGCCTCTGTCCTCTTGCAGCTTCGACTATGGGCGGGGTATAGGGTTTAGATAAAATAAGGACTATCCTTTAAGACTGTTATAAAGATTTCAATGAATAAATCTTTCACAACATTACTCGTTTTTTTATTTTATTCTTAAAACCTTCAACGTATTCAAGTCATTTTAAATTTGGTCTTATAAGGTCTACGTATTTTTTGTTTCACTCTTAAGCCGTTCATGAAATAGCAAATACTGAACCATAGTTGTTGTTAAGTTAGCAAATATTTTCAATTTAGAAATTCTAAAGCAATACTTACATGAAAATCGGTCCTCTAAATTTCGAAAACTCTAGACCTGAAGAGGCTCTTAATATGATATTCGTTCTAAACGGACTATAGTAATGAGTATAGTATATATATAATTAAGTTTTAATCCTTTAGTTTTTGTATTCTTAGTCATGATATCAAATTATATGTCCACACTTAGTAGTGAAAAATTAATCAAACCAATTAACATTAGAATACTAATTTATGTTTTGTTGTTAATTAGTTCGGGATAATTTTCACGATATTCTTAACAAAAAATAAACTAAATAAGGTTTTATTTCATCAGAGGTTGTATTTTCAATTGCTTGTAATGTTTCTTACATTACCTAGTAAAATAGAGTTGAAGCGATAGGCTTGGATCTTCACAAGGTTCTTGTCACGGCGGAATGGCAGCGGAGACTCGACAGTCCGAGCTTGGGTCTAGGGATCGCTGGAGTAGTCAGGGCTGATATGACTGCATGATGAGGAGTACAACATGGCACCTTGACCTTTCCGACGACGCTGGTGTTCAGGGAACAAGGTTGTTTCCGGAATTACTTGTGTCGTGTGCTCGGAGCCCCGCGTGTTGAAACTGGGTAGGCGGGAATTTAAATTATATTCGCGCAAGCTCAGTCCACTAGGACTTGCTGCTGCAATTTGGATATCCGGAATTACGGATGTATAAAATTCGGATATTTGTAAATACTACCAGTCATAAATACCTATTTCACGTATTCTTATCACATATTTTACCGAATATTATTTAAAAGCTAATATTAATTAGGTTTTACAAGATCTTGTTTAAAGAGGATGCATAATGCATATTGCTGCTAGGACTAGTTAACATGACTAGAAGAATTGTGAAAGTCGCCTGGTCACTGGCAGTGTGAGGAGTTTTAGTAGGTGTTTGACAGTGCTTATAATTTTTTTTGATTACTTGTCTAAAATATCCCTTTAAAACCAACGTCTTGAAATGCCAAAGCGAGAAGGGTAGTTGCGAGATATCGGGTGACAAGTACCGTCAAATACCTACTAAAAAAGAGACCAGCTATTTATTACCCTCTTGTGGCTTACCTGGCGCAATGCGAGAGGCAGTACGTAAAAACGTAGTTTATCACCGCGTTACCAAAAATGAACTAGTAAATGAACAATTATTTTTAACAAATAAATAAACAAAACATAGAGTCGTCCATAAGTTAACACTTAAAACTTGTGTATAATAAAATTATATTGAATCACGACAACTATTAACTATGTAAACACGACTCTTCATAGATATTTATATCTAATAAACTGAATCAAAAACTATTTATAAATTAATAGTTTAATAACTGTATATAAACCTATTTTATACGTTGTCAATGATACCAAATAAATACAATAGATTATATTTGTTTTTTTTAGAAGTTTTAAATTCTGATGAAGGACTAGATAAGATAACAATCTAAAAAAAGGCAATGTGAAATTGAAGAGTGTGAGAAATTTTAGTCGGTGCGCATATCTAGCTGGGTGATAGCACCGAGGTACCATAATTATGATTGTCCGAAAGACGTACATACGTAAATGTATTTTTCACACCATAACAAAAAATTTTTTTTTCATATTTTCGACTAGAATAATAATAGGATCACTAATTTAACAAATAAAAAGTTTTCATTGCCAGGTTCAATCCTCTTCCGTAGGGAAGATACTTGGTATTAACCAATGGATAAGGAGGATACTGGGGATTTAAATCAAAAAGATTTTATTTTCATATATACACTAGAAGATTTCTTATGCGTTTTGGCTTACTAACAAGTTACTAGGGATGCACAGTTTAACCGGTTAAGTCAGCTAAAAAAATTAGCTAACCAATAGGCTTAACCTTAACCTAACTAACTTAACCGGCTGACCTAGCTCAGCTTAGCTAATTATCTGACGGCTAACCAGCAATTTTTTTTTTGTCCCCATTTAATGATTTCACATTCACGGATAGGTATAAATAATAATATTAGTGTTTTATGAGAAACAAATCGACAATAGCATAATTTATTACAATAATTAATATTTTACAGTCTTTTATATACTTTTTTCACAAAAATAACGTTTAATTTATGTGTAAATTTTTTTCAGTTATATCTCTATTTTGTTATAGGAAAATCAATAAATTAGTATTCTCCATTTGGAGCTTATAATATTTCCAGCAATGGAAAAAGCCGAGTTAGTAGAAAACAACTAATTTAAACTGTTCAATCCCCATGATTTCTCATAAATGTTCTAAATAATAATAAATGTGGCTATAAGAAAACAAGGGTACATAAGGTCCATGCCCATAGAATAATTTATTTATTGACGTTAAAACTTTCAAGAGAGCCTCATAAATAATTTTCTTGTCATTTTATCAGGAAGACAGTTAAATATTAATTATCAGTCCTGTAAAATTATTATCGTTAAATAAGTTTGACTTGAAGTGTTACGAAGCGATAAGTACAAGATAGCCGTTATCAATGTTTTATTATAAATCTGTAAACACAGATAACCGAAGCATTTATAAAATACATGGCTGTTTCCCCATAGAATGAATTTAGGTTGTGAACACTGTAGTCTGATAATTGTTGGTTACAAGGTTACCTTATTCGTCAGATAACGTCGGTCGAAAAGTATTTTTGAAGTTATAATCCAATTAACTGCTAGACAATTAACTAGAAGCGATGATAGTTCAGTAGTAGCGTGTAAGGACGCCGCATCAAAGGACGTGACTTCGAATCCCTGCAATGAGCTTCAGCTATTGTCATGGTGTTAGGACTTTTTCTAATATCCGTCTGGCCAGTTAACACCCTCAAGATGAACAACTGCCGCCAAATACCTGTAGGTGTGTTGTGGCAGTTGCACTTCAGAGCCAGTCCCTCCAGAGGTTTAGCGGGCTCACCAGCTTGGGCCACATTGTTACTAACATAAGGTGAGACTGTAGCCATAACGGTATACCTATAAACTTATGAAAAAAAAAAAAAACTTAATTTAGGTTTTTTTTTTCATTCTACCTGTCTCTATCTTTTTTATTTATTAATGTTTATTGGTTTAGCATTTCTAGCTACAATCTTACCTTTTTTTATTACGTTGTTGCAAAATTCATTTACGGACTTTCAACAAGGTCCGTCAAGTAACTAGTTGACAGACGTAGTGGCGACATTCAAATCTCCGTAATATCAGATACCAGGTACAGTTTTTACACTTGTTCCAAAGCTACATTGTTACCAAATGTTGAGTGAAATGTGGTTCAAAGTGCTGATTACTCTAGGTCTAGTGGAAAGGCTAGCTATCAAGTACAATTGACGGAAGATATACGTATAGGTATTTGGCGATAGTGCTTAACTTGAGGGTGCTAAACCAGACAGGCATTATAAAATAACCTACTATCTTTTTCTGGTTTCATCACGATGTTTTCTTTCATCGAGAACTATCATCCTTTTCATCCCAATCATTGCAGAGATTCGAACTCACCTCCACCGGCGGTGAGCCTTTATTCCTTCACTGCGCAGTAAGTAATTGTGTTACGGAAACTTATTAATTAATTTAGTAAAACAATCTTCGTTTAAAGTGTTTTCAATATTTTTCAGGAATTACGGAGTTGACAGAAGCGATTTTCTATACGAAAAACTAAATTTTTATTTATTATTTCAAGTCTTGTGAATTAATGTTATACTTTTTGATCTTGAGAGAATTGAAAAACAATCATTCTATACTATGATATACAATAAAAAATCAGTCGATTTTTAGTTGAATTTAGGGTGAGTTTCTGATTGTGTAATTGCTATTATTTGACAACAAAGTGATAATATAAATCGCTATATATTCGCTTCAGGAATTAAGTTATTCGAAGTACTTCTTTTCTCTTTTAAAAACGAAACTGACTACTTTTGTCAGATACAGAGTATTTTCTGAAAAGATTTGTAGTGACTTGTCCCAGCGTCCGCTCTAGCGATTACGGCGCCCCGGACAAAAAGACAAATTACTGCCCCTTAGGAAATATATAATTTTCATTGATCAGAGAATTACCATATATCCATAGCACCGAACGTTCATATCAGTTCAAGCAGTGCCCTTTAGAAATTTGAATATAGTCTCAATATATATATATGGACCGTTTATTTTGAAAGTGGTGTAAGTCCATTTTCTTTTGTTTCGATAAAATTATTTATTTGTATAAATAAATAAATTATTATATATTTGTTGATAATGCAATTTCATTTACCGACAGATTTTAAGTTGTACAAAACATGGGATTTTTTTGAGAAATTAAACACCGACTTTATATACCGGTTATATATAAAAAAATTACATTAAATTAAGCATGAATTACGTGATAGCTCATTTTTCTCAAAAATGGACTTACACCACTTTCAAAATAAACGGTCCATATATTACATAAACAATTTAAATTTATTAGCAAACGAAAGGAATGATATCCGAAATTTGTCTTTGTTGATTAATTTACCTTAATTTTTACGACCAAATGGCTAGTGCGGCGCTCTCATGTTTTGACGCCCCTGGCAAGTGACCGACTGGCCCTCCAACCCTAGAGCGGGCACTGTGACTCAGAATTTGGTACCTATTTGAGTGTAGTATTCAAGTATGCATGATTAGCAACAGAACCTATTTTATAAACAGTATTTGGATCATATTTATATAGAAATACCTACGATAACTATCTAATTGCGAAGCAATAAGCTGCAAGCATTTAAGAGGCATTAAACTCTGCATGATTAACTATGCTCATAAAAGTGGGAAGTACACGAAGAAATCTTCCGTTGTGCGTGCTCGACGCTATTTTATAGTGTTGACAAAAGATAAACGCTTCAAGTCCCGCACCTCAGTGTTGCGTCGCGGACCGTGTTCATTGTAGTAGTCAACAAAGTGACAATGTACCAGTATATTTAATAAATATTTGCAGTACTATGTTATGAAATCTTTTTTTTATTTGGATAGAGAGAAACTGTTGTATGTAACAACTTAAATTATGTAAATATCCATTAGCAATCTATACATATTATAACATAACTGTAACAAGGCCAAATATGTACTTTATTTTTTATGAAAACTACTATTTCTATGTTCTATTTTCTATTCTATTCTATTTATATCGTTAGCGATGTACAGGCAAAAATATGTCTGTTTTCTTGTCCAGAAATTTTGATAAAGTTTGAAACGAGTGTAACTAATATTATGGATTAGCAAATAGATTAGTGTTTATCTCTAAACGAAATGATTATCCCGAGGTGGGCGAATAAATAATAAAATATTTTAATCTTGACAGATTTACATATAGATTTTCTGTTCGACATATGATAACTAAAAATTTAAGCAATAGAGGAGAGTCGGGTAGCCCCGGCTCCTTTGATTTCTGAATAATTTCGCACATTATCGATAAATAGTGCATACTTTAAAAGAACCACAGATACGCGTAATTATATATTTAAATCAGTAATCACTTAACCTTCGAGCGATCATCAGGTATTGACCATTTGTTTACAAACGTAGCAAGTTTTTTGTGTGTTGATTACTTTTTGGAAGTAGTTATTTGATATGAAAGATAACTAAATTATTATTATTTATTAAATTTTTCATTCGTTTGCTATTTTAGTCTGTAAATTAGGTTTTAGTTTGTTGTTAAATTCACATTTATTTTTGCCATAAATTAAAATGTTGAATCAAGTCGTTTGGGTAAAACATTTTGTCAGGTATCTTCGAACAATTTTGGGTGGTGAAAATATATTTAAATTCTTCTTTATTTACGTAATGGTTAGAAAAAAGTTTAATAGAAATTTTACATGTATGTGCTTAAAAATATATGAGTATGTTTACCCATTGTTGGATTTACCATAACACGGACTGTCTAATTTAAGATCAGATAACCGTGAATGAGTGGTCTCAAATATTATTATTATTTATTTATTTTCAGAACGTTTTGAAAATATCAAAATTTAAGGAAATGTTGAAGAATGAAATTAAGCAGGCAGACGCATCTAAGAAACTTCATGTAACGCGTTTACCTAAAACATAATAAAGCGAGATGCTCATTTCGTCGTCATAAAAAAATAAGTCGTCATAAGAGAAATCTAATAAATCTACAGGTACCATCAACAAAAAGAAGACTGAAGGGACGCCAACTAAGATAATAATAATAATAAAACAGAACATGCAAAATCTTTCAAAGAATTAAAAAGCAGAATGTATCTTTTGCTTTGAAGTGTTTAATGAAGACTTGATCCGATGTCATAAATGTAATCATTAGGCGCTTGAAGCTTATGTGGACATTCATACTTCACAGTCTTATTACTATTGAGATGTGTATAAGGCCAAAAACGGCTTGATCATCGTTAGTCATGTATTCTAAGAATTGATTTAAGCTAAGATAAAGAAATTATCCAATTCTTCTTTGATTATAACGATTACAAATATATTATATTTTGTATTTAGTTTCAAAATAAACATGTAATTTTATTGATTTCCAAAATAACATGAGTTTTCTTTAAGTGTCCGGTGCTGCCCGACTTTCCCCTATGGTATTGGAGTGCTAAAAAATAGTGTATACAAAATATTTTTTTAACGTCATTGGGAATTCTGTAATGGGATCACTCAAATGATTCACTGAGTATCTTTTAACCGTTTACTTATGACAACGTGATTTAGTCTCTGTACGCATATTAAAAAAATTGTAAGCGATGATAGCTTAGTTGGTAGTGAGTACGAACGCCGCGTTCGAAAGGACGTGGGTTCTCAATCCACCTAAAATGAGCTTGAGCTTTTCGTGAAGGAAAACATCGTGATGAAAGAATAACATGGAGGAAGGGTTTTCTTGATGCCCACCTGGCTAGTTACCACCCTCAAGTTGAAAATCTACCCCCGGATACCTATAGGTGTGTTCTAGCAGTTTCACTTTAGAGCCAGTCCCTTAGGCTTAGCATGTCCACCATCTTCGGCCACATCGTGACTTAACATCAGGTGAGATTGTGGCCAGAACGCTAAACCTTAAATATAAAAAGTATGAGATTATTACATGTAAACATAGTATAATAATCATATGCTTCACAAAATCGAAAAATCGGCCCAAAATTTATAGAAAACATGAATTTAAGTCTATACCTAAGTACGAAGTTACACAGTTAGTGTTTAAATACAGAATTTTTCTAATTCAGAATATTGTAAATACATTGAATATATTAAACACAGTATACTTCAGGAACGTCAATTTCCAACTCGCGAGACATTTAATAATTTACTTATGACACTGAAATTACTAAATTCATTTACAAAAAATTAGCATGTATTATTTATTTGAACGAGGTGTCACGCAAAATAACAGCTATTTCAGGCGAGGGATTTACCTAAACTAAAATTTTTATTTATCGAGTGAAGACTTATAGATCGCGATAATTGTCTGAAAACACCTTCTACAGATGTGATAAAAATACATTGTCTTTTATTTTTCTATGTCTGTCTGTCAACTTGCATGACACTCTGAAACTACTGGCTAGATTATGATGAAATTTGAAGCGGTACTAATATTTATAGCTTAATAAACATGACTAGCTGTGTACGCGACTCAGTTCACGTGGAACTAAAATTTTATTTAATAAACTTCCCAAAAAATATGGTTTATAGCTTATTTTACTTAGGGCTAAAGTAGCATTCTAATTGTGAAAGAATTTCTGAAATCGGTCCAGTAGTTCTTGAGTATATTCGTTACAAACAAAAATACAAATCTTTCCTATTTTTAATATAAGCAATATACTAAATACGATCATTGACATTGTAATTTGACTAGATCTATACTTAGTTTTGGGATACTTGAAATTTCAGACGGTTATATTACGAAATTTAAAATACATAAAGAATTAGATTTGGATATGCCGGAGAACAACGAATATAGGTGTAACATTTAACTTGGGTTTAAAGTTATTTGAAATCATTGTTTATTAGAAAATATATTTCCATTGTAGATCAAATTTGTTTTATAATACGTAATGTTGACGTGATAGGGAAAATACCTTCAGTAAAGTTATCACAATAATATCTAAATATTATCAGTTCATTTGTTATACAGGGAGAACGCATTATCTTATCATTTGTACTAAATTGTTTTAATTAATAATACAGAAATAGGGTATTTAGTTAATCTGAATTGGGTACATTCAGATAAATAGATTTTTTATCACAAACATTTTCACTATTATGAGATTATGTTTGTTATGCATTTATGTAAAGCTGTTTGCATTTATTTCTCTTATTACATACACACACGTTACCCAATATTCTGAGTAATCAATATGTGTTTGAAAATTATCTACTTTAATTACTATGATATTTGCTCGTCTGACGTAGAACATATTGACGATGTAAATAATTGAATACTAATATAAAATTTATACTCGAATAGACGTTGGCGGATAGAAACAAAACCAAAAATATCACAGGAAATAAGAACAGTTGACGAAATGTGTCAATCCGAGCCAATGTCGAGTGTTGATGACTTTTAAGGTTCGCGCATACTACAACCGCGGCAGGCCGTAACGCATTGCAATAATTGAATCAGTTTAGGAGTCACTCAGCCGTTGGCAGTAGTATAAAGCGATGGATAGTTCTAATGAAGTGCTTATTCAATATGCGTGCGTACGTAAGGAAAACTTGGAACAAAAAGAAAAAAGGAAGCGTAGTATATGCGTTCACGAAATTTCCTAGAAAAGACAGGTGTTCGGTGAATTTCACTCCCTTTTTAAAGACTTGCAAGAACATGAAAAAAGTTTTTTCAATATTAAAATATTAGAATGAATGAATGATAAAGAATGATATAAGAAAAATATTCTGAGCTTCTGGAAATATTGCACCTGGTTTTATTTACGTCCGTATTCTGCGTCTTTCAACGCACACTGAGGTGGGCCGCACCACAATGCATAACATCGCCGCAAAAATATGCGTAACCAGCGATCCGCCAGTGCGTTGCGATTACGCCCGGAGCGGCCCGCCTGTGGTGTGCGATAGTTCATATAAAATGTACAAAAGTGATGTAGCAGGACTTTTGTTATGCGCTGTCGTGCAGTACGACCCGCCATAATATGAGCGAGCCTTTATGTGTACCATTGTAAGTCACCTTTACTGCCTGTGGTTTTTAGATTTTCTAGTACTGCTTATTTTGCCGTAAGGTAAATTCGCTACATATCCTACAAAATAAACTTTTTTATGTAATAAATTGATCGATCTTTAGCTTCAGTGAATCTAGATGGGGACACTATATACCTTCGCTCAGTAGATACTAACTAACTATCGTTAATAAGTTGAAAACTGAAGTAATCTATATTATAATATTAGAAAACAGAAAAGTTTGTTTGTTTAAATGCGCTAATCTTAGGAACTACCAGACTACTATATATAGACTTAGACTTGACGTACGCTGGTAGCCGTAGGGACTTTGCCAGCTTCACCGAACTTATTGGGGCGAATGCTGCGGGCACTTAGCTCTGAGGCAGCGAGCGCAAGGGTGCCAGGATGGCCGAACCTCGGCTTGGGTTGTTGCCGAAAAGTGAACAAAGATTCGCGATCCTAACTAACCAACAGGTTCTATCTTACTAATTTAGTGATCCTAGTACGACCTTATCGATAGTGTGCTTGGATGGTATGCGGTGTGATGATGTAGTTTCAGTGATATACAGTGTTACTGTATCGCGCGAGCAGAGTCACTCGAGGGCTCCTATCTGGAGGATCGAACCTAGGCTCAAGCGTTTGCGGAGGGAGGCCGCGGCGGGTGTGCGGGAGTGAAATTAACCGCTCTGCCTCGGCAGCGAGCTCATGTCTGAGTGACATTTTGCTCTTAAAGGAGTTCAGATTGCGTAGTAGAGCCATAGCTGTGGTGGCTTTTTGTACATATTCTATGTGTTTTAAGGTGAGATGCTTATCTAAAACCACACCAAGGTATTTAGTTTGGTTAACCCAGAGGATATTGACACCAAAAAGGTGTAATGTTCTTTTTATATTCTTTCTTGCATGAGGATCGAATATAATAGCCGCGTTTTTTTCTGGGTTTATTCCTATGCACCGTTTAAGGCATAAGGGCCCGACCGTAGAGACAGCCCTTTGGACGTGGTAGTATAAATGAATCCTATCCCTGCCCGAGCTGAAGATGACCGTGTCGTCTGCGCAAGATGCTACTACGACGTCGGGGAATTCGGGGATGTCACTAACAAATAGGTTGAACAGGCAAGGGGCTAGGATAGAGCCTTGCGGGACCCCTGATCTTATTGAGTGTCACAATTAGGGAATTTAATAGGATTTGTATGGGGAGGTAATGTAACATCATGTGTTATAAAATGAGTATTTAAATGAGTTATACACGAGACATGTATTCATGAATTATTGAATACAAATATAATTAAGGACTACTGTAAGTTATATGCATAACGGAGAATATCTGAAGTTTAATTTCATAAAGCTTTCATTCATAAAGCTAAATATTGGTAATTGTAAGAGATTATGACATTTTATAGTGTTTCATTATTAATACTTGTATCAATTAATGGCAGTATATTGACACATTTTAATTGTTCTATATTAAATACTAGCTTCTACCCGCGGCTTTGCTCGCAATGAAGCCTTCATATAAGTATTATATCTTTCGTAAAAAAAAAAAACAATAAAAGGAATCCTATATTACTTCTAATACCTCTTAGAATACGTGAACAAAGTTTCATGATGATCGGTTAAGTAGTTTTCGCGTGAAAGCGTAACAAACAAACTTACATTCACATTTATAATATTAGTATAGATTAAGGGCCGGCCTTAATTTATTACTGTTAAATAAATAAATAGCAATAATAACATTTAAATATATTAAATCAAATGAGAACTTTTAAACATTCGCTACTAGAAATTCTGAAGATTTTAAAATATACAAAAAACTATGTTGAATAGTTAGCAACAAAAAGTGACAAAGGAGGTGCTCCATTTTAGTGGCTTCAAATAAAAAGTTATCTATTCTGTTATTGATTTTCTAACAAAAGTGATAAATGTTGAATACAAGTCAGTTTATCTGTTTTTACATAAATTTGCTCATTCCAAATACTGAAATATTGCGCACAGAGAAAATTTTCAACGGTTTATTTCAGAACACAATGACGTTAATAAAATTAGTAATTGTTATGAAATTCTTGGCTTGTGATTTTGTGTTGATTAGTCATTTACACGACTGCAACTTTCTGCTACGGGAATTGAGATTTGTGTTTGTCAAGTATAAAATATACATAGCTTAAAACAACATATGGGTATTACACGACTTACTCATAGATAAAAGAAATATAACATACGCAATCAATAGATATAACAAAGTTGTAAGGGAATAATAAATATTTTTTTTAAATCATTTGGGTTTCATTGGTTATTCAGTTATCTGTTGTTACTCTATATTGTATTGTAATTTTATGATCTATATAGAGACCATAAATCCATGTTTTTTTTTTAGTTTTGTCTAGCTGTTCTTTTGTATGCGCTTCACTCTAAAACAACTGAAAGGTTTTAATGAAATTTGATATTGTAATAACCAATATTATGGATCGACATGTTAGATAAATATTAATTCTTAAAACGGTCCGGTATAAGGATTAATACGCTGAATTCCAACACTATTTTACCTATCACCATGACAATTATAGGTTTTAGCGTTATAGCTACAATATTACCTGATACTAAGTGACGATGTGGCCCAAGATAGTGGACACAATAAACCTCGTTGAGAGACTGGTTCTCAAGTGCAACCGGAACACACCTATATTAATTAGGTGGCAAATTCTTAACTTCAGGGTAGTAGCTAGCCAGTCGGGCATTAGAAAAACCGTACTACCATGCTATGTACTGTTAAGTTAAAACTGTAATGTTTTGTTAATAAAATTAATTCATATATATAAAATAACTGAATGTCAAAAAATTGCTAAATGCAAAACTGCTAAATGTTTTTTATTGAAAATTGTCTTTATAATAAATACCGGTGGAATTTGCTACATTTTTCACGGTTGACGGACTGAGTCATCGACCGTAGTCGGTAGTACAGACTATAGAGTAATGCCGCGAACCACAGTAACTAGAAAAGAACATCCAAACACTGTCCGCTGACGCTTGCTTTGCGCTTGGTCTACACGAGTTTGCTCGTTCACCTTGACATGACCAGTTTTAATTTCCTGCGACAGGGTTTTAGAAATAATTCAGTTTTTTTGTTATTTACAGACTGAATAGTAGAACCTTTGTTGCAGCGCAAATGAAAAATTAGGCTGGTGAACCGTATCCATTGTTGTGACAAAACTCTAGTTTGCTTTTAGGAACAGTAATAAACTATGAAGGTTTTTACAATAGTGTTTAAAAATGATTGTCCTTTCCTTATACATTAATATATTTTATCCTGGTTTATAAAGTTGACAAGTTATTGCTGCTAAAAGTTATTTTACAAATGTAACGATACCAGATACCTTTTTGTCTCGTTGAAACCACATCTTCGATCTGTTAGTTTTAATTGATCAATGAGATTAGATAACAATGCGCCTTTGAACTTTACTTCACTGTAATAAAAATTGCATAGGTAAGACGAAGTAGCTACGATTTTAAATAGGCTATTTCCAGTAGAAACAACAAATACATAAAATATATTTCTTATTGAAAATCACCTGTTATTTAACCGATATGCTTAAACGAGTATGTTATCAAAATTATTAATTTAAAATAATTCTAAATTGAAATACAATGTTTGTAGAAATGGCAGTTTTTTAATACATATATAATTTACACATCTGTATTTACTTATTGAATAGCGATGACTTCTTTCGCTGTTCATGTGAATCTGTCGACTATATAAATTCTAAACTATTATTAGTATATTTAAAAGTTCATAATAAACAAGATTGTGGGGAAACCATCTTATTAAAAAAAAATCTACACCTTTGAGCAGAAGTGTTACATTTTAAAGTTTGGTATGTATATAACCACGTAATAATTAATAATTTTGTTGTGTTTTTAAAATGATGAACTAATTGATAAATGGTTTCAGAACAAATCGTTTATTATATTACCCTTATAAAGTTTTTCCGACTACATCATCGAAATAAAGTTTACATGTGTGCCCGTCTTAACCACTTGCTTTTACCTTGCATTATTTAGATTCACTTATCTTGTACGCGCTCGGCAAATGTGTGTAGTTAGTCGTTTTGCGCATTCCGTGGTAGTCGGTCGCGGTATAGGGGATTCTTAGTTTTGTGTTTATTTTTAAAATCGTTAATTGTACATGTGTTAGTGTTAGTGGTAACGGTGAAGCAGTTAGCGAAGCGCATCCACGTGAGAGGTAAGTGCATAAGTGTGAAATAACCTTTGTTTTAAATGTACGTAACACTTATTTCAAACAGAAAGTGCGATATGGTGGAGCGCCCTTTCACAGGTTTTTTATATTTTAAAATGTTATTGATGTAATGATAAATGGTAATGCACAAGTAGTGAAACAGTTGTATTTACCTAAGTATAGTAAAATCGCTATTTAACAATTGGCTGATAACAGTAAAGGGAAAGATTTTTCTGCGATTCAATAATAATAACCATATTCATGAAATTTATTTAAAACTCATCAAAGTTAGGACTTTGACAGCAATGTTGCAATATGCACTGAGAACTTTGAATTTGTACATTTTTACAAAACAATATTTTCATGAGAATATAGAATAACATAACAATAGGGTACTAATTAATACACGTAAGAATTAATTTGTTACATCATATACATGCCCACTTACAAACTTTATGACAAATATACGTATTATCTTTGTCGTATACATGGAATTAAAATATTGTTAATAGTTAAGTTTGGACATATGTATTTACATGATAAAAAGAGCGATTGCTTTCTTTCGCCGTTTCTTCTCTTCCAGAACGCCATGTTGTTTCCGAAACGGTAGCAGATTTTTGACTTAAAAAAAGTGATATTATTATCCTATTTAGAGAAATAAACAATTTGATTTGATCAACGATATCTTAACAAATTTTCTCAATCACTTTACTATTAGCGGTATGGTCAAGTTACACACGTGCTTCAATGTATAATAAATACGAATATTTTGGATTGCCAGCTTGGTAAACTATATAGTAAATGATGGAAGATTTATATTACATATAAAACCTGTTTTTTGTCAACAAATAAATTTATATATATATAATTGAAGGTTGAAAACGAAGTTGAGTACGAAATGTAATTTGAACTTGAGAATAAACTACCTACATATTCTATCGGTTTTTTTACTCTATAGGTTTAGCGTTATAGCTGCAATTTCATCTGATGTTAAGCAACGATATGGTCCAAGATGGTGTACACCGTAAGTTTAGTGGAGCGACAGGCTCTCAAGTGCAACAACTATAATGGAAGTGTTCCAAGTCTGGGTATTTGTGTTCATTGCTTGTATGGCTATAAATATTGGCGAAATTGTCTACATACGCAGATGCTATAAAAGGGAGAAAAGAATGACATGAATAGGTAATGGCAAAATTGTACGTCATTGACGTTTTTATTCATACTTGATACAACAAAATCTGCCTTACTAAACACTGCATATCGCACTATTCAAGTTTTGAAACCTTTAGATATTGGTATAAGTTCAAACTATACCTACGTATATAATAAAATTGGAACTGAACCAAACCTGTACATCAGATATTGTTTTGAATATTATAATGCAGATGTAATTGTCATCCACATATGGATCAATATATGTTAATTTAAGTATTAATTTTTTGCTTCTTTGTACGCGCATCTCTCTGAAATGACTGATGAAAATTACGATGAAATTTGATATAGTGACTAATTTTATGGATTGGCATATAGGATACTTTTTATCTCATGAAACTAAAAGCTTCAACCATGATAAGTAATAAAAGTTATCTTTATTTTATAAATAAACTTCTTTGTACATTATGACTATTTGATTGAGGTTCAATAGGTAGTATATTTGTTTTAAAGCCTCTGACAGTGAAGTTGCAGACATAGCTAATACTGAATATCTTCAGTATAATCTTTCACTCACAACTATATAACAAATTTATGACGTCATGATATTTTCTTTGTAAATTACTGTATATACAGCCTTGTTAAAAAGATAATGATTATCTAAAATAAACTAAGTCTAATTACGACGATTGTGTCTTAGTACACGTCTCAAGTGATTTAAACTATTTGAAATTTTGGTTATAATTTATATATCAGATTGTAATTTAGCTGTGTAAAGAAATTTATTGAGAGGATAGTTTTAGAAAGGTGTAATATCTATTTTTTATTCTGGTTTTGTCATTTTTTTAACGTGGGGATTTCCGCAGGATGCATTAACGCATCCCTATCCAGCTTGGGGGGACTGAGATGGGTATGTGGGAGTGACCTGGCGTTAACCATGGGGAACACCCACTAAAACCCCACGGCCATCTGTTGCCTCCCTGGGGCGACGTGGGTTGGTGTTTGCAATCACCACGTCACCCCAGCGACCGGCTCGGCCTGACTGTAAGCCGAGACCCATCCGGGCAGCCTGGCTAGCTGCCCTTGCAGACGGCCGGACTGTTGCAACGATTCTAGTTTTGTCCTATATTCATTTTTCGTACCTGAGAATATTTTCATTGCTCAACGGCTTATAAATGCCAAATTTATTTAGCATAACACGATTGCTTATATTTACTTGTCGTAAAAATCAAATAATTAGATAAACCCTTTAGCAAATACAAACGGTCGGAAAAACAAATTTACGGATGTTTGCAATTCACCGTGCGCTGTTTGCAGGCATTTAAAGATCAATGAACTGACGTAAATGTCATTCGTGCTTGAGTATTGATAATACCGTGGAAGTGGCTGCTTAACATTCGAGTGGAATTTCGTATATGTTTATATTGTTATGATTCTATTTTTGTCAGCAAATCGCCATTAAGGACCGTGGCGTGTGAAAGTTTTCCTATTATATAAAAGTACATAGCTGTACCCAATTTCGTCATTTATTCAAGGTTCGAAGTTGTATCCGTAACAAAACAGAACAGAACACCAAAGTCACATCAAAAACGAATGAAAAGTTTACGGACATATAAAGCATAAATATACAACGAAATATTTTTATTTCCATAGGCTTTTGAGTACATAAAAATATTTGAAGGTATGTAAATTTTAGAACAAAACGATGTTTATTATAATGTGTGTCAATAAATTATTTGATGTTATTTATATTCTTATATACCTATAGAATAAGCATATTAAATTAACCTAAAATTATAATTTTTGTTTCAAGTAACATGTTGTGACAAAAATTTGTTTTTGCATCTAGTATTACAACAATTGGAGGATAAAACTATAGTTGCTAATTATGATAGTCTTGTTTTGTAGATACTTCAGTTACAAGATAGAATTGAATAATACGGGACTATGTAAATTTGTTTTAAATTACAAAAGAATGAAATCTGCAATTGCTGTTAAAAGTTTATTGGAATGTTAGTGAAATAAATTATACTTCTTTTATAATATATCTTAATTAGATAAAATCTGCTTCCATGAATTCAAATAATAAATTCAAAGTGCATATCACTTACAACTTTAAGAATCTTATAACTTATTACATGAAACTTTATTGAAAACAAAATATCTCTCCCTCTTATTATTTATATAACTTATAACAGTAAAGCATTATTAGAATCCCTCAACATCAGCTTGAAAATTTCAAATTCTAATTTATGTTTGATACATTAGAGCTATTACAATTTATACTATGTTATTATTTGACTGGTTCCCAGTATTGTTTTCCTCAGTGTCGTTGGTAAAGCTTTTGCTAAAGCCGTTTTTAGTAAACTGCAACAACTGGCTGAGCGCTTGTATCATGTTGCGCAATACGGTTTAGACCGTAACGGTCAACTATCGACATGATTTTCTCTCATCGTCAGCTTCAAGAAAAGTGTAGAGAGCAGATGTCCTCTCTAGTTGTCGCATTTATTGACCTGAACAAGCCTATCGATACAGTGAGCAGAAGGCTTATACTCGATTCTTGCCTTTGTATAGCGGTGACGCATGTGAGTCATTTAGTTGCGTCGTGGCTTTCGTGAAGGTTGCGTCATGGCCGCTACGCTTTTTGGGATTCACTTTTCAGCACTTCTAAAAGCGGTTTTCAGAAATGAAAAGCAAGGCATCTAGCTATATACACGATCAGATGGTAGGTTGTACAGCGTATCCATGCTCAAATCAAGGCGTTTCAGGGAAAATCTATTCGTAGACAACATTCTTTTTGTTGATGACGCTGCCTTTGTCGCCCACGATGAGACCCAGCTTCAAAGTTTGATAGACGAATTTGTCAGAGTATGTAACCTTTTTCTCAATGTTCATAATAAATACTGCGAAAACCGTTATTTCAGCGCAAGGATGTTCAGAACAACCAATGATTCTGCTTAACGGTACACCTTTATCGGTGGTAAGTAAGTTTTGTTACTTAGGTTCGCGTGTGTCTAGCGATATCTCACAGGTCGCAGAAATCGACTTTCGTATTGGCAAAGCAGCCTCTACATTCGGAAGCCTGCATACGAGGGCATGGCGGAACAGGTACCTCACAATAAAAATGAAAATATTGATCTACCAATCATATATCTTAAACATACTCACGTACGGAGCGGAATCCTCGACAACGTATGCAAAACAAGAACGACGACTGAATTACGATACGACTAAACGACGATATTTCATCTGCGCTATGTTCGTTGCATATTTGGCATAACATCGGAAGATCGCATGACACATGGATCCGTCATAGGCATAGCACAGGTCCCTAGTGTTACTGCCATTCTTAAAAAGATACGGCTCTGATGGCTGGCGCATGTTCACCGAATGGTACGGTCTCGTTTGCCAAGGCAAATTCTATATGAAGAGATTGCAGACGCTAAGAGGTCTGTAGAGAGACCCTTGCTCCGCTTTAAAGACTGTTGCAAGCGTGATATGTCTACATATCATATTCCAAGTAGCCAGTGGGAACAGCTAGCCAAAGATAGGACTAAGTGGCGTCACTTGATCGATGAAGGGCATTCAACGCACGATAATACATGGTTTAACGTACTAAAAGAGATATGAACTAAGCGTTACAAGCACATTTCAAATTCTCGACCTTCTGGATGTCTGACGTATACTTGTCGTAAATCCAGTTGAGAAATCCTTTCCCGTTACGATGTACCAGAGGTTCCTGGGACCAATTGCGTCCTGGTTAATCCTGCGTCTAAATTCGTTTTCATAATATTTTCTATCCTCATGGGCTATATTTATGTTAAAGTCTGAAAATAGAAGTTGATTGAACTTGTATTTTTTCCTTTGCACTTTACTTTAGAGGACAATTAGGTTGTCACGTGTACATTGTTTACATTTAGACTTTGTACCTTTTGAAACAAATATTAAACAGTGATGTGTCTTGTAAAATGCGCGATCTCTGAAATTTGACTGTCTCCATATCCATGTATTGTTGGTGTGTTATCGAATTAAGTTTTTAGAGGCATATTTTACTTAGAGACAGTTAAGTAGTAAACTAAACTCCTTTCCTGAAGGTCTTATGAGAAAAAAGACATTCTAGGCGTAAATTGAGAGATTGAACGAGTTTTAGAGGAGGTTATGAACCCTTTTAGAATCACGCTTGCACAAATATCAGCAGTAAAATTAAGACTGATACTAATATAATATTTATAGCTTTATCATATTATAACTAGACAATCTTTGTCGTGGGATAAGTGTACTTAAGGACTGATTTGTGTGTCCTTATTAATGTTTAGGTGTTTGTAATATTTATAAATATTTTAAAACAATATTAATAACAATTCTGTTTCTAAGTATAATCCGTAATGTAATCCGCAGACTTTAATTCCTTAGCGAGTAAATTAATGGCATTATTAATGTCCATGCGAAACGTATTAAACGTGTGTATAAGCACTATTAAAAAAAACTAAATCTTAACTGCTCTTTGTTGCAGGAATTCGATTCTCATAGATTTTGTTTATTGTTAATTATTAGTGAAGCTTAGTTAGTTTAGGGTAAGTAGATGATTCTTACTTCCTTACTAATATTATAAATGTGAAAGTAAGTTTGTTTATTTGTGACGCTTTCACGCCGCAACTGCTGAATCGATTATAAGGCATTTTGGTATAAAGATATATGGGACGCTAGATACGTTGATAGGCTACTTTTTGCTCGAATAACTCATAGGAAGTAGAATAAAGAGAGGGATAAACTTTGCATGAAACTATTTATTTCGTCTTCGGATTTGCTTTAAACTTTGGGTAAGGTCATGCCTACCTGTATCGAGCTGTGTGTGTACAAAGATACTGAAATAAATAATTTAATAGCATTTAGTTGAAATATCGTGTGTGTATACAACCAGGATTGTTCGATAAAATTAATATTAACGCGAGCAAAGCCGCGGGTAAAAGCTATTACCAAATAATCACAGCGTGTAATAATCAAAAACATAACTTCTAATGTGTAAAATGAAAATAATCGTAATCAACAACAATAGACTTCCTCGTAAAAAAAGTTACAAACTGTCTGGTTACCAAACAGAAACAATATTAATTCAGGACACTGACTTTCAAGTAATTAAGCAAATTCACAAGTTAGATAGCCGGCACGTACGGAAGTGAACAATACGTTTTTATTGTTATTATATTTTGTACGCGAAGTTGCGTGATTTACTGGACAACTTGTGTTCGCCGCGGTGAAATTGCTTTCCGCGTGTGCTAAATGGTTTTTTAGGATATTATTAATCTCGCTCTCTCTTTGGTTAGATTTCTTGTAAGGAGCATACTGACATTTATTTCTTCAAAGATTTAGGCAATTGAATATATATAACTTTCAAAAGTACTCTGAGATCTGGTATATCTAAAATTGTGAGAGTTTGTTAGTCATTTCAATGTAAAGCCACTGATCTTAGAAATTATTTGATTAAGTATTTCCCTTCCATCTTTTACACGAATTAATGAGGAGTATATTTGTCAACTGTGAAGAGTATGGCAAGTGTTATTTAAATAGTAAAATAAAACAGAGACCGCATCGGATGTCGCCTTTTAAACTGTTCAATACGCCCTGCAAACGTATACATCTATTAGCTATGCCCGAGACTTCGCTGGCATGGAATTAAGGATTATTGAATAATTTTCCCATTTTTGTAACTTTTTTAGTATCCTACTTTTTATCTCCATAAGTGATCATAACGCGATAGATGTCGCTATAGTCGATGTGATTGACTACTCGAAAAGGCAGAACAAGGTCTGTTAGGTCTTAATATAGATAAGTGAAATACCACTGACTTATTCATTACCATATTTCTAAAACTAATAACCATGTAGATTTGAATTTTAGCATAAACATGTCTTTCTCGACATAGACATCCAATAAGAACAGATTTTAGGATCACGCACGATATTTGGGCTTATTATTATTTATATTTATATTATTATCAGCTGGTAGTATAAGATGTAACTACCGATGTAGTCTCGTAACTGCCGATGACTTAAAATTCAAATATTTCGATATGCGAGTAAAACTTTAAAACATCCAACGAGAAAGAAATGGATGGACAATCGAATTTGAAAGTCAAAAATTATGGTTACGATTTATGTAGCAAAAGCGAATCTGATGTTTATTGATAGAAATCAGATACTCGTGCAGTTGTAACTTACAAGATGCTGAATGCGTTAACGATTTATGTTGCGTCGTTTATTGAATTAAATAGCAACTGCAATAAACATAAAGATATATTTAGATAAAGAAGCAAGATAAGTTTGAAGTGAATAGGATTTAAGGAGATTTAATTTATATTAAGCGGGAAATAAGTAAGACCATAAAATCTAGTTTGTTTCCTATATTTTTTTGCAAGCTGAGTTAGGTGTATTTTTATGCAGAACCCCTTTGAGATATATATCATTGAAAGCACCTGTAGCTCCTGGATTGATTGGAAACTGAATCAGGATATGGTCCGAGCACTTTTTAAATTTTATAGTTTTTATTTTTATAGATAATTTATTCTTAAATGACTAGTCTAGTAAAAGTTTTCCAAAGAACTTCACTGCTGTTTCCGATTTTTTTACAAGTTAATAGTAAAAATAAAATTAAAAAACTAAGCTCATCTGTACTTTATTATCTGTTGGTTATATACAACATATCGTTAATGACGATGACACCACCTCCAGCGTTAGGAACTATGACAAAGGTACGAAAGAACGCGTCAGATTCCCATTTGTTACTTTAAAAACTCAAGGCATTGTGAGCACTATCATTTTTGGCTATTAGTATTATAAATTAATAACTATGAAATCCAAGAAAATAAGGTAAATCATGACTGCTGAAATGGGTAACACTCAAAAGATAATCAAGCAGTCACGTGTCTCGTTTTTTTTTATTCTTTAGGTTTAGTGTTATGGTGGACACTATAAGCCTAGCGGAGGGACTGGCTCTCAAGTGCAACTGCTGGAACACACGTATAAAAAGCAACCCCTGAGCTGATCTTTTAAATAATCGTATAAAACCAAGATCTATTTTTTGTAATCTTTTTTTTTGCAATACACCACTTAATGACTCAATAAAATCTCTAAAACTATGCACTCGATTGACTTAAAGTCAAACATAGGTAATTACTCTTTCGCAATATGGATGCTCACTAAGATCAGATAACGCTAGGATGATAGAAAAAACGCAGACAAAGTCAATGGTACCCGCTAGCTATACGTATATTAAGAGTTAAAGTTTGTGCATGTGTGTTTATGTGACAATTTACAGAATTAATCGAATTTAGAAATTGCATTAACTCTGTTTATTGGATTATATTGTAAATTTATGTATAATTGTAAAATTAACTCGAAAGAAGTTGTGGACGAACGCAAGAAGAATATAAAGGACTGTTCTTATAAATCAATTTTATATAATAAAACTGTTACTAAATAAACAATTACTAATATTACTTTTTTATAGTTTATAGGTTTAACGGTATCACCTGATGTTAAGTGACAATGTGGCTGTATATGGAGCCTAATTAAAGGAGTGACTCTAAAGCTCAATTGCCGGAACATACCTATAAGTATTTCTGGCAGATTTTCAACTTGATTGAGGTAGCTAGCCAGGTGGACCTTAGTAAAAGCCCTACCACCACGCAATGGTTTTATCGCGATGTTTTCCATCACCAAAAGCTCAAGTTCACCGCAGATAGATTCATCTTACATTTTGCATTTGCTTACAAACCTCGTGCACATGAAACAATAACCAAGTTGTACTCATTAACCTATCCTAACACTTTCAAACACGTAAAGCCCAGTAATAATGTAAAATAATATTTTATACAGTTTACAGTCTTACCACAAAATAATTAAGATAACAAATGTATAAGTACATGTTTACATTTTTCTATCTACAGAGAAGTGAATTGTGTACTATTACGGATAATTGACTGAACAATAAATCTATGAGGTTATCTAAAACACGCGACTATAGACTTTAGATGGTTGTAATCAAGGATAAATTCAACATAAGAGCTACTTCTCCAATTTATGATATTTGTGTAATAGTCAAATATTATCACGAAAAGGTTTTAGCCCAGTTATACCTTCGTAGTAGTAGCTTGACGACGGGACCACGGCAAAATTATATTGCTGATAGTATTATTTTATACTAATGAGCAGCAAACAACCAGACCGCTCATCTGGTGGTAAATGGTTACCGTCGCTTATGAACAGCTGTAACACCGGGGGCATTACAGCCTTGAAATTATTATGGCCTTATTATGTCTGGAATTGACACCCCTCTCCTTACATCCGGTAATAACTACTGTAAATAACCATTAGAGTATTATGTAAAAAAATAGCCATAAAATAGATATAAGAATAGAACCTAAAACAAAAATGCAGGTCGAGTTTCTTACCTGTTCTTCTCGATAATTGCGTTACTTTCCAAACCGGTGGCAGTTTTGACGTTCATAAACACCTTTTTAGGGCCTTAATTGGATAAAGACTTTTGATTTGATTAGATTTAATTTGTGTTACCAACCTAGGAGACCGTATTCCAATTACTTTATGAAGAGCCTCATATCCATAAATTTGGGTATAATCGTGTCGGGAAGTCCGTTTCATAAATCTGTGTGCGACAAGAATGTTCTACAGAACCTAACTGTTTTCATAGCTCGGCCAGGCCTTAGAGTATGTGGGTAAGTATCTAGTCAAAGTAATCAAAGTACTGTTTAAAACAGTGGTGGCGTTAAAATGTAAGCTACTCAGTATGTTTGTGATTATCGCGACCCAGTCTGGTACAGGTCTAAAAAGTATTATCAATCTAAAAATTAATGAAAACATAGTTGTTAATACAATAGTATAATATACCTTACTTAAAAATTCTTTGGGAATGTTTTTTTTTTTTTTGGAATATTGGTACACTCAGTTGGCCCTTATTAAAATGGTAGGAAATAAACCTTGTACCTAAAATGTTTGATATTTTTTATTGTGGTTTATATATACAGTAGGTGATCATTTTTAGACGAATAAATTTGTAAATAATTGTGGACCTGATCCACTTGCAATATTTCAGTCTCTAATTACTATCTTAGCTAACTCAAAGTAATAATTGTGCTTTAATGTTTGAAATCATACCCTATATACCGCCTATACGGATGATTTTTCCTAAAGCACAGAACACTATTTCTTATAATTTATCAATCCCTAATTTAGAAATAATAAATCCTTTATATTATATTTCAAGTAGCATTTTCCCGATAATCTGTGGTCTCTGTCCTTCTCCAAGGTTTAACATATCTCTTTATGTAAATTCTTCTAAATTGGTTTAAGCGTACAAACGTTACATAGCTAATTTCTTAGTTTTTATATAAGAATGATATTAAAAATACTTCTATTGATAAATAGGGCTCTTAGAAAGCCCATTCTTGCGCTACTGGCATGCAAAAGATTTTCGAAAATTTCACAGAGTCTGGGATCCACCTTTTAACAACATAGCATTGAGTGACAATAAGAAATTATACACCGTCATAAGCTAAGCTTCAACTAAATAACCTATATTTATATTTACAATTCATAAACTTGGTTTAAATATGAAAATTATACAATGTACATACTTTTTTAATACCTTAAGAATTATACAATCAGTGATAAAAAATCATGAGACTAATATCTCGTGACTTATGTGATGTAATTTTTAATGTACTCGTAACCACCTTACGCTGCATTTTAGAACCATATTCTTTTGCAATTAATAATACTTTGTTAAAAGCTGATTATACGTTTCAAATAAATATATAACCAATCTATAGATATATAAGCAAATTATTGCTGACTGGTTCATCATGATATATCTAAAATTACTTAACCTATAGACTTGAAATTTGGCGTAAATATTCCTTTCACTACGTAGACAGCTACTACATAGATCTTGATTAATAACTATATTAGAACGTGATTGATAATATTTTGCAATTTGAAAATATCTGTGGCAATAAAAAATAGTTACAGCGGACAAATATTACATAGTGTTTCAGCACATATAACCCGTAAAGCCTCTTAATTGTATGTATAGGAGTCGATAGACGGTCGATGACGGACACATAACTACAACAAAAATGCGCATTTAAATACAAATATTATTAAATATGGTAAATTAGTACCAACTCTTAGTTATAATTGGAATATTGTTTACATTGCATTAATCGCAAAATACAATTGTTCTGCGTCTGACTATTTATTTAATATTATGTGCTGGTACTTACTGGAGAGTCGTCTCTGGTCATAATAACAATGGCAAGGTCCAATCAGCCTTGCTTTTGTTATTTGCAAAGGGCTTTGTTATCCAAGTACCATAAATAAAATCCAGTACAACTGAATATTTAGTTTTAATCGGTTAATCAGCACGGCTGGTTTAGCGGTTCGATACTGCCGTGCTAAGTACTATGGATTCGATTCTCATATAGGGCAAAATTATTTGTGTTATCTACAAATGATTTTTCTGAAGTTGTGTGTTGCTTTATGGTCATATACTAATACTTGTCTTAAAGTTTTTTTTTACTTGAGATAGATTTAACGGGTTAGCAGTTTATAGTACTACTAAAATTGACTTATAAGTACAACTTTATAATGAGTTTAACTGCTTTGTTGAAATTGGGTTTAAAAAAAAAAAAAAATGTTTTTTTTTATGTATTTTAAAACTTTATTTAATAATATTGATATTTAATGCAAAAATCTTCAAAAATATTTTTTTTCAATTAATTATAAACAATTAAAAATTGATGAAATTTAAATAAAAATCACGTGACTATAAACGCGCCATGATTGGTCACCATAGTTGTGACGTCATAATGTTATAGCTATTTAATAACAGTACAGCGTTTACGGCTATTACACGTGATTAGACAATAATATTGCAAATTTATTGCTAAAATCCGAGTTGTTAGTTGGTTCATGTGTGATAAAGGATTTATTAAGGCAAAGTCTGATAATATTCCTGATGTTGATATATTTATGATTACCGATTTTAAAAAAAAATACGTTCGCTTTAATTCTGCTGAAGTTCGAGGTGCCAAGGCATCAAGGTAAGTCTGTTAAAAAATAATATAAAAATGAAAATATTTAAGTATTTATTCTCCATTACTTTAAATATAATTATTTATTTCATAAATTGTAGAGCATCGTGTGAGAGTTACGGCGACAAAGCTATAGGTTATGTTCAACTAAGTCGTAAAAATAATATTTGTATTGTAAAAGGACGGGTATGTCCAGAACACCGAGTTCGGAGTAAAGCTTATTCAGTTACTTTAACTATTAATGAAAAGTAAAAAAAAAACGATTTTGTTTGGGGATTATCACGGTGCACTGCTTGAAACCATTTATTCCGACGTTTGATATCTTGGGGAACATTCAAAAACATTTTGTCAGGAGTTGCCTTTGTAGTATTCGTACATAATGGTCCAAACAAGAACTATAACTTTGAGGTTCGACATTTTTAATATAAATTTAAATATTTAATAATGACAACAAAATTAAATACATCAAAACACTGTATTTATTATTTTTCTATCAACTGCAATGAGTGAAAACTAACATTATGACGTCACACGCGTTCGGGTTTGTTCGGGAGTTGTCGGCGTGTCTTCGGTAGTGGATTCAAAAATTAATTTTTATTTTGAAATAACTTTTGAATTATTGCAAAAAAAAAATAGTTTTGTTATAAAACTAATATATAATCTTTCCATTTATCACAATTTGTTTTTTTTTTCAAAAAACCAATTTATTCCGGTAAGTACAGTATTGAGTTCTCCGGGATTCATTCTATAGTCAATTTGTTATGATTTCCTATTGCATCATTATTGATAACTTCGATAGTTTTTGTGTAAAAATATTACCTTAATATTGTTACCGTATACAATTATAATAACTTTTTCTAATGCTGTTTATAAAACTATAAAAAAGTATGAGATTTTAAAGTTTAACATAAAATCTCATACTGAATATTTGTAGGGAAATGAAAACTACAATGTGCCTATTCTTTATACAATATAATTTTTATCAGACACAACACTTAATCAAATGTATATATCAAATACGCATGTCCTTTGTTAAACGGACTTCCTAACTAAATATGATAATAATATTGTACAGTTATCAGTACAAACCGTGAATGGTTTGTAGACCATTAGATAACGAGAGCCCGGTGACGTTTACCTTATCAGCACAATAAGGGGAAATTCATACATCCCCGATAACGTAAGCATATATGCGTAGAAATTAATGAGGTTTTCATATGCGTCACAAATATAATGAACTGACGGTTCTGTCAATACAACGAACTAAGTACAGTGTCCCATAGGTATTGCTGATAAAGATGTTTTTTTATTTGATAATTATATAATTTAATATCCTTCGATTATTATTATGTCTACTACGTATGCCTACTTTAATAGTAACAGATATATACGCATAATAATCTAAATAATTACGGTAAATGGAAACGGTTGAACATATTGAATGAAATGTTATATTTAGATATTATTTTACGTTCTAAGACTCTTCTGTCACACATATATTGTTAAAACGACTATCTAAAGACATTAAAGGAACAAAATTATTTTGTATTAAGTTAGATTAGTCATACATTGTAAGTGGTGTTCATTTTGAAAACAAATTCAACCATATGGCAAACCATTTTTTTACATACCTTTAGCAGTGAGTTTAAAGTGATATTATGTCTTATAACAGGGTACTTATTTCATTTTAATGATAAAAAATTGCGCCAGCTATTTGTTCTTATTGTAGAGAATATATGAAACTATTTGATATTTTTTTTGTTTGAAAGTAAAAAGTTATCATAACCTATGGACGTTTGTCCATCGCTTATCTTGATCTCTCTTCAAGAAATTTCGAAAGATCCACTCATCGGATGCACACAAAATAATGTTATTTAGCTCTGGTGTTTTGTGGTTTACGAGATATTTCAATTGTTGGACTATTCCAAGGAAAGGAAAACATCCAACGAGTTTTCTTTGTGTACTGTTTACTACATAAAGTAAATTTGATTTAATTGAAGATTAAAACCAACATTTTCAACACGATGGATGGAGGTTATTTTTTATGTTTCTACATTGTAGTAATTGATGTTACAAAATCGTGATCACCTTTGTTTATTATAAATTTCACAGTTAACATTCAAGATGTTATATACCAATAAAATGATAAACTGCGTATTATGCCCTACACAATAATTTATGCATGCTTCATACGCATGCTTTACGAATTTTACTATTAGTACAGTTATTTGGTGCTCGAATAATAAGGTTAGTTCTATTATTTTTTTTAAACACCCGGAAAAATTTTCGTGTAAAACAATCAAACGACTGTAGTTGATAGAAGATTGTTTTAAAGTAGCTAAGCAGCTGATATATTATATACTAGCTGCGCCTGCGACTTCGTTCGTGTGATTATCGACAACTAAAACGCATACCTTAGATATAGTCAGTAGATAGACTGAATGCAATGAATCAAAAACTAAGTAATACTTCAAGATGCATACAATTTTGTATGTAAAAAAGTTGTCTACATTAGTTTGGTACATTTTACGTGGTGCGTGCACAGACATAAGCAAAAATTTCCAAAAACACTGGCTATTTTTTGCTTTGGAAGTGTTTACGATGTACAAAAACGACTTTTCTACAGATTCATTATATGTATAGACTCATTGTACCGGCAGACGATGTTTTGCCCTCTGAAAATAGTTAATAATTCGACTATAACGCCATTTATCTCGTTCAGGAATAACAAAGAAACCGAATAGTAAACGAATACTCATAAACACCTTTCTTCACGGAGATTGGTCAAACGGTGTTGAGTTTAACGATTCCTTGTTCATTAATAATCATTTTTATGTATACAGATTGAAATTCGATTAATGGTTATATTTGTAGTTATAGCAGTAATCAGGTACCAGGAAGCAGGCGCGAAAGCAGTTCCCAGTCTCTGGTAATAAGTTTTTAGTCGGTAGAATTTTAGTAGGTGAAGCTTCTCTCATGATAAGTCCTAACTGCCTCTTTCGTAGTCCGCCCGGTATATCACAAGGGGGTGTAAATATATGTTTTTTTTTAAATCACGATAACAATAACTTATTAAACAGAGACAATAAAAGCAAAACTCTTCAGGAAGTTCATTTTCTATAACATTTTAACTCTTATTTCCTGAATGATATTTTTGCTTTTATGGTATGAAAAATATCTTATTTATTGATAAATAATATTACCGTTCCAAATTTTAAAATTTCAAATAGACAAGAAATTTAAAAACTTTTTTTATACATTGTTTCGATTAACACAATCAGATAATGGTGTAAAACAGAAGTGAAGATTTCGTTAACTTACAGTAATTATATTATACTAGTCTTTAAGTGCGGCTTCTCTCGAGTTAACATTGGTTTCGTTAAACAATACTCGTGACGAAATAAAAAGATTCATACAAAGTTTTTCACTCTCTTTACCCCACTTTGTAATGATTGGCTTTAATTTGTTTCTATATTATTATTATTATTATTCATATATTATTGTTTTATTATTATATTTATTTCATAAGAAATACTCGAAGGTTTTCTATTAACTAACTGTTTCGATGTCAAGTGATATAGAATTTTATATATTATTTTACCGCATACGCTTTGGATATATAACGTTTAAATTTAATATATCGAACGAAGACATCAAATCGAATTTGATGACAAAATTATTTGCCTGTCAATCGAAATCCGGTGTCCGAGATGAACGGACGTGCGGAAAAATTCTAGTATCGAGGTTATTAAAAATTGCAGTCCTGCGATACCAATTGGCCGTGGTGAACCAAGAGGAAGGGTTCGGAGACATCGAACGTGAAGAAGAAAACTTCAGTCTCAAATACGTCTACAATATTATTTATTACTACTATCTAACTATATATACCTCAGATGTTGAGAACGATATGAATATGATATCTTGAAAGTGGGAATTAACTACACGAAGGCTCTTCTGGACAGTACCCAACACCGGACGAGCGCCTTGCGAGACAGGATCCTACACACCTACGTTACTTGGATTAAAATAGCAGGTTTATATTTGTCATAGTTTTTTAAATTCATTAATGTAAAGAAACCTTCGGGTATAATATATGTAAATTATCTCATTTTCGATTTTCGATTCGTTTCATTTATTAATACCTTAGTCAATGATAGTGTGTACGACATTGCATCCAAGGACGTGAGTACGAATCCACATACAATGAGCCTGAGCTTTCGGTGAAGGAAAACACCGTGAGGAAACCATGACATGGTGGTAGGGCTTTTCTAATGCCCGACTGGCTAGCAACCACCTTCAAGTTGAAAATCTGCAGCCAAAGACCAAAAGGTGTGTTCCGGCAGATGCTCTTGAGAGCCAGTTCTTCCACAGGTTCAGCGTGTCTACCAACTTAGGCTGTATCGTCACTTAGGATCAGGTGATATTATGGCCATAAAGCTAACCTTAACTATAAAAAATAAAAATTTAAACTTACAATAAGTTTTTCGCGAGAAATAGTAGCCTATCACCGTCTCCAGGTTCACATCTATCTCTATGCCTAAATTCATAATACACGATTCAGCGGCTTAGGCGTGAAAACATATCAAACAAACAAACTCACTTTCGCATTTATAATATTAGTATAAAGTGTGATGTAATGTATGAATAGATTTTGTTGGCAGTGTTAAATGGTTTTATACTCAAGTGTAGTGAGTTGTAAAAAGTAATTATATAGTAACATGCATTTTAAATTGACACAAAACGTCATTGGTCAGCTGTACTAAGGGCACCGCCATTTTGTCAGAGTTAGATTTCAAGCTTGCTCAAGCCTATTAAAAGAACCCAAAGAAACTGACACACGGCATTTTATATTAAGAATATAGTAGATACATAAAATATTAAAAATTTCTACAATAAGGTGTACTTTTGTAACCTCATTGTTTTTTTTATAAAACATGTAACGTTCAAGTGAGAGTTTCACATGTATAGTATTTCCATTCATTGTTGTTGCCACAAGTGGGTGGCCGAGGTTTCCACTGTGTTAATCGAACAATACCAAAACGTAAGCTTTCTAGATCGTTTTCGCAGATAATAAAGTTAATTTATTAAGATTACCCGTGACCATTCTCACATGAGCGTTACGGTTTCTGAACTCGAATTGTTTTGTTGTTTTTATTAAATCTTTACTGTATAGAAAATATATTCATGGATTTTTAAATTATATAATAATACATAATTTGCAGTTTTCTAATGCCAACCCAGCAAGCAGCTCCGGTAGTTGCTCTTGAGAGCCAGTCTCTTCATAAGGCTTAGCATGTCCACCATCTTGGGTCATATCGTCACTTAACATCAGGTGAGATTTTGGCCATAACGCTAAACCTAAATTATAGAAAAAAAAAATTGTGAATTCATAAAGATAAACATAGTTTACACAAGACTGAGATGAAATATTAAAAATACGGAAAAAAAATTCATAGGTTACATATTACAGCAATTCAATTCGCAAAGTAAAAATAAATATAGATATCGAAAAAAGTTTCGTTGTTTTTCATAGAGACATTTCTGATTGAAAACGAGAGAAAAATAACTTTTGCTAATGACATAATTCATCGGATCATGTTTTAGAATGAATGAATGTGTATGCATTGTGTGGAACATTCTAAGCACAAACTGCATATTTATTTTGCTTTATCTAAGTGATTTATGTGATAATCCGTCTATTTCGGTTTTGAAGTAAACAATGTAACTAGTTATTTAAATGAATTATTCGTTGGTTTCTAATTTATTCTATTTAACTTAACTACTAAACAGTTTTTCAAAACTAGAAATAACTTTATGAAATGTCATGCTTGAATCAGGTCCTGGCAAAATTCCTATTGTTCCACCTGATTGCTAAAGTGGAAGGAATTGTATCTGACATTCAGGACTTTTTATGCAAGGTTGAAGAAACCGATAGGATCACTAAATTTACTAAGTTAGAATATGTTGGTTAGTTAGGCTCGCGAATCGTTGTTCATTTATCGGTGGCAGCCCAAGTCGAGGTTCAGCTATTCTGACACTCTTACACCCGCTGCCTCGGGGCTGGGTATTCTCAGCACTCGCCTCTAAAAGTTCGGTGAAACTGTCAAAGCCCCGAGGCAAACAGCGCATGTAAAAGTAAAAAAAAAATGTTTGGTATTTATTTTGTTCTTGTTTTGTTTTGTATTTTAAATATTTGGTTTATTCAGTGTAGGGCGTATCTGTTAAACTGTGTAAATGATAGAGCATTAAATATATGTTTTGCTTATTTAAGAAAATAATTATAAAAGCGAATTCCTAAAATTACAATATGTGTTCAATGTAAGAATTATATTTATGTTTACCTGTAAATATAGAATGACGTTGATTATTTGTGTAGTTAAAATACATTCTATTATAAATAAATAAAACTGTTCAAATTACGGTATCACAAGAAGTCTACAGTACACCTTGCAAGGTGATATCGCTGCTAGTTAGGTACTATATACTGGAAAATAAATCCTTTATTAAACTAATAAATGCTAAAACTTTAATGCAGAATACTTTTACATATGACATTAAATGTTTGCGGGGTCGTAGGATAAAATAACTATGATCACAGTGACACGCTTTGGCGTGATGTATTGCTGTATCTATCTATATTTATATTATAAACTTTTCAGTACGTCGTCCGATTTGCTTTAAACTTTAGAGTACGCGAATAGAACCGCGTGTAAAAGTTAGTTTCTTTAATAATAAATCGGACAATACCAAGTTATCTGCGTCACGTAATAATTAGAATGTCATACAGATCACCACTTCATCATTAATCAACGTTATTAACCTCTATAGATTTTTTGTGATACCTCGATTAACAAGTCAACTTAATAAACTTGTTATAATAATCTATATGATAGATATTCAGATATTTTTAACGTATTTTAATACAAAATTGACAAGGCTACCGAGGCCTAAAAATGTGTATCTATGAATATAGTCTACGTATACCATAGATAAGTTATCTGAATGTCTTAATTATTAGTTAAAATATCTTTATTAATATTTGTGAAAACTTGTAAATAGCCTTTTGTATTTTTTGTTTCTTTTATTTAAGTTCTTAATGTCAGCTGTTAGTTTTCCTTGTAATAAATAAATAAATAAATAAATAAATATAATTAGGGTTATAGCTATTTTTTAAATTACTCATTTAACAACTCTTACTTTAATTGTGAGAGGATGATAACTGACTTGGTAGTGTGTACGGACTACAATAAGCTTGAGCTTTCGGCAAAGGAAAACATCGAGATGCGACCTTAGCATGGTGGTAGAGCTTTTTCTAATGCCCATCAATTTTTACATTTTTTCAATTATAACGTAACTACTCTATGTCAATAAAAGGCCAAAACTATAGCATTTTTATTTATCCACGTCTAGCCCCTAGTAAGTGCATTACTCTGAAATTATTCGATAAAACTTTATGGAATTTTACATGGTGGTAACTAATATTCTAAGAGCACCATATAGGTTATTTTTCATCACATATAACTCACGGATTTATTTGAAATAGTAAATAAAAGTTAAAATATTCGTAGTAATATGCAAAACTTATAAGAAGTCAATGAGAATGAAGTCGCGGGCACAGTTATTAGGATTATGGCCGTACTTGTGTTAGCTAAAATCAACCATAAATTGTAAACTTTACAACTGCTATTAGGTTAAAGAGCATACGAGACTCGAACTGAAGTTAGTAATACATCGAGAAAATGGACCGGCCCATTCACATTGTTGGCTTGTAAGATCATTTGCTTTATAAAACTATATGAGTTTCGCTTTAGAAAATAGACGGCCATCAGACGGCAGTTAACAAGTTATTTTTCTATATGTGCAGAACGAGTGCTCCCAATCTGTCACCGTGATCGTTATCTCTACTAATTTAACCTTATCTGGTTATATCTAGGCCGACGAGTTCTCTCGCCAACACTAGTAAACTTTTCGCGTTCGCGTTTAGTAATATCTATCTATATAAAATAAAATCGGATTAGCTATATAATTTATAATTCAAGAACGGCTAAATCGATTTCAATAATCTCTGATTGGTTAGATTCGTCTCCGCCCAAAATAGCAGAATAACTATTAATTATAGGGGAAAAAATGTGAACAAAATTAATACCTGTACGTATAAAATATAGTCGGATTAGATACATCATTTATAACCCAGTAACGCGTAGACCAATATTAATGATATCTGATTTGTTAAATTTATCTGCGTCCATAAAAGAAGAATACATTTTACAATACACCAAATTAATTGTCGCAATATAATAAAAGAAAAACCATGTAACTTAAATTTTTTTAGGCTAATGCGTAGCAAACTAGTACACGGCCCAACTGATGGTAAATGGTTACTGTCGCCTTTGGACAGCTGCAATATTATGGGTGTTAGAGCCATGTTGCTGATCTTGACGGTAATGGTTGGTTTTCATTAACTATGCCGGAACACAAAGGCACATGCTAAACCATTATTTTGCGGCAATCTAAACCCGAAGGTGGTCGCTAACCAGCCGAGCAATAACCCTACCAACAAGCACTAATTCCTCTTAATAACCTTATCGTGGTTGTATTAATCCTTTTTAATCTTGTCTAAGATAATCCTTGTAAGCTTTAAGTTATTACGTGTCAAAATACGTGTTGGGAATTGGTTTAGTTTACTTATTTACTAGGTTATTAGACGGCGATGCTTGTTAGCTGCAATGTATGGTATGGTGCTATTTCGCACAAACCAAGACGAAGCGAAATTGTCTTGCGAGCGTTACTAAAATATTAATAAGTTTTTCTAAGTAAAATGTATTTATACTCTTGTATAAATGCAGTATTATATAGTTTGTTAAGAGATTACTAATAAGTGTTAATATGAATAATGACTGCATTTAACATCTTATAATTAAGACAGAATTTTAATAATAACACGGTATTTTAACACCTTAAGTGTTATTTTATTTTTATATAAAGCCGTTCACACGTGCGGAGTATAGTCATTATATTAAATACAGAATAATTGAAACGGGTCTATGAACTGTTAAAATGAAATTCATTTTAATTATTTAAATAAAATCTACATCAATAATTAATTAATCTATTATATAGAACACCTAAGATGTATATTAGTCGGAAGTTCAATGACATTTATTTATCAAGAAAACATTTTTATTAATTGTTTACAAGCTTAGCATTATGGTTACAATCTCACTATCTAAAGTGACAATGCGGCCTAAGCTGGTGAACAAGCTAAACCTGAGGAAGAACTGCCTCTCAAGTGCAACACACCTATAGGTATTTGGCGGCAGATTTTAATTTAAGAGTGGGGGAATTCAAGCGAGAATTAAAAAAATCCTTACCATCATGCTATCGTTTCACCACGATGTTTTCCTTCACCTAAAGCTCAAGCTCATTGACGGTGGATTCGAACTCACGTTCCTTGACGCGGCGTCCGTACACATTACCAGCTGAGCTATCATCGCTTCAAAATTGGCTGAATCTACTTGTTGACCAGGTTATTAGAAGGCGATGCTTGTTAATTGTAATGTATTGTATCGTGCTGTTTCGCACGAACCAAAGACGAAGTGAAATTACTTTGCGAGCGCTACTAAAATGTTAATAAGTTTTTCTAAGTAAAATGTACTTATCCTCTTGTAAAATACTCTTGCAGTTTATATGACCTGTAAAGAAATCATTAAGTATTAATAAGAATATTTACTACATTTAACATCTTATTATTACGATAGAATTTTAATAATAACACGATATTTCAACACCTTGAGTGTTATATTATTATTATTTAAGTTATTTTGTTTAAGATAAATAAGTATCACGTTGACGTAGTATAGTAATATTTTTTTTGACAATATAATATAAATGAGTCTATAAACTCTTAAAATGATATACATTGTTATTATTTAAATAAAATATACATCAAAAATAATTAATATATTTTCTAACCTAAGGTTATTAGGTATATAAGGTTAAGCCGGAAGTGATATAAAATGATTTATGAAAATACATTGTTATATAATTTATAAAATAGGATTACATACCAGTAGTGATGGTTAGCAATTGAATTTGTCGTTTGAATTGTCTAAATTAAGCTATGTTAGTACCGGCCGCGACGCCCTTACTCCGCGACAAGGCTGCGTTTGACGTCAACCGGATTGAGTACTATTAGTGAGCTATGAAGCGAATCACATTGGATGCGGTAGTTATAAAGAGATTTTTTCCATTGTTGAAACAGTCTCAATATTTAAAACGTTGATCGGATTCAATATAATTGAATAGCGTTTGTGTTTTTTATATAAAATAAACGTTTTCTAAGTAAATTTAATTTATATTAAAATGAAGTTTTATTGTGTATACAGCAACGAATTGTGAATTACAAATCAAAATTTAAAACGGTTTATCGCAGAAATAAAACGGTTTCATAAATTCATAATAACAGACTTATGCATAGATTTATACACCAAATATACCTTGAAAGTATATTTATAGGGCATATCTTGGAAAATTTAATAAGTAATTTAAAACCCAGTTTTTATAATGTGTCTAAAAGACTTTCATATACAAATAACTTTTCCGTGTCTGCCTGGGCTACCTACATAACACGTACATCATGTTTGACTCACCTATAGCGAATGATGAGAAATACCTGTCATACCGAAGTGCTGTAGGTTCAAGTCCTGCACAAGACAGTTAACTGTGTGATCCAAAAATAATCGTTCTGAGTTTGGTTGTTGTTATTTTATGTTCGTTAATGTGTAAAGTCCTTCCCACTTGATATTGGAAAAATTCTCTATATAGTCAGATGTCATTATATAAAAAAGGAAAATTAAAGAGAAGGGGAACCGGTTTCGCATTACTTCCAATCACTGTCGGGAAAGAAAGAAGATTTATTTCGACGATGTTAAATACACAATGCACACAGTTTAAATACACAAGTATTAGCATTAGCAATTACAATGTATATTACACAAATACATACAATGCCTCATACAACATTGAAAAGGAGCCAAACCTAGTATGCTACGGCAAACTGTTATAGTGCTGGTTATCAGTTGTACCCAAATTTGTTTGATTATATTACTGCTGATAGCCTTAGATCAAACGGAGTGAATAAGCTAGCGTACTACTGCAAAATTGTTTTAGAATTAGAGCCGTTAGTTAATGAGAGTGAAGCTAAATAATGTACACTTTATACGAATAACAAAAACTGGTACATATGGAATAACAATAACCTCCAAGCAACGTGTTAAATATTTTAATGTAATACAATTAAACATTGACTTTGAGGGTTTCATTGTATAACTTGAGGTATTGCCTATACCATATTTTGTAAACAATAGTGCCACCTGATCGTTACCGCAATTACCGTTAATGAACAATCAATAGGTATTATCATAAGATGCTGTATAACAAGTGACCTATCGTGATAAATTAAAATTCCATGCGTTTTAATCCGTGGTGATTCTTGCACCACACTTTCACTTGACACTGACATTCCGGCAGCTTCTTTCTTGTGATCTTCAAGGGAAACAGGAAGAAAAAGGATTGATATTTAAAACGCTGTCGTTAACTTTTACGATCAGTTAAACAACTTTAAGAAAATTTTAATGGATTATGTGTTATAATTGTAATTATTAGCAATTTATCAAAATAATCGTATAATTTGTTTTAGATCAGCGGTAAAGTTTAAAGGATTAATATTCATAAAACTGGTTCTTGACAAAAAAAAATATTTTACCTATTTTACCAACTGAACGTAGGTTAATGATATGATCGCATCAACTAGAGAGTGCTTGTATTGACAGTTTATGAAAAGGTATTGGTAACAGTTGAACAGATTGGTAGTGATGAGTTTAAAATTAAGACAACACGTACAAGGCCTAGCAGGACAAAATATATGTTTGAAGTATCCGTCTACAACAGTTATTTTGCTGAAAGACAGAAAGTACTTAGTGCTAAATTGTATAAAAATACCGTCAACCTTGATTAGTAATACTCAGACAAAACGTATACTGCTGCTAAATACCAATAGGTTTTTCCGTCAGTTGCACTTGAGAGCCAGTTCCTCCACACGTTTAGCGTGTCCACCAAATCGACCTGTATTGTCACTTGAGATGAGGTGAGATTATGGCCATAATGCTAAAACCTTAACTATATATATATAAAATAAAAACAAAACAGTTCTTACTAGACAGTGTAGGTATGTATTCAATGTAAGTATAGAATGTTATTATATATTTTCAGTATTTCTGAATTAGTGTCATATAATATGTACCTGATCCTACTTAGGATTAGTAAGGCCCGCGTTTTTTATTTTGGCTTCCCTAGCAACAATCTGAGCCGAGGGTCGGCTACTTCATTGCTCCCTTGTGTTCTTTTTCTCGGACTGAATGCCTTAGTACTCACTCTCGAAACTAAATGAAACTGTGAATTATGCGTCCTATATAAATTTATTATTAAGAAACGGATGTTACACCTGACAGTAAACTATTATAGAAGAAGTAGAGTAAGAAGCAGTATTCTATAATATGACTAAATACTTTTTCTATTCTATTCTATTTTTGTAAATAAAACAATGAACATCCGAATCCGGACCCCGCATCTATTCGCAGATCTATGTTTCTATTTAATCCGCTCTGTGGGCCCCGATAAAAGTTGCTAAACACGTAGGTACTCCAGTTGGATTCGTAGATTACAGTAAATTGTCTATGGTATGTGTACGTTATCTACTGTTACATGATTCTCATACAAATTAACATCAGTTTGTTAAATCAGGTTGTTTCTTATGATATAACAAAAGGGTGTGTTTCATTAGTAATAGTACGATACGTGTGCTTCTTTGCATTATAGTAACTGTTATTCGACTGAGATCTTTATATTGTGGTTAATTAAAGCTTATATTAAATTAATTTTAATTGTTATATGTGTAAATGAAAACTGCTGAATTATTACTGTAGTTACAGAGAAACTAGTTAAATATATTACAATGTTGGTGTATTAACGCCTAACTTAATAATTAGTTAATTATATAATTCACTTTATACTAAAAGTAAATTATAAAAAAAACAATAAACGTATGTAGATTTTAACATACTCAAAGATCACTATCTGTGAGTGTCTGTGTGTCTAGAATGTTGCCCCATACAGTTTTTGTATTCTCTTTATGCTAACTATAGTAGAAAAATTATTTTCTTTTCTTGGCTAGGCTTTAGCAGTTTGGTAGTTTTTACTCTTAGTTTATAGCGATCGTGAAGTAATCTGTTCTACCGTGTGACTTCCATAATTAATTGCTTTGGTATCCGAGTATCCTTATACCTAGCATTTGTTACAATGTTTTTGTGTCTGTTCGGGTGAAACTTTGTAATTGATTTTAAACTAACTTTCCAATCTACTATAGCTATATAGTTGAATATAGCTCAATTCTGAGAGATAAACAGAATATAACGAAATGTCATTCACATAACCCTAAAAACAGAAAATAATAATAAAATAAAAAATAATTCATGTATAATGTTTTTATAATGGACTAAAAAGTAGGTAGACAATAAAAGATTGGAAACAAAAAACGTGGTGCACATGTTTATCGTTATGTACTGCATGTGCCCCATGTTCTATATAACGAGTTTCATATAACAATAGTTAATACATTAATCCTAAGATATAATGAAGTCTTCTAACAAAACACAGCCATAATAAAAAGAAATCTGACAACTAACAAGGATACGCTTTGATGGACGTTAAATATTAAATGCTTGTCAACTTTCCCACGGTTTGTTTTGTCTCCGATCACATATCAGTCCATAACAATGGTATTACTAACGTCACCAGCTAGCCGTGTATGTCTACTTAACTGGTGATAAGTGGAAATCAATACATGTTGCACAGTTTTTATGTAAGTATTAACATGAAATAATAACAAGGTTTTTCGTAAGAAAGAAAAAAAGAGAGGCATATGAAGCAATGATAGCTCAGTTGGTAGTATGTACGGACGTCGCGTTAAGGGACGTGAGTTCGATTCCACCTACAATCAGCTTGAGTTCGGTGAAGGAAAACACCGTGATAATACCATAGCATGGTGGTAGAGGGCTCTTTCTAATGCCCGCCTGGCTAGCTAACGCTCTCAAGCTGAAAATCTGCTGCCCAATACATATGGATGTGCCCTGGCACTTGGGAGCCAGTCCCTCTACTAGGCTTAGCGTGTCCACCATCTTGAGCCACATAGTCGCTTAACATCAGTTGAGATTGTGGCCATAACGCTAAACTTTAACAACAGAAAATATGAAAGTTAAATTAAATTCCATATCTTAATATTATAAATGCGAATATGAGTTTGTTTATTACATTTTCACGTCTTACCTACTTAACTGATTATCATGAAATTTTATATATACATTGCCAGGGGTACAGAAAAGGACATAGGGTATTTCAGTGCAGAAATAAGTACCGATCCCGAGGAATAGGAAAATAAATTTTAGTTCTATACGAACGAAATTTCGTACATCTGTTAAGTCACTGGTTTGTAATTAAAATTCTTCTGTTTTCTTTGGTCATTGCTGTAGTTATAATAACCAGTTATCACACATTTACTTTTATATTAATTTTCCTTGTTTTTTATGTTATTACATTATTTATTTTATATTAACGTACGTATAACAGATTACAAACTACTAAATAATTTAAAATTAAAAATTATACATTGAGATCGGATGGTTTAATATCTAAATTTTAGTTTGTAAGACAAGATTATTTGTTTGTATTATTTGCCATTATATAAAGTTTCATTATGCCATCTAAAGAAAAGTGGAATATTCATTAAAATGATAGCATGCAGTTTTTAATTGTATATCGAAATTGATTTAGATTTAACTGACTTATTCTTTACACATGGTGTTGATATTATCAGTGCTCTAAAGTCCGATATTGTATGAGCGACAGTTGGTTATAGGGTTGTTGAAAGATAAATGTTGTTTTTACAAAAAGGAATATGAAACAATTTAGAGGCTCGACTACGGACTGTGATAAAAGTTTATTATACTCAGTAATTTTAGACAGTTTATAAGAGATTGAATTATATAAGTTACATATGTTACGAATTGGTATTTTCACTTTGAGACAGTATACGTATAATAAATAGCCTCTAATATATGCTTAAAATTGAAAGAAGTTTATTGGTTGGATTGTTGGTTGGACAGTTAGATTTTTTTTTGTTATCGGAGTAAGTCAAAGTGACGACAGATTAATTAATAGTAAACACAGTCGAGTTCAAAAGCAAAGGTGATATATCGGTCTCCTCAAGTGGACTAAGTGATTGGCGGAGAAACGGCTCCATAGCTCAAGATATGACTACAGAGATATGACATAGCAAGCTTCTTTATTGATAGAGGTTACCGTAAAAATATAATGGTGATTGAAGTTTTCCTTACACTGGTTTTAATTATTTCATATTACATATTTATAAAATTACTGTTTAAATATTTTCCCTTTACTCTAGCGTATGAACTATATCAAGCTGATCTATTTTATTTAAAATCATCAGTTAAAAATATATTAAGTTTAACAAAAACTATTCATCGGTTTAAAGAGTATCCAAAAATCACATTAACATATAAGTTATCATCGTTTTTGATTAAGAAAATGTAAAAGAAAGAGTTCAAATAAAAATTGAAGAACTTTTAAAAATGCTACTTGTTTTTTACGCCGGTTCAACATTTGTCAGAGTTGATAAATTTACAGTAATGAGTTTGAGATAAATATGAATAGCTCTTTACTACATTTTACGACTACTACTGCTCCATGCCCGTAGGGAAGTAAAATTAAATCAACCGGTACATTACGTTGTTCAATGTGGGTTCTAACCTTAAAATTAATATGAGTTTTCGATGAAGGAAAATATCACATAATTGGCGGATATTAAAAAAATGTGATAAATTTACGTCGTCTTAATTATGTATTTAGCTTATTTTCTTCAATTATACGAAATGTAAAACACAAATCTGTATTGTAAATATATTTAAGACTTATTTATTTTCTTTATACATTTTGTTTGGTAATATTACATATTTAGTAACGTAACTGTTTAGGTAATGAATTCTAAAGTACAATAATGATAAATGTCTTATATGAATTTGTGATTTATTTTATTCCACTTATGTAGGAGTTAGTGAAGTGGAATAAAATAACATAATTACGTAGAACTTATGTATACGCTATATTTCCCTGTTTGTTACGTTAGTTTTGATTTGTTTACAACCGTAATGCGGTAAATCATTAGCGTACTATTGAAATAAAACTAATTTAAACGGATTTTATCGCGGTTATTTATTAAATTTTGATCCCGACGTTTCGAAAGCTTTTCAGCCTTCGTGGTCACGGGGCGGACTGAGGTGTAGGTTGTCCAGAAAAGTTTATGTTACTGTGTCTACCTTCAATTTAATTTTTATTATTGATGGTGTTCCGATCTACCATCCGAATCTCACCACCATCCGAAACAGTTAGCTACCGTGGGTAAATCTTTGTTTCAGAGAGCACAAGGAATCTGTGACGAGGAACATCTGGCTGCTGAGCTGCGACATGTCAAGCAAGTACTGCGTGATAACAAGCTCCAAATTCCACGCCGCCGTCACGGAAACCGAGTGAAACCAGCCACAGTAGAACGTGTACCTGTTGTGTTACCTTTTGTAAGAGGGGTCACAGACAAGATTGGCTATGTACTGAAGCGTGCTTCAATTAAAACTTACTTCAAGCCGCCCAAGAAGATTAGTCAATTTTTACCACCTGTCAAGTGTCATATACCTCTACAAGAACAGGGCGTATACAAAATAGAATGTGACTGTGGCCTCTCCTATATCGGACAAACTAAAAGAAATATAGGGACCCGCGTAAAAGAACATATAGCTGATGTTAAACACCGACGCTCTACGAAGTCTGCAGTTGCTGAACATTCAGAAGAAGGCTCCAAACATTATCTTCGATTCGACAAGCCACAAATCCTTGCAAAAGAACACCGATTCCTACCTAGGATGATTCGTGAGGCTATTGAAATTAAAAAACATCCAAATTTCAATAGAGAAGATGGTTGGAAGCTAGCACAAGCCTGGGATCCAATTATACATTTAATTAAATCGGAACCCAAAAGACCAATTGCCAGACCTCAAGACACTGTGAGCTCTTTCTGCGTAGATCGGAACACCATCAATAATAAAAATTAAATTGAAGGTAGACACAGTAACATAAACTTTTCTGGACAACCTACACCTCAGTCCGCCCCGTGACCACGAAGGCTGAAAAGCTTTCGAAACGTCGGGATCAAAATTTAATAAATAACCGCGATAAAATCCGTTTAAATTAGTTTTATTTCAATGAATAATATTCGCGTAAACCTAAGAAATCATCATTAGCGTACTAGATGACGTCGCTATTAAAATATTGTACAGTGTTTCTGTTGTTAATGTCATTTATACGTAATGGTTACGTTTGTATTCTTACAGTAAAATGCCGCGACTACAGCAACAAGCGCCAGAGGACTTTCGTCGCGTGCTGCGCGAAAAAGCTCTGAACCATAGTTTGTTTTACTTGAAGTTGGGTGCAGGCGTAACTCCGGATCAGGCGCGGGTGTCACACTTCAACACGCAACGCAGGACGAGCGCTAGTGCGGTGGCGCGCGCGCCGCCGACCGGCCGCCTTATGCGACAGCCTCAGCCGCGCGTATCTGAACTTTTACGTCGCTTCGAACCAGCTCCCATGCAGTACCTACGGCCTCCTCGTGCACCTTCCCCGTTAGAAGACATCTCCTCGTCGGATGACGATGACAGAGCCGCCGTCAGGCGACGCAGCCGCGACTTGAGTGACGACTCTGCTGTAGAACTAGAAACACGCTTACGAAGGCATTCCCATCCGCGTGATATTACACCTCCGCCCGACGCTATGTCACCGAGACGGGAGAGAACTCTTATTGAGGCCCACGTGGTGGAATTAGGGCGAAGGGGTAGCGAGGGTTGCGAGACGAGGGGACGAACAGTCCGGACTCCGAGCGTTGTTGTCAGCGATTACTCTGATGGTATCGCTGTCGGTGCAACAGAAGAAGAAGTTAACTGGTTAAGGTCGAGGTCTTTGTCAGCTGATTCAGCCTGTTCATCGTGCTCCACATTATCAAGTCGTGAGGATGAAGAGTTCGAGTCCCCGACGATGCCGAAAAAGGTAAGATGTAAACATTCTTGTATGACTTCTTTTCGTTTTATAATTATACTGCTTTTAAATAATTATCGAACTCCGCTTGTAAAACTCCAATAAGGTGATTAAAATGTTTAACACCAGTGCGCTTAAAGTCAATATGTTTTTATTTATCACAGCTCGATGTGTGTCATGGTCGAACACGTGCATTTTTACATGCTATTTATTATACTACATAAATGTTTGTGTGAGAAAATATAAAACCAGTTTTTAATCCTTACTATATAATAATATACCAGTTTCTATCAAGAACTCAGGTAGCATTGCAACGACATGTTTTGCAAATAAATTGCCTTTTGTAATGTACCGTGAATTGATGCACTATTCGCCATTTCAACATGTTTTGGGGTTCAAATTAGGAAAAATAGTTTTTTTTTTACATAGAGAGCACAGAAGTAAAATTACTACTTGTTATATCAATGATTTTTGATTGTATTTTTGTGGGACTACAGTATAAAAAAGCAAGTTTATTATATATTCTATATAATTATTACTATATATAACGTTTTTCAATAGTATACTATTAAATTACATGAAATATACTTGAAGCATTTTTTTTGTTCCTCTAAGACCTACAAATTTTACCCATAACTTCATATATCTAATCCTACTATACACTTAAGATTTTTATTTTTAATTTGAAAAAAGAGTCATATTTCGTACATATCTAGGTATGAACAATATACAGATTCTATGTTTGACAATACTAAATATTCTATAAAAAATATTAATGCGATGAAAGAAGGAAAAACTATTGCCGCGCCAAATATATTAATAATGCAATTCATTGATTAAGATGTACTTGCTTTTTTAATTGGCCTTAGACTTCTTGGAATTGGCAAATTTAGCACGACTAAATCTTACAATTGTTTAATATGTACATTTTTATCGTGGGTTATATTCCAGATTACATATTTGTATAAAGTATATTAAACTACATAGATTAATAAACCTGTATATGTGCGTTTCACCATCTGAAACATTTCTAAGAAATTTCGAACATAACTTCAATAAATTGAAATTTTGAAGCGATGATACATTGTTAATAGGATGTATGGACGCCACGTCAGTGGACGTGAGTCCAAATCCACCTGCAATGACCCTGAGTTTTCGGTGAAGGAAAATACCGTGAGGAAACCATAGTATGGTGGTCGGACTTTTTCTAATTCGCAACTAGTTAGCTAACACTCTCAAGTTGAAAACCTACCGGAAAATACCTATAGGTGTATCTCGGCATTTAAGAGCCAGTCTCTCAACTAGGTTTAGCATGTCCACCAGCTTCGGCCACACTGGCACTAAACATCAGGTGAGATAATAGCGATAACGTTAAAACTAATAAAGTTTGAGGTTGGTAATATAGGATAGCAGTTAAATTTAAATTTATTAGACGTCATGAAACCTATACGTATCGCCATCTGTACGTATGCATAATGTAAACCTATACATTTATCAGTTACAACAAACGACGACTGTTTGTCAACAACAGGATACGGTTGTGTAAAATTCCATTCGATAAAAATATCAGCTCGGTAACTACGCTCGTAATGTACAATTGCAACGTGTCTAACATAGTTGACCCCTAATATCCTATAATCCGTTAGCTTCCTGATATGAATATCTATCTGTACCACGTATTTTATATGCAAAACGGATGCCCGCATCCGTCATTTACTTGTCCAGTATTATTGTCCGCGCTAACTGGAGCGAGACAGATTAGTTTCATTTTATGGAATAATTGGCAATAGAATTGTTGTTTATAATTTACAACACTGTTGTTCATTTCAATATTTTTATATGAAGTACAGAGCGGTAAAATTGCTCAAAATATTATTGCGTTTTACATGTTTGTAAGTAAGCTCAGTATAATATAAAAATAATTGTTATTATCAGAACATTAGGGATCGTTGATGTTATACTAGTTTTCAAGCCTCTTCATAGTTGGATACACTTTGATTCATCTCAAAATACGATAAATCAAAAGAGAGTTTGTGTAAATAATTTTGTCGGAATCTTGATTTGTCATAATGTAGTTTTTACTTCAATTCATAGAGTTACGTTATATGGACCTATGTTATATATTACTAATAACTTTTTTAGAGTTATGCTTGTTAACCTCGCCTGATTGTAGTAAAATCCGTTCTTTTTGGGTACCTACGTCGTAAAAGGAATATCCAAGCCAAATCACAAGAAAAGAGGTTTAGTTGTTTTGGAGAAATCGTGATAAATGAGTTAGTTTTATTTCGCTTATATATGTACTAGCTTTGCCCGTGACTACGTCGAACTGAACATTATTTAATCATTTTTTGTAACTTTTTTCAATACTGCTTTGCTTCTATTAGTGGTAGCGTGATGTTAAATGATTTGATGCTTTCGTCAGCGATTACGTTATAAAATGAAAAACAATTTTCGAAATCCGACTGATAGTTTCTAAGATTAAAGCGTAAACAACGAAACAAACTTTTCAGCTTTATATTAATATTATTTGATTTCTTGCGTTTTATGTGTTATAAAATAATAACCCGGACAGGGTTTGTTAGTTGCAATAGAAACTGCCTATGTAAAGTACATACAAAAGAGTTTCCGTCTTGTTAAAACGTTGTATGATCTCTACAGATTCGCAAAGTATTGTAACATTGTACGTGACATTGTTATAATTGTATATAAAAAGAATGTCACTAAATAAAAGGAAGAGTCACTGTGATTGTCACGACAGATAAAGTTTCTTTATATTTAAACTTTTTTACCTTACCAGTAGAGAATATCCAGTTTCGTTCATTTGTATAGACGAATATTTTAGACTACAAAAGAATTGAATGGGATTTCGTCTAAAAACTTTCTTATTCGTTTACTGTTACTAATATCTGCAATCCATTTTTGTGTATTTAATAAAATGATAATGAGTAATCATTCTTGACATCGGCATCTGTTAACGGTATTTGAAAGGTTTTGAGGTCGTCCAGTTAACGGGTGTTCCTCGGGGTACAAGATTAGGCCCATTGTTACGTCGAGATTGTGATAAAATGAATTTCAAATGTTGTCTAGAATGCAACATTATTTAAATTATTTTGCTCAGCTTAAAACATTTGCATCTAATTGGATATATTTAGTTCTAGCTTTGACCCGCGACATTGCTTGCGTCAATATTGATTTTGTCAAATAATTCTGATTCCGGTACCCGCTATATTATAGAAATTATATCAAAGGATACTGGTATAAGAACATTATTTGTCTTCGTAGTCTTTTATACGCGGGTCGCGCACTATTTCGGCGATAATGGCTTACACATAAAAGATATATATATATATGTTGACGCCAACATTTTTGTAGGACTATGTAAGATTAGTATTTCCAGTATAAATTATGTACGTGTAAGCTTAACGGTTTTTGCAATACACGCCACAAGCTCGCAGATGACAGAATTTTTCCTACTTACTTGACACTTATTGTTATATTTTGAAAAATTCACACAAGAACTTTATGTGTATAGCCTAAGCTATATTATTCTAAAGTTTCATTAAAATCTATTTAGTAGTTTTTGCGTAAAAGAGTAACAAACATCCATCCATACACCCACACTTACAAACTTCCGCGTTTATAATGTAGTATATAGTCTTGTTCAAGTACGAAAAACATTCCCGATGTTTTTTATTCCAAACAGTTAAGAAATCTAGTTTTGGTGCTTTAAAAAAAATTACGTTTTTTCCTTTTAAATATCTGACTCTTAAATTGAATAATAAGATTTTAACTATAATATATATTTGAATGTTCTATTTCTTTTTTTAGTTTTTTTTAGTCTTCTTTTATTTGCGGGCGTAAGTTCAAAAAAGCCATGCCAGGCTCATCGTATTTTAATCGTACATTATTTACAAACCATATTTGCATAAAACAGTATAATTAAATAAACAGGAAGGATTTTATATTAGACACTAGTTTTAAATTTGCAACGCTTAAATGAACAATAATTATCCAGAATAAAAAACGTATACAAAATCTTTCGAAACAGGCTGTTAGTTTGTCTTAATTAGTTTTGTTTTTCAGAGTAATAAAGTATGTAATTGGCTATGCAATTTCATATTGGCTGCACAGCTAAATTGTAGCCGAAAAGCAATTCAATATCCAAGAAAAACAGTGATTGTTAGGTCTACAAGTATCGTAACGAGAAATACTAGTTACAGAATATCTGATCCTAAACCAGGTTTCTTAGAAGATATTTCAAATACACTAAATCAGTGTATAACATATAATAAACTATTTCCTCAGTTTTACGCCGTGAGCCAATTAGAAGACGTTAAGTAACTCTTTTCATTTTATAACCTTCTGTGTCCTTTCGCTTTTATGTTACCTTTCGGTCAATGCTCCTTGCGCGATTGCGTTTTTACTCCTTCGATGACTAGGTCAAGGTATTGCCGATAATCTTGTGAGTTTATATTTACAATTATGTATAAAAGCGTTGTTAAATAAACTTACCTGTGTTGCAAATTCATTGTTTAAATCCTTTGTGTATAGATTGTTTTACATTACTGCAGCTGCACTTTACTGTATTTAAGTTAGAGTACAATCTAAATTAAAAATGGCCTTTGAGAGATGAGAAATGGTTCGAGGGTAGTCAGTATATTGATCGCTTGCAAGCGTGTCGTCAATTGCGTATACACTGGCTGGTTCTGAGATGCAATAAAGTAAAACAATTAATGCGATGGGATTATTTCTGTGTGCATGATGGTCATGATCCAGTTGGGCACCGAACCTTATAACCTCTCTAAAATTGCTGAGGCCCGGAGCGCGACACGCTTATTGCGTCGCTATGGTGGCGTTACATCTGGTACCGTAGGTACGGTTATTTCCTTGTGGTCTAGTAAGAAATAATTACCCTTTTATCTAAATATAAGATACAATATGATTATAAATTGTATTTACACTATTAAAGAAATTCTTGATGTTTTAGTAGTAGTTAGGCAGCTAGTATGTGATCTACATGAAAGTAATTCTTAACGTACAAATTGATATGTTTTAACGGTTTCTACTTACATTGTTGTCAAATTAATATGACTGCTAAGTTTTCTTACAATAATTTCAATTACTCTGAGTAAGGTAAAATTGTGTTTAATTTCTAAATTATAGGTGTAAAAGATTTTTTAAATTCTGCTCAGTGCGCAGTAACCTTAGTCTACGATAATCTGTTATGCATAACTTTTTGAAATTATTTTTAAAAGTGACACTTTTAATATATGGTTGTTTATTCAATGGTTATGTCACAACATTCAAATGTAAATTAGCTTGTATACAACAATTGTATTACAAAACAGAGTTGTACGATATAGCGTTACCATCTCATGGACAGTATTGACGTCACTCTAAACGTGTGTTGCAGCATTTCGATTGTTTGACCCCAAATCGTGTTCGCGTCCATATATCGAAGGCTTCTGGGTTCTAATGAAACGGCATGCTTTGGAAATGTATTTATTATTTGTATTGACTATTCTATTCATGTAATATTATATCTGTAAACAGCACTATATATGTACATTACATACTGTGGGTTGGTGTAAAATTGAATTAGATTATATATAAATTTATTACAATAAGTAATGTACAGATTACTTAAATATAAACGAAGATCTGAATTTCTTTCTGTAACTCTCTATTCACTTTTGTTTTTATCAACGAATTTAACATCTTCGTTACTGTTGAATTCAACTTGAGAAAATTCTTAAATTACCTTTATATTAGTCTTTTATTTTAGCTGTAAGTTTTCCTCGAAAATAGGAAGAGATGATTAGCTTCTACTCGTTGGTTTTGTGAATCGGCTATTTTATAATAATGAAACAATATTGTCAGTGGTAATCTTAGTGCTTTAATATCACATGTAATATCAATTACATGTAACATCCTTGTAGTTTATTCAAACAGCTATGTGAATAAATTGAAAAAGATGATTCGTTTTTTTATGTCTTTTACATAACTATGAGTTTAATATACAGGACGTCTCCAATATTATTTCTCAAGATGTATGTATTGTGTACTGATAGTGGATATGAGGGTTGACACTTATTTTGCCAATGCTAAGACGTGAAAGTAATTCGATTTTGTTCCTAAAACTATCATATCGCGAAACCATATAACGACGTAGTTTATATTGTTTATGTACATTCTTCAGGAGTCAGAGGAGTCAGATAGGTAAATTGGAATATCAAAATTAGATTTTTCATGTATTTGCTAAAGCCTCTCAAGTTCAAACGTGTAAATTGAGTAATATATTTTTTAGTTCTCTCAATAAATCAACCACTGTTCACGCTCGCCGGCATTCCCTAATTAAGTCTTCCATTTCCTGAAAAACTAAATTACAGTTTTACAAATCATAGGAGATTGGCTTAGTATTGTGTTCAGTATTATTCTATGATTATTTTTCTTTAACTGAGGAAACTAATATATTATATGTATTGAAAAACGAAGGCTTTAATTGCTTTCGTATAAGTTATATTAATGTAATAAATCGTGCTTGATCGCATTTCTTAGGCCTGCATCCTAGTAAAATATAAGCGATTATTAACACTAGAATTACTTGCGTCATGTTTATTTTGTGTTATTTGATAGTAGGGAATACTGTACTTAGCGGCTGAGTTTTTACTACACACATGTGTATCGGCCATATCGCCATCTCACATTAAGTTACATTGTGGTGATTTCTATACATATAACTTTTATTTATGCATAATTAAATGTATAATATATATATATATATTCATAGAATATTTCGTTAAAAATTATTTTAGACCAGGGGCTCCCAAACTTTTTTTGTTCGCGGCGCACATACATGCTTTCTATTTTGTCGCGACACTCTAACCTATCTAGCTAGTCGAAATAGATAGGTACAATGAAACTAGTTATGTAGATAGGCACAAAATTTAAAACATCCACATTATCAATCCAAACTCTTTATTTATATGAACATAACATTATGCATAATAAGTATATAAATTAAATTCTTTATTTTGTATTCGCGAACACTTAAGTTGAGGTTTCAGAGAATGGTAAAGAGAATCGCTTTACGGCGTCCTTCTTCATTCTCTACGGCGCACCAGGGTGCTGCGGTGGACGCTTTGGGAACCACTGCTTTAGACGATGCATCTATGCCTTTTTTTCGTTCGATATAAAAAAAAACAGACCGTCCTATTTCCTCTTTCGTTGCAATATCTACTATGTGCGCTTTAGCGTGCCACTTGTTTTGCACAAATACTATGAAGGTAACGTATCTATAGTTGTATATATAATCTCATTGGTTGTGTTTGTAAAAAACAAATACAAACGTAGCCGCGGGAATACCTAGTAAAGTGTAAAAAGAAGTTTTCTTGCTCACACATTATTAAACCGGTCTTGTAATTGCAGAAGGACGTACCTATATAATCACAGGTTTGTTAATTATAGTCAAATAATGTTCGATATGTACTCGATATGCCAAAAAATAAGTCGTGTTGATTAGCGGAGCCAGTTCTAATGGATAAAACGAATAAGGCGCCATGTTCTGTAAACATAATTCTATATATAATTATAAATTTTCGCTTGTTATATTTATTCATCTCTCTACATACAATTATCATAAACATTCCATATGGTTTCCTACTAGATCGTGATGATCTGTTTATTGACGTTAAAATAAGTCTTCTGCATAGTTAAAATGCAATTGAAATTAGTTTTATTAGAATTACACCGTTTGATGATTTCAAATACTAAATTCTTTTTTAATACAAATACTAACGAATAGATTGTTTCCATCTCGTGTGTATTGTATTTTTGTATGTTTGGGGATCAGTAGTCGAAAGTCCAGCTTAGAAGAGGCTTGTAGTCCAGCTGACAGCAGCGATCATCTCTCCACGATCATTTCTGGTTTAAGCTTGCAAGTAACGCGCTTACCGTCGGTTTCATTGCCATCTCTTTGTGTAGCATTACTTATATGTGTCATCACCGGATCATAAAGTAGGTACCTACATTACGAGATATATGACGCGCGAAGACGAGTCATTCTGATGGGTTATTCATAAAGTGTGTTGTGATCACCAAACTGCAATGAATTCGCAGACGATTTTTTTTCAACTGCCTACCGTTAATGACCTGCAGGGGCATAACAGCTTTAACAGACGATAATGATTACTCCACCATAAATTTAAATCTATATTTAGTCTATGAATTTTTTTTTATAACAATCTTTATATCATGCGGTAGCTGCTTCTATCTCGTAATGTTATACTTTCTAGCATAATTTCGGAACGTTTTAATAATAATTTTATAGCCTATCATGTTTCAGAACGCCTGCTATAAAGACGTAAAAATATATATAATAAAAAGACTTAAAATAAGTTAAAAAAAGATAAAAGCTAAATTTGTTTCAACTTTTATAATTCAAATGTTTTTAAATGGAACAAAAAGTCTAAAAGTTTGCATGGTGGCAGGGCTATTTCTAACTCCCATCGGGCTAGCTACCACCCTCAAGTTGATAATCCACCACAAAATACCCATAGGTTAGCTCCTGTAGCTGCATTTCAGAACCATCTTGGGCCACATCGTTAAAACATGAGGCGAGATTGTGGCCATAACGCTAGACCTATAAAAAAAATCAAGACATATTTAAATTACAGACATACAGACAGGCTACAGATAGGCTTTAGTTTAATTGAATATCCGTAGTTGCCCTAATAAATATATACCTGTTGCTTAAAAATCGGTCATTGTTTTTTGATACTTTAAAGTATCATATTTGTAATTAGTGTCCTTTTTTAATCAATAACCGTGTATGCAAAAAGTAAAAAATACATACATAGTCAACTTTAAATTAATTATATAGATGACTCGATGACAATGTTACCCGTAGCAAACAGAGCGTTAAATCGATAAAAAAAAATGTAGCATGTCAAACAAAGGTAATTCATTAAATGCACGTAGGTAGGAGGAAACAATAGCCCATTATGCGCGTGGCTCATTTACCAGGTCCGCGGTGAACTGATAGTTTTAATTTTTTATATATATATATATCCTCGTATCCACCCACTATTGACGTCAATCAAGTGGTTGCTCGACATGTTTGCGTGTGTGCGACGAACTGAACGCACAGGGTCGGCGCACGACTTTTTTTTTCCATACTCTTTTTTTGCGGCTTACATTTTATAATGGTTGTCATTTTTTTATTCGTTCTTGTTATATCGCTTGGATAATGATGAATATGCTATGGAGTTTGTATAGTTTCTCAAACAAAGTATGTAATATTCATGTTGTTTAAATAACTAATGTTACTTCATGAATGTTAATGTCATTTAATAGCATTCCGGAGCTTCATGTTTTCTCGTGTTTATTTATAAAGATAATATAAAGTATGTTCTTTTTATTTGTTTTTCAAAACACTTTATGGGTCTTAGTATAGGTCAAATTAAACAGTTAATAGAGGTTTAGTAACTAATTAGCTATTCTAAATATAATGACTTTGCTTTTTTACTATTTATTAGAGCCACGAGTCTGTATACAAGCTGTGTGTATTTTTAATCTTTCTGGTATCTTATCTAAGTCATAGAAGATCATCGTATGAAATACTTCATGTTTTTTTATAGTGCAGAATTAGCGTTATGGCGACAATCTCACCTGAACTTTAGTGATGATGTGGCCCGAGATGGTGGACTTGTTCAGCCTAGTGGACTGGCTCTCCAAGTAACTACCGGAACACACCTGTAGGTATTATTCGGTAGATTTTCTACTTGAGGGTGGGACCTAGCCAGGCGAGCATTAGAAAAAGATCTATCAGCGTGCTTCTATATCCACCGGTATAGATTGTAAATTATCAGTTACTTTGAAACAAATTAAGTCGATTATTCAACCCATTTTATTACATTAATAACTGTTACATACAGGTGTGTGTACTGAGTATATTTAAGTCAATGTAAGCCCGTTACATTTTTTTTTTCATTACAGTGAAAACATAGATACTAGAATGTATTGTTAAAACACAAATGTATGTTAATAGAAGGAACAAAATATTGTAATATATAAATAATTCCGTACGATTGAGTCCGTAGCAGTATTTTTGGCTTCTCTACTTTCTTATAAACACAGCCGAGGTGCTTGGTTGGCAGAGTCAATACAACTTAGTCAATATAGGGTAAATCTTTATCTAAGTTTATTGTAGAATTTGTAGGTTTACTGATAGGTTTGACAAGGTAGTAATGTGACCATACTCTTTAAATAGGCAATAAAATTGTCTTTTCACATAAAACTTTTAATTTAAATTCGCCAACCCTGCCCATTCACGCGAGTGTCAAATTGCTCGTAAAAGTACGTAGCTTATCACATACACTTTTATGTGAGTGTTAACATACACGTTGGTGTGTTGCAAACGTGGAATTCTCGATGTTCCTCTTATTATTTTATTAGTATTAAAGTTGCGGATTATTCATGTGTATGGAATTCGTGTCCCGGATTCATAAGTCATAGTAAACACCCTGCAAATGACATACGTTCTCACGTGTTACAACTTTTATTACATTATATGATATGGTATTATAGAGTGTATGGAAACCTACGTTTTCTCACAATACATTGTAGGATGTAGCTTGATTTTTTATTATTTAATTATTTTTTTTTATGTGCAGTACTGCAGAGTAATCCGCAATCACAGTTATATATATAATGTGCAATTTGTCAGTGCTTGAATTTAATTATATTAGCTGTCCCGTAACGCCATAAATCAAAAGAATCTCGATGTAGCTGATTTGACTGTTAAATGTATACTCTTATAATCCTGGAAATGGTCACGATAAATGGTGTTACACCTGAGATCAGTCACGTCAGATCAGATGCTACAACTGTAGCTTTAGCTAAGTTGTCTTTCTAAAATTGGTAATGTAAAAAAATATGTGATGACAGATGTCAAAGTCGATTTTGACTTTTCATATCTGCCACCATTTCATATATTTAAGAGGCTAGGGTCATTAGAAGAAGATTGTGCACTGTCCCTGGTCTTTGGTAACATGTGAGGTTGAAGTGTCATCCTGGTGATGTTTAGTGGATAGTATTGAGTGCTTATCACTCGATAAGTCTTACCGATCGTGTTGCAATAAGGAAGACCTTAAAGAATAGGATTTTAAACGCCACGTTAGTAAAAAAAATAGTGGTAGAGGCACTGGTCACGATTCATTCGGCTGTAATTGTTATATCCTTTGAACCTCGTTAACATGCCTATGCTATGGGTTCCTCACGATGTTCTCCTTTACTGAAAGCTCAAGCTCATTGTTGGTGGTTGGATTCAAACTTACTTCCCAAGTCGCGACGTTCCTATGCACTACCACTGAGCTATAATAGCTTTACCTTAATTTTTTTACCTTTTTTAACGGTACTTGATTATTTTGAAACTTGTCACGTATTAGATCGTCCAGGCTCTAGGTACAATATCCACCAGGAACAATATTAAAGCAGATGTCTTAAATAAAATTATCGATGTACAGAAATAACCATACATTTTTGAAATTGTACTCTTTATCATTGACTAATAAAAATATTCTGCTGACAGCGTAATTATGTAGTATGTTCGGATAAATCTTGGTTAAGGCTGGATCGCGTAGCAATATAATCTCAGTTTTCTAACCAGATCTGCCCGAGTCCCCCTCCGCCTGTTTACGCCGGATGACAGTTATGACACTTTATCTGCATCGCCTACTTGCGGCGGACAATCCGAGTTATTGTGGTTTTGAGGTCAATTCGTTTTTACTAGATTTTTCTACGTCTATGATAGTTACTTAAATAATATAATCTATACATTTACCAGTTTTAATAGATCTAGAAACTCGATATATATGATCGTGAATAATGTAGTACATTTCTATACTAGCTGTGCTTTCGACTTCGGTCGGATGGAACTAAAATCTATTTAATATTTTTTTCTCGTTTTCATAACTTTTTGTAATACAACTTTGCTCGAGTTGATATTTCTGCTCTGCTCTATTAAATACAAAAATATTTTTTGAAGTTTGATTAGTAGCTTCTAAGATTAACGCGTTCAAACAAGCAGACGAACCGTTCCGTTTTATAATATTAATATAGATATCGTTAAATTTATAGATTGCTAAAACTATTTTTACATAGAAAATCTAGCAACGATGTCTTTTTATGCGATCGTTAGCGTAATATAAAACAGAAAATATATTGGTGTCAGTTGCAAAAATATATTGTATTAGCTATACTTGCGACTTCGTTCGCGTGGAAATAATAGTTATCTAATAATTTTGCACTGTTTTTGTAACTTTTTTGAATACAGCTTTGCTACTATTGGTGGTAGCGTGATGTTAAATAGTCTAAAGCCTTCCTAATAATTGCTTATTAAATACAAAAATCATTTTTCAAACCCAATTGGTAGTTATTAAGATTAACACGTTGAAACAGTTTTCCGCTTTATAATATTAGACATCGCAGGGCCCCTTGAATTATTAGCATACTCGTATTTTGACCTAGTTTTCTGTTCCCTTTATGACTGTTTTAATGTTTTCTAATTAGATTAACTTCAAATGTTTACAATTTTAATAGCATAAGTATAAGTATAAGCATAGATAATAACTTGGAACCGAAGACAAAACTGGGAATTTAAAAACAAAGAAGAAGTTCACCGAAGATATAAGAGCTAAAGCAAATGTATTATCTTTTAAATACTGTGTAAACAAGACTGAAGGTGATTTAATTAAAATGTATAAAAAAAGATTTGCCTTCGGTTCCTTACAGGTCGCTCAGGATTCTTGACCTCTCATTTCTATAATCTGCCGATAAATTAAAAAGTAAAATTGCTTGTTCCAGATGATAAATGCTGATTGAGGGACAGTTGACTCTTGAGCGACCTGCGGGCTGGATTGCGGCCATGCTTCGCACATTCGACGGGACCTTTATTCAAGAAGCTTTTTTTATACTCAAAAAGGCAAAAATGTATACAAATTCAAAATTAATGGATGTCTTCCTATAGTTGTTTTTAATTTAAATATAATGCATAATTACCATCCAGAGATGCATGGATTTTATATATTGTCTTGATATCAAAATTATAGGATATTGTATTGTACATTTCTCATACTACAGCCTGAATGCAGGCGTGTTAAATTGAATGCCGTTGATATTTATTGAAGTATTTATTTTTTTAAATGGTTGTATTTTGGAATTCCTGTTTGTAACTTTAAAGATTTACAGAAGTCAAGGGGATAGGAGCGGATTTAGGGGATGTTATATTAGTTACGAGTCTCCTCTCTCGAAAAATTAATAATAAATATATGTAGTTTTTTACATTTTACTAGAGGAATGTATGTATCCCTTTTTTAGTAAATCTAGTTGTAAACTCTCATAACCATGTCAAATTACATTAAATTTGATTATACTAATAACAATCTCTCATGTTCCATAAAAAATATTGACGGTGAATTTGTGTTTAATTTGCTTTGAATTTTTTAGCAACAGTAGGTATACTAATTGTCTTAGAATTTTCTGTCACACGATATTGTCTTTTTAATAATTATTTCTACGCGAGTAATAAAAAAATCAAAAGCCTTTACTAGTATAAATTATTATTTAGTAATCTAAGTTTTTAAACTCTAAAAAATATTAACTACTAGCTGACCTGGCAGACCTTGTTCTGCCTTTTCGAGTAATCAGTCACATCGACTACAGCGACATCTATCGCGTTATGATCACTTATCGATATAAAAAGTATCTCATCTTTTAAGTTAGACGAAATTACATACAGTGTGCAAATTTTATTAAGTTCTATTCAGTAGTTTCAGAGTTTATCGCAGACAAACAACGTGACACGTAATTTTTATACATAAAGATTATAATGCAGTCTAATGTTGCTGTAAATGTAAATTCATACTTGAAGTTTTTATGAACATAGGACGTGTGTAATGTAACAAAATGTGTGTAAGAGACACGGATGGAATTAATTTTTGGCCTTCTTAATAACTATTCATTGTGGTATTATGTAGAATTGTGAACAATTTTGCAGATACGTCCATAAAAGTTTTTATTTAAATAATTTAAAGAAACATAACTGCTGATTCTGTTCTAATTTCTAAAATATCCAAAGTCGCCTAATTTATTTATAATTTCAAGACATAATATAATACGTGTAATTTAGTTTTGAATATCAAATAATGTTCACTTAAACATAATTTAAAAAATGTTAAAGACCAATATCATAAACGATAGTGCGGGTGTGTGAACTTTAAAATGTGAATTGTGAACAAGTTATGTTGATAAGTTTCTTGTATTTAGGTGTATTGCATATATTTATTTCGGCAAAAAATATTTCATCTATATATGGGATTGGATATAATAGTATTCTCACAGACTTCTCTGTATAGAAATATAGGTCTCTACAAAGACATCATGAAATAAAATACCCCAGCATACTCGTGTATGTCTCGAAATAAATGCTTTTTTTTTCAATATTAAGTTGACTCATTCTATCTTGGTACTTTATTTTATATAATTTAATGATTAGTTATTTTATTGTTATGTTTACCATAAAAGTATTATTCCGTAGATTAGTTTTGTTCTCATTTATTTAGTAAAATTATTAGATTATAATTGAATAACAATCAAGGATAACAGAGAATAATAACATATCATTTATGTACAGTTCAATTTATTATTTTGATAACTATATTTTTGTTTGTCTTTTTAAGCTGTAGAATATTTATATAGGTACCTTATTAAATCACGGGAAATCTTGTTTGTATTGTATGTAAATATTGGGTTTTTATTGCTTTTACCAGTTCAAAGGTCGGGTTTAGTAAGAATGATTATAACTCCGTTTTGAGTATTGAAATTCAAATTTTCCGTGTTAATGGATGGCCATATGATTCGTCAAACAATATACATAATATAATAGTTTACTGAGTTTATTATATCTAAATAATGTAATTGGGTTTAAAAATGTAAAAGGTTTAAATTAGTTGATGTGTTAGCCTCGTTACGTTGGCGTGTATCCGGTGTTTTCCATAGCCATAAGTAACTTCCCGCATTTGATTGAAGTCGTAAATTAAAACACGTTCTAGACTCGATTAAAATGTTTGATTATAATGCGAATAAAACGAGATAGTGTGAAAAGTATTAGTGAGTTCTTTCAAAGGGGAACTGCCAGTCAATGACTAATATAAGCATGCATGCAGAAAATATTGTAGTAAATTGACTTCTTGACCATTTTGAGACAAGATAATCCATAATATTAGTTATCATCGTTTAAAATAATATAATAGTTTACTGAGTTTATTATATCTAAATAATGTAATTGGGTTTAAAAATGTAAAAGGTTTAAATTAGTTGATGTGTTAGCCTCGTTACGTTGGCGTGTATCCGGTGTTTTCCATAGCCATAAGTAACTTCCCGCATTTGATTGAAGTCGTAAATTAAAACACGTTCTAGACTCGATTAAAATGTTTGATTATAATGCGAATAAAACGAGATAGTGTGAAAAGTATTAGTGAGTTCTTTCAAAGGGGAACTGCCAGTCAATGACTAATATAAGCATGCATGCAGAAAATATTGTAGTAAATTGACTTCTTGACCATTTTGAGATAAGATAATCCATAATATTAGTTATCATCGTTTAAAATGTTATTTAAGTCTATCCTGTTTCTTCCTTAGTGGGACACATACGAGGCGAGAGACAGGCTGGCAAAATTCCAATAAATAATGTATTTATTATTAATTATAATTAAAAATAAAACATTTTGCTTAGTAAAAATCTTCTAATATGCTTTTAGGTTGTGTTAGAATTATTGAATAATTTATATTTTCGCAACTGGAATGTTCCATATAATACTAGATTATTTCCATTGTCTGCGGGTCAAGTGTGGCAGCATTTAGCTTTCGTATATTTCACTGGAAGAAGTCGTTGCCTCATATCGTGCACATGTTACGTCCTCCGCTAATAGAAAAATAAATTGTGGTATATACAAAAAAAAATATTTTTCCTTTTATTTTAGTTATTTTGTAAAATGAACTTTATTACATACTTGGCAACTATGTACTTTACTATACAAATGTAAAGACAATCGGTACATACACATATAACCGATGTTTAAATTTCAGACGTTATATGAATTATTAATGAAACCTTAAATATAAGTATTGTCATACTGCACAAATATTAGTTAATCCTATACATATGTAATACTAAAAGAGATGACATAATGTAGTAAATAACGATGGATGAAGTATTTTCCTACTAAAAAATTTTTTCATTTGATTTATTTAATGACTTTGAAATAAATCTCTCAAGGTCACTGCTTTGTTAATAACTGATAACAGTTTTCACGTCATGAAAATGATTTAATAAATGTGTAAATTATAATTCATTATCAGCTAATTCTGTTTTAGATGTTGTTCTATAGTAAGAAATTGATGAACAACTATATTTTAGGCTTACTAATAAATTCGATAACATTTTAAGGTATTGTTATAAAATTCGTTAATTATAATTCTTTATCAGCGATTTCTGTTTCAGAATTTGGTTTGGTTAATATTGTTAATAACTTTTGGATCTATAAGCAAATTATTATACAATTACTTTTAATAATGAGTCCGACACCTTTTCAGATATTCTCATAGAATTTTGTTTTTTAATGATATTAGTAAATATCTACATAATTATAAGGATATTATAATATTAATGATAATAATGATGTAATTTTAATGTTTAAAGCGTTACATCAACATTCCAAAAATATATAAGGAGTTTTATGAATATTTACATACTAGTTATGTTTGACGTCATTAATGTAAAAACGACGTACTTTGTTATTAATATATCTAGTTAATAAATTTTATTAATGTTTATTGTTGTTTGAAATTTTATAAATTTAATGATACTAATAGCTCGTCTGGCAGCTTTTTAGCCTCTTTTTTAGTAATAAATGACTCGACCACAGCGTCACCTATTACAAGCATTATAGTTATTTGACGAAAGAAAACTATCCTATTAGTTAAGCTGTACGAATTTACTCTGTTAAGATTTTATTAAAATCGGTTTTGTAGTTTCAGAATTTATGACGAACATACAACGTGACATGGAATTTTTATATATCTATAGGTAGAGTATTTTAATATTATAAAGCGGAAAAGTTTGTTTGAACGCAGTAATCTTATAAACTACCACTCAGAAGTCGAAAATTCTTTTTGTACGTAATAGGGTAATTATTAATCTAGGTGTTAGGCTATTTAACATCAAGCTACCACCAATAGGAGCATAGCTTGAATAAAATTACAAAAATGAGTAAATAAAAGTTTTGTTACAAGCGCACGAGGTATTTCGTTATAAAGGAAATACCTAACCATGCAGTTCGTTATATTCTAAGTATAGGTAATAATATTATTTATTTGCGTCAGCAGAAATGAAAAATACTTTACTCATACTTTACTTTTGAGGTTTTGAGATAGCTCACGAGTATATCAAAACATGTTTTTTATATAATTATACGGTAAAGTTACTACCCACTACATGATGGTATGCACAGGACTACTTAAAAACAACAAGTACTGAAAATGAAGTGATCTAGGTTGGTTACTGTCCCTCGGTAGTTGGATATATACTGATTAATATCGAAGCGGGACAGATTAAGAAAATATAAAAAACTAGTCTTATTATTTATTTTTATGACGTCTGGTTAAGTAGGTAATTTCGCCGATGTCAATTGATTAGAATTTTATAATCACAGGTAATGAATACGAAATAACCAAACACTAAACAATTACTAGAGGATCATACAAATAATTTTATTGTCCTGTACGGGATTTGAATCTCCAGTATTTCGCCGCGCCGGATGCAGCGAGACAACTTTAACCAGTAGGCCATCCGCGCAGTAAGGTAGAATTTCGTTCGTAGAATTAGAAATACAATTAGATTCGTGAAAAAAATAATATTCTAAGTAATTAGGAATATTAAGCCTTACAAAGAACTTTCCGAACACAATACTGGTTTACTTGAATATTTATGTTTAAACAAACCTTTTTTTTTTGTTGTTCGATAGGGTATTGTTTATTTAGGGTAGATGAAAAGGTGGATTTTGATAGATTTTACGTGCGGCTTCACTCGCGTTAATATTGATTTTCTCAAAAAAATCAGATGTTGCAATAACAAAGCTTCATACAAAGTTTATCAGCCTCTTTACTCAACTTGCAATAAGGTTTTTACGACAAAAAGTAGCCTATCACCGTCTCCAGGTTCCCATCTATCTCTATTCATCCCATCTATTCCCATCTATTCATCATAATATATTCAGCAGTTTAGGTATGAAAGCATAGCAAACAAAAACAGTGTCGCATTTATAATATTACTAAGAATTAGGTTTCCTGCAGGGTCATCTCGATAATTGACTTACACTTAGAGAGGTGTTGCAGTCTAAAATTTGCTGTTGTATGAATTTTTGTAACCGTCTCCCTGTCAGCGTGTTTCCTCTTTCCTATGATATTGGTCCTTCAGAAAAGACGTCAAGAGGTACCTAAGCAGGCCAGCATGACAGCAGTTGGCAGTGGATTATGTTCCTTGTCAGTCGTTACTGATTTGGATTGTCCTGTACTTAACGAGCGGTTAGTTTGCGCAACATAAAACACATTAACAAAATATGAAAAAATAGAAAAAATAAAGTCTTATTTTGCTTTCCACGTAAATGTTGTTATTCGCATTGTTCTAATGTTATGTGAATGTATATGTAATGCGCTCGCAGTAGAGATTATATAAAGCGCCTGTATTAAGGTAAATCCACACAAACAAATTCACTCGAGGAAAACCACTTTTTACTTGGAAATCATAATTTGATAGGAATCATGTTAATCTTTATCGTCGACAATTAAAATATGCGCACAAGCAAACTATTTTAGGTAATTGTTCGTTTTATTGACGGTAATCTAGATTAAGAGGAAATGATTTCATTTGTTTGCTTTGAAGTAATGTTGGCTCAACGCTATCGCGTCTGATGTTTATTTACGCAAGACCTAGTACTAGGTGTGTCTAGTTCGAATCCCTGCAATAAGAGCTTAAGATTTCGGTATAGCTAAACATCGTGACGGAACCTTAGCATGGAGTTATAGAGTTTTTTCATACCTGCTTTGATAGTTAACCTGAGTAAAATGCATTTATGGAGCTCCCTGTCACATTTGCCTGGATAAGCTAGGAGAGGAGTATATGTGAGTTAGTACGAATCAGAATGGCTCACTATCGTACTTTCTTTGATACCGGGAAACACCTTTGTATTACTTCCACGAATAGCAACCACCTTAAAATTGAAAACGTGTCGTTAAGTACCTATAGATGCACTCGTATAGCAGCCTCACGTGTGAAGTACTTTTCCCTGGTGCATTACACACACATAAAATATACATATAATATATATATATATATATATATATATATAATATAAATATAATAGTACCACATAAAATCTCATCAGGTGATAATTTAGCTAATCTCTAAATGTACATATATACATTTAATATATATATATTTGTAATGAATTATATGTATTAACTTGTGTTTCGATTTATTTCGAGATTTACCGATAAATCCTATGTGATCGTAAATTTCGTATTTAGAAGGTGACTACGTTGCGAAGGAAATATCTTCTTACCTTACCTAACGAATAATATAATGGACTCACATTTTTCTTTACAGGATTCGCTAATGGTGACGTGTAGTATATTTTTTATTACTCGATACTTTAGCACTTAGTAGTTTTAGTGTGCGACCTTATTCTCGAGTAATATTTAAAGAGTATGTATCTGAAACCAACTAGCTTATGAAAAAGGAACTGGCAATTCTATATAGATATCGAATAAACTTTACTTGAATGGTGACACATTTTTAACTTGAAGATGGTAGCTGGTTAAAAGGGCCTTATAAAATGGTGTAAACCATTAGGTATATGATCACACGATGTTGTCTTTCCTAAAATGGTTAATCCAATTGTAGCTCTGTTGATCTAAGTATATGATGTTCTAATGCTTTACAATTTATCAATCATTGTCTCGCATTTCTCATCACTCGGAAAGATCAGTACACCAGATCTGATTAATACAAATAAATTATTGACACCTATAGGTAGGTAAAATGAAAATAGTTCACTAACTTTTTTTGTACTTACTGCTTATCAACGAATTTTCGTTTTTGTTTAAAAAGTATTGTCGAAGTAGTATTGTCAATAAAACAATCGGAAACAGTTTTTCTCACCTTTCATTAATATTTATAGTTGAATACCAACCACTTGGAGAAGATTGGTAATTTGCAAAACCCGAATAGTTCATATATACATATTTAACAAAATATGTACATTTAAAGCTTTCTTAAAATCATATATGAAGTGTTATAAATGAATGAAAAGCTAAAATAGCATGCCGTCTACTTCCATGCCCTGCTTCAGAGGTCCATATTCTTTGTTCGAGACCCTTTCCACAATGACAGCGGTACCGCGCACGTATGACGTGAATGTCGACCTCGTTTAACACAAAATTGCAACCATCTCTCTCCAACACTCATTTTACCTATAAAATCTCTTTAAAGTGAAATTGATGATCCTATTGTTATCCTATTCCGATATGACCTGTAATATTTACGGTCATTGCAGTCGCAAACGGGTTAACGGTAAATTGCGGATGCTATTTTAATGACTTATTCAGATGATATTCATGAGAAAACATTTGCGCACGATGCTTTGTCTGGTTTTGCTATCAAATATAACTTGATATCTCGACGGAAAATGATTGCTTAAGTAATATAAAACCGTGTTGTATGTTGTTGACTACCTTATAATATTATTATCGTTTATTTCTTACAAAATCCGAAATCGAAGTAACAATCAAATCCATTATATTGAAGTACTAAAAGTTTGAAACCGCTAGTAAAATCTAGTCACTTAGAAAATTATTAATGTATTTTTAAAATGTGTAAACTTTGATAATAAAATATTAAGTATTTGTTTGTGGTATCACCTAGGTACCGAAAAATGATTACTAATTATTGTAATTTTCTTTTCCTATACGAGTTATAATAATAATATTGAAATTATGCGGGAAAACTTTTGTACCATTATATAGTAGTAATGTACAATATCGATCTTGTTAAATATTCAATATGTACAAAATGTACATACGTGAACTTCCTGGTGCATCCAGCAAATTATATTGTAACGTATCATTAGATGCATCTGTAGGTTAGTACATAAAAAAAAAAAACGCTGAAGATGTAATAAACAACTCTAGCGTGATGATTATAGTATTTTTGCGTACGCAATAAACTGTACAGATTTTCAATGAACAATTGCAATACTGCGACATCGAAAAGTATGCTTATTGTTTTTACGAGGGACAGCCCCCCATGTAGAGGAGGGGGCAAGCCACGCCTGCCATGCGCGGTTATTTCAGGGGGTACTAAAATCATAATTTGAAGATAATAAATATTTAGAAAACAAGAGTGTACAAAAACAAACTTAAATAGTAGCAATCGAACTGATAGTCAGCTAAACACAAAACTGTTACTGGTTTATTAAATAATTTATTAGAAATTGTGAAAGCTTTGGAAAAAAGTTAATAATTCTTTCAAGCCTCAGAATCTAAGCATGAAGTTGGTCTATTACTTCATGCGGTAATGGATTTGTAATTTATACTAAAGTTAACAATTTGGGATAATATTATTTAAGAGGTAAAAAGTATAAACGTTAGAATCCATTATTTATGTATCATTTAGCGTTCTATAGTAATAATGTTAGGTCTTATTAGGATCTTGCAAAACCCAATTGAACATTCAATCAAAGAAGCTGCATCTGTATCAGAAAAGTTAGAAATTGAGTCTGAGCTTCAATACAAATTAATACAATAAAAAAGGTATTATGATGAAATCTGCGAGGGCGTATCAAGAACACGAGATCTGACTGGTCTATTTTCCAAAGGTATAAAAGTAGTGTTTGATAAAATTGTAAAATTAAACAAGGGTAGCGAGCACAAAGAGTTGAAAAACATGAAAATTTCGCTGTTCTTAGTGACCACGAGGTCAAAAGATTTGAATTGAATTTATTTTTGAACCTGCACTTGAGACGTATTTTGGTGAGCTAAAATATTCTTTCAAAGCTGTAGTAAGATTAGAGAGAAACAAATTCTGAGACCTAAAGTTTGAAGAAATATCTTGATTGTTTTTCTGTCGCATTACCTGATTACACGATTTTTATATTTAATTTTATGTAAAAAATATTAGCTAATAGGTTCCCATTTTAATGTTAAAATTTAATAAAGGGTTCTTATTGATAACAAAAATTCCATCGATTATCGATTATATATATATATATATATATATATATATATATATATATATATATATATATATATATATCTTTTCTCTAACACTGGATGTAGAGGGTGCCATTACCGAGTTTTTGTTGTAGTTCTAAAATTCGTAGATCCGGGGCTGACGAGAGATAGATAGTTAAAGAAGATAGCTGAATAATATATATTGTAATGACTAATAGGTACGTAGACCTTATTTATGTATATCATTTATTTATACAAACGTTGGCGAAGTTTGAATACTGATTGGAATAGGCCCTTTTTCAATACATACAATATATCTTAATGCCCATTTGGCTAGCTACCACCCTCAAGTAGAAAGTCTGCCGCGAATACCTATAGGTGTGTTTGGGCAGCTGCGCTTGGGAGTCAGTCCCTCCACTAGGCTTAGCGTATCCAGCATCTTAGACCACATCGTGACAATAACACTAAACTTATAAAGTAAAAAAATATATATATATATATATGTATAAATGATAAAATAATTTTACAAATTTTGAGCTACATTTGCTTGCGAAGGGTAACCATTAATGACGTAACTAGTGAACTTTCTCCTATGGAAAACCGATAAATTCAGTGACCATTACAAGGGTTTACTAATTCTGATGTGATTAGAGTTTAACTAAGTTTTAACTACATTGTTATTTAATGGTGAATTTGATGTAATATGCCGATGGAATTTAAGTCACCAAAAATAATTGTTTAGGTAACGGGGTACAATTATTTTACTAACATAATATAAAAAAATAATGTAAAAGATGACTTCTCAGTTGTGATTTTAAAACGCCTTGGTTATCGTGCAACATATTTCAAACGCCATTGCGTGGTTCATTGCGGAATAAGTTTCTGCAGGGGCCACAATATTTTTCATTACGCTATAAGTAGCTCGTATCTATTTTTATGTTTGCAAATGACACAGTCTTAGCATTTGGTATGGTTTCTACTAGGATTCAATTTTTTTATAACCCTACTATGTTTAGCTAACAGGTTATGTAAATTAATTAATTGTATAGGAAATGCAATTGTTTGATAGTTTTCGAGAATTATCACAGTTGTTGTAACTAGTCTACCTGGTATATTATTATTATCATTGATAGCCGATTCGAATTTACATTGAGTGAAATTTTACCTTGAGTACATGGATAGTGTAGGGTACAAAGTAAAATCTGGATTTCGTGTTGTAAAACAATAAATTTACGGAAGTAGTAATTCTAATAATATCGATCTATTAATAACATACTTGTTTAAGTTAACTCGGCAAAGTGACGGCACTGTATCTGATGTTAAGTAGAGTACAATCCACAACAGTGGTGACCATCGATGGAATGACAATCCATCGCCAGTCGCCCCTGTCATGCCTGCCTCTTATATGAAGTCCTCTTCTTGAGAAAAGTCATTGGTTTAATTGCGACACCGCACGATGCATCGTCATAGAGTTGATTTCTATAGATAAAGAGTTTGGACATAAGGCACTAATAATATAAAAGACCTTATATTACAAAACTTTAAACTCTAGTCGATTCTTCTAATAAAAAGCAATTGAAATGAGTCTCTGAGAGAAATGAGAATCTCTAGATTATCTATATGTATTTATATATTTTAAAATATTTCGTAGGCATTCAAGTTTCTTGACCATGTTTTCTGTCGTCCTCAGATGAAATTATTAGTTCAAATTTGAAAGTGTACGCGTATTCCGAATAATTCATCGACATATTATGCTGAGGTTAGAACCTGGGGTTATCAAATTGTATTCTGCTAGACTAAACTATTAGAAGACGACTACTTTTTGTAATACTATTTAATAATTAAAAAAAATATATCATAATAAGTTCGTAATAATGTTATTGTTTTTTTTTTATTTAGAACTTTTGACAAAGAAAATTTAAATTACAATGTACACAGAGTTACCTTTCAATAAGAATATTTTATTTTCCTAAAATCATCCTAGTGGACACTGATATCCTTGACATAAACTATATCCCAGTAGTACCGAGTATTTGTCTTATGACCAATCAGCAAATAATTATTACTTCACCGTAAGTAAAAACTAAACATTTTGGAAATAATTTATACAAATCTTAATAAAATATTACACCTGCTCAAAGCTATCCGCTACAAGAAACATGACTATAACTAACTGCAATTACATGCAGTATGTAATTAAATTAATACGCATAATAAAATATTCATATCTTTTTTATATGCAACGTTTAAGTTATGAAAAAGGTTGTATTATACGATTCAAAAGTATCTGTATTAGAACTGTGTCACATTGAAATGTTTGTAAAGAAAATCTAAAGAATTCCTGTCATAGTTCATATTAGGATATCGTTGTGCGGCCAGAGAATACCAATGATGGATGTGTTATCGTATGAATCGAACGGATATAAAACAATATTCGTATCGGGAGATATATGAGGTGTCAACGCGTGATTTATTTGCGTGCCGCCGATGCAATGTTGTGGGCGCGCGAGCTCGGCAAGTATGGATACAGACTAAGTAGAATTTGTTTTAATTCCACGGTTCTCTACATTCAAATCAAATCAAAATCTTTATTCAATTTAGGCCCTAAAAAGGCGCTTATGAACGTCAAAAATACTACTACCGGTTCGGAAAGTAACGCAGTCATAGAGAAGAACCGGCAAGAAACTCGATCTGCATGTTTTTTTTTAAGTCTTAATCTTATCCTTTTATACAATAGTTTAATCTGTTACAGTAGTTATTAGCGGATGTACAGTGAGGGGTGTTAGTTCATCACGATCGCTCAAATATTGATCCACCCTATAGCCTATAGCCTAATTACTAATCACAAGCTTAATGTGTACATTGTACTCGTATCTCGGTTTAGTTGTGATGTGAACTAGGAAAGTGTGCTGGCTGATTAGTGTGTCAGTTGGTAACAGCAGCTCGAATCTCCAGGTGGAAACATTACACACATAATCTACTGTAAATACACCACTCTACAACGTGATTACGGTTTTGAAGCGGCGAGGGTTAAGGTAAGAGAAAAAGTGTTGTGTAGCGCATGTAGCAGATGGAAATGTCTGCGACTCGTGAGTAATTTCATTGCTTAAGAGGCCCAGCATTTCTTGCTTTTGCTTGTCGTGGACAGGTCGAACAATCGATATCTCAGAGTTAGATCTTTCAAATCGTTAACACTTGTTATAAACGATTCAAAGATCATTAATGGATAATATTGTTAGTAAGAAATATAATATACATTATTCAAAAATCCAACTCCATATTGTTATAGTTGTGAAAACTTTACGGTTACATGGGCTTAAGTTGGATCACATCTGACAGTAAGCAACGACATGTAAGCTGCAACTTTTACTTAAAGCAACTATTATAATGTCAATCTATTCAAACCACTATAAAAGTCAACACCTCGGTAAGACAAAAAAAAATGTTCTTATTTATTGATAAATATGGCAATAACGTACAAACAAGCCGTTCCTCTGTTGTGGCTTATTACGGACAAATTCCCCTTTTTAGTTTAAAGAAAGGATGAAAAAAGTTTTTTATAATCTTTAAAATAGTGTTCTTGAATCAGATAAGTTTTTACTCCTTTTACCTATAATGTACGACGTCCTGTTACATATTTCTTACCAGTTGTGACCACGTATTCGTTCGCGTGAAACTAAAAACTATTTAATAATTTTACCTGTTTTTGTAACTTTTTAGTATACAGCTTTTTACTTCTGCTGGTGTCAGTATGATGTTAAATAGCCCAATGCCTACCTTAATTATTATTTTTTATTTTTTATAGTTAAGGTTTAGCGTTGTGGCCATAATCACACCTGATTTTAAGTGATGATACGGCCCAAGTTGGTAGACACACTAAACCTGTATTATTATATTTTTTTTCGTAGTCCGACTGGTAGTTCCTATGATTACCGCGATCAAACATACAAACTTTTCTGCTTTATAATATAAACATAGATATAGAAATAGATGTCTTTGAGTAGTTAGTTTGTACATCTGCTCATTCTATGAAGTTTGAATGAAATTTATAAGTAGAAAGTTATAGTTAGAAAGAAATTTAGCCGTGTGTGTAGGCCAAGAATGAATTGTTGTTATACAAAATTTGCGTCACCTTTCTTCTTGTTCTGTATATTAATTAGCATTAGATGGGTCCTACTTTGTCACAAATGTTCGATAATACTAATTGAAAATGATTTATGTCAGAATTATTACGATATAATTTCATAAAAACACATTAAGTCGGTTGCAGCTGAATGTTATTGCTGAATTATCCAACACTTAAACGTTAATAAGACAGTTAAGGTGCGGAAAGCGTTATTTTATTCTCTACCTTGGAAAAAAATGTACTATCTCAGAGTAAATATAATATTAATTCAAGATTATCATTCACCGCTGAGAGATGATCCATCACATTTACTGACGTTATGACAGTTACTATTTGAGTATTATATGTTTAAAAAGTCACGGTTATTTCTATTCATGTGATTTATTGGTATAGTGCAGTTTCAAACGAATCAATCAGGACATGATTTTGAATGCTAACATTCGCAAGTATGATATGTATGTATTAAATAATTCAGTTATTTATCTTGTGAAGTTGTGTGCTAAAATTTTTAGATTTGAAGTGAATAGCCTATCATGTTCCTTTGGTTTTATGAACACTATAGTAGTTATATACACCATGTATGGAATTTAACTAACGTAAAACTAACAAGACTAGTAATGCCTTATTCTCACCTTCAGTATGGTTCTTTTAAGATACAGAATACATAGTTCTAAAAATATTGTATATTAAAAATAAATAAGCAAAAATGCACTTTTGTTACTTCCTAACATAAAAAAGTGCCTACATTGTTCTGATGTATTTACTGTTAAAGATTTCTAAGAGTTGTACTCCTTGAAAAGTTTTGATTGAAATTCGAAGACGAATACTTTCGCGCATTCTTTACTATATTATGTCCGTTATCCTGCCCGGTTTCTGCTATTCGAAACCAGTCGGACAACATCTCTTTGGTCATAAAAAATGTTATACGCGGAATCTGTAATTACATAATGCATTTATGAGTAAGTGCGATGGAGGGATTTATAATTTTAGACGATTTATAATAGTGAGCCTGGTATTCCGTGCCTTAATTGTAAGTATTAATCCATAAACAAGTTTGTGCGTGCTTGACGTGTGTTGTATGTACTATTGCAAACTTTTATATAGTTTATATATTATATAACATTCTATATATATTCGTATTATTCAAATGTTTGTTTGGTAATAATTATTTGTTACTGGAAAACATAACCTATTACAGTGTAAATAAACTGGTTTTCAGTACATTTTTCTGATCATTTCTCGGGTGTGTTTCAGTGGTAATTGATAACGGAATTATATATTAATATATCAAATACAGACGGAGGGAAGTGGTTGAGCTATGTGGTTGCGTGTATGAACACCGCGTCGATGGAAAGAGTTCAAATCTTAGTAATGACCCTGAATTTTCGGTAGAGGAAAAATTTGTTATTATAACATTTTTTTTAAATATATAAAAATAAAAAAATCTATTTTGATCAAAGTCAGAAAATGTGCTAGAGTTAACGTGTTACTTAACGTGAGATGAAACTGCGGTCCACCACCAAAGCAGTACCTAAACAATATCAAAAACAAACTATTTTAGATATAATCAGTTTTATCATATTGATAAACATTGTTCCAAATTATTTTAGATACACATATTTTAGATTTTATTAAAACTACAAATTCGTCATCTTTTCGCTACAATATCATTGCCGTTTAGATGCACCTATATATAATTTTAGTACTGTTACTTTGTTATTACCATTTTCTAGGTAAGGTTGAACTTTATTTATAAATGTAATTAATGGAATACGGAGTGATATTCTTACCTAGAAAATCCAATACGTTTACAAAAATAACGAATTCGTGGTCACACGATATACCTACATATTTTATAAGTGTTCGTTTTTCAATAAACGTAGAGAACAAACGGTCATAAAGAATAATTGGAGTAGAATATTAAAAAAACATCCTATCTAAGTTGATAATCTTACAGGACACATCTTTACAGTCGATACTAGTATAATATAATTTATTTTATTTATCGTATTTTTATGAACCTTGATGTCATGGAATTTTAATGTGCTCGTTTACTCATCCCATGCACGTGTTCCTCTATTCGCAAAAAAAAAAACAACATTGTTACATCGCCGCTATCCCACATATAGAGCGTGTTCGTATCGAGTTTATCTTAAATCGTGAATTAATACATCGCATCCAGTCCCACAGTACTGGTACTACTGGATAATGGATACTGGTCTTAGTGCTCTAACCGTCTGTAAGATATTCCGTGCGATTGTACTTAGCCAGTTGTTGAACAACTCGCGAACTGTTTACACGCATCGCTAACGTGACGTTGTCACATCGAGTCGGTTTTCGAAAATCGAATCATAGGCATTGACGCGTTGGAACAGTGTTTCGATTAAATCTAATCGATAAGCCATAGTGTCACGAATAGTGAGTGTTCTCGGTGCTAGTGATATTAATTAAAACATCGTCTATTATACAGTGTTTGTATTTAGTAATAATTTGAGCGTTGTGTTAATGATATCAAGCCTTTTTATCAAAAACATCGTAAGCGATAATTAAAGGATAGTTTTTTCATTCATAATTACAAAGTATTTATGTTATTCTTATAAAAAATATAATTTGTTGCTCATAAGTATCACTGATCTATTAAAATAGTGGCTATTAATATACTGTTTCTAATTTACTAAGACAATGTTTAGGAGGTTACAATAAATAAACATTTATGAGATTTTTGCCACTTACGACATTTTTCCTGAAATGGCTCGATATATTTATCATCGTTTACATGAAATCAATGGAAAAATCACAGTGAATGTAACTCAAGTTACTTGTGTCGAGGAATATGATTTTTGCTAAATAAAACATAGACGGTGGTAAATATTTTAAAAGTGTGGCAGCGTAAATACATTCGCATTGATTCGATAAAAGATAGTCGACAAACAAGGAGCCTATTTATAATTGTACCGATAATTACCGGATCCATTGCATGTCAGATTTGAAGAATGATTTGATATGATTGAACCTATCTATGAATTGATCTTCACGCTGTTCGTGATGCTAATTGCCACTAGCACTTATCAATATCACTATTCATTTATTTTTATCATTTCTTTTTACATTTTCGAGCCCATGGTGCCTCGTTATTCTCATACTAGCTCTATCCGCGACTTCGTTCGCATGGAACTAAATTTTATATATTAAGTTTTGCCCGTTTTTGTAACTTTTTTTTTTATACAGCTTTGCTCCTATTGGTGACAGCGTGATGTTAAATAACCTAATTCCTTTCTCGATGATTGTTTTGTCAAATATAAAAATATTTTTTGAAATCCGATTGGTAGGTCCTGAGATTAGTGCGATCAAACAAACAAACAAAATTTTCCGCTTTATAATATTAACGTAAATATGAACAATTATTGTTTTTATAGTTTATTTTGTATAGTTTCTATATTTTAGAACGAAATTGATTTGATAGTATATTCTTTTCGTAGAGTAAAAATATTGTTAGTGACACAGTGGACGGACTTGTTTAATGAATTTTATAAAAATGACAGTATTACTTAACTTTATTACTAAACCAAAATGTTTTTCTTATTATTATGTATGATTCTATTGATATTTTTCTATCCTAGCTTGGTAAAATGACTGTACTTCACCTGATGGTAAGTTTCAGTAACGGTAGTGACTGCCGTATGGGCAAATGTTCTTCGTCAGCCGCAACTGTCTTGCCGGCCAAGAATTAATTTTGACTATATTATTAAAGCAATCAATTAAAAATTATATTAAGAATCATGAAATATCTACAAACTATTACTTCAACCTTACAATTGTTATTTACTAGCCGTTACTTCGTTCGCATAGACCTAAAAAAAAACAATAATTTTTGCCCTGTTTCTCAATACAGCTTACTCCTATTGGTGGCAACGTGATCATAAATAGCCTAAAGCCTTCCTCAACGATTGCTCTATCAAATACAACACATTTTTTTTTAAATCCGACTGGTAGTTCCTGTGATTACTAAGTTCAAACAAACACACAAACTTTTCCCTTTATAATACTACTACAAATAAAAAAAAAACTGATTATTTTTATTACAAAATTACTACATATATTTACTCTTATTCTAGCATATGTTATCACGCGCTTTCATATTGACTATAAAACCAAGCTATTTACCAGCAACCAGCAACCAAGATTACTCAATAGCAGACAATAGGCTTAAATTAATTTTATAAAGACTATTGGATGCCAATATACAGTATTAGGGCCTCTCGATGTCTGAATAAAACGAAGTAATTTTAAATTTTTGTTTTTAATATTTTTCAGAAATTTACAAAACTATATATGTAATATTATACATATTTTAAGTGATTTTTCAAACATTTTTTATTAATAATAAATGTTCTGGTATTCTACGTAAGATATCGTATGATACTGAAACAGTACAACGTTGTTAAAACAAATACACAGGCAATAAATTTGATGTGTATATATGTGTTTTGTTGAAAAACGTACAAAATGGGAAACATGCTTAGCACATGTTTCGTCTAGGGTCGATTCGGGTACAAATAAATTGATTACGCATCTGTAAAATTTTGTGGATTAATAAAACAACATAAATCAAAGTTATTATAAATTTATTAAATTTTTTTAATCATCTATGTATATAAGACATTTAAATTGATTGATATCTCCAATAATCTTATAATAATAGTCTTGCAGACTAAAAATTTGGCATCAATATTTCTTTCACGATGTAGACACCTATTAAGAATGGATTTATAAGTACGCGAGATTGACGGGAAAGACACGAACGGTGTTGGGGGAATTGGCTAGTATTTTATATTCTTAGATATTTAAAGGTTTTGTATATATAAATATTTAGCTTTTACCCGCGGCTTCGCTCATGTTAATATTGATTTTGTCAAACCGGATGATGCAATAAAAAGTTTATCTTTCTCTTTACCCCACTTTCAATGAGTTTTTCGCAAAAAAGTAACTTATCACCGTCTCTAAGGTCAGGTCTATCGCTATATCAAAATTTACCACTATCGATTTGTTGATTTATGGTTGAAAGCGTAACAAACAAACTCAGTTTCATATTGATAATATTATTAAGAATGCACTTAACTGGAAATAGTGCTTTGACGGTTATAAGAGCTTTCGTATGATGTACATTGAATAAAGTATTTTTGATTTTCATTATAAACCATGCTAGAGATGAAATGTGAAAATTTGATGGGAATGGGAAAATTAAAGTGTATTGCAGCCCACGGGGGGGGTCAATACAAAGTAGAATATGCGATGATTTTAGAAGATACTGGTCATAATAGTGTTGAACAGTGGTGCATTTGAGCTAGCTGCTACAAATTAGTAATGCGGCAATCTATCGGCGACACTGAAAACGGAGTATCAATTTTTAAATTTGTGTAAAATGTGCCATTGGTGGCGATTTGATTCAGCCTATAGTTGACAAATTTGCAAACTATAACTGCTGTCGAATAACTACTCTTTTTAAACTACAAAAAACTATCTACTGCTACGAATAGTTCATAAAAATACATGGGTAGTGGGAACAAAAAACAGTAAATTCTTATAAACTTTCAAAGAAACCAATTTCTCGATTTCGGTTTATGAGAAATCTATAAGTCTGTATTTTAATACAATTAGGTTTTAAAAATATTTCTAAAGCATAATTCCCGTAATATTTTCTCTAACTACAGTCCATAAACATTGAAAAAAGTTGAATAAGTAAATTAAAAACTGGCAAAACTGTTAGTAGGTACATGTGGAGGACATTCGATCGTTATCCCGTCGATCTTAACCACTCGAACACCACGTCTTTATGGCCATACACCATGGCTCGTTAAAAATGATGATAATTGAGTAAGGATACGCACGAAGGTATCATTACTTTTTATTCTATGTTAGAGCTCTTCCGTATTCGTCGATTTCTGCGTAACACGTTTCAATTATATTTACTGTTATTACTTGCCGTTAACAAGCAGCCAAATTAATGATCTACGTGGTTCAACAGTCGACAGTGCGATTACGCTTTTTACACGCTTTATATTAGCTTCACCTGTATGTATGTATGTATGTAACCGACCCCTCTGAGCTCGATTTTGTCCTCCTTTGAACGATCAGATTTAATTCAAACTTTGCGCACCTGTGAAAGATCGATGACAATGCAATAATCCGATCAAAGCATCCGATTATCCTAATTAGATTCGCCTGGATTATTTAATTCCTTTCCGCATCCTTTGCATGCGAGTAAGAGAGATAGAGCTAGTGCGCGAACTACCGCATGCGTGCAGTTCCAGACTTACTCTTTCGGACACTCATTTTGAATATGTGTTCTTAACCAAGAAACAATCGGAACACATTTTGTACATATTAAGGGCGGTTTATAGTTAGAAAATCGAACTAAATGATTTATAGTAAAAAAAATTAACTAAAAAATAAAAAATAAATAATAGTTTAAAAAAACTAGAACACACGCTTTATATAGAAAACTAAACTAAAAAACAGAAAATAAATTTTAATAAATATTAATTAAGAATAATGTAATTTTTTTTAATAAATATAAGTTATTAACAGTTTGAATAAGAAAAAAATGTTTTATTGTAAAAAAAGCGTGGTGTGCATGGTGTTAATAGTTATGAATATTTAATTGACAGATATGAGAAGGATTATCATTTCGATAATATCTTGAAAAGCACCCCCGCTTTTTTTAAAATAAAACATTATTTTTCTTATTCAAACTATTAATAACTTATATTTATTATTATTTTTTACATTATTCTTAATTAATATTTATTAAAATTTATTTTCCGTTTTTAGTTTAGTTTTCTATATAAAGCGTGTGTTCTAGTTTTTTAAAACTATTATTTATTTTTCATACTAATATTATAAATGCGAAAGTGGGATTGTTTGTTCGTTACGCTTTCACGCCTAATCCGCTGATTCGATTGTGATGAATTTTGGTATAGAGATAGATGGGACCCAGGAGACGAACATAGGCTACTTTTTTCCCGATATCTGTGTTGGATGTGTGTAAATAGAGGGCTAAACTTTGTATGAAACTTTTTATTGCGTCATCTGATTTGTTTGACAAAATCGATATTAACACGAGCGAAGCCTATCGAGACTATGTGGCCTAGGAAAGACTGTGAGAGACTGGCTCTCAATTGCAATTGCCGCAACACAATTATAAGTATTTGACGGCAGATTTTTAACTTGAGAGTAGTAGCTAGATGGACATTAAAAAAGCCCTATCACCATGCTGTGGTTTTATCACGATGTTTTCTTCTCCGAAGGTTAAGCTCATTGCAGGGATTCGAACTCAGTTAATAGACGCGGTTTCCATACACGTTACCAACTAAGCTATTATCGCTTTATATTTATAACTTAATCAAAGCGCATGTTATAAATATTGGCATAAGTTTGAGTTATCAAAGGAGGAAGGTATCAAGATGATTTTGTAGCAAAGAGCTTGTTTATTTTATAGCACTCATTTAATTAACCGGTATGGTCAAGTAAAACAATTGTCACTTAAAACACCTATTATCTTTTTCCAGCGATTGTTTTTTATTATTTTGTTACTTATTATGATTATTATTATTGTATATGTATATTTGTATTGTATTGTATTGTATTGTATATGTATATGTTCTTGAGAGTATGATTTATTTATGATTTATCTACATTACATCCTTAACTTAACATCAGGGTTCAAACACTGGTATATAAGACAGTTAAATATATGATACCAAATCGGAAAAGAACAGAAAACACAAAAAATTTCTTAAAAGAAGTGTTTTATTAAGACTTTGTCTCCATAAATAAACTATGATAAAATAGTTGTTACAAATATTTTAAAATTCATATCACGTGTTTCGGCAGTTGTTGTATAACAATACTTTTTGTTACAAGCTGTACGTAGAAACCGAACGTATGACGACAAATAGAATATGTTTAAACTGTTCAACGTACTCAAAAAATACTTCGCACTACATTATTCTCATTCATAGTCGATATTGTCTATTAATATGCCGATTTCTTAGTAATTTTTTGTTTAGTCGAATTTTACGCTTAAATCAATCATTGATGTGTTTGAGACATTTGATAAACAACTCTAGATTTTTGCGGCCAGCGATTATATACGTTCAAAGATATATTTCGTAGTACTGGAAGCTGGAAGGCCTTATGGCCAACCGTGTGTAGGCTAGTGATACGACAGCTATGTGTTGTATCTCTTACTTGTTACTAGTGAGACTCTTTAACGAAATATAATCGCGTAAATTATTATCGTGTACCATTGGCTTTAAGTATTGTTTATAATAACAGAGATTGGGAGTATAACGTAACATGTAATCATCTTCATTGTCGTAGTCAAAAAACGTGCGTCGCTGGAGCTTAGTCCTTCCTAATGATTACCACAACGACCAGATCTGTACTGGAATCAACGCAGCGAGTTTATAATGGCAAGTGGTTTACACTGCGTGTTCGGATCAAATACATTGTAGATAACAAGATTGTACACCTTACTACAACTAATTAATTTGTAATACAAAAGAGATAATTAAATACATTGAAGTAGAAGTGTTTCGAGTAAAATGTATTTTCTATCATCTACCTTATAGTTGCTAATAAACTAACCCTATTGCCCGCTGAAGGTGTTCCAGGAGTGGAGTAAATCAGATACCGTTCTCAAGGTTATCTAGGAAAGCGGTTGCAGAATAAATAATTATGAAACGTGCTCGACTGATATGTACATATTTCAGTAGTACCATGGAATTAGTATCCTTGTGTGTTATCTATACAGATATTGTAAAGCGGAACAGTTTCTTTGAATGCACTAATCTTAGGAAATACTAGTAGGATATCGAAAATTATTTTTGTATTTGATAGAGCAATAATTGGGAAAGGTTTTAGGCTATTTAACATCACGCTACCACGAATTAAGAGTGAAGCTGTATTTTTTTCTCTTTATTTTTATAATTGGGGTTTGATCACAAATTGATCATGTCACCCTAATGATAACTTTCGAAGTTAAGTAGGGATCATATTTACATTATCTATTTTCATCGATCCCGAATGCCACACATAACCAGGTTGTAAAGCATCCTTGCTTCTCTGAATCTCAAAGAAGCGAGTATGCTATTACATAAACCGACGGATCTTAATGATTTCTGTATTTAGTTTCAAGCGCTATTCTTGGAACTTGGTTATATGAGCAGTCTGCCATAATATGATGTACATCCCCTATACTATTACATACATCACAATTTGGCGACGGCATCATTGTTATTGAAAACCGTTAAAAAAATTATTAGATAAAATTTTAGTTCTATGCGATCGAAGTCGCAGGCACGGCTAGTATAGTGCATTACTATTATAATTTCAAAATCAATTTATCTCTGGTTTTGTATTAATTGTCATGGCTTTATCGTTTTCGTTTCGCGTCACATAGCGTATCTCGTTTGCAACAATCTATTTTTTGTTATACAACTGGGAGTTTGTTGTTGGCGCTACACCCAATTTTTTAACTTACAACTGAAACATGGACTTAATCAGTTTGAAGGCCTATATTTTACGTAATAAAAAATATATTAAATTAAAGCACACTCGAAAGCGCAATAACCAATTACTCGTTCGATGAAGTAATTAAAATGATCCAGTTTAATTAAATATTATAATAAAGAGTAATAACATGCATTCGGTTGCACACATCAATCATACACGGTATTAATATCTGAGACGTTGCATTGAACAGAGACATGATCTTAATTTATTGGTGTTACTGATCAATACATTGATGTGGTTTATGACTTATTAGATATTTACGAGTTCAATTGGCTGTGGTCAATGTTCTTAATGTGTATTATAATAATATATCCTCTGAGCGGTAATGTCTGATTTGAAAAGGTATAAAATATTCAACGTACGTATGAGGTCAGATGCAGTTTTTGGCACTTTATTGCGAGCTGAGATTTAGATTTTGTTTCGTAATTATTGACAATTTAGCTGAGGGCAGTATTATCTGTTAATATCAAATGGAACACTATCTTTTCATATTGTTGCGGAACCGAATCAGTTAATGAAATATTTTCGATAAAGTATATTCGTGGTGTTTTTTACACTTATAGTTTAGCGTTATGACCATAATCTGGCCTGATCTTAAGTGACGATACGGCCCAAGTTTGTAGACACGTTAAACTTGTGGAGGAACTGACTCTCAAGTGCAACTGCCGCAACATATCTAAGTATTGGTATTTTTAGGCAGGTTTGAAACTTGAGAGTGGTAGCTAGCCAGATGGGCATTAGAAAAAGCCCTATCACCATGCTATGGCTTCTTCACGTTGTTTTCTTCACTGTACGTTTAAGCTCATTGTAGGTGGATTCGAACTCACGTCCCTTGATGCGGAGTCCGTACACACTACCACTGAGCTATAATCGGTTCAAATTCAAAATCGCGGTTTATTCTGTTATCGATGTAGAAACCAGAAACATTAAACTTTTTGAATGAAGTTCCTTATTGCAAGGTACGAACTTGGAGGATGGAGGGTAAGCGAAAAAGTGCAATTGTCGCTTACGATATTTTGTCCTCGATAACCTTACTAATATTATAAATGCGAAAGTCAGTTTTTTTTTTCTTACGCTTTCACGCCAAAATAGCTGAATCGATTATGTTGAATTTTGGAATAGATGGGAACCTGGAGACGGTGATAGGCTATTTTTTCTCACGAAAACTTATTGAAAGTGGGGTAAAGACAGGGATAAACTTTGTATAAAACTTTTTTTTGCATCATGCGATTTTTTCACAAAATCAGTATGAACGTGAGCGATGCCGCACGTAAAATCTAGTGATATAACATAGTAAAATCACACGAGTGTAACGTTAATTGTTAGTAATAAAAACGGCGCCTATAAATATTATCACGGGATTAAGCATACAATATGCACAATAAAAATATGTGAACAGACAATTGACCAAGAATAAACAAATTAACTTTACTCAACTTGTGTACTGAACAATTAAGTACTTTTTGTGATGTATACCTACGTACAAACAAATTATTTTTATAGCTTTGTCTGTCTAAAGAGCTTTAACTTTGTTAAATCATAATAAATCAATTCTTGTAGAAACTTCTTTTTTAACAGGTAATCTAATAATACAATATTTAATTTAGAATGATATTAAAAGTACATGCTAATTCTTAATGAATATGGCTTTGTAAAGACCTTATTTGTATGTGTGACTGTAAAATATTTACGAGTTCTGTTTTAGCTCTGTGCCAGAGTGGCTGAACCTCGGCTTGCGTTGCTGAGGAAAAAACAACAAACATTCGCGAGCCGAACTAACAGATCCTAACTTGCTAAATTGAGTGGTCCTAACAATGACCTCATCGGGCGAGCCGCGCAATGGCAGCGGGGGTAGTCCCTAACAGAACCGTGTACTTACCGTGTAGGTATACACGAATGATATGCGGTGTGATGATGTAATCTCAGTGATGTAGAGTGTCACTGTATCGCGCCAGCAGACTCGCTAGAGGAAGATGAGATTGTGGCTATAATGCTAATCCTATGAGGTATATAAAAAAAAAATATGCACGTGTGAAAACGTGTGATATAAATTTCATGATTCGTTTTTATAAATCTACTAACTGGCCCGGAAAACCTCGCATCACCTCACAAATATTTGAACGTTTCGGTTTTTCTATACCATAATATGTGTGTATTATACATATAAATTTTCGACGTGAACCACTCTATTGTTGTATTCATCTATTGTTGAAAGTTCCATTAAAATCCATTGAATAGTCTAAAACATCTAAGCGACCAGACATCGGAAGTGACTTCATTTTATACTATTTAAAGATTACTTTGTAAATTTGTTACATTTTAAAAATTAAGATGTTTTCGTTTTAATTAATCTGATGGTAGATTACCCTTTCATAAGAAATAATCCATATAAGATTGATTATGCTTTACTTACTGACGATGCGAAGAGATATACATAAATAGCAATCGATCGCAAAAACTTTCAAACAAAACAGAAGATTATAAATTGCAATTTACTTTGAAATTCAATTAGGCTCGATGTGAAAACGATTTGTAATATTGAATAAAAGGTGTGGTGCAATAAATAAAAAAACCTAAAATAACAACGGCACGACTTGTTAACGGTTGTGACGATGAAGAAAAGATGTAAATGCATTATTGATTGACATCAAGGCTAATTAAGTGATTTTCTTTTTTTTTTGTTGGTGCTATGAACGTCAAGTGTAATCGAAAGCTCACATTGCAAAATTTACAACCTACTGATAGAAGTGGAATTTCTAAAAATATACTTATCATTTTTACAAAATGTATATTATCGTTTTCAAAATTCGCTGACTGAAGGGCTCTTTGATAAGAGACGAGAATAAATCTTTACATAGTATAAACTAAAGTCACTTCAGCTGTCTGTTCGCTTAGATCTTTTAAATTATTCAACGGACTTTAATGCAGTTTTCAGCTATTAGATTAGATAGAGTAATTCACGAGGAAGTTTTATATGTGTAATACATACATATTATAGTACAGAAAAGCCAAAAAAAATTAAAGACTTGTAATGTTATACGAAGTTCAACGGTTCAGCTATTGTGTAATAAAATGTTATAATAAGACCGCGACAATTTATTTTGGATGTACAACGACATGTTAATCATTTTTATAGGGACCAGTCGTATATAAAATGCCTATTCTTATTATTATTTTGTATGTGATATTACGTTCACAATTATTATAGCTATGTATTATAATTTACGTACCTGTTAGAAATTATTACTATTCATGTACTCAATCATACATATAAATAAACAACATAGTTCATTTAAAATAAATAGAATAATAGGTTTTTATTCTCTTTGACTTTAGTTGAAATGTACACGTATATTTATATAATAGGTGCTGTGTATATGGTGGAAATATATAATTACTTTCTTGAATTAAAATTATCTTTTTCAAGTACTTCATATTTTCTTCTATCCTGACTTTTTCCAAAAGGCTTTTAACTTCAAAAACCTACTGTAATAATTTGTTCGTTTCTATATCATGGTACAGCGGACACGCCTTATTGTTGTTAGGTCAGTCGATAGGCGGTATAACAGCATTCAACTTATGAAGAATGCGAGTCTAACACCTTTTATTTTACATTTCATATGGTTCATTGCTCATACCTACAGTATATACCGATTCATTGTAGATATAGTTATGGTTTCTGTTTTACTTTTTAAGGATCCAACATAAAATTATTTTACTAGATGATGAATTAGAGATTTGGCAGTTATTAGGTTTACAAATTGGATTAAATCACTTTTAGTTCATGCTTCACCAACTATGCTAGCATACTATATTCTATGTACTATATGTAAAATATAATCTGAACAACAAAGATTCAAAATCAAATAACAAATATCTGACCTTTATAACTTAACATGTACAAAATGGCAAAGATTTATTGTTAGAATTAATCGTTGAATCATTCTAAAGCGCTATAAACTATTGTTGTTCGTTTCATAACTATTAACATTTTAAACTTAATCCATGGCGTCAAAGATGTGATGCTAAGCAACTTCTCAAATAGCAAACATCAATAATAGTTCTTCATCTTTTGTGAAATAAAAAGATTTTCATAAGTTTCAATGAAATATTACTTACTACCTTTTACCTACACCGTGAGTTGCATTAATTTTAATTTTTTTAAAGCCAATCGGATGATGCAATAACAGTTTCATACAAATTTTATCTCTCCTTTACCCTAATTCCAATAAGTTTTTCGTGACAAAAAGTAGCTTATCACCGTTCCCAGGTTCCCATCTATTTCTATATAAAATTTCATCATAGTCGAAAACAAACAAACTCACTTTCGCATTTATAATATTACTGTAATATGATGGTAAGGATTATTTAATCTTAGAAATAGATCAAAGTTAACTGTGTTTTAGGTATTATTTATTTTCTTTAAGTTCCATTGTAAATATTTTCTCATGATATACAAGACTTAATCCTAAACGAAATAGTCCGCAGTAACATTCTTCTTATTTCAATTTGTTACATATAGTATCTGTAACGCATTGCCCTAAAACGGCAAGACTGACAATCAAACGGACAAGTGGACGTACGGTTTACAAGATTTTATCTGTATTATGTGGTCGCCTGTAAGTTGTCGAGGAATATGGTGATTAGGTTGAGAATTTATTACCATATATTGCCCACATACAACACGGAGTTATGCAAATTATATGATTTTTAATAACTTCACATGTGGTACCGTTAGTAAAGCGCAACTAAATATAGTAACATATTGATACGGAATAAAATGTAAAAAATAATTGAATCAAATATATATATATATATTTTAAACTTTGTTAAATTGCTGAAGCTGAATCTATTTATTTACTTTTATGTTCTTATATCATAACGATGGTACTGTAATAGTTACTCATGATTATATACAAAGTGCTAGGTATCTGTAATAGGTAAGTAATAGGAATCTGTACCTAGTTTTTTTTAATATAGTTTATAGGTATAGCGTTATGGCTACAATCTGATCTGATATAACAGGTATTTGACGGCATCGTTTAAACTTGAGGATGGAAGTCAGCTAGGTGAACTTTGAAAAAAAAAAAACCCTAACCCTATGCTGTGGTTTCTGCATAATGTTTACCAAAAGCTCAAACTTATTGCAGGGATTCAAACTCACGTCCATTGACGTGGCATCGGTACACGGTATCATTAAGCCACGATTGATTTAATTGACCATGTCACGAACACTTCATCCCAAGATTAGTAATTGTATTTCCAAGATTATCTGCCAAGAGGCTCATAGACTGGTATGATGAAGGGGAATGCGATGAATTGTCTACTTATAGATGGTCGTTTATGTTTTTTGATTATGGTGTGCTTATTATTAGGCATAGTGTCATCATATTGTCATGCTATTTACTACTAAAAAAAAACAACTGCAAAAAGTTTTTATGACAATAATAAAATTCACTTGTTACATATAGTCCGAGTCTGTACTCTGTGTAAATCCAGATAATATCTTGAAGAATCTTTTGATGTCTTCGTTAAAATGCCTCTAGTCGAAAGTCAGGGCTTCCAGTCGCTCGGGTCTCGTGTACCAAGTATTTGCGCTTGGCATTTTCAAAAGGTATATACGGAACATTTAAGATTGTTCAACAATTCACTAAGAATCTCTACAAGGTTTATTTATGTTCCTGTAATTTATTGCAGCTTAAATTTAAGAAATAATAAGGTGCGTCTGCATACTTGATCTTATAAATTGAATTTGAATTCAATAGTTAGCAGTAAAGTCCGAGGTATTTGTGGAGGAATGTAAAAGTAAATGCGTTAACAATTTTTGAACTGTACTAGATTTTACGTGCGACTTTACTCTGTAGACTTAACCCTGTAAACTGTTATTGGTTAATTTTCCTCGCGAAAAACTTATAAAGAGGGCAGTAAAGGATAAACTATCTATGAAACTATTTAATGCGGCATCCAATTTTTAAGTTTTATAATTGTATATAATTAATAATAAAAGTGTGCATATTTGTTTTTACAAATTACTTTAAAAAGTGTTGGAACGGAGTTGTAAAGGTGGTAAAATATCGTATTCATGAAGCTAAAATTTGGCAGGTAGGCAGTATATACATAGTAGACAGATAAATAAGGGTTTTTGAAAATTCAGGTCTACCTGTAATGACATCCACAAATAAATAAATAAATAACATTTGATAGAAAAATGATCTTTGTGTCAATCCACACCCAGAATTCCACCATAATCATTAGATAAAATCAATATTAATATAAACGGAGTCGTGGGTAAAAGCTAATGATAAATAAGCGATGATAGCTCAGTGGTAGTGTGTACGACTTCGCGTCAAGGGTAGTGCGTTCGAATCCAAGCACCTACAGTGAGCTTGAGCTTTCGGTGAAGGAACACATCGTGAGGAAACCATAGTATGGTAATACGGCTTTTTCTAATGCCACCTGGCTAGCTACCACCCTCAAGTTGTAACACCTGGCGCCAAATACCAATAGGTGTGTTCCGGCGGCTGCACTTGAGAGCCAGTTCCTCCACAGGTTTAGCGTGACTACCAACTTGGGCCGTATCGTCATTTAAGATCAGGTGAGATTATGGCCATAACGCAAAACATTAAGTATAAAAAAAAGTGAACAGCAACCCGTAAGTGTTCTGAAAATCAGAGGTAAATGTCGCTTAATTTTTCCTGCTCCACTATATATATTGCGTTATAACAATATGTGTATAATCCCATCTAGTGATAGTGTTTTACATAAAAACAAAACTAATTCCGATGACTATGTTATTATTTTAAATTTATAATTCTGACTATACAATTATTATTTGTATAGTTATTTAATAGGCGTACGTTATAATATCCTTTATACAACAAAAATGACATACAATATATCTAAATGAGAAATAGTACTTATATATAATAAGATAAAATATAAGCATACTTATTTATGCAGAGCGAATATATATGTTTTACCACAATTTAAAGCCTACAAGAGTTATAACTTGTATATAAATAAATTTATAAGGCAAAAATAAGTAATGCATAACAAATGCACATCTAGTTGCGTTACATTGTCGCTTAGCGTATACGATCCATAATATGTTATAGTATAAAGTACAAGATATTGTAGACACATACCAAATGTCTTAGCCAGCTTATAATAGTAACAGATATAATGCAAAAGTAATCGCAGATATGCAATTATAATTGAACATTAGTGTTTTTACCAGCTATAAAATATTTTCTTTATAAATGCATGGTATGCATTATGAATATATATCACATCTCCCTGGAACGAACGCCCGCAGTGTGAGCCGTGGACACGGGTAAAAAATTAACCTCAAATAAATACGTGAACAAAGCAATAATTAAGTTGCGATGCGCATTATACTCGATACTCGCAACGTATAAGGAGGTAAACGTACCCATCACAAAAACTATCAACGAAACGTTGAAGAGGTCATTTACAATTTGAAGAATTCAATCTGCGACAAAACTTGACCGTACTTTTATGTTAACTCGATGCTTTTCTCAGATCCCAGTAAAATAAAAGTTAATGGAACACGTTGAATTTATTCAACAACTTTTTTTTTTCCAAAATATATTTGTCATTCTCCGGATGATATACTGTTTTGTTGCGAGACCGCTCCCATTGGACTATAGATTCTTAGTATCATTATATTCTACACAGCATGTTTCTCGTATCTAGTATACTAGTAATGTTTCCAAATAATTATTAATTTATGTTTCATTCTACGCTGTGACAAGGGTATGCGTAAGCGCTGGTGGGAGTCGTTACCTTCACCATTGTGCGTATTTGTTTCATAATCACTTGATAAGATCAACATTGTAACTCATTTCATAATACTCTCTATTAACACAAGAAATCACTTTTTAAGACGCGGTTAAAAATTTACTCACTAATGTAGTTACAGAACGTAAATATATTTATGGACAATTAGATATCTACATTTTAATAAATACAGTGCTCTATATAAATAAATTTATTAGTATTATACTTTAGGTTAAAAACATTTATCTAGTTTAAAATAAACTGAATTAACATGCAATAGTTTATGTTATTATATAAAGCAATCACTTTGATACTAAAAAGGTCACAGTGAACCGTAAAATTAGACAAAAATGGTAAACCAATAAACACATATTACATGGAAAGACAAATTGTTTGAATTATTCAAACTTCTATGAATATTCATTGTGTATTGAAGCTTCGGGTTCGGCTTTAGCTTTGATATTCATTCGTATTATATAATGAATATTCAATTGAACATTGGAACAGAAAACTTAATAAAAACAAGAAAAATCTTTATTTCATTTAATCTTTGAAAGGTACTTATAAATAATTTAAATTCTTCCACGTTTGTACTGAATGGGAATACACACAACGACACATTAAATCTTGGTCTTGTATAATACAGTTACTATAAATATCGTTCTTCCGAATATATAGAATTGTATATAGAACACCTTTTAAATATTGAAGAACTGTTCCAAAATTGTAGATTTTTAGTTTATAACCTATAAACACTTTCAAGGTTTGTTTGCGACAACTTCTATATACAATTTAACCAGAAAAACAATAACCTTTAATATAATAATCATGGACAATATAGTTAACTATTAGAGACAATTTTTATATTATGTACCAATATTTTAAGAGATTATCTCCTACAAATATAAAATATAAAATCTATTCATCAGCTACCTTAATATAATAATAATATAAACTATTGAATTTTGCTACTTAATATAATAATCTCATGTTAAACCATGTGCTTTATCAGCAAATATTACATATTTAAAGTATAAGTGTTATAAATTAATTGAATTTGCTTTTGTGATTTAATTACTGGTTTACAAAATAATTTTCTGTTAATAGTACTATTAACTTTTAATATTTCATAATGACCACTACCATTGGAAAGATACGCAATTATTTTAGTTTTAAACCCACTTTTCAGATCGAAGTGAAATGTTTTGTAGTGGACAATAAAATGGAAATACCGAAGTTTTTGGAAAAAAGTCGAATTAACTATGGTCATAATATTAATATCTGAAGAGGACGTTGACGTCATAATGTAGTTATCGATTAAGATGACTACAAGAATTGCGAAAGCTGAGCCTGGTCTCTGCCATCACGGGAGTTTGAAGTGTCGCCGTGGTACGTTTTAGTAGATAGTGCTGGGTGATTAGCACATGTCCCACACACCTAAGGCCACCCAAGGGTGTCAAAAGGTATCGAAGCTTGTATGGGACTCATTAATTCTAGGAGATTTAAAAAAAAAAAAAACATACATTTAATAATAATCAAGAAGCGATGAGAGGGAATTTAGTCTTCAATAAATATGATAATTTATAAACTCAACTCAACTCAAAACCGTGGTAGTGGTTCTACGATAGCATCAGAATTCGCCGACTGACTGACTAGAAGCCAAACATGCCGTATTCAGTTAGCAGTTTTCGTCAAGAATTTCCAGTTGCGATACACGAACGTTGATCAATGCTTTGGTCAGTAATTTTTTCCCATGGCCGTTCTACGTATGGCAAAATGATTTGTTAAGCCATTGAGCCCCTGTACTTGTGTTTAGTTTTATTACCTACCCGCCGCGTACACTTGATTTGGTAAGGCGAGTGCGGAGTGAAAATTGTTTAACTTTTTCAACGGGGCCAATTTGCAATTATTATTTTATAGCGACAAGTTGCATAATTGAGTTTTTGTATCGGCGGACGCGGGGAGAAATGCCGACGTAAACGCCGCCCATATTAGGCCTTGGTCATGTTTATTTTATTGTTATTTAATGCATTAGAATCACTGTGATGTTTTGTACAAGTTAAAACGTCTGTACGTTGCATTTATATTATTATAGAGGCATGTTTGGTCCCTTTAATGGTACCGCGTGCGGTATATGAAAAAAAGTTTATTAACATTTTCATATTTCATTTGATATAATAAATGTAGAAAGTTAAAACTAACGTATTATTAGTTATGCTAATTTTATATTACCGATATTAATATTTGTAAAATATACAATAAAATATATTCAATATAAATGTGAGTAAACAACAGTTAAGTGCTACATGATGATTGAATAAATTGTCTATTAATGTTATTTTAGTTAGTTCTTTAGAATCACTGGATAATGACTGTACTAAGCCAGTACAATGAAAGTCAATAGCCACCATCGGTGGTCGTCACAATGTCACGCATTATACACTAGTTCAACTCGAAACGCAATAAACCACGAGTTACTATGATGGATTTCTAACCATATGCATGGTAGTGATTTGGTAGTGACAGGTCGGGGAAATTTCGGATTTGGTTATGGACATCTTAAAAGTACTACATTGGTTTTTGACATTATTTGGATATTTGTATGTGAACAATATGAAATTAATTTTAGAACGTTATTTTTAAAATGTAACTAATCTTTCCGGTCGAAAATTTCTTATTCGACTCCGTCCTTGTTCGAAAATATTCATATGAATATGAAAAGTTTTTTTATTGTGAATATCCGATAGCTTTCTGAAACGGTTATGGTATTCCTTTTGAGTAAATTTAACTTCGACAATATTACCGTTGAAGCGATATTTTTGTTCCACTATCAAAATCGAATACGTACTACTTTTACTTTAACAAATAGTTAATAGGAAAAGGAAAAACTTATAATAAAAAAATAGAAAACTTCTTTAGTTTTTTTAATTTAATGTTTATTATATTTTTTCTATATTTTTAATTCGAGAACATAAAGATTTAAAGGTAATATTATCTCCAGACTTATGTCTAAGTACCTAATCAAGTGTACTTCATAGTATAGTCGATCCATCCTAAATTGTACCATACACATTTCCTTTCCGCTCATGATATCGACACCTTCAAGCGTTCTTAAAGAGAGTCTTCTTTGGAACGATAGTATAGTGACGGCTACCAAAGAAACGTGTTACTTTTCACTTAACTGTTCTATGAAAAATAACAACAGAGCGCATTCTACATGCAGTACGACAATTACATTCAAGAGATCTGCTATTAATTTAAATCACGAAGACGATAATAAAAACATTGTCATATTACATGATAAAATAAAGGTCTCGTAAGAAAATAAACGCTATTCATATTAAAGCTGTATCACCTCACAAAACAATTGTGCGTTAAAACATACGTCCTAACATGTTAAACGATACGTTTAAAAAGTAAAGCAAAAATCTTTAACACAATTCATTGCTAGTTAATATTTTACATTGGTTCCGTAATTTAAACGAAAATTACAGTTGTTAATTGTAGATTCATGTCAAAAAAATAACAATAATTAAAAGTATTTTAATCGGTCTCGTATCTTTTGGCGCTCAGGGAAATTAAAAATAATCATAAATACTTGTTACCGCTACTGACAGGCCAGTTAGCAAATTAATAATACACATATTTTTAAATGTGCCACGCATAAAATCACATAAAAATATTTTTGAATAAAATACACAATATTACAATATAGTGCTTAATTGTTGTAAAATATACATAACACCGAGAATAAGAATTTAACACTCGCTTTTATTATGAACTGTAAATATATTTTCGAATGGGCATTGACTACAGAACTCTAAAACAAATGAAACTCGATAGAGACAAATAACAAGTGGGTCTGCCCGCAATTTATCTAAGATTTCAATAGAGTATACCAGGTGCAATTAGATTAATGAATTATTTGCTCTCGAGAGGTGCTATTTATTTAACTGTCAATTTGCAGGCACTTGTCTGCTTAGGAGGACGGCTGTGTGAACTGGAAGTGAAGTTTTGTCGTGTAATGACGTCGTACTATTTATCTAATTATTAATGGCAAAGGCATTTGCAGGTGCCAACTTTTGTACCGTAATATTATCTCCTAGCCTTAGTTTACGAAAAGTATGTTGACTTACTGTTACTTTTCATATCTTTGCAAGTATTAATCAATCAAACGATAATTATTCAAGAAGGGAAACAAGCAATAAGACTTTTATTGTGGTATTTGTGACAATGTTGACGTGTATAGTGTATTATTTACTACTGCAGTTGTTTTGAGGAGTTTTTGTTAAAGAAAATTATGTATGTATTACATTATATTGGCAGTTTATATCTACAGTGATATGAGATAATGCGTAGGCGAGGAATTTATCTACGTTGTTTTATTAAAGTCTTGTCAGAATGATCAATGGTTGTTCTACGGCGACGCTTTTAGATTACGTAATTTGTTTGTTGTAGTTGTAAGCTTGTTTAATGATTTAAGATTATATATATTATGTGCGTATTCATACTAATTTCGTTACATTAATGAGTGTATTTAATGTATCGATACATTTTATCTTATCTCTGAAAAGGCAGACTCGTTTCGAAAATTGATGGAGCTTAATTTTTTTTATTGACTAATTATTTTAATGTTTTTATTTAACCAATACTTTGTTTTACGGTATGTAACATTGTCGATGCATTAGAGGACAGTAAAACTCGAATCTTTGCAAACTAATGGAAGAGTTTTTAGTGAAAACAGTCTTTCATATATTTTTTAAAAATAGTATCGCTTTTATTGTACCACTTCGTAATTCTCGATATCTAGATATATTGATTTTGATTTGATTTTATAATGGTCAGTGTCCAGTCAGTTACAGGTGCCTACCATTTCAAGTCGGTCCTGGATATATACGAGCTGATCCGGTAGCGCGGCACATCACACTTGCACATCCACGCGTTAAATACAAAGGTTCTGAAAGTCTCGTCCTAGCTCTGAATGTGGTTCGGCCTTTTATTATTACATATATACTTCCGTAAAGTCCATTCATTCTGACCGAAAGTCAAAGTTAGTGGATTTTAGAATGCTGATCGTAAAATAGTTAGGTAAGGTTCCGCTAGAATTAGATAGTCTCGCGTTAATTATTTACAGCTTTTGCCAAGGTCCGGCTACTCTGGTGCCGGTGAAGCTGTTGAACCTTTTGAAAGAAATATCATCAAGTCAGTTCCAAAAAAAAATTATTAGTAACGCGGCACGTGTAAGTGTGCGACTATGGAATATTTTACACAATCGTTTTCTATTATTACAGTGTTATTACTTAAAATGAATAATATACGAAATAAACACCAACACTGTTAAATTATTCTCCAAACAGAAATCACGAAAGTATGGGCTGATAAATGTTCTTTGACGTAAATTGCAAGGCGGCGCGTGATCGGAATACGACCCACTCGTTAGCCGCGGATCAATTGACTTCCACCTTATTTACGTTAAAGAATTTATTTAAATATTGGCCATTGTATATTTAAATGGGCATGTAATATTATTCACATCGCCACTGTTCGGTATTTAAGTATTTTTATGTGAACTTAATTATACAAATATATTTTCCGTATATACTTATATAATTAAGATTATTGTATAGACTCTGATGAACTTCGAAACCGTGATAACTAATATCATGAATGAATTATATAATCCTTTTTATCCGGCAAAACAAGCGTTTTTTCAGGATTGAAAATGAAAATTGAAAATTGGTAAACTTGTTAGCGACTTCTGACGTGAATTTTTTCTGTTCGGTATCTGAGAAAATAACTAAGATTATAAGCTACGATTGAATTTCCATGGCTATAAATAAATTTTTGTATCCTTAACTCCGACACGGTTTAACTGATTACCCTGAAGAGTGGTACATATGTATATATTTTATATGTAGTTTTTCACGGAGCAGGTTTTTATTTTAGTCCTAAATGATGGTGGTGGTTTTGTAGTCCAATTATTGATCACTGCAAAGTGTGGGACAATGTTTGACCGAGTAGCAAACTCTAGGCTACCGACCATACCTACCATAATCTACACAGATTATAAACATGTATACACAATTGACGTTTGCTTTATAATTGTAGTAATATGTTGTGAGGTAGCTCGTAGGAGATAACAGTTACGTTCGATTGGATCTTAATCACCATACACTACGTGTAACATTTACCATTTATTTCTCAGATGTATAGCTTACCAGGTTTAACAGGTGTATATTCTGTTATGAGACGAGATGATACGTATGTTTACCTGATTTGGTTGCAACCACCAGGCACATGCTGAAAACTCGTCATAGTCAATTCCTTTTAGCTTATCGCATTTTGGGATCCGTCTATTTATATGCAGTTACGAAGAACCCTAAAGGATTATATATTCTCGAAGTGGAGTCGATATCTTGGTTATGCTTTTATTTACGTGTCGACTATGCATTCGATGAGATATAGTAGATATTTTTCCGTATTATTACTAAAACAATCTCATCTAAAATTTGTATACCTATGGTATGTTAAAAATACTGTTTCGTTATTTAATAACTAAAGAAAACTAAATTACAAAAAGAAGAATAAAAGAAAACGGAATAAAAACCAGTGCATGTATTTGTTATCTTTGAAATAATTTATTTAACTGGCAATTAAGATATAAGCAGGTATTGATACCATCGCAAATTAATGAGACAGACATTAAGCTTTATAGGGACTATAAATACACGTTCAAATTTGATTGGGTATTGAAATTCGTATATTTTATTTTAACTGTATTTTGATTATTATCGCGCGATGTTTCGTTTTATAATAATCCTGTAAATGAACATTTTTATAGTTACTAGGTTTAGCGTTATAGCCACAGTCTCACTTCTGAAATGAAAGCTTTTTACAGGCGCTTTGGACAATTTATGTATGAGCAACAACTTCCAGGTTCCACCACTGACATGCTTGCTTTCCATGCTATAAACAAATAAAATAACGTGAAATATTAAAATTTACCTAAATATATCATATACATGTTTATTTATTAATTATTAAGTCAATTAAGGTCTTGCGCAGCAATTATTTTTAAAATAATAAAAAAGAGTCGCTTACTTTTTTTTATTTGTTATACCTGCAATCACTTCGTAGTTTTGCTGGTAACTTACATTGTTAATGTGATTAAGAGACTCGTATGTAGTGGAAGCCTGGTACTGTTGAAATACAGTGACAAGCTACAAAAGGACAGCCACATATTATATCCCAACTTATAATGTTCTACAATAACATTATATAGACCAATGCGAGTTTGTTTGATACGTTTTCACACCTTAATTCAACCTAACACCATTAAATTTTAAGTACACATTTTTCATCCACACAGAAAAGAACATAGAGTAGCTTCCTTCTTTTTTTTTCTCCGGGATAGAAAAATATCTTTTGCATTGATAAAAGATACATTAACTTGGGCGAAGTCACAGGCAAAAGCTAATTTTAATATAAAGTTGTACCAAACAGTTAAATACTCATAACGCAACAACTACTCAATGATTTATTGATCACACTTGCAGCCGATTGATGCCCGGAAGCTTCAAAAATTATGTAGTCTATATATCATTACGATATTCCATACGGAGTTAAGCAGTAACGATACATTATTAATTTTATTATCTGCTCGTCAAAACAGGACATTGTAAGCCGGTTTACGGAACTTTGGATACACGGTAGCTTTAAATATAGTAAAATAAAGGGAATTATGTAAACTTGTTTTTACCGTAAGCCGAAGGTTTGGAATTATCTCCCAGGTAGTTTTTGCTTTTTCCTATAATTCTTATATATAAACTTTTCGTGTGACAACGTTAGTTGCCATACTCCTTTGAAACGAATCGACCGATTTTTATGAAATTTTAGATGTATATTTGGTAGATCTAAGAATGGGTAAAATCTATATTCATACTCCTAACTCCGAACATCTTTTTTTTTTTTAATTTTTAAATGCTGTGTTACTAAATAATACATAGAACCCCAATTGTTCACTCTCCTACCCTCATCTTCTCATTTCTAATACAACCAAAGAAACTAGAAATAATATATAAGACAGAACAATGTTTGTCGGGTCAGCTAGTAATTGCTATAAAATTCTACAACTTGTGCTTAAACTGGCATCGAAATTGTTTGATATAACGAAGTAGAATATTACATATATTTATTCTTGCACAATGCTTAAAAGGTATCCTTCACACATTTGTAAATGACAACTTTCGCACTAGGAAATCAACCTTCTATTGTGACGGACTTTACAGATATTAAAAGAAGTGTGAGTGCTGTCTCTGATCTCTGGCAACAAGGGAATTTGAAGTGACGCCGTGGTGCGTTTAAGTGGGTAGTGTTGGGTGATTAGCACCCAATGAGTCACCACGTGCCCTTTCATCTGGGCCTGAGCCCGGATAATGCGTTTGTGTTTACACGTTGCGATGAGGAAATCCGTAAAGAAATTAAAACACGTCAATAATAAAAGACACTTTACAGATACAACTCACGAACAAAACATAATCAGAGCAAGAATATCCATTCATCCATCAGAAATAATTATCCTGTCTGGCATTTGAACCCACAAGACAGCGTAGCGGCAGTTGAATGTTTAATATATTACGTTGCATCACGGTCGAAGTGGCATTTGGTAATTAATGGCTTCTTTGGTTTTCAATAAGGATAATACCAATTTAGGTTATTGTACTTATTAACCAATAGAAAATTAAATTGAAGCGATATTTATCGTCTTCAAGAGTAGCATAAATACCTTAGTAATGGAAAACTACATATATGTGCGATTTCTTATGCTGATGGGTCAAACGGTGTTGGGGTTGAACAATTTCATATATACAGATATACATTTTAATATATATATAATTTAGAACTTCAGAAACATCTTATATTTTTAGTTAATTCGTTAGCTATTGACCTGAGTAAATTGTATCAAAATCATTTCAGGAATTCTTTTATTGCAAATTTAATACTTTTACCCCTATGTCCTGGAGGAACTCTTCCTATCACATCGACAAAAAGTAACATATATATTAATGCATAATATTGGTTTACGCCATGTCAAGTGTCATCAAATCTATCCTGTTATTTTAAAGTGTTTCGTATTAATGTTTTATTATTGTGTTATTAATGTATTGTATTGTGTATGTATTAATATTTTATTACAAAATAGTAGTAAGAAGAAAAAAGAAAAAAGATCTTGACATACAACATAGCATAATAACATTATCTTATAAAACAGCAAAGTTGAACAAGTGTTGCATGGGGTCGAAAAGGTCCCTGTCTTAGCATGAGGCTGCAGGCCTACAATCAGAAGCACTGCAGTGCTGATATTCGGACAGGGCATTGTGGTACGTCCACCTTCACGGCCGGATTATCACACATTGATCACTACAGTAATAACAATACGTGCTATAAATCGTATTTAAAAAAATGATAATGTACTATCATCATATCATACTAATATTATAAATGCGAAAGTGAGTTTGTTTGTTTGTTAGGCTTTCACACCTAAACCGCTGAATTGATTGTCATACATTTTGGTACAAAGGAAGATTGAAACAAGGATACGGAGGTAGGGTACTTTTTTCACGACATCTTTATCGGAATTGGGAGAAACAGAGCGATAAACTTTGTCTTGCGTCATCCGACAAAATCGATATTAATGCGAGCAAAGTCGCATGTAAAATCTAGTAATAATTAATAATAACACGTCCTATAATAAATGAAATTGCGCTATACAAATATAACACAGTAAATATCTTCGTTAAAAATAATGTGCTCATTGTAGTACAAAGCTTGTTAATTGAGTATAGTAGTTAAAAACCCTACAGAATTAACTGGAATGTGGTCTGCCAATTAACTTATATTCATGTTTAATTTAGTGCTATTCTTGCGACAATAATAAACAGTTTTTAAATTTTTCTTTAAACCTAATAAAATATGACGAATGGTAAAAATAAACTTATAAATTTGCAGATATACGTTTATTACTTTAAATCACTACCTATCTCATAATATATTATGCTTCTAATGAGGCTTAGTTGTATATGGTAATGTAATGACTCGAAATTTTATTATATTTCGCTAAATCAACGATGGTCTATCAATTTTATGAGTGGATTACAAATTTAACATAAATATTGGTTATACACTAACAAGCGTTAAAATATTTTGGTCATTAATTTATCACGAATGATAGATACTTTGAGCTTTGTAACATACATTTAAATGTATTCATATTATTCACGTATGAGTTTGAAAGTAGCTCCAGCGGTAGGAAGTTGATAGGGAACTGTTTGTCTCGGTTTAGTTATGCCATGAGAAGAGAGGAAATTAATAGATATGAATGTTGATGGCTGGAAAGCAAGAGAAAGGCCAAAAGAAAAGATGAGTAGAGTGTATGAGGAATGAGATGAAAGAAAAGGGAATGAATGAAAAGATGGCGCCTGATAGAGATTTATGGAAGAAGAAAACGTACTGGGCCGACCTCAATATATTTGGGAACAGGACAAGAAGTTGATCATATTATTCGTGTAGAATCAAGAATGTTAGTGGTAAAATTTTGTAGAAAGATTAGAGAAGTAAAAGTTTGTAGAAAGATCAAAAATAAAAAGTACATAATTTATGACATTTATAATTATTTTTCTAGTTTGGTAATTAATCTTCGTTATGTTAGATATGTAAGATGGTCTCAGTATCAGAAAAAAAAGGGGGCGTCTTTCTGAAATTCTCCAGGCATTTTTGAGATATCGCAGTACCAATACATGGTCCACGCTATTATTTGATAATACCTTAACTATATTACACAATAGACCACCAAACCACTAACTAAACCACCATTAGAACATTAAATACACGGTGTTAAAACTGACACAATGGGGTCTCTTTTACTTTGTAGCGTTTAGTATATAGCTAAGGCAGGGGCTCCCAAAGTATGCGCGGCGGTGCCCTGGTGCGCAGTGAAGCGATTCTCATTCTCTCTAGCATTCTTCAAAACGTCAACTTAAATGTTCGAGGGTACAAATTACAGAATTAAATTTCGTGCGTTCGGGATCCTTACCTAAGTGCTCGGAAACTGTTAACTTAATATTCATATAAATAAACAGTTTAGATGCATAATGTGGATGTTTTAATTTTTGTGCCCATCTATGTACCTAACTATAATAATCATTGTACCTATCTATTTCAACCACTTAGTTAAAGGCGCCGCGCCGCGTCACGACACAATGGTAAACATCTATTTGCGCCGCGGATTGAAAAAGATTGAGAAGTCCTGAGCTAATGTATACTAAATATAATACATTTTATAAAATTAATTAAGCAGGTATTTTTTTTAAATGTATTTTTGTATATGGTCGTCGTTTAGTGAGATAAATTTTATGAACTCACTGGAAAATAATTAAGATAATTTGTATTTATTTTAAATGTGTTTCATTAGAATAAAATTAATTACAGTGCCGCTTATTACGGGTCTCAGGATAATTGCATTACCTTCACGAGGAAAAATTGTTAAAAATTAAAATGTGGTCTCTCAATGAGGTTGTTTGTTTAATAATGGTCCAAAGACTTAATTGGATAACCACCCGGACGCTGATATTAGTTATTACAAAACGATTTATTTGAAGAAATGCGTTTCTTAAATTGCCTTTTTTGTATTGCTTTGGATCAGTGATTGTACAGTGGTAGCATGTAGGGACACCGCGTTGATGGACAGGAGTTCGCAAAACCAACTATATGAAAAGCAAAGTGAAGAAAATTATCATCATCATTATCAATCATCAATTTCTTGGCTTTTCCTTATTGGTCAGCCCTCCTGATACTTTTACGCCTCCTGGCGATTCTATGCCATTTCTGGTCTTAAGCCCGGCATCAGTAAATCGATTTTTATTGCCCTCATCCAAGTATTAGGAGAAAGACCTCTGGATCTTTTGTTTTTCTTCTATGGCCAAGACCTGTCTAGTTATGTGTTTTTCAATATGGCGCAGTAACATAATAAGAAGAATAACATACATGATAATACTTTAAATTGAAGATTGAATTGTAAATTCAACAGATGGTGAGGGCATAATGATTCGGCGGGTGTTACGACGGGAAGTTATGACAGTTTTACGTATGTCATACACTTGTTTTTAACTGATTTGGCCCGATAATAAAACGGTAATAAATATTTTTTATAAGATGAAATTACGTTTCGATATATATAAAAAAAATATGACACTCGTTTTTATTCACGCGGTCCCCGTCGCCTGTCAAGACGCGTTCTTGTTAATTACACCCGCTCAGGTGGAAAACGAGGCAGTGGTGACGAAGACGAATGATTTAGGTAATAAATGGAACGTTTTTTTATTTATGACATACTATCTGTGCCCATAACTTCGTGCGCTTGGAACTAAAAATTATTTGATAATTTTTTTAACTTTTTTCAATATAGTTTTGCTCCTATTGGAAGTAGTGTGATGTTAAATACCCTAAAGCCTTCCTCAATGATTGCTCTATCTAATATAAAGAGATATTTTGAAATCCGACAGGCAATTACTAAGATTGTCGCGTTCAAATAAACAAACTTATTATTGTAAAACCCGACTTCGACAATCGTGATACCTCAACCCTATAATTTAGGAACTGATGAAATGTCACACAAATTCTGTGATTAATTACATTGTCGATAACACGCAAGCATTAATGTATTAAATTAATTGTTTATGATATTTAAATTATAGGTTTGTATATTAACGATTTATAATACCCACTGTTTCCTTTGACAGTGTGAATTGCTTTAATATCTATGGTATGGGTTATTGGCCAAATATTACATTTTATATTTATATTTTACATTATATAACTGAAGGTCGACATAAATACGCTTAAGGAAACTTTATTTTTTAAGTTTGAACATGACTAAGTCAAATTATCGAGTATTATAACTTATTAGGGCACTTTTTATACGGATTTGTGGTTTTTTTTTTTGGTAATATGTTTTATAAACCATTTTTGTTAATCTTTATATACTTCTTATAGTACGTCATATTGACCGCTTTTCCTTATTGGCAAGTACGGTATAATTTAAAAATAATAATGATGATTGAGAAATTGGCAATTTAATGATCGATTATTTATTCATCGTATCGTCTGCAAAAGCATATTTAAAAGGATATTCGCTGGTTAATCCCTAAATATAACAAAGTGAAATATAAGCCAGGATACACACATATGGTGAAACATAACATAATTAATTATCGTGCGCGGGATTCGAACTCAAAAACTCTTAGCCTCTGAGAAAACAGTATAACATTTTTATCTTTTAATCTTCCACTTTAAATTTTATTAACATTGCGCATGCATACTCATGCTCAATATATTAGAGACTATCTGTGCCTGCGACTTGGCATAGAACTAAAAATTATGTAATAATTTTGCCCGTTATTGTAACTATTTTCGATACAGTATTGCTTCTATTGGTGGTATGCGTCATGTTTAATACCCTCAAGCCTTTCTCAGTGATAGCTCTATTAAACATAAAAAGAAGCTTGTAAATCCGACTGGTAGTTCCTAATATTAACGCGTTCAAACAAACAACTATACAAACTCTTTCACTTTATAATGTTTATTTATAAACATATGTATATTGTAATGATGATTAGCTTATTATGTAGTAAATTTTATTCATCTGTAAGGTAAAAATTATATTAACATAGGTATAAAATAAATAGAAAAGTAATAGGCGGTCATAAAGCAAAACGGTACGCAACCGCAAAACAGCTACGAATATAAAGAGGCTGATTACGTTTTAACACTCTTAATAGAAATCGAATCACGAAACTTTGTATAGCGGTCAAGCATTTTAACTACCAGGAGATCAGGCCACCGGCGGAGTTATGAGGATTGTGCCGCGTCGACGGTATACGCGGTAATAGTAAAGCGATTTATAGTAATAGCAAATTATTTCGCAGATAAACGACGTCACTGAATTTTATGTCACATACGAGGCTGTTAATCAATCTTATAAATGATTCGAGATAAGTTAGTGCGGTTTGTTGTCTAGAGATTGTCGACTCGATATACTATGATTTAGTGTTAAAATCAATCCGCCCTACCCTATAAGGCGGTAGCTCTATCGATATCTATTTTTCTTCCTCGTATCTTAACAAATCCGTATACTTCATAATAAGGTATGACAAGAAGATTTTTTGTTGAAATTTCTCTGTTTAAGCGTTGATCTTAATTATGCAGCTTTCGACTAAAGAAAGTTATCAATTGATTGAAATGCACTCTAAGCGGCTATGGTTTGCTGAATATGCATTTAAATTTTTTATTATCCGTGCAATAGTATTTTCATAGATTTAATGGATTCAATCTTATTTTTATGGTTTGTACTGTACTATTTAATATATTTAAAATTAATTTCTAGTTTACATGTAGATTTGTAAATAACTTATCTAGTATACGTAGAGACGATGCCAAATCAAAATTATGGATTTTCATTTATTATTTCAGAAATTGATACCATTGATTAAAAGTAGTCTTCTCATGTTTTTTTGCCCAATTGTATGTGTTTTTTGTTTGTTCGTGTAGGTTACTTTAGTTAATATATAGAACAACTTATAAAGATGATAGTAAATTAAGATAATAAAAAGTGTTCGTGTAATACTGAACATAAACCATTAATTACGGATACTGAGATTTTATAAATAGTTTATAGATTTAACGTTTGAGCACATTCTCACCGGGTGTTAACTAACGATGTGGTCCATAATATTGGCCACGTTAAGCATAGTGTAGGGATTGGCTCTCAAGTTTAAATGCCAGAATACATCCGTACAGATATTTAGTGATAGACTTTTAACTTGAGCCCGGTAGATAGCCAGGCACGTGTTAACGATACCCTACCACCATAATATGGTTTCATCATGATATTTTCTTTCTCCGAAAGCTGGAGCGTATTGCAGGGAATCAAACTCACGCCCATCGACACGGTTTATGTATACTGTACCTCTAAGCCTACAGTGCTTCTGTAATAGCTTCATTGCTGCAGTATGAGTAAAGTGCATAAGTGCGAAGAACGAAAACATCGTGAGGAAACCACAGTACGGTGTTAGGGATTTTTCTAATGCCCGCCTGGCTAGCTACCCCACTCAAGTTGAAAATCTGCCACCAAATACCTATTGGTGTGTTTCGGCTGCTGCATTTGAGAGCCAGTCCCTGCACAGATTTTACGTGGCAACCAACTTGGGTCGTATCGTCACTTAATAAAAGATAAGATTATGGCAATAACGTTAAACTATAAACGACTATATATTACAAAAAAATATATAAAAAATACAACCCTCAATATGATTGATATACGATTGAACGTTGATCCTCTCTGCCCTGTCCCTCGTTGACCTAAGTTCAGTATCAGAAACTGATATTAGCACAGTATTAACTATAAAAAAGAATACTTATATTAAAGTAAACGAGCAGAACCGAAAGCGTAAGTCTGTTAACAAACAAGTAAAGTGCGCAACGTGTTCGAAATGAGTTTGAATTATTACGACCGTATTCTTATGAATACGCCGCGGTGTGAGATATTTTACGAGTATTGTATTGAACTGGCTCTAGTTTTATATTGATAGCTTGCAATGACAATAAATTATATGAAAATTATGTATCGAAATTGCGTTGTGAATAAATTTTATATCGCGTTCCAATACCTGCGGACCGTGTCGCGTTTAAAATTTTAATTGTATGTTTTAACTCTATATCTTTGTATAATGCCCTAGGCTTTATCGTTTTTACCTGAATTTATATAAATTGCATGACGCCTTGATACATAAAACCACTTTATTAAAATTATAAATACATTTTTCCCATTCCACATTTATTGTATTACGTTCAAATCAATAATTTTGTAATTCATTTATTAACAATATTTATTATATGATCATTATTAGAATTAAGACTAATATGAGCCTCTGATTATTTTAAATACCTCTTTGCTTGTTACAAAGACATCAGATGCACTAGGAATTAAAAGACTTGTGTTTAAAGAGAACTTATAAACCTATAAATAATATTTATATATTATTTATAAATGACTATCACGTGTGAGGTTCAAAACCACAGATCGCGATGATGGTCTAGTTGGTATTGCGTACGGACCCCGCGTCAATGGACTTGAGTTCGAATCCCTGCAATGAGCCCAAGCTTTCAGTCAATTGCAGCCGAATCGGAAAACATTGTGATAAAACCAAAGCGTTGTGGTAGGGCTTTTTCTAACACCATCCTGGCTAGCTCCTACCATCATGTTGAAAATATACCGCCAAATACCAATAGGTATGTCCCGGCGGCTTAGCGTGTCCACCATTTTGGGCTGCATCGCCACTTAATACTAGGTGACATTGTGACCGTAATGTTAAAGCTATAAACTATTAAAAAAATCAGTATGCTGAAAGCAGTAACACAACATCGTAGATCACCAGGTCATTCGTTCAGTAGGATGATTTGGGTTTACGAAATATATACATTTGTTTGATAATAAATTAAACTACTTATTCACTAATAAAGTAGAAAGCAAACTGAGAATAATTATTTGTGGTTGATACAATTAATTGCCCTACGCGGGGCTCGAACTTAGAACACTTCGGCGCGGCGGTTGCAGCGACGCAACTGCTTTAACTATTCATCAAACTATCATACATCATACATACATACATCATACATACATACATACATACATACAACATACAACATCATATCAACTATGCACAAACATAAATCAAACGCAACCACGGATGTAAAATATCTTAACGCATAACAAGAAGTGTTCCAGTAAAGAATAGTATTTTTAATACAAAGTTATTACTCAACTACTTTAAGAACACATGCTTTGACAGTTGATCTGCTATCAGCCATATGTACTTCCAAGTTGGTGTATCATACAAAGTTATTCAAATGCCTGGGAATGACGATATTGAAAAAAATAATACGGATGATTCTCGGTACGAAGTAAATTAATTGCTGTAAAATGTGCAAATGCCCCGTCGACTTGAAGTATTTCCTGCAATTAAAGTTTTTACTCTAGTTAGTGCAGTGTTGATGGATACTGCTGAGCCGAATGAAAATATTTCCCTTGAATACTAATCGTGGTACGCACCAAGTCTTTACAATTCTACGTTCACAATACTAGCTAAATTACATATATTTTAAGACGAAGAAGAAAATATAGATATTTTTACTGAGTGAATTGACTTAATACGAAATGGTATTTTCGTATATTTTCGACTCATGTCAACTGAATATATAATGTACTGAATATAGCTTGCTGGCCAAACGAGAAGTAGTGCGAAAACGGTACCAGGGCTCCAGCAACAATGGGAAATGTGTTTTTTATGGTTATTTCGCATGATGGTTTGCACTTGGTGAGTCTTCCGCGCCCCTCGTGTAGTCCTCTCGCCATATTACGAGCGGAAGTATATAGGTAAATGTACTTTTGACAAAAAAATACTTCCTGGTCGAATAGACGAACCTTAAGTAAAAGTATTCAACAGCTTGTGGTGAGAAACCTTGTATGGACGTGTTTGTTTCTCGCCCGCCTGTTATAATATATTATACTAGATGTGTCCGCGACAATATTCGCGTGGAACTAATAATAATTTCATATTCTTTACCAGATTATAAAATAAAATAGCTTAGCTGCTATTAGAAAAAACTTGATGTCCAATGCCTAAAGTCGTCCTCAATGATTTCTCTATCAAATTCGAAAATATTTTTGTTTTGAAAGCACATTTAAAAAAACAAACTTTTCCGCTTATATAATATGAATATAGATATACAACTTCGTTTTCGATATTTTAATGTTTTTTATATATTTCCCTGCCGTAAAATATATAGAAAAAAAATGCGTGAGTGTTGTGGGTCGTGAAACACTTGGTAAGATCGAATTTTCTTTCGTAGTATATTATATAGAAGTGTTGATAAACGAATTATATTATTGAATAACAAATACAAATAAATGAATTACTAATGTCAGAGAGCATTTATATAAATGAAACGAAAAGTTAAGAAGAGAGAGATAATTGAGGGAATGGTAGAAAATTTCGTAAATGATATATTTTTTCTACATCCGTGTCACAAGTCTCGCAAACTGCTCGGAGTTTCCCTCTCGGCCAGTCAATGGACCCGGCACGAAGTGGCTACGAAGTTCGTTTCTCTGTGAATATAACCGTTTTATTGTACATCATGGAATTAATTTAATTCATTATAACACATATAATACGCTACGAAACAGCTGACGTGTATGACATGTAAAAACTATATCTGCGCAGCCGTTGGGAATTTTTTGATTTCCGAATCATTATTCACAATTTATTTTACATAATCGCATTAAGCAAGTTATATCACGTAAAAAGTCAGCCATATTACACAATATAGTGCCAAATAGTTACACATAGTGGTAATTCTCGGTAATTTTTTTTAAATGTTATTGATCATTGTTATAATAATTTATTTCTTCAAAATTTACATTCTTTGTGTGTTACTTAAAATTAGATAAAACAAAAGTAATATTAAGGATATATTACTACACCTGTAACGTTGACATCTATACTAGTTTGAAACTGTTTCATAGATGCCAATGCCCTCAGTTTGGATATTTGCTTGCTTAGGATACTTATGAACATGCGTGTGATTTAGTATGGGTGTATGCATGTGTGAGCGCGTGTATGTGTTTGTGTGTGTGTGTGTTTGTGTGTGTGCGTCGAGTATTTGTAAGAAATAGTGATTGAGTTAAGTGTGCCAGTTATTTAAGAAAAGCGTTACACAGTTTTTTATTACAATATAAAAGATTACTAAGAAAAGGTTGCTTATATTAAAATACTACGTTTATAATTCACAGTTTACTTCCTAAGGTTGAAGCAGTTCTTCAGTTTGTTTATGATTTAATTTACAAAGTCACATGTTTACTAGTTTTTTAACAATGTATACTGTATAGCCAAAAATCTTAAGACTTATGTTGATCTTATTATATATTCGTGAACCTAGAACAAAATAATGCCTTGCTGCAAGAGCAGTCCGATGGGGCTTAACTGCATAATCCCGTCTCCGTCTTCTATTTATATTGAAGTTTATCGAGTAAGAAAATGTGCTATGTTTAAGTATAACTGTATGGAGTACAAAGAGGCGCCTCACTGATAGTAAGTTGCAATCAGTAAAAAGGTCTTTAGTATGATTGATTTTCAGTTTTTAGATTAGTATAGAATTGGTTTTTTGTACACTACCTTTAAGACAGCTTATTGCGCTCGTTCAAGCTTAAGAAGAAAAGTTTTGCACGTACCGCCCCAAGCGGTAACACAATATGAAAAAAGAGATTGTACCAAAGCATAACAAACCATTCTCAAGGTATCTAAGTGTACGACTGGTCTTAATTTTTTAAATATATAAATAAGTTTTCGAGTGCGTGTGGTCAATGCATCTATGTGGGTTTTCCATGTAAGTGTACTGTCAATTGGTATTTAGTATATTGCACTCTAGAAATGTAAAAACAGTTGAGTCAATTCACGTCAAGTGGACCCCCCTTTTTCCACTTGATGATAGAAAACTTAATAAAATATAATTATCGAAAGTAGTCATACCTAAAAATCATCCCTTAAAACAGTTTTTGAAAATTTTGTATTTAACAACAATTTTTTTAACAATAAAAATTTTTGGTACTTTTAATTAAAAAATAGATTGTGGAAAAACTATTAAAGATAACTTAACGAAATTTTCAGGAAATTATAGTAAAATATCTATATTTTCACATAAAATTCTTTTGCAAATTTAATTTGTTTATTATCATATTTTTTATTAACTTTTAAATAAACAAATTAAAATTTTAATGACTTCTCAGTACGATAATCGAATTTTTTTTTAGTAATACGCGTTATACATTTTAGTACTTTATTTCAAAATAAAATTTCACTGCCCGGTATTAGTTTAAATAATATGAATTTTTATATGATGCAGCGGCGAGCGGTACAAGTGCTGCGCGCTACTGAGCTTAGCTGTTAAGACTATAGATTGCTACATATTACACAATTATTTAATAAATAATTTTATAACAGCTAAGCTCAGTAGCGCGCAGCACTTGTACCGCTCGCCGCTGCGTCATATAAAAATTCATATTATTTAAACTAATACCGGGCAGTGAAATTTTATTTTGAAATAAAGTACTTAAATGTATAACGCGTATTACTAAAAAAAAAATCGATTATCGTACTGAGAAGTCATTAAAATTTTAATTTGTTTATTTAAAAGTTAATAAAAAATATGATAATAAACAAATTAAATTTGCAAAAGAATTTTATGTGAAAATATAGATATTTTACTATAATTTCCTGAAAATTTTGTTAAGTTATCTTCAATAGTTTTTTCACAATCTATTTTTTAATTAAAAGTACCAAAAATTTTTATTGTTAAAAAAATTGTTGTTAAATACAAAATTTTCAAAAACTGTTTTAAGGGATGATTTTTAGGTATGACTACTTTCGATAATTATATTTTATTAAGTTTTCTATCATCAAGTGGAAAAAGGGGGGTCCACTTGACGTGAATTGACTCAGTTACAAATGTCAATGTTAGATAATTGAGTGCATTCATGAGCTGCTATTTGAGAAGTATCGATACTGAGTTGAGAAGGCATCGTTGAGGAAAATGTGATAAATTTTGTTTTTTCCACATTAAGAGTGAGTAAGTTGGATGATAACCATTTCATTACTGTTGTAAGAGCATGTTCTCAATTTCTCTGAGAATCCTCCCAAGATTGACCATCAATGACCATCGCAGTATCATCTGCTTACGCATAAATAGAACAGTGAGGAATGGACAAATTACATAAATCATTGACATAAATTAAAAATAAGGTAAGTCCTAAAATACTACCTTGCGGAATGGCTACTGTTAAATTCTCACTAATACTAGTATAACCCTCTATCTTGATCCATTGTTGGCGATTGGTTACGTAGTCACTGAAAACCTCTTTCACATAACCACGTATGCCAATCGATTCCATTTTATTAAGAAGCAGAGAGTGAGAAACAGTGTCAAATGCTTTTCTAAGGTCCAAGAAAATCCCAATGGGGTAATTGTTACTATCTAAATTTTTAATTATGTTATTGGTGAGCCCGGTAACAGCATTATGTGTGAATAGACCTGGTCTAAAGCCAAATTGGTTTTCTGAGAGATAATTATTATTCAATGAGTAATGAACCTACAGCTTATTATAATATATAATCGCTTATTATAATAAATATAACCGCTTATCAATAACAGCAGGAATATTAATGTTTAGAGATGTAGGCGAATATTTAATATAATTACACTGCAAATCGATATATAATACAAATGGCAAATGGTCCGTGATAGTGGTTTCGAGGATGATAATTGTCGCTTTAGTAGGGGATTTAATTAGGCCATGATCAATACAACTGCTGCCTCGTGTCGCTGTTAAACAGGCTGGGAGCATAGAATGTAAAGCTGTTATGTTAAGGTAGTCATCAGAGTTACGATCGCCGTTATCAGGAGATATATTAATGTTTACATCATCTACTATAGCTAGTGTCGAGTACTTTGCATAAGAATATAATAATTCATTAAGACTGTTCATAAAATTTGAAGCATTTTAAATCGACGGTTAGCGGTAGATTGCAATCAAAGCATATTGCGTTTGTATAATGCATGTTTATATGCAAGTAGTAAATAATTCGCATCTATCACTTTCGGCTCCGAAATTTGAAAACAAATATTTTGTTTATAGTAGATGATGACACCATCGTTCTGATTACTAAAGCTGATACAATGGCTATCATATCCATATAAGATAGGTATCTTATCAACTTTCGACAGCAAATAGCATGACGAAGGACGGGGGAGCGGGTCTGAGAAGGTAAAGTTTTGCGTAACGTGTTTTATCTCGTTTTTTTAAACACCTGTCATTCAGAAACTGCACCTTAATCGACCGAACCACCTTATTTTTTTTCATACTTGACGTTCAAAGATTACATTGTATAAGCTGTTCCTATAATGTTCAGTTAACATGTCATGTCAATATAATAATTGCGTATAGGTAAGCAATCAATGGTGCGGAGTAATTTACAGTTCGCAATTGTTTGCCGGGGCGAGACCGCCCGCGGTGTATTGCGAACACAACTTTACAATCCTTTATGTATTGGTTAGGTATCACACGTGCATTGTTTTTGTTAAAGGATAAACAGAAAATACTACGTAACATTAATTAATATTGTTATATATAATCACGTTAATGTTATATTAATATTGCTATAAAAAAAATTGATAATGGATAATTACTTTACTAAAAATGTTTATATCATAAAAAAGGTTTTTGAAAGAAAGAACATTGATTTAGAGGAATATACAATGCACACAACTTTTCTTTTTTTTTATACTTAAGGTTTTAGCGTTATGGCCATAATCTCACTTGATCTTAAGTGTCGATACGGCCCAAGTTGGTAGACACGCTAAACCTGTGGAGGGACTGGTTCTCAAGTGCAGCTGCCGGAACACACCTCATGGTATTTGGCAGCAGGTTTACAACTTGAGGGTGGTAGCTACCCAGGCGGGCATTAGAAAAAGCCCTACCACCATGCAAACACAACGTAATTACATAAATACAGTGTTGCAAATTAAAATCATCATATAACATAAAAAAAGACCCAAGCTCAGCATATGTTATGGCAAAACGGATATAGCGCTGGTTTTCAGCTGGATCTGGGGCTAGTTGAATTACATTGATATTCGTGGTCTTGGATCAAAAGAAGTGGATAATCAAGTGTACTACTACAAAATTGTAGAACTAAAGCTGTTAGTTCATGAAAGTGGTGATAAATATGTAGGCGATTAGGTAAATAAGAATTTAGTTTTTGGAATGCATACTTTATACGAATAAAATATAGTAATTAAATTAGTCCAATAGGTAGATTAAGTCAGTTAAAAAAAAAAACAACACTGTCTTATACTTTACTTCTAAGTCTTTAACATCGATTTTTCACTCATACCGCCAGCTTGTTCAAAATGCCATCTCTGTTTTATCTTTTTCCACGCTTACCAATCACAAAATAAGCAAAGACATCACAAAGACATTCATAAATCCCAGATAAATATGACGTTTTATTATAGCAAAAGAAGGCAAATAATATTACGAAGTCAATTATAGCAAATGCGAGAAAAATTAGAAGCGTAGTAGTTTCAGAAGGATAATTGGTTCAATAATAATTAGACGATGAGAGACATCGTGTGGTAGAGAGAGAATAACGAGGCAGTGTCCGAGACTTGCGACTATGGATGTGGGTTTAAGGAGGCCTCCTTTCGACGATCGTCAATACTCACCTTCACTGCTCATGTAATTCTCTCTGTCAGACCAGTATAAACCATTTCCGATAATGATTTACAGCACAAACATCAAAACAGTGTTAGTAATAGAGAAATACAAATCTTTCGTCCCTTAGGTGATGTTTCAGCTACGTACTATGAATACGCCTCGAATGCCTCGTTGTGACTGAACCCAAAACCAGTATTTTTAAAGGACCTACACTGTTATACGCCTCTAATTGACTGCACCCAAAACCGTTTTTTAAAGGACCTACAGTGTTAGCCTAAAAGGCTTTCACAGTTTCACCGGAATTAAAACCCGATACCGGCGCATATATAGTGCTTTTCTCAAAAGAATGCATGGAAATAAAACAAAATTTTTATATTATACATTTAATTTAATTTACCTTTGTCGCTAAATATATATCATCTGGGATTTTAATTTAAAATTACTTTATGTTTTCGCCAGTAAAAAAATTCAATTATTTGCTTTTGAATCCTATTAATTGCTTTTTAGTCTTAGCAATCTCATTCAAATACGCCAAAAATACTATTTCAGAAAAAATGTTAACTTTTTTCTCGTTTATCTAACTCATAAAATTTTCATATACTTTCATGTATTTTTCTTTTGACTTTTCTGGAAGCAGGTTTTCCTTTGCCAATTTAGCTTCTGATCTTAAATCTATTGGAGTACAATCAATCCCCATTTCGCTTTCCGAACCGTTTATTATTATATAATGTTATATTTATATTATTATATTTGCTAAGTATGTAAATATTGTTATCAAGATAAATTTTCAGTTTTGCCGCCATTATTGTATTTACCATCTGTGCCGAAAGGCAAGCGCATTTATGACTATAAAGTCACGTGAACGCAATTTGTACTAAGCAAAGAAACTTACTTTGATATGCCAAGAATAATAAAAGAGATCCAATCAAAGAGTATTTATTTAATAACCCCAGCACTCCGTTTTATGCAACATTGCTAGAGCGAATAATGTTTCAAATTTCAAAGTTCGGTGAAGCTGTCAAAGCCCTTATGGTTAACAGCGTATGTCAGGTTGAAAAATGTTCCAAATTCAAAAAACGCTCCTGCATGGGATTTGATTTTCTTTGTCCGTAAATTCTATATTTCACGTGTTCTTTTTTCTAAAATAATGACAATATTACCACGCGTGTTTGAGAAAAATTATTTATTAAAGGTATCTACCTTTTATAATGTTTTGGCAATATTAAGTTCTACGTATGTATAATGTAGATTATAACTTATAACCAAGATGTATGACTCAAAATGGGATTATATTTATCTTTTTGCATCAGAGAATGCTCGGATTTCAGGTTATGGTTATACATCGCTTTAAAATTTTGCCGGTTTCTCTTTGTTCTGAAGAACCTAGATTTGAAAGATTAATAACTAAAATGTGACTTAACTGTCAAAATTTAAAACTTTTAATAAATATTCGTTATTATTTACAATACTATTTAACATAATATTGGCGAAATAGTTTTTATTAACATTACATTTGACTAATTCTTCTATAATACAAAGTATAAAGTTTACATACGATTTTAAAAAATATATTGTATTAGGTCTTAGGAAAAGCGAGTGGCAATTGGTTTCATGTGATAGGATCCTAAGAATTTAAATTACTTTTATCCTAATCTTTTTAATGAAAAGTTACAGGAAATATTGCAGTTTTTGATTATTTCATAGATTTAGCGTTACGGCCATAATCTCACCTGATGTTAAGTGATGATGTGGCCCAAAATGATGGACACGCTAATCGTAGTGTAGGGACTGGCTCTCAAGTGCAACTGCCCAAACACACCTATAGGTATTTGGCGGTCAGATTTGCAACTTGATAACGGTAGCTAGCCAGTAGATAGGTTTCATTACGATATTTTGCCCTCACCGAAAGCTCAAACTCGTTGCAGGTGGATTCGAACTCACGTCCTTTGACGTGGCGTCCATACTCGTACCAACTGACCTATCATTGCCAAATTAAATCGCTGTTATTTTAAATATACTGTTTCATATTTATCTCAATATAATTGATATTCAATAATGACGCAATCTGGATAGAATAGGAATATATATAACGATAAATGTATGCGAGTGTCTAAGAAAACAAAGTTTATAAAACTATACACACGGAGATAAAACCTTAAGAAATTCGTCTGAGTGTTGTGAAATCAGTGACGAAAGTGTTTTAATGCGGCCGTGTACAAATGCGGGCTACGAAAATGACGTCGTCACATTGCCGGAGCGTGACGCCGCCGCTGTCACGGGCTTCGTCTACGGAACTGGCGACGTGCCCCGTAGCCCCGGTCTCGCCGGATTTGACTCGAAGAGCTCTGTCACCCGACGTGTCGCGTAACTTCGCACGACATCGACCTCTATCACCGGACGTTCTAGACTTCAGGCCTCTGTCCCCCGATTTCCCGCGGCGGTCGCGGTCACCGGCTCGGCCGCGTTCCCTAATGGAAACACTGCTCGTGGCGAAAATGGAGGCCCTGAGTACGGGAAAGCTGGTCCGTACTGACTCGTTGGACAGCTGCAGCAGTTTCGGCTCGATGTCATCGTTGCCGAGCGATGTTTGCCGGTGTGACGATTGCTTATTGGGCATTGTGGACTTTTATATGCCGAGTCCTGAATCCAGTAAATCTATGAAAAAGGTATATTCATTATTGTTTTTATTAATTCTTCAACTTATACTATAGACCTTCAATCACAACACTTTACTTATATGATCTCTATATGCATGTAAGATATTCAGTTTCATTATATGTTTTATCAATATCGTTTCTTATATATCAATTTTAGTTTCAATAACTTTAAAATTAGGAACTTGCTTTGGATTTTATTCACAATACAATTATAAAATAATATATATTTTTATTTATAACATATTTATACTAAGTAAACCGACACAAATATATGATTACACTACGATCGAAATATGTTAACGACTCTTACTGCCATCTAGTATGTAGTAAAGTAAACTTCAAAGTTTGTTAAGTTTAATAGCTAGCGCGATGAAGTTTATTGAGAACAAACATTTACAGTAATGCAATGTTAAGTGTAGATGGCAGCACACGTATTATTTAATCAAGCTTTCATCTCGCTGTTCCTTTGAAAGGGAGCGGAGAGATCTCATCAGGCTAGGCCATATGGCGGCGACGTTTTTATTTTAATATTATAGGAGATTTAATTACTATGGTAAAACATAAGTTTAATTTTTTTATAGCATCAAGTGTCAGATATGTAATATTACTTTAACAATATATTAATTTTTCACATAAGAATCATCTTAATAGTTACCTATACCTAATTGTTTACAGTATTGAATTAAAATTTTCTGTTCTTTAAGTAATTGAATAAATTCATTGTATGCAGTAGTTATGCAGCGCCGTCGACTATTGTATTCTAGAATTCCAAAAGACCTTGTTCATTCAAAAAATAAATATATGTTATATTTTTAGTATGCCTAATGTGCTCAATGTCATCTAACTAGAAGGAACCTTTTCGTTTTATAGGTCAAAAAATATTGTATATATTGGTTATGGCCGCGACAAATTTCATAAAAACTATCTAGTTCTAGAAAATTAATAAAATTCTATTATATCTATAAAATATATGTGTAAATTTAATATGTATAAAATAAGAATAGCTATCCATATCTATAAAATCTAAGTATTTATAAAGTGATACGTACAGAATACAGAGAGATAAAGAACTTGAGACTATATCGATAACAAAATACATCCCAAATCATTTAGTTTCAAGAAATATTTGATATAAAAGTATTGTTCAATTACAGATTTCATATTCCATTTCAACTGTCATATGACGAATATAAGTAAAAACAATCTTGTCTTTTGATTAAAAGGCCAGTGATCGGTAAACAGTCAGAAATATACTTGTAAAAGTATGAACAATTATTTTTATAAACCACCTACGGCAATATTTGCATGTTTTGAATAGATTCACGAAAATATATTTACGTCAAGAATTACGTCAATATCCATATCAGGATTGGAGAGCATCAGCCAGAATAGTACGTTTCGTGTCATATTATATCAATATTGCATACAGCAAAAAAAAATGTTTGTTTAGACACAATTATTTTTTAATAATATTCGTGTATGGAAATTTTATTGGGGTCGATAAGATAGCACTAGGCAACTGCAATTCTTGAAGGATTACTTAATATATATATATATATATATATATATCGGGATGAAAGACGCGTAAATGCATTTCTCCTCGTTCATAAAAGGGTGTCTGATATACCCTGGTTTGTGCTTTCTAGTACCCAATAATTCCACTATAGCGCTTCCCATTTTTTTTTAATTATGCTGACGAAAAACCATTTAGGGACCGTTCAAGTATTACGTAACGCTATTTTTGAATATTTTTGAACCTCCCTGGCTCGCATGTAACGCACCGTAACATTTTTCTGTACACCTCTCCCCGTCCTCAAACGTTACATAACATGCAAGTGAGCATTTGTATCTAAAAGACATAATTATGTTTTACATCCTTTTAACTAATAAACTCTTAAAATAAAATAACTTATTTATCGTTAACTTTTGCGATTCTCCGTAAAATATAAACGAAAAGAGTTGCGAACTTAACAAATTTAAATTTTCTTGTTTTTTATATAAATAAAAAAAACAGAATGTTACGTATCGTGTTGTTTGAACCGCCTCTCGCCGTTGTTACGCATCGTAACGTTTTACAAGACCATCTTCTCCCCCTCAAATTGTGTTACGTACCTAATACTTGAACGGCCCCTTATGAACATCCTTTAATAATGTGTAATCCTATTGTCTGGGCAAAGCTAAGCTAACGAAATATTTAGAGTTATAATTTTCATAGAAAGGTGTTCAAATGTACCATGTTTGAATAGACATTGAAAAAGTCGAAGGTATATAGACTAATTGATGGTCAATAGTTCATATGTACCGAAATTCCCAGCCGCCGTCTCCGCCCACTACGCTAGATTTCTTTAATTTTTTGAAAACTCAAATAAAACTGCGAAAAAAAGTAATGGTATTCATTGTATACATCAAAAAACCGGAAAATAAACCATAGGAACAATGAAATCTAAATACAAATTATCCTAGAACCATCTTTGTAAAACTCTGCATCGAATGGTTATGGAAAAATCCCCGTAAATTCAGTACTTTTGACGTGATTGAGCGATAAAAGATATGTATATCTTATACATAAATTAAGAATAAAATTGTAATATATGTAGGAAGATGAAATACTTTGAGTTTGAGTTTGAATGCACTTGATTGTGTGCTTGTATAGAGGCTATTGCGGAGAGTCAACTTTTATTGCGCTCCCGAATTACTATATTTTTGAGACACTTACATTTGGAAGATACCGCCTTATGTTTCTTTTTCGTACCCTTGACAACTTTTATGAAACAAATACATATTTACATTTATACTAGTTAGGGTTTAGGAGTAGTGAGAAATCTATCACCTTGTTTTTGCACTCGAAAGCCAAGCCCTTCACTAAGCTTAACTTGTCCTCCATCTTGGGCCACATCATCACTTACTATCATGTGAGATAGCGGCTATAACGTTAAACCTATAAATTAAAAAACACGGTAGCTTGAAGTGTCGCGTTGGTGCTTGATAAGTCTTGCTATACCTCTTTTCGCCTTGTCCTGAACCAGGGTAATGCGTTTATGCATTGCAATGACCAAGTACTTAAAGAATAGATGGATATTGAATACGACGTTAATAAAAAATAAGGTCTAGTTAGAATAATGAAATGGAATACTTTAGTTCCACCATCACACGTACGCACTATACATTGTTAAAACTAGAATATAAAATTTAAATTGCGGTCACAGGTAAACGACTCCTGTTTAACGTTACGTATTGTATACATGAGATGCATTATACCCATTGTCGCGATTGTGGCCCCGTGACGTCACCGGACACGGTTTCAGCGCTCCGCCGCGCCCGTGCGTCATTCCCGCCTCATGTATATACGTCATTATCTCAGTACAAAAGCGTTCTCGTATCGTTTTTGGGATGTCGCGGCCGCTCTCCGTATAGGCAGCCGGTGAATGTGTAATCAGCATTCCATATGAATAAACTCTGATAAATTATAACAAAAAGAAAAAAAACTATTTTCTTTCGTTCTTGTCAATTGTTTTCTGTTCCCTTTAGAATTTCAGTCATTTTTGAGGATTTTCTATTGCTTCTCGATTATAGAATCATGTTATTACAGAGAGGATATTTTTCAACGTAACCCTTCATTTATGAGATATAAAGTAACCTACATGCTGATATATAATAGCTCCTCCACTATGCTTAGCGTGCCCACCATCTTGGGAAATATCGTCACTTAACATTAGGTGAGATAACGCTAAACCTATACGGTATTATATATTTTTTCGCCCTGCCCAAAACTATCCAGTAGTTTTACAACAATCGTAAAATGAGTTTTTTTATTTCATCTTAGTAACAAAGTACAGCCCATTAATTAAAAACAACCCATCCAATTAAAATAATGTAGAGATTTTTCTTATTTATTTACGTATATTATTTATGTGTACATACAATAAAAATGTCGAGTTTTTAATGTTAATATTAATTCTAGCAATCTCCGGAAAGATTGAACCGAATGTAAAAAAATATTTCATCAATGGAAAATTACGTTCAGGCTGATGACTAAAACAATATTATTGAATTTGATATAATTAACATACACGAAGTAGCGAACTGTCTCTAGTTTCTAATATACCAATGACATATTCGTGTGTAGCCACTTTTGGTAGAGACGCATGCGCATGCATTCAATACTGTTAGGTGTCAATGACCGTCCGTCAACATTCATTAGTTCCTACTCCACTTGTATTAATATTTCATGATGTTCTCGATTCAATTATATATTTTTCAACCGACGTTTGTAACTTGAAGTTAAAGTGAATTAAACACATAAATACTTCTTGTTAATTGTTAGCAGAGGCGTCATGTAACTGCGCGTGTACGAGCAATCGCACATCTATTACTAATTTACAAATATTATGTAGTAATATAAAATAATGTATATCATTAAAATAAAATTAGTGACCAATGAATATTCGGCGGCGTCGGTCGTTTCATTACGCCTATCTGCCTATCATTTCTATCAGTTTTATCATATATCATATGTACAATCAATACTTGTATGGAAAACTCCCTCAACTGTGACTGTAGTTAAAATGATCGGATATCCTAATTATTAATAGTATTTGAAATATATCGTTTTTTTATAGTTAGGGTTTTAGCGTTATGCCCATAATCTCATCTGATCTTAAGTGACGATACGGCCCAAATTGGTAGACACGCTAAATCTGTGGAGTAACTGACTCTCAAGTCCAACTACCGGAACACATCTATTGGTACTTGGCGGCAGATTTTCCACTTGAGGGTGGAAGCTAGCCAGGCGGGCATTAGATAAAGCACTACCACCATGCTATGATTTCACGATTTCACCGAAAATTCAAACTTATTGTAGGTGGATTCGAATTCACGTCCCTTGTCGAGGAGTACGTATACCCTGCCACTGATTGCTTTAAATACTATAATCCGACGTGGCTTGAAGTGATGATGATTCAATTGGTAGTATATACGGACGCCGCGAGAATGATCGTGAGTGAGAATGGAGTAAGTTGAGTGAGAGATTTAGGTAAAAAAAAACGTAATGAAACCATAGCATGTTGGGAGAGTTTGTTCTAATACTCATGTGGCTAGTTACCATTCTCAACTTGAAAATCTGTCTCCAAATACCTATAGGTATATTCTAGTAGTTGCACTAAAGAACCAGTCCCCCACAAGGCTTAGCGTATGTACCTTAGGCCACATTGTCACTTAACATTCAGATGAGAAAAAAAACTAAAGTCGCCTTCTGCTCCGTCTGTAGTTGCCCTTACTTCCTATAAACAACGCAACGGATTTAGATAAGGTTTTCACTAATAGAAAGAGCGATAAACGAAGAAAGTTTGTGTATATGACTTGTACATGTAGTGTATAACATTAAGGGAATATCGAGCCTGTTCAGGAAAAACATCGTATGCTACAATTCGCACTTTTTACAGGAGAGTTTTTAATTTTATTTAATTATAATTTTTACGAATACTTATAGGCTAATACAAACGTTTAGATATAATAAATTATTCAAAAAAACATTTCGCTAATTATAAGTCTCCATCTAGAAATGATTAACAATGCAAAAACGCAATTATATGATACATGCTTAAAGATATCAATAGTGAGATATGTGTAGCTATTTTAAAAAAAGGTGATTCCTAATTAAAAATATTTTATAATATATTTATAAAAATTATGACTTATGGTTCATAATTGTCCACTGATAAATAGATCCTCCTAAAATAAGAAATACAACATTAATAAACATTAAAAAATTTAAAGCAGTATGTTAATAGCCACTTTTTTTTAATAGTAGCTATATAGTACTGCTTCTAATTTACACAGATAATTTTTAGGGGCCTAAAACTAAGAAAAAAGAAAATTTTTAGCGCTTACGGATTTTTTCTAAAAAAAGGCTCGATATGAGTTTATGCTCGTCAAACATAAAGGATATCAATGTATAAACAATAAGGTAAACCAATCAAAGCGAATTAATTCCGTCATATTTCATGTTATACTCAAGTTGCGTCTAAAGAGGTCATCGACATTATATCCTTGTGACTAATTTTTGTGCCATTAGTAATTTATGACCGAAATGATTTGTGTTGATGAGTGTACAAGTTTACCTGCTTACGTCAATAGCGTTACTGCCTACTTAAGATTTTGGTTAAGGCAAAAGCAATATTCATTATGTTATCGATAGGCTCCTTGTTTGCGTATATCGTAATATGCTATCTTAATAGGTTCACCTGCCTTAAATAGTAGCACGTGTTCGAATATTCTTTTTTTCGTTATTGTTTTTCTTTTCATTTAGCGGTATATCATCATATGGGCTCCCATCAAAAATCAGCGCTGCAGTACTGATGTACTACACATTTTGCTGAATAGGTTTGCCAATTATTCGACATATCTTTTTTTTTTCCTTTTTCAAATCTATCAAACTTTTTTCTGTCTTATTTGTTTGTGTAATTTAATTTAATTGTATAGTTGTTCCAACAATAAAGTATTTCTTTCTTTCTACATTTATTTTTTATTTTTGTCCACGTTTATATATAGAGAATGTTTTTAATAAATTGGACGAAACGTGTTATCGGTTTAACTCTATATATCGAATTTTAAAAATACAATTACATAGATGAAATCAAGAATGAATTTATATTAATATTATAAAGAGGAAAAGTTTGATTGTTTGTTTTAAAGCGCTAATCTAAGAAACCATGGATTTTAAAAAAAATTGTACTTGATAGAACAATCATTGAAGAAGGGTTTATATCATCAAGCTACAATAGCTATAATAGAAGCAAAGCTGTAGTGAAATAAGTAAAAAAGGGACAAAAATTATTAGTAATTTTTAGTTTTACGCAAAAGAAGTCGCGGACATAGCTATTATTTAAATAAAAGAAAAAAAACATAAAGTTTATGATAGCTTAAATTTAGTAGACTTTAAATTATGGCTTCGAAGGTTAAATGGAATAGTAAAATGGAATGTAATTGGATACGTGATCCATTTGCTAATCTGAGGCGTAGTTTGTATATTTTATTTAAACATTACATCCAGTGAGGTTAGTTTATTAGTTCGTCATTGTCGAAACTTACACTTGCTCCAGCCAGCTATAATTTTTAAATCCACGCGAACGAAGCTAGTTTGTTATAAAACTCATTACTCTGCAATCATTAGCATTCGGACCTATTATTTATGACTCTGCATGATATTTGTAAACTCTACTTTCAAAGTCGTCCCCTAAGGCTTTCTGTAAGATCGTTCAGAAATCCTAATTGAACGTCACGCTACATGAAATAGTTGTTCTGGTGTATCTTATGCAAGAACTTGTAACCCAATTGAACAACAGATCTTTAAAAAGTACTCTGTATGCTAGTTTATTGTATTTGCTAGTTAAAGTTTTAAGATTGATTGACAGGTCCTCCGACATAGACCACTACATTTCGCTCCTACACAATCCAGGCAAAAGGCTGCGAGTGCGAACCGCGTTCAGGAATATTTATGTGTGATAAGCATAATAGTGAAGTCTATGTTCTAGTTTTAAACATTTAACTGTATATAGTAAATAAGTATTTTAGTTATTGTACTACAAACTTTGTAAAATATTTAATTGTCCGTGGGAAATATTCTTATATGAAAATAACATCTACTTATATGTTACTATTATTATTTATAATCGAATAAAAATATCAACATTAATATATATTTGAAAAAAAAAAACAGTTTTATTAATCAACAGGAATTGGCGCCTTTTAATATATTATATGGAGTGATAAAATTCCTATAGAGTTGTGTCGTAAAAAGTACTTCAACGCGTCGAATTAAGCGCAATTATCACAGCACGATTCTGTCACATGGCGACAGCATGTTTCATCACCGTAAATTACTACAAAATTATCTTTATTGTCTTTATTCGCGTCCTGACAGTCAGATTGTATGTGTTTATTTTGCATACCAAAATGCGAAAGTTGTTTTGCAAATAGTTTTACTGCCGTAAAATTATTTACAATTTTAATTCGTTCACATTATTTTAAAATTTATCCAAATCTAATGTATATTTAAGGAAACTAGTATAACCTCTCTCTCTCAGTTATAAATTCCCCGATTTTATGAATGAAAAAAGGTTACGTCAATTCTTAGGAAAACTATACGTTTTGTTTTATTCATAATAAATGCTTTAGAATCTATTTTAATGTTAGGTAAAACCAGTAACAAATTTCCTCCTATATTATAGTAATAGTCAAATTCTTTCCATCAATATATTTAATTTTCTGAAGTACTGTTCCTTGAATCGGCCACACTAAACTTGTGCAACCTTCAATTACGACTTGTATGAGTAAGTAGTCAACAAATACTCAAATTTTGAAAGAATTTAATGGTTTAGATATATTCCTTATTTTAAATATCATAACAGATATTAAGAATAATCAGGGTAGGATTGTCTTATAGTTTAACTAGAATTCTGTGTCAAGATGAAGAAGGCCTACATTCAAGTTTTAAGCAAATTTAAAATTATACTATTTCAAAAACAGTGAACACGTAAAGACTGGAGCGGAAATAATTAAAATTCTATGCATATGACTAATAACATACAATATATTGTTTAAGAACAACGTCAGAGGTAAAAACATTGATGGCTTTCGAACGCAGCGTCGATTGCTATTGCTCTATCCTATGATGAGACTGAGCTTTCGACAAAGAAAAACATTATAATAACAAACTAGCCAGGTGGTAGGGTATTTTCTAAAGTTCCCCTACCTACCTAGCACTGTCAAGTTGAAAATTATCGTATGACGTCTATCATAAGTCAGATTGAGGCCGAACACCAAACAAACATGAAACATAAAAACATGTCACATCTTATGAAAATGTTGTTTGTAGCTATGAACTGAATTTTCTTGGTTTAAACCGTTATTAAGGGATCAGCGAACCGATCATTCTATATACTGTAGTTATTAAATGTGTAAATTGTTTAAATATAAATTTCTTATGGGATGACTTTTAAATTCTGATTCGCAACCTTTTTGTGTGACACTTCTTCAGGTAATGTCCGAGCGAAGCGACTAAGCGAACGAGAGAGAGATATAGTGATATTTCACTTCTGCCGTTTGGTCTCATAAGTACACACCGTTTTTTTTATAAATTAAGTTTGGAGGTTTAAATATTAGAGAGGTTCTATAGCTATGGTATGACGTATGAAGATTTTGTCTATCATTAATAGCTAAACTTCGTTGTATAGTTTAAAAATGGACCACAACTTTATATAAATCTTTTCACATGTATTCCATCAGTATTGACCGATTTGAAGGTCATATAATGCACGTTCTGTGTATATAACATGTACATAATAAGCCTATCTGCGTCACGTTAGTATACAATTTTTAGTACATGACGGCTAAAATGTGAAGTACACAGAACAACCACAATAATATAAGAAATAATAATTGTAGTCACAATAGTCTTTTAAAATACTTCGACATACGTTTATTATTGGCTTTATTCCGTCGAATAATATCCAGGGTTGATGTCCTGACTCATATTTACTTGAGGGATTAAAACTTATTTTTCATAATAATATGAATCAAATATTATTGCTGGTTACTATAATTATGTGTTGAAGGTTGTAGCGATGGTAACACAGTTCGTAGTGAGTATAGATGCCGCGTCAATAGACGTGAGTTGGGATCCACCTACAATGAACTTGAGTTTCACTGAGGCAAAACATCGTAATGAAACCATAGCATGGTGGTTGGGCTTTTTCTAATGCTTAACAGGCTAGCTACCACACTTAAGTTGAATATGTGACGCTAAATAAACAGTCCCTCCACTAGGCTTCCTGTGTCTATTATCTTGGTCCACATCGTCATCTAACATTAGGTGAGATTATAGCCATAACGCTAATCCTATAAAGTATAAAAAAACTTATAAACAAGTTTTTGTGTGCTTATAGGCAAGATGTGCGAATGCGAGGTGTTAGCAGAAGAGATAACCTTAAAGTTATATACATATATACCTCGCGCGATATTGCCACCTGTAGAAATATTTAAAATCCACTTGCATAGTGCATTCAACTTATTCATCAAAAATAACAACTGTTATTTTTTTCAATCAAAAAATAAATTATTATTTTTGTATAAGACAACATTCGTAACAGAGATTAAGTCCTCTGCCACAGGGACTTTACAAACATGCTGTAAACATAAAAAAAAACATTCGTGGATTATACAAATATTGCTTTATTGGATTTTATTTTTTGGTTTGTTTTTTTTTTGGTTACGCTAATTCCACACAGAGAATTTGAAGCAATGATTGCACAGAGTTTAAACATAAGGGTGGTAGTCTTCCAAACGAGTATTGCAAAATGTACTTCCACCATTCTATGCTATTATCACGATGTATTCTGTCACCGAAAGCTTAGCCGATTTGTAAGGATTCCAACTCACGTCCATAATTGTGGTGTCCGTACACTGTACTACTATAATTGTTTTAAATGTTATCTGTATGCCTAGTCCGGATATTCTATTTCGCCGCTTTTTGTCGATTTATTCATTTATTAGTCAAGTCAGTCAACACTTCGAAGCGCAGGTTTCCCCGTTGCCTCTTCCTAGTATTTCTTTTGCAGTATGTATGAATTCTTAATCACTTCTAATGATAATAAACCCTCCAGTCTAATTCATATTACTGATTATATGATCTGAATAAATGCAATATTATTTATTTCTTATTACATAACTTTATTTCCAAAAAAGAAATCGTAGTTTCTAATTTAATATGGCCTGCTAATTATGTATTTCATTCGAACGTAGGTCCTTATCAAGTGGATATAACAGAATATAAGACTCAAAATTTAAAGGTAGAAGTTGATATTTAGATATTTTTGCTTTGCTTCTGTAACAAATGATATCTGGAGGTACAATGTACAGAAAGAGTTAATATTCTAAGTCTGTGAATGATTCAAAGCAGGAAATTACCCAAATTACTGATCCGAATATTTCTTTCACTTATATGACATGTATTTAATATATTCAAAACAACTGTACTGTATAGGGTCTTATGTAATTACATTCAACATTTTGAAGGAAATAAGTTACATTACTAATATACTCCTAAATGGTAATAATGAATCATCCATCTGACTGTGGTAAATTTCTTAGATTCCTTAATTATAGACATCCGTTTCACGAGGAACTTGTTAAATTATGACTAAGGCTTACTGGGAAAATATTCCTTTTAGATCCGAATACTTAAAAAAGGAAACAATTACGGAGTTTGTAAATTAATAAATTATATTCCGATAAATGTTAATACATTAGTCGGCATACTTAAAAAGTACTCAATTGGATGTAATTGTTAGATATAATATAGTAAGATTGATTTATTGCATAGTAACTATAGACTATCATTGTTTTTAAACTGTACCGTCCATAGTCTCTTTGCCGTCGTAAAATAGGACGTATTAAATTACCTTCGATATAGTATATCGTTAATATCTAGAGCATAACCAGAAGTTATCCGTATTATAATATCATATTACTGTTGTTTATCTTGCACCTTAATACAAAATAATTCGAAAAGTTTATTTTAACAGGTATTATCTAATATAGTCGTATTCACTAAACCTATTGGGGAAACTAGCACTTTAGTGCTGCAAAAGCTCATCTATAGGTGCTTAACGACAATTTTTTTAATTGCGGATGGTAGCTAATCAGATGCTTAACTGAAAATTCAATACTGTCTGTCGTATATACTCGTATATAGATACTCGTCTGATAGCGGACACTATTGTTCACGACCTGTAATAATATCTTCACTACTGTTGAACTATGTTTATCCTTATCTCATTGTACATACAGTGTGATTAATTATTCGGAGTATCTAATATATATATATAATATTTAATTGTTGCGTTATATTTAATGGAAATTGGAATACTCGAGAACATTTGTAGGTATTTTTAAATTGTATTGTGCTTACAATCAGGGACGTTGTTGTTTTTTCATGTCATCTGTCTAAGTAAGCAATTTCGCCAACGTCAAGTGTGACAAGACTTTATAATAACAATTAGCGAAAACAAAGTAACAATTAAACCCAGAATACTTATTTTTGGATCACACAAATAATTGCGTGTGAGGGATTCGAGATCACGTCATTTTGTCGTTTATAAAAAAATCGGTCATTCCATGATTAGTTTAGTCGTTACATCCATAAATAACAACTAATGCGACTTAATGGATAGTATGTTCGAAAAACACAATATCTCGGTTATGCATGTCTTACATAGATAACACAAAGTAGGTCGGCAAAACAACATAGTATAAAAAGAGAAAGCATTTAAAATACGGACTATCTAAGCAGCAGAATGTACGTATGTAAAATTTTACCTGAAAAAAAATCTGTAAGATTCGGCAGTCGCACTTGAGAGCGAGTCTTCTCACTAGGCTTAGCATGTCTACCATCTTGGACAAAATCGTCACTTACCATCAGGCGAGAACATGGCCCAGCGCTAAAGCTATTAATTATACATAAAAATATATTGATTTATAGGGTTGACTATAAATTATCAAATTAATAAAGCAATAAAGGTCCCGTGGCAGTTTTAATGGATACGGCATTAATCGGCTTTTGGTAAAATTATAAACCATAGATAACATGGTGGTATGGCATTTTGAGTTGGCCGTTTGGTTAGTTAATATTGATAACTTACAAATTTGCCATTAAGCAGCTATAGGTGTGCTCTCGCTGTACTAAAGAGCTAGTCAACGCAATAAGTTTATCGTATTACTTATTGTCGATTGCCATATCGTTATTTCATGTCAGAAGTGCGAAACATATTCGACTAAAACTTGTGTGTATGGGTGTTTACGTCATAAAAACAATATCCATGACAAATTTCAGCCAAAAGCTTGGGTAGTTTTTAAGATATCGTGATGAGTCAGTGAGTGGTATTACGCTTATATATGCATTAATCGTGCTAGCAACTTCGTTCACATAGAACTAAAAAAAAAAAATGATTTATTACCCGTTTTTGTAACTTTCTTCGATACAACTCCACTCCTATTGGTCGTAATGTGATGTTAAATAGGCTAGAGCTGTCCTCAATGATTACTGTATTAAATAAGAAAAAGATTTTTTGAAATCTAAATAAACAAACAAATATATTTTTCCGCTTTGTAATATTAATTTAGATAATAATTTTGATTAATTATTGATATTTAGTGACAAATGACAAAGGGTATCATCAAATACAAAAAAAGAATTTTTGAAATCCAAATAAACAAACTTTTCCGCTTTGTGATATAATTATAGATAATAATTATGTTTCATTATTGATACTTACTGACAATTGACCAAGGTGACGACAATTTGTTTCGATCTCTAAGTCCAGCTTGTATATATAATTTTTTTCTTTAATTTTTAATATACTCTAATACTGGTTTTTACTCGTGGCTTTGTTCCCATAGTCTTTCAAATAGAACAAATCTTAGGCCTTGTACTATATGCTGGTTGTACAGTACATGAAAAAAATTGACAAGTAAAGATTCCATATGTTACGTCATTCTTTCCTTAGAGTATCATCTAATTTTAGTTGAAATAATGCTTGAGTTAAAACTATAGAAGAGGAAAAATTTCAAATCTTCGCTGTTCTGTGAAATATAACTCACTAAAGATTCGTCGCATTAAGCGAGTGTTGTTAAAACGTATAGCGGGCAAGCAAATAAAGTAACTTTCATCTTTTTCTAATGTTACCGATAAAGTGCAGACATCAGTTTATCTATAGATTATCTACAAAATAAACAAATCCAAGAAGTGTCAATAACAATTGTTTAATTATTAGAATCTGCCTATTTAGTAAATTTCGCAAATGTCAATTGTCAAGGACTGTATAAGCGATTAAACATAAAATAATAGAGTATTTGACTGTTTTCAAATACCCATCTAAAGTGATCAATAGTGTAATAATAATAACAACATTAAATGTTTTTCTTTATAATTTAATACAAATCGACTTATACACTAAAAAAAATAAAAAAGACGCGCTAGCGTTCCCACTTGAAAACATTGCAACATGATGCTGGTGTAGGAATACAAGTAAAAAGCAAATCCATAATAATTATTGCGGGTAGTAATTTTTTTTATATTTAAGGTTAAGGTTATGGCCACAATCTCACCTAATGTCAAGTGACGATGTGGTCCAAGATGGTAGACACGCTAAGCGTAATGGGACTGGTTCTCAAGTCCAACTGTTGGAACACACGTATAAGTGTTTGGCGGCAGATTTTCAAGTTGAGGTTGGCAGCCAGCTAGACGGGCATTAGAAAAAGCCCTACCACCGTGCTATGGTTTCATCATGATGTTTTACTTTACCGAAAGTTGAGCTTTAACTTATTGTAGGTGGATTTGAACTCACGTCCCTTGACGCGGCGTTCGTACACGGTACCAACTGAGCTATATCGCTTCGTAAATAATTATCCTGCGCGGGATTCGAATCCACAATACTTAGTCGCGTCCCGTCGGTTGCAGCGCGGCAAATGCTTTAACCAATTGTTTCATTTCTCAAATCATTTCGTTTCCTTTGGCAACGTTACTTTTTTGCTCATACTTGTCTATGAAAAATTATAGAACTTCATAGATGTGCTTATGTCTTATTCTCTATTATTCTTGGCAACTCAGTCCTCTTTAAAGACTATTACTGACATTTTCAAATGATAACATTTTGACATTTTGGCAGATGAAACTATATTCAACAAGATGGAGTCTTTTTTGGGAGTTTTTGTGGCAACTAACATATCTTATTCCGAATAATTATTCATAATTCCTTCACTTATGCTCTTCAGCTACACTACATCAGGTAAAATGTCACCTATATTACTTAAAGTACGGCTAAATAACTAAGTGTATGAGTAAAAATAAAAATCACACTATGACAGATTAAGAAAAACTCCAGTTCTAATGTCCAAAATAATATATGTGGTTGAAAGGCGTATAAACATACAAAAACAAGGTATGGAATACCTCGCAAAATAAAAAACAGTGTCTATACCAAGACAATGTCTGTATCTGGAACAAATAGTTTGCGTTACGGCTCACGGCTCATTGTTACCAAATAGAAAAATGTTAGTTACTACCGAAAATTCTGTTTTGTCTTTTAACGTTGCCATAGATAACATGTCGACCACAGATAAAATAAAGTTATCTACGGTTGTTTGTGTATGTAAAGAAATTATCCGTTTAAATGTTCAAAAAACGAGAATCGTAATTAAGTATCAAAATATATTTAATATTTTTGACTTGAAATTTAACTAGAATCTACTAATTTTTGTTTACTATTATCAATTCTTCAATGACGTCAAAGACGGTAATGAAGCACCCGGAAGCTTATTTACTTGTGCCATTTATTTAATTCGTCATATTATAGTGCTGATTAATTATTCATTTAAATAAATTAAATTAGCCGATTTTTGTACAATGTATATTTTAAAGTTGTCTATGTCGAATTTTATATGCTGAACAGACTGATTTGCATTAAAACAAATTTTGTTAAAATATAGGGCCAACCAAGATATCAGTAATGGTTGTGAATTAAAATTATTTTCCGTTGCCTTTTCCTACAAAAGAGAGGTATCGGTGATGGAAAATATAGTTGAAAAGCCATTATAGCATGTTGGTAGCCTTTCTTTACACTCTAAACTACCATTTCAAGTTGGAAATCTGTCTTTAAACACTTATAGGTGATATCTAAGCGATGACAGCTCAGTTGGTAGCGTGTATGAACGCCACGTTAAAGGACATGAGTACGAACCCACCTACAATGAGCTTGAGCTTTCGGTGAAGGAAAATATCGTGATGTGAATATAGCATGGTAGTAGAGCTTTTTCTAATGCCCGTCCGGCTAGCTATCACTCTTATGACGAAAATCTGCCACCATTACCTAAAGGTGTGTTCCGTTAGTTACACTTGAGAGCCAGTCCCTTTAGCAAACTTAGCGTGTCCACCCCATCTCAGGCCACATCGCCACTTAACATCAAGTGAGAATGCGGCCATAACACTAAACCGTCACTATAAAAAATAGTTATGGTCTGTAAGAGCTAGTGCGTATATTGTCGATGTCAAATTGTGTTTATAATACTAACTTCTAAATAATAATGTTTATTAAGTATAAAATCTTACAATTAAATGCTGTATCATTATTTTTCCATATAAACAAATATAGATTTTTTAAGCTGCGAGTAATTGTCTATTATAGCTTATTGTATTTCTAATTTAGAGTCATTTTAGATTGGTTCGACGTTGAATTTTTTTATTATCTGTTCTTTTGCAATATGAATTTATTTTAGATTTTGTGTCACCGTAACCCCACATGAGATCGAAAACTCTGTTCAAAATTATAATAAAATAAACTTTTTACATTAAGCACATACTGAGATATCCGGTATTGAATATAATCTGTCAATAATACTAAATAACAAACGATACCGATCTTAATAATTTATTTTCGCACCAAACATACAAATTTACTTCATGATCAACTGTGATTTATATTAAATTACATATTTAACTTCTTTTTAGTATCATTGTACGTCATTCGTTTCGAGTACACGCGCACTAAAACTTGTTTATAAAACCCGTTATGAAGTTTAATTTGATATTTATTCCTCGTAATCAGGATAGAACAGGAAACCTATCATTAAACTATATGACGTTAATATAGAATTATTAAATGCAAGTGACAGATTTTAGGTTCAAGTCACGAAGGCACCATTGATTTCTAAATGACAAGCTACAGTACCTTTAGCGTGCACGTTTTGAGTACGGCGATTGTAGAATTTGTAGAACATCTCTCGGCTTGAACTGGCGTTTTGGTCAGTGCGTGTTAGGCTCGCGTATGCGGCGGTCGCGTTGCAGTGTCTTTATCATACTGTAGCATAACATGTTACCCTTACATACAGAGGGAGAGTGTGCGTGAAAATGCCGGAGTGTACGGAACAAATTACATTTACAATCCCAGTGATACGTTACACGATGGACGAGGACAAGCCGGCGGACGACCGCCAGACGATCACAAAAAAGATGTCTCTATTGACACCAGTAAAGATAGAGACTCCTGACAGCGGGAGGCGGCTCTCGGAACCGACTAGATACTACATCCCTCCGCAGTGCAACAACAGGCTGTCACCAAGAAGTGCGCGAAGGAGAGACGCTAGGCGAAACTCTAAAAGTGATGTAAATGATGAATCCCCTGTAAAGGAATTCGGATTGAAACCGTGTAATTGTGAAGAATGTAGGTCTTCGAGTCCACTGCCGCCCGGGTATGGACCGCAAACGTTATCGCCAGGGTACGATCAGATGAAGATATCTTTACTGGAGGTTCCGTGGAACGAAGACTACACAGAAGCGTCCAGCGACGACTTAAGTTCAGAATGGGATTCTGATGTTCCTGAACCACCTCCTGCTATATATAAGGTAATTTAAGAACCATAAGTAGCTATATACAAATTCTCAGGTCTTGTAGTATAGAGTTAGCAGCTACTGTTAAGAAAAGATAGGACATCTAATGACCATACTTCACGCGTAATATAAATATTTAATGTTTGTTTTGTTACCATAGTCCACTTACTGCCTAATTTGGAATGTGAATTCAATGTTTAGATTAATAAAGTTTGATAGTAATTTATTTTGTATTTATTTTCCTTTTGTAAATGATTTAACTAAATATTGTTTTGTTTGTCGAGTTATCCAACGCTATTGGTAATAAAACCTGTCAGGTTGAACAGTAGCGTATAATAGATGAGAAACAGAAAATTTATAAAAAAAAAAGTAGTTCAAATCAGTTCTACTTCTTCAACTGAAAGGTTACTTAAAATTGCAGTAAATGTAAGGTATTACAAATTAGTAAAACTGATGACATGTATTTTTGAAATATTGTTGAATATAAATTAGATATCGCACAGCTGAACAAGGAATAAGAGTGGATAAAATCGCACGAAGCAAATTAAGCTTATAAGCCGTACTTCTAGGTAATGAAAAATTTACAAACACGACATTTGAAGTAGTATCTCTTGATACTAAGCAATCCTACTTGATACAGGCGCATTTTCAATAAAGAAAACTAAAGTATTACGTAAATTTGGTCTTTATTACATATCTTCGAGCTTACATTAAGTTTATATTTTACTAGCTGTGCGTGCAACTTTGTCCGCGTGGAACTGAAAATTATTTAACTAGTTTATAGCTTATGATACTCTGGGATAATACAGCATTCTAATGGTGAAAGAATTTTTTAAAATCTGTCCAGTAGTATTGAGTTTATTTGTTACAAACAAAAATACAAATCTTTCCTCTTTATAATATTAATATAGATAATGAATCGAATAAATTATTTTTATTATTAAATAGCAATTTCTTTAACTTCAGTAACATCTGATTGACAATGATGAGGATAATTAAGTGTGTTCGTTCAATATTTGAATATTGACACTATCTCTTATTATCTAATGATGTGTTATACATATCTATTTCTATAATAATCTTTTTATCAGCACGAACCTTTTTATTTTGTTTTATCTCAAAAATTCAGTGTATTGCGTTTCTGTTATTAAATTTGCATTCCTCAGTCACAAATGAGTAGAACAATCTAATATGAAAAGTCTTCTAGAATTTGGAATATCAGCTTAAAAGCAATTTTAAATACCAAATACTAGTTAGAAATATAAAAAAAATATTACTTTTAAATAATAAAAAATGGTATGGTAATGATAGAATACGTACAATTTGAATTCAAAAGAATCATAGTTTATACCTAACTACTATTCATATAAACCTCTTTTAGTCGCAATGATATAAATTGTATGCAAATTTTAAAATTTATGTGATAATTTTATTATTTCAGTGATGTTTATAAATAAATGCTCGGTTGTATAAATTAGACATATATTTTACGATCGACTTATCATAAGGATGATAATGTTATAGACTAATTATATTGTAATATAGTACGTGAAGTGTTCTTTTGACTTTTGAATTTATTAGAAAATGAATAGGTACTTAATGATTTAGTCATTCGTAGTAAAGTTTCAATTGAAAGTCATTCGGTTTTACTTTACATGGCTTTGTACTACTTTGTATAATTACTATAATCAAAACGTGTTTTTTTAATGGCTAAATCTATACCACGTCCTCCATTGATATTAAGTGAAGTTGTTTTAAAGATAATTACACGTATATTTCGAAAGTAAAATAAATTTCGATGTTGGCAATCCCTATAGACTGATAGGTCCTTGGTGATAGATTATTAGTTTGAGTGTGATAGTTATAAGCAAAAATAGGAGAAATGGAAGACCCAAAAAGATATGTATGGAGTATGTGAGAAATTATACGTGTATAAAATGTGGGAATACTGAGATGCCAGTGGATAGAGTAGAGTGGAATAAGAAACATTTTGTGCCGACCCTAACTGGGTTATGAAATTGCAGTTATAAGCAAACGATGTCAAGAAATGCTTAATCATTATAAAATGTATCACTGAAGCTTTAGACTATTGCGAGATTCCTTCAACATTATATGATACGAGTTTTGAGTCCCCTACCCCTCGGCCATTTACCATTCTTGTGTTTATTAAAAACCTTTTCAAACTGTCAAATAAAAATCCACATAAACACATAAAATAGTGCTTCGTACAAGTATAAAATAGTTAATGTTCATATACTTCTCCAACTGCGCCGGTTTAGAAGCGACTTTGACCTAAATTTTCATAAATCACAATTAGTTTATTTTTACATGTTTGATCCACATATTCCACTGAGCCACGTGATCGACCGTCACAACGTCCTTCAGAATTAATCCAAAATGTTTCCCATTCATAGCTTCGTGTGAGTTTATTTACAATGTTAGTTCAACAACCGATGAATTGTAAAACCGAGCTTAGATTCTAATACAAACATTATGGATTGTGGTGCTGTCGAGTTTCGAGTACCATCACAACTAAACCTTATTAATGTAGATTTATCAGATTTATTAAAGTAGACTAATTTCATGACCTCTGTAATAATATCATTCATTGTTTTATTTTCTATATATTTGGTTTTATCGGCTTTTAACAACAGTTATATCAGACCCGTCATAGCCTAATAATATTAAAATCCAACTCTCGTACATTTCCGTTCATAAAATTATCTTTCAGCCTTTATAACATTATAGCAACTTCATTCGAAGCATTTACTAAAATGCTACGGACTATACCCATATGTAATTTATTTTTATTAAAATTCGTAACTTAATCTTATAGTACTATTCTTAATACATACCATCGTCTGATGTGAACAGACTGTATAAAGCGGATTTCTAACCATTATAAATCGATATTTAAATGACATATCTCGCGTTCTGGTGCTTAAGTTAGAACTTCAACTGTGGTGTAGGTATCTAACACACGAAAAAGGTGAAACATTTACAAATAATAAATTATTGCATTTTATGCAAATCTACATTTTCTTTTGTTATGCGTTGTTGCATATTAATATAAACATGTTTATGATAAGTATTTGCATTCAAGGTTAGTAAAAAGGTCAAGAAAATTTCGCTGTTGACAAGTGTTAATTAATTGTAGGTCTTGAAAATTGGATAATTGTGGATAATAATTTTATTACCTACATAAGAAAGAATTAGGCTTACCTTAGTGTTTGCTCATTGATTCTACGAGCATTTTACTATCTAGCAATATGTTTGAGAACGTTGATCACGTTAACATAACGTTAACATTAAATACTTCCATATGATCTTTACTTCACCTAGAGAGTTATAAATGTTACTATCGACTGGCTTGACAGTGTATTGGGTGATTTCTTGGCAGTGGCCGTTGTTTTGTATAGTATTTTGGTCGCCACCAGATCAGTGTTGTTAATTTTTATACTAAATACGAAAAAAAATAAAAGTTGTAACAGGGCCCCCAATTACACAAATCTTGAAATTAAAGAGAAAAATAATATTTGTGTTTTTCTTTTTTATAAAGAGCAAAGAAATTGACATTTATTAGTTACTTGCTAGACACCTTTTTATTACAAAAAGTATCATTGTTAACAAATAACATGACAAAGCTGCGTTGCCTGAATATTTGTATAAGGTACAACCTATAGTCACGTGCGCCACAGAATGATAAACGCATTTTTTATTTTATTACACACTGCCTTTTAAGTGGAAGTGTTATTTTTAATATTTTTATCAACCTTTTACTAAATAACACTCGAGTTACTCACCGGCGAGAGATTTAGTTGTATTGACGTAAAATGAAATAGTTCAATTACATGTTTTATTACGTTTATTATCAATTTCTCTAACTCATACGCGGTCGTCATAAAAATAAAGTGTTATTCAAGAAATTATAACCGAGTGTTACTTTTCTACGGAATATCCACTGTATAATGTAGAAATGCACCTTGTAAGAGTTATAAAAATATATATCGAACTTTCACCGTGAAGTGATAATCTAAAAACCACCGGTCTGTTTATTGAGGAGTACAGAAATCTCTTTAGAAATATCTACCTTTTAATCTACTTTTTGCAGTTTCGCTGCTGAAATAGATCCAGGAATACCCTGGTAATATACTGAAGAACTTATCCAGATAATATGTTGTGTTTCTTCGATGAGTACAATTAAGTAAGTAAGTAATAAGTAAGTAAGTAATTTAGGAATAGGACGTTTTAGGTGGTTAATGTGCTAACGATATAGCTGGTTAAAACCGTTAAAAGTTAAAATTCATTCGTCGCGATAGGAAATCGCTAACTATCACCCGAAACGTATGCTCCTTTACAGTTTCTTAGGCGAAAAAAAGGTAGGTTGACTGTAACAAATCAAATAATAACAATGAATTTTTAAACATTAATTGGTGGCAATGTATAGTTAGCTAACTATATCCACGTCTCCATGCCCGTTTAGTACGCAAGAGGTATTTTTTTTTGTATTATCTATATATAAAATAACAATGTAAATTGAACTCGTAGCAGATCGCTAATCTGAACCAATATATGATGCAATGGCATAAACTCGTCATATACATTATTCTATAAAAATTGCTCCGACTATTTATAAGAACTAAATCTGGACATAACGTATATAATCTACACCTTTACAACAGATGTTAATAAGGAAACGAATATACGGGAAAAATCTTATGTTTATTAATATATGTGACAAAAATAAGCGTTGAAAACAACATCAAATGTTATCAATAATCGTAAAAATATCCTTAACCACATGAAAACATAGACGTACAAATTTGTATAGAACTTAACACGAAACATGGTCGAACGGGAAAGTGATAAAACAATATTTTTTTATTACACAATTCCGTTTTATTCTTACGTTATTCTATAGCACTCACATTATGTGACAATTAAGCTCTTAAAAATTAACCTATATACCTAACGGTACATACGTTAATCACCTTTGTAGAAAAATTAAATAAATTTATATATAAATATATAATTACAAAATTATAGTTACACGTAAAAAGTCTACATAAAGTATGCATAATATAAACATTAAAAAAAAGAAAGCTGGTAATGTGTTTTCCTGAATTTTTCTAAAGATATTTTTTTTTATAATTTTTGTATTAAGTTGTACATTTTATATATATATGGTATTCTAGGCCTTTTAATTTATATTGCTGTGAAATTACTTACGTAATGACTGTTTGTTACCTAAATATATAAAAAAGAACAATAAATATAATAAAACACATGTACCAATTACTTTAATAAGCATACGTACTCTTATTATACATTATAATACCTCTACTTAAGCTTTTCTCAACCATGATCATTTAATAAGACAAAAAAAATAACACAAGAATCTCAGTGTGTTGTTTTATTAAAAAAATAGCCCTAAAACATGTATTAGTCAGACATATCATTAATAAAGCTGCCAACATAAACAGAAGATATAATTAAAAAAGCAGTTTAAGAATAAAAAAGCGTGAATGTTACATTCCTATTTCGTTTGATTACCTATATATAACATGCTAAATGTAATCATCTTGGAAGAATATTCGAAACATAGATACTTTAACGTATTAGTACTTTTTGTGATATTACAAAAACACTTTATATTTTATCACTTTTTATTTAATTGTATAAATTATTGAGCTCGAATGAAACATAAAACAAATAAATTTTAGCATTTGAATTTATTTACTACTAACTTGCCCGTGAACTTCCTATCAACCATGATTTTGATGGTTTTGTTTTTTTTTTGTACACTTTTTATTTTCTTTTATGCAAATGCCCTGAGAATATTAAATACAAAAAAAAATCCAATTTGGTACAGTCTTTCGGAATTTATTCGCGTAAATAAATTTCGGCGATGGATATATATATATATATATATATATATATATATAGAATATAGATAACGCTAAAATTAAAAATGTTAATTATTTATCAATCTAAGGTCGTTTGCCTAGAAACTCGCATGTAGTTGAGTGAGCATGTGGCTCAAACTGATAACATGTAAAATACATTGAGGTACCTTTATTTTTTATTTCTTGGTGTCTAAAATCCTGTTTTTTACCGACTTTTTCATCGTAACGTGCAAACTCAACGCATTACCCGGGATCAGACCAAGGCGAGACGTTTATGTGGTGACTCATCCGGTGCTAATCTCCCAACACTGTTTTAGTAACGCACCACAGCGACACTTAAAACTCCTGAGTTGCCAGAGACCAAGAACACCTTTCACTCGATATGGGGTACTTGACGTTAAAATGCAGTTGTTGGTATACCTATTCGTACTTGGTCACAAATTTTAAGCTTATTGGTGGCAGATAATCATGCTGATGTTAAAACACACCATAACATAAGGTAGGGTTATACTTAGATTTGCTCTTCAACGAAAGTTTAGAGTCATTGCGGAGATACGAAGTTACTTCGATTGACATGGTGGCCATACACGCTTCCACTAAGCCCACACTAATTCTAGTTATAGTATATAACCGGCTTTGTGACTAGACTCCCGATAGGGATTAGAAGTAATGGGAAAGCAAATTAAGGAAAAATGTCATGACGCTGTGTCGATTTTCAGTGGGTTATTTCAGTAATTTGCACTGGTGATTTTGATACAAATTTTTGTATTGGGTTTTGTATAGTTGAAACTTAAGTAAAAATATATGCTTTATTCAAGTGACAACTTGTATAGCGCGTTTTGGATAGGGAGTTAATTCATGAAGTACTCTGTATCTGTTCCTATTAGTATAACTTATTGCGCTGTAAATAGTTTTAATTTAAGATCAAACAATTAATTTTGAAAACTAAAACTAAAGCACTGTTTCTTTAGAGTAATAAATTTTCATATCTGTTGGCAGTCCTAATGACTGGTTGGATTTTTTTTAATTACATTCTTTGAGCAGAATCTAAAACACTGTATTTGTATGTAGCTGGGATGGCCGAAATTCCTTTCGGGTGGTTCTTTCTTGGGGTCGAATATTCCTTAGCTTGTTTTTATATGCAATACTTTGTGTTAAAAGTTGACATCGCCGCCTTTGATTTAATATGACTCACTTAATCGTTTTCCATAAACGAAAACTTTTAAAAACCGGTGGCGTATTATTATTAAAAAAACTGTAGAATGTCAATAAATCGGAAAGCATACTTTCGTTACTACATAATTCATTACAATCGACAGATTGGCTCGCTTATCGTGACCATCGATCATGAGATATTGGTGGCTTTCACTGCAGTGTGTGCAGTTGCTCGCATACCGGTCGTTAGTGTAACCCGGTCACTTTCTCACTAGACCGCGTTGCGCTATTGTTCATGAATTATAAACAGGGTGTCCGTTCTAGTTTAGGTTGTACGTTGTTGTTTGTTCTTTGACCATATTTACAAATGATACTAACTTACGAGATAAACGAATACGTAACTTTGCGGGTGTCCGTTCTAGTTTAGGTTGTACGATATTGTTATTGTTTTGACCACAGTAAAATAATATTATTTCAAGAGTTAGATGAAGATATAACTTTGTCCCTGGGCAATTTATCTATTTCTACAATAAATGTAAACAATTTTTTTTTAAATACAATTTGAAGTCCTATCATAGATATATTTTTTAACTCAACTGAGATGGCAATCAAGCACACAGCTCGTTTGAATGTAAACAGTAGTCAAAATAACATACGAGCGCATATAACAAACACTAGATGTATTTATTACTAGCATTTCACAAACCATACAAATAGTTTGTCAAGTCCGTGTGAGAACTCTTCTTACCACAGAAACACAACATAAGGTTCTGTGGGTGCGATTTTTTGTACACAATACGGGTAGCTACAATAAAAAAATTACCAAATAAATTATCAATCTCACTTTTGTTACCTTTTCCTACAAGCAAGAAGCTCGAATTATTTTTGTCCATAGGTATATCATGTGGCCATACCAGTAACCCATCCATCATTACTTCAACATAACATTGACAAGTGTCGCCATATAGATTGAGCCGAGAGATTACGGATTCAATTACCGCACAAGACAGAATTGTGTACAGTACTCGTAGTTGGCCTGGTAGACCTTGTTTTGCCTTTTGAGTAGTTCGGCTCGACCAAAGTGCCATCTTTCAAATCAAATCACTTATCAAAATACAAACTGTCATATATTTCAAGTAGGTTCAGGCGACATATATGTATTTATAAAATTGCTTTGAATTCGGTATCTTAACTCTGGCCTCATAATATATTCTCAATAATTTAATGTATGTCCGCAACAATTTGAAAAAACTAGATTTCAAAACTGGCATCATTGAAATATTAGAAGTCGTGAGAAACTGGTCACACCTTATTTTTGGCTCGGTAAGATCAGTAACAGTTTTTTAGGTAATAGTGTTAGGTTTTACAATAAAGTCCCAATAAAAGTTCATTACCAAATTCCCTAATGCCTAACAGTAAGTTTAATCACCATGTCAAACGGCTTTTGATTTTAGAAGGGTGAATCAATATGTAAGCGATTGTGATGTCTGGAATTAACACCCCTCCTATGCATCCGCTAACAATTATTGTAAACGCACATATTAAATAAAAAAAATGTACCTAAGAAAAAGTCATGGAATTCGATTTAGCGGCTGCCAAGATGAGTATGGACGAACATCGAACCAGTGGATTTTTATATATAAAGATAGGAATATTATTTTATTTTATTTGTACGTAGTATATACGTTTATCATTATTTTATAGCTTAAGTTAGTAGCTAAGCCTAATTTCGAAACAAATGAACATGTGGGACATTGCATGAAAAATAATTATCTTAAAATTAGGTTATACATAAAAGTGAAGGTTATTTTAAATTACAATTTGTCACCAAAAATTTAAAATTAACTGTTATTTAAACAACAATTTATAAATTAAGTCTTATTTAAAATAATTACAACTCTGTGGTAAAGATGTTTTCCATTACCTGCTTGAAATTTACTCAAGACCAAAAACTGTTGCCAAGCTCCATTATGTGTGTTCCTATTCATTCATTTAAATAGAGTGGCCGATAGCGAAACCCATTAAAAATTAAACAAAAATGATGGACAATATGTTTAAAGCTATTAATCTTGTTATAGTTTAATTAAATTAAGTCCTTAAAGTATGTTTCGATCCCATTTTTATCATTAAAAAGCCATTACACTATTATCGCTTATATGAATATATAATAAAGTCAGTCACCTCAGGGCTGCGTTATTGAAGTAACATTTTTTATTATATACTAAAAACGAAATGAATAAAACGATACATCTAGGTATAGTTACGTAATTTGTTATTAAGAATTAATTAAATTAATATTTAATATACAACAGATAACGTCGAAGCTTGACGTAAAACAGAAAAATAATTACCTGAGTATTTCGTATTATTTAATTAACCGTATAAATTGACTGTTAAAAATGCAGTAATTACATTTAATTGTACTAGTGCTGATTAATATTGATGTAGATAAGTTATTGTATTTGGTTATTTTTGGTGGTAAATTATTAATGTAACGTAAGAATTATCTTTTTTAGATTTCCTTAAAAAACTGTATATTACCTGTGCCTACGACTTCGCGTCGAACATAAAATTATTTCACAATTTTCTGCTCGTTTTTGCAATTTTTTTTCCGTACAGCAATATTTTTGAAATCCGACTGCTTTTGCTATTTATATTATCATAGAGGTGATTTTGTTGTCTATACAGAGGTAAAAACTATTTTATTTTAATTTTTTATTAGTCTGTGCTCCTGTACACGCATCATTCTAAAAGTAATTGACAGACTTCGAAGAGAATTGACAAGGTACTAACTTGTATAATGCATTAATATATAGGTACTTATTTATTCCATAAATATATAAAAGGTTTACTTCGGAAGAACGGATAAAAATTACATTTCTGTGGTGAATGAACTCCTTTGACTGTGTATTTCAGCTTCAATAAGTATATAAAAATAACATTCTGAAAAGTTGAAAAAAAGGTTCCGAAACACGAAGCACGATTTAAATAGATCTAAGTTTCCAACATAATTATCATTTCAATATTTCTAATCACAATTCCATGCTTATTTAAATTATTTTTATTAGTTTCACAATAAGTAATTTGTTTAGATGTTTGATACTAATTACAAGTTTAGCACATTTACAATATTCGCACTGTTTATCGTTTGCACTGAGAAAGATTTACAGGCTAATATAATAATAGAGAAGGATAGGACACACGGTCTTAAGCACACTGCGTTTTTTTGGTTAAGATAATAAACAAATTATATCAATTACTGTGGGCTCAGTATTTCGACGCAGAAAAACTCGATTTGTGATTATGAGATAAAACGAAGCACGTGTTTGTGACTGGCGTCAGTAGGCGTGTAGAGCCGTTTCAACACAATACAACTATTATTTGGTCCCACGCGATTTATTCATTGTACAGTTTGCAACAATTGATTCTATATTGATAATATTTTAATTATTACTAAACATTAAAATAATCGTACTATTATAGAAGATCAGATTTGTGTTTTTTCTTATACCAATTGGCTATTTAGGCAATTTCACGAATGTCAAGAAAAAAGATATTTATAAACACAATTAATAAACAAAGAACAAATACTTGTGAATCACACAAAATTAAAATTATCCTGTGCGGGATTCAAACTCATAGCCTTGGGAGGGATTGATAATGGAACAGTATTCCCGAGAGAAAATTCAGGCAACACGTAATTAACAGTGAGAGAAAACACCGTGAGGAAACCTTAGCATGATGTTAGGGCTTTTTCCAGTGCTCAAATGGCTAGTTACCACCCTCAAGTTGAATATCTTCCGCCAAATAGTTATAGGTGTGTTCCGGCAGTTACACTTATGAGTCATTCTCTACACTAGGCTTCGCGTGTCCACAATCTTGGGCCACACCGTCACTTAACATCAGATGACACTGGCCATAACGCTAAACCTATACAATAAAAAAAAGACCAGGGACAAATTCACATTTTTTCTAGTATATTTCATACACCTGGAAACAGTGAAAGGCATATAAAATACTTTAAGTAAATGTGAATTATAAACGAACAGAATTACAGACGGGTCGTATTGTAAATGTAATGTCCGTGTACTAAGTTGTTTGAACTGAATCTCTCTCGCGATATAAAATGTCTCTATTAGCAAGTTGTAAAATGTTCCCGGTTTAGTTATGTCCGCGACATGTGCTGTTTATGGATAAAGCCGATACTGAAACATGTTTATGGCGCTGACATTACATGGCTGATGGCTTGTGATTAAATCAAAAGACGTCTTATTAACAATGACGAATGAGTGATTAAAAAATACCTTTACTGATGATACAATAATAATGCCTTTGAATCTAACCATGTATATTTTTAAACAATATTTAGTCAATAAAAACACAGTAATTAATGTTTTTAGTGATAAAATGTTTATGTAGTGCCAATAAAATTGGTTCGAACTATGATCTTGTACATATTGCTTCTAATATTTTTTCCTTTTTTTATTTATAAAAATATATATTTAAATGATTAAATTAATCTGTGAATCGAAGATCATAATAATGTTAGTTTTAACTTATGTTTGTAATTACAAATACCTACGTAACACTAAAGTTATGGCATGGATAACATTTGATTTCATTGTAATTAACTAATTATAGAGAAAGGGCTCTCTTATTATTTTTTTCTTATTCCACGCTAACTACTTACGTACTTTGGTTTATCAGCTATCATCTTAGTTTTTTACATATTTTATATACACATTCTTTACATTTCTTCTTCAATCTACTTCTACTTATACATCCTTTTCTTATTATATTAATTTCTCTAGTAATATGTCTTTGATGCCTTGTCACGACAAGGCCATATTACGCTAGCCTTTTCAATTTTAACTTGGTACTTTCGAAATATCCATTATATTTACTACTACATGTGGCCGCGACTTCGTTCGCGTGGTACTAAAAATTACCCGTTACTCAGTAAAACTGGCATCAAAAAACTAACTCTTACCCATATTTTTTAAACTATTTTCTAAACTACTCTACCAAATACTCTACTTACTCTATCATATATTTTTGAAATCCGACCGGTAGTTTTTAAGATCAATTCAACAAACAAAATTTTTCGTGGGTAATATTAATATAGATGTACCATATCTACTTTAAAATTCGCCTTTTACAAATACACTCCTCTCGCCTGTCACTTTAATTTTACAATTTTGTAAAATGACCTCTCGAAACTATCTAAATGATTTTTAGACTTGATAACAACTTTGGAGTCATTTTCTATGTCCTGTATACCAATAGTAGAAAATATAATTTTAATTTATTGTTAACGGGGTATTTATAACGCATATAAATTATATGCATTTATGTATTATTTATGTTAGTATGCTGTTTCTCGTGTTCTAGAATTCTTCGAAATAGTAAAAATATCTCGTTCATTCCAACCGGTTTCGATTACACCAGACGCAATAAATTTGTTTGAAGACAAAATTACTAGAACAGCAATATCAATTTAGTTCAATAAAGTGTTTTAACAAATATGATTAATTGAAGTTTCCACGCGACATGAATATATGTATTATAAACACATTTATATCATGTTTATGCCTTTAGAAATGTATATGGCCAATTTAATTTTACTTTTCTATCGATTTGTGAATTTATTCCTATTCAGTATTTTTAATTTTTCCATATATCTTTTGTTATCGATTTTATAATCGTTACTGCTTCTAAGATACGACTTAAATGATTACATATATTTTTTTTTTTTTTATACTTAAGGTTTTAGCGTTATGGCCATAATCTCACCTGATCTTAAGTGACGATACGGCCCAAGTTGGTAGACACGCTAAACCTGTGGAGGAACTGGCTCTCAAGTGCTGCTGCCGGAACACACCTATTGGTATTTGGCGGCAGGTTCACAACTAGAGGGTGGTAGCTAGCCAGGCGGGCATCAGAAAAAGCACTACCACCATGCTATGGTTTCCTCACGATGTTCTCCTTCACCGAAAGCTCAAGCTCATTGTAGTTGCTTAGGTTCGAACCCACGTCCTTTGACGCGAAGTCCTGCACACTACCACTGAGCTATCATCTATTTTAATATTACTACGGGCGATGATAAAAGATCTATGGGTTTATCCAAAATATATAACTCTATTGAAATGCAAGGACCGCGCATAAAGTTTCAAATAGACAAATGGCGAATAAAAAAACAATAAGTCATTATCACTTCCCCGCTATATGGTTAAGTGTAGAGTTATACTTTTCATTTAAACAAACGGTATAAACAATACTACAGTACATTTAATAAATAAAAAAACATGCTATGTTATCATGCCTCGCCTACGCTCTTGATAATAATTATATCACAGGAAATATATAACATACCATACCAAGCTTACAAAAAACCTTAAGCGTATAGAATACATACATTTTATTAATTATCAACTAGCCGTGTCTACGACTTTGTTCGCATTAAACTAAGAATTGTTTAATCATTAGTGCCTTATTTTGTAACTTTTTAAGACATCTTTGCTGGTATTTTTGGTAGCGTGATGTTAAATAGCCTAAAACCTTTTATCGGATGCAAAAATAATTGTTGAAATCCGATTGGTTGGTTTCTAAGGTAAGTGCGTGCAAACAAATAAACAAATACCCAAACTTTTCTGCTCAAATATTAATATAGATAATGGAACTTAAACCAAGAGTATGTCTTTTGCACGTAAACTGTATTTTTTTTTACGACAATCTATAAAAAATATACTAAGGAATATGATTCATTCTGTTCTTAATCTAAATACATAAAAAATTGTGTTCTACTAAGTCATCAAACTAAGTCACCCGTGCATAATTACAACTGTGTCACATACACATTAGTGCTGGTAAAGGATTTGAGGACACGAGACTAATTATGCAATCGTCTGCAGTGTTAATGATAACCTCTGGACTGTCTGTTTTATGTCGGTCGTTGGTGTTTATAACAAACTGAACTTTAATACCTCAACATAGGGTTTTATAGTTTTAAAATCAGCACTTGGGGAATTTTCCAACAGACAAAATGATAACTGGAGCGGTCGGATACGCTCTTGGCCTCTATGATAAATTCAGATATTTATTAATAATAATTTGACATATTTCGTGTTCATTATGCTTCAATAAATAATTGCGTATTTATGCAATCCAATACGATATTAAGATTATTTATGCAATTGTTGATTCTGAGTTTAATTTAATGCGTAGATAAGAATCGAGTACTGACAAGGAATTGTAAATAAATTATTAATTACTGTAACGATAGCGCGTGTTACCTACCATATTATATCGTAGAATACTCTTTCACATTACATATATTGTAATCGAGTTGGTACACATTTATAGAAGTTACAGTTTGGTTTGTTGTTACAAAGACAATTACTTACATTAACTTTTTGGTATGTCATTCTTTAATTTCATTCGCAACATCTCACGACTAATTTTTCAAATAACTTTTAATCCTCTGTATAACCATTTCAGGGGATGAATTTTAGAAAATCTATTTTTATTACTCATCAATACATAGAAATTATGTGAAAAATTTCATAAATTGAAGTATAGGAATATAATTAGTGTATTATTCGCTGGTCAGTCTTCGAAATATTGTTATGTACTTTTGTTACATTTCAATATCATACTATATTTTATATCTAAAATACAAGATTACGTCTGTTCGTATTACTTCTCTTCCTAAACGTATTGGCCGATTTTAATGTTATTTTAGTATAGATAGATATCGTGGTTGGTTCTTAGCTGACGTTGTACTTATGTATAAGTGGTAATCTTGATGATGTCTAATATTTTTTTTTCATTTGATTACTATTTTTTCTTTCACTTAAAACATAACATATTTCGTAACTTTCAGACTCTCAGTACGTCTAAATACTTGTATTGCTGGTGAGGACTTTAGCAGGACAATCTACCTTTTCTATTCGATGTTAACATACAAAAAGTGAAATCAAAGTAAGAAAACCTTTTATTCTTATTATTTAATCATCTACCTTTTACGTGCCAAACAAATTGGATGACATATTAAAGTTTCATTTTAATACTTTAAACTTTATCACTCATTTCCAATAATTTTTCGCGAGAAAAAGTAACCTATCAGTGTCTTTAGGTTCGCATCTGTCTCTATAACGAAATTCAACATTACAGATTCAGCGGTTTAGGTGTGAAACAAACAAACTCACTTTCGTATTTATAATATTAGCAAGGATAAGGAGCGTACACGAGTCTTTAATTCTCAAATTGTAAATTAACTTCTTTTATTAATGTGATAAAATTGAGTAACCAAAAATTATATAAAGTATTTAAAACCATTTCTTTTTTATAGTTATTTAGGGGCACTTGAGGTTATGACGCATTTTCTGGTATTCGTGATGTATAATCATCCTAAAGACATTTATGTATTTGGTTCAAATGATCTGAATAAGAATAACGTGAGTCATAACTATTTTTGTGTTTCGGCTATGGTGTTAAAATTGTTTCTCAATTAAACACGCCCGAATATTACATATACACCCGCGCACAATAGACACGAGCGTCACAGTAGTGTTATGAAATTAACAAAATATAGAGTCTCATACATGGGTTGTTTTGATTGGTTTACGTCATTATCAACTTTACTATTTGGAGGTGGTGAATAATGCGTGCATTAGACTAAGTACAGTCGACGTCATCATACTTAATCTATATTAATATTATAAAGCCCTGAAATTTGTTATTTGTGGATGTTTGTTTGAATGTGGTAACCTTAAGAACTACCAGCCAGCTTTTAAAACGCTACCACTAATAGGACCAAGCCGTATTGAAAAAAGTTACAAAAGCGGGCGAAAATTATTACATATTTTTTACTTCAGCGCGAACAAAGTCGCAGGCATGGCTAGTTATTTATATTAACGCTTGCTATTTATAAATATAAAATATGCATATACGTTTTGAATTGCAATGGTTAGGACACTTTTAATTTTCTATACTATAATACGTTTCGCACATATTTGCGGTAAAGAAATTACAACAAAGTTTTGTTAGTGAAAGCTGCGGGAAATCAACGTTATGTGTATCATGTACTATTATTATGTACTACTATTACATGTTCATACATGAAAAATACTCAGATCGTTAATTACATAAATAATATCAAAAAGTCATAAAAAGTCTGTTTTTAATTAAAATAAAATTATGACTGCAACCAACATCTGTCTATACATTTAAAAATTGGACCTTGGCTAAGAAGAACTTATGTTGTGAAGTTATAATATCTTTTAGTGATTCAAGTGCGTATTATTTATTTATTTCATGATTTAATTTTAAGCCCGCGGTTGAGAGCTTTTCAGAACTTTGAAATATACTTGGATATTCTACAACATGCGTCAAGAGCAACACAATAATATTTTTTAAGATATAGTATTAGGAGTAGTATATCATGGAAAATTATATTTATGACTGTACACGTTAATGCATCTAACGAATGCTAAGTAATTTTTTCTCCAAATAGCTCGCTCAAACCTTTTGCTAAACAATATTTACTGTCTACGATGCATGTTATAATTGTCTAATTCCTGTTTCCTATAGAATACTGACATTCATAATACCACATTTTTATTCGATAGTTTTCAATACAATTGTTTCATTTTTCAATAGTCTGGAAATAAGACATACTTTTGTTTATAAGTAGAAACATTTAACTAATTTAAGATTATAAGGTAACATTTCAAAATAAATATACATATATATTTTTTTAATAATCAAATGAATTAAAAATAGTAATTTTTAAGCGTTTAAGTTTTTTAGACCCCATGTTAAATATTTGACATTTATTTTTTCACAAAACATACAAAAATTTATGCAATACAAAGCTACTGAACTATTATTAATACGCACCTATTAATAACTATTAAAGTTTTTTAGTGTAACCTCGTAAAACATATTTTAAATAATATCCCTAATAGTTTTTTTTATAGACGTGCTTATAAAATAAAATACCAAATCGAAGCAAAATATTATTTTCTAAAAACAACCGCATAGTCTAGAATCTGTTTGGAAATATTATTAACACATTGAACGCCATGCTGGTCACCGGTGACCACCACTATACTTTCCGTCCGGGCCGATGTCGATTCGCGATTTCTGCAATTTTTGCCCATTATATTGTATTGGTTCATATGATTCCAAATTAGTCAGTAACCCTGATTAAAATAATATTTTTTTATTACCACCAAAGGAATTAACAAAATAATTGATGTCGCTCATCTGTGATCATCATGGTCACACTACGGCGCACGCCGTTGAAAATTGCATTTCTTTCTATTAGGGCCGCGTGCGTCAAGGCGCGCCGGCCACATCCCCGCGCCATTCTTTATCTTACTTATTATTATTTATCTTATTTCTTATCGAATCTTAATATTATTATATTTATCGTGTTTTGTAAACGTTCTTCTATTTTAAATCCACAACTTGTATACTTAGCAAAAAATCGTTAGGTCGTTTTTTATACTTAGTGTCGAAATGAGGTGGTATGCATAAACTGTTCTCCAGGGCCGCACCGGGTACGGTCAACATAGTTTTGTATTGGCATTGTGTCCTCCTGCGAGAAATGAGTACAAACACGAGTCCGTCGCGCGGTCATCGGTGAAGCCCCACGGAACAACCACTAAATTTGAGTCGGCTTTTAACGTGTTAAGTAAGTTGTTTATATATACAGAAAAACGACCATATTTCCCAATACATATAAAATAATAAAGTGAAGACTAGCCACAAGTATTAAAAGCTTATAAATAACCATACATAGAACAAAATGTTAATCAATGACATTACAGTATATAATCTATTAGAATAATGTAACAAAAAAAAGTGACCTAACATATTTTGTATTTAATAGAAGCATTGTAATATTTAAAACTTATATTTTAAACTCTCATACACCACCAGGTTGATCCAAATATTTCTATTGTAGGAAATAATCTTATAGTAAAAACTAACGAATGATGATAAAAAACAGAACATCGGAGAACGAATAATTAAGAAAAATATAACTACCATTGAGTTTAGGGGAAAAAAAACAAACTATATATTACACGTGGGCGTATCAAAAAGGTTTAGCGTTATTCAAAGCTATTTATAGATCATAATAGTGTGTACTTATCGGAGAAACATTTTACCTTTCGAAGTCATTTAACAAATGACTATAAAGCAATTTACTATCGGCCCGTTAATAACTACGTTAAATAGTCTTATCTTATGGAAATGACGAAGTTTATGTAGGTATGCTTGTGGTTGAAATAAATTCGAAATAAAATAAAACATATTTTAATAATCTTTAGGTACCAATATATTGCTGTGAAACAGAACAGCTTGTACGTATCGTCCGCGTAGGAATAGATAATAAGTGTCATTATATATGTTTTAATTTTTGATGATGTTCTTGGACACTATTATTATCACAATTATAATTTGACTTTTCTGTACTTTAGTACATGAAGTATCATAGAAGGCATTAAATTCCTGTGTTTCCTTATTAAGGGTTAAAAGATTTGTAATCGTTTTATTGTTCGTTGATTAATTACTTTCGAGGATGATAGTAAAGTAAATAATAATAGTATAATAAAAATAAATACATGAGTAATCTCGCAAATTAAAACATTGTTACATATCTACAATATGTTATATGAATCGTTGTTAGAATGGTTTATGAAAAACCATTTACGTACATGAATATATTAGAATTAGACCATTTAATAGAATCAGGTGAATGTATATAGACGAATATGTGTAATAAAGTGTTAATTATTTCATGTCAAGGAGAAATACCCACTATTAAAAGTTAAAAATATCGAATGGTTCTACGACACATAGAATTTATTATATAAATAAAAAGAATTTGATCAAGATGCAGATAAGTGATGATTGCTGATGCGAGTTTGAGGTAATAGATAATTAAGAAAAACGCTGGTATACAACAGATTAAAATTATCACATAATTTTTTTAGACAAGATTCAGGATAATGGTAGATTTTGAGTGGATAATAATGTCGCATACTGACGGTAGAAATGAGCTGTTAACGTCGATTTCCTTTTTCAGAAATCTGTAAATTAGTCCTCGTCAAAAAACCAAACTGTTCACGAATAAATAATCACTACATCCGCAAATTGAAATCAAATTAATCAAATTGCAAGACGCAAGTACCGTAAGTGATCCAATTACATACATGTATAATGCTTTCACTTGGTCTCGTTGCAATCGTAAATACGAAAAGTGGTTGTCAACTGAAAGTGCAAAGTTCCGTATGCTTTGTAGAGAAACGTAACGTTTTGGAAATCCGATCAGTAATTATTTTTGACTATAGAATACAAGTGACCAGTACCAGTGTTTTTATCTTTAAGTAAAAATCAGACCAGATCCAGAGATATAAAGTAGTGTAACGAATAATTAATGGTTGTTTGCTACTCATATGGACTAAGTTGAGACATCTCTGCAGAATTGTTCGTTGACAACCACACCTTTGAAATTGGAACAATAATCCAAACACTACGATTATGCAGAAAGAATAAATGAGGCGGTGGTATATCTACTTTTAAACATTACACGGGCTGTACCAAAATACGTAACTAGGTATGATAAGGGTAGTAGTCAACTTAATGCGTGCGGAATAAAAATACTCAATTGTTATATGTTGTTTTGGTTCAAATATATAACTTATTATTACTATTTTTGATAATCCACTTTAAAAAATGTGAATGGAGGTAATTAAAGTAATTATGAATATCATATATCATATATGTATAAACTGTGTTGAATACATGTCTCCTAGAAACTACAAAATAAATTGTAATAGGGCCTTGTCTTTGTTGATATTGAAGTATAAACTTTTAATGAGTATTTCGTTACCCTGTCTCTTATTTTATTTGATACATAAACATATATTGTGACCGTTTCTTTTGGTACTTTTTTATTGATATCACTAACACCAAGTAGCTTTTGAAAATAATTGACACTTTGGCCTTTCCTGACCCCTTTAAACGATCTTTCGTAAGAGTAGTAAATTTAACTGCCAAATTAATTTTATGTTTAAATTGAGTCTCGTCAACTTTATTGCATGCGTGAAAATGATGTGGCTATAAGACTTTTTATTCGCCGTCCTCGATCATTAGTATTTAAGCATTATAGCGTGGCATTTAAACATCGCAGAGTTAAATGCTAAGTTAAAACGAATGCCGTTTTTTCGGCTAAAATTTTTTCTGTTAAATGTCACAGCAATAAAACAAAGTAATTATTCTACAAAATAACAGAATAACAAGTGTACAGTGTCAACCTGATAAATGTAACTGCCAATTTAATGCAGGGTTATGTGAGTTCGTAGCATTTTGAGTTAATTTTAATTGTGTTCACTTTAAAAATTTCAATAATAAACGGAATTTATGACAATGAATATTTGGTCACTTCAAATGTAATTTTAAAGAGCCGACAAGTAATGAGATTATTATTTTACGATAAAAATACTGCATTTTCACACATATTGACTAATAAAAATTAATTAATATTCTCATATCTGTTTTAATTGTAGCTCCACAACCAATGATATTATATATTAGTTCGAGAACAGTTGAAATTCATAAAAAAAAACTTTATATGTATACGAACATCACGAAATACACGTACTTTAAAGAATTAGGTGGTTAAATTCATAGATTCAATTCAAGCCATTATATGCATTGTTAAAAATAAATAATAATAAATCAAACAAATCGCGTAAGGTACTTAGCATGATAACAAACACATCACTGATATTTATCAATCACTTTTTTAAATTGACTAGTTTTATCATGTCGTACTCTTAAAAATATGTCATTGTTTATTCATGAACCCCGAATGTCTTATTTACTGAAATAAATTCTTATGACATTCCACACAGGATTCCAAGAGAAATACTTTAGCTAAGTATGTGTGTTTGTAACATAATATTATGCCACGGTACGGTTTATTGATATCAGCTTACAAAGTGGGCTCACTACTAATGGTGCTCGCATAATTATCGCTCATGTCACGTACGTTTCGTACCATTCTAGGCTCTCTACGTGGTGGTCCCCCATCTTACAGTTTCGGTTGCCAAATTATTTTTTGCTTGACGAGCGGACTGATGCTATTTCCTTCTTCTGTTTTTTTATTTCAATACAGCTTTGTGAATAAGATTACAGATAAATTCCACCCATGAACAAGTTTATTCAATTTAAAAAGGGCAAAAAGAACATGCTCGTTTATTGTTTAGTAGTACCAATTATTTGGCATTTCGGGATTAGTCAGTGTCCACTTTTATTTAATAATCGAACAGGATAGTGATATAGGTATTCGACGGGCTTTTGAACAACATTCTATGATAATACTCTCATAGTTTGTCACGTTTCGGTATTAGCTAATGTACATCCAGTCGTGAAGACGCTTGCAAACGAATATCAAAACGACATTCACCGATGCTTTATGGTCGTTTTATACGTATTTCACAAAACTAAAGCGATACTAAAATTATCGTTAATACTAGCGTTAGTGTAAACAATTTATTACGAACTTATTGACGTTTATTTGAAACATTATCGCTTTGCTGTTGCAAAATACGTAATAAGTAGCCGATCTCTTGAGGGTTGACTTTGTTTTTGGATTGTTGTTTTGTTGTAATACTATAATGTTTTATTGCCATTTCTATATTCCTTGTAATTATACTAAAAAATGAACATTAATCTGTTAATATAGTTTATCTTAATTCACTTTAAAATGTATACCATTCAATAATTGAAGAATAGATATCTAAATACAGTATTATATAGCATTCACTAATATCGCAAAAAAAAAAAAAAACATAATTCATGAACGCCTTCTGGTACTCGGCTTTACAATGGTCATTGTATGCTGTAATACCGAATTGACGTCATCAGCAATGATCAAAATAATTATAGAGTCATTAACAGTAGTTACGGATAATTATTGCAAACGGTCAGTGCCGCTATTATGATAGCGAGCATGATACTAACGGTATACAGGGACTTCCATTTCTTCTTATCTCTTCCAATATTTGGACTTCCACAACAACCACTGCCACAAATTTACATTTTAATCATATTAGTATTTTACTTATCTATATTTAAATACTAATATTATAAAGTGGAAAAGTTTGTTTGTTTGTTTAAACGCGCTAATTTTCGGAACTACCCGGCAGATTTCAATTTTTGTATTTGATAGAACAATCACTAAGGAAGGATTCATTCTTATAGAATATTTAACATCACGCTGCCATCCATAGGAATTGGATTTGAAAATGAAATAGGATTGGAAAAGAGTCGTATTAGAAATAGTTATAAAATCGGTCAAAAGTTATTACATAACTTTTAGTCTCACGCGAACGAAGTCGCAGGAACAGCTAGTGAGTAATACATATGACCTCAGAGATGTGTAGCTACTAAATATTTAATATAAATTTAACGCAAATATTTTTGAATACATTAATTATAAAATATAGTTCAATATATGTGTCAATATCAGGTTTATGGAGCTTAAACAATAACAACTTTAGTATCAACAACATATTTAGATGTATCGGCGTTATTTTTATTTTAAAGTTTTTATTAATCTATTGATGGGTCGAACAGTCATTGACAATCTGGCTGAGTTGTCTGCTTTATTTCTTTATATGCATATGTTTGATGAACATTATTTCTGGTATGTGCAGTATGTAATGATGATATGTGCATCATATTTATTGCATGAATCCACGAGACACTGTATTGGTTTTACCATCTATTCGTAGATGATGTCACATTCATTCGCATGAAACAAGTCGGAATTCTTTCATCATTCGACCTGCAAAAGCATGAAACGCGTTACCCGGTTCTGTTCTCAGTATGTAATTTAATATTCACATTTAGAATAAATCTTTTAATCATCAAATTTTAATTTCCAATATTTTTTTTATTATTCTAGTTTATAAGTTTACCGTTATGGCTACAGTCTCACCTGATGTTAAGTGAAAATATGACCCGATTTGTTGAACACCCTAAGCTTGTTGAGGGACTGGCTCTCAATTGCATCTGCCGAAACACACCTATAGGTATTTGGCGGCAGATATGCAACTTGAGGGCGCTAGCTAGTCAGGGGGTATGAGAAAAAGTCGTACCATCATGCGAAAATATATAAAGGAAAACTATAATAATATTAATATAGTTATATCATAAGTACCTTCTATCTTAGGACAGTATCGATATCCAAATGCGGTATCACTATTTTGTATATGTATCACTTTTTCGGCAATATGTTGCATACTTGTGACTGTCAGGTCAAAGGAGTGCCAGTTAAAAATTGTAATATGATTGTTGAGTTTTACGGTTAAATAATTATTTTCTGACTTATTAGTCAGCTTGCAGTTTATCTAAACGATTCCGTCATTAAAACCGCCGGTTGACGTGCGTGTCTATTAAAAAAGTAATTAGGATAGATATTGTGTCAATTAGTTGTATATTGTAACAATTTCGACATTGTCATTGGGTGCCTGTGCTAACGAGGGCAGATAAAAGTGATTATTATGTGTTATTTCTCGAGAAACAGAAACTTAAACTTCTCATTTGAAGGGAAGTGAATAGTTAGCCTTACTAATATTATAAATGGGGAAGTGAGTTTGTTTTTTACGCTTTCAATTTATCTACAAACTTGGGCCGTATCGTCACTAAAGACCGGGCGAAATTATGGCCTTAACCTTAGCTAAAAAAAAAACGTCTAAACCGCTGAATCAATTATGGTGAATTTTAGTACAGAGATAACTGAGGATCTGGACACGATGATAGGCTACTTTTTTTGCAAACTTATAACTTATAGGAATATACATTATAAAAACTTATAAGAAGTGGGGCAAAGAGAAGGATAAACTTTGTATGAAACTTTTTATTTCGGCATCCGATTTGTTTGACAAAATTAATATTAACTCGGGCGAAACTGCAGGTAAGAGCTAGTAATTAATATATTGAATGTTTATTTTTTTCTCTATTTCACCTACTTTACACCATCTCTACGCCACCCTAAAGTTTACTGGTAGAGAATGCCACAGGTGTAATAAATAAATACATAAAAACAGTCAAAGTAAGTCGTAACTAAACTTAACAAATAAAATTAACGTAATGTCTATTTGCCATATCATACATTTATTAGCCGATGCCACCGACTTTATGTTGTTATGTTATGAATTTTAGATCCACATATATATATATATATATATATATATATATATATATATATATATATATATATATATATATATATATATATATATATATATATATATATAATAAAAAAATATAATATAAAAATATAAATTTAGTTTACGCAGGAACATAGTTATTAATTTAATATCAGTAGCTATAACGTAAGTATGTTTTAAATTTTTTAATTTAAGTTTGTCTCCTTAAAATTTTGTCATTATTAATAATTATTATGTGGGCTTTTGAATTTATAGTGATTGATTTAAACAACACTATATAACAAATTGCTATTACGATATAACAGAGCACTAGAAACAAGATTCAAAACTAATCAATTCTATAAAATAAAAATAAAAACCATATATATTGCGCGACACAAAATATTCCCAATGATGAATTCTACAAGCGTCGTATTAACGTCAATTTGTTTTTGTGTTGACAGCTGGTTTGGAAATTCTGTCGTCATTTCATTAAATGAAGTCTTTAATGTAATAACTTACTTAGTCTCTTAATTATTTACTTATATTCGATTGTATTTTAGTACTAATAAATTTATATTAACCTAATCCCATTTACACTGTAGCTTGTTAAGTATTTAAAATACTATGATGATTTCGAGAAATCATCATCAGCTTCTTATCCAAGTTATTTGGAGTCGGTGCAATATGTTATAGTAGTCTTCCATAAATCTCTATCAGCTGTCATCTCTTCATTAACTTTCTTCATTTTCTTTTATCTCATTCCTCACAAACTCTATTCATCTTTTCTTTGGTTTTCTTCTTTCTTTCCATCATTAAATATCATCCATTAATTTTCTCATCACATGTATTTCCTCTCTTCTCATAACATGCGTAAACCATTTCGACAGGTATCATACAAAATATACAACAAATTCCTACACCAACGTCGGTAATTAAATTATAGTTGATAGCAAATATCACATCAAATATGTCCAATAACTTGTATATTTTAAGGTATTTTTCGAAAAAGAATTGTCGTGAAACGTTTCAAGCAGTAGGTATTATAAAATAAAACGCACTTTTTTAATGTTGCACAGCATATTGTCTCCATTGCACCTGATGTTAAGTACAGTACAGTCTTAATCAGCGGTGACTGACAATGAACCTAAATTAACTGCCAGTCACCACTATTATGCTGGACTGCTTAGGTACCTTTTCACGCCTCTTTTGAATGACCCAATGTCATAAGAAGAAGGGAACACGCTAACGGAAATACGATTCCACAGTTTCATGGAACGTCAGAAATAAGAATGAACGAACTTTTTACTTCGCGTAAAGATCAGCAAATTTTTTGTTCGCGTTTACTTTATTTAATCGCCATTAATCAATTTCAGCGTTTATGTCTCATTTTGTAATTTATTTGATCTCGGAACGTTGTTTTCGTGTAACGTTTTTTGTTGCATATTTCTGCATAGGTTAAATATTAATAGGCATGTATTTATCGGTACGAATAAAAAAATATCTCGTTGACCTCGATATTATACTGTGCAGAAAATTTATCTGTTTCTGTCACTTTCGTTTTTATTTGATAGTCTCCATAAATAGTTCTCAATTTGGATTACGGCTTTAACTTTGTAAGTTAAATTTACGAGTAATAGATAATTAATTTTAAATTTATTGTAAAGCCTTTTTAATACGAAATATGATTAAGTATAAATCCTTCGTAGGTAAAATCTTTTATACTTTTAGAAATGGAACGTCCTATCAGTTACTATTTGTTTGAAATAATTTATAAAAAATAATACTAAGTTTCTAAGAGTAAGCTATAATAATAAAATAAATAGCATAATTAAATAGTTATTAATTCCCAAATAGTTCGAATGTTATAACCACATTTAACATTTCTGTCCTTTGCTTTTATTGAATCAGTCTTTTCTTTCCGTCAGTCCGTCATAGGAAAAAAGAGGTAAGAATTGATCCAAGGAGTTAATAAAGGAGTCATCTAATATTAAAATATAAAGACTTTCATTTTACATATACAGTTGCTTAATAAAAATAGAAAATAACTAATACGAACGGGCTTACCAATAGTGCTTAGTAATATATATTATAGTCATTCTGCGTCACATAATAAAGACTTAAAGGTATTGTTCTTCACATTCCAGAAGAAACAACGTAAACAAATAACAAACTGACGTACAAATAGATGTATTTATAAACACATATTTAATTTCTTTATACATTCATTAATTATGATTACACACACGATTATGCATACTGTGTTATGCGAAACAGAACACGTATGGATTTAATGTTGAGAAGCGATCATATTTTACTGTGTATTTAAATCTATTTCAATTCAATAACAACAATTGTTTTCGCAATTTTAATAGCGTTTCACATTACTCTGTGTACAGTACAGATTGACGTCATTGTTGGCCCACTTTCTTCTAACATGTCTCTGTACGCAGCCGTGAATGTTAAAATGTAGTTCATTTCTAAAACTGTCTAATGAACGGGCAATTATATTATTTTTTCCAGTGTTAGGATTATGGCCCGACTGGTTAGCGACCACCCTGTGGTATAGACTGCCGCAAAATAAAGGTCCTCTATGAGCATTTGTCTTACGGCATAATGAATGAGAACCAATCGTTGCCGCCAAAGACAGCAACGTGGCTGTAACAATCATGATGTTGCAGCTGTCCATAGGCGACAGCGTAACCCTTTACCATTACATCGATCGTCTTCCTGTTTACTGCTTATTAGAATAAAAAAGATAGTGACTGTGTTTTTTGTCTATTATCGGCATTTACGCTCAGAGTGCTAGTTTACGGTGGCGTGATTGGTAATAGAAAGTTCTACTTAGCAGAAGTAGGTATTACTGGGTCATTATTTTTATATTATAACGAATAATGACTGTGTTTACTTTTATAGTATTACCCAACGGGAAATACTTTTTTGTTTGATTTTAAAGAACTACTCTCACGTACTGACCGTATAAAAATACTATTAAAACATTATAATCCTAACAAACAGCAATGACTAATGTTTGACCCAAGCTATTGGACCATAACGGTTATTGAACATTTGAGGAAGTTCATATAAAGGTGAATAAAACAGTACATATGTTCAATGTTTCTAGTGATGAAATTATTTGACAATCAGACAAGAAAAGGTTTGGAACTGATCTATCTTTTCATATTTATATGTGGATTGACTGTTAATTGTCCGCTACGCTAAAGGTTTTTTGATTTTAGCAAACCTAAATGAACGACGAATTATTCATAAAAGACATTCAATGTATGCAACAGTAAATTGAAAAAAATAAAAGGATAAATGCAATTCAAAGACTATTCAAAACATATTAAAATTATAGAAACATAAACATTTTTATTAAAAATAAATTAATTTAATACTGGCAGTCTTGCATGGTGGTAGCGCTTTTTCTTATACCCGACTGGCTAGCTATTACCCTCAACTTGAAACTGCCGCCAAATATCTATAGGTGTGTTCCGACAGTTGCACTAAAAGCCAGTTTCTGCACTAGGCTTAGCGTGTCCAGCATCTTAGGCCACTTCATCACCTAACGTAAGGTAAGATTGTGGCCATAACGCTAAAACCTTAACTATAAAAACGTCCTATTTGTACAACTAGTCAATTCGTTTATATTCCATACGTTTGGCTATTGACCGTAACATAGACAGAAGTAAAAAGACTGTTGTTCCTGTAGATATCATATATTTTTTTATTACATTGCAATAACTCGATTTTCATTTTTGAAGAAATACGTCTATATGTCTCATGTAATTTCAAATTGAAAAATAACGATGGCCGGGAAGAGATTTATACTGAGTCAAATGTCGATATTATAGTAGCGCTCTGCATGGCATTTCGACAGCTGGACGTATAATCGCGAATCCTGACCATCTAATAGAAACTTATCGCCATGTAAATGATATTTACGAGCCAGTTATGTACAGATACAGGTACGGAAGCCGTGCCAATGGACGTGAGTTCGAATTAAATTACAATGAGTTTGAGCTATCGGTGAAAGAAAATATTGTGATGAAATCGTAGCATGGTGCTAGGGCTTTTTCCACGACTAGCTACCACACTCAAGTTTAAAATTTGACGCCAAATACTCATCCATTATGCTTACCGTTACTTAACATCAGGTGAGATTGCGGCCTTACACTAAATTTATATGGATTAAAAAATTCACAATCGATAACCGAATAACGATTTGGTGAAAAAAGTTATTATCTTTTTATTGGTAAATTAATAAATAACTCACTCCGCATAACAAACTTACACTAATACTTAACCCTCTTAACTCCATCACTCTATGAGTCTAGAATGGTGTGAACTGGCCATATGTGACACAATCTCATGTCTAGTGTCGACGTCAATGTACGTTTGGATTGTCATCATTAATTGCATTTAACTGTGTAATACCATCATATTACATATTTATTTACTTGTATTTGCAATAAATACATCATTAAGTTATAAAAAATGAATACAGGGATTTATTATTTTCTGCAGTAATTGATTCTTTTCTTAAACACCTTAACTGATGCAACTTAAGATGTATATACAACTGCTCGGTTACTTGTTAGTCTAGACTCTTTCTTTATTCCATTATAGATATAGCGTCAGGAAATTGTACTTAAAGATCCGTGACATCTAACGTGTAACAAATTTAAGATGATAACATAGTTTCTAAAGTCAAACAGATTGTTTACACTCGTGATAAGTTTTATGAGCTTAGTCTCTCTTAGTCCTTGGTGATACATTTGAACTAGAAGTGTGGTCTATAGAAAAAACCCTTCAACGATGAGAATGCAGATGTACGGAAAAACAAACCTATAAGAGAGGTCATGACCGGGACGTACTTTACATATTATTGGCTTGACTGAGTACCCACCGACGTTGCACGCTTTATATTGTATTATCAATTATCAGAGCGTTTTACGGTACGATGCGCCCGATTAGTTTCCAATACAAACACTTTTTTGTCGAAATAATTTCCGGTAGCCGTTTGCGTCAGTAGTAAAAAAGCGTACTACAGTTTTTATGTATAATTAGTATCATCGTAATTTTATGACGTATGTACTAACTAATACTAAGAAGAATAGATCTTTATGTAGGAGTGAGATTTTTTGCGAACGTTTTAAGCTTCATAAAAGGTAATGTCTTTTTATCGGTAAATGTTTATATAATTCCAAAACTCGAGAATCAATTTATATCTTTAATTTTTTAATCATTGCTATTTTAGTATTTGTTTTGTTATATTATGTTATAAATAAAACAAGTAGTGGGGATAATAGTAATAAAAATTATAAAAGTTACTTTGTGTTTTTTGACTGCACGTAAATAATTTTCAAAGCAAACGCGACCGCTAGTTCCGCTAGTTCTTAAATTTCGTATCAGTGTTTGTCCGCGATGAACTCCTAAACTACTGAACCAATTTTAATTAAATTATCTAAGTTAGTCTCTATTTTTACTTTTGTTCATAATACGATAGATGTCGCTGTAGTCGTTGTAATTGAACTGAAAACTATGTTGTAATTGAATTGAAAAGTCCGAACAAAGTCTTCCAGGTCAGCTAGTATATATATAAACATAAATAGTATTTAAGTACTGTTTAACTGTAGGTACTATATACATAGTATTGAGATAGTTTCGGATTTTGTGGATTCGAAAAGACGTAAGCCGGCCAATATCTCTCATGTATGTTTAAGAACATCGCAGTAGTTTTACTTAGAATTAATTGTAATTAATAATGTAGCAGATGAATTTTATAAAGCAAATCTAAATACTACATTAATTTATCGTACGACAAAGTATAGTAATTTTGTGTAAATAAGCTAGTTCCTGATTTCTCATCTGGTATTATAAAAATTATTTGCGCTAATATTCTATTAGAATTTACATAATTATTTACACATTTATTATATATTCATATAATTTATCGAAATACATCGTCTATAAGAAATGTAACTCGTACTTAAATATAGGTATCACAGTTACAGTATAAACCTTATTATAAATGCATTTTGCGTAGAGTAAAGAGCAGTTCGAATTATGACAATCCCGTATTACTTAAGTCCATATACCTATAATAATCATGCCTCTTATCCGCTTTATTATATAGTAGGTCTAATATCTATATAGGAAATATACACAGATCTAACTAATTTTCTTTGTCGTTTACAGGTAAAGAAATAGGCATTCGTACATACATCAAGTGGTAAAGGTAAGCGTTGGAGATTATGTTTGTTTTGTTATTTAAAATTTATAAGTTTAGCGTTATGGCCACAATATCACACGATGTTAAATGACGATATGATTGAAGATGGTGAACACGCTAAGCCTGATAGAGAGACTGACCCTCAAGTGCAACTTCCGGAACTCACCTATAGATATTTAGCGGCAGATTTTCAACTCGATTGTGGTAGCTACCATGCAAACCTTGTTATTTTATTTGTAAACGTTAAAACTAATTATAATCTTCTGTTAAGAATCCATCCAGCATCTGCTTGCACGATACGGTAACTTCATCAGTCAGTAGTTAAACAGTTATCACACTGAATTTTATTCCATGCCTACTATATAGTAGGTAACAGTTTGTGATAGTCCACTTTTCGTTAGGCTTAGCAAAATTATGTTTACTTAAACTTAATACATAAATGATAATTATTAACGTATAGTTAGATTAAATCGATAGTTTGATTCCAATCGCAGATTTGCATACACGGCAACACTTCGAGCCAAGCTACGGTTACTTTGGCACTTTTACGCTGGTTGCCGTTTCGACTGAGTGCACTCTTGTCGTTAATGCCCAGTGCCGATGTAAAAGCCTATCAAGTCAGTAATTGTAACTTTCAAACTAACAATTTCATAAGAGTAATCCTAAAAATTTAGTTTGACTCAATTTAGGTAAATAATATGGCGGGCTTAATGTGTATTTTATGCTACTAGACGCCCTACGAGATGTAATAATAATTGTTTTATGGTTATCAGCCTCTAACACCCTAATAAGATCTGATGCAATGTTATCTAGAAACAAATTTCCTAGAAGTTCCTAATGTTTCCAATGTGCCTATACAGCTAATAACACCACCAATTCTGTATTTAAATAGCAACATCAAATCAGATAACAGTAAAAATTCAACTAATGATCTATCAAGTACGCCTTACACCGCACATGGCCGCACCTGCGGCGACAACATGCTGTAATCGCTTTTTAAGCTGAACGATTTAAATAAAACTCAGAGACGGCGGTTAGAGATATGTAATATTACCATAATCAAACTGCACCGATGAAAAGTGGTATTACCTGATTGATCGATCAAGTAATGTATATGTGCTATTTTTTTGTGTTTACCACGAGCTGAACGCGTTTCATAAGTACATGTAAATTTTATTTTACATATATTCAACAAGATTAGGTATGTTACTTTATTATTTATTAACTGTGCCCGCGACTTCGTTCGCGTGGACCTAAAAATTATTTATTATTTATTTTTGGTGGAAGCCTAATTGTATCTTAAAATAAAAATAGCCTAAGGTATTCTTTATAACATTAGCTATCTGCCATCGTAAGTTCCGTTAAAATTAGTCCAGCCGTTTCAGAGATTAGCCGGAACGAACAGATAAAGAGACAGACAGACAAAAGTTTTAAAAATTGTTATTTTTTTTCATTGGATCGAAGTTCCTTATGGGTCATCACGGAGGGGTACCCTAGCCGGCAAAAAACGTCCGTAACGTTAACGTAAGATTTTTATATATAGTCTATATATGATGGCTATACATTGTCTAATGTATAGTCTACGTGATGACTGTTATTATTATATATTCTTATAAATCATCATAAACAAAATAAAGGTGTTAAGATAATTTTGTAAAGTAGTTTTTTTGTTTTTATCGATAAAAAAATCATAATAAAAAATGTATACCCGATTAATTTATTTCTTTATATCTCGAATAGAACTTGAAATTAATATTGTTATAATACGGAACTTCGTTCCTATCTGGTGTCCCATATATGGTGGGACACCACTCCTTTTTTATAAATACAGTATACAGTGTCGTATACACTTTCATATGTATTTATTAAAAAGCTGTGATATTGATATTATAAACAGACACTTCATATTTATTTATATGTATATATTACATATTCGTTATTACTATACTAAGTTCTATTACAAAATATCGTACTAATATTATAAATGTGAAAATGAGTTTGTTTGTTACGCTTTCACGTCTAAACCGATGAATTGTTTATGATGAATTTTGGTACAGAGATAGATGAGACTCTGGAGACGGAGATGGGTAGATAGAAATCTTATAGATAGTGAGTAAAGAGAAAGAAAAACTTTGTATTAAACTTTTTGTTGCGTTATTCGATTCGTTTGACAAAATCAATATTAACGCGAATGAAGCCGCACGTGAAATCTAGTCTAATTATAATTTTGTTGCCTTATTTTTAATGTAGTTTTATGGAGGGCGATTCTTTTGATTTACTTTGAAAATTAAATGCGTTACTACAATAAGATCGTGTATTTATCGTAATTTACTTACGTAATAAAAAATTCGTTCTCAATTATTATCTTTGATTTTATTTATTTATTTCCCATTACTGCTTATTTTTGAAGTTAGGTTAATCTAATTTATAGATTAACATGTTGAATAAACACCTAGCTATAATAAATCGTTTGTCTAAGATAATCCAATATTTCATGCTTGTTAATACGAACAATCGAAGATAAAATCTTAAATTAAAAGATCCAATTAAGATATATGAACAATATTATCATGTGTTATTATTCATATGAAACGAGTTCGATTGAGCAATGTGAAGGTTGTAATGATTTAATTTTTGTAACAATAAATAGCAATAACAAACACAATACATAAGTTGATAGTCATGAATAGCTTATTTTCTGTGGTTAATATGAATTATTGAAGCTAATTTTTATGGCCACAATCTCACCTGATCTTAAGTGACGTTAAGGCTCAAGTTGGTAGACACGCTTAACCTTTTTTTATACTTAAGGTTTTTTAACGTTATGGCCATAATCTTACCTGATCTTAAGTGACGATACGGACCAAGTTGGTAGACACGCAAAACCTGTGGAAGAACTGGCTCTCAAGTGCAGCTGCCGGAACACACCTATTGGTATTTGGCGGCAGGTTTACAACTTGAGGGTAGTAGCTAGCCAGGCGGGCATTAGAAAAAGCCCTACCAACATGCTATGGTTTCCTCACGATGTTTTCCTTCACCGAAAGCTTAAGCTCATTGTAGGTGGTTGAATTCAAAATAACATCCCATGACGTGGTGTTCTTACATACTACCACTGAGCTATCATCGCTTCAAATTGCTTTAATAAACTAATTAGAAGCGATGATGGTTCAGTTGTAGTCTATGTGACTTCAAATCCTCGGAAAGAGCATGAACTATTGGAGAAGGAAAACATTACGACGAAACCATAGCATGGTGGTAGGGCTTTTCAATGCCCGCCTGGCTAGCTAGCACGCTCAAGGTGAAAATCCGCCGTTAAATACCTATACATGAGTTCCGGTAGTCGCACTTGAGATCCAGTCCCTTCACTAGGCTTAGCGTGTTCACCATCTTGGCCCACATCGTCACATAACAGCAGGTGATTTTTGGCCATAACGTTAAAACCTATAAAATATAAAAAAATATATAATATTACCAACTCTTGAAGAAAAGGATAGTGCAGATTCTCAGAAAATTGCTTTGTTCAAATGTGGCGCTAAATATTTGATTCCTTCTACTTTCTCTGTTTCTGAATGCAGAATAATTCCTTTTTATGACAAAGTACTTGGAATAAGCAGACGGGCTACTTCATGAAAAATTGTATTTGGTACTAATTGTAAATTGAATTTAAATTTCTATTTAAGATTTCAATGTCATTACATCGAAAGAAAACCGTGATAGGTAATTTATTTGGCAACTTTAGTGTAAGCAACAGTAAAGATTTGGATAGCCTTAATATTCTTGCGATTCTCCTAGTTTTTAGAATGCGAGAATAAACAGACATACAAAGGTAGAACATACGAAATCGGAATGATGACGAGAACACTTCACTGAAATGTTCTTCAGAGCACGTCCAGATAGTCCACACAGAGTAACCTGTTGTTTCTGCGAAGTTCTGCGATTAGTAATGTTGAATTTAAATGGGATATTTTGATCATTCTGATATTTTATGGTCTATATTGTAATAGTAAGAAGACATTCAAACAGTAATTCCTTGATTTATGGGTTAATTATTTAATTTATGTTTGATCACTGACTATGTATTATAATGTATTAATATAAATGTACCGGCTGTGCCCGCGACTTGGTTCGTGAGAAACAAAAATTATTTATATTTCTTGCCCGCAAACAATCTGCTTTATATTATTAATGGAGATTTATAATTATTATATATGACAGTCATTGAATTGGATTAACGGGTGGCGTTACATATCGGTGTCGATAAACTTGTTTACTTGTTATATTGACAACTGAATGTTAATCGTTGTTGGCGCCACCGGCACTATGGCCGATCTCGCGTTTTGAACAAACGTGAATTATTTACTAAGTATTTGAAATGACATCACATGTAATATTTATATCCTTGCGTTTCTGATCACATCGTTGGTACACTAGATGGTCCTTCAGTTATCGAAGTCAATATTGTTAATAAATTTCTAAGTGCTATTTTTTGTAACCGACAGATATTTTTACAATAATGCCTTCTTGATTTTAATTATCCACAACAACAACAAATTAAAAAAAGAAACAGAAATGTACCCCCCGAACTATGATGACATCAGAAGAATTCATTAAGATCAGAACATTCATTATTATTGAATTAAAAAACTAACGATACTTTTTTTGTTAACGTTTCCAAGGATATATGTATAATATATGTATAATTGAATTTTAAAAACATATATTATTCAGTTATACTTATTTATCTAGTAATTGTTACGACGTTGCAACCTTGTCAGTTAAATATTGCAATAATATGTACACTTGAAAATCTTATATTTTCGTTAACGTCACAAAGTTGGATGTAGTATTGCCTTTAGGCATTTACGCAAAACCAAGACTAAGACTTAAGCCAGTTTTGTATTGGTCTTGCACCAATACACCTGGACTTGGTATTGCAGCAAGAGTCTCGATTGTCTTGCAATTATCTATTAGCCTTATGCTATATAATCAATATAACTATGAACATTTTGGACTGTATTTATGTACATATATATATACATATTTATGTATTATATCCATAGAGGACGATAGAAGTTGATATATAATAAATATGTTTACAGTCCAATACAAAGGTATATCTTTTTTTTTTTTATATACTTAAGGTTTACCGTTATGGCCGTAATCTCACCTGATCTTAAGTGACGATACGGCCCAAGATGGTAAACACGCTAAACCTGTGGAGGAACTGGCTCTCAAGTGCTGCTGCCGGAACACACCTATTGGTATTTGGCGGCAGGTTCACATCTAGAGGGTGGTAGCTAGCCAGGCGGGCATTAGAAAAAGCCCTACCACCATGCTATGGTTTCCTCACGATGTTTTCCTTCACCGAAAGCTCAAGCTCATTGTAGGTGCTTGGGTTCGAACCCACGTCCCTTGACGCGAAGTCGTGCACACTACCACTGAGCTATCATCGCTTCATTATCATATCATTATTATAATATCATCTAATAATATTATGATTACTATAAATTATTATAATACTTAACTATTCTTACGCTTACAATATTCTTTGCGAGGGTATCATAACTTGCCGAATTTCAATCCGAGCACCTGGAAATTTAATTGAATTTTTGGAACCTCGGCGACCAATTTGCGAAAACGTATGCCAATATCTGTTTTGGAGTACACTAGTTGGATGTCATTGCCCGTTGTGAGAGATTTGATTTAGTTGTCTCCTGTGATTGTATATAGCGACTGTTTGATATTTTTCTATAGCATCTTTAGATATTTCTCAACGTTATTTGTGATGTAAGACGTTAGAATTATGACCGAAATCAGTTTTATATTAAAACGGAAATTAATTAATCAATTAAACGAAGTGTGAAGAAGGTCGGTATAATCATGGTCAATGACTACGAACGCTGATCGGTTGCCATATTTCTTTTCATATTGTAATATTCAATATTAAGTGCAATGTAGTGTGATTAATCAACTAAAATTATATATTTCTATATGAAAGTAGAACTTAACAACAGATATTCTGATTGTTTTCTGACATTCGAACAATTTAAAACTGCTTACTCCAATACCTTATTATATAGAGAGATAAAAGAATTTATACTTTCTGGCGCTCTATAAATAGCATAAAATTTAGCCCGTCTAAGTTACTTGAGCAATATCGCCTACGGAATTGTGGACTGTCCGTAGTAGTTATCGAAAATCCAGTTACGTGAGCGTACAAATAGATTAAGAAAGCCTTAACTTTTATATGTATCAATTGTAACGACAACTTATTGACAGAATGCATTTTTTATTCAGGCGAGTAAGCAATTTAATTATCTATGTGATAGTGTAGCAAAATCAATGACGTTTGACAGATGTCTATTCCAAATTTTTGTATAGCATTTTATATAGGATAATCAAGCCTGTGTTGATCATTTTTAGTAATTTACTAGTTTTGTCTAGATTACTAGTTTCAACATATTTTGAATATTAACAGCAAAATTGGTTCGGTATTATTGAAAAACAATTATCAACATGCATAGTTTTCTGAAATCAATAAAAAAATTATTTAATATATTTCCAGTTAATTTTCACTGCGCAATACTGTATTACATAGGTCTTACATTCAAATAACTTTACAGTTAATCATTTTAATGAATCATTTTATTCACATCACCATACAAGGAAAATCTATTTGTTGGAAAATTATAACAAATTATTTGTTTGATGTAAGCGTGTTGACGTAAAGTTAATTATCTGGAAGTGACGACTTAGTTTCAGTATTTTTATTATAGCCTTTATTCAGAATTTACTTCATTTTAATATTCTCTGTTGCTTCATTGTTTCTTACAGTGACAACCCGTTTATTATCGTTTCAGGTATTATAAATATTCATGAAAGAATTTGTCACTGAATGCAAGTGTAGAATTTAATGTGTACATTGTAAGCAATAAGCAAGTTTATATCAGTTACGTTTGGCACACCTGTATCATTATCAAATAAGGCTAATTTGGCATCCCACGGGGATCCATTCTTAGATCATAGCTTGATATAATATATTTATATAATACTAGAGTATATTTCTAATACGTAGATGATAAAATACATTCGTCACAATAATATAGGGTGAATTTACAAGCAAACTTGATTAGATTGAATGTTCTATTCATTGCGCCTAAGTTAAGTAGTGAATTTATTACTTTCATAAATAAATTTCCTTAATATTTTTAATATAGTATTCACAATATAGTTCTAAACAAATAAAACACAATTAGTGGCCTTTGTGTAATAATGAACGCAAATTATTTGATAGGACTTATAAAGGTTTTGAATTCGTATTACGAATAATTTAGCATTTACTAATACTGTATGGAGAAAGCATTACACTTTGCCTTAATCTACAGCGCAGTAGATTATTAAACTTCCGATATAAAATATATGCTATGGTACAATAACGTAGACGAAAAAATGTTTAAGCTTTAAATTTTTATTACTATCAATTAATTTAACAGGAGCAACTACCAGGTCATATCGGTATTGTATATTATCCACGGAGTAGATCTCAAATCTTTCACAAAATATTATGTCTTAATACCTATTGCTCTTTCATATACCTAAGGAGAAAATAATTACCACCTTATTACCGTGCAACTAAATGAAGGTTAAAAGTTAGGTAGAATAAAGGTAAGGAGGTCAGGAAGTTAGGTAATCTAAATATATAATTAGAAATCAAATTAAAGTGATACTAATTAGTAAGTAAACACTACACACACATGCGCCTGAGCGCTTAATTTATATCTTTATTTAATAGGTCATTATGTTTTATAATAAACATGTCTCAATTATTATTTTATTGCAGAAAAGTTTGTTTGTTTGAACGCGTTAATCTTAGGAACTACCAGTCGGATTTGGAAAATTGTCTATTTATTTGGTTGAGCAATCATGGACAAAGGCTTTAAGCTATTTAACATCATGCTACTATCAATAGGAGCAAAGTTGTATTGAAAATGGCTAAAAAGACGATTAAATAATTTTAGTTTTACGCGAACGAAGTCGCGGACAGAGTAACTTCATAAAAGTAGCAATTTCATTGGAATTGTTCTACCCATATATCGTAGCTTTCTTGCCACATATCTTTATCGTATTCTACTCATAATACAGCTGCAAATAATAAAACAGGGGATGCACTTTGCATGGGATATAATACTTATATTCTTTTATATTTTAATAATTACCTTTAAGGCTTTTAAAACCTGTTATGTTTGTTTTTGATGTGGTTAATAACATTTTTACATGCAAGTAAAACTACTTAAAGTAACTGGACATAAATTGAAGACCATACATAGATGATTATCAGACAATGGCCGCATAAATCGATAATCCTCACACCATGAGCACGTGAATTGTCTCCGTATATACTTTTTCAGTAGCTACATGTTGAACTACTGTTACGTAATATTTAATAGTAAATCAGTTACCGAGGCCAAGGTTTGTTCAAACTGGAAATAATTGAACAATTTGTCCATAAAATCATGCAGTGAATTTTCTATTGTTTCAATTTATGGAACGGAGTTCATAATGAACGGGCGTGAATAGTATTTTTGTAATTTATGCAAGTGTCCATTGTGTGGCTTAATTATTTAGTTTTAAAGTTCCTGACCACTCCACAGGGCGAATATAATTTCCATATTAAATAGATAAAAATAAAAATACGAATGTAACAAAGTCTGCTGTGAGTATTTTTAAATTGTTTATGAATAGCAAAAAGTATAATACATTAAGGAAGGAATAATTACTGAAATTCAATTACAGCTGCCAAAATATATAATAGAACTCTACCCACTTAGTATTTAACTCATAGATTTACATATGAGATTATATTTAAATAAGTTTAAATGTGCTGTTTTGCCGTGAACTTGGTAATGATAACGGGTCATCTAGCATAAATAGAAGGAAAGCGGTGATTAATTGTCTTTCGGGAAGTACTGCTTTATATACAATTGCGCGGTTTGGTATTATATCAATTTTATTAAGCAGCAAATGTGTTCGTTTGAGCGAGCTAATCATAGGAACTACCAATTGGATATAAAAAAATCATTTAATATTTGATGTAGAAATTATTGAAAAACATTTCATATAACATCACGTTACCTCTAATAGAAGTAAGGCTGTATTGGAAAAAGCTCCAAAAACTGACAAAAAATTATTAAATATTTTTTAGTCCTTTGTGAACAAAGTTGCGGACACGGTTAGTTTTCTTCTTCTATGGTCAATGATAGCATCCATTATAATTCGCCCAGTATTCGACCACTCTCTGGGCATTTGAGGTAGACACCGTTAGGTGAGCGAGTGTGCAGGAGTATGAACAGAGAGGGCACGACTGTAAATGTATATTAGTTTGCGGTTCACCGCAGTCGCATAGGGTTGGTTTTGTCGTGTAAATAGACATATGAAATCTTGAACCTGGGAATACTTATTCCTAGTTCTCCTTTAGCATCTTCCTTTCCACGGCCACCCGTGGGCAACCGAGCTAGCCAGCCACTCTTTATTGCTCGGCCCTGCAGAACGGACCTTACTAAGGTTGACGATGTAGTTAAATTTTATTTCAAATTTAACCAGAAGTACCTGGGCGACCGAGCATAGCCAGGATTTTTTAAATTTTGTTTATTTCTACTAAAGTATGTTTAAATGCGCATTACATACTGACTACGCATTCACATTTTTTATTTACATATCCACATTTTACCATGTTACCTACGTACAAACTGATTATTGAAATTAGAAAAGTCAAATATAATGAAATATTTTCGAAAAAAAAAAATACGTTTTCACGAAAAGTGCAACTACATAGGTTAATTTATAAAGCAAAAATCTTTCGTAAATACAAAATTTCGCTGAAATCGTTAGAATCACTTACTTACGTACTTTTCATGAATGATAGATAGTTAGTTTATACATATTTTACTATGTATAAAATAGTTCTATGTTTAATTCTATGCAATATCTCAGATTAGTTTTATTTTTGCGAATCCATATATATAATCCATATGCAAGACTTATATAGATGATGATACCATGACGTAATAAATAGCGTATTTATTACGTAATAATATTAATATTATTCAGTGGATTATTATACAATGCATAATTATGTAACATTTATTACCTACATATTCATACCTATGTGATTATAAAATATTCATAAAAGTGCATCTAAACGTTAGTGCCGGTATGACCTTTCAGGGTCAATAACCCTCGTTGAAAATCTAGAGTTCCGTATATAACGAATGATGGCTTATACTTTTACTATTTTTAACAGCAAATAACAACAATTTATTGCCATAATGTCCATGCAAATCAAATTACTCTCTTTTTAAAATTAATTTAAGTATTATTTATGCAATTTTTTTTTGGTCGGCCGCCTGGTATACACAATTATTGAATTATCTGATCTATTGTATTTTTTTTTAGTTTCTATTTAATTGTAAAATATAAGCATATGTTTGTTCAATAAATGCTTGAAGGATGCTAAAAATTTTTAGCCAGTATTTTGAATAATTTTTGTACATACGTATATTTTTAATATATATTGAAATATGCATTTAGGCAAAGTACAATTGTAATTGTATGAAGAACGAATATGTTGCGAAAAATTATCTGAAAGAAATCGTAAATTGGTCACGATTGAGAAAAAAAAGCTGATTTTATTATGCTAAATATGATAACAATAAAAATTCGAAGGTAAGGCCTCTCTTATTAGCAGTTGCGTTTTGTCAAAGCCATTTTGTGCGTCACAGATGTTCTTGACATAGTAGCGCTTGTCTATTTCCAGTGTTTACATGTGAGTCCTTCCTGTTTCTTGTTGATTTTCACATTTTAGCTATAATTGGTATAATTATATCAATAGACATAGACCAGCATATGTTTTACTAGAGTGCTTTCAAATTATTATAAATATTATTTTTGAATAAACATTAACATTATGAAATTTAAAACAAACACCTATATAGTGAAGAAATAAGTTTGTTGACAAACATCAAGAACCCAATAAAATATAAATATCAATTCTACGAGACTTTTAAACCCAAAAAATTTGTTCGGAATGATTTTCCCACGATATCAAAATATAATGCTCAGTAACAAATCCATTGAGATCGAAATTCTTTAAGAATACGATGCAGTGATGAAATAAAACATTAATTAATTAGCATTACTATTGTTATCTTTTCGAACGACATCGTCAATTGGTCAGTAGTCTTACATTGTTCAAAAAAGAGGTCTTTCTGAAGTTGTATGTATGAGTATATTAAAACCAGATCGTCATGTCATATGAAGTACGAATGTTATTTGGACAGTTGATAATATATTTGACCTGAGATTTACAACTGCTGAATTAATAGAAGAAAAACGATGCTTAATATAGGCGGAGGACAAAGTTATTAAGATTTTATTGTATGTTTATATGTACCCGATAAAGTTTGTTCATTTGCAGTGTCATTCAACACCGTTAGTCAAGGGTGATTTGAGTTGCAACTATGAATATATCTTCGATTTATTAGAATGACGTCGACTTTACAGAGAATATAAAGTTATAATTGTTACAAAGAATCAACAAGGCGGGTTATTGTTAATACTTCATTTGATTCCCCTGCGTTATGAGGAGAGTCGAATCTATATTTTATGGTAAACTCTACATTTTGCATAAGATTTAACAAGCCCAGAACTATCGCGAAAATTAGAGTTCGATAATGTTGGCCTATTTTATGATAATTATGAAATGATTCATTATGGTCTTTCACAGTGAAGGGACATGGGACAAACTACAGCCACACATTGTCATATTTTATTTTTATTTGAAATACATACAAATAAAACTGGAGTTATTAAGCTCATGTTGTTAAAGGTGAGCGAGCCTGGGTCATGTAAGATGCGTTTTTAAACAATTGTGGGTCTCGAAATCAGCAGTATGGATAGCAACGCGACTTTTATTAGTTTGTAGTAGATATTCCCATCTAAAGTTTTCTACAAAACATTATTATTCAGGTTATTAACATTTGAAATCGATTTGTGCAATATATAAAAACATAATAAGATCCTATGGCATATCCATGTCAAATCGTGGTAACCTTCTTGAGGCGACCGCTAACAAGCGCGTCTAATCGTCCATTAACCGATTCTAATGAAGTGACGTTTGACCGCAAGCGGATGTACGAAATTATTGACCTCTTAAACGTTACACGTTACTTTTTTGTATAATTATTTTTTGGTTTATACGCCCTGAATAAAATGTATGTAGGTAAAAACTGATATTAGCTGTGTGATCTTGAAATAGTGTGGTAAGTCGCATGATTGGAGAGGGCACTCGAGTGACTTCGCTCGCGCGGTACAGTGACACTCTAGATCAGTGAGACTACATCATCCCACCTCATACTATTCGTGCACACTTACACGTTAAGTAAACTGTTCTGTAAGGGACTACCTCCGCGGATCATAAACGGCTTGCTCGATAAGGTCGTAGTTAAAAGTATGTTTGAAGAGATATTATTGAGAACACAAGTGTGTAGTCTTACTTGTCATGAGTTTAATGATTTGTAAAAGAAACTCATCTAGAACTGAATCAACATGAAAAATAGATGTGTCTGGACTCTAAAACGGCTAAACCTATTTTGATGAAAATGTCAGGTAATCTTTAGATTAGTCCAGCGGGTGATATCGTGAAGTTTAGTAGCGTTCGATTGTCTATTCTCAAGGCAGAAAATAATTTTAGTTTTATGGAATCGAAGTCGCCGACAAATACGAATATAAAATAATTAATAAAAAACATTAGCGTGCGTTAATCAAAGTAAGAACAAGACCATCTTGCATCTATTTACTCAACAATCAGGTGAATCAACTAAGTTATTTCAAATCGACGAACAAATTTCTTGTGTCCTTTTTATACTTAAATTCATTCGTTCTTAATCATAGATTTTGACGGTTTATTGTTATATATTGTGAGTCACGATTTGAGATTGAGATTTAATCCTGTCATAGGTACACATTTTTTTTATGTTTTTAAATCAATTATTGAATATAACAGGCTCAATGGATTCAGCGCACATTCTAGATGTTTTGAAGTTTAAACGAGTAAATAGCACCTGTTTTGATGTTCCTTGATAGAGTATTGATTTAATTAAACAAATTTAGCTCATGTTAACTATTGTAACATTACCTACTGTTATCTAGTTTGCTAGTTGAATGACACCATATTAAATAATTTTAGAATAAAAACTAAAATTACAGATCATACAAATAATAACCCTAACAACGATCGACTCTTACAGTAACAAATTTAAACTTTTTGAAATAGTTACGTAATATGAAATAGTTAATTAATTAGAGCTACCAGACAATTGACAATTAAAAATAGTGATAAGTAGTGGCTTAAAGAATTGATCATAATTTATATTTATAATCACACCCGCGTTACTATTAGTTAACTTATTTATACTTATTAGTTAGTAGTAGAAAACAAAACTTCTCCTTCATCGGCAAATATTAGCCGTTTTGATAATTGGTTTTGCTTATCTTTATTAGTCCTCCTATGAATTGCAGCTAAGCTATAGGATGTTTTACTTTCAAACTGTTCAGGAATTTTAGCAATCGTAAAAATAAATATGTAAAAAAATAGAGTTGCAACTTTTTCAAATCGGTTTGTAAGTCCCATCTTGCTGTTTACTACATGGCGTTAAACACGTTCTGTCTCATAAATAGATTATACCATTTACTACAATGGTAGATTACATGATTCAAACCAAACGGGTCATGTATCTTGTTTAATTCCGATATCGTGTGCGTCACGACATAAATTTCGTATGATATTCATCCAAAATGCGACTTTTACGAACGTCACTTATGAATACGAACCCCTTGGAGATAGAAATTCCACCAATCGTAACAATATCTATAGTCTGACTGACGTCACGCTGGCTTTTGCGGTCTACGACTAACAAACCAACTGAGTCAGTGGAATGATAATGTGGCTTATATTCGCATTGATGTCTGTACTTCATACAGTTTACCTCTAACCGTTGGTGTGAGCGTTGATCTTATATTTGTGTTCGTGTTTCGTCCTGGTGTGATACGTTTCAATGATGTATTCGAAGGGTTTATGCTTTACTATCGAAGACTTCGTGGATGTTGTGTTTTGTGTTTACGTCAGTAATACCAATAAGGTTCGTGTTTCTTAAATCAGTTTTACTGTGATGCTATAATTAGCATATTGTTTATTTTTGAAGTTTAACTTCGTACAATTTTTGCTTCATTTGTAGGTATTTCTTTATGCGTACTGTATTAATGCTAATCACATCGAACTGTCGATTACTTTGTTTAGGCGCAAGATATAATAAGTTTATGTCTTCAAACCTTGCCATACAAAATTTTAAAATAAGTTTTTCTATTCTTCAATGAATTATCATCCAGATTTCAATAATATAGTTATTGCTATTAGAATAAATAAAGAAAATATAAAAAGAAAAGATTGCGCTTTCTTTTTTTTTTAATTTATGTCCGGTAAGTTCTGGTCGATGTGAATAAATTGCTCTCATTGCATGACACCGTCTTCGTTCTACAAATTAACATGCTCTTATATACAATTTGTAAAGTAACCGTAATATATATTCAAAATAAATTGCTGGGATTCGATCTGTTTGACGTTTTATAAAAATAAGAACAGGTAATTGTACCAGGAATACGTTAGCACTAATTAAAATAATATGTTGTTAAACCACATAACTATGTTTAAGTAACGGAAACATGTATAATTTACTTCATGTTATATTTATTTATATTGTAGGGATGTTTATTAATATTTCACCTGTTTGTTATTATTAATTTCTGACCGGAGTAACTATACAGCTATGATATATTCATTTGATATATTTTGTATTGCCAAAACCACACGCAATTTTTTATGTATTGTAACATAATAACGGTTGGACTTATGATAACAGATTTACATCAGTCGGAATTTTAAAAGCTGATACTTGATTCCTCTCATGAATTATTTATGTTCGTTTATCTACTTAATATATTTTTGGAGCAATGATAGCTCAGTGGTCGCGTGTACGGACACCGCGTCGATGAATGTGAGTTCGAATCCATTCACTGAGTTTCACCTTTCGGTGAAAGAAACGTGTTGGAACCTTAGCATGGTAGTAGGGCTTTTTCTTTTTTTTATTGTTTATAGGTTTAACGTTATGACCGCAATTTCACCTGATGTTAAGTGAAGATATGGCTCAAGATGATGGACATGCTAAGCTTAGTGGAGAGATTGGCTCTCAAGTGCAAATGCCGGAACACACTTATGGGTATTTGACGGCAGATTTTCAACTTGAGAGTGATAGCTAGCCTGGCAGGCATTTATACGGGCATTATATTAACGTATTTTAATAAATGATTATTGTCTTTTACAGTCCTTAATATATATTTCGCTCATTTAGCGTATATAAAATGTTTAAATAGAGTAAAAAGATGCCTTTTTCTATTGTTTATTTTAATATTTTTATTTTTATTCCAGCAATCAGAAAGATGGCGCAAACTACGTAACATAGTGCAGTGGACGCCATTTTTTCAAACTTATAAAAAGCAGAGGTACCCGTGGATACAGCTCGCTGGTCATCAGGGCAACTTCAAAGCTGGTCCCGATCAAGGGACTATACTAAAGAAGCTCTGTCCACAAGAGGAAAAATGCTTTCAGGTAATTATTATATTGCTTGAACTTGATGTTATCCAAAAATAGAAACCGTTTCTAGAAGCTATTTTGTAGTTTGTTAAATGAGATGTTATAAATGAATCTCTACTTCTTGAAATAACGATGGCTTAGTGATAGCGTTCTCTAAGTTTCAGTGAAGGAAAACATCATGAATCTATAGCTTTAGTTATGGCTTTTTGTGTTATTCGTTTTATCACCTACTAACTCTAAGTTGAAAGTCAGTTCTTTGACTAGACAAAGTGCGTCATTATATTTGACCACATCGTAACTTAAGCTCAGATGAGATTGTGACTGAATCTTATGAAGAATAAAAATGTACTTGAGCGTTCTTTTTAGTAAAAGCATGTTCATAATTAACTGCTTAATCAAAAACATCATAATATCCGATAAACAAAGCGTGGCAATTTCCTTTAAAATCAAAATTCATCGACTCCTAAATTTATTTAATATTTGAATTGTTACTTATGAACTTATAAAACAGAAATATCTTATTCTATAAGTAAATAGAAGTTGGCTGAATATAATTATGGTCACGTCAAATAATCGCCTTGTAAACTATAATAATTTCTCGTAATATTTTGTCCTTGATATACTGTAATTGTAATTGAAAAAAGTAATAATATTTGTATAATAGTAATAATAAATTGTAAAAAAGTGATAAGTTATGTGTAACAGTTAATATTTTGTGACACGCAAATATGCAAGTTATTTTTTTCTCTAAGCTGTAGTATTTAAAGTACTTTCGACAACTATTATTCCTAAGATTGACGTTTCACTGTCTAATACAGCCGAGTCTTAGTCTGAAATGATTCTGGGGAATTTTCGTTGTATAAAACTATAGAATCACTTTTGGGAGTTTACAATATTTTCCCTATACGTATATTACAATTGCCTGTTATGGATATACACACAATATATGTACGTAAAACTTTTCATAAAATGAATAGGAGGAAAATATTGTCATTAATAAAAACTAATATTAAGGATAATAAATTAATTTGTAATTATAAAAAGTATGTTTGGAATTTCCGAAAACGTCAGCTTAAAAAAAAAACTAACTGCAAGTCTGATTATGAATCTTGAATATAGCTTATATTTAGAACTTGGAATCTAGAAATTAGTGCCGATCTGTCAAACCGTGGATAAATTTCCTTTTACTATTGAAATTGCGATTTTAATATTAAACTATTATTTAAACAGATCTTCATATAATCGTTTTTAATATATTTACAATATTCGAAAATCATTATAGTACCTATAAAAAACAAAATTGATTTAAATCCCAAACGGCGACAAAGTTTTTTTCTTAGAGCGTTAATATCTTGCAGTCCTATTTTGGTTAAGATCGAACGAAACGTCACGGACTAATCGGAAGTGGGAACACGTTGGTTCGAAAAACAATTACAACACTTGATAACTATCGAACTTTGAACAGTTTACACTGCTCGTGGACTTCGCAATACATTCTTATATGATATGAGAATACACTATATTAACGTCAAAGTTTCATAACCTTAACACGTATACCACGACTCCGTTATAAACGTTTGTCATTATTCCGTTCTTAACGATCTTTGATATAATAATCTCACAGTTTATGAACACGAGCACATACGTATGTATAAATTGTGGATTTTCCTAACTTTTTTTGTTAGACGTTTAAACTGTGTTTCCCCGTTCGCTAAAATTGTTAGAAATGACCTAATAACTAAATTATTCGGGGTAATCGAAACAATTTTTGTTTATTAGTAAGCTTTTCTTGAGCTTTCGGTGAAGGAAAACTTTTTGGTGAAACCATAGCATGGTGGTAGGGCTTTTTCTAATGCCTGCCTGGCTAGCTATAGGTGTGTTCCGGTACTTGCACTTAGCCGGTCCTTTACTAAGCTTAGCTTGTCCACCATCTTGGGCCACATTGTCACTTAACATCAGTAAGATTGTGTCCATAACGCTAGGCCTATAAAGAAAAATGTTTTACTTAGTAGAGAACGCTTTCTTTTCTTCAAACTTAGATCTATAGAAATAACTTAATAAGAAATGTATCATTTTCTTTAATTATGACATATATGGATACAGTTAATTTCTTTTGTTAAGTATAAAAGAAATGCATAGAGTAATATTATCTAATTATTAACCAGGCTTAATTATTTGTAAAATTACCTAAATTTAAATTATTGAAATACTAACAATCTGAACATAAACGTCATATTGAAACGTGTGAATGAAACAATTTTTTCACAATGGAAATTCCATTATGATAGCGTGTGGTGGGTATTTTTATATAGATAGTATGTTTTTATTAGAACATGCAGTTCAAACATTGTCAAGTATGGTGGAAGGATATAGTGGGTAACTGATAATATGGAATACCTAAAATTCTTTGTTTTATAATTTTGCTTCAAGGTGTCTGTTTTTTTAAAAGATTTATGACCATTTTTAAATCATATATTTGTATCACCATTTAAATATAAATTAAATATATAAATAACTAGCTATGCTCGTAACTTCGTTCGCGTGGAACTAAAAAATATTGAATAATTTTTACCCGTTTTTGTAACCTCTTTCAATATAGCTTCGCTCCTATTCGTGGTAACGTGATATTAAATAGACTACAGTCTTCCTCAATAATTGCTCTACAAAATTCTAAAATAATTGTTGAATAACGACTGGTAGTTTCCAAGATTAACGCGTTCAAACAAACATACATACTTTTCCACTGAATAGTATTAATTAATACAGATGTTCTAATTAGGCTAAATATTTCTTTTTATTTTCTTTAGCTCTAAATATATGCACGGTAAATAATTAAATTATTTAAAGTCTAGTACGGAAATTTTGTTCCATCGATGTAATAATAGCTAGTTTAAAACAAAACGAATGTGATAATATTCAAAATAAATTTATTTCATGCTTTCATCGGAAATTATTTACAAACGTAAGTATTCTATAGTAGAGCTACCGTTTACTTTTTATATATAATGACGTCATTCTACAATGATTAATAATACACGCTAATTTATTACATTAATGCGTCACAAAACGATTTAATTTGATTGCTCCTATCCAATTGATATTCAATGATCACTACTCAATAGGTATTTCTATTATATTCCTAATGATATAAGTAACATCCTCTATTATAGTTACCAAAGAATAAATATCAAATAGTGTTGATAATCATGTTACGTATTTAAATGGCAGTACCTTTACATAAAATTATAAGAATAAGATATTATTCTAAGTTAAAGATCTGCCACCAAGGATTTATTGATAGGTGATCTCACCGTTTGGCTCAGTGTATTAATTTCTTCGGCCTATATAAATGAAAAGTCATTCATAGCCACAAAAGTTTACACAAATTTTTACATATTAACCGTTTTGAACCGAATCAAAAGTTCTAACCATGCACTCATAGACTATATATAAAAGTTTGATTAAATAAAATCATGTAGGACTTATAAAAATACTAGCTTTTACCCGTTGCTTCGCTCGCGTTAATACTGATATTATCAAACAAATCGGATAATGAAATAGAAAGTCTCTCACAAAGTTTATCCCTCTTTTTACCTCACTTCTTATCAGTTTTTCGCGAGAAATAGTAGCCTATCTCCATCTCCAGGGTCCTATCTATTTTTGTACCAAAATTCATCACAATCGATTCAGCGGTTTAGGCGTGAATGCGTAACAAACAAATAAACAAACTCACTTTCGATTTTATAATGTAAGTATAGATGATAATGACAGTGAAAACAGTATATTTACAATGTCTGTGTTTTTAATTTACGTAATTGGGTATGGAATAACCCGCCAAAAGAAGAACCGAAAATAAACTTTCGGCTAAAACCATTAGAAGTGGAAAATCTTGTTACGTAAATTTACATACTAAATACCGCTCGGCTATGTTGTTTGAAATGAAAAGTTCTAAAAATTTCAAACAATAAACGTCCCGTACACATTCTTATGACATCCAATTCGTAGTAAACAAAACTAGTTTTAAAAATAAAAGATTAATTTACATAACACATTGGAATAAGAACAACTGGATTTGCTTAGTAAATATACCTACAACCAGTAAATAAAAGAACATTTCAAGAACCAAATAAATGAAGATGGATAATGGTTTGACGTCATTCGGTTGGTGGTACAGTACAGTAAGTGACAATTGACAATGTATCGGAGTAGTTTGTGCAAACGTGCGAATTAAAGAATAGATAAAACATGTATTTTTAACTATACTCGTGATATATTACATTGTATTTTCTACTTCATCGAAAAAACATTGCGGTATTATGGGTATATGCATATGTACAAAGAGTTGTTTTATTGATGTAAAAATTCTTTAAGCATATAAGTTATACGTTTATTTGTTACATTCGCTCGTCAAATTCGTCTATGTTTATGATATATGCGTATGCCAAAGCTATTAGATACAGTTTACTATCATAATCATGGGGATAGCTGTAATGTTACATGTAATTGAAAATTGTAATTAATTAAACATGATCTATAGCCTAAAAACTTCATTTCAATAAATGATGCGCACTTTTTTTAAATAAATTATTTTTATCTTGGTCTGATGATTTTTAAAGCATTTATTGCATTAACTTTATCTGAGAGTATAAAATAAGATATGTTTTCGTGACCATTTAGAAATAATCATTTATTTATTTGGGGTTTGTAGATATCTTTATTATTCTATTAGGAATACTAAGACTACTTCATAATCTTTATAAAAATGTGTTAATTTTTTTTCCAGTTACTGATGAAAGACATTCTTCGGCCTTTTGTACCTGAATACAAAGGACAAGTCACATGTGAAGATGGAGAATGTATCCTTTAACAATAATAAATACGTCATATTTCTATAACAAAAATATAAATATAAAAAATATATAACCTGAAAGTGAAAATTTAGCTTTTGCAAATTTTTAATTCTTCTTTGAAGGTAAATAGATAGATATTAAAAATAGCTTTACGTAAATTTAACTTATAGTGGTAAATAATGCTTAAGTAAGCGGAATTGAATTTTAATTCTTTCTTAACAGTATCTTTTTACCTTTTGCATATCTAAAATAATATCCTTAATTACATATAATAAAACAGTGTATCTGCAACTGCAAGATCTTTTAAGCGACTTCGACAGCCCGTGTGTTATGGACTGCAAAATCGGCGTCCGAACATACTTGGAAGAAGAGCTAGCAAAAGCTAAGGAAAAGACTAAATTAAGAAAAGTATGTACCTATCTAAATCTTGTTTAAATAGCATATTTAATCCTTAAATAATAATGTAATGAACCATTCTAAATCCAGATAAATGTGAGTTAAAAATTAGAAGTGATTTTCGAAAAGGATTTGCTTTCGTATTTAAACGATTAGGTAAAACAATGTTACATTAGAATCTTAATAAAACTTTCATATAAGATTACGGTGGTGCTTGCAATTAAAGATAGAATAGGCAGTTGAATTAATAGTCGTGGATAGAATCTTTTGGTGAAAGATGCTCTAGGACATTTATTTATTTAAATTGTAAGTAACCACCTGCAAGTTTAAAATATATTCCCAAACACTTTTGAATCTATTCTGGCAGATGCACTAATGGTACTTAAAAAAGAGGTAAGCGTGCTACCATCTTGCCGAATGTTTAACGTATAAAAAATATAAATTGTATGAATATTGTTTCTCCTATTGTAACGTTAGAGTGTTGTATATTATTATTTCAAGACTTAAAAAATATATTTGTCGATAACTTTAACTTGTTAAAATTGCAAAGGCTGATATTAGAAAGTAAACATGCATTTTTTATGAGGCCATAATAATATCTTCATAATTATTGAACAATGTCAGAAACGTATATAAACATGTTGATAAAGTTGTTTTAATTGAAGTGATTTGCGTCATAGATAAGAAACGGAACAGAAGTGAGACTATGTAAAGAAAGACCTAATTTAAAAATAGAACGATAATTAGTTGTTTATTTTCATGCGGTTGGCATGAACTTGATAAAATAGTTACAGGATTACGAATATAATGTTAGTATCCATCTATAAATCGGGCTAAAAATCACTAAATTTCTATATAACAGAAGAATCATGTCTAGTTGGTTCAGTGGTTCAAAGTACTATTAACTTCGCTGTGTTTAGAACGGAATTCAGAAACAACCGAAACCAATGATGAAAATAAGATCATAGAGCAAATTATATAGACGTGAAGGACAGCAAGCGCTATGATAGGACATGACGACTATGTTATCACATGAATCACAACCAACTTACTAAAATGCCGTCTAAGATAACAGGGCGGTTAGGCGTGTCCCAGTCCTGAATTAGCCAAAGTATTTTTTTTAATATACAATGTTTTTATAACCGTCTAAAAAGTAGAAAATAAAAGATTAGATTCGAAAAACATGGGGCGCATATTTATAGTTATAGAATTATGAAACGGCTTACACTTACACAGCTTTGTTATTCTATGTTTATAGTAATGTATTGCATATGCCTTATTATTTTCGTTTACAATCTTATATTTTATATTTTTAGGCCGCTATAAAAAGATTGTACATTTCTATTTTTTCTGTTTTTCAGGGTTATATGATTAAAATTTTGATATATTTTATTCATTTGTCTGTTAGATTTGAGCTATATCCAAGTATATAGCCGATCGAGAAGTTAGTTATAAATCATTTTTTTTTATCGAAACAACAAAAACAACAATTAAGTCAACATTTTCATACTTTCATGCATTGTTATCTACTTCTGAGCTATAGTCAAAATTTCAAGTATCTAACTCATTGGGAAGGGTAATAGTAATTACAAAATTCCACTCGGACAGACATACAAGAAAGCGAGTTAATAAAAACATTGTAAAAGGCTTTATATTATATTATTAAATTGAAGTATTAATTTTCCAGGACATGTATGAGAAGATGATACAAATAGATCCCAAAGCGCCGACAGAAGAAGAACACAGAAGTAAAGGTGTTACGAAGCCTCGATATATGATCTGGAGAGAGACTATCAGTTCGACTTCTACATTAGGCTTCAGAATAGACGGAGTGAAGAAAGCCGACGGAACGAGTTCCAAAGATTTCAAAACCACCAAAACGAGGGAACAAATCGTTGACGCTTTCAAAGATTTTACCAGCAGCTTTCCTAGTACTGCGGTAAGTTGAAAAGTTGTAGCTATCAAAATTAGACTAGCAAATTCTTAGGAGTCACGTTTCTACTATTTTAAAATAAGCAAAAATAAAACTTAATTACTTCATCTATAGTTTCGTAAGAAACAGCAAGTTTATTTTGAAAAGTCACGTTCGTCTTTTGTTGTAATGGTTTAACGACATACCTACCATTATAATGATTATCTTCGTGACTAAATCTAATTATGCTTTTATCAGTAAATTTAATTTTTAGTGTTTATACAAAATCGCAATTTCTATGTATATAGTTTTGAAATACATTTTTTAAAATAGTTAATAAATTTAGTATCATGGCCACAATCTCGTCGCATGTTATGTGACGATGTGGTCCGAGATGGTGGACACGCTAAGCCTAGCGGAGAAACTGTCTCTCAAGTGTCACTACCGGAACGGACGTATACCAAATACCTACGTATTTGGCGGCAGATTTTCATCTCGCGAGTGGTAGCTAACGAGGCGAGCATAAGTAAAATACCATGCTATAATTTCACTACGACGTTTTCTTCCACCTTAAGCTCTAGCTCATTGCATGTGCATTCGAACTTACTTTCAAAATGCATCTCTTCATGTTTTTTTTTCGATTTTTATTTTATATGATTAGGGACATCACCAAACTTTCTTTTAAGTATAAACTACATTCTGAGATAGATAAACAAATTATTATTTTCTATTACAGCCAAAGTATTTAGAAAGGTTGAAGAATATCCGAGCGACACTCGCTGAGTCTCACTTCTTCAGAACTCATGAGCTCATTGGTAGCTCATTACTCTTCGTACACGACAAGAGAAGAGCTTCCGTCTGGATGATCGACTTTGCCAAGACTGTTCCCGTTCCGGACAATGTGAATATCGACCACAACTCAGCGTGGAAAGTCGGTAACCATGAGGATGGTTACCTCATTGGACTGGACAATTTAATATCAATTTTCGAAACCCTTGTTAATGATGACAATGGAAACATTGACTTAGATAGAATTGGTAACGTTCCTAACGAACGTTTGGACACTTGAAATTTATGACCTGAGAGAATATCTCTCATGAAACCTGACTTCCTTAACACGGATGTGTTTGGACATAGCAGATTTTGACTGCGCTGTACATAGATATGAGATGCGATTATTTTTATGTTATCGAAGAATTATTGTAAATAATCAATAGTATTATACGTATTATAAAAATTAATTTAAGTTGTTTTAAATACTCAATAATTAGATTGTAATTTGAACACCACCGTTAATTATCAACTATTTCAATGTTTTGTTTTACTGCGTTCAAAGTTAAAGACGACATTTTTATTTCCAGAAATGTGTAACACCATTGTTAATAAACTAGATTTACAATTTTGAGTCATATAAATACGTAATTTAAATACACTATATTAGTGTAATGTCTATATGTAAAGTATATAAGGCTGTATTTACATATCTTGAGGTACCTACTAAATAAAGTAACTGTTATAAGATAATTTTTGTTCATTTATTCAACCCTATAAAAAAATACCAATAAAAAGCAGTTATTCATGGTTTCAATCAAATATGCTGTATTTACTTTGGAGGAAATGAGTTTTTTATTTATATTTGATAGGTTTAACGTTATGGCCATAATCTCATCTGATCTTAAGTGACGATACGGCCCAAGTTGGTAAACACGCTAAACCTGTGGAGGAACTGGTTCTTTTTCCCTCTTAACTGTCAAATTATAGAAAAAAAAACGCAGGACATGATACATGCTGCTCGCTAAATAGTCATAACATTGACGCGGTGATTGCATGCATGAACCCGCGACTTCCCAGGAAGACGATAGACGGCCGTGGAGTTTTAGTGGGTATTCTCGGTGACAAGCGCCGGGTGAGTCTCACATACCCTTCACAGTCCCCTCTGGGCTGGGAGAGCATGCCTAAATGCATTTCTCAACGTTAAAAAAAGCAATCATAACATGTGTCATCCCACTCTTTGAGACCAATCATAAAATGTGTTCGCAGTTATAATAGGGGTGTCGTTTACTGTGGCAAAATGTGACATGGGGGTCAGAGGGACTAATAAAAAGTTACATTAGCAGCAACATAAAATAGTTTGGTAAATTTTACATATTATTACTGATAATTATTGATTTGTTGAAGATTTATTGAACGTTTATTAGTGCAAGCAATAAAAAATTAAAAGTGTTAAAATTTGTTTACTGCTCACAATTGCCATATATCATGTAAAGAGAGAATCTATTATTTGTGACATAATATTGATAGGGGTCGCTGAAAATGTGACATAGTGTGACGTACTTTATGAATGGCCTCTTTTTTTATTTTTCTTTATGGTAGCAATTAGTGAAAGTCATCTTAGCTAGGGACGTTTTATGTTTATTTTTTCACGTCATTTATTTGCTATATACTCAAGTGATATGTACACATATACTACAGGCATGTTTACTTAAGCACCATAACCCACCGATTGGATTGAAATAATTTCTATTAATTTAAATACTTTTCGTTGAAGTAAAAGGTGATTTTTATTTATTAATTGTACTAGCGAATTCATGCGCCTATTATACGTTTTATCACAAAATGAGTATTTTAGTGTGGTTTCAAGCATCCTTTATATGCTATTACAAAGTTCCTTATGCTAATCAAAAAATACTTTTCTTCGATGCGTTGTTTTTAGCGCTGGAATACCATATTTCAAACAAAAACACAGTTTAGATTTTTAGTTTTATCAGCTATGAAATGTACGAAATTCTATCAAAGTACAAGTACAAGTAAGAAGTTCACTTAGTTCAGATTTTTGTTTTCTGTTGTTTGGATAAGAGTATTCTAGATATTTATTGATGGCCCTAGTTGTTGCCATGCCAATTTTTTTTAAAATACTTCGAGTAGTTTCTGAGTGATACTACCCCCCACACTTCTACTACCTCCAATTCTAATTCGCCCGTCTACTTGTCCTGTTCCTTAATAACAATTACCCCCCCACCCCCCTCACCCGAATTATATGTACCCCAATTATAATTTGTAATACTCAAAAATACTTCTTACTTAAAGTAATATGATTTTATATAAAAAAAAATATTGAGTTGATATTATTTGAGATCACAGGAGGGTTGACATCAAGAAGGCGGTGAGTGGTAAATTTAAGTGGGACAAGATGAAAAAAATAAAATTGTATAAACAATAAAGTATATCAAACAGCTTTTAAAAATCATTTTAGCTTCTGGTATATGTGGTTGATAGCACCTTTTTTTTCAATTGCGTTGAGTAGATATTGTTACGTATTGAATAATTTCACGTGGTTTCGACAGTCAATGTTCAAAAGGATACGATTCCTACCTAGGGTAAAGTTACTTAAAATTTAAACAGTAGTTAGTACGTGGCAGCGACTAATGAAAAGTTTTTTTATTAATAAAATTGTTTTACATCGACATGGACCATCATAATATTATAGCAGGTTAACGGTTCATCAAATCTTTCGATTTTACTGGGTATTTCAAAGTTTAAAGTAGGTTTATATAAATAGTCCCAATTTTGGTTTTTGCTCAAGTAATCTTTTTATCGCAATCTATAGTTATTAGGGGTTCAGTTTGTGCGTTTTTAGAGATTAATACGTGATCTGAAGGTTTTATGAAGCAAATAAAAGATGTAAGTTACATTGTGGACGGCTTTTTATTACAATTAATTATTAATATACTTAAAATCTACAACTTGCTAATAAGGCACTGCGTTACGTTATGTCTTTGAAATTATCTATCACAACATCGGTTAAGCTACTACGTCTAGAATCACCATCTTCTATATTAGAAGAACTTTCTTTGCGCATGCGCGAAAAAAGTCTCGGCACTGGACCTGTCGATTTTGTAGGATCACCCGGAGCTGGAGAATATCTTCTTGTCTTCGGTTTCTGAACTTCTTCATCAGTTGCAGTTTCAGTATAAGGCGGTGGAGGTTGTGACAGCATAGTCATACGGTTTTCTCTCGCAGCAGTTGCTGTTATTTGCAATTCAGTTCCAGCAACAACGGTAGCTAATGTAGGTGTAAACTGTGGTGCAGCTGCACGTGCTGATACCCTTCTACGTCTTGGTCCCGAAGATTCTTCTACACTGTCACGGCTTGGTGGTGTGGGTATGGAGTAATCATATCTTAATGACCCACGCCTACTAGTGGAAGTACCAGAGTCTGTTATCAAATCGAATATACTAGGTGGCTCACCTGAAATACTATTATATGGACCTTGAGAAACAGTTTCCAATACCGCTAAGGCACGAAGTAGATCTGCGACACTCGTATGTTCCAGAACTTCAACTTGTTCCGATTGAGGTAGATTGCTTATATTCACATCAGGATCGAATAAACTGGGGCGACCACGAGCTGTTCTGTTTCTATAGTTTTCCAGATCATTAGAAAATAAACTTCCTCGTCTGTCATCAGAATTTGAACCAGAATCGTAGTCTTCCCCAAATACACTGTTACGGCCTTGTTTCTTTTGTTTATGGTATTGTTTTATACTTGAAGCAAGATCACCTGATCCATCAATAGGTGAATTATCGTAGCGATTCCCAGAGGATGAAAATAAGCTACTGCGACCATCATGAGTTGTATTTTTGTAATCAACAAGTTCATCAGAACTCTCCGGCACAACGTCGTCATCATTTTTTTTGGATTTTCCAAAAGTAGGAAATAGGCTAAGTCTGCCTTTCTTGGTTCTGTTTTGGTATTTTTTCACCTCTTCTTCATCAACGGTATCTTCATCGTTGTTAGTAAGTCCACTGAAATTAAAAGTAGGGAAAATACTACGACGTCCACGTCTGGTATGTTCTTTATAACGCTGCGCCATATCGTCGTCAGTATCGCTGAAGTCGAATGTAGGGAATATGCTATGTCTTCCTGATTTAGTTTTTTCTCTATAAGCTACAGCATCTTCATCTTCGCTAAAGTCAAATGAAGGGAAAATGCTGTGCCTTTTTGTTTTTTGTTGATATGCTCGACTAGCTGCCTGATCTTCATCTTCAGTAAAATCGAATGTCGGGAAAATACTATGTCTACCACTCTTAGTCTTTTCCAAGTAAGCATTAGCCATACTATCTTCGTCACGATTGAAATCGAAAGATGGAAATATACTATGTCTACCCCGTTTAGTTTTTTCTTTATATTCATCCACATCATTTTTGTTGTCGGAACCAAAACCGAATGACGGGAACATACTTCCACGTCTAGATTTCGGAGGATCTTTAGTATTTTCATTACTAGCTTGTGCAGTGATATTTCTATTTTTCATTGTATTTTTTATATACTCAGAAGGAATTTCTTTTGTATTTGACTTTCCAAAAAAGAGTCTCGAAATGAGGCTTTGAGGTTGAACGTTATCTCCTCCAGTATTTGGAGGTACCTTTGATGGTAATGAAAGTTTTCCACTCCTCATGTTTGCTTCTCTTCTGAGTTTTTCCCCAGTATCGCCATTGGTCCACGTAAAGTCATGATTTATTTTTTGTGCAATCGACTCTTTTCTGTAGTTTGGTACAGCTACACTTAAAGCTCTGGTTCTTCTAGGAGAATTCGACATGTAATCTTGTCCTATACTAAAGAATGGAGGTTTTTCGTTGGTTAATATATGGTCATCGTCAAATAAATTGATACCTGCTCTTTGTTGGGGTTGGTCTAGTCTTCCTAATACATTTACTACTCTTGCTAATAATTCAGCTGGTTTAACAATAGCTGATGCTGTAAATGTTTTTTCTTTGTCAATACCGAGCAAATCAGTATCTGATTGAATTCGTAACATATCTTTTGTCGAAAGTTGAATATTCTCCGAATTAGCTCGTCTTCTTTTAACTACTGGATCTTTTGGTTCTATATCAAAGGTCAAAATGGGACAGCTTACACTTCTGTATAACAGTGGCGCAGGTTCAACGTAGATTGGCTGAAATAGAAATTATACAAATAAGAGATAACACAAATGTAAATAGCATAAGAGTTACGATTTTTTTAAGTTAGATAATTCTACAGCTTCAATTATTTGTTTGAAAGTAGTGCTAACTACAGGCTGTAGTATTAGGGTTTAAATGGAGTGTTTACCTACTATACACAGCCATGGAAGGTTTTTAAACTTTCAGAAACAATAACCTATCTCTGATTGGTCATAAATATGTATCCTTTTTGAACTTGATTATATAGAGTTTTGAACAGTATTTATGTATTATTGTAGGCTTAATATCAAAGAACTTCATGTCTCTTAGATACTTATTGCAATTAAAAAGTACAGCACAAAAGTGAACTATATTTAATTGCATGTATCAAAACTGAGTAATTAGTAAGAATTGTATTTTAGGTTTATTTACCTTTATTTTTATCAAATTAGCCTCGTTAATGATCTTCCTCAAAGCTGACATATCTTTTGTAAAACCTTGAAGTATTTTGTTTTGAGTCGCTTTAAATTGGCATGCGAATTTTTGTTCCAATCTATGTATACGTTCAGACCTCATGCCAGTAGAAATGAAACCGAGCAACATCACGATGTACCCAAGACCGAAAGTGATCCAAACTATCAGGAATATTTGATACGTGAAGAAGTATCCCCATTGGAAACCGTTATTGACGGTACCTGAAAAATACCATACTAACATTTAATTTCTACATTATTAAAATTGAGATAGTAGAACTTATGGAAACAGCACTTGAATACCTTAGCCTCAGTACTTTGGTATTTCACAAGAGTAAGCAAACACTTAGTTAGCATCAGCTATGTTGTAACCTCGTTTGCACTTTTACCATAAACATAAAAATATGCAAGTAATATAGAAGACGCTATGGTGTTTTTATTGCTGGTGGATAAACCTATAGCGCTATAAATAATGGTAAGTGATCAAAAACAACAGTGACCACCGAGAGCCCTGTATTTTATCGCCGGTGGTTGATGTAATGCTAACCTGTGAGACTCTTGGTAGGTAGATAGATAGACACTATCAGATCTCTAAACACTTCCAAGTACGCCAATCTAATGGTTATTAAAGTAAACGTTTGAAGCAACCATGATCTGTAGACGACAGGCCTGCTGGTATATTATTTTCAAATAATTCTTTGATGTGATACGGCTTTTCTTTATTCTCTCTCATAATTTATTATAAAAGTAAAAATGGCTATCTCATAGTTATTTTTGAGGTGTATAGGTTTAGCGTTATTACCCCAATCTCACCAGACGTTAAAAATAGATGTGAATCAAGATGGTGGATATGCTAAGCCTAGTGGAGGGACTGGCTCTCATGTGGAACCTGACTATATGTATTTGACGGCAGATTTTCGACTTGACGGTAGTAGATAGCCGATAGATAGATAGATAGTTGATAGATGGCATTAGAAAAGTCCTACCATACTATAGTACCTAACATAGTATTATGATTACATCACGATGTTTTCCCTTCATTAAAACCTTCATATCCTCTTTAAATAAAAGTAATTTAATTACCTGCAACTAAATCACCAAATCCAATAGTCGTGAGAGTCACAAAAGCATAATATATTGAAGCAACGTAATCCCACCCTTCGAAAACGACGAAAATACAAGCCGGTAGAAAAATGAAAAACAAAAATCCAGGAATTAAGTAAAGGATGATCTGGCCCAACATGCCGAGGTTATTGAAGAAGTAGTCGAGGTTATCGGCACGTTTCTCATTCTTCTTTTTATACTTGCGGTAGACTGATATCAACTGAAATCAAAAATATGGTTTTATTAAATGAAAGGTATTATTTACGTGCAGAACTGAAAAGGGCATTTAATTTTCGTTGTACAAGTTAAAATCGTACACACATATATATATAATTGTGTACCTGAAGTCCAAAATATTCACCGAGGTTGGCTAGCAGAATACCGTTGATAGGTATACCGAACAATCCGTAGAAAATCATTAAAATTCTTGACAAATGCGTCGTCGGAGCTAAGTTGCCGTATCCTGAAAAAATAGTGAGAAATATTAAAATGTAAAATCAAGTAAATACTTTTCATGGCCTTTTGAATTATGCATCATACGGTTACTAAGATAATGGCAGAAAGAATGTAATTTTATGTAAGAGTTAACCCACTTTCTTAGATTTACGTAATCTTCTTAGACCACGGGCTCTCAATGTTTTTCAGTGCGCAGCACACATACATGTTTATTATTTTGTCTCGGTGCCTTATCATACCTCGCTGGTTGGAATTGATAGGTACAATAATACTAGTTAGATAGGTAGGCAAAAAAATTAAAACATCCGGATTATAAATCTTAAGTGTTTTTTATTTAGAGTATAAAATTATGAGAGCAATTTACAATATGGAACCTCGCGAATAATTAAAGGCTAAGTTTTCGAAATTCGCTATCACTCAACCTTCCCAACACATTCTTGACAATTTAAAGTAGGTATATCCGCAAAAACTTGGCATGACTTAAATACTAAAAATTGTAACACACTGGTCACTCTTATATTTAAGACTCAGTAAGACCTGTTTTTTAGGTAATTGTATTAGGTTTTATGACAAAATCCTAAACCATATTACTAATTTGCTAGAGACTAAGATTACCATGTCAAGTGAGTTTTGAAGTCCAAAGGTTATTAGAGAGTGGATCAATATGTAAACGAAGGTGATGTTTGGAACTAATACCCCTCTGTGCGTCCGCTAAAACTATTGTCAATATATTAAATTCTTCTTTGTTAAGTATGAACCTAAAAAAGATAAGTTAACCAGATTTCGTGCTGGTTCTTTTAGAAGACTTGGATATTTTCCGAACCGGTGGTAGTTTTGACTAGCCTGTTTAGGACCTAATTGATTATAGTATTTTAATTTTCGAGCACGTGAGTAAGTGAGGGAAACGCAACGTGAGCAGTCGAAATTATATTGTTTAATTTGTACCCGCGAACACTTGAGTTGAGGTTTAGAGAATTGTAACTAGTATCGCTTGATGGCGCCCTTCTTCACTGTCTACGACGCACACTTTGGGGACCACTGTGTTACACTATGTTGCTAGGTACTGCTACTACTGCCGTTGGTCCTGACGGTTTTCAGCCACAATGGCTGGCCTTAACTTTTATTTTTTATGAAATTTTCAATGGCTAATGTAACTAATAATTGTTGAAAAAGTGCTTCCACGTTTAGTATGTATGTAAGAACACTATTTTTGTAATTTTTATTGATCGACATAGATGGATGAACTCATTCTTCGCATCTGACATCAAGTATGGTCTTCAAAGATTGCCAGTAAAATAAATATTATATATCCTACTAGCTATGTTTGCCACTACGATTAAATGAATTTGTCAAATAGAAATCATTTCCTATTTCATCGCTATCAAGAATCAGTATTGAAAAACCACAAAATATTAATTATTTTTTAACTAAAATATAACCATAAATTGTTATATCCCTAATTTAAAATATATTTTGTATAAAATGTATGTTAGCGACGAATAAATCCCGTTCAATTCTTCATGTAAATTCAGCGGATTCGTTATTGAAAACCGACAGGCAGACTTACGTTTGAATTTATAATGTTAGTTGGCACAATAGATAATCTGAGCAAGGTAATATATCTCAAAATATCATGTTACTTACCGATAGTACTAACAACCGTGTAGGAGAAGAAGAACGAGTGGTAGAAATCCCATTTGAATGGTGGTTCTTCATCTGCAGTAGTGTAGTTGAACATTGATTTCCCACAGTAGTCTGATAGTTTTCGTAATATCGTATCCTGTTTCTCAGGATCGTCGGGAATGTAATACTCGTACAAGAGATCTGAAATAAAACAGTTCAGGTATATTATTACTGTTAAATTGTTACTGTAAGGAAGAGGAGATTTGAACATTTAAACGATTGAGGAAAATAATAAAAAACATCTTGCCAGGTTTTATTGATATTAAAACATACTACACATATAGGTAATAAGCTATTTAGCTTATGGCATTAAATATAATTGATTTTTATTCTGAACTTTTTATGAATTTATAAATAATTGAAGACATAAGGACATTTAGAAGTGATTTTTTTATCCATTTGTAGACTAGCTTTTGTTTACAATTTCATAAAGTGTTAAGCGATGATTTAATTTATTTCTATTAGCAAACCGATTAACTATTATTCTATATATAGACGAACTATTGAAAATATATAATTATGATTTTAGTACGATGTCTTTTCCACCAAAAACTATGGACACAAAATTGAACTAGTGAATAGCAATTTTCCTTAAATAAACGAATTCATTTGCAAAACTCGCAGGCGTGACTAACGTTTTGTTATTACATTACGTATATACAATTCCGTAATAAGGAACTATCAAAATGAAAACACTATTTATATTTAATATAACACTTCATTTCATCCAAATCATTGGTAAGCGATTTTCCCGAAACTAATTTCTTGAAAATGGATGTTGGAAAATAGATGCTCGAGTTACTGACTACAGAAGGTCGCAGAACAACCTCCGTAGCACCAGCTTGTTCTACATTTGTTTTAAACTTTATATAGTTATACAATAGAAACATATATTTATATTTGCAACTGGGGTTATAACAACGCATAATCCTATGTATTTGTCGAATACTAAACATATAAGTTTTTTTACTATATAAAAAATGTACCCATAGTTAAAATAAATATAAATTTATATTTATGAGTTATGATTTAGAAAATATATTTCTTTTCTTTATTCTATATTATTATTTCTATATTATTTCTATAAGGTACGATCAAAAGGTTTTGCGCATGATGTTTCGCAAGTTGTCCCAAGCGTGAAAAGATGTTAAATATGTTTTTTACGTGTCGTTAAAGTAACTGATTTTAATTCTCACGTCAACTCTGTTTTTTCCTTATTGAATAATCGTGATACTTGAGGTGTGCATATTTTTCAGAATTAACGATGCTCTTAAAAATTGTTTCACACAAAGTAGATATTTTACATGCCGCTTTCGTGACGTTCCAGTTAAACAAACTAAATAAGTAATTTAAACAAAGTCACAAACACCGTTTAGCGGTACACCGCTAACCGCTCAGTCATGACAAAAAGAAAATATAGGACATTAATTAAGGAATTAAGCGAGTTTTTATATGGGACAATTTTACGGGCCAATCAACACGGATTGTCAGATTTTTTTACTTTTAATATGGTGTTAAGTGATTTGCAAAAAAACAAGTTCGTTTCGCTTTCGTTGTAAGTCAGAGCGAGACGGGTGTAGTTAATCATTGAAATGGTGCGCTACGGATTATTATTCTACATTACATAATATTATAAAAAGAACTTTATTATATGGAGTATTTCGTCTACATATTATCTTTCATTTGATTTGAACTAGCTTTGGCTCGCGACTTTGTCCGCATTGAATAGTTACTTTGGGCAGCATTTAATTTTTTTTAGGATATTTTTTTTTGCAAATAGTACACTGAGAAACTTCCAATTTTAACCCCACGTAGGTCAAAATTACAAAAACGTTGAAACGATTTTTATTAATTTCTTATCAAGTGCCTAAATACAAAGTGTCATGTTTTTATCTTCGTCACTAACGAACTTCCATACAAACTATCATACCCTATTTTAAACGCTTCAATCCAATATTTTTGCGATAAAAGGTAGTGTATGACCTTTCCCAAGGTCTAATCCATCTCTATTCCAAATTTCAAATCGGTTAAGAGGTTTAGGGGTGAAAGAGTGACAGACAGACAGAGTCGTTTTCGCATTTATAATATTAGTAGGGATTAGCTTTTGCAAGTAGCTACCCTCACGTTCACGTTAATCAAAAACTAATTATTCTACGCGACGGGAGAGAACGTTTATCTAGTTAAAAGTACCCTATGTCCTTTTCTGTACCATTACCAGGGTGTATGCAAAAACTCACAATGTTCATTTAAGCATTTTAAACGTGAAAGCATCACAAACTAACTAGTTTAATACCTAAACTCTGACATAAAAATTATCGCTGTATTTTATAATTGCGTACGTCATGATAGATTGTTACGCTATGAAGTTCTAATCCAAGTCACTACCGTTTTGTTTCTCGCTTATAATGTATTCATCAAGGGTCATCTGTTAATAATAATCAATACATCGATTGTGTCTTGCTTAGCTCGATATTATAATGATTACTAATACTTGTATACGTTCAACACATACTAATTAGCACGGATTTGTATGTAAATTAGATACATAGGATCCCTCGTATGTTAGCGTAGAACATACGTACCTAAATATGTATTTTTTGGAAATGTGAACGAAATTAAAGCCTATTTGTAACGTTGAAATTATGCGATGTGTAAAAAACATACAAATATTTCTGAACGGTAAATAATATAACTTGAAATAGGTAAAACGTTGCTATGATTTCAAATCTATAAGCATTCAATTTCATCATAGATTGAGGTAAGTGAAAAGAGTTAACATATTAAAAAAAGTACTATAGATACACATAAATGATCTATACGTTGATATCTCCTACAGATACAACGATTCTATAAAAACACTAAAATACTGAATGCTACACAGTTGATCGATTTATAAATACTACTCTATTTTACGAATTTTAGTCCCTAGGAAAGCAGAACCAAATGAGTACGTAATTAGGAATTGGCAGTGCTTAATACATTTATATAGGAAATAAATTTATACAGTTCCATTATGAACTTTTACATTTATTCGAAATACGCTGTATATAAAAAGAATAGAAAAAGTGTTTATTCATATCATATTACAAAAGATTATAAAGCGCTACTTCTGCCAAACTGTATGGCAGGTTATTGGAAGACGGAACCTCTGTTTTCTTAATATAAGTTTATTGGCTATGTATTATAGTACACTAATTCATAAATACTTATATACAATAACATTATATACTTATACTATCTAGCAGGAACTGTTTGGTTTTCCTATTAAATATGCGTTTTGTGTGGAAATTACTATTCACGGTAAACGGTACTTTAGTACATAATTTAGGCACTAAAGATTAAAACTTAAGATCATTGTATGTAAATTTATGAAGAACTACGGTGAAGTAAATTTGCGGGTTTTAATACGATCAAATTAAACTCAGCTATCTATAAAATAGGTTTGTAAAGGAGGCGCGCCTTATTGTATACCGATTAACATTAAAAGAACATAAAACAGCTTTACGATACGTCAATTGAATAGGACCATTGTGGTTTGCCCGGCGGAAGGTCGGTGTCACTGCCAAGACCAGAATCAAGGACTTTAAATTTGTGGCATATTGTTTTACATACACGGAGCAAAAAAGAACGTAAAAAAAATCTTGTTCTAGTATATGAGGATCCGAATTATGAAGAAGAAAGACTATTTTCTCAAAGCGAAATGAGAATGGGCTATCTATAAAATATACCATACAACGTAGAAAAGGTTGTAAATCATGCAGGACTTGTTTATGACCCTAGAGTAAACATGCAAGTACCGACAAGAAAGCTAACAGTTTAAAGCTAAGACTTTAACTTAGATATTAGATCTAAGATTAAGTTAGTATATCTATGGAAGACCGATTACCTGCGTTCTCCCGGTGGAAATTCAAATAAGATGTTTGGCATTTATTCAAACATGACCCAATGCCAAAAAATGTCTTAAAATACAATAACGTACAATAATGCTTCTAATGCCTAACACCGTAAAAGACAGTCAAATTAGCGATATTACTTAATATATGATAGAAAAGGTTACGTTCATAAATGTAATTCTTGAAAAAGGGTATGGAATCGATGTGTTATTTAGAAAGCGTCTTCGTTTTACTGCTAGGTTTAGCTAGGCTAGCTAGCTAGGCTGCTTTCAAAGGTTGTAAAGAAGGACTAAATAAAATAAAATAAATTTATGTTGACTCTTAAATTACTGTGTATGTTAATTTAACGAAATCGCCAAAAAGATTTGTAGCAAAATACAACTAAAGAGTTAAATATTTATTTGTATTTGCAGAATTTAAAACAGCTTATTAAAAATAGTGGTAACTTAACATCTAAAAAATGCAAAGGTAAAGACAGATCAAAACAAGAAATAAAATAGGTAAAAATAAAGGAATTAATAATGTCCAGCGTTCTTTTTGTCCGTGGTGTATTAGTGTGCGCATCATCAAAGTTGTTTGTAGGCACCTAATTAAATACCACTATGATAATTGCTATTTTTGAAGAAACGTTCTTTTCGGGGCGACGGTTTTTCTTTTAATTTAGAGAGGTAGTGCCAACAGTGCGCATATTATATGTTCATTATCATCCTTTACGACTTGTAACTATAATAGGCGATCCAATTACAGACGCTCACTACATTTATAAAGTACAAATAATCACTATGAAACTTCCTATAGGCAATATTACCATTAAAAAATATATTGAAATGTTAAAGAAGACATTGTTAGACCTGTTAAATTTTTGTTTTTGTCATACATATTTGAAGAACAAACAACAGTGTTATCTGTTTGTATGTGTATCACTAATAACTATTGGGATTTCTTCTTAAGAGTGGATTTTCATATAAGGCCATGAAAATTTTATAAGACGTGAAATGAGTACAAGCTGTAACTCAAAACTGCAACGTGCTTTGAGGACCTTTCTCTTTTAAACGATACTTCAAAGATAGTCATTGAAATCTTTACTGACGCGTCAGAGCTAACACACATATATTTTTTATTTCATATGTGACAATTATCCTTCCTTAAAACAATTTTAGACTCAGTGGTTTATCTTCCGCTTTCAAGCCGTCCGTAAAATCATAGTGTCAAGATTTTACTAATTTATACAAAAACTCGTTTTTCATTGTTAGTACTTAACATATAAGCAAGGATAATTATTAACATAATAATAAATTGATAAAATGATAACATACAATTTTGAGTGACTTAACCAGTTTTGACATGGCGAGCGTGAATAACTCTACTATATGTTCTAGTATAGGGAAAATCATACGCGACTTGTGAAATGTAGTCCTACCTCAATAGGTATACATTTCCAAAATATCCAAGTGCCTCAGTGTTATCATCATCGTCTTTAGATTGTGCCGTGCTTTAGATAAAGTGCTGTCTATTACATAACCCTCATGTTATAATTAAAAAAAAGTTTTAACAAAATTATAACATTATACGAAAAGTATAAAAAATGTCAGACGTCGAACTGTCTAGTTCTATGCATTTTCTGCTAGACCACACAGAATAGTACTACGTGCTATAGTATAGTTGAATAGTATGTAGTTTTATAATTTTGACATCCAAAGAGCCTTGTTGCAAACCAAATAAATGTTACTTCCCAGGATAATAAAGAGTTGGGAAACTAATATATTTGCTCTGAATTTCAACCCACGGGTAAGCCAATGTAAACTATATGTATAACGTTTGTTTAAAAATGAAATTGTCAATTGTTTATATGTTTCAAATTTGATCAGGGAATAATGGTATTCCCAAACAAACTTTACCTTCGGGGGTTGCAGGAGAAGTGTATTAGTGTCACTTTTCAAACAAATCCGAATCGAAAAATATTTTTTATTCAACTTGACTTTCACTTTGACATCCATATTACATTCCTAAGAATTGTATTTTTGTTTATACGTTGCCAACAATCTAAAAGTGGTATTCTCTTCGAATTTGAAATTCCATTTTTAAATCTTTTGTTAGACGTTGATAAATTAGGCAGTGTAATATTTTCATATATAATGGAGTAATGAGGTTTTATGGTTGGTTTTAGGAATGGAGGATTTTTTAACAGATAATAACATATTTTACATTAACCATTGACATTAATTAATGATATATAGTTTTTTGCCTTACTTGTTAATTGTAACAATTTATTTTTAGAAAATAATTATTGATTTATAGGTATACGCTTAATTAACTTTTAATTCTTGCCTAATGTTTCACGACAATGTGATAGACAATAATAAATAAAGTAAGTTCACAATTTTATTGACTACTCAATTATTTTTACTAACAGCATGATATACGCTTGATAACCACTTTTTAATTGAATATTATTTGTTATATTCAAATTACAATATCTATAAGCTTAAAGATATATACGTGAGATAGTATAGCACTGCGAAGATGATATTAAGCATTGTACCGTTCAACTCTGTACAAAACAATGACAACCATTGAACGATTTGTAGTAAATCACAAATCAGGGGTTGTTGATGTCAAGCCAGTCAGTCATAGACTGACTAATGATTCGTGACAAATGAAAGGAGAGTTATTATGGCAGTATTATCACTACAGGGATGCTATAAACTATGTCAAAGGGTATAATCGTTTGTACAATATACATTTTCGTGTCAGTTTTACTGGTTCTTTCATTTTTTTTTTCGACTTGATTTTGTAGTTAGTCTGAAAGGTTAACCCCATTTGTGGAGCAAGTGCGAGGGCACTTAGCTAAAGATAACTAGCGCAAGAGTGCTAAAGTGGACGATACTGTGCTCGGGCTGTTGTTGACAAAGAAATTTTACGGATCTTCGAATTCGAAGTAATTTAACTTATACATTTATACACATAGTATCGTGTTGTACGTATATGTATTTAAGAAATATAGCTTTGTGTTTACAGAGCTATTTAAAAGAAAAATCAACATGGTCCCTTACAGATTTTATATACCTGCTATGTGGGTATGTAATTGTGTTGTATTGCTTCTGTATGAGTAGCGTTTCTTCTACTGGTGTAACCATATCGCACGAACAATAAAACTCGAGGGCTCTTAACTGGAGGATTGGAGGACCTACCTTTATTCGACAGGAAATCAGTAACTATATGACGTCATTCGACGTAAGCATATTAAGGAATATACGTGTTAATTCTCACCTTCATGATTCAGGGCTCCGTGAGAAATGAAAATGACGATGTTAAACGGTTTAGCGTAGTTAACGAATTAGACATATTTGCTAAGTGTTAACATATGTGACAAGTGCCGATTGATTGAGGTCGTCAACGTGTATTATTCATATGATTCTTCATTGTGGTTCGACGTGAGCATGGAAAAGACCTTTGTGTTTATTTTTCTTGCTATTTGCATGTTAAGCGTGATAATGACAAGCGAAGGTAAATGGTGATAATTGTAATTATTATACTAAATTAGACTGGTAATGTTATATTATAATTTACCTCCTTCTGATGTAGCTACTTAAACCTCTAATTTTCTATTTATCTCCGAGTAGCGGAATCCTCACATATATTAAAAAAAATTATGGAGGCTCTGTTCAGATATGCATGCTGCTCTCATCCATACATCATGCTGCAATTAATTTTTCAACCCCATTCCTATATCAATCAAATCTTAAATTCATTTGGTTTCTTTTGATGTTGGGCGAGGTATTATTTTGTTGCATGTACCGATATTGAAAATATTTTTGAATATTTCCAGTCTCAGAGATTCGTTACGGCCACATTCAGCTCATAATATCGGTATGATGAGCTACATCTAAGACTATTTTAGAAAAACGTAAATATAAGTTTAGCAAAAACAACAAGGCGCTAAAATATATTTCAGCACCCGACTACAATCAATCGAAAAGAATCTTTAAGTAGAAAATTATTTTGAAATTCGTTTCTTACAAAAAAGCACCTATTTAAATATTTGCAATTGCATTTTAGCAAATTAACACGAATTTACTAACAACTTACTCAAATAAACGACACGTCTATTCCAGTATTCAAAATTAACATTTAGAATAGAGCGTTTACGATGAATCAGAATCCATATCGAATGTATTTTTATTTCATTTTATTAGAGCTACTTGCAAGTCTGGTTAGCGTACGTTGATGATTTTTGATGGGAAAGAAATTGGATGGCCATAACTTTGCAATCTATCAAATTCAATTATAGTTAAAAACAATTTTGGAAATCCAGAAATCGTACGAGTCCTGAAATCGGAAGAGAAAAACTACAAATACAGTAACACAGACATTTAAGATATGTAGATATTCTCGACTTCAAAATCACAAAACAAACATCAATTTTTAAAGATATTTTTAGTTGCTCAATAAAGTAGATTTTACTACCTTCTTTGTATAATATTTTACTGAATTTAATTACATAAATACGTTATATTAAGTTTATTTTAAGTTACCCCATTTTTAGATGAGAATTAGTAAAACAAACATAAAACCTTTGTTATAACCGATACAAAATAAAATGCAATTTTGGAAGAGTTAAAAAGTATTTTACAAAATTAGCACTAACATAATCCACATGCACTTTATTTAAGTATAAATAATTTGCCAAATACAAAGATAATTACAAATTTAACAACTGTAATTTATCATAATTTGAAACTAAGTAATTACAAGGGATTTTATATGTGAAATGAAATATTAGTATGTAATTATATAGCGCCGTCAATTGTCGTGTAAAATATTAGTTCCAATGCAATGTCGACGACGCTTCTTGTGTCAAAATAATATTATTTTTCATGAATTATATCTACAAACGACGACATTAATAATCAAAGGCTAATTTATAGGACACGATTCAGAGATGGAGGCCGCAGGATGTTTGCATACAAACTCTAGTATATTGTCACACGATTTAACGAAAAAATCATGTTTTGCTTAAATTTGCCTTGAGCTGTCTATTATGTGACAATTTTGCTAAGCTTGGCTTATTTTGTTATGTTGCTTTTGTGTAAGTACGTTGTATTCTATTCAAGAATAGATCCCGTGCACAGACTGATGATGCTCTAGTATTTGTGTTTTATAATCATATTAATTCTAGATCCAGTTTGTTGCGACGCCCTGTTTGCATACTTTTATTATAACTTGGCTAGGTCGAATGGTCGAAAATATCAACTCATTTAAAAATATCAGTATCCACTGTGTATGGCTGAAATTACTAGCAATATTTTTTTGTTACTAGCTTTATGAAGTAACTCATAGGAGTAACTTATACTGGACTTGGACTGTATAGACCGTCGTATGCTTCTGATACTTCCATTCGGTTAAATATTACCTTTATAAAAATAGTTTCTCCAAAACTCAGTTGTGTGTTAAGTAGCTACCTATCGACGGAATCTACGTGAATATGCACATATATGACCGTTTTTGAAGAAATACAAATAGTTGGATGTAAATTGACAACTAATACCAATTTGTTCACAAGTATTTTAATTATTACATAAATATACTACACACGATAAGTGTACTATATAAGCTTAAGGAAAAGGTACCTACCTATATGTCAGTAATAACAAATTTGTTTTGTTTCTATACCATTAATCTTCAATGAAGGACGTTGATATTGGGAAAATATTACAAAATGGAAGTTATGGATACACCTAAGTAAATATTTTATACATTGCTTACAATTAAAATAGTAATTATAGTAGTAGGTAATATTATGTTTAAATATTAATAATTAATTAGATAGACATCAATTTTGAAAACAACAATACATAAAATAGAACTTTATTTTACTGCTTTCGAGGTATAGCGATTACAATCAATTACCAAATACAATCTTACCCATTATTGGGTGACCTTGTTGCCTAACTTGGTACTACACTTAGTGTAGTGCAGGAACTGGCTCTCAAGTGAAGTTGGTAGTACGTACATAGGTAGAAAGGAGAAAATGAGAAAATCTCTATAGGTTTGTTAAAGATTTTCCCCTTGAAATTGGTAGTTAGATAATTAGAAAGCCTATTTGCCTAATCATAGATTAAAAATCAGAAAAACATTATATCAATTTTTTACCTACAGGATAGTCATGAACATATAGAGACTAGCGTTGGCCAAAATTTCAACTGCAGTTAAAATATAATTCGTTAAAGATATGATGATGGACAGAACTAAAACTTGTTGCAATAGGTTTTCTAATGGAATCTTTATAATACGTATATCAAGTTTCTGTATTAGTTGGGACATAACTAGATCACATCTAGTAATCTAGCAAAGTAGCAAGGATATTTACCTGACTGCGTCGTTAACACCATTCATATTGGTGACGAAATGTTCGCAGTGACTCTTTAATATATAGTTTGCGTTCAGCTTATGTGACGTCAGTATATACGTAATAGTAATAAATTCCGTTGAGTGGCCGACGTCTAGGTGATCGCAATTGTATTTGAATCACATTGTTATTTCCGCCTGGATATTACAATTTCAAAAATTTACCATAAAAACTTGGCATCCGATTCTTAACTAAAAGATGAAAGTTAATCAAAAATTATAAATAACGTATCTCGATGATTAAATATTAGCAAAGTTACTGAAAAAAATCCCTGGTGTAACAAGATACTAGGTATTCATGACACATATAAGGAAAATTAATCTTTCCCGTCCATATATCATCAAAGATTCAGTCAACCGAACCGCGGGCAAAGGATACATCCGTTTGCACCCGGCCTCAAGTCATTGGCACATTTCCTTATACCTTCCTCGAACAGCAGCGGAATTGTAATGCCTTCTAGAGATATCTAACCATGACGTGTTAAGTTTTTTTTTATTACTTAGAACTTGTTACTTTCGACTTTCAACAATTTCGCCCGGTGTTAAGTGCTGACGCGGTCAATGATCTTGAAATGCAAAACTTTAAATTAGGAATCGGCTCTGGTATACCTCTGAATCGAGTATAATAATAGAATACCTAATAGACAATTTTACCAAAAATATCGTATCAAGGAATTCAATTTTGGCTTATACGAACCCACTTCTATTACGCAACATTCACACAATATTAGTAAATCTTAATTAAATAAAATATCACAGTCACATAACTCCAACAAAAGCTAGATCGCTAAAATGTATTCTAGTTTCTGTTGCGATTATCCTAACCATATGTTATAAACATTTTGCAATATTTTTTGTACTAAATATTTTTACTTTACTTCTTTGTTGTCAAAAAAAAAAAAAAAAACTACGAGCTACTAAATGTCCTGAACAGGAATGCCTACGCTATGGCTAACTACGTAGTTAACTTATACGTGGTCGAAATGGGAGCGAGAGGTATTCTAACAAAATCTCTCTATAATCTCTTAAAATACCTCTCTGGATACCTACACGATGGACCCGGCACCCACACGGTGAATTTATGGATAGCTAAGAAGGTCGTCGCAAAAATGCGATTTAGGTATTACATTGGGAGATAGGCCTATGCACCACAGTCAGATTTTTAAGGCTTTTGTAGTTATTATTTAGATATCAGAAACTAAATTCCCTATTCCTAACTGGAGTGCACATAAAGTTGAATGTTTCATTGAATAATCAAAAGTGACGAAACTAGAAGTATTCGCATGGTGATAGAGGTTTTTTCTGATTCCCGCTTGGATAACTTCCTTTCTCAAGTTTTCCTCCCTTGAGTTTGCTGCCAAATACCAATAGGTGTATTCCAGCAGTTGCACTTGACAGCCTATCCCTCCACAGGTTTAGCGTGTCCACTTTCTTGCACTGCATCGTTACTTAACATTAGGTGAGATCATAGCTATAATTCTAGACCTATAAACTATAAAAAAACGTCAAAAGCTTTAATATGCTTTACCAATTAAAAAAAAAGATTGTGTCTGTGTCAATTCGGATGCAAGACGGGTTTAATCCTTAAATATGATTGTCATGAGACGATTTCACCATTGTCAAAGTGGAAAGCGTACAATGTTCGTTCCACTGGACATCGTAACGTTTTTTGTCTTCTTTTTCTTAGCCCTTATCCCACCTAGGTACATACACTACTAACATACACTACTACATATACTAACATGTTTTCTTCTTCCACTGCACTGTATTAGCTGTCATCTCAGTATTTACTCTTTTTAAACACATTTCATTTGTCATACGGTCCATCCATACCTTCTTCGGCCTTCCTCTTCTTTTACAACCACTTACCTTCATACTTAACATTCTTCTAGTTATATGGTTTTCATCCCTTCTCATAACATGCCGATACAAAACCAACATATTACTGCTCAATTTCTCTGTCACCAGAATTATTTTCATGCTTCCTCGAATTTATTCATTCCTAATCTTATACATTCTAGTCACTCCCCACATCCAGTAATTTTCTTATTTATTAATTATTACGTGTAATTTTTATGTATTAAATCGATTCTGTAAGGGTAAATTACAAAAAGATGACCATATTTCAAATGTACGTAGTGTTTGAACTAATGTACTTATCGCAATATTACTAAGTTTCGTTTACACGATATTATTTAATATATACTTGTATTAAGATATTCTTCCCAATTTTTGGTTAACTTTCTTAAATCCTATTAGATCCTTATAACGTTGCACATGCTTCGGTCATACTATATTCATTTTTTTTTATGGTTAAAGGTAATTTTTACTAAGCAGACATGTTATTGACACTTACGGCAATTGTATATTACTAATTTCAAGGCGTTAACGACACAAATAGATATATAAGATTGCCATATTGTGATGCGGGCCGAACTCGACACTGACATTGCATTTTGCTCTATGACACAGAATTGTATAGATTGATGTAGATTAACGGTGGCAACCTTTTTCAAAGCAAGTGTGCATTGAAAAATTTTTACAGCACGGCGGGTGCATGTTTGTTTAAGTGGGTAGGAGAGAGAATACAAATAACCATATATTAGCGCTACAATAATATAATAACATGTTTATTTTATTTATAGTCTATCGAAGATTCAAACAACTCCTTTGTATATATCACACCATATCAGCAAACGATCAATCATATGTTACTGTGAGTTTTTATTATTTCGAATTCTCCTTCGGTGAATAGAAACAACTTTTTTTTATTTGCAATTTATTTATATTACTAAAATAGATGAAAATAAAATTATTATTTGTTACTTTTTTGTATGATTAAGAAAATAAAAAAAATGTATTTTATAGTATTTTGGAAAACTCGCAGTAGACACATTACAGATAAACCGTAAGCGTACTTGCGCCCGCGGGCGAGGGGTTGGTTACCTTTGATGTATATTAGTATATACAACTTATAAAATATCTTGACTGTTTTGTATTGCGGCGGGCTAACGCATTTTAAATTCCAGCCTTTTTATGCATAATATAATTCTAGAGTTACTTTTAAATTTGATAGATGATTCAGCTTACTAACATAGGTCGTGGTTGGTAGCCGAATAAACTGTCCTTACTAACAAATATATCGAAAGACATAAGACAACAGCTTCTTTAACCTGGCCGAAACGTTGAGCTATTTTTAAAGTTAAACGTTGTCTACGCCCATTTTTTAATATGTAAGTATAATACGAAGGCTTAGCACGTAAAGCTATATGAAAAATATAGTAGTTATAAATTTTGATTAAATAAAAGAATTTGAAGCCAAATAAAGACTTGCATAGATAGAAATGACCTAAACATACGTAGCATTAGATAAGCAAATAAAACCTTAAAAATGTTCAAACATTTTATATATAAAAATACAATTACTTTTAGTTTTATGGATTGTTTTGTGTTTATATCCTATATTGTGTTTTGAACACAGTAATATAAGGAAAAAAATATAAATATATGGATCGAGCTTTATTAATAAAACTTATATTTATTCCGAATAACATACCACCGGTATTTTTTTTTAATTGTCTATTCAAAGTTAATAATTCAGAATCTAATTATCTTTACGTATAAAAATTTCGTGTCACGTTGTTTGTTCGCGATGAACTCCTAAATTACAGAACCGATTTTAATCAAATTTTGCAAAATGTTTGCAGTTTGATGTAAATTGGGAGATCGGATACTTTTTATCTCGATAAGTTAAACTAAAACGATAGATGTCGCTGTAGAGGATGTGATTGACTACTCGAAAAGGCAGAACAAAGTCTGCCAGGTAAGCTAGTATGCGTAATATATGTACACAACAATGTTTCCATATTCCCCGCACAACTCTGTGAATTTGACGTAAGTAACTTGGTCACTGAAACTTGGGATTACTATTGTAATTCATCCATGTCCAATATAACGTCAACCAATATGGGTGTTTACTGCAAAACCATTTTCAATAAGTTAGATGGAGACTAAAATGAACTGAGCCGATTCAACTATGACGTTGTTACAAAGGAAGGAAACTGGCCTACGGATCCCAACTAATTTCCTTTTCCCTTCCTTTTCGATTTCCTTACTCACGTTTCATACAAGCTTACTACTTCGTTAGCGTGGAACTAAAATTATTTTAATCTCGCGCCATCGTTTAAATTACAATAACTTTTGATAGAGTTAACCGATTTGAATGAAACTTATTTAAATGTTATTTGAGAATATGCCTTATGATTTTGTTTGTGACGTTATATCATAAACGTTGTACTTTATCAGTGACGCTTGCACTAACAGACAGACAAACAGACATGTGTAAAAATGATGTAAATGTATTTTATTATTTATTCTTTGTAACTTGCAATATTTTTTGACATTAAACTAAAAAGTATAGACATTTTAAATTCACATTCTTACTGTATGTACAGATAAATAAAGAATGTAATCTATAGCAATGCTTATTAGACGTCACACTTAAAAGCCATCATTCAAATAATATTTATTTAAACATTATTGAAGGTATTTGTGAACGATTGTAGTACCTATAAATTCTTGGTATTATTTGGCAAAATTTTACAATGTACAAATTACAAAATTGATTGGCTTCCAGATAGACAACAGACTATGTGCTTGACATACTAGTAAGAATGTAAACAGTTATGTTGAAGGCCATGTTAAATATGAATTTTAGCTTAATACACTTTTTCTCCATATGTGCGCAGTGTGTCCAGGTACGCAAAATCTGGCATGTTTTTACGCGCGCAGTAATTTTAAAGAGGGATCCAAGAATTTTGCGTGTTTAATTAATATATTTATACATACTAAACGAGCAAATCAATTGTATAATACAAATTATTATATTTTGGAAAAGTATTATAAAAATAAATTTAAACGATGTGGTTGAGGGCTCCAGTTGAGCGGCCGTTCATCAACAAGTTAGTGGTGGTCTTACGGACAGAGTTTCTTACACGAAGATTTGTTATATTAATGCATTTATAAGAACTCCCTTTGTGCCAGAATATATGTGAGAGGTATTTTTAAAAACATTTGTCTTAAGATTCGATAGATAGCATGTTTATATTACTCCATATATATGTACATATACATAAAGAACGGACACCTATTCAAGTCTATAAAATCACATTTTCAACTATTAATAATCAAAAGCTCAAGCCATGTAGAGGGCAGAGAAAACTTTCAACTGGCGGCAGTAGGTCTGGTGATATACCTTCATCCTACAAGAGATGTTAGATACCTTTTTATTATGTTCCTGTGGGAAATAGAGTTTCCGAAAGTCCTTGGTGACTAAGGTCAGCAACGTACAAGTAATATCTTTCCTACTTCGTATGTGAAGCTCGTATGTGAAGTTCGTATGTGCATAAAACAGCATGCAGTCGTAATAATTAGATAATAGTTTTAATGTATGGTTTTTATGTGCCAGCCTAATTATAAGTTAACGTATTTTTTAATAATGTTATTGTTAATTATTATTATTAAAAATATACTATCATGTATCAAGAATAAATAAGAAAAATCTTAACAGCTGTAAATAATGTCGGTTATTATTTACATTAAACGAATAAAAAATATATCGATTAAAAGGTATTTAATAGTTTATGATATTCACTTAATGTTTAAGTAAGGTAATTCGTACAAATATCAGCGTTTGGTCATGTAGCAACAATTTCATTAAAGCTAATAGCATACCGATATTTATTTTATTTGGGCATAGCCAAAAGTTGTAGCGTCTAGCTTGAGATAAACAGGAAATCGAAGAAATTATATTACTCACATTATAAAATTTCTTAACGCGTACTTAGGGGAAAACTTTAGCACGTACTTTCCATCGTCCATTATGCATAATCATTACAAATCGTTACGAATTTGTGATGATTATGCATAGTACCTAAGAAATATTAATTACAAGAATGTGATCATCTTATATCGTAGATGACTCAGCACGTATTCATTAACTAGTTATCGTAAATAGAAATGTTTATGATTATACCAAACAAGCTAGATCGCCTTAAAATTGCAAGTCGGTCATGAGCAACATATGACACCGGTAAACTGGTCTTATGCTATTTATTATGTATCAATGCGTTTGAGAGAGTTTAATTTTTCATTTAAACATTTATACGATAAATGTAATATTAAAAGGTAAAGACAAACAAACAAAATGATATTATAGAAAAATGCATATAGATTATAGAACTAATTGTTAATGACATTTGCATTAAAATTAGCAACCGACTGCGATATAATAAGTGTTAATTACGATATGAAAATTAATAATATCTAATCTATAACCATCGGCCTGAATTTAGCTTTCTTTCAGCGAAATAATTTTTTGAATCGGATTAGTTGTTCCAAAGATTAATTACCTCGTAAAAATATATCTACAAACCTAACTTTTCCATATGTTAAAGGATATTGTTACTTGATTTTAAGTGACGATAAAGCTTATGATAGTGGGCACACTAAGCCTAGTGGAGAGACTGGCTGTCAAGTGCAACTCTCAAGATCTAGATATTTGGCGGCAGATTTTCAACTTGAGGGTGGTGGCTATCTAGTTGGGCATTAGAAAAAGCTCCATCATCATGAGGAAACCGTGCTATGCTTTCCTCATGATGATTTCCTTCGTCGAGAGCTTAGGATCATTGCAAGTGGATTCGAACCCATATCCATTGATGCAGTATCTGTATACACTACCAACTGAGTCATTATCGCTTATCATCAAGTATAGTGCAGTCACTTTATTCCTTTTACATAGATATTGACAATGGATTTTAGGATAACGCACGGTCAAGTAAAACGTGAGCAACACCGAGGGCATTCGCTAGTTATAAATATAATATCATTGTACAGTTATGGTAGTAACGGAATAAAACATTATATGCTAATAGTTGCAAGAATTTATGTCTTAAGTGTCTCACAAATCTGTTGAACTGTTCTCGGAGAGATCGTTAAATTTCCATAATCATGGTAAAGCAAATGTATTCTCCAATTATACATACATTATCTTTAATTACAGGTTTGTAGCCTTTTGTTTTAGGCTGCTCTTCATACGGTGTCTCTTAAAGAATCTTTCATAACTTCATACTATTGTTTTCTTTGCCGCTGTAAATATATACATACACTGTAAATTCAGGACATTATATCTTAAAACAATAGTCCATTAAGTACAGTTGAGTATGGATAATTTTTAACAAGACCTTGTCAATTATAAAGAGTTTTACAATAAATATATTAAGAATTTTGTATTCAAGTAAAATAAAGAATATTTAAGATATTGCGCTGAAATTAATTTTATGTGGAGTACACAATGACATGTTGCAGTTAATTGTGGAATTCGATTTCATTCATATGAACACCGTGAGCACGTTTGCAGTGATCGATACTATGTAGCTAATTTTCCTCTATTTCTTCATACATAATGGCCATATTGTTGAGAATTCCTACAATTCGATATTATTACGGAGCTATTGCAATGTTGTTGTTCCCTTAGAAGAGCCAAATGATTGAAAATAAAAAATCCAACAATGTGTCAAATCGCATGACCGAGGTGACCAATTGACATTACCATTTAATAAACAAATAACACATAACAAATAAATTGTTCGAACAGCTGTGTTGTGGCATATAGCACCGTCTTTTCGGAAACAAATATCACTGATAGGTTTATTCAATTATGAATCAAATATAATGTTCCAACATGGCATGATAGCGAACTGTAGTGACCACAACATTGCGAATATTTTCCCCGCCAAAAATTTGATCCAACTACAGCTCCGGCATGTAATACATGCCACACGGTGCCTTTTTGTAGTTATAACTGAGACTTTTGAAGTACCAGCGGATTTGTTGCCTTTGGAGAATTTTTGAGTAAATTGCTGTAAGCGCTTTTAAATTGCGACCATTGACTAAGACAAGGAAATAATATTTTACAATTTGTAAACGTTGGTCTATGATGCGTCTTGGCGCTAAAATTGACCCGCTTATCGTCACTTAAAACGACATGACACTCGCTTATGGCGCCATGCTCCCTTTACGCTGAGCATCCTCTTATTATTCGCTTGTGTGTGTGTGTGTGCGTACACTATGCACTTCGCTGCCTCTTTGTGTTCGCTGCGTACTATTATAATTTTATTCCATATTTTCACAATTCTTTTTTACTTGCTTTTACCCACGGCTTCGTTCGTGTTAATATTTATATTATCAAACAAATTGGATGACGTAATAAAATGTCTCATACAAAGTTTATCCCTCTCTTTACACTACTTCTTATAAGTTATTCGCGAGAAAAAGAAGCGTATCTTCGTCTCCAGGATCCTATATATCTCTGTACCAAAATTCATCATAATAAATTCAACGGTTTAGGCGTAAAAGCGTAACAAACAAACAAGCAAACCCACTTTAACATTTATAATATTATTAGTATCATACGAGTTCTAATATTCATTTAAATGTTGTATACCTGACAACTTTTTTGTCTCTGTATTTTTGTGTTTCTGTCTATTTTGGCGTCTTTGCACACTCATCACAAGTAATAACTACAAACATAAAGAACACCTGATATTTCATAAAACAAAGATTTCGCGCGAGATGAAGATAAAAGTAAAAAAATATAGTTTTAAACACCTAAGTTACAAAACTCGTTCTAAAAGATTACGAAACATAGTTCTAATTTACGTGAACAAAATCTCGGGCACAATTTGTTTCATGTTTGTTGTCAAGAACGCAGTCACAAAATAGAACACAGTTGAAAATAAAATTGTTTTGCATTAGTAAATAAGAAAAATCCGTTAAGGTAGTGAAACAGATATAGTAATATAGTCATATTATAAAGAATAAATACATTTTTAGAAAATAAAGAAAATAGACAAATGACGCATTACCACTACATCTTTTAAAAAATAGCAGTCACTTTCATTGTTTCGGATATTATGTGCAGGTAATATAACTTTGTCATATTAAAGTTCAAGATGCAGTGAAAAGGATTTACCATCTTATTTTATCACGAAAATCTTTTTTGGTTCTAGTATAGCAAAGTAACTACAAAATACTTCATAGTAAACACAGTACAATCCACAAAACAACGATGATCACTGAGATATAAGTGCTCCAAACATGGTTGTTCCTTTTTTGTTTAATGTTTAGCGTTAGGACCATAATCTCATCTGATCTTAAGTGACGATACAGCCCAAGATAGTAGACATTCTAAACCTGTGGAGAAACTGGCTCTCAAGTGCAACTGCCGGAACAGACCTATTGGTATTTGGCTGCAGATTTTCAACTTGAGGATGGTTGCTTATCAGGTGGGCATTAGCAAAAGCCCTACCAAGATGCTCTGGTTTCGTCACAATGTTTTCCTTCACCGAAAGCTCAAGCTCATTAAAGGTCGATCCGAAATCATGTTCCTCGCGGAGTCCGTACACAATACCACTGAGCTATCATCGCTTCTCCAACCATTGCTAACGTAAATAGAAAAACATATAATCTACGGGATGACACTATGACTCTTTTACGTTATGGATTGTTGAAAGATAACTTGGCTGGGGAAAAAGCTGTACTTCTACCGGATACTAGAAGAAGTATGAATAATGGTATCCGTAGTCTTTCATACTACAGGGGTTTGAGTTTCAAGTATTAATTAAATTATGCTCATGTAATAGAGCATAATTTTAGTCATTTCTAACCCTCCCTTCCCTCTTGTCGACAAAAGTAAGCAATGCTTTTGAATAGATAGATGTCATACAAAATTACTCTACTATATTTGATTTGCTATTTGCCTGAAATTCGACAATTATTTTTTTCCTTTATTAGTGTCAATGTAAAATAAACAAAAAAGATAGTTGACAAAACAAACGAGAAAATGAAACTGTTTTGTCTTTGTCTGTTGGTTTGAATGCGTTAATTTTAAAGTGTACCTATCAGTTTAAAAAAATATATTTTTGTGATTTTTAGAGCTGTATCGAAGAAGATTGTACGGCAAAAATTTGCAAAGATAATTTTAGCTCCACGGGAACAAACCCGCGAGCTAGTATATAATAAAATAATAAATATTTACTTAGAGGACGGAGGATACGTCAAGAATTATGTAAGCGTTATTAAGGAAAATTTATATAGGAGTAAAAGTAATGATATTGATATGAATATAAAGTTATATGGGCATGTTACTTATCACAAGTAGATGATATAAAAAATAACTTAGTCAAATACCCTGAAATAACAATACCTCGTGTACAGCAATCAGTATTTATAACTTTCTTGTTTACAAGGAAAACACTCTGAGAAATTAGCCAATGATTAAAACGCAATAATCTGTGGACACGCGATTCAATGAGTAAACAATGGGACTATCCGTTTATAATTATGGAGTAGTTGCATTCGAATCTAAATAAAATTATTTAAATGATATTTGATTTTGTAATAACAGTTATTATAAGAGCTTCAAAATACATGCAAACAATTATCATACGGGGTTTTGAATAAATTAGAGAATCTTTGACAGTAAACTTTATGTCAATATTAAATTTTATGCAAATCGTATTTTCGGAATATTAGTCTTGTGTATTTAAAAATGGATGTGTATTTATATAAAATCGCTAAATTCCAGCAATCTTAGAACAATGGCCATTGACTTAGTACTTATATAGGTTTTTTTTCACGTAGAAATTGTTTATTCCAGCTCTAACCACGATAGATTACACAGTGATTAAGTTATTGGCTACTGGATCCTATATCCTGTATCTTTTTACGTTTGCCGGACCGCCAAGTTATGTATACCTAATTGATAACATGGTAAGACCTTTTTTCATAGGATTTTATATTTATATACAAACATATATAATGGGTCTATTAATAATTTTGAAACAATTATGACACATAGCCAACGCGTTCAGAAGTAGTTTGCAAGCCATAGAATTGGTCTGGGGTTTTATTATAGAATAAAATTAATTGTACAGTAACCATAACTATGGTGGTATTTTGTAATGTGTCATTAGATACTGATTGCATGTTAATAATATCTCGAAAAACATCAATAGGTGTATTCCGAGACTGAACTAACCTGGATGATGTCTAGCTCTCGCTGGATGTGGTTGATACTGCTTTTATCGACATCGAATTATTTTTTCATCTCAATTATTAATGTTCATTATTGTTACATATTTCGTCATCATTATTACATAAAACATATAAACTCTTATATTCAGTATTTCAGCATATCTAATTTTTTTGCTGGAGCGGGCTGCAGCAGGACTTCTATTTAGGGACTTTAATAGTATATTTACAGAATTACACAGGTGGATAGTTGCCATAGTCAATCATCAATCATCAATCAAGACATCAATATAATCAAAAAGTTACGTTCATGTGTTCAACAGATAAATCTACTAAATTGTGATGCAAATTTATGGCTCTTTAACATTTACTGGCAGATTTATTATGGTTTATAGTTAAAATCTTTGTTATAAAAACATAATTGTTTTTTTTTTTTTTTTTATAAGGTGAAACGCTCATTTGTGTACATTCTCCTGTTTCCTGCTAAGCGAGAAGTGGAGGCCTCATCAGATGAGAAACATTTTGAAATACTTACTAAAATATCCCGAACAACCAATAAAATGACTATGTAATCTGTCCTTTACTAAGAGCGCAAATAATCTAAGATGAGGCTACGTGTAAGAAAATCATTGAGACTTAATCCTCTAAACCGAACACTCCAATATACGTATAGAGGTATAAAACAATGATAGTTAAATAGATAAAGTATGCGGTACTATTTTAAGGACAATGAAGTACGTGTTCATGATTATTGTTACAGATTAAAGAAGCGAGATATAGGGAAGAGATAACGAGGGTAGACAGTCTACTTTGACACTTCCTAACTTATTTCCTCTAATAAAATTTAATGTAAGACTAGTTGTTTTCCGCGAGTACGTGCGTGCACCTAAAACAATTTAATATTTTTGCCGGTGTTTGGGACTTTTTTCAATACAGCTTTGCTCCTATTAATGGTAGCGTTATTTTAAATAGCCTGAAGTCTTGCTCAATTATTGAAACTTTATTGCTGTATAATATTAATATAGATATAAAATTATGTACTTTGAACATACATAAAACTATACTCCGAAAACAACGCCATGTTAAGTATGCGATCTTTAGAAGCGACGATAGCTAAGTTGGTAATTCGTACGTACACCGTGTCATTGGACGTGTGTCCAAATCCACCTGCAATGAGCTTAAGCTTTAGGTGAAGAAAAACATCGTGATGTAACCTTATTTTGGTATTAGGGCTATTTGTAATGCCCGCCAGGCTAACTACCGCTTTCAAGTCGAAAAGTTGGCGCCAAATACTATAGGTATGTTCCGGTAGTTACACTTGAGAGCCAATCCTTCCACTAGGCTTAGCGTGCCCACCATATAGGGCCACATCGTCACTTAACATCAGGGGAGATTGTAGCCATAACGTTGAATCTATAAACAATAAAAAAATCTATCCCAAACAATAGAATTATAAGATTTTTGCGATTCTTATTAATTAACTTATGACATTTAATTTAGCTAGGCGAAATATAAAGAACGAATGTCATGCAAAAAAATTAAAAATTCCTATGGATTATTATTAAGTTTGCTTTTATGTTTTTAAATATTTACTTAAATGTTAATCTATGCAGAATGGGTGACGTGTTTATATACTGCCATTATATATTATCTCATTTATAAATTTTATGATCACACGACTATTTATCTCGAACGTGTTTCTCTTGTAAATACGATTAATTACTAAAAAGTAGTCGTCGTCTATTGGTAAAAAATAAATTATAATTAGTATTAAAAATTAGAGGAAATTCTTGTCAAGTTGAGCTAAAAACGATGTTTACATTTTTTAAAGCCCGTCAGAGAAGAAGGACTATTTAGATGTATTATTTTAGAAAAACTACGTAAAGTAAGTTTACTTTTTTGTCTCCGCTAAATCAATTTCAAGAGTTTTTAATTAATGTCCGCGTTTTTTCTGGATTTTGGTTTTAAAAATATATTTTCTAATTCATAACGTGAACCAGCAATTACATGCACCCAAGAACCAGTCCTTCTGCGTAATTAATAATCTATTGTCATATATCGTTACTTAACTATTATGTAAAGTGTTGAGAAAAAGTAAAAACCTGTACAGAAAAAAACACCAACTAAAATTTGTTAAAAGGATTTAAATGCCCTTGTCATATAGAATCTACTTTTAACGAACTGTATGAGAAAATTATTTTCCCAAATTTCGACAGTAAAATAATATTTTAAACGTCCTACGTTCAGAGCTCTAACACAGTGTAATTAGTAACAGCATAAAAGTATATTTCATAGATTAAGTATCTAAATGAATTATATACAGAAAGGAATCAATACCATCGAGTAAACATCGATAAATAGAAGTTGATACTCTCAAGTGATGCAACGACATGCGTCAATAATTATTGTCTCAAGTTTTTATCGAGTAGTGGAAAAATTGTCACAATAGAATGACACATGAATTATATTTTAACTATATTTTTAATACTTAGTATATACGAATAATTGTCACAGTTTGAATAATAGTATTGTTAAAAATAGGTCTTCCCCAGGTTGTACCATTGTAACTGAATTTGCGTCATCAATTGTTTTCAATTATTTGCCGTATTTCATTTTTTTTTAACCAAGAGGCAACACATATAGCTCAGTTGGTAGTGTGTACGGACGCCGCGTCAAGTGATGTGAGTTCGAATCCACCTATAATGAACTACAGCTTAATATTTCGGTGAAGCAAAACATCGTGATGTAACTGTAGCATGGTGGTAGGGTTTTTGCTAATGTCCAGCTGGCTATCTACCACCCCCAAATTGAAAATTTGCCACCAAATACCTATAGATGTGTTCTGGCAGATGCACTTGAGAGCAAGTCTCTTCACTAGGCTTAGGGCACATCGTCACCTAACACCAGATGAGATTGTGACCATAACAACAAACCTTAACTATAAAATAATAATAACAATAATGTGATTTTTAAGGTTATACATACTATCGAGGTGTTAACCAAACAGACACTAATTTTACCATAAAATTGAAAATACATGAAAATTATTTAAAGTCGGTTACGGTAACTAAAAGTTCACGTCGCGTGTTTACAGGTATAAAGTAAAAAGCAACCAAACGTATAGCTATATACTAATTGAATCTATAAAACGATAAAATTGAATATTTTTTTATAATAGTTATAATTTGGATTTAGAGGACAATTCTATTTATTTTTGTCTTTGTATATCTGTTCTCATGTAAGTCCTCCGGATGTTCTACCTTGGATAAGGTAGGCAGACATTGTAAGTCTTTAAAACAAAAAAAGCTACACTTATTACTTCTTCGATTATACAGCTAGTGTAATTAATTATTAAATGAATAACAAAATAGACGTTCAAGGTATTTCATTTATGATAAAAACGCCTCAGAAAACTAAACCAGACTTAATATTACACGCCACAATTTATTGAAAAATAAGTTAGAACTGTAGAAATATTCTGAATGGAATCAGATCCACTATATAGTAATACTAGCGGCCCATCCCAGCTTCACACGGCTGGACAAATTATTTTTACATTTTGGGACAAACGTTGAGTAAATGTATCTTTATACCGGATATAAGTGATTTGAGTTCAAATTACTATTTATACTTTTCTTATAAAATTTTAGACTTTTCACCATAAGCCTAGTTATATTCTCAAAGTTTATGTTTTATTATGTTTACATTATATTTATTCGGCACCCCCGTCCTCACTGCGTTTCCCTCTGCTCTACATGGAACCACACCGGTCACAGCGGCGACGTTTATTTTTTTATTAGTATTTTGTTTAGGTTGACATTTTTAAATTTGTAATATCTTTTGAATGTAATGTCTGATCTGTATAGTTCAAAAGTAATCTACAGGTATTGAAACAGTCTTGAAGCGATGATAGCTCAGTGGTAGTGTTTACGATTTCGCTTCAAGGGACGTGAGTTGGAATCTAAGCACCTACAATGAGCTTGAGCTTTCGGTGAAGGAAAACATCGTGAGGAAACCATAGCATGGTGGTAGGGCTTTTTCTAATGCCCGCCTGGATAGAAACCGCCCTCAAGTTGTAATCCTACCGCCAAATACCAATAGGTGTGTTTCGGCAGCTGCACTTGAGAGCCAGTTCCTCCATAGGTTTAGCGTGTCTACCAACTTGGGCCGTATCGTCACTTAAGATCAGATGAGATTATAGCCATAAAGCTAAACCTTAAGCATAAAAAAAAACAAATTAATTTCACTGGATAAGGATTAATACGAAGGTATGGATAACGTGGTCTGATGTTGGTCGGCATTTATATCAACTTAAAAAAAAATTGTTATGATGACATAACAATAATAGTTCGAAATATGGTATTTTTTGTAGTTATTGATATGCCCTATAATATCGTACAAAATTTTTTTTGTTCTATCATCAATAGTTTCCGCAGCGCATACGATGAAAAACATTTTATTGCAATTTTTTTACACATTGGGTTACAGTACTGGAGTTTTGGTAGGAATCTCTAATTTTTTCTAGATATAAATATAGCCTATGTTACTCAACGATAATGTAACATCTAATGGTAAAAGAATTTTTGAAATCAGTCCAGTAGTGTTTGAATTTATTTGTTACAAACATATAAAAATACAGAAATACACATCTTTCCTCTTTTTAATATTAGTGTAGAATTATAGATACAAAAATGATAAATTCCCATATTGGATTTGTTGCGTTTTCATATAGATTTATATGTTTTATATTTACTCAAACTCTTTTTGATGTGAAACATCTAATGCGGCAGGTCAGACCGTCTGTTGGCATGGCGACGAGTCGCCACACTATAATAATGTAAAAACGTGACTAATGCGAAGAAGCAAGTTATCTCCATTTAATTTGCATATTAAATTAAAGTAAATGCATATATTTATATTAATAAATAGTCACCTTTATCTTTCAGAACATCTCACTTCTTTTTCACTTTTGGATTGTACCATATTTATTTTCTTTTATAAGCTGTCCCATTAATTACGTAACTTGTAAAAAATAAATTCGATGTTTTACATCTACCAGGCGTCCTGCGATGGCTCACTTTTTTATATTATTTAGGAACTAACACAATGGTGACTGTTCAAGGATATTCGACTTTTATTGGCTTTAATTATTGTAATTCTGGTTGATACCGTTGGGTGTGATTCAATTCGGTTTTGTTGAGTTTCTTTTATGTTAGGTAACGAGGAACATTAAAACGTTATAGAAAAAACTATTTTAAACTAAATGACTTTGAAAAATATATATTTTTTGGTGTAACGTAATAATGATTTTTCTATATACCGTAAAAAGACATATCTTTGTTAAATTGCTACTAAAGTCTACACATGTTATAATCAATATAAAATAGGATCGTAGTCTTACTTGGGGCTAGTTAAAATAGGTCACGCAATCTGAAAACTAAGTATATTTTTTGTATTATGGGTCTTTATTGTATCTTAATTAGATTCCATTTAAATTTTCCTCGATTATGTTCAATGCACGTTTATGATTCGAAAGTACCTGATGAAAACCTGTTATACAAAATATAATAATACTATTCCGTACTTATATGGATCAGGTTTTTGTTTATTTTAAATTTATTTAATTAATATATGTATATTCTTTATATGTTCAGGTAACACATTCAAATAATTGTTAATAATATTTTATGAAAATAGATAAAAATCGAATCTTCATTTTTTTCACAATCTTTATTCAGTGAATTGAATTTCTTCAATTCACTGGATTGATTCAAAGTTGTGAATTGACTTCTCACCCGAAAAAATCGATTCTTTGATTAATCGATCTCAGATTGCCATCCCTATTACGTACAAATTGTTAGCAAAATTAAAATTAAAATTACACTATTCTAAAAACGGTGAACATTAAACCACTGGCCTAAAAATAATTAGAAATTGTACGCATGTGACTAATATACCAATATAAAAATGTATTGGTTAAGATCAATGCTAGAGGTGAAATGACCTCATAAGTAGAACAATCTATGTCCTTTTTTCTCTAGGACCTCGGTTAAAATCCAGGCATGTTTATGAGAAAAATACTTCACATACAAAAAGCTATGTGAATCAATAGATACAATAAATATTCCTGGAGTGTGTGTACTCGTAGAGATCTGAATTATTTTGTTCTATTATCAGATTAAATGCTTGATCGTTGTATGTTTACTCCAGTTGTGTACATCCTATATTGTCTTACTAAATATTAAACACTTGACAATATTGTAGTTGCATATATAAAAAATACGACTATACTACGCCGTTATGTATATAAATTGACTTTATGGTTTTCATTTCATTTTCCTCAAATTTCATTTTAATCTACTGTCTCTAGATTGGATTACATATTTTACGAGATTTTATGTACAGCTTCGCTGGCGTTAATATAGATTTTGTCAGACAAATCTGATGACGCATAATAAGTTTAATGCAGAATTTGTCATTCTCTTTATCGTATTCCCAATAAGTTTTTCGCGAGAAAAGCAGCCTATTTACGACTCTTGGGTATCATATATCTCTGTACCAAAATTCATCACAATCGATTCAGCGGTTTAGGCGTAAAAGCGTAACAAACAAACAAACTCACTTTCGCATTTAAAATATTAGTATGATTAGTTTTTAGGAATTTAAGTCGTACTATATAACAATATGCTATTATGTTAATAAAGTCTTCTTCAATCGCATATATTTTTATTCTATGAAGCATTGATAGTTCAGTTATGATAGTCAGGTAGTGTGCACGGACGCCGCGTCAATTGAGGTGAGTTTGAATCCACCTGCAATGAGCTTAGCTTTTGGCGAAGGAAAACAACGTGATGAAACCATAGCATGGTGAGGGGCTGTTTCTAATGCCCCTATGATCATCAACACAAAAAACAAGTAACAAATAAACAACTGCTTATAAAAACAAAACTTTTTACTATAATAAGTTATAATAAGTTATATGAAACATTGTTTGAATGACATACATAAAATTAATCCTAGATAAAAGGATTTTATAATTGTAATTTTATAATTAAAAAAATTGAATGCTTTATGGTGAACCTATTATATCAACATTATGGCTTTTTTATCTTTTTTATTACATTTATTATAAAATAGCATATAATATATATATATATATAATAGATTTGTTTAAATATTTTATTGTTCTTTTTCCGTACATACACTTTCTTAATATTACATTTTATAAGAAATAAAAATTAAGTAAGTTACTGAAAAAAAATATAGTTGCTGTAAATTATTTTACGTACATTTTGCATAATTACTTAAATATTTTTAAGTTTATGTTGCATTCGACTTTTTAAGCTTAATTTACTAGAATATTAAATTTGTTATATTAAATGTGTCTTTCGCGAGCATTGTTGTTGTTTATTTTTATACATTTTATAAATATTTTGAATCTCATTGCATTTTATATTATGTTCAGGCATTTATATTGACTCAATTAGAATATTAGTCCTACAGAATAGTTTTTTTTATGTTTTTGTACGTTAATAACATTATCTGCTGTTACTATACTTATATCGAGCTCAGTAAATTAAATTGAGAGAATATGGAACAGTATATATATATATCCTTACTATTTCTTTTCGTTTATACTTTTATAGTAAAATTCTTCATTTAAAATTCTCAAGAGAAGCCCTGATTACTAATGCTTAAGGTCGTTTCACTTCCTACTATAAAAATATTACTCACTTTGAATCTCAAGTCTTTCTAGTTTATCTTCGGCTCTTTGCTGTACTTCTAAAGGACTCTCGATGTGATAGAAGATGCTAGCACCGACAAATAAATATGTAATATGCAGTGCTAACATGCACGCCAATTGCTTCTTCGACATCATCTTGACTAGTTTCTTTTTAAACTTCGGGCGTTTATCGCTTTTATCACAGGTAATAAACGTCCAACGAGAGTGTCACTTGGAATCACAAACTAAAAATCCATAAAGTCCACATCGGCACTAATAGTTGAAAAAATCTGAAAATTTTCGAATTTGTCAAATGATCCTCTTCAGTTTTAGAATAAACGTTCCCCTTTTTATAGCACATCGTGCAATCTTCAATGTCTCATGACATTTCACTACGGGCACAATGATCGTTCGTTCGTAAATAAATGTAATTTCTAATGACACTTCCCTATAGAACGTTCGGTGCGGACGGTTGTTGTGAACAAATGATTTTCCCGGCGCTCGCGCCTTCAAATCATACGCTGTAGACGCGTCCTTTTTTATACGGCCAGCTCTAAATATTTGACTGACAACGCAACGTATTAACTCGCCGTAAAGGATAATAAGTGAGGTTATTGCCGACATAGTTATATCGCGAGCACTGACGCAGTGTTAATGCTAACACTCCGCCGCGAAAGATTTCGTTTACAGCCGGGGATTAAAAGGGATTCTGCGTTTGATAATGTATGTAAGTATAGTTACATCATTTGTTCTGATAATGTATTCATGTGTGAAATAAACCTTAATTTAATTATGTTTAGGACGTTTCTGTGTTACTTGGGATTTTTTTACGGAGTCGCATCACGTGATATATATGATGAAAAAAGTCGGTAAATTTTCTATTGCTTAGTATAGCCATTTGCCGAGATTAGGAAAAGGGCTGCGCGCTACATTCGTCAACGATTACGTGTAAGTGGGTGGTAAATATGAAGAAATATAATATTCTGGTTTTCTCATTGATTACAGCCTAGATTAAAAAGCAAATATATTTACAACATTCATTAGAAACTGAGCTCAACAATTGGTAACTCCGCATATAAGGTAGATAAGAAATCTTATGCAATTAATCTCGAATATAAAGACATGATTACTGAATGATCAGTTAAGATATATACCATAGCAGAGAAACCTCATATACCTATATGTTCAAGAAAGAAATAACTTTTCATTGTTAAAACCAACTACAGATTTTTCGAGCCATCCATTCAACATAACTATATTTTTTTTAATTATGGCATCTTCCTATGAAGGTAATTTCGCCAATGTCAAGCGTGAAGGACTTTATAATACAGTTATCGGTTACAAAGTAACAACCAAACTCGGAACAATTATTTATGTGATCCACAAATAATTATGCAGGGTGGCTATTTCTAATGGCTGCCTGGCTAGCTACCACCCTCAAGTTGTAAATCTTCCGCCAAATACCGATAGTTGTGTTCCGGCAGTTGCACTTGAAAGCCAGTCCCTCCACATGTTTAGCGTATCTACCAACTTGGGCTGTATCGTCACATATGATCAGATGAGATTATGGCTATAACGCTTAGCCTTAATTATAAAATAAAAATTGTCCTCTGCAGGTCTCGAACTCGCAGAACTTGTCGAGTTGTCACAGTGAGGAAACTGCTTTCAGGTCAACGGTGTTAATTGCCGTGTAAGAACTATTACTAATATTCCAGTAATATAAAACTATATTATATTATGGTTCCGTTATTTTAAAGTATAGTACATAATGACAAAATATTTTCAGGAGTTTTTATTTTTCTTCATTAATATTGAAATCGGTACTAAAAATATATTTTACTCTCTAATTGAGGCAGCACGATTGGTAAAACACAGCAGATCGCAGCCAAAAAACTTAATACTACGTTTCTGTTGTGAGAGAAGTTGCCAAAGTTCCTACAGGAAGAAGATTTCAAGGTCGGAAATGCGCCTGTGTTATTTGAAACGTTCACAGGCTACAGTAACAATAACATCAGGTAAGATATTCATCTTCGCCACTTTCATTGTAAAAGCATAGTAGTTAATTTTTGCTTTTTAAACTGGAATAAAGTGAGGAGAAACAGAATATGCAATGACTGTTGAGTATCGTTTATATGATATCGTTATAGAAGGTCTTATACGTAGATTACAATAAATACTACGTTTAATCTTGAAAAGGTTTATCTAGAAACATTCCATGCATCGGTTATAATTTCTAGGTCTTGGGGCGTTCCTTAATATTGCGTATAAGCACTAGAATGTGATATACTATCTGAAGCACTCGACTTTTTTCCCCGCGTGTGATCTTAAGATCGGTTTTAAAAGAATATTCACATTTTAATTGGAACACGTCAAATTACAGTTTAATACAGTAATACAGTTTTGGATATAACGTTATATCTAAATTAGTCACTAGTACCTAAATTAATTACCTGTGTAACGTTATAAGTTTTTGCACTGTCTGTCTATATACTTTATTAATTTAATGTTTCGCCATTGTCATAAAACTAGTAAGTCTAAAAATGACATAGGTCTCCGGAATAATAGGTTTATTCCGTTATTAGTGCTCTATCGCCACTGTATATTTTAAAGCATATTTAAGCCATATTTACTCAATATTTGTCTAAAGCCCTACTATTGTGCATACATCGACCGATATTGAAGTTTAAGTTCTATATACAACGTAGTTTTTTGGTGTAGACAAGGTTATAAGGATACATGGTAGTATTGCATATATATATTTTTTAATCTGGTGCCCTCTAACTTGAGTCAGAGATTATGATGCAGGTTTTGTGTCTTTTACTCTGTTTTGGTATATTTTCTATGATTTGTATTCTATTTGTTTATGATTTGTTATGTTTACTATTTATTTCAGTATGGCATATTAACTTAACTTTTGACACACAAATTAGTAAAAAAGTTACTAAAGAACCAGTTTTTATTAGTTTCCCTATATTCATATTTAATTATATTATTATAACATCGAATGGGATTGTGATCAAATGATAATCTATATGAGAACGTATTACCGACAAATGTATAGTTTATATGTTTCATAATTATACCTTACTGAACGCACTTAACAACTTTTCAAGACCTTCGGTTTAGAATTCAGTTTATGCTTGATAAAAGTACGTATAAACGATGTTAAATGGTTTACATAACTCAGACGATACAACTAATGAAATTCAAGCAATAAGCAGTGAAATCCAAAACCAACGATGACCTAGGAAGATCTAAATTGTATCAGTAACTATCACTGTTGTGTTGGCCTACGAGCCTTACCGTATCAAATATACACTAGTAACCCTTTTATTATTAACGTAGTGTTTAAAATCCTATTCTTTACAGACTTTCTCATCACAACGCGTAAACACATTATCCGGGCTTAGGCCAAGGCGGGAAGGGCGTGTGGTAAGACTTATCGAGTGGTAAGCATCCGAAAATATCCACTACAACGCACCACGACGATATTTCAAACTCCCTTGTTGTCAGAGACTAGGGCTATCTTTCACACTTCTTCTAATTACACTTTGGCATACGTCTTTTTACACAATTTCGGATTTAATTTCCGTTAGTATTTGTTGAAAAACAACATGGTTAGGGGCATAGGGGATGTTAGAATGCGATGATCTAAAAGGGAACAACTGTGACGGACGTCTTACCATGTATATGCTGATTTTGACCTAGGTGGTATAAAAGTTTACCATCCCGTTTGATTAATGGATATATACCGACTATCCAAGGAAAGCAACACTTCTAAGCATCGTCGTGCACTCTGCATCGTCGGGTGTTACATCAGATGTATGTTAAGTAAATTAAATGCAATTGTAAAGTAGAGAGCAATAAAATTTAAAAGCGTTATTTGAAATTTAACTTTTTTATAACAAAAACTTTTTATAGTTTAAAGGTTTTAGCGTTATGGCCATAATCTCACCTCATCTTATGTGACGATACGGCCCGATTTAGTGGTCACGCTAAATTTGTGGAGGGACTGGCTCTCAAATACAATTACCTATTGGTATTTGGCGCCAGATTTCCAACTTGAGAGTGGTAGCTAGCTAGGTGGGTAATAGAAAAATCCCTGACACACTGTTGTGGTTTCCTTTACCGAAAGTTCAAGCTCATTGTAGGTGGATTCGAACTCACATCCTTTGATGCAGCGTCCGTACACACTACCATTATGCTATCATCGCTATAAATAATCGTGTATATTGTGTATAACTTCCCTAATATTTAGTATTTTCTGTTATTAGTCTTGGTTGTATTAATTTCCATTTAACTAAACCAATTGTCAGACATTGTATATGTCTTCTTTCTTGATTATTCTAACCCGTAATTCAGACAGATGATTTATTTGTAGCGAAATGTAAATATGTATTGTCATTCATATAGTATGAATGTTTTAATATAGGTAATGGATTTATTACAAGTTACCTAGTGTCGATAAAGTACGTTAATAAGTTTTCATATTTATTTTTACAACCACTTGTAGAGATAGCAGGGAAGTTCCGACCATAAAGTTCTGTGACACATTGTAGTGACACTAGGTTCTTTGGGTTGGGTATTTTTTTGTTACTGATTTTACGGTTTTAAAGCGATGACTTATAATTGATAGCAGTGATAGATCTATTACTAATATAGTCTTTCTTTTTGGAATAGAGGGCAAACGAGAAAGCGTGTCACCTGATGGTAAGTGGTCACCCACAACAGCAGAGTAATCGCAGGTGCGTTGCCGGCCTTTATAGGGGAGACTGGCTCCCAAGTGCGACAGCCGGAACAAGTCTAATGGTATTTGGCGACAGATTTTCAACTCGAGGATGGTAGCTGGCCAGGCGGGGATTAGAAAAAGTCCTACCATCATGCTATGGTTTCCTCATGATATTTTTCGTCAGCGAAAGCACAAGTTCATTGTAGGTGGTTGGATACGAACTCACGTCTCATAACGCAGTGTTCCTACACGCTACCACTGAGCTAACATCGCATCAAATCATCGCGACTTTTTTTATTACATTTAATTTTGGACTCTTCAGGGATAAGACCATTTTACGCAGAGAGAGGTATAATGCAACTGTAAGCATATTCCTTAATGTACTAGATTCTACTAGATTGTGAGCGGACATTTAATATCTATGACCTTTGGTTACAGTCTCTTTATACTTAAGTAACGATATCGCCCGTGAAACTAACACGTTTAGCCCAGTGATGTAAATGGCTGCTGAAACTTGGCGGTAAATATGCAACTTGTGGATGAAAGTTGGCAGATGGATATTAGAATAATTTAAACTTATAATATATTTTTTTTACTTTATAAGTGTTAACGTTATGGCTACAACTCAACTGATGTAAGGTGACGATGCGGCTCAAGATGTTGAACGCGCTAAGTCTGTGGAAGGACTTACTATTAAGTGTCGCTGCCGAAACACACCTATTTGGCGGCAAATTTTCAACTTGAGGGTGGTAAATAGTCAGACGGGCATTAGAAAGAGCCTAACCGTCCTCCTATTGTTTCATCATGAAAGCATCGAAAGCTGAAGCTCATTGCGGGGATTCGAACCCACATCTTTTGATGCGCCGTCCGTACACGCTACCACTGAGCTATCATCGTTTCAAATATAACAGTAATAGACGTAGTTTACAAATATTAGCAACATTCTAGTATATAATAGAATATGTGCGTCTTTAAAGTTACCACCATACCGCATATTTATTATAATGAACAGTGTTGTGCGCAAGAGTACAGGATAACTCACCGGGAAATTAGTTAAGAGGTAATTAAAAATGAGTCACATACGTAATGTAAAGTGTATTTTACAAGAGCGACTGTATTTTTCTATGAATAAAACTAATTAAGATTTTTGAATCGCAATGGAAGCGTTGGACTGATTTAAATGAAATAAGGTATACATTTCACTTATGGTGTTCAACAGAATGGAAGAACGACGGGACGCCCGACAGACACAACATGATTAAACAAGACTTGTAATTCTTAATTTTTATGTAATTAAACCTATCATTATTAAGAAAGTCCACCATATTTATTTACAACACAGAAGGTTTAAATGTAGATTTTTGTTGGTAACGAATTAGATTAGCATCGGTGAACAAAGGGCCGTGGAAACTAGATTAATTGCAATTTTTTAATCATTACTATGTCGTATAGTAACATATACACACTTTAAATATATTTTATGTAGATTCTAGATATATAACTATTATTCCAGAGGAGTACCTCAAAAAACAATAAAAATAAGACGAACATTCCAATAGTTAATGAACTAAAATGCCACTTATCGCTTTAAGAAATTACTTAAAATCCAACTCATATTTTTATTTGTTGTCAGCTATTGAATTATGAAAATTCCAATAACCTCCGTCACTAAGTTTGTTTACTAGAAAATTCAATTTTTATTTTCCCATCCTGTAGAAACCTTTTCTTAAAATGGCATAGAAAGGTATCCTATATTCTGATGAAAATTTTAGTTGTCACTGGTACAAATTTTGGTTATGATTTATCCTGTTCATCCGTATTAAGTTCGGGTTTCTTGGGAACTTGTTAATGTAGTAATAAGTAAATAAGGTGGAATCTCTATAACACGCACCTCGTTAAGTCGTAATCCTCAGTAAGTGTGATCAAATGCCATTCCCTTCCACTGAACCCGTAAATACGTGATATCTCGAATTATTTAGACTTTGTAACTCGAAAAAAGTACTATTTTATTGCGAGGTATTTGTAGTATTTATTTATCTATACTAATATTATAAAGAGAAAAGGTTTGTAAATTTGTGATTTTGTTTGTGACGAATAAACTCAAAAATTACAGGACCGATTTAAAAAATTTTTTCACCATTCGAATGGTACTTTATCCCTGATTAACGTAGGCTATATAAAATTTTATTATGATGATGATTAAATAAAATTTTAGTTCCACGTGAACGGAGTCGCGGTCTGAGTAAGTACTCTATAACTTGATTTACAAAAATCAAACTGAGTCTTGGTTATAATGACGTCTCGATATAAAACAACTCTTGGTACAACTTGGTACTATACTACACTAATACGAAAAATATACTTGAAAATGGCACCTTATTAAGTCCAAATTTCTGCAATGAAATCCTTTCTATCTCGAAAGTTCTTGTTAAGTCGAAAACTCATGAACTCGAAATTTTTTGTATTTCTCTTTACGTTCAAGTTATAGAATTTACACTGTATTATAGTAATACTTTTATGTATTAATTATTATATGGTATGAAAAAAATTAATATGAGTCAAATGTCTAAATAAAACACATTATTGTGGAGATAATAGACGTCTTTGATGATAACGTTACAATCTACTTATACGTGCATGAATAGTAATATTACGTACAGAACGCCCATGGTTGCTTTTTTATTTTATATAGTGTATTCGTGGAAGATATTCCTTTACAGGTATAATTTAAAACTCAGCGATGTAACCTCTGTTTGTAGTCATACACAAGAATGTAGAGATACAATTTTTATCTGATTATATATAAAATTCTTAAATTATATATTATTTAAGATAATGGCTTAAAATCTTAATTACGATTATATGACATATTGCATATCATATGTTCATTCCTAAATAACACATTTGGGTATAAACAGAGATCTTTAGATAGTAAAATCTTTGGATATCCTGTTCTTTAAAAATTTCCAATTAATTGGAATTTGTAAAGTGCGGTTGTAGCGACGATCATGGAATAAAAAAAATAATAATAAAAATTCCCTACCGCTATGGTGATCTAATGGCGCGGCGGGATCTGCAGCAAGGCCATTTTAGCAGGTCAGCATGACAGCGGTGGCTGTTTGTGAATTTTGGTTCAATGTCAGTCACCGCTGATTTGGATTGTACTATACTTAACAACAGGAACAGTGCAGTCACTATGTTGCACAACATAAAAAAAAAAGTAAAGAGCCGGTAGGGACGAGCGTTCGCCCCCAGATTCCCTCTCACTAATACCAAGGCAAAGGAAAGTCTCACTATCCCAGTGCCATAAAATTCAACCCAGCGTCGTCCGCAATGCACACGCATATGGATTCAGCTTGTTTTGAAAGATCAGGTGAAACCCGACAAAATAGATGAAGAGCCGCGGAGCACATATATTCGTGCAAAATTTCTAATAAATAAATGTTATCATTCATTATATATGCACATAAAAAAAATATTTCTTCAACTGTATTTTATATTTTCTTTGATCAACAACCACAATGAAAAATAAACAACTGACTGTCGCCATCGAGACGCTTCGTATCGTTCTTTTTTCTTTCAAATTTGCGGTGCAGCACGGAGTTAGTTCATAGGCTGTAAGACCTCTTTTTCCCGCCATTGGCTATATGATATTGAACGATAGAATTGGCATAAAACAGCAGCAAATAAGAAGATTTATCTAAAACCGTAAAAGTTAAAAATTGATGTCCAACGAAGTGAGGTAAATTAATTTAAAATTATTTATGTTATATCGATATATTATTCTACTTTATGTTTATTATATTTAAACAAGGATTTTTCATTTTTGGTGCAATTACTATAGGTTCTATGTTCTTATAATTGTATTTATGTTCTATAAGAACAAATGCCACTTGAATCTTTTCATTTTTTTATTCTATACCTCATTTATATACATAATGAATGAAAGTAGTATATTAGGATCTTTAATTACTTTACAAATTAATTAATTAATTATTGTTCATTAAAATTGTTACATTATTCCCTCCGGAGATTATAAGAATACGCTTATTTTTAAGCTCACTTCCTTTTAGCGTTATGGCCACAATTGCACCTGGTGTTAAGTAACGATGAGGCCCAAGATGGTGGACATGCTACCCCTATGGGACTGGCTCTCAAGTTCAACTACCGGAGCATACTTCATAGGTATTTCGAGGCAGATTTTCAATTTCAGAATAGTAGTTAGCCAGGCGGACTTCGAAAAGCTCTGCCACCATGCAAAATAAATAATATAAAATTATTAAGCAAGGCAAGGTTTATTAGTTATGGCAGTAGTGGATAAAAGGTGAAAGTTGGAACTAACAAAAGCTCCAAAAGCAGATCAGTTTTAATCCAGTTAATTGGCAGCCTTGGACAAAATGTGGAAGAAAATAATTATATTATTATTTTTAAATTATTTGTAAAAGTAAGAAAATCGTCGGACAACATATAAGTCTCATATTTGGGAATTTCCTCAACCCTGTCTTTTAAAGGGCTTAGTCTGCAAGTATTTCTTGTTATCTTGCATATGTTCAACATGGAACCAGTAATTGGTCGACAATGATTCATTAAATGTCATAAAGATGAAATCAGAAACAAATACGTACTTGGTTGTTGAACCGAGGGAAAATTTGTATTACACGTGGTATGCCTACCTACACTCCTCAATATGTGCGCAAGAAGATAGATTAACTCGTCACCGGTAAATAGTTCACTTCAACATACATCAGTTACTACTAGTAACTTGTACTTTACTCTCTTTCATCATAGTTCTTCTATAACTATTTGGTCTTGGGAAAAACTTGCATAAATCAAATATCGATCTTATGACATAACAAAGAGCTAGTAAACTATTTTAAACAATTGTAAAGTAGTCGTTTATTTCCTTTTTTTTATATTTTACAGGTTTAACGCTATAGCCATAATCACACCTGATGTTACGCGACAATATGGCCCAAGATGATGAACACGCTAAGCCTAGTAGAGGGACTGGCTTTCAAGTGCAACTACCGGAATACACTTATAGGTATTCGGAAGTAGATTATGAATTTGAGGGTAGTAGCTATAGCTATAGGTAATAGTTCGATGTTTTTCCTAGGATAAAAAGAAGCCTCCATCCTTTGAATTATCGCTATGCCAGAAATCAAGTCAGTTGGTTGCTTAGTTAAGTCATGAAGGAAGGACAAACAAACAAACACACTTTCGCATTTATAATATTAGTATGGAAGTATAGATAGTACAGATGTTTTATTTTGCGAATTAGTAATAAAAATATGATACTCCACAAGTATTGAAAAGTACTTGATTATTCCAATGATGGACTGTTACCATGACGTCGATGTTACTAATATATTTTTCAATTATCCTTAAAATTGTTTAATAATCTCGGTAAGGTACAAACACCATACACCCCAGTAACACGTGTAATTACGTATAGGGAATAATGTGAAGACGTCAAAATGAATAATGCTGTGATAAATCTGTATGATAATGTGTTATGCTGTAAACAACGATATTCGTAATTCACTTGGAACGTGGTGTAATTTTATATAAATTATATAAAATTCATTTTTCATAATCTTAATATAAATTATATAAAAAAATGAAAACACTTGTCTTGTTTTGACACTAGCTTTTACCCGTGGTTTAGCTGAAGTGAATGTAGATTACATCACTCTAAAAAAAAAAAATTGACAAAACTTTCTGTGTGATCCTGTATTCTTTTCTGTACCCCTGACGTGTATACATTATTTGTTGAAGTTGTGGTAAACAAACAAACAAACATTTTTTTTTAGCTAGGATACGAATACACTATCACCGGAATGGAAAATATCCCAGTTATGAGAAGCATTCACCAAGAAGCTCCATTCGTTCTATCATAAAATCTCTTTTTAGATATTTTTGATTACAATATGTATTATACTTCACTGTATTTTCTTAGCGAACGCTCCCAGACTATTACTTTCAAATATCACTAACATTCACATAATAATCCATCCTATCGTCCTCTTTCAACTATATATTGGCAAATTGGTTAGCTTATTGTACCTAAAAAAGCTTATTGTACCTTGTTAAGTGCTTATTTGCCTTACTGTACTTAAGAGATCATAACCATTATTATTTTCAACTCGTAAACTTCGACTACCAAGCACAGACCTCTCTTATACGAACTGATTCTTTCAATTTTATAGTTTATAGGTTTAGCGTTATGGCCACAGTCTCACCTGTTGCTATGTGGCGATGTGGCTCAAGATGGTGGGCACACTCAGCCTAGTGGAGTAATTGGCTATCAAGTGCAGCTGCTGCAACACACCTATATTTTATTGGGCGGGCATTAGAAAAAGCTCTATCCCCATGCTATCATTTTATCACGACGTTTTCCTTCACCGAAAGCGCAAGCAGCGTCCATAGACACTAACAACTGAGCTATAATCGCATCCGCTACTGACTTTTTTAATCCGGGCTTATGAAAACTAAGAAATGTGATTACTATTTCATGTTTATTTAAGTTTGTCATGAGTATTGAAATAGTGTCTGTCGTTATAAACCTAATGTTTTATCCTGATGTTGTTTTCTTTCATTAAAGTAATTTGAAAACGTCAATAACCTTGAGACTACGGTCACTGAAATGGTCGTCTTATGTGACAAATATTTACTTTCCTGTTAATCTACGCGGTAATCCCAAGCCGGTGTTAAAGAATTAACGTGAAAGCCAGACTTAGTCCGTCAGCACGCGTCATCGTTGTGAATCTTCGAAGTTTTGTTGAGTTTTATTGGCGACCATTCATGAGCAATTGAGACCAAGGCGAGTTGAAGCGTTTATGGCAAGCGGAAGACAAATTTAGTGTACTTATGTTTTGACTATCATTAAAAGTTTGACATATAGAAATTATCTCAGCTTAATCTACTAGTTGTGAAGATATGTTGACCGAGTCAGGAAGACCAAAATAATGTCTAACGGATGTCAGTAGTAACACTATTGGCAAAAATGGGAGGAAACCATCGGCAATGAGTCTGAACTCTTGACAGATATTCACATAGTACTGCGATGTAATGGGAGAAATAAATAATATCCTAGTGTTTGCAATCGCCAATACATCATTAGTAATTAAACGCTACGAAAAGAATACATTTACTCTATGTTGCTTTATAATCTCATACATTGACAATGAATTTCAAATTCCCATTAGGATAAACGTAAATGGCATGACAGGAATTATGGACACTTTTAGAACACATTACTCATATTAAAATAAATTCATTAGTAATTGATAATCTTTTGACACAAAACATATTGAAAATGGAAAGCCCCACATTGAATCCACATCTCCGTTGTGTTTGATATAAAATACAGCAATATGTTCCAATATAATAAACAAATTAAAAGAATATATTTTTTAACCAGTTATGGACAGAAAAAAAACAGTTATGTACACACGGCACTGGACAGGAACCTAGTTATGGATAATAGTACAAGTACAAGTATAGATATGAACAAGAATCTAGTTGCGGAAACCCTGTAATCAATAAGCCTGTGATGAAACTCTATTTGTGGAGTATTGAATATGGAACATTGAAAGAGACTAACTTTTTTTTCAATCAACTTTTAATATAAATGTGTTGTACTTTCTATAAAACTAAGACGTAATTTTTCTTTTGATAGGTCCTGTCTACAAGGGATAAAATACTCAATGATATTTTGTACGATTCCAATTTAGCAACACCGAACACGAACACCGAACTAGCGAACACGTATGTACGTTTAGCAATTGTAGGGTGCCGTTTTATAAACGAGGAATACCGCTTTTACTAGATCTGCTGTTAGTAAAAGGTTTCTTTTATTTTTTATTGAATATTATTTGTTCAACACTGTCTAATAATTCCTTTTTCGTTATTGGTGTAACTTTATTTGCCATATCTTTTAACCAGACATCTAAAATATTTTGTTTGTTGTTTTATTGTAGGTAGACTAAATCTTTTGTCACATCAGAAATTTCTGTCTTTCCTAATAGCTTTAATAGCCGAGCCCATTTTTTGAGGTGTAAAATATCGTTTAAGTGTCATTTCTAAATATAAAAAAATAAAATAATATTACTATATGTTTATACCCATAACTAGATTTCTATGTAATACCCAATATTGGACTCATATGTCCATTACTGGTAGCTATCAATATTTTTAAATTTTCAACTAGCTTCTTACAGATTATTGAAAAAATTGTAAAACTAGTTTAAGTTCTTTATAGCCAAAATTAAAAACCAGTTTGGACAAATGTTGTGATACAACATTTACCTTTTAGTGCACCAGTAATAAACATAGGAAAATCACACTATACATTACCTTTCTGAAGTTATAGGATAGTGTGTTTTCATCTGAATTTCAGTACTAAACCAGAAAAAAAAAATCATTCTGGTTGAAATAAATCTGTATTAAATTAAAAGCCAAACTTTTACGTAACTAACTAACATCTCCGTAACAATAGCCGCTACTATATTTTTTCGATAATACCGGGCACCTTCCATTTTATGCCATATTGATTTAAACAAGCCGAATGTAAGTTAACCGTCAAATATTGGTAGCTCGATGGTTTTTGACCATCATAAGGTTTTGCCAAAATAAAAGTCATTTAAACTCTTATTTTATAAGATTAGTTTTTTTTTCGTCCATTACTGGTTCATTGTTCATTACCAGTGTGTTTACGGGTTCATTTTATACTTGACTAACCCTCACCCGCCCGCTACGCTGGGCACATAAAACCTAAGTAAGTAGTCTAGAAATATCTACGAACGTTTTCGTATCCAATAACTCTAGTCCCATCGCGATAAGTTCAATAGTTTTAGCGTGATTGAGCGTCTAATTGTCCTGACGTATGTTGATTGTCGTCATCGTAGAAATGGTATTACTTTATCGTGCATAAAATTTCAATGAATTTTAAATGAATAAAGTTTTCAAGGTTGTAACAGAAATGTAAATACATTTAGCGAAATATAATATCACAGTGTTAATTACTAGAACGGGAGTAATTTATTTATCATCAAATTACATAATACTATTCGAGAAAATTCGTAATAATTGATCTAACATACTCAATACATGAAGAAATATGTAACATTATAGCAAATGCAATGTATAATAATATTTAACCGCATGTGTAGGTAATAAATGTAATGTACCTAACCTTAAGAAATAATACAGCTAAACAACTATAACTAATTATAATTTTTTTATATTATTAATTAATTAAATTTTATATAGTTCTGTAGCACAACAAAATCGATATAGAGCTAATCCAACGTGGACATATATCTACAGTGCTATCTTTATCTAGCATGCCTACATTGCCATCTATCGATAAAATATGGAACTTTAATACATATTGCTATTAATCATATTCCATTGTTTTTAACAAATTATTAACAAACAAATTGTATAAAGTCTTAAGACTTCCTTATTTTTTACATCGAGTACTTAAAATATTTAGTATGATGATATAATGCCATTGATAATATTTCCTTTACAAGGACGATGTTTCTGAATTCAAATTTAAGTATTAGACATAGTCATAACTTCGGACTTCGTAAGTATTAAACTATTGTATCTAATACGGTTAAAAATTTAAGGAAAAAATCTCTTTTATTACTTTGGTATTATCCCCCCCCGAGAGAGTACTCTCAAAATTATTATTTCTCCGTGGTAGTGGTGTTTGAATTATATCTAATACATCTAAAATCTCCTCCACGACCGTTCTACATGAATTTATTATAATAGTGAATCAATTAAATCTAATGACATCGTATTGCCTTACATTTCATGAAAACTTTTCTTTCGTTTCCATTAAACAAAAGTTTGCATAGAAATCTATTCATATTTTTTTGTATTGAGTTTATAACAATCCATTGTTGTCCAATTTCAATATTCAAGGATTATAAAAATGAGTACTTTTTATAGTTTTAAATTTATGGTAAGAATATCCAATCCTAAAAACGCTAAGTCTAGTTATTGTAGGGACTGGTTATCAAATGTACCTATAGATATTTGGCAGCAGGTTCAACGGATTTGGCTCTTGTTTATACAATACCTTCATTTATACAGTTTTCCCCCTTTTTTACGAAAACCGAGGGCTGAGTCGCGAATTTGAGTGTTTTTGTTAAACGAGTCGTAGCTCAGTCAACTTAGGGAAACACTGGGTTACGTATATAATATATAGGTTAATTATAAAGGATAATTATCCCGTTTTTTATAGCATATAGGTTTTAGTTATGGCTAAAATCTAACCAGATGTTAAGTGACGATGTAGCTCAAGCTGGTGAACACGCTAAGGCTGTGAAGGGACTAGCTCTTAAGTACAACTACCGGAACACACCTATATGTATATGGCGGCCAATTTTAAAATTGATGCTGGTAATTAGCCAAAGGAGCATTAGAGTAAGCACTACCACCATGCTATAGTTTAATCACGATGTTTTCCTTTACCTAAAGCTCAAGCTTAATGCAGGGATTTTAAAACGTGTCCGTTAACGGGGCGTCTGTGCACGCTACCACCGAGCTACATTACTTCAAACTTTTATTGGCTTCACTATTGATAAAATAATTAAAACTTAAAAAAATAAAACTATATCGGATTAAAATAGAACAGTTGTGGGCGTTTTTATGATTACATCATGATTCTGTATGCATATTTGACTATATAAAGAAGAAAAGCTGATTATTACAGCAACATTATATGTAAACTGTATTATATGCTTATATTAAAAAAAACTATTCATGTAAACGACTTTTGTTTATTTATATTTTTTATTTCCTTTTCATCGTGCCATTGTCCTTCGAGTCACTTGTATGCATTGTAAAATTTATAACTCGCACACATTATCAGGCACTTCCACCAATGTCTCCATAAACATAGGATTAAAGAATTACCTTGTTCCAGTATAGATTATTCTGTTTGTTTGTTTGCGATGAAAACGCTTAAATTCTACTTTTTATTTATCTTGGCGAAGGCTAGATCGATGTTTTTTTTTTCTTTATACTTGTAATTTCTTCATATACTTCATGCTATTTGAAACAATGAGGGCTCAGTAATAGTGTTAGGAAGCCATGTCCATAAACGTCAGCTCAAATCCTATATGATCAGCAAAGAAAAACTAAAGCATATGGGTAGATAATTTTCTAATTCGGCGCAACACGGTGATTACTTGATCGAACCTGCATCGCCCCCGATAAACGACAAATAGCCGTGGAATTTTAGTAGGTATTCACGGAGTCTAACGCTGGGCGATTCATATGTAATTCTCCCAGCCTCTGTGACTAGGCCACTCGAGTGACTCTGCTCGCGCGATAGAGTAATACTCTAGATCACAGAGAGTACATCATCACACCGCATACCATTCGTGCACACCTATATGCTAAGTACACGGTTCTGTAAGGGACTTCGTTGTTAGGATCACTAAATTAGTAAGTTAGGACCCGTTGGTTAGTTAAGCTGGCAAATCTTTGTTCATTATCCGCCAGAAGCCCGAGCTGAGGTTCGGCTATTCTAGTTCTCTTGCGCCCGGTGCCTCGGGACTGGGTGCCCTCAGCACTCGCCCCCAAAAAATCCTCTGAAGCTGTTAAAGCCCTCAAGGCTAACAGCGTACGCCAGTTTGAAAAGAAAACCTCTCAGTCCCCCAGGGATAGGGCATACGGAATAGGCTATCCCTACGTTAAAAAACATTTTCTAATACCGGCCTTGCTATATTTTCTAATTTGAACCAGCGTCGCCCCAGTAATGTCACAGATGGCTGTGGGATTTTAGTGGTTAATTCCGGTGGCTAGCGCCGGACGAGAACCACATAACCCTCTCCGCCGCCCAGGATTAAGAGGAAGGTATTCGTAAAAACAAAAAAAAATATTATCTAATATCCGCTCATCTTCCCTAACCTCCAACCCCTCTAAAATTTCTAATCTAAAGCCCGCCTACTACGTTTGGCCTTTTATTATCTTAGGCGATATTGACGCTAAATTTCATATAAACGCTATCCTTATAGAGAATTAAAAAAAACATACATGTTAAAAAAGTATCGAGAAAATGACTAAAGAGTCGATAAACAAAGAAAATTTCCTTGACATCAACATTGTCCGAACTTAGCGTCAATGTTACTTGTGAACATCTTCCGAGATGTATTAGTATTCTGATCACCAGTTGAATCGGCGTACCGACATCAATATCAAGTGCATACGAAAAACTTTTAGCGAGCGTATCGTTGTTGAATATTAAATGAAATTTTAAGATGTAAGACGAATGTTTAGCTTTGTGAATTAGAAAAAACAAGGTTTATTAAGAAATAAATAGTTCAGATTCATGGTCCTCGTAATATTTTTTTGTACTTGAAGTTTCCTAGTTATTTTGCGCAGTAATTAAATGTAAATAAATTGTTAGATGTTTTTAATTATCCCTTTGGCGTTGAACATGGGATTTTCTGCTTTCTGTAACTCTTTGAGATTTTATTTTAATGCGTATTTACAATTTTCACACAAAATAATTTTTCATTTTAATTCATACATAGAAGTTGTCAAAATCTTATTATTTTATATTAATTGTTTTTGGGTTTTTTTTTATATTTAGTTTAGCCACATTGCTATAATATCAGCTGACTCTAAGTGACGTTGTGGCACAATATGGTAGATACGTTAAGCCTAGTGGACGGGCTGGCTGTAAATTGCAATTGCCGGAACACATCTATAGGTATTTGGCGGCTAATTTTCAACTTGAGGAAAGGTAGCTTGCCAGATGAGTATTAGAAAAAGCCTTAGTACCATACTATGGCTTCGGCACAATATTTTACTTCACCGAAAGATGAAGCTCATAGCACGGTTTCTAACTCACGTCCATTAACCCGACATCCGTATAAACTACCAACTGAACCACCATCGCATCAATTAAGATATATTATTTAATGTAACAATGTAGAGTTTATATTAATCGTAAGTGTGGTATAACTGGAATAAGAATGAATATATCAAAGGAAGCATGAAAATAAAACTAGTGACAGACAAATTGAGGAGTAATAGGCTGGCGGGATGTGGGTATATTATATGTGACGGAAATTATAAAACTAGAAGAATTTTAATTATGAAGGGAAATATATCGAGCCTTTTCAGGAGAAACATCATAAGCGTCAAAAGTCTTAATTTGTTTATTGTTACCTCCTAAAAGTTATCTCCCTAAATTACGAGCAGTATGCATAATAGCTACTATTTTATAATATCCCTGTTTAATTATGAAAACAAGTCATAATTTTGTATAAAAATATTATAAATACCTTTTAATAATGAATGAAATTGTATCTTCTGTAAAAACTCCAAATTGTTGCTTACGACGTTTTTCCGGGAAAGGCTCGATATATAGAAATCATGTTAGCTCAGTTGGTAGTTTGTACGGACACCGCATCAACGGACGTAAGTTCGAATCGACCTACAATGAGCACGAACTTTCGGTGAAAGAATATATCCTCATAAAACCATAGTATGGTGGTAGGGCGTTTTAAAATGCCCGCCTGGCTACCACCCTCAAGTTGATTTGCGATTGTGAAGATTGTGACCATAACGTTAAATCTTAACTATAAAAAAATATTTAAAAAAGAGCGACAAAATCAAGGATTCACTGTGTTTGGAATTACAGAGAAGAGTGGAAGAAGAAAACATGCTGTTAGGATAAAGGTAAAAGAGATAATACCTAAAAGATTCCTCGTAAGGTTTCTAAATCTACCTACAGGTTTTAAAAATATAGAATATAAATTAAGATACGTCTACGGTTACAATCCACAATTAATTTTACACATTTTTTAAATCCTCTTAACCTTCATAAATCTATAATAAGCTAGCTGTAAACAAACTTTATGAATTATGAGATAAATTTTCAGAACTTGTTCCAAACCGGATAATACCTGTATCGCAAATTAGATGTTAATTTCAAATTAACGCACTGTCAAGTGCCGACGCATTAACACTCATATACGGTGTGATTTGACGTAGTTCCTCCACCATTTAACACTTTGATGGCATTGCTACTGGTGGCTAATTAGACCTTAAGAAGTCTAAGAGCTGGAAAGTATGTTAACAATTTTTTTGTATAGTATAGGTATAGAGTTATGGTAACAGTCTCAACTGGTGTTAAGTGACGATATGGCCCAAGATGTTGGACACTACTAAGTCTAGGTGAGGAACTGGTTCTCAAGTGCAACTACCTAAATAAACCTATAGGTATTTGGTGGCAGATTTGCAACTTGAGGGTGGTAGCTATGCTATGGTTTTCTCACGACGTTTACACACAAGAAAGCTCAAGTACATCGCAGGTAAATTCGAACTCACATCCATTGACGCAGCTTCCGTACATACTACCAATTAAGCCAGCATCGCTTCAAATATAAAGTTATCCTATTTTTACTCTAGTGTGGAGTTATAATGCCATATTGTACTTTTACAATTACTGTTGTCATATCGCATTGATTTGGCTAGTTAGCCGAAAGAATATACATACCTACATAACTGTAAATATGATATATTTCAAAATAAAATTATGATAACGTGTAATTTATAGCTGTTTTACAGCTTATTCATAAATGAACCGGTATATCTTTGCAAAGAGATGTGAAAAATAATGATATATTTAGAAATTTAGTGCAATAATAAATTCCCTTGCGGGCTGTACTGTTGTTTTTTTATTAATATTTTACTTTAAAATAAAAAGCATTAATTAAATCCTCAAGTAAATTTGTTTTCCTTCTTTTTATTATTATTACTTACATCTTGTTTAATAGGTAAATATATGGAAATGAATGGTGGTAAGGAATTTTCTAACGCTCGTCTGGCTAGCTACCTACCACCCTCGAATTGAAAATATGCCTCTAAATGGTTATAGGTGTGTTCCGACAGTTGCGTTTGAGAACAATTCTCTCCACTAGGCATAGCGTATCCACCATCTTGGATCACATCGTCACTTACCATCAGGTGAGATTATAAGTATAACGCTAAACCTATAAACTATAAAAAATCGGAAATAAAAATATGATTGCTGGAAAACATAAATGCAAAATAAGTTGTAACATACAAAATGCATAAGCCTTAAAGCTCTTGGACTATGTACGTAAAATTTCATGTCACTAAAACCCTGAGGAAGTCACGAGCTCTCTTTGTCCACGCAGCTCATCACGAATACACATTTTTACACAATTTGTTATATTTAATTTACATTAGACAATTTTTTTTGTCATGAATTTTTAACATATTTACATTATTGTCCACACGCCTGTCGCATGTTATCTTACGTATGAGAGGAAAATCAAAATCATTGGAACGTACTTTAAACGAAGACACTCACGTATTTTATATTATAGATTAGCATCTATTAGAATTATTAATTAAATAACTGTAAAATATTTTTAATTCAATTTTTAAAACCTTGTTGGTACTTTGTCGAATTGCTTGATTATGATTATTGTTTGAAAGCATGAAATTGACCGTATTTATACCTTTTGATAAATATTGATTATCCTATTTTCTCACACCAGCGTAGAATATTACTAAATATTTTGTGAACATATGAATGGAGTAGATATTATAAAAACCTATATTAAATGTTGAAATATCTTAAGTAAAATATATTATAAGAGGTTGTTTTGCGGAAAACAAGCCCGTAGTCTTGAATAGGTAATTAGCAAATACATGCATTAAGGCTTGTCTCAAATAATGTGTTTTTTGTGTTAATCACGAGTAAAACGCGATCATCGCTTACGAAAAATTAATTAGCTGGTGAAAAATGAATACAAACCTACTTCCGTTTTCATAATGTACCTACGTACAACGTTTTTAACCTTGAGAATCGGCCACATTTTAAAATGCTACGCTCATATCACAGACATAATATACAGAAAGTCATATAAAAGAATATTCGCTGATCCTTTCTGTCAACTTTTTTATTATTAGCTAGCTAACCCGGTGAACTTCATATCGTCTATAATCGAACCTATTACCTATATATATAAATCTCTCATAATCTTCTGTCCTATTCAAGCACTCACTTTTCATATTATTTGTATATACAAATCTTGTCCTGACAATAACGAGTACAATGAGAAATAATTATCCAATTTGGTGTGGCCATTCGGAAGTTATGCGCGTACATACAGTTCAGAAATTCATTTTATATACATAAGATATCATGTAACATTTATATAAACACTTTTTTATAATTGCAGGGCAAAGTGACAACACTATCCATAATGATAATCACAGTGCAATCTAAAAACAAATATGCCACCGAAAAAAAATTAATACATTGGCAGTCACCGCTGTCACGCTGGCCTGCATAAGTATATTTTCACATTTCGCTAGAGGAACTTATATAATAGGCAGGAGAGAATACACTGGGTGGTGGCTGGTTCTAGAATAATAAGTCATCGCACCCGTTCAGCCCATAGCAGATGGGTCTACTGTGGAAAACGAAAAAGAGAATTAGAATTAATAGTTCTTCAGAGCACTTATCGGCGGCTCAGACAACCCTTATGTGCAACCTGTACAGGCAGCGAAAAGGTATTTTGCAAATCGATCCTAGAGATACGAAAAGTAATCCGTATAGCAATCGTGTCTTGTATAGAAGATATCACCTATACCTATATCTATATTGGGGAAAAAAATACCATTGCATTCTTTTCAGGAATCCGTCTCCTAGATGTAACAGAATGGATACTCGCAATGTAATCTCTGGAGTTAAGATCGATGCGACAATCCAAGCCTAAAATATTTAGATTGTCATGTATTGGATGCGAAGTGCCCTATAGAATGTGTATTTTATCATAGCAGTTGCAGATATCTTTATAATGAATTTACAATACAAAAGTTGAAAACATTCTTTTAATAGTGTAACTTTATAAGTTTGTACGTATGTATGCATGTATGTATGTACTGTATATATGTAAATGCGTATATTTAGTTTATTTATTTTGACTACATTTTGCTCATTTAATATGCTATTCGTTATGAATTATTTATATTATGTTAGTATATTTATTATTATATACTTATTTCACTAATTATTTTATTTTTACTACCTACAATGGTAGTAATTTTACTTATAATACGGTTAGAGGCCGTTCAAGTATTACGAGGCATTATAAGGGCGGGAGAAGTGTTCGAACAACGCGTTACTAACATTATTTTTCATTTATTTAAATAAAAAGCTAGCCCATTAAAATTTTCCAAGGTCGCATGTTTATGTTTTACGGAGAATCCCTCGAATATTTCTTATCGCATTTCCAGAGGTTAAGATAAATAAGTTTTTATTTTAGAAGTTTATTAGTAAAAAAAGGCAAAACATAATTATGGTTTCTAGGTATAAGTGCTCTCTTGGGTGTTACGTAACTTTTGTGGTTGGCGAAGGGGGGTACAGAAAAATGTTACGCCGCGTTACATGAGAGAGAGAGAGAGGGTAAGAAATCTTATTATAAATATCTTATGGCATTAAGCTCGCCAGTGTACATATTTAAAGTGCAAAAAAGTATTAATTGATTGAAATCTGTAAATTAACTCAGCTGTAATTAATTCCACAATAGTATATTATTGTACTGTAGTATAGTTAAGTACCTACAGTCGATAATAATCTATCGATAATAATAAACAAAGGTCTATCGAAATTAATTATAAAATACATAAATTTATAAGTTTCTATGTAAATAAGTAATAGTAAAGAAATATATAATTATTATTCATACTATTTATTATCTGTTGAAGAATATCTAATTAAATTTGTTAATATTATTACCTACCTCTAGATCGGAAAATTGTAATTCAATGTTGAAAAAGCACAATATTGCCAAATGTAAAAAAGCGACACGAAGATTAACAATCGACAATTGACGTTTAATTTCTTTAAATTTGACATTGACATTGACACTAGTAAATTGCATGCGCTGGTTGCATGCCTGCGTCCTTTTAAATTCGCATTTCTCTTTTTATAGAAATTGATAGAACCATATAAACCATGGATTATCAGAGCCGTGAATTGGCTGAAGATTTCTTCTTACGGGAACCAGTGGACGCCCGGATAAGGTACATATATGGAAAGGAAAAAATAGTAAACATATTGCACAATGTTTTTAAATTAAGTTTATTATAATATAAACTTTTGTTTTTAAGGAAACCTAAAGAAGAACCAGAAGAAGTTTCCCATCCTAATCTGAAAGTGGAAATGCAGACTATACGATTAAATCCTGACTCTCAAAAACTTGTGTTAGAAACACTCCGATTTATTCATGGTACTGATTTTAAACTTCAAAATGCGAGTCTTTACAAGGTATAATTCTTTGAAAGTATTATATTTTAAAACTAGCCATTAAAATAATCATTTCTCTTGATATTATTTCTTGGTTGTTACTTGCCTACATTCCAAGTACGTGGATGACTGAGTTTAGCTGGGTATTTTTGTTTATTTAAACAATATGTATTGAAATACGATTCACATATTGATTAAACATCTACGTTTTATGATGTCACATACATATAAACTGAGCATGTATCTAACTAATAAAGATTTTTCAGAAACTGAGTTTTAATACAGGTGAATTCAAAAACCAAGAATTTGTCTAGAATACAAAATTTCATATAAATTGTTAGTGTAATTTCTGAGATATGTAAAATTTGTATATATACATTTGAATTGCTCACTTAACAGTAACATGAACAATTGAATTTATAACCTTTAAAATTAATTTAGATTTTTTGTTTTTATAATATTAGTCATAATGTTAGTATAGGAAAAATATATACATTCATATAATATGTAAGAATACACAGTTTACAATTGTTCTAATGTTAAATTATTTTTGTAGATAATGATGTTTTAGTTATTGTATTATTTCTTTTTAAAGGACAAAGGTTCAAATCTTGGTAACAGATATTGGATGGAATCTGGAAATCTCGTTGTCCAAGGAGGCTGTGATTACTCTCTTAATATTAAACCTGATATAGAAAGCTCTGAAGCTAGACTTAGGGCTTTCGCATTAGCTAAGTTAGAAAAGTAAGTACATTATCCTTCTGTAAATAATTTCCCAACATTTATTTGTTTTTATCAATGCTTTATTGAAATTAATATTATTTCTTTGAAAACTAGCACAAATGATAAATTTCCAAAGTCCAAACTACTATTTTAAATTCTACATCTAATTCGCTTTGTTTATTATAGTTTCACAACTAAACCTGTGATTCAATTTTAATGAAATTTGGTATAGTTAAAGATTGGATCTTTAAAAGGATTTAGGCTACTTATTGTCATGAAAAGAAAAGTTGAAGTTGTAAATATGGGATGCAAGTTTGTATGAATAACCTATAATCTTCCAAATTAAGGATATGAAAATCCATATTAATGGTTTTTATAACAATGAAAGAGTATTCTATGCTTTTGTGATCCTTAATTTGATAAAATACTTAATGATTTCAATTATTGAAGTTTTCTTGAACTTGTAGGCACAGCTAGTATAAAATGAGGAGTCTTATAATTGCATTCCTTTTTCTTAGTTGTTATCCTACATAGGTAGGGTCGGCATAACATGTTTTCTTCTTCCACTCTATTTGCTGTCATCTCAGTATTCACACCTTTTATATCATTCCTCATACATATCTTTTTTGAACTTTTCTCCTACTTTATCCACCTTCTACTAAACATTCTTCTGTTAATGAAGCTTATATTACACTAATTTTCATATCTTATCAATTACAGATATAATTTCCACAAAGCACACTGTGCAGAAGCATTAGAAGTAGCGGCGGAAAGTGTAGATAAAGCTTTAGAAATACTTTTTTACAAGTACTTCAATGTGGATTCAGAGGATCGACCGGAAAATGTACCAACTACAGCAGAATTAATGGAAATGAGAAATGATGAAAGAGCAGTACTTGAGTCAATATATGACAGTAGCTTTAAGGTTAAAGATAACGATGTCTGGTGTGTGAAGTTGAGCTTAGATTATTTAACGAAAATGTATGAAAAGAAAAATGTAGATATACCTAAAACGAAAACCAATGTAAATTACAATAATAATTTCAAAACGAAACCAAAGGAAGTGTGTAAATTGTTTTTGAAAGGCCCATGTAGATTTGGTGCTAAATGTAAATTTCTACATGAAATAAACCATGAGAGTAGTAAGCCTATTTCTAATACAAATAGTTTAGAGAATAATAAAATTGATTATGAATTAGAAATACGTTTTCCAGAGGAAACTTCTTACCCATATCAACCACCCTTGTTATTTTTTAAAACTGAAAGCCCTACAAACATTATACCAGAGCTTACATGTTTACGTATTACAGGAAGACTGGTTGATGAATCGAAAATATTAGCACAAGATGGTATACCCAGTATATATTCTCTAGTTGAATTGTTAAATAACGAAGAAGATATATTGAATTTCATACAGTTTGATACTAGAACATTTCCTGAAACCACAGATGCTTTGTTTCCACAGTTAATAGAAAATAATTTAAGTGAAAAGAAACCATTGCATTACAAAAAAGGAGCCGTTAAGGATAACAGAGCTGATTTTAATATGAAGGAAGTATTGAAAGAAAATAAAGAGATAGCTAAGAGATGGTTAGAAAAACGAGATAATGATAGGTACAATAGAATGATGTCAGAGAGAAGGAAGCTTCCAGCATGGCAGATGAAAAATGATATATTGAATGCTATTAAGAAATCACAGGTTGGTATTATAGTTAAAAGTTATTGTTCAATTCTGACAGACTTGTTATGATGCAGACAAAAGTTCTCAGAAATTTGAAAATGTATTCCTGATTATGATACAAAGTTATGTACGGAAACTATAATCTTTTGTGTATATCTATTTATAACTTTGTATAAAGAATTACTCATATATAATTCAGCATTTATCAAAATTTTAAGTATATCATAATGCTTGTGCTGCTTAGAATTATAATTAATAGATAATTATAGATATGATTAAAATATATACCAATTTTTTAGCCTCCTTTGGCGAAGTCGCGAATGATAAACTAGCAAAAATTATAATGACCATTAAGTATAATGTATAAAAGAACAGATTAAAATTGGAAATAAAATATTTCTGGCTTCTATATTCAAAACAAAATACAACCCGATTTAATTTATTTTACGTATACATTTAGCTTGGTTTTTTTTTTCGATTGTCTTACGAAAATATCTTAGTTTATCATAATTTAAACGACATATCAAAAGCGCATCTAAAAAAAATGATAATTAAGAGGTTGTTCTAAATTTTTAAACTTTTCTAAAGTCGTCGATAAGCTGCATTAGTTAGTTATTTATTGTCAATTATATTTTAATACTGAAAATAGTCTCGAAATTTTTATTTGCATCTCTCTAGCCTTATTTCTAATCTATATTATGTCAACTTAAAAAAATAAATTAAATTGATCTTAATACTCATGCTCATAAGTTACTTGGAAATATTAAAAAAATCTTGAGCAACCTTTATGTATTCAAATATCGACCTATATCTATCTATATCTATATAATCAGGAAGATTAATAGTAGAAAATAGTAAAAAAACAAGAAAAAAAATTTTCGACTATTTTGATCATTTATAGATATTTTCAAAGACCTCCTTAAATTGGAATTACTTGTGTTGCACTTTGGAGGGGGCTATTAAAACATGGTAAAGTAAAATATTTTTATAAGAGACTCGAAAAAGAATTTTTTCTTTTGTTGGGCCACCCTAATATGTATATATTTTTAATTTAACCTGTCTTCTTCAGATAATTGTAATAAGTGGTGAGACAGGTTGCGGCAAGAGTACACAGGTGCCACAGTACATATTAGACAATTGGTTGGAAAACTTTAGCAAAAATGGACCTGAGCATGTTGAGATAGTCTGCACACAGCCAAGAAGAATATCAGCCATTGGCGTGGCAGATAGAGTTGCTGAAGAGAGAATAGAGAAAACAGGGCAAATTGTTGGTTATCAGGTAAGTTAATCGCTTTTTAGAGTCATTTTAAATATAACATTTTACAAATTTAAAATTAATTTATCTGTATACAGGAAACTTCCACACACATATTACCAGAATTTTAAAAGTAATTCGTAATGAAAGTATTTGATTGCATCATTTTAATTGTTAACTATAAAATTATCCATAATAATTATCAAGCAATAAAGTTACAAATTATGGCTTGTAAAGCTAGACTTAAAGAAAATTTTGTTGTATTTATGTATGGCTGTATGTTTTTTGTAATCATATTTTTTGTTCAATTTCTTTTTATTGTCATATTGTAAAATATGTGTGTTATTCTATGATTTTGTATTATGTGGAAACCTCATTGCATTATAATACTTTATAATGTATATAGAGTTATCAGAGGAAAGCACTGTTTGTTTCTATAATAACTAAATAAATAGATAATATAAAAGTTCATCAAATCTGTCATCAATTGTGGTGTATGTGCGCATATTTACTCCTACAAATCTATCAAGTATTAGATATTGTACAGTTTTTAATGTACACTTGCTTGCTTGCTGCGCAGACTTGTGACTGACCTAAAACAAAATAAAACAATATACCTGATTATTATTAATAAAATTTAACATAAAACACAATTCTTTATCAATACTTGGATGCAATTAGGGTATATATATATATATAGTTCTAGTTCATCTCAGACATAGCTGATTTTTCTTATGTCCTAAACGTGTGATATATTAAGTTTTGATACAGACCGTTGACATCAAATTTATGTATAATTGCAGAATTTTTTAATAGGTCCTTAGATGTGAAATTAGTGTTTATATGGAAAAAGTAAAACTTTTTTTTTATTAAACTATATATTTAATCAATTGCATTATATACCATTACCATCTATGCACTTATGCCGTTTTATAGGTAGTTCATCGATTTCATTGTTAAATAATATTGAAGGTGTAGGGGCTTTTTGGAAAATAATCCAGAGAAAAGATTTTATGTCCAATTTTGTCTCCTCTTTCTGACATATTTTTATTCCAGATTAGATTGGAAAGTAAAATCTCTTCGAAGACCCGTCTAACGTTCTGTACAACTGGAATTTTATTGAGAAGATTAGAGTCTGACCCGCAATTAAAGTCAGTTACTCATATAATAGTGGACGAGGTCCACGAGAGATCGGAAGAGAGTGATTTTCTCTTGTTAATCTTAAGAGATCTTGTCAAAGTGAGAAAAGATTTGACGGTGGTATTGATGAGCGCTACTTTGAATGCTGATTTGTTTTCGACTTATTTCAACGAGGTCCCCGTTTTGGAAATACCAGGTTATAGCTCTTTTTGTCTATATTAATATTATAAAGCGGAAAGTATGTTGTTTGTTAGTTTGAACATGTTAGTACTAGAAACTATCAGTCGGATTTTAAAAATTGTTTTTGTAGCTGATAGAGCAAACATTTAGGAGGGTTTAAGGCTATTATTTAACATCACTCTACCACCAATAGGAGTAAAAGTGTATTGAAAAAATGTACAAATGAGGGCAAAAATTGTAAAAAAAAAATTGTTCCGTAGTTGAAGAAAAAACTATTTAATATCAAGAGGTTCTAATATATTTTAGATATAAGATCCTAAAGACAAGTTTATGGGTTTTAGTTATTGATACAAATAGAAAATGGTTTTAGATTTTATGTTTAGCAGTAAATATTGTCTCATCTTATGTCTGTACATATTTGTATGTGAACAGTATTTAACTTAATCTGGAAGTTGTTATCCTACTGTATCTAGTAGTAACATGATTGATATAATAGAAACCTTCTCCATGGTAAAATATTAGTTATTAATGTGTCGAATTTTGTCAACATCTGTCTAGTAGTCACACACTAATGTATGTACAAGGTGGCAGGCAATCAATAATATTATTTTTTAGATTCTATAAAGATTATAACTTGTCTTATATTTAAGTAATAATGATTATATTATAGTTTAAAATATAATGGACGAGCTGACTCCACTTAAGTTTTATGGTATGTATAGATTCGTATAGATAATTATTCGAAACATTTATTATTTTTACAGGCAGAACGTTTCCCGTAGAACAAATTTTTTTAGAAGAAATTATGGAAGTAACTAATTACGTTTTGGAAGAAAACGGACCTTTTGCACGCAAAATTAAAAAAGGTTAGTTATAGCACTTATTTAACTCCTTTAGATTTTATTAAAGTTAAAACTGTTTCCTACAATTACGATTTTAATCAATTACAATTTTCGCATATAAAATGTCACTTAAGGGATTACGCATTTTAACACGTTATTGAAGGTAGTTGTTAAGTAGAAAGATAATATTGAGCCTTTTCAGAAAAAATAGCGTAAGCGACAATTGCACTTTTTCGAAGGAGGGTTTTTTCATCCCTAATTATAGGTATTTATGATATTATTACAAAAATATAGGACTTGTGTTCATAATCAATCACTGATCTTTTAAAATAGTGGTTTTTGACTCTTACGATGTTTTTCCTTATATATATATATATATATATATTTATATGAACAATAAGGTAAATTTACTAAAGTTAAGTAACTTCGACATTTTATGGAACTTGTCGGTAAATGGAGTGAAGTTAATTGGAGATTACACTGTATTTCAATATTATTCCCATATTGCACTATCGATTCGATATCTGTTTAGTTTCGAATGTTCCGAGCAAGACTATGTAACAAAAAAGCGATGATAGGTCAGTGGTAGTGTGTACGACTTCGCGTCAAGGGACGTGAGTTCGAATCCAAGCACCTACGATGAGCTTGAGCTTTCGGTGAAGGAAAACATCGAGAGGAAACCATAGCATGGTGGCAGGGCTTTTTCAAATGCCCACCTGGGTAGCTACCACCCTCAAGTTGTAAACCTGCCGCCAAATACCAATAAGTGTGTTCCGGCAGCTGCATTTGAGAGCCAGTCTCTTCACAGGTGTAGCGTGTCCACCAACTTGGGCCGTATCATCACTTAAGATCAGGTGAAATTATGGCCACAACGCTAAACCTTAAGTATAAAAAAAAAGGACTGAGTTGTGAAAAATTCATTACGGCAAGGTTAATAATGCGCTGTAGAACTATTATGTATAAAATATAACGTATTGGCACACCGCATACCGTGTTTATGTCGTTACTGAATGAGACTGATGAGGCATGCTTTCCCCTGTAACGCTCGCCCAGCGAGGATAGCAGTGACACGCTGACTATATCTCTCTCGCTCCCTTAGTCGACTTCACCCTTACAAGCGTTATTGAATATACATATATAAGTTACTAAAACAATTCGTAGGTAGAGATCAATCATATTTGGATTATTATAAAATAATAATAGGTTTTAAAAAGTATTATGCAGCGATGATAGTTCAGTGGTAGTGTGTACGGACTCCGCGTCAAGGGACGTGAGTTCGAATCCGCGTACAATGAGCTTGAGCTTTCGGTGAAGGAAAAGCATGGTGGTAGAGCTTTTTCTAATACCCGTCTGGCTAGCTACCACACTCAAGTTGAAAATCTTCCGTCAAATACCAATAGCATGTGTGTTTCGATAGTTGCACTTGAGAGCCAGTTCCTCCAAAGGTTTAACGTGTCTACCAACTTGAGCTGTATCGTCTCTTAAGATCAGGTGATATTACGGCCATGACGCTAAAACCTTAACTATAAAAAGAAATGGTCGTACTAGTTACTAATATTCGCCTTCTCGCTCTACACGTCATGTCCCATATTTTTGTCCACCAGAGTGACTACAGTTTTAGTAGAATTAATTTCGAAGAAGATATAGCTACTTTTTAAGGGTTGGTTCTTTATGGTGCAAAAAGGTTTTTTTTTTTATACTTAAGGTTTTAGCGTCATGGCCATAATCTCACCTGATCTTAAGTGACGATACGGCCCAAGTTGGTAGACACGCTAAACCTGTGGAGGAACTGGCTCTCAAGTGCAAATATCGAAACACACATGCTATTGGTATTTGGCAGCAGGTTTACAACTTGAGGGTGGTAGCTACCCAGGCGGGCATTAAAAAAAGCCCTACCGCCATGCTATGGTTTCCTCACAATGTTTTCCTTCACCGAAAGCTCAAGCTCATTGTACGTGCTCGGATTCGAACTCACGTCTCTTGAAGCAAAGTCGTATACACTACCACTGAGCTATCATCGCTTCAAAAAAGTTAAAAAAAAGTATTGTGGTTACAATACAGTCGAATGCAGTTTCCAATCTTTAAACAGTGCTTTCCTTTGAGTGTAGATCTTATACTGTAGTGGGACACTTATAATAATGTTCCATTTATTTATTTTATTAAGCCATACATAACATATTATAAACGATTACAGAATCTAAACTTACGAGATGTACTATGTTTTTAGCTGGTTTATTCCAATTTGCTTATACACACCACACATACAGTTGGTTGTAGTAAAATAAATTATATAAAGTTACATCAGTTTATAAATAAAAAATGAAATATTCAATTGTATAATGTTAAAATTATGACATGTATTTTTTAATTGTATATCGGAATAGATTTACATTTAAATTAATTATATCTATAGGCTCAGTATTGGCATAATAAGTATTGTAAAGTTCGATGTTGTTAAGTGAGCGACACATGCCGGGTATTGGGTTGTTGCAAGAGACGTTATTTTTGTAAAAGAGTATATGAAATAATTTAGGGGCTCGACCACAGACATTGGTGTTAAAAAATGCGAAAGTCAGTTTGTTTGTTCGTTACCCTTTCACGCCTAAGCCGCTGTTTCGATTATAATAATTTTTGGTACAGAGATAGATGGGAACCCGGAGACGGTTATAGGCTACTACTAGTTTTCACGAAAACCTTATTGGAAGTGGGCTAGATAGAGCGATAAACTTTGTATGAAACTTTCTATTACGTCATCCGATTTATTTGGCAAAATAAATATTAACGTGAGCAAAGCCGCGCGTAAAAGCTAGTACTTAATAATTTCAATTTGTGAATGCAATATATTATTTTCTAGGTGATAAAGACAAAAGAATAGACCTAGAAACGGAGTTAGAGACGTGTGACGTACGTTCTGAATCGACGGAACCGCCCAAAGTGTCGATACGCGATGAGAATCTGACAGTGGGGCAAATCATCGCGAGATATCCGAAATGCAGTAAAGTAACGTGCAAAAATATGTATCTCATGGATACTGAAAAGGTAACTTTCATCACTATTCGTTTACTGTTTTTTTTGTTTATGCAATAACATAAGTTTCAAAAACATGTATTTTAGTGCTACTGGAAAGGTAACTTCATTGCTATTATGAATAAGTTTATTATTACTGACAACCTTTGTTTTTTAACATTTAAGATTTAAACCTGAGAACCTTATAATTACTGTAAACGTAACTTCAATGCTTTTCGAGTTCTGTTTTTTTTTTTTTAATTATATTCAACATAATAACATAAAAGTACGTGGGTAATGAATAAGTTATTTCATCGCTTTTCGATAATATTTTATTTGTAAGCTTCACGTCACATCTCTCAAATGATCATTCGGCCCAGATGGTAAACACCATAAACTGACCTACTCGAATATCCCTATAGGTGAGTAGTAAGTAAATGGATTTTGCTAAAGCATAAATAAAAATGTATTTGGTTTAAAAAAAAATTACTAAAAAAAAATTATTCAAAAAACATGGGGTGCATGTTTATAGTTATTATGTATTGCATGGGCCTCATGTTTATCGTTTGCAATCTTTTATTTTATACTTTTTGGCCAATATAAAAATATGGTTCATTATTATCTTATTCTTAGAGTTATGTGAATAAAATTTTGATCTATTCTGTTCATCTGTTAGTCACATTAGAGCTATATTTAAGTATATAGCTGATTGAGAAGGTAGTTATAAATCGATTATAATTTTAAATTATAATTAAAATTTTCATCCTGTCATCCATTTCTGCTATGGTCCAAATTTCAAGTACAGTAGAACCTCGATGGGTTGAAAATCTCTAAATCTCGAAAAAATGTTTTGTTCCCTTCCCTTCCAACACCAAAACCTCCATTCTCTATAAGTCGAAAACTTTACAACTCGAATTTTTTGGCGTCACCCTTGATGTTCGACTTATAGAGGCTCTACTGTATCCAGCTCATCGGGTAGTTAGTTTAAAATCAATTACAAAATCAGACATATAAAAAAGCGAGTTAATAAAATCATTGTAAAAATGACGATAGTTTTAATTTTAGGAATGGGACAGATTAAGCTTACCACCACCATTCTATGGTTTCATTACAATGTTTTTCTTCACTAAACGCTCGAGCTTATGGATTCGAACTCACTTCCATAGGTATGGTGTCCTTACACGCTATTACTAAGGTCTAATTACTTCTCTATTTGATTATTTGTTCTATTTGAAATACCTACATCATTATTTTTCTATTTTTTTTTTCAGATAAATCTAGATTTAGTTGAACATGTCCTGACATACATTGTTGAGGGCGACCACAAGTGGCCAAGAGAAGGAGCTATTTTGATATTCCTTCCCGGGATACAAGAAATAATGTCCTTGCATGACCAGTTATCTGAAAGTCACACCTTCAGTCCAAAGTAAGTGCAGTTTATGTTTTGCAATAAACGAGTTAGTTATTACGGTGGTTAAAAAGGCATGGCTTAATTACATATTTTGACATGGTCAAACGCCTTTTAACTGTTCTCAAATATAATTATTTATTTATTAATAATGCTTCATCCACAGTAACTTACACTAATACATTTATACAAACAGTATATAATTCGTGGAAGTACAGCTATTTCATATTAACAAACAAATACTGCATGAACAAATATCTTGCACTACCTACATTATATATGTAAAGAAAACATTTCTCTTGAACTTACATTAGGCCGCATTGCATGATTTAACTGGCCATTGTAAAAAAAAAAAACATATAATGGCATTCGTAGATAATGTCACAGCTAAAGGAATAAAGAATAGGAAATAATTATTTAAACGTATTTTGACTATATTAGAAAATAAACTTTAAGTGTTGTTTAAATAAACACTTTTATTTGCAGTTACAAAGCAACTTATCGGTTATATAAATTTGTTCTTAAAGCATTATTATCTGAAAGCTACTGAACATCGACTTTCGTACCCCGAGATATATAACGAAAGTTTATAGATTGTAAAAAAGAAATTCCAATAATGAAAAAGAAAAACCCCATGCTCATTAGAAATCACTCGTTAGAGATTTATTTGGAGTTTAGATACATCAAGGAAAATCTTAAAAGATTTCCTAATGTTATGAGATAAAATTTTTTCTTATTTCGTTAGACTAAATCAGGGGTTCCCAATCTTTTTCAGTTTGCGACGCACATATATCTACCCTCATAAAATTAACTTGTAACAATATTTTCTTTTCAGAACTGGTAGGTATGTTCTTGTTCCGCTCCATTCAACGTTGTCTAGTGAGGAACAGGCGATGGTGTTTAGAAAACCGAAACCCGGTGCAAGAAAGATTGTTCTGTCAACTAACATAGCCGAAACTTCGGTGACTATCGATGATTGTGTATTCGTTATCGATTGTGGGCGTATGAAAGAAAAAAGGTAATTTTGTTTATATGCCAAATTGTTTCTTTAAAATTACATTGTATATTTTATAGCAACACTGCAAAGTAATGGTTATCGATGATTGTGTATTCGTTATCGATTGTGGGCGTATGAAAGAAAAAAGGTAATTTTGTTTATATGCCAAATTGTTTCTTTAAAATTACATTGTATATTCTATAGCAACACTGCAAAGTAATGGTTATCGATGATTGTGTATTCGTTATCGATTGTGGACGTATGAAAGAAAAAAGGTAAGTTTGTTTATATGCCAAATTGTTTCTTTAAAATTACATTGTATATTTTATAGCAACACTGCAAAGTAATGGTTATCGATGATTGTGTATTCGTTATCGATTGTGGACGTATGAAAGAAAAATGGTAATTTTGTTTATATGCCAAATTGTTTCTTTAAAATTACATTGTATATTTTATAGCAACACTGCAAAGTAATGGTTATCGATGATTGTGTATTCGTTATCGATTGTGGGCGTATGAAAGAAAAAAGGTAATTTTTTTTATATGCCAAATTGTTTCTTTAAAATTACATTGTATATTTTATAGCAACACTGCAAAGTAATGGTTATCGATGATTGTGTATTCGTTATCGATTGTGGACGTATGAATGAAAAAAGGTAATTTTGTTGTATGCCAAATTGTTTCTTTAAAATTACATTGTATATTTTTTATAGCAACACTGCAAAGTAATGGTTATCGATGATTGTGTATTCGTTATCGATTGTGGGCGTATGAAAGAAAAAAGGTAATTTTGTTTATATGCCAAATTGTTTCTTTAAAATTACATTGTATATTTTATAGCAACACTGCAAAGTAATGGTTATCGATGATTGTGTATTCGTTATCGATTGTGGGCGTATGAAAGAAAAAAGGTAATTTTGTTTATATGCCAAATTGTTTCTTTAAAATTACATTGTATATTTTATAGCAACACTGCAAAGTAATGGTTATCGATGATTGTGTATTCGTTATCGACTGTGGACGTATGAAAGAAAAAAAGTAATTTTGTTTATATGCCAAATTGTTTCTTTAAAATTACATTGTATATTTTATAGCAACACTGCAAAGTAATGGTTATCGATGATTGTGTATTCGTTATCGACTGTGGACGTATGAAAGAAAAAAGGTAATTTTGTTTATATGCCAAATTGTTTCTTTAAAATTACATTGTATATTTTATAGCAACACTGCAAAGTAATGGTTATCGATGATTGTGTATTCGTTATCGATTGTGGGCGTATGAAAGAAAAAAGGTAATTTTGTTTATATGCCAAATTGTTTCTTTAAAATTACATTGTATATTTTATAGCAACACTGCAAAGTAATGGTTATCGATGATTGTGTATTCGTTATCGATTGTGGGCGTATGAAAGAAAAAAGGTAATTTTGTTTATATGCCAAATTGTTTCTTTAAAATTACATTGTATATTTTATAGCAACACTGCAAAGTAATGGTTATCGATGATTGTGTATTCGTTATCGATTGTGGGCGTATGAAAGAAAAATGGTAATTTTGTTTATATGCCAAATTGTTTCTTTAAAATTACATTGTTTATTTTATAGCAATACTGCAAAGTAATGGTTCTGTGTCTGATGATAGGCATAGTTTATCTTAAAATAACAATGGCTGTCGAAACGTTAGAAATTTATTAGGATCCTTTGTTGTTTTTATATAGTTATCTGTTTAGGGTTATGGCCACCAAAACGTATAAATTTTTGAAGCGACCATTGTTCAGTTGTAGTGTGTACAACTTCGCATCAATGAGACGTGAGTTCGAATGCACATACAATGAGCTTGACTTTTCTGTGAAGGTAAACATCGTGAGGAAACCATAGCATGATGTTTTTTTTTTTTTTTTTTTATTCTTAAGGTTTAGCGTTATGTCGATAATCTCACCTGATCTTAAGTGACGATACGGCCCAAGTTGGTAGACACGCTAAACCTGTGGAGGAACTGGCTCTCAAGTGCTGCTGCCGGAACACACCTATTGGTATTTGGCGGCAGGTTCACAACTAGAGGGTGGTAGCTACCCAGGCGGGCATTAGAAAAAGCCCTACCACCATGCTATGGTTTCCTCACGGTGTTTTCCTTCACCGAAAGCTCAAGCTCATTGTAGGTGCTTGGGTTCGAACCCACGTCCTTTGACGCGAAGTCGTGCACACTACCACTGAGCTATCATCGCTTCATCATGGTAGGACTTTACCAAGGCCCGCCTGGCTAGCAACCACCCTCGAGCTGAAAATCTGTTGCCAAATACCAATAGGTGTGTTCCGGCAGTTGCACTTGGAAGCCAGTTCCTTCAGTGGTTTAGCGTGTCTACCAATTTGGGCCGTATCGTCACTTAAGATCAGGTGAGATTATGGCCATAACGTTAAACCCTAACTATAAAACAATAAAAAGATGACGTCATTATTATTCTAGACTTGCTGTTCCTGCGACTTCGTTCGAGTGGAATTAAAATTATTTAATTTCGCACCGTCATTCAAATTTACAGTAACTTATAGAGTTAACCGATTTTAATGTAACAAAGACTAAATATTATTTGAGGATACGCTTTACGATTTGCTTGCTATCGTTTTATCATAATCTTTGTACTTTAGCTGTGATGCGTGCACTGACTAACCTACAACTATTCCAGAAATATTGGAAATGGGTTCTGTTGGTGATCCTTTAATACCCTGGCAATTTTTTTTTTTAATATTTTCTATGGACAAAAACGAGTTTTCTACAGATTTATTATATGTATAGGTTCGATTCGAACCGGAACATGGAATCTCTAGACCTGGTTTGGGTTTCGCGAGCAAACGCTAAACAACGTAAGGGTCGTGCGGGTCGAGTAATGCCCGGGGTCTGTGTGCACCTCTACACCTCGCATAGATACCATCACCACATACTCGAACAGCCTGTACCGGAGATACACAGGATACCGTTAGAACAGTTGGTCTTGAGGATTAAAATATTGCCGCTGTTTCAAAACATGAGTATACATGAAGTTTTGGGTGAGTACATACATGATATTTCTAATTTTTATGTAGGGTAATCTAATTAAATAATTAATTAGAAAAGTTTGTTTGATAGAGGAATGCTTTAGGTTATTTTACATAACGCTACCATCAATAGGATTAGAATAGTTATAAAAACGGGCAAAAAAATATTAAACAGAATTTGAAGTCCACGCGAACGGAGTCGCGGGCACAGCTAGTATATTATATTTAATGGGAATAAAATATTTAATGCTCAAATTTTAAACGTGAATTTTAATGCAATGTTTCATGTTATAAAATAGGGTAAGACAGTTTTAATGGAAGTTCGTTATTGACGAAGATAAAACCATAGAAATTTATATTTAAGCACTTGATAACAAGTAAATAAACATTTGTACCATCGTTTTTGAAATTTGACCTACGCGGGGATGAAATAGGAGATGAACGTTTGTATGTGTATTGTTTGCAAATGCCCTACAAATATTAAAGTAACTATTGAACGTGGACAAAGTCGCGGACAAAAGCTAGTATGTTATATGTCTATATTTTTTTTTGGTCCAAGCATCTCACTCCTTCTTATTGATATGTAACTGTAAATGGAAGCGATATACAACTATCTATAAACTTTTTTAGAATTTAGTGGTAGTGTAAGAGCTTTTATATATGACACGTGTGTATTTAGTGGCTGTGTAAGAGCTTTTACATATGACACGTGTGTATTTAGTGGCTGTGTAAGAGCTTTTATATATGCCACGTGTGTTATTTGATAGATAAAACAATAGAGCCACCGACGAAACAGAACATAGACGGGGCTCTGTGCCGGCTCCAGGACGTGGGCGCGCTGGACAAGGGTTTCGCCCTGACAGCACTCGGCAAGCACTTGGCCGCGTTGCCCGTCGACGTCAGAATCGGGAAACTGATGCTGTTCGGGGCGATATTCTGTTGTGTCGACTCGGCTCTCACCGTGGCCGCTTGTCTCAGCCATAAGAGTCCCTTTGTCGCTCCCTTCGGTAAGAAGGTGAGTGGAATATATATATATATATAGTTTACAGGTTTAACATTATAGCTATAATCTCACCTGATCTTAAATGACGTAACGGTCCGAGTTGGTGGACACGCTAAACCTATGGAGGGGCTGGCTCTCAAGTACAACTGCCGGAACACACCTATTGGTATTTGGTGGTAGATTTTCAAGTTAAAGGTGGTAGCTAGCCAGGCGGGCATTAGAAAAGCCCTACCACTATACTATGGTTTTATCATGATTTTTTCCTTTACCAAAAGCTCAGGCTCATTGCAGGAATCGAATTCACGTTATAAAATAATTTATGTCAAATCTAATTTGTTGATAAAAATGTTAAAATAGTTTGGAAAATCCAAAAGTGCACGCCTTTTAATGTAATTGTAATTGAAGGTCATAGATTTAAGCATCAATAATAAATAGGAAGTAATCCAATGTCATTCTAGAGCTATTAAGAAAGAAATGGTCCCAATACATTCAGTTTTTTGGGCGTAATTGTTACCCATCCATACACGCAGACATCGGGCGTCCCGATTAAAATATTTAATTGTTTTTTAGTATATAAAGGAATAAATAAATTTAAAAATTATCTTGTGCGATAGTGAGGGCATTTCTCTTGATAATTAAACATTTGTATTGCCGTAAAACACAAGAGATTTAAAATAATGATTATTGAAGTCTCGAAAATAGCTCGACTTTGGAATGTTGAGAGTAATGAACAACCGCAAACACTTCGAGTTGTCAGGCGTACGAAAGACGAGTTTAGTTTGTATTTACCTATTTGTTATTTTTTCAGTCTGAAGCAGATGCTAAGAGAAGAGAATTCTCATGTTCTAACAGCGATCAGTTGACTACTTTAAGAGCGTACAGGGTAAGCTATGAATTATATATCGAGCCTTTACATAATCATTTCAAATCAATTAAATTCAATAATGTATTTTATTAACCTCCTAAAAATGGCATTTGTAATTGAGAAGTGGTATGTCAATAGCCACTATTTTAATAGATCAGGAGTTAATTATAAAGAACAAGTCATATGTTTTAATATTTATTCTCCTGTAAAAAGTGTAATTGTCGCATCTTTGTTATCTTAATACATGTTCAAATACAAATATGATGTGAGCTAGATAGAATATAAACTAGATGTACATGTAAACTGGATTGGATTTTATATTCTTTAGAAAGCGATGATGGTTTACTTGGTATTGTGTGCAGACGCCGCTTCGATGGAGTTTAGTTCCAATCCTGGCAATTAATCTGGGCATTATTTTAACATCGTATTGAAAGCATAGCATGATGATAGGGCTTTTTCTAATGTGCACCTGGCTACCTACCACTCAATTTGAAAATCTACTGTCAAATGAAGAAGAGAATTTTAGAAAATAGACTGGTGGTATTTCCTCATATTAGCGCATTCCAACAGACAAATTTCTCCGTTTTAACATATTAATAAATATTACGGGCGATTTCCCCCGCGTTAATATTGTTTTTGTCAAACAAATCGGATGACGAAATAAAACATTTAATACAAAGTTTATACCTCTCTTTACTCCACTTCCAAACACGGTTTTCGCGAGGAAAAATAGCCTGTCACCGTCAGCAGGTTCCCATCTATCTTTACTAGGGTGGCGCAAAAAAACCGACTATTTTTTTTTTCAGTCTACAGTGAAAAAATGTTAGTTTTTGATGTTTTAAGAGCCCTCTCCAAAGAACAACTAAAAAAAAAATTTTAAGAGGTCGCTCCAAATTTTTTTAAATTTCAAAAATCGATTTTTTTTTTCTCGTTACGGTAAAATTTTATAGACCAAAAAACAATAAGTTTCTGAAAGTTTCAGTTCAAAATTTAAGTTTTGAAAGGTCGCTCAAATTTTTTTTTAAATTATTAGTTCATTACTTTAGATTTTTTCGAGCGACCTTTTAATATTTAAATTTAAATTCCATACATTTTTTTCTTTTATTTATTACAATAATACATAAAAATTTAAAAATAAAAAAAAATCGATTTTTGACGATTTTAGAAATTTAAAAAAATTTGGAGCGACCTCTTAAAATTTTTTCTTAGTTGTTCTTTGGAGAGGGCTCTTAAAATATCAAAAACTAACATTTTTTCACTCGAGACTGAAAAAAACATAGTCGGTTTTTTTACGCCACCCTAATCTTTATACCAAAATTCATCATAATCTATTCAGCTTAAGAAACAATCTCACTTTCGCATTAACAACGTTAGTATGATTTTCAGTTTTTCAACGATAATATAACAAAATAAATTACGCGTTGCGTTGTTATTAATTACAGTACATAATTGATCTTCTGTTAACTGATATCTGGATTCTAGTTGATAATCGTTTCTTATATATGAGAATAAAGGACACAAGAACATGTGTAACATTTTGTACGGATTGATTATCACGTACGCAAAAGTTGATATTTTTTATTTTAAATCAATGCACATAATCAGCAAAGAAACTACGGCCTGTTAAAATTTGAGAACTATTGAAGGGGTCACGTCAATTTTTTTAATAATTTTATATGCATCTATAGAATTAATTTTTAATGTCAGAAATCGAGCGAGAGTCGTAATTTATCGCCATATTACAATTCAAGGCCGCTTCTTTGGCCAAAAAAATCTGCTCTTCCATTGCCGGGAATACCAACTTGAGCTTTAACCCAAATATTTATTATCGATTGCGTCGTAAATCATACCTTAGTGTTGATTATTATAACGCCATTGTTACAGAAATGGCAAGAAGCGTTGAAAAGAAGCAGCCATGCTGCTCTGGTGTTCGCTAACGAGAATTACCTCTCCCACAAAACGCTGATGATGTTAGCCGATATAAAGCATCAGCTACTCGGCCTCTTAGCGTCCATAGGTTTCGTGCCGGACATGCCGGATCTGAGGAAGAAAATGAGAAAGGATTCCGTTCTCAGCCTGACCGGTATAGATGTATGTATACTTTATAAATTGAGTTATATTCACAACTTATGTTTTGAACTGAAAACTTCTATAGGAGGGTTTGGATTGGGAGTAAATTCATCTAAGTCGTCATCGACATGGTCACGTGACGTGTCAACGTACACACTATATCTATTCCTATTAGTATAATTATTGTACTGTAAACAGTTTTGCTTTACAAGTTTCAATTTAAGATCAAATAATTAAAATTAGGATATCGAAAAATAACAACTGTTAATAGTTTTAAGTTTTCACTTCTGTCGGCGGTCCTCATGATATTCACGACTGCATTGAATTTTTTTTAGTTACCTACTTAATTTTTGTAAATTCTAGTTTGTACATGACTTATTCCACACGATCTAGTTTTACTAGACCTAATTTTACAAAATTTCGCTTTACAAGGCTTAATTTTTACGAATCTTAATTTTGATAAGGATTAATTTTAACAAGACTTAATTTTTACGCGCCTTAATTTTTACTAGACTTAATTTTTGCAACGTTTAACTTCTACAAGGCTTGGTTTGTACAAGAATTCCTTTTACAAGACCTAAGTTTGTAAGTCTTTATATTACAAGACTTAATTTTTATTTGAGTTATGTAATATGAGACTTAATCTTAAGATTACGTTGTTACAATTATACGGTCAAAGCTTGACAGATAAAAGCAATAGACAAGAAAACTCATGTGTATTAAATCGAAGTTAAGGACGAGCAAGACAATAAAAACCTAACCTAACCCAAATCTATTTCTACTTAAACAAAAATTTTACAAAATAAAGTTGTGGTAAATAATATAATTATACTAAAAATAGATATATTTAGTATAATTATACTATTTACCTTTTAGTATAATTATATTATATACCACAACTTTATTATGCAAAATTTTTGTTTAAGTAGAAATAGATTTGGGTTAGGTTATTTATATATATATATCAATTAATCTCTATTTCCTTTGGTCATCGCATCACGCGTGAACGAATGCAACAATTTCGCTAATTATTTTTTGTTATGTTAATTATTGTCAGGAGAAGGTTCTTATGAAAGAAAAAATTTAGGACGTTGAGTGGAAGATGAGAAAATTTACGAAAATTTATAAAAACTTAACGCCAATATAATTGCTAATACAACTGAAATAACCTAGATTTTAACTTGAAAATTGAATGCGGCTTCAATGATGGTTGTGTATTATTTTATTTACAGTTAAACATGAACGGGAATAACGATCGGCTGCTGGCGGCCATATTGTGTGCAGCGCTATATCCCAATGTGGTTAAGGTAATTATTTTATTATAATAAATAGGAAAAAATATTTTTATTGTAGAATATAATCGATGAATGAAGCGTATAGCATAATTCGTTTTTAATCGGCGATTTGATCATTGAAAGTAAAATAAAATGAAACTATACATTGTTATTTTTTACCGTCGATTAAAAATAAGGTATAATAGGTAAATGTCGTAACAGCGTATAGCATAGTTACATTTTGAAGTTAATCTGTTAATTTTAATTAAAATTGCAATTACGCAGCAAGCTTAGGTACATTTCTTTATATGAGATATAAGAAAGATAGTATATTGTAGTTTATTGAGATGATCTGTTCCTCTCATATCATAAATGAGAGATCTATATTTTTACATCTGATACGGCAGGTAATAGCTCAGCAGTAGTATAGCTTGTACGAACACCATGCCGATAGATGTGAATTCGAATCCTTTTAGCTGAGCTTTTTGAGAAGGAACACGTGATGAAATCAATACCATCGGTTATAGGGTATATTCTAATGGTCCACCTGGTTAGTTACCACCTTCAAGATTAATATACATGGTGTTAGGCAACCGCTCCTGAAAACGATCTTAGTACTAATATTACATTAAACACATTTTTTATGTTAGCACACTGGAAAAAAGGTTGATTTTGAAATATTTTTTTTATAGTTATAATTTAGCATTATGGCCATAATCTCACCTGATCTTAAGTGACAATACGGCCCAAGTTGATAGACACGCCAAACTTCTGAAGCGACTGGCTCTCAAGTGCAGCTGCCGGAACACACCTGCTGGTATTTGGCAGATTTTCAATTTGAGGGTGGTAGCTATCCAGGCGGGCATTAGAAATAGCCCTAACACTATGCTATGCTTTCCTCGCAATGTTTTCCTTCACCGAAAGCTCAAGCTCGTTGTAGGTGGATTCGAACTCACGTCCCTTGATGCGGAGTCCGAACACGTTACCACTGGGCTATCATCGCTTCAGCTTTAATTAAGCGGTGTTAAGTACACGGTTCTGTAAGGGACTACCCTCGCGGCCCTGAGCTGCTTACCTAATAAGGTCGTTGTTAGGATCACTAAATTTGTAAGACAAGACCTGTTGGTTAGTCAGGATCGTGAATCTTTTTCACTTACCAGCAGCAACCCAAGCCGAGGTTCGGCCGTTTTGGCACCCTCATGCCCGCTGCTTCGAGGCTGAGTGCCTTCAGCACTTGCCCCAAAAAGTTCGGTGAAGCTGTCAAAGCCCCCTGGGGCTAACAGCGTATGTCAGTTCGAAAAAAAAAAAAAAAAAAAAAAAAAAAAAAAAAAAAAAAAAAAAAAAAAAAAAAAAAAACTTTAATTAAAGAGGGCTTATTCAATTGGTCAGGTGCTGACTCCAGGGAAATCGTATCATATGCAAATCGGCGGCGCCATTCCCCGTCAGCCGACCCCGGACGAACTGAAATTCAAGACGAAATCTGACGGTTACGTTGCCCTTCATCCTTCTTCTATTAACTCTGCAGTTGGGTATTTCACGAGCCCCTACTTAGTGTATCAGGAGAAGGTGAAAACTTCCAGAGTTTTCATTAGAGAATGTTCTATGGTGCCGATGTTACCTTTGGTACTATTTTCAGGTGAGTTATCGTAGTTTTGGTGTGTTTATTTATAATAGGATTGTTAAACCTAGCAACTTTGTAGTTCCCTAAGTTGACCGCGACTCAGCTAAAAACAACATTCAGATTCGAGATACCTCGGTTTTCGTAAGAAAAATGAGGAAAATAGAAACCGTTGAGATTTATTAATACGAAAATACTAGTGTTTTTAGATTAGGAGCGAAAACATTTTATTCCTGTTTTTTTGTCATTTTAACATCGAATTCAATTCATATCATCGTAGCTGTTCGTATTGTCCTATTTTCCAGGATCGTCTTAATATTTGCTTCCTACCCGCTATTGCGACATCCTTTGGAAAGTAGTCCTGTAACCCAATAATATTATAAATAAAAATGCATAGATACCGTATATGAGCTTCAAAAGTGGTACACTGATTTTTGTGCCAGTTGGCGCACACAAGCATCTGTATCGCGTCGGCGTTCAACGAAGAAAGTTGTGTAACGATAATATTTGCAAATGATTTCAGCCAGATTCAAAGATGGATAAGTTTTGTATTAAGAATGAAGTTTAATTTCGTAAATCTTACAGGTTGTAACTTAGCTGTTGAATTACACAACGGTACGTTTATAGTGTCGCTTGAAGATGGATGGATTATGTTCCAAGTGGAGAAACATGAAGTAAGTCTATTTTACTATACGGTGGTGTAAAACGATCTTATGTCGTCTTCCCTGCATTTTGCGATGTTGCGATTGTGGAAAGTTTTTTGGTTTGTAGGTGGTCACCATCGTTTTTGTGATTGTATTGTGCTCACCATTAGAAACAGCCTAGTCACTATTTCGAGTCACTATTTTTATTTTAACTAATGTTTTCTTTATTTTACGACTTTTAGAATTTAACACCTACTGCTAAGATTTTATTAAAGTATTTATTTTTTAATTGTAACGTTTTACAAGGTAATATATATCTGTGTCAGAAAAACACTATAGATGGGTAATTCGTAAAAGAGTGCAGAAGAAAGAAACGTGCTTTAAATAGAGAGAGATAGATGAGCGCCTTTGAATAAGACGTCATAATTGGTCAATATAAAAAGCTCACTTTCTGATTTTTTAAATTAAATTGGATATGTTTCTTATATATTATAGGTTTAGCACTATGCCCTCAATCTCAGCAAATGTTAAGTGACGGTGTGATCCATGATGGTGGACATGGTAAGCCTGGTGGAGGGACTGGCTCTCATGTACATCTGCCGGAACACACCAATAGGTATCTGGCGACATATTTTCGACTTGAGAGTGATAGCTAGCCAGGCAAACGTTAAAAAACTCTCCTAACATGCTTTGGTTTCATCACGATGTTTTCCTTCATCGAAAGCTCAAGCTCATTGTAGGTGGAGTCGAACTCACGTTCTTTGAAGCGGTTTCCGAAGACAGTAACAACTGAGCTATCATCGCCCCAATTTCAATATGACTCCAACAAGTGACCAATTTTTCAAGGTCGATTATATTTACAGGTCGCAGAAATGCTAAAGATAATCAGAGTGGAATTAATAAACCTCCTGGAAGAAAAAATCAACGATCCGTGTCTCGATCTGTTACATTACGAGAAGGGTAACAGAATAATTAAAACAATCGTTCAAATAATATCAAAAGATTAAATTCATGTTAATTTATAGTATTTTGTCCATCCTTAATTAAGTATTTATTATATACCTTTGCATTTTACACCTGCAAGTAGATGTTTTTATAACTTTATAAAAATGTATTAAGGACGTTTTGTCTTGGAAATCATAAAATGAAATAACTCCTAATAAATTTAATTTATTTTTAGTAAGAAAATATAACAAAAAAATAAGTACATTACAATAAATTTCATGACTTATGTACATTTCTCCTTATTTCAAATTCTTTCTATTATTTTTAGTACATTATTTTGTGTAAGTCAATAAAAAATAGACTCACTGTATTAAACCGCTAAAACCTATTTAAAAGCTTAAAGAAGTGGTAACAATCTTTTCCTTTTTTAATTTATATGTATTACACCTTGAATAAATCCAAAATTCAAGCCGATTTGAATGCGAAGTTTGGACCTCTAAAAATTCTGACCAATGGGACGTTAAATTGCACAACAATTATTATCAATATCCAAACAAACTTTTATAATTTGTAATTTTATTTATATATATAGATTCCGTGATCAAAAATTCAAAAATAAATACAATTTTATGCATACTTGAGACATATGTAAATGTCTAAATTTTAACAATATTGTAAGATTTCATACAACTATTCATTAGTATATGTAGATCATAATAGGACAGTAATTTGTTTGCTCTAAAATTATTTACGTTAATTTGATATATTACAATTTATGTCCGTTATTGGGATAAATCAATATAGTTAACATAATGTGTCATTAAATTTTTCGAAATAAATTTTTGGTAAAGCTGTATTACAGGTTTTCATGTTAATAAAGTTAATAATTTAAAAGAGTTTATGTTCTTGTTAGTTACCAGTTTATTTTAGTTTTAGTTGATCGTGGTAGTGTAAAAATGTACTGTATATAATTAGCCAATTTTTTAGCAAAATGTTGGAGAAATAGTTTATCCAGGTCCCTGCATTTTCACTCTGTAATTTTATCACTGACAATAACTTTTATAGGAAGTCACGAGTGTATGTAATAAAAGAGGACAATATTGTTAAAAATATTTGTATGTTGCATAGTTAGACCATAAAAATAAGTCACTTCGATACAATTCGTTTCCGAAGAAAGGGGCAGAATAATATCTAGTATTGATTAGATAAAAGTCCTATCAGTTTAATAGACTGACCAATAAGGATAAAGATCACGCTAAACGTAGCGCTTCATGATTGGTTAAAAAATAACTGTATGGGTGTACTTATTTTTCTTGTGTATGTGCAATAAAACACGGACTTAGTAGTGTGTGGAAATAAAGCTTATATATTTATTGTCAATGTCATTTTTCTTTCATTTCAAAACTTTTATTATAAAAAGTAGGTGCGCAACAAAAAAAAAAAGAATAGGTAAGTTAAGCTTTTGCAGATCCTATATATTTTTGAACTCCGAAATATATTATTTTTAACTACCTTTCGTCATTCTAACTGAGGACAATTTCGTTAAGTTTGATGAGTAGGCTAGAAAGCATATAAGAAAAAAAACACAAATTTTTAAATACGTACCCCAAAATAAAGTGTTTCACTGTTTCAATAAAGTTTACAAATTTTTGCGTTTCATACTCAACGCAATCAACATAGACAGAGCCGGATTTAGGTGAAAAGAGGCCCCGGGCCAGGAGTTCTCAATGTTTTTCAATCCGCAGCGCACGTACATGTTTACTATTTTGTCGTGGCGCCTTAAACTATTTAACTGGTCGAAATAAATAGGTACAGTGATACTGGTTGGGTTGATGGACACAAAAATTTAAACATCCACATTATGAATCTAAACTGTCTTTTATATGAATATAAAGTTAACTATTTCTGAGCACTTAGGTAAGTATCGCGAGCGCTCGAAATTTAATTCTTTAATTTGTACCCACGAACATTTGAGGTTTCGAAGAATGGTAAAGAGAATCGCTTCACGGCGCCCTGCTTCATCACTTTTTACGGCGCACACTTTAGGAACCCCGGCCCTAGTCTATTCCACTTATGGTCGGACTTGTACCGCTTTTTTGTTTGTAAATGTAATTAGAGTGTACGTAAAGGTCCTTTGACCTTTCGCGCTGATCTTAACCAATACATATTTATGTTTCTTTTTTATTCATATGCTATTTAATTTATCGCTATTTTGGCCCAGTCTACACTGTTTTTAGAATAGTGTAAATTTAATTTTGCTAACAAATTGACCCTCTTGGTCTTATGGCCGTAGGCTGAAACCTAGTTAGCCCATAGAAAAATCCGGCCCCTTTTCATTGGCTTAAAGTTATGGTCATAATCTCATCTGATGTTAAGTGGAGATGTGGCCCAAGATGGACACGCTAAGCCTAGTGGAGGGAATAGCTCTCTAGTGCGGAACACGTATGTATTTGGCGATAGATTTTTAACTTAAAGTTAAAAGTAGCATTCGAAAAAGTCCTACCACCATGATATGGTTTCATCACGATATTTTCCTTCCCCGAAAGCTCAAGCTCATTAAGGTAGATTCGAACTCGCGTCTCTTGACGCGGCGACCGTACGTACTACCAAGCAAGTTATCATCGCTTCAAAACATGAACATAGAAGGTTTCGAGGTGAAATATTGTAGACATCAATCACATCTTGTTCGGACAGAACGGTTGCGGTACCCCGCCGCACGGACCCCTAACTACCGTCGGTCACAGACTTGTACGTAATATTTCATCTGAAGGTAAAAAATTGGGAAGGCCTCCATTCTCGGTCGATTCCAATAGTGTCGGTCCCGAGTCGTAAAACGCACGTGTTTTTGGCCGCGCTACATGTGTATTTTAAAGGGCAAACTTTTGGGTTAGTAACGTCCGAGTGTGTTTTAGTACGATTAGCATAGATAAGAACAAGCTCTAGAGATGATTCTAACCTATTTCCTTATCATATTTGGGCGATCCCAGTTTGACGGGTGTCTTAAAATACAATCCTTATTCTTATTGCTACTATACTAGTACTAGTGATGTGTACATACACTACTACTGCTACTACTACTAGTGACATGTGAAAATGAGTTTGTTTGTTTGGTACGCTTGCACGCCTAAACCGCTGAATCAATTATTATGAATCTTGGTATAGAGATAGATGTTATCTTGGAGTCGGTTATAGGCTACTTTTTCTCACGAAAACTTATTTGTCTTAAACTTTAGAATAATAGTATATAATTAATAATAAAAGTATGAATATTATATTTTTTTAATCTGATCTTAAACTTAATGGGGCTGTAAATATAATATAGAGAAATCTACTAACTAACGAAACTAAAAATTGTCATGCAGTTGATAAACAATAAACATCAGCTAAAAAGGGTTTTTAACAATTCACAAATGAATTAATTACTAGAGTTTGATAGTAAGATTGTTTCTGTATCAATCCATAAGTAGAATTCCTTGACAAAATTAATATTAACTCGGGCGGAGTTGCGATTAAAATCTAGTTGTATAAATAATTTAAGTATAAACGAAATCTAAATACAAATGTTCATCTAAACTTTCGGAATAACAATTTGCTCCATTTAATTGTATTAGACAAACGTAGCTGTTTCCAAAGTTATTTAGTTGGTCTTGATGCAGTTTGAAATAAAAATATTTAAAATTTAACTATGTTAAGTAACCGCCATCTTATATAAAATGTTGTAAATATAATATCAAACTTATAAGGACACTAGATGTCACTTAAACAAATAACGCGTTAATAAAATCTTATTAGATTTTGTAGTTTTTCTATAAGATATTTTTTATACGGTCAGACCTACTCCATAATTTCTTATTAGGCGATTCAATTGAAAAACCAGTTGCCAAGTATTCATTTATTATTATATTTGTTGCAACTAATCTCTCTATACATGTTACCAAAATGAAGTATTTTGAACGAAATTCATGATCAATACTTAGTACCTACGTGACTGCGTAAAAAATATTTCACTTGTTAATATTGATAAGTACAGGGATTAATTAATGTATTCAATAATGAAACACACGGATAATAATAGAAAAATTCAAACTAATATAGTAAATTAAAAAAAAAGATATATCAAATACCATTGCGTATCCATATTAGTATATCGTCGTGTTCACCATCCGACTATTCGGAATCGCGTCACGTACCGGCCGGCCCGTAATTGGCGCCATTTACCGCGGCCCGTCCGCATCTCGTCCTCGTATATGTTTTCGGCCTTTCCATTCCTTCGAACACTTCGGCGGATATTGTTTAATATTTTGTATATGCTAATAGAATATATGAAACGTACTTACTTATTAAAATATTATTATTACACTTAACATAAGTTGCAATATATGTGTTTATATACGTTGTAAGTTAAGAATTACATGATTTTTTAATATATAAAAATTTCGCGTCATGTAGCTTGTCCGCGATGAATTCCTAAACTACTGAACCGATTTAAATCAAATTTTGCACATTGTGTGGAGTTTGATCCAACTTGGGAGATAGGATACTTTTTACCTCGATAATTGTTCATAACGTGATGGATGTCGCTGTAGTCGATGTGATTGACTACTCGAAAAAGCAGAACAAGGTCTGCCAGGTCAACTAGTAGTATATATTTCATCATATATCATAATAACGTAACGAATTAAAGTTAATTAGTTATTGAAAGTTATATATCGAGATGCAGCAATTAAATTGATAATTATAACAATACTGATACTTTTACATTATTAGGTATTGTTATTTTTGTTGGAAAGATATCGAAAAGTTAGGTTTCTCTTGTGTTGGCTTTTAAAATAAAATATTTTTTAGATGTTCCAAATACTTTATTATCTAGGTATTGAATAATAACTGAGATGAAACGCTCGGCTTTGTGACACTCGTTCGGGTTAAGTCGGCTCGAGTTGACTAAGGCAGCGAGAGAGATAATCAATGCGTTACAAGCTATATACGCTCTGATTGTTACATTAGTGAGCATGATGAATCAGTTGCATTCAGTATCGGCATAAACACCGTATGGGCTGTGCTAATACGTTTTATTTAATACGTTATAGTTGTATTTCGTAGATATTACTAACCTCACCTTGATGAAGTTTTCAATACTATAGATTAATATTTGGTAACGATCTGTTTTTTGTTGTGTTTGTCTAATACATACTTCCTAACATTAAAAATAATTATTGTAAATTTTGATCTTCACATTTACCAAGATTGAAAGTAGGAGTATATCATATATAGTATTATATATAAAATATATGGTAGGAATATATTTTACAAGCTGGCATTTACATGTAGGTATATATACTAGCTGTGCCCGTGGCTTCGTTGGCGTAGAACTAAATGGTAACAATTTTTGTCAGTTTTTGTATCTTTATCAATACAGCTATGCTCCTAATGGTAGCGTGAAATTAAATAGTGTAAAGCCTTCAACTATTACTACGATATAAAACGCATAAAAATGTTTGCTGAAAAGCTTTCGAAACGTCGGGATCAACATTAATAAATAACCTCGATAAAAGTCGTTTAAATTAGTTTTATTTCGATGAATAATATTCGCGTAAACATAAGAAATCATAATGTTTTTCACACCCACTTGGTAATTGCTAAGATTTTCGCATTCAAACTAACTTTTCAGTTTTATAATATTAATATATAATTAACATAACATTTATAACAATTAATATAATATTTAGGATTATAAATTTTCGATTTATATTAAGCACTAGCTGCCCAGACAGACTTCGTTCTGTCAAAATTTAATAGTAAAAATTAAATAAATGCAAACGTGAAAACGATACTAAAATTGAGAATAAGATTTCTTCATTTATAATTGCTTCGTAAGTTTCCATTGGTATACAAGTAATCTAACTGTGCGTAAATCGTTATTATCAAACGGTCGACTGATTTCATTCTCCAACGAGGAATAAATCAACGCAAGAACCGAAAGCCGACAATAAATTTCGTCCCAATCCTGGTCATCGCCGACCCTAAAGGCGTTTTAGCGCTAACCCTGGGACGGACCTTTCCGCTAAATAAATCCCTTATCTGCATACGGCAAACCTTTCTAGGGTCCGGCTTAATAAATTCAGGTTGGGTCTTGCAAAGTTTTGTTTTGGAATATTATAGAGTTGTTCGTTTTGAACACTCAACTAAGTGTATTCATTTACATATTATGTAAATTAAATAACAAATCTTGAGTAACTAACTACATACTGAAGTGTATTTTAAATTAGTGAATCCGTTATATGAAAGCCTACACAAAAAAAGCAAATTTGGTTAGCAATTTTTTCTATCAAATTTAAAGAGTATAAACATATATATATGTATTATTCTTTTTAAATATATCCATATTAACAATCTATATTGCTAGTCAGAAATTAAACTAAGGTAATAAATTTTTGAATTTATGTATATAATTGTATCGAATAAATTCAGTAACTACCTTCTGATATTGAATTGTATTTTGTCTGTATTTGTGAACTAGGTATAGGAAATAGGTTATCGTATCATACTTCTATAATATTTTTTTATAGTGATTCAAATCCTTGGTTACTCTGTTGTAATATAAATTCTAAAGGTCTTCAAGACTTGAAAATGTAATGAAAATTGTATTTTATTAAATAAGTAAAGACAGTACTTTTTTATACATATTATAACGATTAAATATATGCTACACATAAACATTCGGCAAAACTGAGGTAAAAAAGGACGAAATTTATATTGTTTATATGTTTAGCGATTGTTAAAAAACGATATGAGCCAAGACGGTAACATCACAAACTTAGTGTGAATGGTTTACAAGTTTAAATCATTACATTTTGTACGTCACAGAGACTTCCATTTAGTTCGTCGTATTTGAAGATCAGTGAGCATAAATTTTTGTGATCAATATAGCAGCAACACCGTTGTTTTTAGATAGAACTGTGGTTACCTACCATCGGATACACTACTAGTCAATAAAAAAAACATGCAAGATGTTTTATTAAACAAAATAATTTTTGTTTCTACTTTACAACCATATAATTTTATAAAAAAAAATTATAGTTATAGTTTAGCGTTATGGCCTTTATCTCACCTGATCTTAAGTGACGATACGGCACAAATTGGTAAATACGCTAAACCTGTGGAGAGACTGGCTCTTAAGTGCAACTGCCGGAACACACCTATTGGTATTTGGCGGCAGATTATCCACTTGAGGGTGGTTGCTAGCCAAGCGGGCATTAGAAAAAGCCCTACCACCATGCTATGGTTTCCTCACGATGTTTTCCTTCACCGAAAGCTTAAGCTCATTGTAGTTGGTTGGATTCGAACTCACGTCCATCTTGACGCGGAGTCCCTACACACTACCACTGAGCTATTATCGCTTCAATATTCAAAAAATCAAAAAAATATAACTAAGTTCTACAAAAAATCAAGTTATTAATAGAATGCCATGAAAAGTATATGTAACTAATTTTAACTTTCATTTAATAAGGTATTTTTTTCCACTGCCTTCTTACTCATAACTAGAATTACTGAATGATTTCTTATATTTTCTTATGTTTACGCGAGTATTATTCATTGAAATAAAACTAATTTAAACGGATTTTATCGCCGTTATTTATTAATTTTGGTGCCAAAGAACACCGGTTCCTACCTAGGATGATTCGTGAGGCTATTGAAATTAAAAAACATTTAAATTTCAATAGAGAGGAGGTGGTTGGAAGCTAGCACAAGCCTGGGATCCGATTATATGTTTAATTAAATCGGAACCCAAAAGACCAATTGCCAGACCTCAAGACACTGTGAGCTCTTTCTGTGTAGATCGGAACACTATCAATAGCAGGGGATCAAAATTAATAAATAACCGCGATAAAATCCGCTTAAATTAGTTTTATTTCATAGCATTACTGATAATACTTATATGTTGTGCACTTATAAAATCGGTAATATAATTAAAAGACGTTTAGATTTATGGTGTACATTTATTTTATTACACACTTCCTTTTCTCAACTAATGAAAAATAAAATAAACATATTGATTATTGTATCATCTCTTAACAAATCCGCGTAGGCATTTGTTCATTTGAAAGGCGGTCGAGCGAGACCGCTCCCAAATCAATAGTAATTCCTTGGGTAATCCCCTGCTCACTGAAAAATACATAACAGAATTCAGGTATTTACTTGTTACAATATCAATATCCTCTTAAATCATATTCTATTATATATGGATACCTACCTATATAAAGTATCCAAATTTATGTAAGAAATGCAAAAGTAACTCTTGTTATATTTTCACGCTTAAATTGAGGTATATATGTTGAGATAGATTAGATATTTTAAAAGGAAAATTTAAGTCTGCCGAATAATTTATTTTTCCGAAAAACTATACGGTATAATGTTGTTCCAATAGTTTCTTGAATCCTCTGACTAGTAAGTATATCTGGTTGTATTTGTTGTAATTCGCAATAAATACGCTAGTAACTATACATCTGTTACGTTTTAATGCGTAGAAAACTGAATCAATTTTGATGAATTTTGCTATAAAGATAGATTAAAATTTAGAGAAGGATATTGCCGCGAAAATAAAAACTATTGACGTGATATGGGGATAAATGTTTGTATAGAGATCCCAACATTGCTCAAATTAGAGTTATTGTAATACACATTTATTTATACATCTGAAAAGAAATTAGAAAAATGCAAAATTGTATCGTTAGTATATAGTAACTAACATACTTACCTACCTACTTATTTTAAAAAAGGAATAAAAGGTACGGCTTAGTCAGTATATGAGTCAAAGTTAAAATGCTTGCATTATGTTCCACCCCTTAGAATGAATCTATCCTATTCGTTACACTGAAATGTGAATAGTACATCTCTTTCTAACACTGACCGGTTGACCATTGGCTGATCATAAGGGATCTCGTTTTAGATGTAAGTAGTTATCGTATATGTTCAAGGCGGTAGGCGTAAAATAGTTTTAATATTTTTAATGAAAGGATTTTTTTCTATAATTTTCTTATATGCTATGTATTTTATTGAATTAGTAAAGATCATTAATAAACTTATACAGTATTTACTTATACAGTAAATAGTAAAATATAAGTTAGCGTAAAAGTCAAACCGGTGTTATGTGTCACATAGTCTACAGGATTGCATAAGGTAGGTATAACTAACTTAATTTGAAATAAATACCATGCGTGTATAATCTATAAAGAATTATTATTCATCGAAATAAAACTAATTTAAACGGATTTTATCGCGGTTATTTATTAATTTTGTTCCCGAAGTTTCGAAAGTTGTCCAGAAAAGTTCATGTTACTGTGTCTACCTTCAATTTCATTTTTGTTATTCATAGAGTTTCGATCTACGCAGAAAGAGATCACAGTGTCTTGAGGTCTGGTAATTGGTCTTTTGGGCTCTGGTATGATCTGCGTAGATCGGAACTCTATGAATAACAAATATTAAATTAAAGGTAGAGTAAAATGAACTTTTCTGGGCAACGTACAAAGCTTTCGAAACGTCGGAAACAAAATTAATAAATGACCGTGATAAAATCCGTTTAAATTAGTTTCATTTCGATGAATAATATTCGCGTAAACATAAGTAATCATTGTGAATTATTATTCAATTTGCATGATTTTAATGTAATACTGCATTTCATTCAGATAATTTTGTGCCAAGCAATCCTTTAAGTAGGCTTGTGAATAAAAAAATGTATATATATATTTCTAATGCATTCCTTTAAAAATTAGTTACTTTTTGTGTCAAAAGCATAAGATTCATATACATTCCTTGCTCTTTGACCTGGGAATGAAGACTTGTTTCCAAAAAAATCTTTACTGGTTTTTGACTCATTAATTATTATTATAGTTAAAATAAATCTGGTCCACGGATAAATTTAGAAGATTTATTACGTATAACATTCAGTGATTACTTCTAAACACGTTTAATACAAAATGAATGTATTTTTCTGTCGTTAATACTTTCAAACAAATAGTAAAGACATGTACGACCGATAAATTCAAAGTTACACTCATAAAGTGCTAAAGCGAAACAACAACTGAATATCCAGTTATATTTAGTAGGTACAGGGGACAAAATCTGTTATATCACTTTAAACACCCATCCCTCCGTAAAGTTTTAGGTCGAAACCGGGTCCGTCCGGGACCCGACCTTCGCAAAACTACAATCTACAACTACTGATAACAGAGAAAACATAGGCACAACTCTGTTTAGAAATTACGCAGAACATGTATATCTATAACTATAGATGTTGACGTTGTAAATATTTATTAATCCTTAGGGAATTTCTTTGATAATTTGCAGCATTTTTTAATAAACGTACAAGGAGTATGACTTTGTTAATGTCGTGCTTTGAGGGTGACTTAGTTATTTAGCCTAATAGTATTTACATTTGCTTTAAAAGAAAAATAGTAACTAAAATGAACATTTTGTAGACATATAAATGACGTATTCCTTCAACAAGCGCACTGTACTGTGTTTGCTTAATTGTTTAACAAACTGTTGGTACGTGTAAGACATTCGTTGTCTAGTATCAAATGGACACTGTGCATCCGGGTTCCAGATTTTTGGCCTTGTAACCTGGAATAGGCGTTTGGTCAAAGGCCGATTGAGACAGCACGGGACATGTAGTATATGCTCTAAAGAGATCTTCGTTTCTATGTGACAATAAAATAAAAGTGCAAATTTCGAACAAAAATATATAAATTTGAATTCTTAAAATGAAGCAAAGGTCGACAAAAATATCGACCGTCTTGGCATTTTACAGTTTTGAGTCTTATCGGTAGGTATTATTATATCCACAATATATATAATTTATCTATAACCTATAACGAACAAAAAAGGAACAGATATAGGAAGATTAAAGTTTACACTTGGTAATTATGAATAAATTATTCGTCTTGTTGTTTTTGATATTCCAATATTGAGCTTTCTTTCTATATATATGTATAGAAGATAAGAAGAAGAAGATCAAAAGATTAATTTGCGAAATCTTAATACTGAAAATATAAGTAACTTTGTCATTGGTGACTAACTACATCTGTATTTCAGTACTGTAAGTACATTACGTAATTTACAGGAAGTCAAGAGTGCACTTTGATTGTTTATTTAGGAACAGTTAGTATCTACTGAACCTTACGGGCTTAGGATCACCTTGTTACATGTACATAGGACAATTTCTGTTAGCACATAGAATGCTTGGAGAAGACGTCAAAGGACTGCTAGGTTGGTAAAGATCAGTACTTAACTGTCAGGCGATGATCAAGTGCTGGGAGAATAAACTCTTTAAAAGTTTCCAATTTCAGACTTTAACGGGAAAATAGACTGTATTAGGATTAATTCCTTAATATGTCTTATAAAGGCTATAATTTACAGTAATAAATATTTAGTAATTGATGGCTTAGACGGTTTAGATTATTTCATTATAATATTTAAGTATTTAAGTATGTCTGGATAGGTCATAGTTATTTTTTTTAATACTCCGAGTATAGTCCGTTATAGTTCAAAAACATCTAGGACATTAAAAATACAGGCAATGGGTTCTTACGTAATTTTGAAACATATAAGTCTGCTCTATGTTAGTTTCGTTCCATTTCCGAGCAGTCCGCACGTGCGGGCGGCATCGCTCTGGTCGTAGCGGGCGGGGGTTTGGTCACTGCTTGAAATATACATATGGCGCGTTTAACTGAAAGGAATAGGGCTGTCTTTATAGGAAAAAACAAGTTCAGAATATGTGGGAAACATTCTGGTAGCATTCGATTTTATTCTCTAGATTTGTATTATTTTAAAGTGTCTATATTTATTGTAATTAATTGTAATTGATATAAATCTTAGTGTCACGGATATGTACAGAAAATCATATATATATTAATTATTTATTTCTCATAAACCTATCTGATGTCAATTTGATGTATTTGAATCACACTTGTGGGTACTTAGTAACATATTTTTAACTCGAGAGTTGATAGTAACTCGGCCAATAATACAAAATTATTTACCATTATGCTCTGATTTTATCACAATATTATCCTTTCTAGAATGCTCCGGTTATTATTAGGACTCAAACCGACGTCTATCGACTAATTATAATTATTTAATTCCACTACACAATGTAAGAATAAATAAAAATATACATACATTTGATAATTTATTACTATAAACAACTAAAACAGCAATAATTCGAACTAGAACACCTACAACTTAAACCGTGAATGTATAAGTAAATACATGTATTTATAATCCTTGATCAGCATAGTGAATAGGGAATGAAATACCATTTAAGCCAATAAAGAATTATCATTGAAATTGAATATAAGATCGAATGTATATCAAGGGGATGCTGACCGTTGACCTCACCGGGTCATAAACCTGTTCCCTACGTGCCTTTACAAAAGATGAGATCAAAACTGTAACGAGGGATGCTGCGAAGAGGTCGTCGGTTCAATTATTTAGATGAATTGTAACAAATACAACATAAAATGTTATGAACAAAATTAGGGTGATAGATAATTTAAATAATGTGTGTTTATTGTGACCGAAAAAAAGACATCTTTATAAATGTAACGACTGCTTTGTTATTGAAAATAACCGCATTAAAGTATGAGACACTTAACATGTTTGGATAATTATATAGGAAGAACTTAGCCACACAATTAAGTTATAAACCTATTAATGACTTTATTCCACTATATAATAAGAATAATTACATGGCCTTTCTATGGTATGACATAATAGTATTTCTTCGAGTATTTCTTAATATATTTATGAAATACGTAGCAGTAGTAATTTGTGTGGGTTGGTTTAAGGCTAAGTAAGATTTTTGATTCAGTTTCTAATATTCATTTCATCAGTATCTCTTTTTAATTACCTAATTCTTTGACTAACGTATACAAAACTGAATATAAAACTGTAGATTTGGCGGTTACAAACATAGATTCAAATAGGTTTAGGTTTGCACAAAGTTGATCCATACCCTGGGTCATCTACGGTAAACTTCTCTTTTATTTTAAATAAAATATATATTACTAACTTTTAACCACGGCTTCGCTCACGTTGATAAGACAATAAAAAGTTTCAACAAGTAAAACAAAATTTAATCCTCTCTTTACCCCTATTCCAATAAAGTTTTTTGCGTGAAAAAGTAGCCTATCACCGTTTTTAAAACTTCCATCTATCTCTATAGCAAAATCCATCACATTCGATGCAGCGGTTTAGGCGTGATAGCGTATAACAAACAAACAGACTCAATTTTGCATTTATAATAATAGTATGATTATTTTATCTATTAAATAATATTGGTATAATACACCACATATATTGGTATTTACAACCTATTATGTCTATGTTTGCATATATTCTTATGTGATTGAAGAATCTTGCATAACTTAAGTGGCAACCCTGAACAGTATCGCTCGGCGTGTCAGATAAGTAACGAGCGTACCTCGCCACTGTCTTGATGTAACACATTTGTAACGCGTAGATGTAAACACAGATACGAGTGCCGCCATTCAACACTCTCTATAGCAATTTCCTTTCGCATACACTCCCAGAGTGAGCGTTCTCTTCGAAATTCATGCAATTTATTATAAATATATTTTTTTATCCTAGCTCGGCAAAGTGACTGTAGTTCACCTGATGGTAAGTTTCAGTACAGTCCAGTAGCAGCAGTGACTGCGGTAGGGGTAAATGTCCTTCGTCAGTCGCAACTTTCTTGTCGGCCCACTGAATGTCTCTTCACGCCTCGTTTAAAAGATTCATATTATAACAGGAGGGAACACCCAGATCGGTAGACGGTTCCACAGCTCTACTGTGCGACAAAGAAAAGACCTTTCGAAATTTTTGGTTCGCGTCGGGATGGAGGTTATGGTAAAGCTGTGGCTCCGTAGTCCAGCACGGGTGGATCTACTGTGGAAATGAGAGGAGGGGATTAGGTGAAATAACTCTTCAGAGCATTAGCCAGGATATAATTGATACAACACGCTAAGCAGGGCTATATCCCTTCGCAGTTGAAGCGGTTCTAAGTTCTTGATAATGACTGGATCATTCATCATGCGGACAACCCGTCGTTGCAGCCTGTCCAGGACATCTAGGAGGTAATTTGCGGAACCGTCCTAAAGATGCGAACAGCCGAACCTGAGCCTTGTAAAGAAGTTACAGCTGGTTGGACGGGAAATACTGTCGCACCTTGGTCAGGATTCCTAGCCTCTGTGAGGTGCTTGATATGAAGCTCCCGATGTGATCCGTAGAATTGAGGTCGCTGCAAATATCAATACCATATAGTAGATAATATCCTATGGATTTTATTTAAGTACTCAAAGTAAAACGAGTGGTAATCAAATTACCATTTTTTTAATAGTATATAGGTTTAGCGTTAAGTCCACAATTTTACCTGATATTAAGTAACGATGTGGTCCAAGATGATGGACACGCTAAACTTAGTGAAGGGACTGGCTCTCAAGTGAAATCGTCGGAACACACCTATAGGTATTTGGTGGCAGATTATCAACTTGGGGATGGTAGATAGACAGGAGGGCATTAGGAAAAGCGCTACCACCGTGCTATGGTTTCTTCACGATGTTTTCCTTCACCACAAGCCCAAACTTATAATTAGATTCAGTACAACTACCTACTTACCTTGTACAGTTTTATGTTTAAAAACATTTGCGATATAAATAATGAGGCGGCATTATTTGTATCTGCTATTTACACGAACAGTTTATTTAACGGAATAAACGGGTTACAAAGTGTGTAAAGCGATCCAGGGTCCGCCGGGTAAATTAATGGATGATTCGCCGTGAGCCGAACGGGCGGTATTTCAGCCGCTCACTAACCCCTGCAACCTTCCATCTAAACTATTATTTACACGTAGGAAGCACTAAAATAACATTATATAATTTACAATAAACTTTTCTATAAATACGTTAGACATAGCACATTATTATTTGGGAAAGATTCATATTATTATTTCTGTTTATTCCTTAAGAAGTTGTGATCGCAACTTTCTATTTATTTATGTAACTCTTTATAAATCTTTTCGTTAATACATATTTTTTTATTATTACAATATTCAAGTTGTAGGTATCCATAAAGAAATGTGTGTTTATCCTTGTGCACGCTTACGATATGAAATTTCTTTGTTATATATCAGTTTTAATTACTAAAAAAAAGTAATTTTATACGTATAATTTTGTCACACCAGTGTTAGTCAAACATTTTTTACTAGTTTCAGTGTGTGCACATATGTAGGTCGTAAATCAACGCACATCTGTATATCAATGGCTGTGCCGGAAAAACGTCGTGGGTAAATTTGACTGGCGTTGTGATAATTTGATCTCAGATACGGTGTTTTTTTTTTGATAATTTTACTTCTATTAGTATAAACAATAAAATAGATAATCACTGCAGTGTACATAATACAATAGGAAAATAAACTAATAACTACTATTAAATACAACGATTTGAACTGTTATTTACAAAGTCTTCACTAATTCAATAACATCATTATATTGTAAATATATAATGTGATATCTATAAAAATGAAAAACGAAGATAACTTAATTTTGATATATGACGATCGTACTCAAATGTTCAATGTAAAATTAAATTCTTCGGCTACTGAAAGATCCTGTTTTGCTAAGTATTAAATATTTATTCGTATATCATCGTAATTTGCTCAGTCGCTTTAACGGTAAAGATGAAATCATAAAAAAATGTAAGTACATAATACAGCTTCAAGCACCTCAGTTATAAGTTTGATGCGAAACGGTCAATGCGAGCGTAAAGGCTCTACCGCCGATGTATCATGACGGCCATGAATCGTAAAATACGTGTAGTCAAATAAAAAGCGTCGGGCGTGCGTCCTCGGCTGAATTATGAAAATGCCAATAAATATCTAACACAAGCCAGCGGTGACTCGCATAAACTGTTACTGGTATATTGCTTTATAGTTTTTTTTTATTGCTACAAGAAAGACGATATAGTGCTGTATGATGAGCATAAAGAAAAGGATAAAGACCACCGAGTGATTAGCTATACATCAGAGGCCGATACTGCCAAGCCGGTCCCCATATTACGCATTTTGCTAACTAAGGCTTTGTTTTTTATTTTAGTGCTATGGACACAATCTCGTCTGATGTTATGTGACGATATGGGCCAAGACGGTGATCACGTTTTCTTTAATAGTATTACTCCTGCAGACTTATAGTCTTTTGTTGGTTTTATTTATAAGTTAAGGTAAAAAAATTGCTTAAGTAATAAGTACTTTGTCGTGCTGCTTAATCTATACGTGAGCATTTTCGGTGACTTAGCCTAAGTATACATTTAATATTATGGATACTAGATTCTACAACTTATGCACAGAATAATTTTTTGGGAGGGGTGTTAATGTGTTAATGGAGTGGGTGTTTTTTTTTAGGCTCGAGGTGGACGTAAGGTGGACACGTTTAGGTAAGTGGAATGTCTGGCTCTCAAGTGCAACTACTGGAACACACCTATGGGTGTTTGGCGGTAGATTGACAACTTAAGGGTGGTTAGCTATGGCTAGCTAGCGAGCATTTGAAAAAGTCCTACCACAATGAACGAATTGCTAATTCCTATTAGGTACGTATCTATCAGCTTTAGTGTAGTCGTTTATTTTGTGACTTTATTGCCGATTATTTATGAATTTTGCTATCAATTTGATATTATTAGATACGTAGTAAAAAGGCGGGACCTCTAGTTAGATAAATATACATAATTATACTGGCTGTTCTCGCTACGTTACAAGCTTCAAGGGACCCAGTTTGACAGGTTTATAAAGTAGAAAGTTTTCTTATTTATATGATAATTCATATACTACAATATAATTTATATTATTATTACATGGTATTTGTATTAATGTTAATTTTAATAAACTTAATATTCAACGTTATTTAAGTTATTAGCAACACGTGACATAAGCAGTTCAATGACGCAATATTGATATTTTTATCTTTAATTAAAGATTATTATATTAATATTAATTTTATTAAAGTTTTTTACTTTATTAATCTCGAAAATGCATGTTTCCGTATATTTTCTGTTATTATTTAGAAGTACTTTCTCACGTTAATAATACAATTAAGTACATTACAAAAAAAAAAACAACCAAACGTGTATCTAATAGCATCACCCGAAAAACATCGGATGAATCTTAATTCTTACTGTTCAGATAGCGAACAATACGACTGGAGACAATTTTAAACATTTTTCTCGTTTAGTTATTAAACAGTCGTATTCGAAGGACATAAGAGTACATGATTCCCTTTACCTCGACGGAGGGGTTATAAGAAAATGTCATAATAGGGTGGTAGTGAGCGGTGGATTTGCCCGACTTGGGGCTCGCTGCGTCTATTTTTATTTGCGAGGAACTAGAACTACGAGGTGGGCTCGACCGACGTTCAGAAAATAACATAAGTTACAATTTTCTTTTAATAAAAATAAATTGAATATCATTAATCAATAACAAAAAAAAATTATTTTTATCAACCAATTCTGGTTGTCGATCGATACAGGAATAATTTTACTATAAAATGCTATTAATTTTTTTTTTTAGGATGTTGGACAATATTGGTAGATATGAAAATAACCAAAATTAGTTTTTTTTTTAATATTTATTTAGAATTTTTACCATTATTCTTTAAAATTGCAAGCAAATCAGTCGACGCAATAAAAGGTTTCATTCATAGTTTATCCCTCTCTTTACCCCACTTCCTATAAGTTTTTCATAAAAAAAGTATTCCTATCACCGTTTCCAGGCTATATACCTTTATCTAAAATTCATCATAATCGATTTAGCGGTTCAGGTGTGAAAGCGTAACGAACAAACAAACTCAGTTTCGCATTTATAATATTAGTAAGTATTATTCAATATTAATGTATTAAATATTATTTATGATACTTTAACAAGTCATTCAGTTATTCTTAGGTCTTAGATATCTACTTTATTATTTAAAAAGCTATATTTTAAATTTTCGACTATTTTGGCCAACCTCCTATCCACAACAATGCAAATGTAACAATTTCACATCGTATTATGCAAAATTGATGTTGTCAATCATAATATATATATAGTACATACTTAGAAATGAATACTGCCCACTATACAATAGATGTTGCGTTGCAAAATTAGTTCCAATATATGTCCAATTGCCAAGGAGTTTGATTTCTTACAAAAAGAAAGAAACAAAATTAACCACTAATGTGGTGAAAACAGAAAAAACGTTTTGAAAAACATACTTCTCTAATAATATTAACGGAATCTGAAATATATGAAATTCGTATTCTTACACCATTTTGTATACCAGCATCAATGGAGAGCGGGCATTATTACCGATAAGTATATGGGGCGGTGTGTGCTCGAGTGTGGATTTTGAATAATATATTATTTTCTTATGTAAAATGCCCGATTACTCCCATCTCAGAGATTTTTGCGGCGGCACAAAGGAAAGCTCCTTTATGGCACTTTATACGTTTTTGTTCTAAAATTCTCGTTATTCCACGTATTTGCCTGTTCGGTATACCAGACTACAAAATGACAAAAAAACCTTTTTGTGACCTATAAAACGTTGTATTATATGTTAAACTTTTCACAAATTTAGTTTTGCTATAATTCTTCATCAAAATTACCGATTCCAAAAGTGAATTGAATTTTTGTCAATAATTATGATTTATTTTCTTTCACATTTGCTATACTACTAATTAATGTTTGATCATGAACAAATGGAAACAATCGTACAAGTTAGTTAGCTTACTTAGCTACTTAGCTTAGTTAGCACACTAAACAAACAATTTACAGTTAAAAAGAAATGTAATTTTGTAAGTGCTAACCGTTATGTTACCTTTTCATATGATTGCACTTTGTTTAATTACCCTAATTAAATTATGAACATGTTTTAAAGGCTTGCCATTCGATAAAACGATTTTCTAAATATTCATGAGAAATAAACGAGCACAACTTGATGCAACAGCGTGATTTAGCTTAGATCGAATAAATATAATAAATAATAATTAATAAAATAAGTGTTTTTTGTCCCAGTCAACTATTAGTTAGAAAATGTAACCGTTCAAATGTTGCATGGGTCAACAGCGCCTAGTCCGAACCAAAAACCAAAAGGAGGTGATGTAAAAGAAGGTATATTATTTTATTATCTGAAGCCAACCAGGACCGGGAGACGGCAATATCACCGTATATAGATTCGATTTTCTACGTGAATTCGTTTGACGGCCTTCATAATGCGACATATAAAACTGGGGACTTACGGACCCCGAAACCAATTTCGGGTTATGACCCGACGACTCTCTGATAATATTCTCGGGTTATTAGGTACGGATAGGAGTTTTTACTATGGCTATTTTTTCCGCCGACGTTGGATTATTGGGAACCGGTTTACGAGGTACTGTTCTCTATGCTTCTTGCGGGCTTACATTTGTTTTATGACGTCATCGGTTCGGATACTTGATGGGACCGCCGTTCGGTTCTTGTTACGGACCTAATACGGTCGGTGAACGTCTTTTGTTTGGTGACATTTCGTTTTTACTGTTGTCCGGAATTCAACATTTTTGATGTTGAATAACTTTCAATTTCTGTAGTTAACTGCAAATATAAATTTAAACTAATGAATAAATTAAGCTCATATGAGCTTAATAAATATAACCAAAAAGCGATTCCCCCTAATTAAGAAGTTATTTACCTACGATCTTCTAGACAAAAATTTCTAAATCTCTTTCTGATGTAAGACGTAAGTAATATAATTTTAATAATATACACAATTTACCAATTTTATCCAGTTTTTTTATCAGAAACATTTTTTAAAACTCTGAATGCATTTCAAAAGTTCTGCATACATTTCTAAGAGCGAGTGTTGTTAAAATCTCTGTTTAAGAAGATTTTTGTTTCCTAGACATATTATAGATTTTTTGTAACGACGATGGCTCAGTTAGTATTGTGTACGTACGATGCGACAATGGACGTGAATTCGAATCCACCTACAATAAGCTTGAGCTTTCGGTGAAGTAAATATCTTTAGGGAAACCATAGCGTGTTGGTAAGACTTTTTTTATACCCGCCTGGCTAGCAACCACCCTCAAGTTGAAAATCTTCCACCAAATACCAATAGGTGTCTTCCAGCAATTACACTTGAGAGCCAGTTCCTCCACAAGTTAAGCGAGTCTACCGAGTTGGGCCGTATCGTCACTTATGATCAGGTGAGATTATGGACATAACGGTAAAACCTTAGCTATTGGTGGTGGTTTTTCCTATGACTAACTGGATAGCTACCACCGTCGAGTTATATAGGTGTGTTCCAGCAATTGAACTTGAGAACCAGTTCATTTACTAGCCTTAGCGTGTCTACCATCTTGTGTCAAATCGCCACTGAACATCAGGTGAGACTTCATATGTGTAGCTATAACGCTAAACCTATAAAGTATAAAAAAAAACGTAAATAATGTGACATACCGGTAAATTGAGCATACAGGGATTTCAGCAAAAATTTGAACCTACACCTGTCGCTGCAACGTTATCTCCGGCGAAATCTCATTATAATCAAAGGGCACGTACCATTGGAACAGCATTCGATACATATTGAGTGCCGAACGATCACCGTTTGCGTTCGTAAAGAATAAGCTTAGGTGTATGCATGCACCGTACGTGACTTGATGCGAAACAGCCGAATAGTCATTTTGTATCGTTCGCTTTATTACTTTCGACTTGGTTTTTTGCTACGTGCCCAGAGATTGCTATATTTTAGTCGGGTAACTATGTTACGCTTTAGTTAAATGTCCTTTTATAAATTCGTAGTCCAATTTATTCATTGTTTTTGTAAATAGTTGTATAAATGTCTATTGAGATTACGAAAATAAACGTATTTTTTATTATGTTTTTGTTTCAATAACAGCTCGCATCATCAATAGATAGGCCATATGAGTTGTCCGTAATATAATTTGAGTTTGTAGAAAAATAATATTAGTGATTTATTCGTTATTTTGTATACAGATAGTATAGGTATTAAATATTATAATATTTAAAGAAACCATGTAGGTATGAGTAAAAATGTAAATAAGAGGCGAAAATAATAACAAATTAGTCTTAAATACTAAAATAAATAATAATTACATACGTAATTAATAATTATACGCGCGACAACACTACTACATTTTTATAACGATAATCTTTAGTGTCATATAAAATCTAATGTTGACTACAGAAAAGAAGAAAACTTATATCACGGCTATTCCATTTTTTCTGTAAATTGGTATACGACTAATAACAACGTTTTGCTTTATTATATAGAAAATCCATTTAAGCAGGCTAGGATAAAATTGGCGGCTGTCGATGCAAATTGCGTTATCTACGGTGATTGTTGTTCCTAGAATACATGCACCTAAGGTTCTGCTTTGTATCCTATTTGTACGAACATTTAGTACGCTAATGTGATTGACCTATTGTTAAGAGATAACTTTCCTCTTAAAATACAGTTGATGTTAGTTAAAGGATTATACTGCACTACCTACGTACGTATCCTGAAAAATATATGATATAGAATGCTTATATGGTATATATATAAAAAAAAATCAGCAAAGGTAAGTAAGGGGCGCAGAACGGAAGAGACTACTTTATTAAAACAGACTCTGTATTCATAACGCATCACCGACACACACTATCACAATAATATCACCCCCGAAGATGCATTCCAAAAGAAATGTATCAGAAAATATATAAAAATGTGATATAGCGAATGTATGTTTAGCAAAGAATTACCGATGACTGGATACGATACATACAACAATATCTGCTCGAAATAATGTGTGCGTGAAGGATATAGTTTTAATATGTTTTATAATAACGCATGCTGTATTAATTAACATTTAAATAACATTAAATAAATATAAACAGACTATGGATTCAAGAGTTTAACTGAACTGAACGTGGACAAACGTGAACTGGATGTGAGTTCGAATCCAACTACATATCATGAGCTTGAGCTTTCGGTGAAGGAAAACATCGTGAGGAAACCATTGCATGGTGGAAGGGCTTTTTCTAATGCCCGCCTGGATAGCAACCACCCTCAAGTTGAAAATCTGCCTCCAAATACTAATAGGTGTGTTCTAGCAGCTGCACTTTAAAGCCAGTGCTTCCGCAGGTTTATCGTGTCTACCAACTTGGGCCGTATCTCCACTTAAGATCAGGTGAAATTATGGCCCTAACGCTAAACCTTAACTATAAAAAAAAAACAAATGTATCTATTGGAATTAGGGCTTGATTAAAGCTGAACGATAAATCGTCGCACTGGTACACCGATAAGTTATATATACATATAAATATTTTTGTATATATTTTTTTTTGCATTTACGTTGCAAAGGGGTGACCACAAAAACAGTACTTTTAAAATCCACCTGCAATTTTGTTAGCTGTTTTAACTTTGTTAAAAATATTTAATAAATTTTTTCCGTTTGTGTACTTTTTACAATACGGCTTCGCTCCTATTGGAGGTAGCGTGATGTGCAATTTCAAATACAAAATTATTTTTTAAATTCGACAGATAGTTCCAAAAATTAGCGAGTTGAAACAAACAAACAAACTTTTCCGCTTTGATAAGCTTAACTCGAAGTTCTATAGTACAAAGTCAATTGTAGCATCATCATCATACTTACTAATATTATAAATGAGAAAGTGAAAGTTTTTATTTCTTACGCTTTTATGGCTAAACCGCTGAATCGATTATGATGAATTTTGGTAGGTGGCAACCTGGAGACGGTGATAGGCTACTATATCTCGCGAAATCCATATTGGAAGTGGGGTAAAGAGAGGCCTACACTTAGTACGAAACTTTTTTGCGTCATCATAAAACGAATGGTTTGTACAGTCAATTTTTAAAGTAAGCATGATACTATATTGTGTCATAGCGTTACGAAACTTTTTTGCGTCATCATAAAACGAATAGTTTGTACAGTAAATTTTTAAAGTAAGCGTTATACTATATTGTGTCATAGCGTTATGTAATTTCACTTCTTAATATGGTGTAGCTTTTCTTTGTTAATATGGTGAAGTAATATTTCAATTCCTAACTAACACTCAGGACTGACGTTGGTGAGGAAAACATGGTCAGGAAACTGGAACTTTTCTGGATAGAAAAGGAGTTAGCATAATTGTATCGCTAAAAAGTGGTGAGTTTGCGTCGTTATTAAAATCGTGATTTCTTTTGGATAAAGGTCCTTAACCAGAATTCTAATATTAACATAGTATTATTAAGATGTAATAAAATATGAAAATGTACGATTACTAGTCCTATCTAGTAATACATATAAAATGTAAGTATGTAGGCGTGTTCGGACGACCGTGTGATTCTCCCAGGGAGATATGGGATTTTTCAAAGATCCAAACCGGCCTAACTTGTCCGAGGGGGTAGCTTTGTGGACGAGTTTCAACGAGTTTTCGGGAATTTAATATAGAATATAATCTCATAATATCGCGTATTTTGTTAGAATACGTTTAGAGATTTCATGGAGTAAGGATAAATTTCGTAACTTCTCTAAGGACTTCGTATAGTCAATATAGTTTTGTACAAGATTCTAAAAGACACTATGTTCGATCTAAAATTGTTATTATGAAAGAGTTTCGCAACTTTAAAATATTTTTACAACCGTGATTAATACCTAAAAATCCAGTAATACAAATTATCTTTATTGATATGTTGCAAACGATAATTTTATAATCATGTGTTTGATGTTACAATAGTATAGTTTATTAGCGGATTAATTGTAATAAAATAAGTATGAGTTACCTACCAATAACGATACAGCTCCTGTATTTTTTCATACAGTTGTTAATTTTATCTAAATTCATCAAGGAATATTTTTAGTTAGACTAAATATATTTTACATATATACAGACATTATAAAATAAAGTACTCCTGCTACGCATGTTTGTCTGTCTGCTTGTCTGAAAACAATAAACCTAAAAAGTACTGTACGGATTTTTATACGGTTTCTAGCAATAGAACAATTCATTTGTAAGGTTCAGGTTATAAGTCAACGACTTATATGAAAGCAATATAAGTATGGATTTATTCCTCCTTAAAAGGTCTATCTGATTGTGGTAGCGCTATACTTCTATCTTTTATTATTAAAACAGTTATCTGGGCGAATTGCTAGAATAAATACAATTTTATTACATCTGTTAGAATAATACTTTAACAGCAACTAGAGTTTTTTTTTTTCATTAGCGTACTTCACATAATCATGTTGTCTTTGATACTCAGGTATCAAGTAACGTGATTACAATAAAACTTTACAGTACAGTTTGCATGTGGCGTTATTCAAGATCCAATTTTACTGGTAGCTATATTCTGCATAACATCGTCCCGTACACAATTCTGTGAGCAAAAGTTATAGCTGACTCGGGTAGTCTAACTAGCCGCAGTCTCATTGATACTACATTATATGTGATACTCAAATCTGGATTATTTAATATTACACGAGTTGATGTGTATATCAGGTAGGTAATACAGTAGATTGAACGGCGTCTTTGGTAGTTACATATATTAGAATTATGAATTTAGTATTTTTATTTATTGAATTGATTTATTATTATGAATTAAATTTCTATATATCGATTTGTAGAATAAAGCTATAATATGATTTAAACGAACTTCTTCAATTTTTGTAGACAATATTTTTTTTAACTTTTATTCTATATTGTTTATAAATTCAAACCGACGACTATTTATTTTCCAAATTTATTTTTGTCATCCCCTTTCACACCTCGAAGGTACAAATTATTATATATTATGAAATTTATGTTTTATTGAGTCAATAATAGTCAATATAGGTTATAAATTAACCTGACCTGACCCGAACAATACTATTTTCTAAACAAATAACTTTATCACTTTTTTGTATCTCCTTTAGAATTAAAATATTGAGATGTTTTTCCTTAATCAGTGCTTGAAGTATAAGTTTCAGACTTTTATTTACATTAGATAATTTGTGTTGGGCGAAAATGAGCTAATCATGATATTGCCTTTCATGTTGCGTTATGTTTATCTTTATATAAAAAAATCCCGTGTCACGATATTCATCACGCTAATCTTAAAAATTTCTCAATCTATTTCAATTAAATTTTGTAATTATGTGTTGCTAGTGACCCTGTGTACATTTAGGATCAATAAATACAACTTAAAATAATTACAAATGTATGTGACATTTTTCTTTATCCATTTTAAATATTTGAATAGATGTTGCTTTCTACTTTATTACTAAACGAGCTGTAACATTACATAAGATAATATATAAATAGAACACATACAAGCGTATCGTTCAATTTGATCACCTTATGTCGCACATCATTTAATATTAAAATTGTATAACCGTGTCGATGCGACCCCCGGGTACAAACGACCTCGCGTGGGCTCCAAATGGACGATTTTTTACATTCAATTATAAGTGACCCCTCTTTTTGTATAAATTGTTCTGTCTCTCCCTTATAAATGGCATCGCGAGAGCAACACGGTGTGGGTGGTGCCGGTGATGGATGAAGCAATGATGTGATTGGATAATTCCTGATGTAAAATTGTTTAGTAATGTACATTTTTTCTGGCAGTCTAATTAACAATAAAATGTGGTTTTCATTATTTCAAATTGCTACAATTTGAAGAATAAGTTAATGACAAATAAAAATATTCACAAATCTGTTTTTTTTTTTTTCGCAACCTCATTGTCTGGATTTCTAAACTAGATTGTCTGGATTTCAAACGTAATTGCTAGAATACACACATGGGTTCTTTCAGAACGAATTTCTACTTAAGTATGATAGATACGCAGCCGAAGAAAATAGGAAATTCCCTGTATCCATGTAATGATTTTATCATGATGTGTTAATTTATCGAAACCTCAGACTTATTGGAGGAATTAATCTATGTTCATTTATACGCTGTCGGTATACCTAGGTGTTAAACCTATACTGCTTCAATTACATGCAAACATATTTCCTGTTTGTTTTCATCGATTGATCTCTATATTTTTTATCAAATTTATTAAAAAGTGTTTGTTTCGATAGCATTGAAATATGAGTAAAGTTTCCAGAGCATCAGTCTTATCTATTCAGTCTATATTCTAAATCCGCTCCGGTGGGGTCGGTTAGCTTGATCCCCGGCTGGTGTGGGATTATTTGGAGAAAGAGCGGCTTCACTAGATGGGATCGACTCGCCATTGTCGATCGAGAACGCATATGGCGCGAAAAATATTAAATATTCACTAGACGTTGAATGGATTCAAAGAATATGGGGTTGATATTTACAATGATTTTTGTTTTGTTTTCTTTTGTTATCTACTTTGTAAGAATCTTAAGATTAGATGATAGATAAAGCATAACCACAGGTGGCTCTAGAAAAAGGAAAATATTGCACTGGAGGTTTTTCTATTAGGTAGTTTAACACTAAGAAAGGATTTTTGGAAATCCTTAAGAAATTTATCTCCCAAGAGATTAATATAGAATTAAAAATATAGAAGATAAAACATATAGAAGAAAATATAAAATAGAATAAATTATTACCGAATAGTATCGCGAAATATAATGTATACTTTTTGTGATTTAATTGTAACCAAAATCAGTCACACCGTTTTAGGAATATGTAAAACAACATACAGATACATTTTTTAAAGATTCGTAATATATATGAAACATAATTATGTAAATAAATATTTAGAACTACGAAAATAACAGTACAGACAAATATTTTATTAAATATCACTTGAAAGTATCAAGTTAATATGGATGTATATTATTGTGAAAATTCTTTACCAATATAAACTTGTATTTTTAAAGTATATAAGAAGGTGTGTTTTTTTATAGTTAAGGTTTAGTCATAATCTCACCTGACTTTAAATGATGATACGGTCCTAGTTGGTACACATGTTAAATTTGTAGAGGAACTGGCTCTCAAGTGTAACTGCCACACAGAACACACCTATTGGTATTTGTCGGTAGATTTTCAACTTGAGCGTGGTAGCTAGCCAGACAGGCAGGGCAAAAGCCCCACCACCATGCTATGACTTCTTCACGATGTTTTCTTTACCGAAAGCTCAAGCTCATTGTAGGTGGATTCGAATTCACATCCCTTGACGCGGAGTCCGTACACACTACTACTGGGCTATCATCGCTTCAAAGCGCGGTTATCAGCAACTGTATATACACTATCACAATATAAAATGTACTAAATTTCTTTTTTTTCTATTAAAATGTGCTTTACACCAGGTTTATCCACCACTATCAGATGTTTTTTCAAGACCGCACACTCATCCCACATCCCGTCGGGTTAATGCAGTTCAATGGCGCATTTTTTTATTTAAAATAAGTCCTTGAAAAAAACTATACCACCCCAGAAGCCAAATGGCCCAGAATTTGTTTAAATTGTCACGTACAGACACCGCGCGGTTACACAATCCCCGATCAGTGATACTCAAACTTTGTCTAGCAAATAATTGATAAGTATATGTCCCTATAAATATTTCCAACAATTTAATGGTTATTTCGTTGTAACGAAATATAAATAAAGGCGAATAAGTCTTGAAAAGTAATAATATTTTTGCAAGATAATTTATTTATTACATGCTATTGTTTTGTAGTATGTAGTGAGAGATGATTGTTATCTCTTTTTTAAGTCATAACACATTTTTTCATTAATTTGAAAAATATTTTATCAGCATATTCAATAACATCAGAAATAGATTTATTAAGCGTGAAAGCGGACAAGAGTGCAACATAATTATAATATTAAAGCGGTGACTTTAAATATATGGAATAGTACAGTAAAGTATTCAGAGACCCGCATTGACTGACGTGGACTTGAATCTTATAATAAACCTAAGATTTTAGTAATAAAAGGCATCTTGATGAAACAGTGTCATGATAGTGGAGCATAATTCTACAACCCCTTGATATTTTACCACCTCTATGAGTTGAAAATCTTATCACATATAACTTGCACCTAAGAGTTAGTTCCTCTGATCAACAGCTCTAACATACTAATGTAAATAACACCAGGTCACATAATGTTTAAACGTTAAACCTATAAAGAATAAAAACAAGAAGATGTATAAATATGAGATAAAAAAATTGATTTAAAAGGATATTAAATCTATTTGGGAACCTCTACTCAAAAGAGACATACGGTGAAGGGTTAAAAATGCATCGTAGTCACATTAAAAAAAAGCTCCATACAGATATCGGATTTTAAATTTTAAAATGTGCATTGTATTGATCCGCGGGTTTAGTAATCGATTGGAACCGTAGCGACAAAGGGTTAGTCATTAATAATAATAAAAAAATCATCGATTTTAGAGACGACAGCTTGCAAGCACCAACGTTGATCAATTATAAAAAGAAAAGTAATGTTATTATCATTGTTTGAGTATTAACGAGAAAATATACGCGTGTTCAACATACATCTTACAAGTGTATAACTATTATAGGGTATACAATGTTCTACAGATTTGTATTTCCAATGATTTTACAAGTATTAATTATCCATTAAAGATCGTTAACTTAGTATGTAAATCTATTGAGTTTATTTTCAATCGCAAATTACGTTTAGATCGTGATTGGAGGTATAGATTATATAAATAATTCCAGTAAATGAGCATATTACGTAAATAAATGAACCATATTTTAGTACTAGTTTTTTTCTTAATTTTGGAGGTTTAGCGTTATAGCCACAATCTCACCTGATGTTAAATGACGATGCGGCATAAGTTGGTAAACCTAGTGGAGAGACTGTCTCTAGTGCAACTGCCGAAACACATCTATAGGTATTTAGCGGCACATTTCAAATTAAGAGTGTTACCTAATCAGGTGAGCATTAAAAAAAACCCTACCAGCATACTATAGTTATATCAGGACGCTTTCTTCATCGAGAGCTCAGGCTCATTGCAGGGATTTGTCCATTGACTCGGGGTCCGCACACACTAAGCCATCATCGCTTCACGGTATGTAGCATGTATGTAACCATGTAACATTATAGATTTCAGAAGGGCTTTCATCTAACAGTATAATTCTTATTATATGGATATCGTCAGTTAGCGTATTATGTCCACGAGATTTTACAGTCTACGAAAATCAGTCGTTTATTCATATGGTGATAGGCACTCGATAATACCAACTAAAAAGCACCTCGGCGATATTTTGATCTTCCGTGTTACCAAAGACTAGGGTCAGCTTTCTTTCTGAAGCGATGATAGCTTATTTGGTTGTTTGTATGGACGCCGCTTCAAAAAACGTGAGTTCGAATCTATCTACAATGAGCTTGAGCTTTCGGTAAAGGAAAACATCGTGATAAAACCATAGTTTGGCGGTTGGGCTCTTTATGCATTTAGGGGCTAAAAAAAAATATAATATCTGGAGTATGATCCTAATTATGTATCCAGTAAGGTGTATGCTAATAGGCATATACTAAATAGTTACAGTGATTTCAAATTGCATTTCGTCACAATAGCTACAATTCTATAGTAGGGTGCGATGCTCTGCGGGTAGTTTATGGACTCCCACGGAGAATTATAATTAAGGGTGGACGGAGTGCATTTTTACATTATAGAGAAATGGTTTGTTTAATTTTGTTTAGTCTTTTTATTATGTCACTGTTAGATGTGGGCATGGTGTTTGATGGTACAATATTTCAGCAATCGTCATTATTACGTTTGCATGCAAGCATTTCGTCAACCTTGAAAATTAAATTTGAAAATCTGTTACCAAATATCTACAGCATTTTGTGCCATCTATACTTATAGCCAGTAACTCCACTAGCCGCAATGCGTTCACCATTATGGAACACTTTTTCTCTTAACATAAGACTGTGGCCAAAACACTAAACCTACATCCTTATTTAATAATAATAATATTATAGTAATAACTAATAATCCTTACTAATATTATAAATGTGAAAGTTAATTTGTTTGTTTATTATGCTTTCACGCCTAAACCGCTAAATTGTTTGTGATTAATTTTGGTACAGAGATACATGGGACACAGGACATGGAGATATACTACTTTTTCTCGTGACATTTTTGTTGGAAGTGAAGTAAAAAGAGAAATAGAGGAATTGAGTAATCCGATTGGCCTGACAAAATCAAAAGTAGCGCGAACAAAGCCGCACGTAAAAGCTAGTATTTAAATTTAAAAGCATTATTATTGCAACTCAGTTGAGTACAGATTTAACCGTGTACACCGGGTGTCATAAGATCACGATATGCTCAAGGAGAGCACTATATCGGTTGTTGGAACTGGTGTATGGTAGTCGTGATTCATTCAGTCACAACTGTCGTATTCTAATTGTCCTTGACCCAGTCATTCTGTTCTCAAATACTTGTTATACTTGCTGTCGGAGCCTACTGTGATAAGGTTACTTAACTTGCTGTGTGTTGATGGTCAACCGAGCGTCTTATTTTTCTTATTTTTCTGTTATCGACGAGCTTTAAGGTAACTAATAAAAAAAATTAAACTCTTCTTTTTGGAAACTTTCCATGAGTTTTGTCAAATTTCTATCACTAGCAAATCTATAACAATCCTTATAAATAGTTGAATTATATCCTTATAGTTATAGAATTATATCCTCTTTCAGTTTATATGTATGTATCTAGATTTAAATTATCTATATTTTTCTGTTAGTAATTAGAACTAACTGTGTCACCAAATGTATCAAACAATAATAATGTCTTATTGTTATTTCAATTTAATGTTTTAAAGGTATTGATGTTTCATTCCGTACCATCATCCCAACTTCCCTTAAGTAACCATACTGTTTGTTACTAAAGCACCGTAAAATATAAACCAAGAAATTGATGAAACATTTTTTCCACATAAAGAACCAACATTAAGTCCACCTCTTCGATACATTTTTCATGAACGTAATACACACTACGCGAAATTACAAGTCACGGTCGCGGCGACAACCCTACATTCGAACACTGTACCACTAACGCGTCAAATCTATATACCTTCTAAGTACACTATATACATTACTTCCTTGGTATCAGCGTTGAAAGTATACTAAAAAACATTTCCACCAGTGTATGATTTAGCTTGCGATTTAAATTAATATAACTCTTGAATTCCGCTTTGTATCGAACACAGAGAAACCATTAATCAGTCTGTATCAGAATCATCAATACAGTATTGTAGAGCCTACGTCCAAGAATTCGATTCGATACTATATGTATGTATAGTTAATTCGATTAACGAATCGAGTTGAGAAGAGGTAGTCCATCATAAAATGATACGAGTCATTATGTTCATGATAAACATTTTTTATAATTTTTTCTGAACAATTCCTGTATTTTCTAGACTATTTGTTCAACGCTATTTGCAGTATAATAAGTACAGTTGATTTAATAGAAAAGTTAGAAAGGTTCTTTGAATCAGACGTATTTGTCGGCTTCTGCATTAACAATTATTATTATTTAATGTTTTATTAGGACAATTAATTAATTTCGAATTGCTTTTGTTATTTTGTCTGTAGATCGCGCGATCGGTGTTACTGTCAATGATTGTTGATTTTTAAAAGAATGTTGTTTTTTGTTAATTATATTGAAGTAACAGCGTTGAGTGCACGTACAGTTTCTCACTATTTCCAGTATTTTGCAAGATAAAAAATGGAACTAGATAACTAAAAGAGTGGGTTCTTTAACCTGGGAAACGCAACGGTTCGTCTGGCGTGCACGAGCTCGTATTGTTGAGTTGCATCCTTAGGGAAATTACGTACAGGGTCGCGCCGACCGCACCGAGCCGACGTTGGTCGGTCGCGCAGCGGGTTACGTGCTGCCTTGTAAACCTAGGAAATTGTATTATTAGTCTGTTCTTTATATTTCTAAATCCAATTATTACACTACAACCTGGAATATGCTAGAATTTTAAAATGATAGTAGCTCATTTGGTTGTACACACGCCGCGTTAAGGGACGTGAGTTCGTATTCACCTACAATTAGCTAGAGATATCGCTGAAGGAAAAAATCGTAATGAAACTATAGTATGGTAGGACGGCTTTTTCTAATGCCCGCCTGCCTAGTTACCACTCTCAAGTTGAAACTCTGCCGCCAAATACCTATTGGTGTGTTCCGGCAATTGCACTTGAGAGCCAGTCCCACTAGGCTTAGCGTGCCCATCATTTTGGGTCACATCATCATTTAACATCAGGTGAGATTGTGGCCAAAACGCTAAATCTTAATTATAAAAAAAAAATTGCAAACAAAAGTGACGCTCGTCCAATGTGGAAATGAGAGTTAATATTAGAATTCGCTAAAAATAATATATATATTTTTTTGTAATAATAATAATTAAACAATAATGAGCTTAAGGCTACACGTCAGAAGTGAAACATCACTACATCTCTCTCGCTCTCTTACGCTGACTTTACCCAGACAAGCGTCACACAAAAGGTTGCCGATCAGAATTTAAAAGCCATAAGAAGTTTCACTTTAAAATAATAGTTTCATTAACAAAAGAAGTGTACATTCGAGCGAACACATATAAGGGCATAGAGATAGGTGGCCTAGATGGGGCATGATGACATATAGAGCATCATACCGTTTCCGTGACGGCATACGAGTCCAACTAACTGCCTAGGTGTGTCAATAGTTGCTTCACATCAAAATATAATAATTACTCTTAATATTTTAAATTGTTTAATAGACATTTCAAATACCACGATTATAATAGTTTTTACATTTGTATAAAATGTCTTAACTTTTATTTACTTCTAGCTGTGTCTGCTTAGAGTGGAATTAAAAAATATTAATTCAAAACAGCTTTGCTCATATTGGTGGAGCGTGATGTTAAATATAGTCTGATGGTTATTATAACATACAAACATAATTTTTAAAATCCGAGTGGTAGTTTCTAAGATTATCGCGTTAAACAAACAAACTTCTCCGCTTAATAATATTAATATAGATAGAAGCATCTATTAGCACTTGACTATTGTTATTTTTCTTACTCACCAGTACATTCCATTATTTCGATTATATTTGTTACAACTAAATATCGGAAAAAGAATCTACGACCTTAAAATGGGCTTATTACTTTTGTGAAACTTTAATTATAAAAAGTTGACAAAATACAACGTAGTAATATCACCTAATCTTGTTGCAATGTCTTATACAATTTTGCAATATTTCCCACACGTCCACAAAGGGGCTAAAAGGCTCCATTCTAAGAGGATATCTAATTTCCTTGAAAGCAAAATTGGTGGAACATCGCCAAGGTGTTGTGTTTTTTTTAACTCTTTACCGCTAACCCTTTTCGGTGCTTTTGTATTTTTTTCCAAAGCGCAAAGAAAAGGCGGTAAGTTTATATCCGGCCTTTTTTGACATTTGAAGGGTTGACCGATGTTTTGAATGGGTATTAATTATACGAAGTGGGATTTGGTTGCCGGGTTGATGGTTGTGGGAGTTTGAAGTGCATTGTGTTTACGAATTCACTTAAGTTTTTTAATACTAGATTTTTTATTAGTAAGTCACATTATCATTAATTGTATGTGTAATGTTAACATAGGCATGTAAATATCAAAATATAAAAACTTCGTAGAACCAAAAATGTTACTAATGTGGCCGAATTGATAGTTTTTTTGTGATTTTATTTAGTACGTAATATATATTTTTGCTACTTACTTATCTACCTACTAGTTGTAACGTGAATTTGTAAATCCGCTATATTGGCATGTTTTAGATACATGTTCTTCTGGTATCGGCTTAAATATATTAACGAAGCGATGATAACTCAGTGGCAGCGTGTTGAACGGAAGCCGCATCAAAAGACGTGATTTCGAATCCCTGCAATGAGCTTGAGCTTTTGATAAAGAAAAACATCATGATGCAACCATAGCATGATGGTAGCGCTGTTTCTAATGCTCGCCTGGATAGCGACCACTCTCAAGTTAAAAATCTGCCGCCAAATACCTATAAATCGTTCCGGCAATTGCACTTGAGAGCCAGTCCCTCCACAGGTTTAGCGTGTTTACTACCTTAGGTCACATCGTCACTTAACATCAGGTGAGATTGTAGTCATAACTATAAAACCTTAAAAATATAATCGAGCTAGGTGCTAGAAATGCTGTACATGACTGAATTTGCATACCTACACATGGTAATAAATACAACACGGTGACTTCCTTTGGTATGTTACGTTAAGCGATCAGTCAGGATTCCAAAGCAGTATTACAGCTATGCTACTAATAGAACTTACCGTGAGTCCTAGTGTCGTCACTTTACTGTTTTACTAAAAATATACAGAGACACAACCCTATAAGAAGGGGCAACAAGCTCATAAATTAAGAACGTAATTCTCGAAGAAATTGAAAGGAGAGCTATTAATTTTCACACTTCATCAGACAACATGATATCCGATCATAAATATGGTGCGAACAAAAAAAATAATATAATGAAAAATAATTTCACGCGAATCAGGAAGCATCTGCTACCACCTGTCTCGGAGTAGGTACCCTTGATTACTTTTCTCGGGGTCTCTGCGATTCGTGGCGGATATCAAAGGGTTGTCTTTTGTTTGCGAACAGTTATATTACGGTATAGAACCAGGTGAAAGGTCTTAGACCGATCCGTTCTCACGAGATGATAGCGGATTTTACTTTTTTATTAAATGAAAGGGTTTCGTTGCGCAACTGTTTGATTTAACTTTGAAGGGTTATATTATTATTGTATTAGAATTAAAAAATAAAAGGATGGACAATTAATTCTACTTGAAACTATATTGACTATATTTATATTAACTAATCTAATTTATTAGATTAGTGATATATGTATATAATAAACGGAGTGAATTGTGAATACGTATATATAAGTAATATATACGAAAGTGTACAACTCTTTAGCGAAAAAGCAATACTATAAATAAATAATTAATCAAACACACAATTGTATTACAAAAAAAATTACAAAAACAATATCAATCATTATTATAAATAACAAGAACAATTAGATATATATATTAAAAAAAAAATGAAACATTCACAAATCAAATGTATAGAAAGAAATAAAATATGTTACAAGAAAGTCTAAGTCCATAACTAACTTAATATAGCGATAAACAACTCCATAATAACAGCTAAGTTGACAGACTTTTAACAAATCTAAATTTCTAATATATTCTTATAACTATAAAAAAACTTTTGAGAATTTATTTTCTTTTATATTTTATTATTTTTATAACGGGATACTTTTAGATACATTAGTTTTCAACGTATATAATTTATAAAATAGATTGTCTTGAACGATTTTCTTTAGAACTATTTTTATATTTGTAGGTACGTTTCGCGAAGTATTTTAAATTGTATCCCATCCGTATGAAGGCTATTATTAAGTCTACTACATAACAAAATAAGGGGCTCATAAATCGAAATGTTTGATATTCACAAGAAACTCATAAAAGTGAGTCTGCGTTCAGGTCATGCCAGGCTTTTATTCCGGTAGATGGAGCGAGGTGAAGACGCGGCGGGCGTGCATGATTGACTGCTCGGGAATTTTCCTGCAGAGTTGAACATTCGTAGATTTATGCCACATTTATGCCTACACGCCTCGCATATTTTTATCTATTTATTACGAAACTAGATTTTAAGTGCGTCTTCGCTCGGGTTATTATTGATTTTGTCAAACAAATCGGATTGCACAATAACAGTTTCAAACAAAGTTTACCCTTCTGTTTCTTCAAATAAGTTTTTCGCGAGAAAAAGTTGCCTATATCCGTCTTCTGGGTCTCATCTATCTCTGTAGCGAAATTCATCACAATCGATTTAGTGGTTTAGGCGTGAAAGCGTAACGCTTAAACAAACAAACTCACTTTCGCATTTATATTGTTAGTATGGATAATCTATAACAAATTATGGGTGCACGATTGGCCTCGTGGTTTAAGTTTTCGCTTCAATGCTGCCGCCACGAGTGGTGCTTGGTATTCGATGCCCACACAGAGTATGTATTTGTGTCCGTTAATTATATATTTGTAAAGTGCCCTATGGGACTTGTTCCCAACTATAAGAGTCGTCTTTTTATTAAAAAAAACTTCATTAAGTTAAATATTTAGTAACTATGTAGCCTGTGACTTTGTCCACGTTAAATAGTTACTTTGGACAGCATTCTAAATTTTTAGGAAAGTTTCTTTTGCAAATAATCCACATACAAACTTTCACGATGGTAGAAATTTCAAAAACGCTAGATCAAATGTTTATTAGCTTCTTATCAAGTGCCTAAATACAAAGTGTTATGGTTTTAATTTCGATAATATCGAACTTCCATTCAAACTATCATATATTTTAATCTCTTCAAGCCTTTTGTGCGATAAAAGGTACCCTATGTCTTTTCACAAAGTCTTGTCTATCACTAAATAAAATTTAATAAGAATAGGTTAGTGGTGGTAGTGAAGCGTAACAGACTGACAGAGTTACTCTTGCATTTTTAATATTAGCAGTGATAACTGTAAATAACTTACTGGTACTTGTAATAACAATCAAACGAAAATATACATTGAATTGCTTAAAATGTGTATTATTATTCCAATTTATAAAATACATTCGGATCACAGTTAAGGTAGTCAGTCTGATAATTTTTTTTTGCTGTTTCAAATAATTTATATCAGTTCAATCAAGTCTAGTTGCTAAGCGATTGTTTAAGATGCAAAGCTGTCATTTCACTGAGCTACAAAAAATATATAAAATAAAATTCTGTCTGTTCCGACGCACGACTGTACAATTATCATACCCGTACGACGTACAATTTCACGATTGGTAAAGCGAAAGTTGCGCAAAGTATATTGCACAGATAAACGATACGCTTGTATTAATGCCATTCTTCATATAATTTTCATACCAGGGACCTTATATAAATAGATCAGATCTTAAGAACTAAATTCTAAGAATTTAAATTAAGACTAATTAAAAAATAAAGTTCGAAATAGAAGTAACTTCTGTCAATTACCGATTTTATTCATGTCGAGAGTCACCTCTGTTTTTTATATGTTCTTTGTGCTAACGTACATTTGAGGCCGAACAAATATGAGCATATTTTTTCTTTCACTATGTTATAACAAGTTACGATAACTTATTTGAGAAGGTTCAGCAAACCGGATTGTACAAATAACATTGATACACCAATATCCTACGTAAAATATTCTTTAAATAATGTTACGAGACGAGTTTTCATATTTTTATTATTGATTTCTTTCCACCTACCTATAACTGTACCTATTACATAATACTTGGTTGACCTTTAAACCTATAAATGGATTTTATTTTCCTAAAATTTCACATTAATTAGGTACTAGATTTTACTCGCGGCTTCGCTAGCGTTAATATTAATTTTGCCATACAAATCGAGTGATGCTGTAAAAGGTTTCATACAAAGTTTATCTCTCTCTTTACCCAACTTCCAATAATTTTTTTTGTCAGAAAAAGTAGCCTATCACCTTCTCTAAGGTCCCATCTATTTCTATATCAAATTTTATTATAGTCGAAATAGCGGCTCGGGCGTGAAAGCGTAACAAACAAACAAACTCGCATTTACATTTATAATATTATTAAGGATAAGAATATTATGGACTAAAGCGGTAATCAAAGAATGTAAGTACTAAATAAGGTGTAAGATACTCAAACTAAGTTTATTTGCAAAATTATAAACGAGGTAATATCCAGGCTATTGAAAAGTAACATACTGTGTGGAAATTTCGTTTTCTTTATTATCTATATAGTTTACCGTTTGAACAAAATTTCACTTGACATTAAGTGACGAAGTATTATATTAAGCCTAGTGGTAAGATTGATATTCAAGACCATCTATCAGAACGTATCTGCAGATATTTTATGATAAATTTGCAATTTAAGATTAATATTGCTACTCAAGCGGTTATTTGAAAATACCCCATGAATAAATAATAATACGTGTTTCGATAAAAATCTATTGAATAAAATGAATATATATAATTACTAATAGTAATGGAATTAAGTAAATACATAAAAAAATTAGGTGAACGTTAAATATTGAAACAAAAGCACATATAAAAGAAACAATAAAGTTCGCTAATAAAAAAACTTAAACCGTAAAACCGTGTTCATATAACTTCTCATAAATGCTTACAATTTCTTTAGGTATAATTTTTATCACCAAATATAAGTCACTATCGATATTAGCTTACCTACTGAAACGATTTAAACCGAAGGAGAAAGTATAACTAGTCATAATCAAACCATGTTTTGCCCGCGGCATATCTCGCGTTGATGTAGATATTCTCAATGTATTTTTATTCAGTACCTTTTTGCAGATGACATCGACCGTATATACTTATCTGTTCCTCTACTATATGCAAAATTTCATGATAATCGGTTGAGTAGTTCTCATTCCCATTGATAATATTAATTTGGATGCCGATGTAAGATTCGCCGAAAATTGTAAGATGTGGTGCGTGGGGTGAATGTTACAAAGAGACAGTGTTGCATTTTTTAGATATGTATATACATGCAGCAAGAGACAAAGTTGAGAATTATTAATAAAGGTAAGAGAAATGTTTCCAAAATGTTTTAATGATTAAAAATCAATTAACAAGTTGCTTAATTGACAATAGAGAAAGAGGTACTGATCTGCTTTATCTATATCTTTTTATATGGGTATAGATTATGAACAACCATTATGATACTCTAATGCGTGATTAAAATTATTATAAATTTGCTTTAATGTAGCGAACGCCTGAAATAAATATGACTATGTTAATTAAATTTATGATAATTTCAAATGTTGCTCGCAAATGTTTATTACAAACCTTTTAAGTATTTAAGTTAATATGGTCCTGCAGTAACGGGTTCATTGCCTACCTCGTTTACAGATGTAGGATTGAAACTTAGAATGTGCAAGTGTTTTTCTTTAACTGCTAATATGAAAATGTAGGACCCCATCTGATAATAAGCGATTTCTATAACCATCCCAAGGTTTTTTGCATTTTCCAAAGTATAGTTTCTTAGTAAAGGTTGGAATTATTAACAGATATTACTTATATGACAATGTGTGTATTCTTCAATACGAAAAGAAGCAAAGTAGTGTACACTAATATTATAAAGAGGAAAGATTTGTATTTTTATATGTTTGGAACGAATCAACTCAAAAACTACCGGACCCATTTTAAAACTTTTTTTCACAATTAGAATGCTACATTTATTCCTAAAAATTAATTACTAAAAAAAATTAAGGATCCCTACTAAAACTTCATTTATGTAACCTCAAGTGTAAAAAAATTAGCCTTTTCCTTCATTGCATGCACTGCGGAAATTATTATTAAAAATATAGAAACTACTCATACCTTGCATAATAACATTTTTACTCTACGTTTATCCCGAAATGTTTAAAAAATAAATAGCAACCCATGCGAAGTCGAGACAGGCCGCTAGTTTGAAAGTCCCATATGTGACAAAAAAAAAACCCATAGCATATAATGCATATTTGGCAGAGTAATGTGATAGCCAGCGCCAGTTGTTTGCTAACCCACAAATGTTATTTGCCGTGCCGAATTCGTCGGCCACTGGTGGTGTCACGTTGCGAATGTTAACCAAATAAACTTAAACGTTTGCTTGTGTTACGAAAACCCATATCTGTTGATGACGTAAGAAAATGTATATCCTTAGCTACATTTTACGAGGCATTACTTACTTAATATCACTATAAAATATTGGCGACCGTCTAGACCGTATAAACAGACACCTTGTTGACTGAACGGTTGGCTTAGCGGTTAAAACAGTTACCTCGCTCTAAACTCGATTCGAGACCCGCGCAGGACAACAATTTTTGTGATTCCACAATAAATTGTTCCAAGTTTGGGTATTATTTTACGTTCGTCAATTGTGGTTACAAAGTCCTTCACATTTGACATTGGCGAAGTTTCTACATAAGCAGAAACATAACAATAGCTCCTCTGATAGGCTACCTTCAACCCTCCACTAGAAAATTTGCCGTCAAGTGCCTATAGGTTGTTCTGGTAACACTGCAACATATCCTCACTTAATATTAGGTAAAATTAAGGCCAGATGCTAAATCCAATACGTTTTTTTTATCAAGTAATTAATTTTTCGTAGGTAAATTCAAATTCGGCGATATGTCAATGTTATCTCTTGACTTAGTGATCATATAATTATGTACGTCAATAACTGCATACTATCAGGCAGGTTGTAATCTAGTTCATTACCCGGAATGTATAAAATAAAGTATTCTTTGCTAATATAGATAATTCAATGCTTATTAGTGTATCATCAGCCATAGTTAATCTGATTGGATTTATAATTATTCTTCTCACCTTTTGTTGCCCTACAAACTTATTATTTTATCTGCAACATTAAAAGCTGTAAAACATATTTACTTTTTATATTATAATTTTTTTCATTACAGTAATATCTTAGAATTTTCAAATGTTGTTCTTAGCTTTGTATTCTTTATTTTGGAATACGTTTTTTCCAATTCAGTGTATATAAAAAATGCTACTAACTGTGCAAATAAAGATACTGCAAAATATAATATACGAATGGGAAGCCATATTTTTCACTGATATCCACCCTAGTTTCCAAAAAAATAGTAGATAATCTAACTTTTTCAAACGCCCCTGGTCTAGTAACATGACCACTTTAGCTTGATACCTATAACCCGCGTATGAGAACTATGCCGGTTAGAGGACGTACTCAATACAGAGTTCGCAGTTAAACTGGGTGGTTAGTCGGGGGCGTAGGGTAGGGAAAAGCAGCAAATCATTACTGACAGTTGACCAAAGGGGGTGTGCACCCCCTAAAATATGTATGAGGCTAGGAAAGGCCTGTTATGGTGTCCGAATGTTGATAAGCCAAGTATTGGGGCGAGAGATTGGATGCCAATATAAGGGGACATGGGGTTGGAATTAGGATTTGTCGCCGATTCCGTGTTGCGGATCTCGTTTGTTGTTGATAATAAAAGATACGTTGTTATGAATATTTGATATTCTTTTAAAGTAGTCGGTAGATGTAATGGCGCTGTTCTTGATGTTAAATATTGTACAAATAACAACAAATTCCGCCAAGGATAGAAAAGCTATTCGTCGATGGTTGCCATTATTCCTGGCTGATCCCAAAGGAGAGTTACCGTTACGTCATCATTTATATTAACGCGCTAATCTTAAGAACTATACCAGTCGGATTTCAAATATTTTTGTATTTCATAGAGCAACCACTCAGACAGGCTTTAGCGTATTTAACATCACGCTACCGCTAATAGGAGCAAAGTTATATTGAAAAAAGGTACAAAGACGGGCAAAAATTAATAAATAATTTATAGTTCGACGCGAACAAAGCTGCGGGATACAGCTAGACATGTATATAGTAGACGCGATTGAATCCCTATAAATTCCAATCAAGCTATTCAGTTTTTGTAAATACGTCGAATATTATCGGAAAAAATTATACCTAAACATATTATAATAGTCCATGTTATGACTAATACATTTTAATTGCAATGAAATTGGACATATTTGCTGTGTCCTACCACTAAATTGTTCATTGTAACATTTCTGTCCAGCGTAGAGTCCTGTGCATTTTTATTTTATCCTCAAACTCCTCCAGAGTCCCTATTTCACTTAGTGCAAGATGGCTAGGGAAGACAGGGATACCCGGAAATCTAATTACTTCTATGAAATCATGTTCATCACCATTTAATGTTGATATGAATATAAGAGATTTGAAAAAAAAATGTTTTTAATCATTTTTTATACCTTGAAAGTTATTAGTTATGGTACACAAGTATAGCAATAAATAAATGTCAACATACGTATATCTAAGAGCAATGATTAAATGTCAAGCTAAACTATGTAGTATCATTCAGTATCGTGGGAAATCAAACAAAAATATTAAATCAAACACTAAATCAAAACTAATATATCTCTACAAACATCATTGTTGCCACAACAAAGTGTCTAAATCCCTTCAAATCCGAAAAATAGGATTTTACAATAACAAAAAAAAGGTAGAAAAAACGCGCTCGTTGACTCTTGCAAAAAGCTATCAATTGTACGGGTGTGAAATAAAAAAAATGTTACAAAGTATAGTAGTAGCGATGTAAGCTACCAAAATACAAAATAGAATTGTGATTTTTTTGTGTTGAATATTTTTGTAAAAGGATTTTGAAGTGTAGTCGGAGTTACGATTGTGTGTAGTTTTGTTATAGCGCCATTTTTTTAAATTTCTGCTGTTATATTTGTAAAAAATTGTAAATTATATATCGAAAAGTTTCTATAATATAGTTATAATTCTTAAAATTATACTATTCTTAGTCTATGCAATTAAATGCAATCAAATCAATATTAAGTAAATTATAGTACCTTAAAATTATTTGTAAAGATAAATCAATTATGGATTGAAATATACGAGCAAAATTTTCAAGTATATTTTCTACAGGTATAATTACGAAAAAGAAAGTCTTGGACCTAGTTAATACTAATCATAAGCGAATAGATACTTTCATACTTAAAATATAACAAATTACGTTAATCCCATGACCTACATAAAAAATCGAATATAATACTATAATATCTCAAAATCCATACAAACACAATTAGTGTTGCATAATACAATAAATCACTATTGAAGTTTTACCCCAAACATGTCGTTTTAACCCCATTTTCACCGACGGGTATATTTTATCCATAATTGGTGTCAATAGCCGATTGGCGCTAAATTTTTTTGATAATTCACATGACCCTCACCGCGACCTTTTATCTTTTGTATGTATCTATGGATATTCTAAAAAATATATAAAAAATAAATGAAGACCACTGTATTAAACTTATTTTATTAAATTTAAAAATCATATCCTGGTGGGTGTATTTATTTTAAGTGTAAAAGGAATATGCATGCCAATTATTAAATAGACAGGATGTTTAATTTTGGAGAAATGTAGATTCCTATATAAATTTAGATTATTTTATATTTACTACAATGTAGAACAAGCAACAATACCCTTGTAAAATAAAGGAAATTTCATCATTACATATATTCAAAATGCAGGTAGGTACCTAATGTTTTAGATGTATTTTCACAATAAAACATTTTACATAAATTTTTATTTATATTATCGCGTGATTTTTTTTTTCATATATAAAGTTTAGCGTTATGGCCATAATCTCACTTGATCTTAAGTGAGGATACGGCCCAAGTTGGTAGACACGCTAAACCTGTGGAGGAACTGGCTCTCAAGTGCAGCTGCCTGAACACACCTATTGGTATTCGGCGACAGGTTTACAACTTGAGGGTGGTTGAGAGCCAGGTAGGCATTAGAAAAAGCCCTACTGCCATGCTATGGTTTTCTCACGATGTTTTCCTTCACCGAAAGGTAAAGCTCATTGTAGGTGCTTGGATTTGAACTCACGTCCCTTGACGCGAAGACGTACACACTACCACTGAGCTATCATCGCTTCATTATTCCTCACAACCGGTTATATAAATCACCTAAAGTAACAAAATGGACACTAAGATCCAGGCAGATAAAATAATAGATTTATTTAATAGACAAATAATCATGTAATTTGACTGAGGTATTTACGAGTAAGTACCTAATAAGCATACACACAGACAAACAGATGTTGCCTGTTATATTATGTAAGAATGTGTATATAAAAACCTATAAAAAGCGATGATAGTTCAGTTGTTAGCGTAGACGGATTCCGCGTCAAAGGACGTGAGTTCGAATCCACCTGCAACGAGCTTTAGCTTTCGGTGAAGGAAAACCCCGTGATGAAACCATACCATGGTGGTAGAGCTTTTTCTAATGTCCGTCTGGCTAGCTATCACCTTCAAGTTGAAAATCTGGCGCCAAATACCAATAGGTGTGTTCAGTCAGTAGTACTTAAGAGCCAGTCCCTTCACTAGGTTTAGCGTATCCAGAATCTTGGGCCACATCGTCACTTAAAAACAAGTGATATTGTGGCTATAACGCTAATCCTTAAGTATGTATAAATAACAATGTTTCTTTGGTATTGCACCTTTAATTTTGATAAATCTATAACTAATAACTTGATCTTATATATTCTGGGTATATATAAAAACATTTTTAAATTTGGTTTGAACTTATTCATTATAATTTTGCACTAAAACGACCGTTAAAAGAATCTACATAGATAAACCCCTCCCTGCGAACAATGGTGACTTAACCCTTCCGTAGATCATGGACTACTTTCATTATATTATTAATTTGAATGTTGCGATTTTTGCGTATACCTGATCCGTTATAATGGGGTCGAATACGCACACCAGTTCGTCTATTCAATTTTCGCATAGGGTTCTAATGCTTATTTAGAATATTATAAAAGATAGTCGAGAAGCAGATGTGTTTGAATCATTTGAAAATGCAAGCTTGTGATAGGACTTTGCAATCGTATTTTTAATATTTTCTGTGTCCTAAAATTATTTAAAACAAACCAAAAAAAAAACCGTAAAATATGACTGTAAAACTTTCTATTTAGAATACGGAGAATGGAAATTCTAAAATATAATTAAATATATGTAAACAAATAAAATTAAGAAATGAATTAGATAATATCTATCTTAGTCATAAAGTGGCAAAGTTTGTTTGTTGGTTTGAATGCGATAAGTTTAGAAACTACAAGTCAGATTTAAAAAAACATCTCTTTTGTTTTAATAGAGTAAACATTAAGATATTTAATATTCCGCTACAACCAATAGGAATACATTAGAATTTAAAAAAAGATACAAAAATGTTATTAAGTAATTCTTAGTTAATAATAAAATAACACACCAATACAATTGCGGTCGTTGAGTGCAGAAAATATAACTAAATAAATTAATTTTATATAAAGTCAAAAAATGTGAAGTAAAATAAAAGACCATTTAAAAAAAGTTAACTAACAGTTTCAAATACATTTTACTCGTATTAATTGTGGTTTGAACTTACGTGACTGTAATTCTAAAGATGCGATAAGTGCATTTGTTTAGTAATTGATTTCAAATACAGATAATTCAAGCACTACTCCGCTTATCAAAGGATCTGGTTGCACAATGAAATGAAATTAGGCGAATAATTTGAGTGCACCAGTTTCGTGGCACACGTTAAGTACAAAATCATTACCTCTGAATCTAATCTAACATCTTTGCATACAATTTCGAGTTCTCTTGACGTATTGTTCAAATGGCTTTGTACTTTGGCATTGTCGAAAACTCTTTTAGATAAAGTCGCATAATTATAGTTCATAATAACAATTTTGTAAACATTGTGTAGTTTCTATTTTTTTTATATTTTTTTTTAATGAACAATAAAATAAGTAACAAAAATTAAAACATATGTCTATATGTGTCCTTAGACGAGTAAAAAAATGTAAATAAGAGAATAGTTCAATTTTAAAGGGTGCCACTAAGCATTTAGCGGTTCCAAATACAATCCTAGATATGGAAAAATACTGTCATAATTCAATTTGTTTGTAGAAAATGTTTATAGTTTGAAAAAATATTACCCATTAAATATTGAAACGATATAATTCTACTATATAGTATTAATGAAATCCCAGGTAAAATATAGTATCATATCTGCAACAGTACTATGAATTGATATTTGAATAATAAAAACCTTAAATTTTGTCTTTCGATTACACATCTCTAAATCGAACGAGTGTCGGCAACGGTTTGTTATTTGAAAACTGATTTATGGCCAGAGACAAAGTAGTAAAGAGTACATTTTTTTATATTTGTGTTTGGAACGGGTGTTTTATTTGTGTCAAAAAATTCGCAAGGGTCGCTTAGACAACTGCACAGCGATAAAGGGTTTAGTTATTACTATTACTAGAAAAATAAGTTTACGTGTTATTGTTCGGTAATGAATTATTGGGTCGAAACGATTCAGGTACATTAAGTAACATGTGAAGGGTTAGTCTGTCGATACTGAGCAAGATGACAGTCGAAAGTTTCACACGCGAATGTGTAGTTAGGTGGAAACTTTTTTTATTTAAGCATATAGTTCAGAAAATATTATCAAATCAGTGTTTTATTAGATAAACCAATACTAAATAAAAACAAATGATGTGAAGTAAGTGAAGTGGCATTAAGATGTTATCTATAAAGACTGACTAATTATTTCCAAGTCATTTTATAAGTAAGTATACATGGTTATTACATATATATTTAAAGTTATTGTTCGTGATTGAAATAAAACATATTTATTACTATAAAACTGTGCAACACTAAACAAAGCCTTTATATAAATGTTAATTATATACGTTATTTAATGAGGAATAAAATCATTTAACTATTATAAGTTTTAATATATAATATATACTATGATTTTAGTAGTGTTTTTTCTATTGTAAACTCTAAAAACAATAAGGTATAAAATATTAAATTCAATTAGTTATGATAAATTTCCAAACGGCCGCACTAATCATATGTCAAGATTTAACGTAACCCGAAACTTACCTCAAAAACCGTCTCTTGTGTGCCCCTTAACCCTGTAATAATAATTACGCCTTTTGTGTTTTAACCCTTTGACGCGCCGGTAATTCTTAAGCTGCGCTACCTGACCCCACGGGCTCTACCTTACTTCCTGATCCATTCCTTTTCGAAACTGACTCGCGAGTGCGTGTGCGCAGCTCGATTAATACTTGTTTTTTTTTTCTGTTCCGTGCAAACTATATCAGTGATGTGTTTTCTTTTTTTGTATAATATCCTTTCAATGGTGAGTAAATATTTTGATTAAATACGTAATGATTTCTTCTGTTTACTTGAATATTACTCATCGAAATAAAACTAATTTAATCAGATTTTATCGCGGTTATTTATTAATTTTGTTCCCGACGTTCCGAAAGCTTTTCAACTTTCGTGGTTTACGTGTATAGCAAAATGGTGCAACTATGATGATCAAATTAAGTTAAAAACTTGATTGAATTTAGGCCCTGGGAAGGCGCTTATGGACGTCAAAAGTACCACCGGTTCGAAAAATAACCCAGACATTGAGAAGAATCGACAGTCAGTGTGATTATCTCAACGTCATCCTTTAGGGAGATGTGTTACAGGGCGCTTTGCCCTGCTCAGTAGTTTCCGCTGCAGTTAGCGGCCGCTAACTAATTATTGGGTTGGTAGCCAACTATTTAGATAAAGTTGGGTGGACGTAAAAGAAACTCGATCTGGTTATATATGTGTATATTTTTCATTAGGTACATAATTGAAATTTAAGTACATTTACAGTTTTTAGCGCATGCACAGAGAGGATAGTCAATTCCAGACATCACCATCGTTCACATATTGACCCTCTCTGTAATAGTCTTTTGACATTAAAAACTGTTTGACATAGAGCTTAAACTTACTTTCCGGCAAATCGATAATGTGTTTTGCGAGTTTATTATAAAACCTAAGAATACTATTACCTAAAAAACCTTTACTTGTTCTACTGAGTCTATAATATCGGGTGGCCAGTTTGTCACGATTTCTAATATTTATATATATCAGATAAGCATGAAAGTTGTGTTACAGAAATTATACCATTTATACAATATCCCTGTATTACTATCCGCAATAAAACGACATGCCTAATTTTATTCATGCGAAGAGAAAATAACAAACAAGACGCCGTTACGTATGTCAGCAGTTCGAGACAATAAAAACAGACCGGACTACGCCAGAGTACGAAAGTCCTCTTCGTTCCTGTATCCATGCGAAGGATGATACGCTGTTATTTCCAACATATTCCAATATATTATTTTTTATTGCCCTCACCCCGCTCATGGCGGCGGGCGGGAGAGGAGGTGAGTCGTGTCATGCGTGATATTTGATATAAATTCGGAACTCAACTTCGTTATGCGATATTCTTTTTTCAAAGGACAATGGTTCAGCTGAGTCGTAACATATATCTAAGCAGATAGTTAATATTTTTCTAGAGCCGCTCGGCTAGCTCCAATTATTGTCGACATGGGAATGTTTGCGATGTCAGCTTGTTTCTGAAGTTTTGACGTAGACGGGTTATTATAATGAAATTAGCCTCTTCGTATAAGGATCGTAAAGAGAATTAGGTTTGTCTAGTTCTATAGGAATTAACTATATCAGTATGTAGGTATATTGTAAGTGTTTAAATTGTGTATATTTTATCAGCAAGTTGTTAATTCAAAAGAAATATTTTTAACATTCCTAAGTGTATGATATGGAGCACCGTTTCATAAAAAAAAAACAGTATTCTCTTAATTAATTCTCATGTAGGTATATATAAAATTAAGGCTTAAAATTTTAACAACTTTCCATGACTTAGGACATTAAGCCCTTTGGGAAGTATTGATTACTAATTATTAACATTAATAATAAAATTTTATAATATTTAGAAAAGTTAGAAAGTAAATAATAATCTATGTAATTTTAATAAACATCCTTAAATGTTATAAAAGCTAATGCCCTTCTACCTGTATGTCTATTAGTACATTTAAAAATGTTAATTGTTTTTTTTTAATCATAATTATATTTTTATTTAGTTTTCAATCGAACAAGTTATGAGAAATAGGAAATTTAGATGACAATTTTTTTTTAAACTATACCATATTATAAAATACTATTTAAAACTTAAAACATATTTTATTATTTTATGGGAATGGTGTAGTTTGTTTTAAATCTGATAAAAAAAAAATTAAAAAATTGATAATTCTGTGACTTAATGGAATCTTTAAAAATTCTTTTTTTTATAGTTTTACGGTAGTTTTCATAGTTTGCTTTCATTTCCTTTTAATCAAATTACGTTATTATATACTCAAACGAAAAGTATTTTTAAATCATTTTTAAATAAATGAATTGTATTTATATCATCTCTTCTTATAATATTTATCAAATTCTTTACTATGCTATAAAATTTTACTAGAATATTGAAAAACAATTGTACATTTTTTGTAAATACTTATGGCAAACAATTTTTATCCTGTTTCTTCAATTATTTTTTTTATAATAAAAGGTGCCATAGCGAGACCAGTCGGCCATGTCGAGTGCAAATAAAATTGGCAGTAAATAAGCGGGCATTTGGGGGAGTCGGTCAGTTTCTCTACTGGACCCGCCCCTACGGGGGGCCATTGGACATCGCTGCGATGGCTAAAAGCACCCCGTCGCACCACGCCGTCCGTCAGGCGTCCGGGGATTTAATGAATACCTTTTATACATATTATTGCAAATGAGAATATATTTTTTGTTATTCATTTATTTTATGGAGTTGTTCGTTCTTTGTTACTTTGCGTAACATACCTATTTGTATAAAGTATTCCACGAAATAGCGGGATGCTACTTGTATATTAATATTTTGATATGAAACACATATTGACACACCTTGGTAGTAAAATCGACCCGCTTGTGGCGATGACAAACGGCATAATGCTCGCCTATCGAGTCATGCTCCCTCTACGTCGTCTCTGTCGACATCATTGTGTTTACACACGTGTATGCGTACTATACACTTCGTTGCTTCTTATTTTAGATATACTAATACTAATTAAGTAGGTACTTTGTTCTATGTTTTCCTTATTATTTTTATTTATAATTAAATGTAATCTTAATAGAAGTGTTTCATATCGGCCGGGTGTCCAATGACGCCCAGCTTTTTTAATGATAATATGAAAATAGTATCAAGGTATCGAAAATCGCGTTTGTTACACGGGTCAGGTGTACAACCTGTGACAACAAAGAAGAGTTACTGTGAGGGATTTATTCCCATCTGCATGATAAAACCTACAGATCTCTAAAATTGCACTTATTTGTTGGACTATGTTGGACAGATTCCGGAACCTGTTTACACTATAGTAGCTGTTGCGCCTGGCGGATGAGGGTTCGCGGTCCAGTTAGTCGCAGTTTCTTCTGTCCTTTTATATACAAATATAAATTTACAATTCTTTGAAACAGGTCTCGTCATTATTTATCCGAAAATTGATATTCATTTTCATAAAATATAGTATCTTGGTTCATATTAGTGCGTTTTATGAAGTTGGTGTATGTTATAAGTGTTTGACTTAACTGAATTAGTGTAACCAGGACTATCAAACGCTTTAAAGTACGAAAAGTTGTTATTGAATTTTATTGGCTATGGTTAGATAGGAATACTTCTGTTAAAGATTTATATTTAAAAGTATAATTTAAATATTTTCGGTAATTTTGGTAATTTCTTAAATAAAATGATTGAAAATGTTTTAATATTTATACATTTTTGATTTTAGTTTTATTAAGATATAACGGGACAAGTATAATCAATCATAACAACTTCAAAATTAATTAAAAAATGAATACACCTACCTAAGATTGGAACAATGTAAAGTTATAATACAATATTATTATTATTAATATAATAAAATATTTATTGTTATAATATGAAATTAAAGAATCCGAATTTAATATTAGATAATTTCGTTCTAAGTCACGTACGTTAGACTACCCTTTATGTTTTCTCTCGCACACACAGATATAAGTTAAGAACATTAAGTCGCTTCACCCGACTCTGGGTGGACGGGCAACAAATGTCGCGGTCAGTAACCCCCTACGCGGGCGCCCCGTTACGCCGTAGCCACGGGCTACGAGGTACAACGCTACGAGCCGGTACGGATGGTCCAAAATGTAATTTCATAGGTTTTAATTACTCCGTCCAACTAATATATTTATGTTCTAAGAATTCTGACATGCTAATACGTATATATAAAATGTCGCTACTTTTCTTATTGTGACAAAAAATATTTATTACATTTAAATACTTTTAAATTTATGTCGTTACTAGATTTTACGTGAGGCTTCGCTCGCGTTAATATTGATTTTGTTAAACAAATTGGATGATGCAATAAAAAGTATCATACAAAGTTTATCCCTTTTTTGATCCCACTTCCAATAAGGTTTTAGCGAAAAAAGTATCCTATCGCCGTATTCAGATTCCCATCTATCTGATTCTTGATCTGATTGAAGTGAGTTCTAATCTTTAGATTGATCAGAGTTTTTCGTGAATAAAAATATTATTACCAAAATTAACATTTATGTCCGAGTGACATTGTAAAATATATTGTTATAAAGTTATATATTATAATTATCGCGCCTAAAGTCACGACGGGTTGCTAGTATATTTTTTACGTAAAAAAGTAACCATTAGTCCTTTGTTTACATTTTGTCTCATGCCATAATGAACAGAGCATAGTCTAGTGCAAGTGTAGATTTCTTATTATTTTGTCATGAGTAGATGTATGTGATGAGGTATTACTTATTTTTAACATGTTATAATTTACTAAAAACAAAGTTTTGCCAATCTTACTAATAGTATAAATGCGAAATTTGTTTGTATGTTTGTTTATCACGCTTTCACGCCTAAACCGTTGCATGATTATGATGAATTTTGGTATTGAGATAGACGAGACCCTTGTGACGGTGATAGGCTACTTTTTCTCGCGAAGAACTTATAGAAAGTGCGGTTAAAGCAGAAATACACTTTATATGACACTTTTTATTGCGTCATCCGTTTTGCTTCAAACTTTAGAGAGCAATTGCTTCTAATTTAATCAGTATTAATGCAAGCGAAGTCGCGGGTAAAAGCTAGTTCATATTATAAAGCATAAGTATTTGAGCCCGCTAATCTTAGGAAATATCGGTTGTATTTCAAAAATCTTTCTGTATTTGATAGAGCAATCGTTGAGGAAGGTTTTAGGTTATTTAATATCACGTTATCACTAAGAGGAGTAAAGCTGTAATGAGAAATATTACAAAAATGAGAAATATTTATCTAAGCGAACAAAGTCGTGGAAATAGCTAGTTTATTATAAAGATAATAACATCATAGATCAACATCATACATCATAACATCAACAAGTTTTGCTTGGCCAATCTTGTAATAAAAATGTTTTGTTAGCATTCAAACAATAAAATATAAACAAAAACCAATAAAAACAACTCTGCCATGATAGTAATTTATTAAATATGCTTATTGGTAATATGCTAATTAGTTCACCAAGTATACCTCTTCAGTGCAATATCTTTACCGTATTTAAATTTTCATGGAAAAAGTTCCATACTAACAATTTAATATTCATGAAACTTTTTTTAATTACTTATCGCGGCCGGCAAATCGAACTAAGCCAATTTGAGCATCGAACGGGGTGGAATCAATTAGAGCGAACGCAGATTTCAAATTTCGAACTGTCCAAACAGCCAATAAACGTAAATGGCGCGATCCTACATTTGTATCTACACTCCAATATAATTCGACCTAAGCGTCAATCGTATATCTTAGATAGTATATATCAATTTATGTTGGATACCAAAACATAACTTTACGATGCCATTAGCTTGTTTGCTATTCGACCGGGCATTCATTTTTGCTAAGGCAGACTTTTGAACGTACCCCTTATTGACGTTGTATAAGAAGTATCTTCAATTTAGACATTATTTTACTAAGATTTATATTTATGTTGTTCCGAATATATTTCAACTTTACGACATCGTGTGTATTGTGTCGGAATAGTATTAGTGCTTAGAAATGGCAGAAGGGAAGTTTTTCTATAAAAATGCCGTACATTTTGAAGCTCATTATAAACAGTCTAGATATATCTACTTCAAAATGTTTACTTAGGCTTACAAGGCGGTATGATCCCACAATTGTGTGCGATTCTATCTAGATCAAGGTGTTACAACAAGTAAACTGGCAAATTCATAAAAAGTAACAGGCGGTATTGTATACCATGTACATGGTAATAAATACTTTTTTAATTTGTCGCAATCCGGGAACTGTTACTTTTCATCAGATGACAAGAGGTTTCCAGGCCACTATGATGCAACGACCGTCAATGGATTACCGACATCTCAGTGATGGTAGCTATATTAGATTTCACTGTACTAGTAAAAATTGCGGACCTATCTAACAAACACTTATTATCCAAAAATAAACATTGACATGAAAGGCGTATAACCGGTACCTATACTATATATTGTGTTAAAATTTATTTTTCTGACAAGACGTTAAAAAAATATTCTCGATAAAGAAACGATTTCCATTCCGGTTTTATTTATCGCCACTGGCTGAACTAAATTGATAAACTGTTCAGTGTCTAGAACCTCATCGAACACAATCAATTTCAGCGGCACATAGCTATATATGTTTTACTTATATTAAAATAATAATCCATATTACAAAATATTTCTCAATAATATCTAATTCGTACGAACGTACATTCCGGGAACATCTTCAAGCGCTGTATAGGCGGTCACCATCGCAACCAACCTGGCAACGAGGTATTAGTCTATAATAGTATAAGTATAAGGCATGATTTCCCATGACAAATGTATGGATACAAATAGCCGTTCGATACAAGATGGTGTAAATACTGGAATCGACTGAACAGATACATATAATTAAATTATTTTTTAGTACCAAGTTTTTAAAACGTTACGAGAGGCGAACATATTCCAAGTAAACAGTTATTTTTATATACATACTAGCTGTCCCGCTACTTCGTTGGCGTTCGCGTGGATCTAAAACTAATTTAATGATTTTTACCCGATTTTATATCTTTTTTTAAAATAGCTATTGGTGTCAGCGTGTTGTTTAATAGCCTAAAGCCTTCCTCAATGATTACTTTATCAAATACAACAATATTTTTAAAATCTACTACCTAAGAAACTACCTTCAAAATAGAAACAAACAATATCGAAAAGTATGATATAACCTATAAGTATTATAATTATTTAGAAAATGCATCTAAATTAAAACTCAAAGTAATTTTATAAAATGCAATTATATATTTGAAACAAGTATTTTAATTTAATAAAAATGGTGCCACCAACGTTTATTAAATAAGAGTGTTAAAATAAAATAAAACTCCATTATCTACAAAACAGTATAGAAAATAGTTTAGGAATAGAATAATGGACTGACATGCCATCCATATGATTTAGTTGTGAAACTTTATCATATAATAAGTTTTAGACTCACATATGTTACATTGTTTCTATTATAAATTTCATAATAAAATGTTTCATATTTAATTAAGAGCTTTATCCAAAATTTACCTATTCTTAGACACCAAAGGTAGTGGGACAGTTAATATATTTGAAGTAAGGTAGAAAAAGGGTTTCTTGTGCTACCTTTGTGCGGGGATACCCTTTAGTGGGATCTAATAAAACCTTGTTACGGCCAAAGGGATACCAATCCCAATATTGAAAGTGTTCTTTTACATGATACGGAATTTTAGGGACTTCTTTTTTCATATTAAATCGAGTGAATCTTTTTACTGTAACTTGGTGCGTTATTATAATATTCGAAGTTGAATATCAACATTGTGACTACGATAGTACTCTACGTGTGTAAAAATAATTCCAATTTTGGTCAATTGGGTAATAAAAACATTAATATGAGATAATTAATTACATAAGTCGAGAAAATGAAGGTGCATATGAAAACCTTTTTTCATTGGGTACTTTACTTATAATACTTATTGATATAGTTTTGGTGATAAGTATAATTGAATCTTAATATTATATGTAACAGTGTTGATGGATCAGCGGTAATGTTTCGGACTTTGTATCAATTGGCATGGATTCCAATTCTGCAGTAACACACATTTGACGACTAGCGAATTTTTATTTCTATTATGTCTGTTTGGTACGTATACATTCCTTAAGTACTCAAGCGTTCATCATCTAATTTCACACACATGTTCTAAAGGGTATTAGACCGACATAGGATGCTTTTCATCTAGAAACAAAGTTTCACTCGTAAATTATAGAAAGATAGCTTTTTATTACCACTTGAGGTCAGGAAGACAGCTAGTATGTACTTAATACATTGAATAAAATACATGCTAACAATCATGTAAATAAGAGCCTAATGTAATGGATGTTTTATAATATATTGTTATATATCTTGATTTAATAAGTAAATATATTTTAATCTTATATAACCGTTGCTATGGAAACAGAACGCAGATCTTTGTTACCAATCGTATTAAAATTTAAAACAAACGTGTAAATATAACTTAAGCATTAAACTTTTAGTTAAACAAATTGAGATTTTATAAGTGATTTTGGCTCACTGACGGCACTCAGACGCTCAATCAATCCACGTGGCTCTTAAAGAAGTTATTGAGGTCTCAACGGTAACCTTTTTTTGGAATTGGTTGCACGTTGGCCTCTCTCCAAACGTGGTGCACGTCACCAGGAATGTAGGATTGGTGGTAAAAGCGTATCAATACTAGGGACAACTCTGCTGCACACTTTCTAAGCACGATTGGTGAGATACTATCCGGATCACTGGCCTTCCAGAAATCGAGCGAATGCAACACACACCGCACATCTCTTTGCCTGATGCAGGCCTCAGGCATCGAGATACCACTGGAAGGTGTTGTGGGCGGTTGCGCGTTACTGTCGTCGAGTAGGGAATCGTCCGCGAATATGTTGGCCAACAAAGTGGCTTTCTCCTGCGGTTTAGGAGCCAGTGATCTGTCTGGATATCGTAAAGGCGGGAGAGAGGATTGGCAGAAATTTTCCTGGACGGCCTTCGCCAGACCCCAGTAGGCGCGATTATTGATTGGCTGGTGAACCAACTTTTGGCCAATCCATGCAACGCGCTGAGAGTCTGCTCTTGTGTAAGACTTTTTGCAGGACCTAGCGGCCTTATTGTAGGCTGCCTTAAGGGAGTTGAGATTAGGATCTTTATTCGCGCGGCCCTTGATCCAAGCACGGTACGTATATTGCTTCTGACTGAAAGCATCTGCGCATTCATGATTAAACCATGGACATCCGCAGCGATTACGGACGATTTCGGACGAAGGAATGAAATATTCCATTCCAAATCCTGTCTCGGCAGGAATTGCCTTTGCAGTCGCAGAAAGATCTCTTTTATCAAAGCACCTTTGCCTTCAGGGTATGGGTGCGAAGTAATCTTGCATACCATCCCAATCTGCTGACGAGTAGTGCCAAACCTTACGCCTAGTCTCCGATGGACATTGAGGCAAGGAACGCGACACAGACGTCTCAACAAAAAAGTGGTCTTAACTGCCCAATGGGGCACTGACAGACACCCTGTACTCATTAGGATGACTCGTCAGCAGTAGGTCCAGCAAGGAAGGCGCTTGAACCACTCTGTCTGGGACCCAGGTGGGCTGGATCATCAGCTGTGACAGGTTGTGCATGAGAGCATATGTATGAGCAGTTCGTCCTGCATGGTCGATTTTAGACGAATTCAACCACTGTTCATGATGTTCGTTGAAGTCTCCCAAAACCACCAATTCTGCAGCAGGGAACTGCTCTTGCGCGTCATCTGTCGCCTGACTTAAATAATCAAACATCCGAGTTGTCACATCATCCCCCTTGTGAAATCTATATAGGCACCCGTAGTCTTGGCTATCAACGCCGAGATCCACGTGCACCCATAGGGTGGAGAAGGAGGGTTCCTCCATGAGGTCCAAACGGCGACAACACACATCCGACCGTACATATACACAAACCCCGGCTTTAGCTGGAAAGTTTGCCTCTAGCTGGTAACTAGGATAGTGTAGATAGGATGTGTCGGCTAACTGATAGGACGGCCTATCTGTCTCTCTGTTAAAAAGAGTAAAGCAGGCCGAGCCGTCTCTAGGCGATGGTGGACGGCATTTAAGTTGGTATGGAGTCCGCAGATGCTAACGAACTGAGCCCCTGTACTATACCGCGGACGGCCAGCGGTCAAACGTCTACAGGTCTCCTTGGCCGTCAGGTCAGTGCATCTCAACAATGCAACGAGCAATTAGTGAATCTCATCCCCTCTCCATGTCACAGTGTAAGTTTTTCAAGGTACTGGATATACACCGGCTGTACTCGAAACGCGACGAGTCACTCTTACGGGCTTTACACCAGATGTATGGTGGTCGCGACCCAGTCTGGCACCGACTCCCTATCACTCCGTAACTGCTCGATTAGCATCACCCAGGGGTGACGTGTAGGACCTCAAGCTATGCAAAGTTCAAACACAAAAAGCTTATGGTTAGCTTAGGTTAAGCTTAAGCTCACATGTGGACACTTAATTCCAAGCTAAGTAAAACATGTATTAAGATAAATGGCAGCTCATATAATAAACATATATAGATATTTATAACCATACATACAACTGACAACTATGCATTCCATGTAAAACTCAGTGATAGGCGGGGATCGAATACGTGACCACTCAGCTTAATGGTACATGTTAGTACTGCATCTTGTATACTGTGTTGTTTTATTTGATACCCTTAATAGCTAAATATTGTAGTATTGTTACTGTATGTATGTAGCTACTGATTTACTGCACACAATATTTTCAAAACACACCTATCTTATTTAATTGAAATAACTTGTGAACAATATTGTGCTGTTTTTTTATTAATCACACAAAACCGTCTGGAACGGATTGTATTAAAAAATAAAATAAAGGTCTATACTACTATTACAGGATGTAGAATAGCCTCGTTTGCATGATGATTGAAAAATCCGGTTTGCGAAGCTGCTAATTACCTAGTTTATTTATTTCACTACAATACAAGAATACAAAAATATCGACATAGTAAATTAAATTACTTATTTTAGAACTTAAGTTTAACAACATATATAAAACCCGAACAATGGCACGTCAGAAATGTTGTATCGTAATGCGCTACCGATTTTATTATCCAATAAGATTTTTCGAAGAGATACACGCGGTAACAAAGGATAATGGGATGTCACTATGACGCATGCGCCGGCCCATGGTCGAGACTACCTGACCGCGGCTGGACACTGATCAATATTAAAGTCCGAGGGAGGATGCCGGGGGATGTCTGTTTGTCTGTTGTATTCATATAGAGCTGTCAACAAGTATTATTAATAATATTTTTATCAAAATTTCAAAAGATTACATATCGCTCAACTGACGAATGTCTTTAAATATTATATACAACATATAAAATTAATGTTCAAACGTAATCCTGTTGGAATTTGTCCAGACGTATAATTTAATTTAGATATAATTACTAAAGTATAGCGAAGACCACGTCAGAATGGAAATCTTTAGAGAACGCCTTTAATGAAAGAGATGTTGTACGGGAATAACTGCCGTTTGCCGTTTTTAATATTTTTTACACAATAGTATACTATGTAGTTAATTTAAATAAATTGTAGCCTAACTAACACACTAATGCTTTCAAGGAAAACTAAAAACTGTAATAAAGTCTTTTTATTTTATTTCTTAATTATTTATTAGAAAATTGCATGTATAATGAGTACATGAGAACAGGTTATTGCTACAAATCTAGATTCTAAATTTACAAGCATAAACATATATCAAATTGCAGAAGTCTTCTAAAACTCATTAAGTACAGCTACAAAATACTCATTATTATATACAAAATAGTAATTAATTCACTCATATTATTATAAGCTAAGAGCTACCATTTTTTAGCTTTTGATATCATATGTCACTATTCGCTGAATTTGCTTATACTGCTATATTTCAAGTATATGCTTCGTGTATATTCTACTTATAGGAGTGAAATGTTTGCTTAACGTTTTTTAGTTAATAATTATATGCGCACAGTACCTTTATCTTATCTTTCTTACAAACTTTTTTCTTGCACCTCTGGTAAACTAGATTCTCGATGAGGTCACTATACACATAATAATAAGCCCATAACAGTGGATTTTGTTTTGATTTTGGAATCAGCCAATTTATATACAATTGCTAATCTTTTAATGTTCAGTATCATTTTTGTATGGTGCTTCTACTTATTTGGCATCAAGCACAGTGACATCATTTTGTAGTGATTCGATAAATAAATAAATAAGAAAGAATATTATTTGCACATAAGTTTAGTGTTTCACGATAATCATTGTTGATGTTTAGGAACTGGTCTAGGATGCTAACATGTTAAGCCTAGTAGATTCACCATCTAGGATATCTAGCGAAGTAAACCTAGATATAGGTCATTGGTAATAGTTCTTCAACTTGACATTGATAACTAGTGATTCAGGCATTACAAAATTTCTTACCAGCTTGCTATTGTTTTATTGTGACATTTATTTTATTGAGAGGTCAAAAAATAACTGGGAGTCGAATTCACATTGGTCGACACAGTGTCCGTATACCGAACTATAGAGCCATCATTATTCTAAATTATCATTAATAAAAACTATTTAAAGAAATATACTGGTTAATGTAATCCGTCAACTGTTAGTGATCCCTTTTGCAATTAAAGTATTTACAATAAAAACTTGTTAAAACATCTCGAAATATGGGATTAATGTATATTACTTTAGTAAATTATATACATTGAGAACTGTGAATATGTTCCAATACAATTAAGAATATACAAAAAAAATAACAAAAAAATTACAACTCTGTATATATCCGCTTTAACTCACCTTTCTGTGGACAGTACGGGGGAGGGTCCAAGAGAAATGACGACCCTTAACTAAAACACACACATTTATACGCACGGCGATCTCAACCCACACACCGACAAGTACTCTCGGATTACACAGTTGGATGTGTGTGTCTGTACGAGTTAACCGCGTTTATCTCTGTGTGTCCAGTTTCCGCGCGTCTGAGTTTGTTAATTTAATTAGAGGTACAAAAAGATTAGGAGCTTCTGAAGACGCACACATTAGGTAAAATGCTTTTGTTGAGGTTCCTCTTTGTACTACAAAATGAACCCGTAAAGTGTTCTTTCTGAGATTATATTTCTAGCCCAGATGGTATAAGCAATAAAATATTTGGATTGAATATTTACATTTGAGAATAATTGTGCTGTGTATAATATACGCGTTGTAATTTGTTTTAGAATAGAGATGTTCTTTAAACTTATATTTATTTATTGAACTAGTTTTAATCCATAACTTCGATCGCGTTACTATTGATTTTGTCAAACAATTTATCATAATCGGTTTAGCGGTTTAGACGCGAAAACGTAACAAACAAACTCACTTCCACATTTATAATATTAGTAAGGAATAGTAAGGAACAAAAAGAGTATCTTATGTTTTATTATAGTTGAATATTTAATTCTATTAGCCAATCCAGGACGTCGTCATTAAGAGTCATCAGGTCATCGGGGGAATCGTAGGTTCTTCCTTTAAACTTCTAATAGATACATCCAATTTAGTGAAAGTTGGAAAAAATGTTAGACTTTTCAGTATAAAATATACACACTCATATATACATAGTTAATTTATTTACTTATGAAATATATTAATGTATATTGTGTTGTAGACTACGAACATAAATGAAAATTTTTACCATCTTTATACATATATAAAAATTTTGTATATGTCTTTTTGCGATCGTGTAACTTCTAAACGGGTTGACTGATAAATGTAAAATTCTTGTAATATATTTCTTAGTCACTGGAATATTGACAAACTTGTAGGAATAGAAAATAATTTTATAAGCGAAGATGGTACAATTGGTAGTGTGTACGGGTGCCGCATCAATAGACATGCGTTCGAATCCACCTACAACGAGACCGACTTTGCAGTACGTGAGTTCGAATTAGACAATGAGCCTGGAAAACATTGTGACGAAACCATAATATAGTAGGGCTTTTTCTAATGCTAGCTACCAACCTTTAAGTTCAATATCTGCTGCCAAACACTTATACGTGTGTTCCGGCGGTTGAACTCGAAAGGTAGTCCTTCCACTAGCTTTTGCGAGCCCAGAATCCTAACAAGTGAAGTTGTGGCCATAACGCTATATGGAAAGTGATCACCGCCGTCCATGAACACCTGTAACACCGGAGGGCTTGCAAGTGCGTTGCCGGCCTTTAAGGAAAGAATACGCTCTTTTCTTGAAGGTTCCCAAGTCGTAACGGTTCGGAAAGACCGCCGGCGACAGCTTAATTAATAATTAATTAGCATAATTAATTAGTAATTCAAGATTAAATACCATTTAGACTATTTATATAAAAGTATTCGTTTAAAAACCAAAATATTTTTTATATTATTTGGCAACATATTAAAATTAGTTCGCTACACTCTCTACACTGTAATCTTGTTTCATAATAGCCTATATGTTTAAAATTACCGTTGTGAATCTAAAAAATGAAAATTATATAATTTAAATTAAATACTCGCAACACGTTATATATATATACATTTTCTTATTTATATAAACTTTAACTACGCCGCATTTCGTACTCATTATTGTACCATGCAGTATTCTTAAAAACGGATCCAGTTTTTTCCGCATGAATATAATAACATGTTACTAAACCAATTTGTTTGTTTTTAAAAAATAATGTAATACTATGTTCTGGTTTTTGTACCATATATCAAATTTTTAGCATATATTATTGTTGTATAATAAAACCAAATGGGAAACACAAAGATGACAGATTTCTATGAAAACACCTTTACTTTTAACGCATAATATAACCCGTGTTTGTGTTCAAAACAGTAGCCCATTCCCGATACTACGATTTCTTCGAATATAAAAAGTAAGTCGATAGCTTACCGGTGAAATTTATACTTTTGGATATTCGAAATATGTTCCACGGACCAGTCTAAACGGAACTCCTTCTCCCCTTTTTAGAAGAACAGCTTTCGACGATGAAAGAGTGTCCGTATGTCACACTAGGGGTCAAATTACATTATTCCTTTGAACATAGAGTATATCGTATAAATTCAGCCCACGGGTGAATATAACCGTGGTAGTCTCTGGGTTGTTTTCACATAATAGAGCCATTTTCTTTTGTTTTTGTTACGTTGTTCGCGTCTCGTTATACGTACGTAGACAATGAAAACAAAAGGCGGTGTCTTATTTCGGTGCTTTTACTTTCGCTTTTTGATAGTATGTTTTATGATATTATGTGGGCTGCTGTTTCGATCCAAAACAAAATGTTCCTAAAGCCTATACTGGTATCTTAAATGAATTCTTATTAAAGTTTTCAGTTATTTTCATGTAAGAATATGCTGCGGAGAATTCTTAGAACACATAAAAAGTTTCCAAGTTCTTAATAGTTTTGATTTTATATTTTTAACATGGCATTGGGTCGAAAAGGGCATAACGTGAAGAAATTGTGCCTATTGGTAAGCACAGTATAATTCAAAACCAATTGCGACTACCAAGAAATGGGTATTCCATCACCAAAAGTCGCTAGTATTCTGATCTGCGAGCTTTTCATCAGTTGGCTGTAACTCAAACCCGGGTGACAGGGTCAATAAGAAAATTTCGAAATAACTTAACATAAACCTAATCTCTGACGTCCTGTTATATTACATGATGAACGTCACACCTGGTGTATGTTAAAATGTAAAAACAAGAACAGTAAATATTAACCTTGCTGGAGTTTTGATAGTTAAAAAAATTACTGGTACTCTTATAAGTGCATTCCCGTATTCCTTCTATTTTATATGCAAGAACTATCGACGTATAAAAATATTCCTTAGTTCAAGTTAGTACCAAAATGCATCGCAGAGTTGTTGCCGTAGTTGCTAACAACATTCCATTGAGTCCAGTTAAATGGTCTCGCCAGTGTACCAACGATCGGAGCAGACTGGAATTTAGTTCCATTCAGTCGATGCTTCCTCTCCCAGCGTTTGGCTGTTGCTTTATTGTTGTGACCGCGTTTTATTACTTTCATGGATATTTATGGATATATACATTATGGAAGAATTATTACCAAAAATAGTACATCGAAATGTTTTAAAGTCAAATTGAACTGATCGAATACGAAGGCATTTTTACAACTACTGTTCTGTAAAATATTCACCATAAACGTTCAGATGTTGTGACGCTACTTTGATTATATTTACTATTATTTTTATGTGGATTTCGGGTATGAAAATGATATCAAATATTTTTACTAACTTCGTTTTAAGGACAGATATCTACATACCTTCTCTCTTTCTCTTCTTTTATCTACCTCTGCCTTTTTTAATGGTTTTTAAATAACATTCGTTTAATATATTTACATGTGAAATGCTATGACGTCCAGATTTACCCATATTATTTACGCTTTATCGTAAAGTGGCATCTCCATTTTGTCAGAGTTGCGGACTTATCGACAAATTTAACAATAAGCACCACACCTTGGCAGAATGTATTCGATGCGAAGGTATAAGAAGTAAGCTCAATGCTTATGGTTCGTTTCACGTTGATTTATTAATTCGAACAATAGTCTGATATTCTCTCTAAATATGCTAAAGATTTATATAAAGTTAATTTAAGCCATTGTTAATAATTCTGTATTTGTATGTTATATAAGCGATATAGTCGCACAAATAGCTAAACCTACACTAAAAAAAGAAATGAAATGTTTATAAATTATATTTTGATTTAAAGGAATTGTAAGAGCTTCTTTGCGCTGACTCCACCGACGCTCACAAGAAAAATTACATTTAAAATGAATTTCCCAACTAATCGGTAAATTATTAAATAATCAAGACATGAATTTAGACTTGTCATACTGGTTTAAAGTATTTTAGATTAAGAGTTTTTTTAGTATTCTATAAATTATGAATAGTTCTGAATTAGAAAACTTTTTAATTATGATATAAAATATATTTGTTTGTCAACCATATAATTTACCTAAAAAATACAGAACATTTGAAACGAAATTTATTTGATTTTCGTATTGCTATAGAACCAACCAATGCTTGCAATAAAAACTATATGAAGTTTTACTGATGATAGAAGATATATATATATATATATATATATCTTCTATAGCTATATATAGCTTAAAATAAAAGACTCAATAAATAGGTCTGAATGTCCTTTATTATGGGATGGTATTGTCACAATCGCGATCGAGAACTTGTATAGAGTAACTTGTTACTAGTCATATTGCTACAAGTACCTACATCTGTAATAAATGTAGAATCTGCTTTGAAAATTTTTGAAAAACCTTTCAGTGTTATTCTAAGATACAAATGAAATCTATGTTTAAACACTTTCTAATTGAATAATTAAAATGAATAGGATTACTGGATAATTCAAATGTTTTATGATACCATTCAGTTGGAAAGAAAACGACTTTCTTTTAAATTTATTTAATTAAATATTTTCGAACATAAGATGACCAACCAATTATATTAAAATTTCACTAGGTAGTACCTTCAACTTCATATTTACAGATGCTTAGAGCTAGGGGACAAATGAACGATTATATTTTTTCTAAGTCAGAAATCTAACAAAAGAATTAAAATAAATAAAACAGCTAAGATCTGTTCAACGACCCTACAAGAACAAATATAAATCAAAATCGTTTATTATTCAGGAGTAAAAGAATTACAAATATATTAATTAAATATAAATACCTAATAAATAAATAATACCTGTATAAAGATTAATAGGAGACAAGATATGTAGATGTGTTTGTAGCAGCGATAAACTGTGGAACTATTAACCTTATTGTAATTTTTTTCGTTTGCAGAAAACTACTTTTAAATTGATGATGGGATTGTTTATTATATCGTAATTAATGCATCCAAATCCACGGCTAGTCGCTAGATATATATGAATTTTTCGCGAATTTTCCGATTCTTTTTTGTTATGTTTGTACCCTTTTCCGTTTAATAATAAATAGGAAGAAAACAACCTATCTATAATGCTGACCCTTTTCAAGTTACCGCTATCAAGGAGTACGTGTAACAGTTGACAAAGGTCTTCTCGTGGTCACAACCCGGCAAGGGTGTCGTTTAGTATGTCCCTCACAGTATTCGATACATAAAATGTTTCAGAAAATATACAAAACGTGGTGGGTACTACAAGAATTCACCTACTACATAATTAAATCTTCAAATTAAACGTTATACATAGTGAATACAAAATTAGCTGTTCGTACTTAATTATCTTCTATGACAAATAGCGTAATACATACGTAATAAAATGATAAAAAACGAGAAGATTGGGTTATTAATTTAGTTAAAATAAATTATCATAGTAGCAATAAAGGGAAGGCACAGGGTCAACTTAAAGTTAGCTAATAACTTTATACACCGAATTAAAACAAAACATGATGTTACATTTTATAGTGCTATTTAATAAATTAAAAATAACTTATTTGAAGTATAAATAAAATAAATCAATAACGAAATAAGTTCAGTTTAGAATCTTGTACTTAATGTATAGTTAAATCTTTCAAGAAATATATATAATACATATATTTATTGGATTATTTTTCTGGTAAACTTTAAATTTTTTAAATTTTGTGTTGTTTTCAAACCAAGCTGTTGCTTTTGTTATCCATAGGCAGTCTCATTAAACTATGAAGTTATGTAGTAAGATATCTATCTACATGTACTACCACCTACTACTATATGACAGATTTGTTAGTGGACAACAATTTAATTAGCTCGTGATAAGTAATATAGCCCCGACTTTCATGAATGCAGTTTTGTTGTAATAAGTAAATCATTGTTGGATACAATATTATTAGCTATAAAATAAAGTTACTTACCTATGCCGTGTTAGGAATGCACGCGTTCACACACAGAAAAAAACGCAACAAAAAATAAGTAAAAAGGGGTGGTGGGTGGACCCCCGTGCCACCCTGCCGCCCACTTTTCGACCCCCCTCATATCTCTGCATTCGTCGACGCTAATCTGTACATTTAATAAACGTAATTTGTAGTTTATGACACCGAATGAAAGCGAACTTTAGTTAGTTGAAATAGAGCATATAGTTGTCAGATCATCACTCGCGATGTGTTCAAAAAGGACTTTTCCAAAACACCAGACAGCTAGGGGAGTGAGGTGTACCTAAAAACGTGGAAACACTGATGAATGTTCCCCATTAGATGTTATTTATTTAGAATGTGGCCGAAAACGGGACTGGGCCGTTTAAGTTTACCTAAAGTTTACTTAGGACCCCGAGTGTATTGGGTTAACTGAAGACGTTTTCAGCGCTTGATAAATTGCAGACAGTTACAGGGGTCCAGTTTTTTGGGTTTCGACTTATGATCGTATTTATCTTGGCCGATGTGGTGACTTGCGGTCGGCGTGGTAATTTTGTTTATTTGTAGAGTTATAGTGTTATACATATCACTGGACTTATTATCGAAGAGAGGTTTTTATATATCATAATTAATAGTTTTTGTGCATCAGTTAAGGCTTTACATTTTACGTATCACTTATAACTGTAATTTATAAACATTTTTGTGTAATTCAAGGCTTATTTATATTAATTTACGAGTGTGTCATTATGTTAGCTTGAATTATATTTAAAAAAAAGATAGAAATTATCGCTAATATCTCAGTAACAGTTTCACTAAAACTCTAAACCACATTAATCTTTCTGAATGTTCGCGTATTTGTTGATTACCGCATGTTCTCACTTCAAACTCACTTTATTTATTTATTGCATTTTATGTTTTTTTAAACCAAACTGACAATATTCTGGTTGGTACAATACTCGGTATTTATCAAACCCTAATTCACTTGAGCGTTTTTTTTTTAATTAGAATGGACATAACATGTCTACAAAGTTACTTACTTCAATCAATTGAAAAGTTGTGCTCCATTAAATTACCTGTATATTCAATGTCGTAAATCGTAAAATGTGTTGTATGTAAAACCGACAAAAATAGTACCTTATAATCATTATATAATTTTTACGATTTAGGCTCTCAGTTTCAGTTCTAAATGTTAATACCATTCATTGCCAGTCATATTTATTTCCTCCATTTTCCTTTGTCCTTAATTTGGTGTTCACCGACTTTGCATTTATTCATGTTTTTTAGCTTTTCTGATTTTTTGAGTCTGTCTATATTTTTTAGTCAAAATGAAGAGTTGTAGTGGAGCCAGAACATGTTAGAATATCATCGAGTTTCGAGTTTGTTTCGAAATTCCATGGTAAATCATCCAAAGGACAAGCGGCACGTACCGATCTGTCTGTCGGTGTGTCAATAGGTGACTAATGGAACCAGTCCGCCCACAGTGATGGAACGCTGTTTAAAAATTGTATTTACAGATGCCTATATACTTTCACCATACTCTTTTGCCGTATTGTATTGATAGAGAAAAAGCAACCTATTATGAAATATCTGTATTTTTTTCATCCTTATCCTAACTTAAATGCGAAAGTGGCTTTGTTTGTTTTACAGTTTCACGCCCAAACTACTGAATCGCTTATGATGCATTTTGGAATAGATATAGAGGGAATCTGGCGACAGTGATAGGCTAGTTATTCTCGCGAAAACCTTTTTTGGAGTGAGGTAAAGAGGGATAAACTTTGTATGAAACTTTTTATTGCTTGATCTGATTTGTTGGGCATAATCAATATTAACGCGAACGGAGCCGCAGGTAACTGTTAGATATATTATAAAAAAAAGTTTTGAAAAACCAAAAGTGCACGCCCCATAATCTCATTTTTTTTTTGTTTATTTAATAATAAATAAACCACATTGAATCAGACCGTCAAAAGTAATAGGGACCTATTCCTAATTATACTAATTCGTAAGAAATAGAAAAGACTCGATTTGTAAAGTATTTCGGTCGTTATCGTGATAACATAAAGGATCCGCACATACAGACACACGAATGTCCAAGACAGACCTTTTTTAAACAGTTTTTTAACTAGTTTAAATAACAAAAATGGCATCAAAAATATCATGAGTATTAAAAATAGTGTTTTTCCTTGATATTTCTGTGTATTTATTATTTTACAAGTGCAATATATCATAAATAAAGACATTTTAAGTTTGAAAAATCAGTTGTTTTGCGTGAGGTGATAGTAGTTCCCACCTCAACGCTTCGCTTATGAGGTGTGCAATAGAACTAACTCTTGTTTCAAACAATTGTCATATATTGCTGCCGTATGTAGACTCATATAAAGTAATATTAAATTGCAAATACAATCCAAGAACTCATTAATAGAAGTTGTTATGTACGTGATATTATGTAGTCGGTACTTTATTTTAATGTAATTGGACTTGACAATGAAAGTTTAAGTACTTCCAACGAGGGTGTAGACAGTGATCCAAAACATATGTTTATTTTAAACTGAAAATATGTAAATAATTCCCCACTAATAATGTGGAAGGGATTACATTAGAATTACCTATTCCTTTCGAATACTAAATTTTTAATAACTTCCATGTTACACATATGTTATTTTTCTTTAGTATACATACGTTACATCTCTATATTCATATTATATAGCGGAAACATTAGTTTGCTTGTTTGAACGTTCTAATCTTAAGAACTACCAGATGCATTTCAATAATTCTGTTTGTTAGAATAATTACTAAAGAAAGTTGACTTATTTAACATCCACCAAGAGGAGTAATGATGAATTGAAAAAAAGTTATGTAAACGGGCAAAGATTTAATTTTTTTTCGTTCCACGCCAACGAAGTCATGGTCACAGCTAGTTTAATATAAATGAAAAAGTAGCACTTGATCTATATATTAAATGTGCATTATATCATAATAAGGCCAAATAACGATCTCGATTTGACAGAGTTCGTGTCTGCCACGAACATGATGTGATGTGTAATCTCTTACTGATACATTTTATATTCAAAATATATTTCATATGTATGCGTATGATATTATGTCGCATTCGTGTCTAATGTATACTATTTTTTAATACATCTCTACCTATCAACTCGCATTATGGACGAGCGAACAAGGACGGTGAACAAAAAAAATATTTCTTTGTATCAATATTATTATTTGTTTAAACTTTACTCGTTTTGTTACTGTTCAAAGAGATAAAAGATTGCTCTTGTATAAAAAATAAAAATGTTTGGTTTTCTAGCCCAGCCAATACCTATACGTTATAAGGCAAATATAACCGATGTTTCTAACTTTGAATATATCGGTTTAAAAGCTGCATATCAATTAATCTTATTTTATAAAGATTTAATTATGTATGTAAATATATTTTTATTTTATAAAGTACAAGTAGCGGTGCCGATATGTAAACGTTGTCTTACTACCACCCTATTTAAGGGCTTTAGGGGGCTAAAAATTAATGATTAAATAAACGTTTTATTTATGTTTAAGTAATAAAAAATATTTGGTGAGTATTAAAAAAAAATTTAATGTCGATATCAAAACCATCATCTGTACGGTTCAGTTATAGCTACCAACAAAACCATTCAGGTAATTCCATACGTCCACATATATCGTAAAAAATGACCAAACCGTTTAGTTAGTGAATACAGACACACACATAAACCGGATGGATATCACTTACGTTGCTGTTTTTTGAAAATATTATAGTAGTAATTAACTCTTACATCAACAAAATAAAATAGAAATATACTTTTGCACTGACCGTACAAAGCTCACTCGTCCCCAGCAAATGTTGTGGTGAATTTCATATTTTTGTAAGTATCTACTCCGTCTGTTTATTCTCCATGTGTTTCGGTTCACATGAAATTCTTCTTGATTTTTTTATGCTTTCATAGGCTTTATGTTCCACGTTTGAGAGCACTTACATATAAAATATCATATTATGCCACTTTGAGCTGAGTCATTTAGTTGCTTTTATTGCTGCTTAGTACCGAATGCGGACTGTTTTTCTTACTTTATCTGAAATGTTATCGGGCGTGGAATTCATATAGGCTGATGTAGGCATTGTTTTATGTTACTTCGACTAAAGTTAATACAATAAATTCGTGTACTTAGAGTTCATATTTGTTATATAGGACAACCATTCTTTCTATTATTTTATGCCCGCCTAGCTAGCTACCATCCTCAATTTGAAAATGTGCCTACAAATACGTATAGGTATGTTCTGGCATTCCCTCTACTACGCTTAGCATGTCCACCATTTTGGGTCACATCGCCAATGAACATCAGGTGAGATTTTGGCAATAATGCAGAACCTATATAAAATGTGAAAAAATGATTATAATGCTTATATATAGTGTACTAGATTTTACGTGCGGTTTCGCTCACGTTAATATTGATTTTGTTAAAAAAACCCGATGACCCAATAAAAAGTTTCACACAAAGTTTATCCCTCTTTTACCCCAATTCCAAAAGTATTTCTCGAAAAAAATTGCCTATCACCGTCCCAAGGTTCCCATATACCTCTACACTAAAGTTCATCGTAATCAATTTAACGGTTTAGGTATGAAAGCGTAACAAACAAACAAACTCACTTCATGATATAGGTGGTAAGGACCGTCATTTGTTTCCGATGGGATTGTGGCCACCACACACCAGATGACCATTATAGTGACCGTTATAGTAGGGCCATTATAGGTTAGGCTCTGGAATCGAACGGTGTATGTTCAGTAATCAAGTGAGCGGCAGGTATTCGTGCACGACTAGAAGCAGTGTTAAGGCTGTCCCTGGTATTTGGCAATACAGGGGTTTGACTATCGCCGTGGTGTTTTAGTGGTTATTTGAGATTAAGTCGCCTTAGCTCGCGAGAGTCCAGGTAATGTGTTTACAAGCAATAGTCCGTAAAGGGTATTTTTCACTACATCATCAATAAAAAAACAGTATCCGTACACGAGTGGATCGCGAACACCATGCATATAATCATACATCGATTTCAAAGACTCCTTACGTATTGGGAGCTATCAGTATATACCCAGTTGTCGAGTGAGATGTCTCGATGACTAGTTTTACTTTTCAATTGTACGGTACCTACGTACTATCAAGTTTAGTGGCGTCAGGTAACCATACTAACATTAATAATACTATACCTAAGCTGTAATTAATACCTATATTTATCTAATGCCTTCAATATCAGTTCTCAAATATGATTTTCTTCCTTCAATATTATGTTTATTTTTCCCAGTAGAAATAAAATAAATTTAATTTTGGATTTTGCAATTGAGTATACATTAAGCGAATGCTCGTCACCAGTGACTGATATTCAATTAATTATTTTGAAAAATGACCTCTAAAGTCCGTAGGATTTGCTGCAATCCTAAATGTCATTACTCCCCTTCTTATACAGAAACTGGCTTTGAATCGAACGGATTGCCGCGTACATTGTCTAAACAGTTCTTAACTGAACAACCACCCCGTAGAAAAGGTCGCAATTTTCAAATTAGTGCTTTCAATTTAATACTTTAACTAGCTATGTGTGAGGCTGAATTTGTATATTTGTTCATTGTGCTGCTTTTAAACTTTCATTCTACAATACCAAAAGGGTACAAATTAAAAAAAAAAAGTAAATAAAAACCTATACTATTAAAGAGGAATAAGGTTGTAAACTGCTTCTCAATATTCAATGCAAAATGTAGGACCGGGCAAGAATTTCAGCTAAAATCAAATAGTTATTAGTACCGATCCTTAAATGCGCTACATTGCACTCTAACTCACTTAGATACGGTATAAATTTATTTGCCGTACTAAGAGAAATACTTCTCTTGTATCGATGGTAAACTCACCAGTTGTCGGTTCATAATAAAACACATAAATTAAGTGCTCAATAATAAATGGAAATGTCCAACGCAGAGGACAGGGCATTAGGGCGAGATATTAAAGTTATGAGGAATGCAACAATCCCTCCTTTCCTTTTCCTACATGAAAGAATGAGTCGCTTTTTGAATCACACTCAATACATTGAATTCTATTGACTAATATCATTGTACAGAAAATTACTATGATTTATTATAATTATTTAATAAAAAATTCACGGCTTCATTACACAAACATTTTAGTGGCACTAGTATTTTTATATTTTGAATGTTACTGTTGGTCAAAAATTTTACATTATTTTAGGAGATGATATGACAAAAGATGTTAATATACTAACCCTAATACTGATAGACTGCTACGGGGACAACCTAATCAACCAATCAACCAACCTAACCCATAAATACTTAGCGATAGATTTTTAACTTAAAATTAGTGCTTAGACAGCCATGTTTTACAAATTTATTGTAAATTCGTTTATATTCGTAGTCTTTTATCAGAGTGCGCTATCTCTAAAATAGTATTTATACCTATAATAAAAAAAAAATTATAAGTAAAAAGATTTAGTTGAAATTGCCAAGTTTACATAAACTGTGTCGCAATTGGACTATGAGCATAAGCACATCTAGACCTATAATGATTAAAAAGAGCGGAGTTCACAAAGACGTTTAATTTTGATATGGATACGATATGGCATTGTTTAATAACAAAGAACAAACAACTCCCTTAGACATGTGAAAAACTAACAAATAAACATTTACAATCACGGCGTATTGCCATAAATCTTTCAATATCCATTTCATTCCATTATTTACTAACCACTTACCCATTGAACGCTATCATCCCAAAACAGGTCTTCCAACACGCGACCAAATATTAACACGGAACGTGTGTTTAGGGAGAGGAATCTGTAATAACTTGACATATCCCCTGTCAAGTAATGGCCACTAAGTGGTCAAATATATCGCCCGTGTCAAACTACCTTTTGTGAACTGGCTACCTGTCTCGATTTCACAAAAGGCAAATGTTTATCTGATATTTTAAAGCCGACATCCGTGGACCATGTATTTACACGGTATGAAAATCATCGTATAGTAGCGTTACCTACGCGTGGCTAACAGGTTTGGGGACATTTTCCCTTATTTTATTGCGGGCAAACTGGACGGGGCACGCGCGATGCAAACCGGTCGGCCATTGGTCAGCGAGGGGAGTCATTGTCCGGCTATTCGTTGGCTAAATCGAATTTCACCAGGTGCAATGTAAAATTTTATAATACAGACATAGAAAATATTGTATTAAGATATTATTATTATCTTTTCCTTTTTAACATTGGTTATATTGATATTTCTTTTTAAAACTATTAACTAAATATTTGGATATTTGATGATTATGTGGACTTTCATTTATATAAAATTTATAGAAAATTAAAACATAAGGAAAAGATCATTCTTATGTTAGTTCATTACGATTTTTACATAACCAAAAAACAACGATAAAATATTTCCTACGTTTATATTATGAAATGTGTAACTTAAAAGCATACATATATTTTTTTAATACGAATATTATATCTTAGAAAAAACTTTTCTTCTTTGCCGAAATCCTTATTATTTTTGACTACATATTATTTTATAAATTCGATTAAATAATTAAAACCATTTTTGCTCTTATTGATTCGATAGTTTCATTTACCTCTTCCGGGGTTTTTTACCAAACAGTTCACAACTTATATTCAAGACACTAACAAAAAAACTATTCAAATTATCCTTGAATACGCTATTAACGTGAAATCATTTAGATACGTTCAAACACGTTACATTTAAATAAACAAGAATTCAAAATAATGTAGTGTACTAATATCTAAATAAGATATTTAAAAATAGAATAAGTATTATTATAATAATAAAAATTAATAGTTCATCCGAATCTGTTATTCTTGAAAAATGTTATACAATTCTAAAAATAAAAAGTCGCATATGATTACTGAGGGTGAATTCAAATTCAAGCAGCCGTGTATCAAATGCGAATAAATCCGTTTGAAATTTAATATGTTGCGAACTTCACGCACTGAAATATGTATGCACGGGTGCATTCATCCATGGACGTTGAAATGAAATTGATGGATATTACATAATATGTCACCAGCATTTCATTTCATATAGCATGAATTTTTTTATTTTTTTTTATTAAAAAGCATACAACTTGTTTATTATAAAAAAAATATTTTTTTATGCTAATGAGTAGCAAACAGGTAGAAGGACCATCTGATGGTAAATTGTTACCGTCGTCTATAGACAGCTGCAACACCAGTGTTGCTGCAACAACAGCCACATTGCTGACTTTTGCTTTAAACCTTCGATGGACTTTTAATCTATCGGCATATGCAACTGTATTTAGATTGTGCTAAGATTTGCCATAAGTTACTTCTCGTATTTTTATTAAAATATATTGCTATATCAATGCTGATCAATCAATTTTTGAGACAAACTTTTGTGTATAGTCTTGGTAGATTAGGATATAAATATATTTGGATTAAAAAGAAATATTTATTATATATAGCTCAATAACATTCAGAAAATAAAAAGCTTGACAATAGTCATATAGAAGCTACCAACCGCGACTGCTCGGAATATAAAAATTGCAATGATTAGCAACAATATCACCTGATTTTAAATGCCAATGTGTTCCAAGATTATTAACATCGTACGTCTAGTAAAAGGACTGACTCTCAAGTGACACTTTCAAAATATACCTACGAGAGTACCTCCGCTAAGTCCTAGGATATCTTTATAAAAATGTATAATTAACTATAATTATGCAGGACAAAATCTCGGACGTAGCAATAAAACCGTAATTAGTTATAAGTGAAATTAAAAAGGTTTGCAGTTAACTGTTAAAGGGATCATTACTAGATAACATACAACAGACATAACATTCTAAGCAACATCCCATTCACATTCACGTACTAAATTACAATTCGAAGGGTCGTTTTGGGAAAACAAAAAACATTTATATCAATGGCGGGCCGGTTCTAAATTTTACTAGTCATTGACAGGCCGTAAAGAGGCGAGCCTCGCCGCCTCTGGGGCCTCGTTCTGATGTGGAATGTTTCGGAGTAAGTAGATAAGAAAACTGCTGGTGCCTACTGGCCCCGGACTGCTCTATCTCAGGATATATATAGAGTAACTAACAGCCCGTATAGCCAGATCTTGTCCTACCATAGTTTCGAGAGGGACTAGGATCATGAAAATCAAGTATTTTATGGTAACTTTCATGTGAAAAATGAAATATTTTTTATTAAATTTCCTGGGGAAAATAAAAAAGTTTAGTACTCGAGAACTGTACCATTTATTTTTTAAATATATTTTAATGTGGATACAATACATTTATATGTACCCTTTCGCAATATACGAGACACAACTACAACTATGTGGGACACAAGTGGATATCGCAAACCAGTAATAGCTAGTAATATTCCTACAGAGATCATGCGTATTCACTAGGAACTACTTTCGCAATTATTCTGATACAACAACGACAACTACTGAGTTCAATTATAATTAATATCTATCTAGAAAATCTAGATGAATGTAAAATAAATATATGAAATGATACCACAATAAAACAGATCATCAATATCGGTCAAGAAACACCTACAATAGAATTTTATATTGGAATAGTGCCTGTATATCGTCGCTGGAAAACATATTTGTCGTATTTCGCAAAACTGACCAACACGGGAAAAAAATAATTTTTCAAAAAATCACATTGAAAAAAAAAACGATTTCAATTTTATATAGTATCAAACAAATTTTAAAAGTGCACCAATTTGCTAATAGTTACCTTGACACATAATTGACTGAATTACAGTTATAGGAATATCATTAAAAATGCACAACTTACCCGATTGGTCTTTCAGGCTTTTAAAACTATTTTAAGTAAATGGCTTAACATATTCACTTTCAGTTACCTTTAAAATCGTTTCCGTTACCTCATCTGTAGAATAGATATTTTCTTAAGTTCTTAAATAAAAGTTAGAACATAATTAGTAAAGTTAGAACATAATTTATGATATGCCTAACTTAGAAGGTTAAGGGCATAAAATATAATTAATCTGCTTACAAGATTTTGAGGTCAAGAAATATCATTATTGATGCACGTATTAAGTAAAAAAAACTGAGTTACTTCGTTTATTTTATCACAAAATTTATTGTTACATTTGAGGAAAGAGTTCAGCGACGATGGCGTCTTAAAGTGTTTTTTTTTTCTTAAATAATATCTTATGTATTGCCAGCAGATATATCTAAGGCAATAATTATGTCCTTAATATACAATGTGACATCAATTTATAGATGAATTAATTTATTATAAATCAGATTTAAAAAGCGGACGTAACAACTCGGTTCGATATATATCTAGTGAAGGGTCAAAGACAAAGTTTTCGGACGGCGGTCTGCCCAGGGGACATACCCCGGTTCAAACCGGGGATAAAACTCCGGGTAATTTTCACGTAGTACCTCGTATTTGTCACTTGAAATTCACTAAAATGAATATTATTTGAATATACACGTTCATATTTCGAAACAGAAAATTCGAAAATTTAAATTTTAGTTAATAAATATAACAATTATTACTGTAGTATTATATATTTTTTTTACAAATATAAATATGATAATAGTTTTCTTACACCCACTCTGCTTTAAATGAAGCATGACAAGGTATTTAAATGGAACAACGCTGAAGAAACCTATTGTATATAAACTCCTGTTACTTTAAAATATAAAATATATATACATAAAATATTATTATATTATAGTTCGTTGTAGTTAAACGCAAAACATTTTTAAATATTTATATTGGTTTAGGTTAACCTACGCGCGGCGCAGTCCGTCCATCAGACCCGTGTACTCTCGCGGGACTCGACCGGCCAGGTAAAACTAGGTATACAAATATTTAGACCTGATTATACTTATTAAAATATCTTATCAATATATTTAAAGTTAATTTATATAATTGGATGTGCTGTCGATAAATTGTAATATCTGTGACTACATTTAAATAATTACAAAGAATACTGACTTTCGTTTGGTCTATAGAAAGACTTACAGATATCAATTATATTGTCTTCAAGTATGAATTAACTTAACAGAAAACTCTCTGTGCTTAAGATCGCACGACAGAAGTAAAACATCACTATATATCTCTCGCGCTTTTAGTTGCCTCGAACCTACTTTCCCGATCGATCGTCACACTAAAATGTTGCGGATCAGAATTTCAAAGGCCTCCCATAAGAAGTTTAACTACAAAGCGTTTTTCCAAGAACTTATAACATTTTTTATAGTATCACGCCAAGTGAAGACAGTGTAGTTGTTGGAAGGCGTAGTACAAGTAGAAACAAAGATGTCTTCTGAGAGATCAGTAATCCAAAGAGTAGTCGCTGTAACACCGGCCGTAAGATTTTTTATATTTCGCTTGATTACGGAACGAGGCAAACCAAGAAAATATCAGTTATGGTGTTTATTACGTACATGGTTGCTTCGATCCAAATCGCTACCACCTTGCGTGATTGTTGGATATACAGACTTATCTCGACGCGCCTAAGCGCGTCACTATGGCGGTTAACACGACCTGGCAAACCAGTCAGATAAAACTGTAGTACATAACAATATAACACTACTTAGGCAAACGATTTATATTTGATATTTGTTAGTTTTATTCGTTTCTATTTTGATTGATCCCTTGTCAATCTGGATGTATATGCTTGGTACACATTCTTCGTGTCCAAATTAAATTATTGACAGGTATTCAGTTCTAGATTACATAATTTTTGAATTTCATTGTCCAGTTATCAGTTTTTTTAATTTACCTTTGTATTCCTAGCAAAGCGGTCGATGACGTCTAGTTTATCATATAATTTCTGTGTATTAATTTACATATTCTAGCAATTTAATATAGCAAAATAAACTTCTTTGTTACAGATTCTACGATGAAAGAGAAACGAAATACGCTACTTGTGTTTGGTCTTAGAACCCTAATGCAGGGAAAGAAACAATGTATGTATCAATTAGTAAGTAATCACCTATTTTAATCCAATATTCACTTAATTAAAGGGAGAGGGTGTAAGGGGTATCGAATACCATCTGAGTTACCCAAGCCAACCTCAACTGCACGCGGTGCACTCTGCCGAGTAACCGACGAGACTCTGACGATCGTTGGTACCACCTTTGGTTTTAGTCATGACGGTTAACCATGTAATATTTGATCCGTCACAGCTTGGTGGTAGGGTTATTGTCCGACTGGTTAGCGACCACCCTCGGGCTTAAACTGCCGCAAAATACCTAGAGAAACACCCCTAGTGTTGCAGCTGTTCATAGGCGACGGTAACCATTTACCATCAGATGGGCCGTTGCCTGTTTGCTGCTCATTAGCACAAAAAAAATTGGTTACTTCATTCGTATGCCAATTAGGGCATACGTTATACTCCTACATTAGTAGGATATGAGCATTATTTTGTAATATGTACGTTGTGCGAGTTTTGTATGTCTAATTGGGTCAACAGTCTCCTGCAGGTCCGTTATATATATTCAACGGTCTAACATTACCAGACTTATAAAATAATTGAAACCCGAAATATTAAGTATGCCTATATTATACTATATTTTATAAAAGATGCGCATGTACCTTTCGAAATGCCTTATATATTTTTAACTAGTCTAAATAATAGATTATTAGACATTTTGTGGCAATTCTGGTACAATGGTAGTGTAAAGTACTTATAGTATGGAAGGAAAGCATTTCTTTTGCTTACCTGAGTAGGTATCATACTCAAATGCTCTCTAGATATTTAAGTATAAGAAACGGCGTTCGTAAATCTATTCCTAATTATAATAGAAGACTAGAACAGTTTCAAATGATAAGCTTAAAAACAAGACGAATTGTATCTGACTTACTCGTTCTCCATAAAATTGTCAATGGTTCTATAGATGCACCACTTATTAATCACTTTTATCTGAGGCCTGATTATCGAGCATGGCGCAACCCACATGTTTTTGACATTCCAACCACGACACTGAATTCAGTACCTATATCCCACTAACACGTATGGCGAGACTATATAACGAGATATCATGCACAATGAACTACGTTGATATATTTTCTAATGCATTTGGTCCATACAAACACTCCTTACCTAAAAACTACAATAAAACGTAACCGAATTTAATGACCTTCCCTTGATACATTTTTTTTAACTTTATTAATCACTTTAACGTAATTAAAGCCTCTTTAGTTTTTTTTTCTTATATGTTTTCCAGATTACTAAGAAATAATTATATAGGTATTTTCATAGGCATACGTTCATTCTGAAATAAAATACTTTTATAGCTGATTTATTAATTTGTGGTATCAACTAGAAACATATTATATTTAAAATATTAATTTACAATTTGTTCTTTTCTGTCTTCTTATAACATTTGTAATTAACTAGTAACTACGGCTTTGCTCGCGTTAATGTTGATTTAGTCAAACGAATTGGATGACAAACAAACAAATAAACACACTTTTGAATTTATAATACCTATCAGTAAGATGCCAGGTACCTACTCATGTAATCAATCTCAGAAAGAAACAAAGTAGGTAAATAACATCAGTCCACGAAACATAACAAAAGGGCCTAAAAGGATAACGGTAAAGAATGAATGCTGTTTCTTTTTGTGTGAAATTTACTTTATTTTTCTTTTTCTTATCAAACTTTCTAAAGTCTACGCGGTCCGATGTGAGGGTCAACCCGGCAACCCACAATAAAATATGCGCGTCAGAACGGTACGATGTAAAAATGTTGTTTTTAGAGCTCCTCTCAATAATGTATCTCTTAGGATACGTTAAGTGCTTTTTACATTTACCTTTTTATTTACTTATGTAAAACTAGACTGCTTCGAATCGACCAATATAAAGCATAAATTGTTGGTGCAATTCCTAAAAATATTCACATACACAGTCAGCAAACATCAAAATGAACGATTGTCAACATTTTTTTTTATTAAAATCTCAATATTATCTCGAAGTGAATGGTCAAAGTACGTTGCGCAAAAGACCGTAACGCCTCACTCTTAGCTAACGCTCGAATTTAATCCTCATAAAATTTTCAGACCGCAGGCTAAATACGAAAATCGTTTCTTATTGAGTAAACTCCAATAAACAAATAATTACAGCTATTTTTAGTTATCATATGAATTCAAAAATCTTTTTGACAATCCTTCACAATAGTAACAATTTTATCAATCTTTATTGAAAATTCTAATATTCCTCGAATAGTGAACTATCGGCTAACATTCACTATCAATAAAGTACGAGCCGGTGGGCAAAGGGCGCCCGTGATCGATGGAACTTCTAATTTATACCCAAAGCCCTAAGGCCGTATCGATTACACCCGCTAACTTTGTCAACCTGATATACCGACGCGCAATGCTTTTTGCAAAATTTCTCCCGCTGTCTCCGGAGGGTTTAACTTGTGTGATTGTTGGAAAATTACATTTTTCAATTTGCAGTAATAAGGTTTCATTAAAAAATGCATTAATAAATATTCCCACCGTAGTAGTGTATATTCAGTAATCATATTTGATATTGTTTTTTTTTACTATATTGTTTTTTCAATAACAACCATCATTATAGATAGATTGAGTGTAAATGTAAATATAAACCGTGTATGTTGAAGTAGTACTTATATCTTTTTATATCTGAGAATCCGACTTAGTTCACGTGGGACTAAAAATGATCTAATAATTTTAACCCGTTTTTGTAACTTTTTTCTATACAACTTTGCACCCATTGGTAGTAGTGTGATGTTAAATCGTCTAAAAACGTCATCAATTATTGTTCTATCAAATATAAAATATTTTTTTAAGATTAGCGCGTTGAAACAAATACACTTTTCGGCTTTATAATATTAATATACCTATACTGTTAGTATAGCGGTTGCTATGTTGCCGACGTCACGCCGAAGTAAGGATTCGAATTCCATGCAGTACGATTATTTGTGTGCTCCACAAAAGATTATTTTGAGTCTGGGTGTTCTTTTCTGACCTTTGCTTCTATGTATTCTATTCTATTATTTATTCACTTTTGACATTGGCAAAATTCCCTGCATATGTAGATTTAAAAAAATAAAATGGCGAGGATATTACCTTCACAATTTAAACTACCATCTAAATGTACACAGGTCGATATAAACAAAAAAGTGATAAAATAACATAAATTAGTCTGTTAATAACGATTCATTTATAATTCTATATTCTATTAAACTTATGTACGTATATAGTCAAATTTCCCTAACTTATACTTCCACTAAGCAATTAATACTTTAGGTAGGTAATATATCGAGGATTCCGCTCTGACCCGTGGGATGACCCGTGCTTAACGAAGTGTGTGCTCTATTATGGATACCTTTGTATGGAATATGGAAGATTGCATTAATTAATATTAATACCCAGTAATTTGAAAATTGTTTAACGAATCAAAAACGTTCACACGCACATAATCTATTAGGTTTCTAACTTACCTGTATTATAATATAATGTAATTTTTTCCGCGAACCATAAATATAGTCCTTTTAGTCTAATTTCAAAACTTGAAAACGAAATTCTATTCATATGAATTAACTAAGCAGTTTTTGTAATACAAATTCTTAGAAGTTGGTCTATTTTTAATTTTCATATATTTTATAGATTTAGTGTTATGGCACTTACGGCTACAATCTCTTATCTAAGTGACGATGAGGCCCAAGATGGTGGACACGATATACCTGTTCAAAGATTCCCTCTCAAGTGCAATTAACTGCTTGAACACATTATAGGTATTTGGCGGCAAATTTTCACCTAGAGGGTGGTAGCTCTAGCCAGGCGGGCATTAAACGCTACCATCATACTATGGTTTCATCACAATGTTTTCCTTCATCCCAAGCTCAAGGCTCATTGCAGGTGGATCCGAACTCACGTTCTTTGACGCGGCGTCCGGACACGCTGATACACTAATATATACTATATTGATATTACACGACTTGAAAATTTATTTATCTATCTTCTATATTTGTATATATAAGGAAAATACAGTTTCTATAACTGTCAATCACGTCAAATCTAGTGAACTCTTCGGAGTGAGACCATAACTGTTCTAATCAGAATTTTTGAACAGATCTATGATATTTAGGTTTTACATACCATGGTATCTACTTAATTTTTTTTTTTTGGTTTACTGTTGTATACATTGAATATCATTGGTTTTTTATTTGGCGTTTTTTTAGGGTTGTTAAAAATAAAAGGTGCCTTGGGATAGCAGGCGGTAGACAGTTAGTATCTATATAAAAATATCGTCTGTGTAAATGAAACCGCTAAACTGCAACACTGTATATTTGATTAACCATGAAAATTACCGTGTACTCTATGAGATTTTTACGTATTTTTGATCGTCATAAGGAGCAATGTGGTCGAGTGATATCGACCAAACTGGGTATGTATAAGTTACGGCTTTGAATTTCCTTTTTTTATTAAATGAATAAAAAAGTGAAATCCTATTTACTATGTTTATATGTTAATTCGTATAATAGTTTTCATTTATAAACAAATAAAACGTTTGCAGCAGTTATGTTATATCTCATAGAAAAGAAATCGAGTTAAGTTTAGGTCATCTCGAGGAGCAAAACCCAGGAGGTTCGATACGATACAGGATTAATTAGGGAATAGGGGATTACATATATTGGTCCAATAGGCGACAGGTACAGTTATCTACAAAATCATTACGTAAAACTAAGTTCAATATGTATTACCAAAACTTTTTTGAAATTCCTAATCGAGATATATTTTGGAATCGAAATACAGGCCTAAAATATTTTATCTGCCTTTTCACCGTCATATGAATTTTCTGCTTGTGTATGCACACCATTTTTAAACTGTTATTCAGATTTAGATTAAACTTGATCATATTGAGATCTGATAGGAGTTAATACTTTAAATTTTTGTAATAATTGAACTCTTTTAAACATTATCTGTTGTATATTTGATGTATTTATATTTTATGTCAATAGTTTATATATGTCAAGTGATGTCATGCCTAAAATTTAGTTTAGAAAATTATTTGAGCCTCTTGTGCAGATGTTATAATAGATCGATATATAATTCGAGATATTTCATTCTTTACTAGTAAGTTTTATAATAAAACGGGAAAGTAGCGCACTCTACCGAGTAGTGAGCATGAAATACTCCAAAAAATATAGCTATCAGTAAACCACAGACAATCATTGCTCTCATGCCCACCTGCAAGTCTTTTATCAGCTAAATAGACACTAGGCTGATCTCAGAATACCAACAATGAATTACAACGCATGGCATTCGTCACCTTGTCCGAAACCAGATCCTTACCATCCCTCTTGGTTACTTTATATACCAGCTGATCCCAAAACGCAACACACTTAATCGTGTCATATGATGAGTGATACACATGGTTCATGGTGATCGCGATTCGCTAATATAATTGACGTGTCTAAAGCCAGCACTTTAGTTAATATATAACTTCGAAAATTGTCCTATCATCAAACTGTCTATGCAATTCGAAGCCTTAACGCATCGTTCAATTTAATTTTATATAATCTATGTACAATAAAAAATTACTTCTTTTAAAAAAAGGAAAGATAATTCAAAAGTAATGCTGTTCAAAATTTGATAATTCTATTATCATCTAATATTTTTGACAGCGAATGTACTCGAGTGTAAGGCATTCGTCCAGTGGTTGTGTAACTGAATTACCTATCATTTTGATTGAACGTTTAAGATACTCTGGGGCTGCTCTTAGATCGGAGCTCTATTTTGATAGTACCTAACGTGGTTTATAGAAAGGGGGCCCTTGCTTAGTTATATACTAAATACGATTATTCATCAAGAGTTTAAACGATGAGTATTATATGAAATACGTAAAATATAGTCTATATCCATGAAACTGTTTTCTCTACTATCCCTTTTTCTATAGTTTATAGTTTTAGCATTGTAGCCACAATGTCACCTAATGTTAAATGATGATGTGGCCCAAGATCGTGGATACGCTAAGCTTTGTGGAGGGTTTAGCTTTCAAGTACGACTACTATAGGTATTTGGCAGCAGATTTTTCTACTTGAGGGTGTTAGCTAGCCAGGTGACCATTTAAAAAAGCTCTACCACCATTATATCGTTTTAACCACTATATTTTCCTTCAACGAAAGCTCAAGCTTATTGTAGGTGGATTAGAACTCACGTCTATTGACACGGCATTCGTACATTAGATACTATCAACTGAGCTATTGTCGCTTCGTATTAGTAGTTTTACCATCTTTTGTCAGATTACCAGATTTTTTAGAAAAGTTTTGTAATCTTGGTTAGCAGGAACAAACTGCAATAAATAATCTTGACACTCTCATGTAACATTAAACCCAAATCAAAGAAATTGTACGGTCGGAAATTAAATATTTATTTTCACCTACAAACAAACAAGAGCAGATGTTACATATTATAAACAAAATGTACACTAAAACAAGGGTACTCGTGAACAATACACGTCTTAAACAAATATAAGAAGGTTGTGGCCGGTGACCTTTGTCCCTTTAGCGCGTGTGTGAGTAAAGGACAGCGGTAAGTATACACTAACACCGACGCACCGTTTGTATCTGCGAATGTTTCTTCATAGAGTTAGAAATGTACGAAACTTAATTTTTGTTTTTAATAACTGAAACGGATTTCTATAAAAATCTCGTCCGCTCTAATCTTGGAAACCGCTTAAGCGATTTTAATTATATTTCTAAATGGGCTTTACTTAGTCCATATTTTTTTGAGTTTATATGTTGAGCGTTATGACCACAATTCCACCTGATATGAAGTGATGATGTGAACCAAGAGTGGGCATACTAAGGCTATTGAACGGACTGACTCCCAAGTGCAACTGCCAGAACTGCCAGAATATAGGTATCTAGTGATAAATTTTCTACTTGAAGGTTTTAGCTAGTCAAACGGACATTAGAAAAACTCCTGCCACTATGGTTTCATCACGAGGTTTCTCTTATATATATATACATAAAAGTTGATTTTTAACCCTGAACATACCTAGTACGGGGCATTGTAGTCGAATTATTGACTAGTGAAAAACTCAAGATTATTCCAACTAGGCCAGTTATTTTTCTAATAAAATAGACGCCCGATGATCATAATCATAATAGTTACGAACCCTGTAAGTCGACCCTAGTAAGTGCTTCAGAATTTTCTTCCACGCATATCATTCATCGCGTTTATATTTACCATTTTATTAAATTTTGATCAATAAAAATGTATAACTCCCTTGACAGGGTCGTTCCAAATACAAAGGATTTTTCCGTGTTTTTTTTTCTGTTACTTTCCATGTAGTATTGTTATTTATTCCCTTTTTCTATGTAATATTAATATAAGTATCATTTGAACATAATCTAACCAGATCTGATCGAATATAGTTAGACGCTAATCCTAAAAAGCTATGGCTAAATAGCTGTAGCTGTTGAACTCACGTGAAGATTCTTTGCGATAGAATAACAAATTAGAGGTGGTAGCTAACTAACCGTTTATTAAGAAATAGGCTAATGTTGTTCTAAGGTTTTAATTACAATATTTACTTTAGTCTGAAAGCTGTGGATTACTGTAGGCTTTTCAGTTTGCAGGCTGTCTCAGTACTATCTTTTATCTTTCAGTTAAAATATGACTGATATAGTCGAAAACATTCCGATCTAAACATTGCTAATAACTTTGCCTTTTCTCTATATCAATTTTTTTTTTTTTTTTTTATACTTAAGATTTAGCGTTATGGCCATAATCTCACCTGATCTTAAGTGACGATACGGCCCAAGTTGGTAGACACGCTAAACCTGTGGAGGAACTGGCTCTCAAGTGCTGCTGCCGGAACACACCTATTGGTATTTGACGGCAGGTTTACAACTTGAGGGTGGTAGCTACCCAGGCGGGCATTAGAAAAAGCCCTACCACCATGCTATGGTTTCCTCACGATGTTTTCCTTCACCTAAAGCTCAAGCTCATTGTAGGTGCTTGGGTTCGAACCCACGTCCCTTGACGCGAAGTCGTGCACACTACCACTGAGCTATCAATATTTGTCTTAGATATTCCCGTAAATATCGTCATTTTCAATTCTAGCTATAACAAAGTCTATGGGTTTTAAGCCCGTTAAGGCTGGGCCACCTTCCGATACAATAACGGCAGGCAACCGTACCCTTTCTTCAGGGACGGGTCTGACCCGGCTCGTTTATAAATTGCGGTGTCCAATCGCTACTGTCCCGGACGTTTCGTTTGTTCCCAATATTGTTTTTGGACTTGCGATCGAAGTGTACATCTAATACATTTATTTAACCGTCCATCATAACTCTAAACTAAACATTATCGTAATGTTTTTTAGAAACTATTTGTTCTGTCAGAGTACAGAATTTGTAAGTTGTTTCCTCCTTGATATATTATCATTGCTTGTAAAATATGCTGTTAAATAAAATGAAGTGGAAATAAAGGTAACATATTAAATTATAAGTTTATGATAGTTTTACCAATTTCAAATGCTTTCCAAGGGAAAATTGATAAATATATTGATACAACAATAATATAAAAACGTTAATAACAATCCTGCAAATATCTCATCACAAAGAAAAGGCCTTTTTCTGAAGAATGTCATATGTCTGTTAATGTTAGCCAGGAAGGGCAAGCAAAAAATACGTTTTTCCAAAACTTAATATACTACAATCTTTGTACCAGCGAGCATTCGAACACCATTGTCTTCGTTTAATCACTCAAAAGATCCAAAAACAGCCCCAAAAATATATCTCTTACCTACTCTTCGCAAATTCGTCTTAGTTTATTACAGCTAGAGGACTTAGGACTGTGTTATTAAAGTATGTAGCTATAGTCCTCAATTTTAAACAATCCTCTGTTTGTATTTCACGGCGTTTTTCATTTTGCCGTTCTATGTTTATTAAAGGTTGTATGGCTGAGATTAATACTTAAACTTTTGTTCTAGTTTTATATTATACCAGCAAAAGTCATTGTCAACAAATATGAAATTAGAGTTAAACTTTTAAAGGATCATTTACATAAGTAGACTTTTTGAATTTGTATATCTTTCATATATATTATAATTTATAAATTACAAATTTTAAAACACAATGTGTATTTGTTACGTAGAACACGAAACAGACGTGTAACGTTGTAAAGAAGTGATAATCCTTTATATCGATTACTACCTGCTTGCCTGTCTACTGCCTGCCACTTTGTTCCCAAGGAACTAAAAATCCCTACTAATATTATAAATACGAAAGCGACTTTGTTTGTTTTGTTACGCTTTTACAGCTAGACAGCTGAATCGAGAACGATGAATTTTGGTATAGAGGTACACGGAACTCTGGAGACGGTGATAAGCTACTTTTCTCGCTAAAGTTATAAGAAGCGGGGATAAGAGACGAATAAACTTTGTATGAAACATTTTATGGCGTCATGCGATATTAACGCGAGCGCAGCCGCGGGTAAAAGCTAGTTATTTAATAATTCTTGCTGGTTTTTGTAAGCTTTTTCAATACAGCTTTGCTTATATTTGTTGTAACGTGACGTTGAATAGCCTAAAGCCTTCCTCAACGATTGCTCTATTAAATGCAAAAATATTGTTTGAAATCCGACTGGAAGTTACTAAGATTAGGGCCTTCAAATAAACGAACTTCGCTGCTTTATAATATTAATATAGATGTAACTTGAAGACGTTATACTAAATATGTGGTTTCGATTACAATTTAAATAAATTTAATATTAGTATATCACAATAATATGATCAATTGCTCTTCAAAACGCAATAAAAGCCAGCTAGGGCCACCTACAACCGTATTTGTTGAAATCTGTGCAAGCCGTGGCCGCTACGTCAGCGTCAGGGCCTTTTCATTTCCTCACAGAACATGTTGTTTTTATTAAAACAAAAGGGACGGACACGATTCCGTTTTATTAAAAGAAACGTTGAATTATAATATTTATTCATAACGGAGTTACGTAGAATGACTATATATATTTATGTTTATTGTTATATTTAAAGCAATGACGATTTATCGATGCACGTGAGTTTGAGTATATACAGTGACCATAGTTTAGGCTATCATTAAAGGATAAATTTTCTTGAAACCATATGGTTGGTATTTTTTAAAGCATGTCTAGTTATCTACCATCCTAAAGTAGATAAGTTACCATCAAGTAATAAAATATTTCTAGATATTTACATTTATTTTTACATGTTGGGACACAAATACGTATAATTAATTAATTGTTGACTTTATGAACATTTCCGTTATTTTGATTTATACTATGTTACTACCACACAGATAATTATAAAATTATTACATAGATCCTTGTCACATTTTAACATTAGATGAGCTACAACATACAGGGGTTTAGGCAAGACTGAACTAAAGACTATCTAGTGAACTTATACATCAACTAGTTGTGCCCGCGACTTCATTCACGTAGAACTAAAATTTTATTAGATCATTTTTGCCCGTTTTTGTACCTATTTTCAATATAGCGCTGCTCTTATTGATGGTAGCGCGATGTTTAATAACCTAAAACCTTCCTGAATGCTTGCTCTATTAAATGCAAAAATATTTCTTGAAATCTAAGTGGTAGTTCTTAAGATTAGCACGTTGAAACAAACAAACATCTCCACTATATTATATTATAGATGATATAGATATACCTAGCTGTGTATAGGTGTCTCTACATATAGGTATATGTATATATATCAAGATCAAGATGTTACAAAATATGCTAAATGAAATATTTCAGTCACATTACAATGTCTTACATAGAAGTCTTAATGTTCTTCGTCTTAACTAGGCAAGAGCTTTATAGATATGAACAATAGGTCTACAAAATCCAATATGGAGTATTATCCTCAATCCTTACGAACTTCAGAAATAATAATTAAAACAAAATTTTGTTACAAATTTAATTATAGTAATATGAATAATTTTTATACTATAAGTAAGTAATAAATTAGACACCGAATATTCGTAGTCGATACATTAATATAGAATTATCATTAAATTCATTACAGAAATCTCATAAATAAAACTAGGTAAATAAGTTAACTAATTTAATCCTACCGAAAAGCTTTTGCGATATCTGTGCCTAATGAATGCACAGCGGATATACCCCTCGAGCATCGTTCTAGTTCACTAATAACCAGAATTACTTGCTAGTTTAGTTAGTGTTTTTAATATTTTTACAAAATGAAATGTATTTTTATATAATAACAATTTTGGTATATAATTTAATAACTTGAATATGTTAGTAACAACATTGAAACGATATAAGCAGTGATTTATTGTTTTGTACATATGTAAATAAATTTGATGCATTTAACTATATAGTACATACATAAAAATCCTTTGGCAATATGTTTGTCCATAAAAAACTCCGTACGCACACTATTTGATTCCGATTTGAGAGCCAGGACAGTATACATATGATCGAAAAAACAGGGTAAAACAGGATAAAGATAGTATATAATGTGGTAAGTGGAATTTTGGGTTTTTGATTACTGGAAAGGTAAAAAGTGTGTCAGATACCTAATTACTATATATAGTATAATAGATAATAAAATCTGTAAATACTCATCATAATACCACTGAAAGTTTAAAATAATGTATTATGTTGCGTGTATAGAACCAAAAAAGACAATCGATTTAAATACAACAGTAGAAATAATTAACAGTTCCAAATGCAATCACGGACTTGTAATATGAACTCTCACAGTGGTAGAATATTGGAGCATGCAACTTATAGTTCACTTTTGAGATGATTGTGACATGTTCTTCACTAAAATTTATACTTTGATAGCATTTTAAAAAATTGTGTCTTAAGATAATATTATATATAAATGTAATTATGTAGTGTAAACCTTAATGGCATATCAAATACGATATAATTATATAGTAATACTTTATAATCATTAAAACTGTAACTTACCGAAAATAAATTCAAAAATGTTCGTTGAAACGAAGCACAGCCGGCCGACCCTTTGCGGACAGTTCTCCCTAACTGTGGGCAGTACACCCTCTAAATAAACTATACTAACAAAAAACATTATAACTACAAACTAAAGGCGTTCAATTTTGTACTTTATTAATCGTGGTTAGAATAAAATTTTCTGTAGCATGACAATTGTGGGCAGTGGGTCCAAAGTGCCGAGGGGACGGTCGAATCGACCCAGGGCTAGTATTGCGATTGTGTTGTTTTGATTTGTATTGTCAATGTACCCTGGATTTCCAATTACCTACAAAAAGGCTTGAAACTTTTATATTTGTGCTACAGATTCAGTAACTCCTCTACTATGTTGCTGAAGGATTATTCATGACTAAGTAGTATATAATTTGATTGCGACACAGCGTACTTAATCGAATATAGTCACAAATTACGAATAAGCTAATGCCAAATTTTAGGTCTTGTTACTAATATTTTATATTTTTTAACCTTTTATTCCCGTATTAATAAATAGTATTCCTTATTTCCTATAATTTCTCCGATTAATTAACATTTTACCACAGGTTTTTTAGGTGTACATGAGATAGATAGCGAAAGTTGAGTTGTAAGAAGCGCCACAGTTTTTTTTTTTTTGCAAAAGGGTAGCAACTCATGAATTACATGACCCACTTTTCAAGAAAACATTGGCAAACAGTCTGACATGGGTGCCATATTGTTATATATAAATTCCAATTTAATTTTATCTGTAGTTTAGAAATGCTCTAATAAGACTTCTAACTGTAAAAATAATTCTGATAAGACGCCATTTTCATTGAATAACCTTGGAATTTGAATTGAATATCATTATACTAGTTTACGTTGTAAAAATATCAACTAATATCGTATGAAATAATAAATAAAAAAAATGGTAAACGGACAATGCCTTGTATTGGATGTAAATGTAGTGCTTGAATCGCTGTAACTTTTGCTTATGACAAATTACAACCTTAAGATATATGCTGTTTGCAATGAGTTAAATAATACGACATACAGTAAAGGCATGTCTAAGGTATAGATTTTCCATTACAGGTCTTTTCACGAAAATCTTAGAGAATTATTTAGATGTGCACTATTAAATATAGCAATAGGTTTATATAAAGACTTCACTAGCGTTAACCAAAAACTTATTTTTTTATTTACTGGGTGCAGTACAATTTTGGATGAAATGTAACCCCATGTCCTTTTCTTGTATCCCTCTGACAGCGTGTGTGCAAAATTTTATAATGATAGGTTGAGCAGTTAACACGTGAAAGCACAACAAATAAACAATCTCACATTCGTATTTTCCGGTAATACCAGCTATTACCCGCAGCTTTGCTTACGTTAATATTGTTTTTGTCAAAAAAATCAGATGTCGCAATAAAAAGTTTTATATAAAGTTTATCCCGCTCTTTACTCCATTTCTAATTACTTTTTCTCGAGACAAAGTAGCCAATCACCGTTTCTAAGATCTCATCTATGTCTAGGTATACCAAAATTCATCATAATTAATTCAGTGGTTTATTCATGAAAGCGTAAGAAACAAACAAACAAACTCACTTTTGTATTTATAATATTAGTAAGGATTAGTTTAACTAGTTACAATTATTATAAAAGTATTTTGTTGCACTTATCATATGAAATAAATGATAGTCAATCTGGCACACTCTTTAGTCGAATTTTTGTTTAGTAGATCCTTTCATTGTTAATGCAATATACTGGACTGACGATCCTCAGAAACCTTCTCTAAGAAGATCTCTAACAAGAATTTCTGATGAAGGTAGTTCAAAGAAATCATTAAACTGTCATTTACACCAGCGGTTTCTAAACTTTTAAAGGCTCACAGACAACGGAACGGAACAAGGATCATTTATTTTATATAATCATTCATTAAAAAAATACAAATTAAGGGCAATGCGATTTCTAATTCTCGTGCAAGTGCCTAATTCTGTTTGCTTTAATTCTAGCTAAGCAACGTCAGCACAATATGTTTTCATTATTCGGTGAATAAATTGACTTAAATTAATATATAATTGATGGTAGAATAGAATATTTAGTTAATAGGATTGTTGGATAGCTGAAGGATTTAATGATAAATGCGAATCTCGGCACTCACGTAACTTTTGCATGATTGTTATGTGATTATAAGTAATTCTGTTTAGTAAAATAACCTCTCCCCAGTATCGTTTTTGTTCGTTCAAGTATCAAACTACACCTAAGCTTTACCTAAACCTCGTAACAAAATTACACTAACATGAGACTTGGAATTGCTTTGTATTTTACCCTTTTTTCTAAACATGACAGCGGCAGTGTTTACACACGTAGCCCTGAGTTGAAGAAATGCCCCCTCATGTGTTCAAGTTAACTTTGCTAAGGCTCGTGTGGCCCAAGATAAAAGATTAACGCGAAATGTAATCACTAATATTGGTATGAATACTCCCATTCTCAGTTTCATGTAAAGCAAACTAACACAAACTTATACACCATATAAGCCTGTTTTCTAATTCGTACATGTAAGAATAGTATATGGTTTCTTATATGAGATATGGATTTAGGAAATTATAATTACAGCTTAATTCTAGTAAAAATTAAATTATTTATATATAAAAATTAAATTCTAGTAAAAGAAAATTGTACACCGTTGTAATGGCAGTACGGAAAGATTTTTTAAGCAAATAGTTTATTGCTTAGAGGAAGTATAAGCTAATACAGAAACAAGCTAATAAAGAAAAAAATAACAAAAATTTACTAACTAAGAATTATTACAATAAGACATTCTATATAGGTACATTTTTAAAGTAAAATTCTAATTAGTTATCGTACCTTTGCCGCATCTTGTTAGAAACCTTTAGTGACACTGTTGCTATTGTTTATACTTGACAAACCAAACCTCTAATAACCTTTGTTTGGACATTTTTTTAATTATTCTATGCATAAATCAGTGTAACTTAACTGACCAACTAAACAACTTTTGATGTTAAAGTTACTACAACTGTACTACACTTTTGATGCTATTTGAAACTTAAAATAATTTTTTCACGACGCTTGTATTTTTATTCGCGCTCTTTTATATAATATTACTACAATACCATAAATAATACTATCAAAAGTATTTAGGGTAATTTGTTTAGACGAACGTTTGTAAGTTTTGTATCTCATTTTAAATTCATTAACTTGAATAAATGAAATCATTGTTACTTCCTTGAGATAATTTGTCATCAATAAAGGTAAACACTATTTCTTACCAAGAGCCATAACAATAAATGATTATATATTTCTAATTTAAGGAATAAAGACTTCTGCTTATAAGTTTTAATTTGGGACTATATGTAGCCTCTAAAATCGAATTTGTTTATGAAAATTCATTAAATTTGGATTACCGGTTTAAATTTGAAAATGAAACGTACATATATACGCAGCTACTTTCGCATTTAACAGTTTGAATAAGTTTTATTTACAGTCATCACTTGAATTTAAAGGTCGATTTTTAAATTTCTTCACTCGCTCTTCCATTGAACTGCAGTCGATCATGGGCTTCCGCGGCTCCGAGGCGTCCATGACAGCGTGATGCGGGTCCAGCCCGGTCCGAAATAGATATTTCGGCGGCTGTCGCGTTATTTGTGGCATTTCCAAACGAATTATGTACATGAGATGGAAGTTTTTGTACAGTTTCCCTTACTGACATGTTTGTAACTTTGTATATTACATTTGTTTTTACTTAGAATCTATTTTAATACATATCTTTCATTACCTAATAGATAGTTCACTTTTGAATAAAATGTTGAGATATTGTTAAATCTTTGCTAACCTTCACTGTATGTAGATAGACAATATTTTTTTTTTCATTTTTAGCTAAGGTTAACGTTATAGCCATAATCTTACCTGATCTTAAGTGACGATATGGACCAAGTTGGTAGACACGCTAAACTAGTAGAGGAACTGGCTCTTAATCTTCCGGAACACACATATTGGTATTTGGCGGCAGATTTTCAACTTCAGGGTGGTTGCTAGCCAGGCTGGCATTAGTAAAAGCCCTACCCTATTACACACATTAATAATTTGCAAAACAATAGATTTTTATAACTTTTGCATAAATCTAATTAGAAAAATCTAGTTCACTGATATTGTGATAATGAATGAAGATAACTATGTTTGAATTTAAAAATAATATATTAAAGCTATAATATTTAAAATGTTTATTTTTATAACCGATTTATATATAAACAAATTATATATTTGCCTTACATAAATTACTTGCAATGTTATGAATATTCAGATATTTATTTTTATTTTGTTCTCTACAGTATGAGACAAATAGATAATTGTTCATATGCATTTGTAATTAATAACAAGTATTAAGTATTGAGATCGTGTGAATAAAAAACAATAGATTTCATCCAGTAAAGATAATTTGCAATGTCGGATTTTATGTTTCAGATAAGAAATAATTTGCAAATTCTTATTAGAGTTTAACACTGCCATCTACCGTCGAATAGTAATACAACAAAAGCTTAAACAGAGGGCACTACTATATGAATACTTTGAAAGTTTTCCATTGTAGTTAGAGAAATATATCTATAAGGAGAAGAAATACATGAAAATAAATAATTATTTAATCGGCAATTGAAAATGTATATGTCAACCTTTTTTATATGTTGAAGAGGGATACAAAAACTATATACAGAATGAAGCTTCTGTTATTTTTACAATAACGTGTTTTATTTTATTTCTTAGTAATATTTTGTTTTAATGTTTAATAGAGAGTTATAAAACCCTCATATATATTCATTTGGATCTCAACTAACTTGTTGTTCTCACATATTTTCTATTTAATGAGTCTATAGATTTCGTTCGTATTAGACTTTCATTTATTATAGGTAAATAATTTTATAAAATATTTTTTTAACGTGCTTTATTAAAATAACAGGTACTATTATTAATTGTAAACGTAACTAGCAGCTTAGAAAACATTGTCTTTCCTTTTTTGGTTTACAAAAATACGACCATAGCTCATGCAGCAATCCCATAAAAGCCTTTCGATGAAAACACAGGTACTTATACGCACTAATTTTCTTGAATGATCCCACAAGCCAATGAAATTTATCAAAGTTCAATGGAGTTAGAATTTTGTGACTTCCTATATCGAAACATCTATTTCTATGCCTACATCCAGATGCGTACTGATAGTTTTATATTCTATATGAATACTAGAACCTGAATGAAAATACATATTTTACTAACACCTAAAAATGTATTGTGTAGTTTCTCAAAAAAGTCTTACGAATATATAGGAAAAGAGATAATTTCTTTAGATTGAAAGAATTACTTCCTAAATAACCAATATACTGTTTATTTATTTTTATATAGATTCATTTCTCCTATAGATCTCTATTAAATTCATGAATTTCTTTTCCAGACGCTGAAAGATAAGGAGCAGTTTTCAGAGCTATATGGAAAAGTTACCGGTGAAAGTTGACGCGAGCGTAAACTGAAAAATGCAGCGAACTTCCGACGATGGTGAAAGTGAAAGACTGTCGTCTTAAACCTGCATGAATTCAAACAGCTCAACCCAGACTTTAACCATAATCGACAGTTTAATTAACTCGATTATAATTACCAGGTTTCCATTTTTCTTTTGTAATACATTTATTTAGTTTAAAGTTAATTCGCGCCGAAATAGTAGTAAACATACTATCCACAATTTTGTTCTTCATCTAGTAATGTAACTAGTAAATGGTAACTAAGTAATGATTTATTTTAGTCAAATTTACTATTAATTTGATGGTAAAGTATATTATAATCACATCCTTAATATCTGTTAAAATAGTGTGTAAACATAAGAGGTTATATAATAAAATAACAATTGAGAAATTAAATCATGAATCACCAAACACTAGGCACAATTCCTACTATAGTGACAAGCTTAGAGATGCAGTGTTTTGGAATCAATCTTTATGTATTTTCAGAAACCAAGCTGTATGAATGGTAGGGATGTGTACTCAACTGGCTCACAACCACACTGCATATGGTGAGTCACTATAGCGTATAGCCAAGTGTTAATAGGTTTGCAGGCTGGCATAACAGCAACAAACTTCGATATATTACTATATAATTTTGCATAACTTTCTAAAATATAGAGACAGGACTTGTACAATGCCGACAGTTTGTCGTGCAATTGTAAAAGCCTTGATTTGGTACTTAACATTAGTAAAAAAGAATAATTAATAAAACGCAACAGCTGGATGAATGGCGATTCATGGTGATGCGTTTCGTCCAGAATTTCTTTCTCCTCACGATTACCTTAAACATAGGTTGAACTAACCTTGAAGACCGACAACGCACCTGCGATTATAGGTATCCATCAGCGGTGGCGATCACTTACCATCAGGTGATCCACTTGCTCGTTTGCCCACTATTTCATTAAAAATATTCTAATGATTAATTCATTAATGATTTTATGATTCGGGAAAAAATAATGTAAAAATATGCCCTCTTACTAGGTTGAACATTCATTTTGGTTTTTATTTTAACTACTAACCCGTTCATCATAAAGTTTTGCATACACATAGTCAAAGGTAGATATAAAAAAGAAACCTACACCCAATGCTAAATTTATGTTTTCTAGAGTTACAAAAATAACGTCTAGTTTGACATAAATCTATATTACCGCGAGGAAAGCCTCGGTCAAATAGCTAGTAAGAAATTAATAATGATCTTAGATGTGACCTTAAATAAAGCTATGGTCGAAACAGTTAAATAGTTGGAACTACGTATCCTGAGTGTGCAAGTATTAGCCAATAAAATATATAAACATTGAATACATGTTTATCCTTGGTCATTTAAATCGAAACTAAGCAAGTCATAATTTTTGTTTAGAAAAAGCTAATATACAATAAACATATAGTATATATTTAGTATACAGAGATAATAGTAACAATTACACTCATCACACAAAAGTTAGTCTAGGACGGGTATCGAAACTATGACCTCTCGCCTAATTTGTTAAATATGGCAGCCAGCGTAGCACCAATGTCTTTGTACATAGTCGAATATTAATTATATTTCGAATATTAAAACAAATAAAGATATCTTAAAAATTCTCTACTACTTCGTAAAATGAATACATCAAAATTAAATACTAAAATCAAAATTAGTACAAAGAAAATTACTAAAATAACTCTTAGCGTCGTTACGAGTATTTAATATGAGCACATTTTATTATTAACAGCACCTAATTATAGGTACCTTTTATTTTAAGATATAAATTGAAATGAGTAGTAAGATTTTTAATTTACATTTTGATTACAGGCTTAGGCACATATGTGAGACAACAGGGTAACAGAGGTAAAATATAAATTGAAACGATAATAAGTATAGCAAGAATAAAAAATAATCAACAAATATAATTCAATAGCTAACGCGGACAAAACCCTGGGCGCTGCTAACGTAACTTGGTAACCGACAAGAAATGTCCAAGTTCGTCGAAATCAAATGGAAGTCCCACAAATATAAACAAATGTTACATAACTTCAAAAGTAGAATAAAACAAACAGCTCCTATTAAATAACATCGAAGTTAAGGAAAAAAATAAAGAGCAAAGAAATTACACAACAGTGTTTTGAATTGTTTAAAAAGTGTTACCAAATAACTGGTAGAAACCTTACTACGTCTGTAGTCGGTGGTTGAACGCAAATTATGCAATTTCCTCGTACGAAATCATATTTACTGTGCAGTCTGCACGGGGCGGTTGGCGAGGCGCGCTGGCGGCCTCCATATCCGCTAGCAACCGACTCACTTCCAAGCACTGATTGATCGAAGCCGATTAAATATCGGACTCGTCCTTCATCCGATTTGGAATTCATTACTCCCTTATCTCTACAATGAACGTATGTTGTATTAAAAAGTTAGATATTTTAATAAAGTTAAATATTTTGAAGCGATGATAGCTCAGTTTATAGTGACGCCGTGCGTATAATACAGCTATCACTAAAACTATAGAACCGCTTCAATTGCGCCGGGATATTGGCTCTCTAAGCGTGTTCTACCGTATGTATGAGTGTTCTGAACAGCCCTTTCAACTGATCCCCTCCTCTCCATTCCACAACATAACCACTCTGGTGGAACTTCGGTATCATAGTTTCAGGGTTTTATCATCCGATGTTATCATCTAAAACCAAAAATTTTCTCTCTCTTACTTTTGTCACACCGGGAAGTTGTCGAATCGTCTTCCAATCAACGTGTTCCCTCCTTCCTATGTTATTGGGTCCTTCAAAAGAGGTGTGAAGACCTAAGCAGGCCAGCATGGCAGAGGTGATTGGCAGTGAATTTTGTTCGGTGTCAGTCACCGCTGATTTGGATTGTACTGTACTTACCATCAGGTCCAGTGTAGTAGTCACTTTGATACACAACTTTAAAAAATGTAAAATGTAAAAATATTGGTCGACACGGGACGCCCCACAGATGTGAAACATTTAAGTTAATGTTAGAATTTGTAATAAATAAATAACGATTAAGGAATACAGAGTAAAATAATAACATTATGCAGCTCACACTAAGATACAAAGAACTGCATATAAACGTACGCACTTACACACGAGGGATTCGAAAGACGAAACGTATAGGGACCATGACGACATTAGCGAGCGTCATACCGTTTGCCCTTATGGCAAACGGGTCGAATTTACTTCCAAGATGCGGCAATGGATATTAACCCAAAAAAAAACCTAGCAATGACCACGAGCGTATATAATAAGAGCGTCACTGTGATGGATTTGTCATAGTGCCCCCATGACTCAGTCGATTATATATTGGTATACCACCCTTCTTCATTATTTGATATACTCCAGTTGAAACCGTATTTTATGAAGTTTGCGAGACTAGTACTAGAATAAAAAAAAGGAGTTGCGTTCAACATAAGTTGCATTGCAACTGAAAGTAGGACTCGGAAGAAAGTCGAAACAGGAAACTTTAAGTATGAAGAAAACAAAGTTATACCTCGTATTTATTTCTGTAAACAAGTTCGAGCTACTCGGAGTTATATTATCGCTGGAAAATTTTCTTAAGCTTTTCTTTGTTATATTTATAGTTTTAAACTGTTTTATACACAATATGTTAATGTCATGTAAGTGCCAGTGTATGTTGCTATTCATAAAAAGCTTTCCCAAGACTTTAAAAACGATTTTGTCCTTTATATTAACACTAGCTCTGGCCTCGACTTTGTTCGCGAGAAACTAAAAATTATTTACTAATTTTTGCTCGTTTTTGTAACTTTTATTAAATACAGCTTTCCACCTATTGATGTAAGCATGATGTTAAATAGACTAAAGCCTTCCTCAATTATTGTTTTATAACATACATAAACAATTTGTAAAATCCGAGTGGTAGTTTCTAAGTTTATCGCATTGAAAGAAACAATCAAACTCTCCACTTTATAATATTAATATAGATATAGATATCAAACTCGTGAACCGGACTTATTCTCTAGTACACCGAAAACGCCTATAGATAGATGGTTGGCCATAAAATACTTTACTATCATGCAAAGGTTCCCTCATCGTCATCTTCTTCGTTGAAAACTCATACTCAACTCACTTTAGAACAAATACATGAATGTCATTGGTATTAACATAATCTCCTAATAAAGGACTCTGGGTTTTAATCCCACATTGAACAATTATTTATGTCATCCAAAAACAAAATTATGAATTACGTGCTTCTACCTTCTTGGCGACAAAAGACTTTTAATATTCTATTTAAAAATGAATTAATTTCAACAACACAATAGCTTTCTGTTATTTTATTTATTGTGGGTTTGTTCAAATAAAACACGCAATTATATTCCATGCAAGTTCTTGTAATTCATTTCTCAATCAGATAGAGATGTCTACAAAGTATAGATTAATATGGATTCTTGTTGCATAACTTTATATAATGTGATTGTTTTAAAATTGTAAAAGTTTGAATATGCTTGAATAATTTTTAACAAGTCGACTAAGCAACAAATCATATCAGATTTTTTTTGCAGATCGTTTAATTCCTTACAAATATATGTTTTCAATTTCACTGGAGGATAATTCGTCCAAAAATCTAAAGTTAGTAATAAAATTTCAAATAAAAAAAATCCCCTGTGATTTCAATGGAAAATTAAGAATCACGATGATCGATAACCATCACCTTCCTGTTAATATTAAGAGTTCAAACTTTATCAGGTTTTTATTTATATCATCTTGGACGATATTTTAATGGTGACTAAAGACAACAAAAATCATGGACATATTCCATTACAATACACATCTCCTAAACTATACATCTAACATCTTTGTGTTTCACATCCTCTCATTAAAAATAATAATTATTTAATGAAATATGTCCAGAACGAATTCTTAAAAGGACAATAAACCATGTTTTCTAAAATTAACATTCTGGTAAAATTAAATATGTTACATGTAAAGCAATTTGTAAGAAAATTATATTTATGTGTCTTTATTATTAAATTAAAAGCAATTTTAGGAAAAGTACTCCCCGTTTAATGAATTTTACTTACACAGGATATTAAGGGGTTGGTCTAAATCAAATAGGTTATTTCCTAGTATATTCACTACTAAGAGGTGTGTAAAATGTCGGACGTTTTTAAATTATTTGACTCTAAAATTAATATATTGCACCAACATAAAATTCTACTGGCGCAATTAAATTATAATCTATATTAATATTATAAAGTATTTTTTTTTTTGTTTTAACGCGCACATAACATTACGTGTTATTTAACATAACGTTACCATCAATAGGAACAAAGCTGTACTAAAAAAAGTTACATAAACGGGCAGAAATTATGAAATAATTTTTATTTCCATGCGAACGAAGTCGCAGGCACAGCTATATAATATATACTAGCCATTGATGCCAGCTTAATGTAAATATCCAAAAGACTACCACGATTATTGCACTACGAAACCAAAAATAACTTTTGAAATCCGACTAGTAGTTCTTAAAATTAGCGCTTAATACCAGTCAAACAAACCTTTAGTTACCTATAAAGTTGTATGCAAAACAAGATGCGGACGTGATAAATGCATATTTTAGGTATGCGTTTTCAATCGACAACCTGTTTAGAAACATTGGATTAAATGATTTTTAGCTTTCCTCATAATGAAGAATTTTCTTCTTGATATAATATATTATTTTTTACGACGCAATTACTATATGAATTTCTGTACTTAGAAACTTATTTATGTTTTAATACTGTAGCGGCGTTTGTAGATTTAATGATTTAAATGCTATGCTGACCTAAGGCGCGGCGGGGTGGGCAGTGCAAGGAGACGGTATTGCCAGCCGTACACCCCTGGATCCCCTCTAACCAATACTAAGGAAAAAAGATAGTCTCACTAACCTGGTAATTGTCTGAAGTCACAGAAGATGAAGTAGCGCGAACAAAACTCCAACCCAAGGCTGTCCCTGACGAACATATATGTGGTTTCAGCTGGTTATGAACATTCGGGAAAAATAAATGAAGAGCCGCGGGGCAGACATATACAAGATTTCTCGTAAATAAATGTTAATTAGTTATTATATTGCACATAAAACGTATAAATCTCCAGATGTATTCTATATCTTCTTGCGAAAAAAGGAACAACCAACGATGAAAATACTAAAACAATTGACTGTCGCCATGGCGACGCTTCGAAAAAGTTTCATTTTTTCAAATCGGCCGCGGCCCCACCGAGGTTGGCCGTCGGCTGTAAGACCTCCTTTCCCCGCCATTGGCAATATAAGATCCAGCAGTTGAATTGGCCTAAACAAATACAACTACCGTATTTTTACCACTTTTTTCTATTGCAAGATTAATTTTTCAAAATATGTAATTATAATTTCTCTAAATAGTCTCTTAAGAATATAAAAATAAGTTAATTTTTAGATACATTTTAAATGTGTTTTTACTATCTACCACGTATAATTATTATTTTGAAATAACGTTGGATTCGTAATCAAACGTCTAAATTAATTGTAGATATGTAATATTTAAAGACTAAACTGTTATTCAGTCTCGCTTTACAGTACCATTATTAAAAAAATACAAGAGATTCATACCTGAAGTCAACGTATTGAACATACACTTAACTTTTAAATTTAATAATTATATTTTATTACATTTACAATAAGTATATCTGGTTCTGTGGTGGATTCTATGTAAATACTTCGAAACTAAATAGTCCCCTGTCCATATAACATTTTCAGGGTATAGTAAATTTACTTTGTACCGAATAAGTAGTCGGCAAGTCATTATTTCTGCGCTCTCGTGTGTAACAAAGAACTTACTTTGATATTATATACCGCTGCGTTCCATACACTATGTACTTGTCAACATTTTTTACCGCTATCAAGTCATCGTGCATGTATATTTTAGGATGTTTGTTAGTCCAGCTCAGTAAATACATTGAAAAACACCCGATAATAACTACAGAGTGTATAAAACCAGCGATTACTATTAACTATGATGATATAATTTACATTATGGTGAAGAAAGGCATAAATAAATTGAATTCTGCATTATTAGCGAGTAGATTTCTCCATTCCATTTCGTAGACATTCCCAGCGTCCGAGTAAAGACGAAACAGAGTGACGTCCATTTTAACAGGTGGAAGAGAATTTAATCAATAAAAGTTTTATGATCAAGAAATAGTTAAATACTTTTTGCAGTATATCCGAATAGGCCACAAAGCCTATAGAATATTCAGTAGGAATTTGGCGTCTGGCTCAATACACTATTCGTTTCAATTCTGATAAAAAAAACCGCAAATCGTAATCCTTAGTAAAAATATTACTTAGATAATCCTATACAATTCTGGAGCATTTAAATTAAAAATATATTAATTAAATTACCTACTCTAAATGAAAATTTTAGAATTCATTATCGATTATTAAATTATTACAGTTATACTTTTGTAATAATTTGCAAAGTGACAGCACTTTGCTAAATATTAAACTCAGTATATGAAAAACAATGACGCTCACCGAGAGAGTCACTTTCAAAGTTTTCCGTTGCTTTAGAAGAACGGTGGGCGTTGTTCTTGGTCTCTGGTAACACGGGAGTATGAAATGTCGCCGTAGTGCATATAAGTTTGTAGTGTTCGGTGATTAACATCCAATAAGTCATCCCATGCCCCTCTTGTCTTAGTCTGAGTCCGGTTAATGCCTTTGCGTTTGCTTCACCACGTTTAGGCGCGGAAGTTCTTAAAAAATGGAAGTATAAACACCACGATAATAAAAAGACGGATTTCACCATGTGAATACCCGTTGGCTGCTACTGAAACGCAACAAACGCAAAAGCAAAAAATTAACAAAAATGATACAAACTGTAAATATAAAAGAAAAAAAAAACTTAATGTTGCGGCTTCATAAATATAATTATTCTTCACAGAAAGCTTAACGTAAAGCATCAAAATCTCACGTTACATAGTTCCTACTCAAATACATTTACAAGACATATTCTTTATAATTTTGTACAATTTGGAACATTGTCATTATATTTATTGTATATATAGATATATGTGTATCAATACATATATGATTGAACACGTCAACCCTTCCACAGAACGCGTAGTTACGCATTAATCACGTGATACAGGGCCCGGAATGGTCGCTCGTTAATCATCGGCCGGCACTACGCCCGCAATCTGAACGTAGCGTAGGGGGGGCGCTTTTTGTTAATTATAGCTCTATATACCGCTGTGTTTTTGTATCCATTTTGTACCTATATATAAAATCTCACTTCACTATTACTTGATTTATATACTGGAATAATACATATTAAAATCAGTATTTTAATATAAAGCGAAAAAGTTTTTTTGCTCGTTTGAATGTGCTAATCTAAGAAACTACCAGTCCGATTTTGATTATTTTTGTATTTGACAAAGCAATCAATAACGAAAGCTTTAGGCTATTTAACATCATGCTACCATGAAAAGGGACAAATCTATATTGAAAAATATCACAAGGATGGGCAAAAATTATGAAATAAAATTTTTATGTTACGAGATCGAAGCCGTGGGCATAGTTAGTTATTTATTGTGAAGACATAGTTTTTCCTATATCTCTGATTTTTATTTGAAGTTTAAAGATTATTTTCGTTTAATAAAAACTTAATTTTTTGTAAATATAAAATGTATGTAAATGAAAAACACTGAGATCAAGTTTGAAACAACTAAATTACTTGTTTGTAGTTTCGATTGTAAGTGATTACTTTGAGGTAAAATAGGCTTTAAATTTATTTCGTCGGTCGAATTCTTCAGAAAGGGACTCTGAGGCTTCGAGTCTGCTGTTTACGCGATACAGTGACTCCATCATTCATTAGCACAATAGACACTGCACTTTACATCTGCATACCGACACAGTATGTAAATTGTGTAAAGGGTTTTTTTAAATTAATTAATTGTATATAGAAAACATAAACAGAGAAGTAATATACAGATACACTGATTAGGTACTAACGAAATACATATTATTTAGATAAATAAAATAAAAATGTTTTTTGTTTATTTGTCCTCTGCGCGTATAAGGGTCGTATTAGAATTCGACTGTCTTCTAAGGTCTATATAATTTTATTGCAATTTAAATGTGAACTAAGTTATTTCTTTGTCTATCTAAATCTAAAGGATGTAGGAATACAGTGCTTCACACTTTTCGAATATTCTAGAAAGGATATAGCACAATGTTATATGATAGTTGACGCGCGGCGATCTCTATATTCCCTGTTTACAATACCAGATGGAAACTTGCTTTAGTTATTTCAATATTATGTTTAACACATTATAGGCGTAAAGGAAAAACTTATTTGTGAAGTATGCAAATAGTTTTGCAGACAATGATTGCATTCCAAATTTGTACACATACCTTGCCAGTGTCGTTGGCGGGAGGTTGGAGAAAGTGCCCCCTCGTGTTGGAATTTCACTGGTTCGCATTCCGCATGGTCATTCTTCGAGTAATAATAATTTTGGAACAATTCATCGCACTGTTACGTTCAAATGAAAATTTTCTTGAAACTTAAATTGTATCGAGTAATATTTTACTCAAACATATTTATTTTTTTCAGTACAAGTTCACAACATGCATTTGGATTTAGGTTGGAAAAAAAAACATCGCATCGTATATGAAAAGTTGAGTTGTTTATTTTTCGAAGATTATTTACAGTGGAATAAATGTTAGTTATAATTTTACTTAAATTTGGATGGTATTTACAAGGACTTTAATTTTTCAAGAAATTAGTTTTAAAATTTTTATATTATACTTAGAAAAAGATACCAAAAATTAGACAATTTTATTATTATCGAAAACCATATAGTCATCGATCAATATAATACGTACAATTTCAAGCTGTGTCATTTTTCAATGCAACTCTAAAAAGTATTCAAATAGAACGTTTTAATAAATATCGATTTTTTTAGGTAAATTTTTACTGATTCTTTTAATTAAAGACTTTCTATATAACGTGTTGACCAATGATACGGAGCAGTAAGCTGAAGGCAGTAGGGAGAAAACGCTAAACATTATTACCAACTCAGTTCCATGGTAATGGCGGTGTTCGCGTGGAATTTTAATGTTTACTATAACACTACCGCATGGTCATTGCGCTTTTCACAATTTCAGTCGTATTGTAACGTACAGCTTAACATGGAGTAGGATTACTTTCATACAATGAATTATTTTTTATTTTATGTTAACTCGGCAAAAGAACGGCACTGTACCTGATGTTAAGCACAACAAAATTGAAAACAGTGCTTATAAATAAAATCTTTTTCAGTTACAGCGTGTATTTTCCGCAGGAAAATAAATTCTTCTGTTCATGACACCTACCCCAGCGTAATTTCAGTCATAGTTAAGTGTGCTTAAGGATGGTAGGTTTTGGGATCTATCGGTGTGTGTATATATGTATTCAGTAGTTAATAGTGATCTGGTTATATCGCGATCGCCATATTCCTAACCGGTGTTAAACCACCGATCAAAATGACCTGGGTATGTCGAATTTCGAAGTCAGCCATTATCTATTGTCATACATATAATGTATGTACAAGTAAAATACAGTTTATTTCACAATCAACCACACCAAAACTACTGAAAATATTCAGACCATATCGAGCGGAATCATTCATATATAGTTGTAGGCTAATTAGTTTTTGGATTCGATTGCACCTTTGTTTTTTTTTTGCTTAATATCACGAGAGGGAAACGGCTACTATAACATATAGCAAGTAGATATTGAGGCCGACATGCTAGCTACAATTACCGATCTCTCAGTCTTGGTCTTTTTTCCATTATTCTGTGCTCATCGTCAGACAGTTATGGCATGCTGTTCAAAAACTGGACTGGTCACATCTTTGAAAATTTAGCCAATTCAACTTTCGTATCGACATTTTTATTTTGTGATTATTTTCGCTTACGCTTATCGGTTCCTACTGACATATAAATTATTTAAAGTAAAAACGTGCTACTAGTTATTAAAAGTAAAGTAATAAAAAATGCAGAATAATATTGTAGACTAGTTGTATCCGCGACTCTGTTTACGTGAAACTATAATTATATTTAATCATATAAATTAAAAAAAGTGTATAATTTATATAGCCTATGTTACTCAGGGCTAATGTGGCATTTAAATTGTGGAACATTTTTTGAAATCGGTCTAGTAGTTCTTGAGTTGATTAGTTACAAACAAAAATACAGATTTTTCCTTTTTAAAATATTAGTATAGATTTGGAATAATTTTGAAGAAAAAAAAGCTATTTCCATATTATGCGTGGACGGTATTCACACAATGTTTTAGTCTACGTTGAATATTTCACCGTATTCGTTTTATGAGGCACTAACAATTAAATGAATCATAACATTTTGTAATTGCATAACTTCTTAAACTAGTCCATTACATTTAAATATTCATATAAAATGCATCTATAAGAATTAAAATCGTACTGGTGTCTAAAAATAATGATTATAAGAACCGATATTATTAATTCTTACACTACAATATTGCAAACGTAATTGTATATTAAGCATGAAATAATAACGAATACTGTATTTTGTAGTTACCATTTTATTCAAGGAATAATAAATACTGTTTTATGATTACCTTAAAACATTATTATATAATATCTTAAGAATAATGATTGCCTACATTATAACTAAATAATAAAAATGGATCTACAACACGCCTTCTTTTTAAATAATCTCGACGTTTCGGCCAACATTATACAGTCCGTGGTTACGAGCCGAGTGATGTGTTTTGGTGTCTTCGACACCGTAAGAAATTTGTAAAGACTACCTTCACTTCACAACTGAGGGATGTAAAACAACTGCTTTAGTCTAAAAATTGGTATTAAAAAAAAAAAAAACACCCCTCAACAATGGGTGTTTAGCATACTACACTTTCTACATTTGAACCAAATTTAAATGAAATATATATTCTAAACCTGACTTAATATTTTATTACCAAACCCAATAGTTTATGTACATAAATATCTAAAGGTATATACATACTTATACTCTTGTAACTAATAGATCACAACATAAGAATACTAAAGTCCGAGTTAAAAGGTATAGATTTATATATAAACGAATACACCGACGGATATAAAAATATATATCATTATTTCGCAAGACAACCAAAGGAAGCGGTAACATTCGGCCCGACTAATTACATTAAAATCCGACAGAGCACCTTACTAAATCACTGTGCCCTATATACATTATAACTGTATATAGTCCATGAACCTACCCCGTATGAATGTATAAATATTCTAAATATACTGAAATTTTATACGAAGCACTGGTGTTGTATGTTCCGTCCACCAATTAATCAAATTTCGACTAAAACTTACATATATCAGAGTTCAAATTCCTGTAACAGTACTATTATTTAAAACGTTATGGACATTGAACGGTGTGGTCTTACAATCCTTTCTGTTAAACTATTCTCTTTGAATAATTGCCGCGTGGACCTGAAGGGTTAGAGCGTATTCATGCTCTGCCCCACCATTGTGGTTAGGGTCTAGTGTATGTGATATTGTATGTACATACAGCCCAGTATCTGGAGTGGACAACATACATATTGACACGCGGACACGATGTACTGAGCCGTTATAATTAATCGATCCGGAGTTTTTGGACCGTTATTGTAATCACATTCATAAAGCCGCCGGGCAGGAAAATGCCTTTAGTGATTTAATAATAAAGTTGTCAATGTTGATTTTCTACTAAGTTTCTCGATTTGTATTTACTTAATTGTTAGTTGAACGTACTCACTATCTTTTGCTATAGCTCTAGCTATCAGAGAGGTTTGTTGATGTTTATTTTTAAATCATTTAAAGTTTCTAATTTGTAAATGTAATGGACGTATATGAAATAAAATTAGTTTTGGATGAAATTAGTTAAATGCGTTTGATAATTTTTGAACCTAAAACCGTATTAACAGATTAAATTAAAAACGAATAAGACAATCTTTTATCTTATCTTTTTCTACAATCTTTAGCTTACATAGAAAGAAAAAAAATGTATAACATTGTTATCTATTTCAAAGCTAATAAAACATGCAAAATTACTAACGATCTTTGATCACGAAATTTAGAGTTGAGATATGTTGTCAGCTTAGTGTTTAGAATGTCATAACCAAAATTATTCTCAAAAATAAAATAATAAGTAGTAAATATTCATTATATTCTAGATAATAAAAAAAACGTTCAAAACCTTTATAATAGGTACCTATAGATTAACACGAAGCAACCAACCTAAAATCAGTAAGATCACGTCCGAAACGAAACTACGTACAGTTAAACGGAACTTGGGGTAATAATTGTAACAAATGTAAGCAAGTTTGTTTTTGCCGCAACCATCGCGCCCCCGGGCCCTCCTATATAGGAGCGACCCGTCCTAGATATGGGAGATTAATTTATGTTTGTATTTCGAAACAAGTATTGATAGTAATCATCGGTATTTATATTAACACATTGTTGAATATTAGTTTCTGCAGACGGATCCATCTCAGTCACAACTACGTAGTATGAGATAATTACCTACATGCTAGCTGATTCCCCCAAATTTATTTGTGTTTTCCATCGTCCGCGCGTCTTCGTGAAATCTCGTCTTAGTGTGCGTCTACGTTGTAAAAGAAATATCGTTGACACATTTGAAATCTATAGGTCTCGTTGTTTTGGAGATATCGTGATAGGTTTATTTAAGTTTTCCATACTCTTTATAATAAATCTATATATGTTGTTAGTTATTAAAAAGTACTAGAGCAGATTAGTAGTTAGAGTATCATAAGATTCGGAGAATCTTGAATGTATGCAGGCATACTTGTATATGCCCTATATAATATATTAATATTGTTATATATTAGGTTCTAAAACAGCTCGTAAATCTTCATAAAAAATATGATAACAAAGGAATACCTAACAATATTAACTCTGATATAAATCGAATTTAAATCAATATCGATATACAAATAAAAAATACATATCATATTTTTAATATTATATTATTAAATATTTCTCTTTTTATTTAGAAACTGTATATAATACATAACCAACTGAACTTGTGCATACTCAAACTGGATAATAAACCGGCCAAGAATATTTTACTAGCCGTAAGTTAAGATTTTGTAATCGTTCATAATCTGTTATGTATGCCTTCATAAATAAATAACAAAGAAGTATAAAAATGTAAACATGAAATACCCTAGTTAACCCTACTGTATTCCGAATACACACAAAAGAATTATTTGACCCATTGGTTAGTCGTTGAACAGATAACGTGAGATGAATCTTAAACCAGTTCAGTGTAACTGTGGTCAAGAGGTCAATTTTGGGTCAGTTAGGGGATGCTGTAGGGCAAATGTTTAGTACTAGTCAGAGTTCACGGGTCAGTTTGAGATAAATGAACTGAAGTCACATTGTATTGATTTATGAGACAGGTTTAGTTTAGACAAGTGTATAAGCCAACTCATTTTTGTGTATTTTTTTTTTACAGTTAAGGGTCAGCATTATGCCTACAATCGCACCTAATGTTAAGTCACGATGTGGTCCAAGTTGGTAGACACGTTAAACCCGTTGAGAAACTGGCTCTCAAGTGCAACAGCCGCAACACACCTATTGGTAGCTAGCCAGGCGGGTATTAATTAGAAAAAGCCCTACCAGCATGTTATGGTTTCATCTCGATGTTTTCTTTCACCGAAAGCTCAAGCTCATTGTAGGTGGATTCGAAATCACGTGTCTTGACGCGGGGTCTCTACATACAACCAATTGAGCTATCATCGCTTCAACTTACGATTTTTATCGGAAATATAGAGGTGGTTGTTGCAGAACTCAGAAAAAATCTTGATAACTATATATTTATTTTCTATGAAATTATATTAATTTATTTGCTAAATTTATATGAAAACAATCTAAAATCATAATTATTTTCGTTATAAAGATCTCTTTCAGTATAGGATCGCTAAATGTCACTCGATTCAATGTTAACACAATTGCTCGTACGAAGACAGGGCGAATAGTTAGTTTACTTAAAAAAATATGTTACATAATGTATTATTATTATATAATATAATATATAGAATAGCTATGGTATATTACTTCTAAAACGCCCAAATTTAATAGGTACTGCAATTGAATTCGAATATGTTTATTTGTTTATAAATCTATCAAAGTCAGTCTGTCTTTTAGCAGGCGAGTTTTTTTTATGGAATAGGTGCAGACAAACAATCGCATCATCTGATGGTACACGTAAAGTGGGATTTCCCCCAGTTAGATCGAGTGATGATTAAAAAGACCTCAAGGCGAATAGCTACGAACAACATACAAGCGGCGATTGATGTAGTGGTGCGATCGATTCACATCTAGTATACTGTGATTATTAATATAAGTAGGTACATATATTTTTAAGAAGCTTAACAAATACTACATAAGTACCATCTACCAATAATACACCAAACGTGCTTTCTTCTTTCACGTTCATTCATAATATCTTCTGATATAGAGACGTAATCTTTAAGTAGCGTGTTTTATAGAATTAATTTGGGTAACAATCCCTATTAATATTATAAATGCGAAGGTGAGTTTGTTTGTTTGTCACGCTTTCACGCCTAAACCACTAAATCGATTATGATGAATTTTGGTATAGAGATAGATGAGAATCTGGAGATAGTGATACGCTACTTTTTCTCGAGAAAAATTTATTGGGCGTGGGGTGAAGGAAGTGATAAATTTTGTATGTAACTTTTTATTGTGTCATCCGATTTGTTTGATAAAATCAATATTAATGCCAGCGAAGCCGCTGGTAAAAGCTAGTTATATAGATTATATTAAACATGTTACAATTACTAAGAACAGACAAATACATTTTTTTTAACAACACTCGCATTATCCTTGTTTTTGTCGTGATATAATTTTCAAACACATAATTACAACAAAAAGTAACACCCAGGCTCAGAGCAATCGTTTACAGCCCTTAGCGCGAATTTAGGATCAAAGCGACTGCATAAGCCACCGTGCAGTATTTTTATTTTCATCATATCTCTAAAAAGGATAATTGTAAAAAGATAAGAGCTTCCTTCTAACAGGCCATAAGTGGGGGATAGAAATGTCTGGGTATTTTCTCTAAGGCAGACCAAACATTAAGAAGCCAGGGCCAAATTTAGAACATGGAGCACATTTTGTATTTAAATGCACATTTTCTTTTTATAACATTTTCTCATTTTTTAATATTAATTTAATTTGTTACACCATATGATGTTTGTTAAGAAGCACCCTCTTGAATGCCTGATTTTCGTAATTTAGAAATGTCATTGGAAAAAATATATATCGAAATTTAGTTTCTAAATCTTTGAATTTGTTAATTTGTCGAATTCTGTTAAATGTTAAATGAGGCTTTTATGATTTTAGAGTACAGGATAGTCTTTTTCTGGGTGTATGACTTGCATAGACTAGTATAATCATTTGGAGCAAAGTTCATATCATTTTATAAAATTTTATGTTCAATAATAATAGGCAGTAATTGCGGGGACTACTAATATAAGTAATAACTTGGTTTAATGAAGTTTTCTTTTCTTTTCAAATGTATTTTAGTATCAAAAATTGAAACTGTGTGAATTAAAATCACATTAATTATTTTTAATAATTCATAGATTATTTGTGCTATCTATCAAGTCGGTCAAGCGCACTTATAAGATTTTATCACAAGAACAAACGCCCAATGTGCCTAAAATAGATTATATTCAAACATTAGTTTTAAATTCTTTTTTTTACCTTTCAGTATCTAGTCAATTAAAATATTTTTTACTTTTAAATAGCGGAAGGAATTTTCTTATCACAGATTGAGTTGATAGACCAAAATTTTCTATTAGTCGTATATTACTGTTTAGTAATACATACATCTATATATGAAGTTCAAAGAAAATCAATTATTTTGAAATTTCTATATTTTATACTCCATAATCATATTTTATTGATTCAAGTTTTATTTTCAAAACGTATTTGACAAAAAATTTATACTTTATGAAAGTATATATAATATATACCAACTTGCGAGCAACTTCTCTAGATCCCTTCAAAACACTAAGTACCGCAAACTAAACCCCAAATACTTGTACCAACTTTCTAACTCGAACAACTCATTCCGAGTTCGGTCCTGTATTGGTCGAAACCCTTTCCTCCCTCCCCGATCTCGCCTAGCCGCCACCCTCTCCCTGGTTTTCGAATTAATTGCAATCAAAAGGAAGGACACGAGTGGAGTCCGTCCCTAACTTCGTGTGCCATGTTGAAAATTTGCCCGACGTTTGTGCATGTGTTAGTGACTCCTGTTAGTTGACCGAGACTCGTTCACATGTGTGGGTTTAGCACGCGCAATGGTGTTGAAATTGTACTGTGGTTTCATTTAGAATTTAGATTTTGTTGATAATGACTTTTGAGACACAAAACTAATTACATTGAAACTGAAAATGTTATATCTTTATAGACCCATATTTTCTGCATTAATCTAGTTGTAATATTTTTTTAACATTAATTTACATAAATTAGTAAATTTGTATTTGTAAGTTTTTCCAAGTACCTTTATTATTTGTATATTATAAAATCTATAGATTACGTATATAGTTTACTTTTGGTTTTAACTTAAATACAGCTTAACCTATTTTATTGAAGATATTCGGGCAATGTTTATTCTACAATTGATAAACACATAATAATGCCAAAAATATAAAAGAAATTATAAAGTATAGGTAAAAATAAAACCATTCGATAAGCCCGTTCAGAGCCGTGATGCCTGGTTTGTCATTATATATTTATTTACATGTTTTGTATTTATTCCGAATCTACACATTTAGATGTCATCAGGTAAGAACTTTTTATTAACAATTACTGATGAAACTAGACGAATATTGCATCTACAATGCACCTATATGGACTTAACTATACACTAATATACTCAAGGTCGGATTTTCCTATATACTAACTGGATAGACTTCAACTCACGTCAAGATCAAAAGAGAGCTATATACAAGTTTTTAGAAAAATTAAAATTACTCTATTCTAATAACAGTGGACAGTAAAACAATGGACGGAAATAAAGAGAAATTCTATGCATAAGTCTAATAAACAAATATAAATATGTATTGGTTATGCATTTTATTTTTTATGATTTGGATTTTGTTTAAATATAGTTCCATGTTTGCTCAAGTTTAAGATTTAAAATTAATGATAATTCATACTTAAACTTTAAATGCGAATTATTATGTAATACATTTATCTGAAGTGAATTTGGTTTAATCTTTAATGTATTGAATATATTATAGGTTAGTACCAATAACATGTTTCATTAAAGATATTGATATTTATTACAGTAACGATGTATTTTATGATATCTCTTGTAATTCACAAAGTCAATAAAATGCGAGGTGAAAACGCCTCATAAGTGGAATAGCCTAGAGCCTCTTTTGATTTATGTCCGGTTCTGAATATGATATTTATTAATTGAGACATCATTGAAAGTTACAGTAATATTGTCATCTAAATATTCAGCATGACCGAAACAAGCTATTAACAAATATCAAGAAATTATATACACACCTCTCATATAGGATTCTACGAAACTACATTAATATTTCAGCGGCCGGGTACAAGTTGGGGTCCTTTCCAAACAGCCCTTGGTCTTCCAAAGTTATTCCAACTTTGTTCCCAAGTCGGGTCTTTCAGGGGGCGCGGAAAGATTACTTTGTACGGTATGGGGGGCACCACCTTATCTTTGGGTTTAGTTTCTGCTTTTTGATAATGAATGGATATTTCGTACTCGTTTAAGCATTACCACCTAACAGTATTGCGGTGAACCAATTTATTTACTTCTTCGAATTATACCGTATTACCGCTTATTTCATTAGACAGAAAAAAATCACTGCAATCAAAGAAATTATTATTTTCTTACATATTTCTAAATTGATTTTCTTAGTAAAAAAAAATAGAATTTGATTTGTACTGATATATGTATATACAACTAATAAATAATTGAAAAATAATATGATTTAATTTTTATATTCTAAAATAAGTGGTTATATTTGTATGAAACAACAATAATTGATACATTTTATGTTATTATTTTAAAAAACATTATTTACTTCGACAAAATTAGTACCTTGCACATCTCTAAACAATACTATATATATAATAGTATAACAACAGTATGAACATTCGTAAATTCACATCATATTTAAATTTAAATCCTAAACGTAAAAAGACCTTAAATTGGCAATCAGCCTTTAAGCACTCAGTGGTGTATCTTGGCAGATGCTCCTGAGACATTCTATTTCATCGACTTACGGTGTTACTTTCTAAGGTCACATCATAATTTAAGGTCAGATAAGATTGTATCTTAACATTAAACCTATTAAGTACATGAAAAGAAAGTAATCATTTTCAAAATCACAATATAAAGATATTAAAAAATCGTAACCTAAATAAATTCACAATATACATGTAGCTATATTTGATTACAGAAAATTCATATATTATAATGATAAATGCTGAACAATTTGAAGTATAGATATAATTGCTTGTTATTGATGTACAATTGAACACATAAAGCGGTAGCCCCTAATCTCCGTTGATAGTACATTACATATTGTTAGTTGACTGTACCTACCGATGTTATCTTTCTACTCCTTGAACACAGAGAACCGTTGATACCACTCTTGGAGTCACTAGCTTTAGTGTAATATTAACCATAATTTCAAATTCGGTGGGATATTCCCGTTAATTTGATCTTACCTCTCCATTCCACAACAAAACTATTCACGCGGAGCTACGGTGTCACGTCTTCAGGGCGATTTCCATTATATCGCAAACTAAAAAGTTTGCTTATTCGTAATTCTATAGAACCATGGAGCTATGGAACCGTCTTCATGTTAGCGTGTTTCCGATTTCCTGCTACATTGGGTTTTTCAAATAAGTTATCTAAGAAACCAGCATTACAGCAGTGACTCGCAGTGCATTTTGGTTCATCGTCAGTCGTCGCTGATTTGGATTGTACTGTACTTAATTAACATCGGGTGCGATGCAGTCACTTTGCTGCGCAACATAAATAAAAAAAGTACTAGAAAAAAGTTTAGAAATCTAGCAAAAGTTTCTAGTACCTGTATTAGTTGCTAGTGCTACGCCCTATGGTAGTATCTAAATATGTTCTATAACGTTTTATTATATACTAAAGATTTATCGTTAAGGCCATAATCTCACCGGATCTTAAGTGACAATACGGCCCAAGTTGGTAGACACGGTAAACCATATAAAGGTATCTTTACATGTTCAATTTTTGTAATTGATTTTGTTTACATCATTCAAAGCATTCCATGATACTTCTTATTGTAGGTAATTCTAATTAAATGATACTGCCATGGCGATTTTGTTTTTTTTTTCCAATTTGTACTATAAAAATTGAGTTAAGAAATAGCTTTTTAATGGGGTTGACTTAAATAAAAGAATTGATAAAATTAGTATGTTTGTAAGTTATACTTGCGTTGAAGACGTGCACTGCAAATCATGGCCACCCCACCACTTACGTATACGTACTAAAGTCGAGGAGCCAACGAGATTTTGACCAATTTATAGCGTGCCAAGTGGAAAGATAAGCTAATACGGCTCACTGAGGGGAGTTCTGTATTGGAAAACTAATTTTGCATAAGCCTTGTGTAAGCGAGTGCAGTCAGGCGTGCGTTAATAAGGACAGGTGAGTCCTCGTTACGCCGATGACAGCTTGACATGTCATTATTGGAGATATTCGCGTCGGCTCGAAGGACCAACGAATTTTGAGAGGCATCTCGAGTACCTAATATTAGAAATGTTTTATATTGTTATTTATTACGTCGCTAGATGGTAATGTAACATTGTCAGATGCTGTAAAGTGATTATTACACTTAGAATTTCATTCTACATAATTAATATGTGAATAATCATGCAATAGTAATTCTTTCCTTTACAACCACAAGTGTGTCAATAAGTACTAATTTATATACAAAAACTTTGTAAAATAAAATTTAGGATACCTACCTAATAAATATCGTAACTTTACCATTTAGTAGAATATTTGTCCGTTGCAATATATATTTAGTTCATGTTTACTTTATTGATCTAAATTACCTTTCAAATGATTAAAATAATCATAAAGTAGTGTGTGTACTTGAAGTTCGTATGTATTTACTAACTTTTATTATTATTTTTATTATTAACTTATGTTACCTGTTAATATTTTTTTGTATTTATCTATGTTCGGTTACGTACATTATTTGGTAATATTACCACGCGTGGTCGGTTAACTCAGAACTACTTAATATTTGCGATTCAGCACTGTGGAATCGTATAATTGTAATAATTTATAAAAGTTCAGTTGCAAAACAACACGACACATAATTACAGTAACATTATTAATAAAATATCTTTAACTAACTCAAAACAACAGTTTCTCACAAGCAAGCCACGAAGCATCGAAGGGATGTGGGATTTGATTCTTACCCCTTCAGCCTTTATTATAAACGTGTATATAGTACTTCAATATAACTTAATATGAATATTATTTGTGAATTTGAGAACAGATATTCTAGAGATCCATTTTAATGTATTGAATTAACCTAGATCAGCAAATACTAACAAATTTAATTAAACCTTGAGAACAAGTTTTTTCACAGGCTAAGCGTGTCTACCAACTTGGGTCGTATCGTCACTTAAGATCAAGTGAGATTATGGCCATATCGCTAAACCTTAACTATAAAAAAAATATCTAATTAATGATGCGGCTGATGGTGTGGGCGGTGCCATATTACTAAAGTTAAGATATGGGATTGGCAAATAATTATATTAGGCAGAACACAGCAACGAGAATTTTTTAAAGACTTTTGTATTGTTCTAACTAAATAAAGATACGTTAGTTTTCCTAAAATCAGATTCACTGTATTATTATAATATGTGCCATTCAATGAAAGGTCTAAATTTCCGTATTTCGCTATCTTTACGTAGTATCATCTCGTATTTCTGAACGGTACATTCTCTTTGATGAATAAGACTAATAATAAAGAAGAATGTAATTACTTACATTAATTACAGGTTATATTGATATGCAAAACATTTCTTTTTATTTTCAACAAATGGAACATTTTTGTCATTGAAATTAAACAGTCCTAACGACATACCTTTATTTATACAACGCATACTAATGACTGTAAGGCACGCGTTCGGACTTCGAGGGGTGACCAGCAAGGGACGAAAATTTCCTAAAGGGTTTACCCTTAAACCGGGGCCGAGAAGCGATAATTAATGCCTTTAAAAGGACCGTTTTAAACCAACAAAATTTTGAATTTGAACTTAACTTTCTATGTAATAAAAGTCAATATCTCTTTGCGATTTTAAATCGTTTGGTCCAATTTTATAGTCTAGGGTGTGAGCGCAAATAAGTATGTATCTATCTACATAAGTATAAAGTTTGGAACGGAGTTGTTGATGAATGACACTCTAAGGGCCCATTGCCCTTCGGATGTTTTAAGTGGGTTGGGATAAGAAATGTCGGATATTCAAGTGAAATATTTCGCTTTGTGTGTAGTTGAGTGTTGTTCGAGTATGTTTATTTACTTAATTAATATTTGAAGTTACAGACATTTAGGTTTTATATGTTCTTTGAGAATGATTCGTTTAATGTTGTCAACAGCTACTAGCTTCAGTAACTTAGTTAAACCAATATAAAAACGAGAAACAGTTATGTATATTAATAAGAGTATTATAACGCGTAAAGGTTTCTTTATTTGAACGCGCTAATCTTAGGAACTACCAGACAGAGCACAAAGTTTACTTTTAATAGAATAGATCAATCATTTAAGGAGGCTATTTAACGTAATGCTGCCACCAATAGGAAAAAAGCAGTATTTACATTGTATTTAAGGGTAGATTTTCAACTTGACGGTTGTATCTAGCCAGGTGGGCATTAAAAATAACCCCTATGTGCATGCTATGGTTTCCTGATGATAATTTCTGTCACCGAAAGTTGAGGCTTATTGCACTAACTAATCTATCATCGCTTCATTATGGTTAAGAAATGCATAATATTTGTTTTAATTTAAATCTAATCTAAAATGAACAGAATATTAAATTGCAATTCTTGACTTGCATTATTATTTATACTACTACTGCACTGTGCGTCATAATGTGTGACAATAAAACCTTCAATTTGGACAGATTCCACCAACTTTGCACTGCGACAACCAAAATTATTTAATAACATTAATATCACTAGCAAGATATCATAGTTATAGCGTTAATATAATTAAAATGACACTTGAAGAACGTTATCAAAATGTTCCTAAAGTAATTCATAATCAAGACATTATACAAAAGCCCCCATCAATGGAATGACTTGCGATCCTTATGCGTATCGCACCATATGTTAAGGGTGTGGATTAGAAACGCTAATTATCTTACATCGAGCACCCTATAGAACATTATGACGTAAGTTCTACTAACGGGTAGTTAGTTTTTGTCAGTGCGAAATTCGAAACTGTCTAGTGTCTAATAAACAGCTGTCGAAATTTAACTATAAGTAATGTAGTTACAAAGTTTTAACATTTTGACCTTTATTTTTCATAATGAGTATATTACCTTCAGTAAGTCAATGCAGCAATTTTTTTGGTTTTATTTTATTAAATTTTAAAAATATTTGGTAAAACTCTCTAGTCTATAAAACTATTTGAAAATAGACTAAGTTTGATACTGGTAATGTGAACATACACAGTAAATGTTTTATTTAATACTAGCTGTGACCGCAACTGCGTTCGCGTGGATCTAAAATTTTATTTAATAATTTTCATAATAAAATGTTATATAGCCTATGTTACTCACAAATAATGTAGCATTCTAATGGTGGAAGAATTTCGGTCCAGTAGTCTTGAGTTTATTCGTTAACAACCAAAATACAAATCTTTCCTCTTTGTAATATTAGTATAGATATAGATAATTTAAATATTTGTAATACATATTAAATACGAATTTTAGCTCTGTAGACTTTTCATACAAACTTTAATTATACCAAATCTCACACTCTTCACTGCGTGCAGTATTATTAAAAAATGACCAAATTTTTGCGTCACGTATTGTATAGACAGTATATTTCTCTTACATACCTACATCGTTATATATTAAAACCTTGTTTGCGCTGTTTCCAATTACATACCTTTTAAAGGGTGGTGACTATAGGTTCGTTTTATATTTGTTTATTTTGATCCTAAAATCCTATTTAATGTTCAATAAAAAAAAGTATAATTTTTATGTTTTATGCATATGTTTGATATATGTAGATGGAAAGGAGAAAAATAAAATAAAATATTGTATATGTTGTATGTGCTTGGAAATGGTTTACATATACGAAGTTTGTATTATTATTTTTATTAATAACTTACTATGCCACCTATTCAAGGTTTTTTATATTTACCTATAATATAGACATTTAGGTATATAGATCTTCAACATAAATTAATGATAACATTATTTGTGATTTAAATACATAAATTAGTGTATGCGGTAATATTTATACTCCATATATACTCTCTGTATACTATGTCGCATTTTCTTTTTTTTAATATATATATATGTATATATATATATATATATATATATATATATATATCTTCTAGTATATAGTGTATTGTTGAAAATAAATTATTACTCAAAACATTAATTATGCTGTGGATATACACTATAGGATCTAGTTAGTGGGAATAATTCCCTTAATAACGTATATTTTAACAAGAGTATCAATATCAAACGTTACTTTATTATAGCTGCATGCGATAGGCAGGCTAGAAGCCTGCGTTATTGTTTATATTAATAATGAATTTGATTTTTTAATGGCATACCTACATAGATTTTGGTTTAAGATGAAAAACTACGTATTATAGGCTTCATAAAATATAATATAATATAATCGACTCATATATGAAATTAAACGGTTTAGGGCAGATATTTACTAAATATGGTACGCTTATATAATGGACTAGCCGTGCCCGCGACTTCGCTCACGTGGAACTAAAAGTTATTTAATTATTTTATCCGTTTTTATCACTGTTTTCAATACAGCTGTTGATGGTAGCGTGAAATAATTCAATAATGATCGATAGAATTGTTACTCAAGCTGGCACTCAACTATAGGTGTTTAGAAACAAATTTTAAATACGGAATTATAGTTTGCCGAGCTGATATTACAAAATATCTCACCACTATTCAAAATAACTTTACATCCATATACTTTAGCCTAAATAGTGCTAAAATATGTTATGCAAAAGAAAATTCATAGTTATGTTTCGTATTTTATCACACGCATAATAGTACATATTACGTTACTTTCAAACGGCCATGCCAACATTTCGTTATGTATCTGTTGTATGCTATAGTCGACAATAACTGAGTAATTTATCACACTCTCTTTATACTCCGGTCATTAAACGCACAAAGCCGTAAGTACTGACGCAGCAGCAGCTTTCAGAACGACGTCTTTATGAAACTATGAAAACGTAATGACCATACGTCACATCGTAAAATACCTACCAAAACAATGGAAGCTTACGACAGAAATTAATATATCATTATGTCAGACCCATGTACTAACCCACACACTCCTGCTACTGTCCCTTTCTAATAATAGTATACCGCGATATGGCCTCTCATTCTTGGGCGGAAAACTTTGGTTTGAATACGCGAGTCTCCCGTGATTGGGATTTGTTAATCTTCTCAGTGAAACTGCTGAAGTTAAAATTCTAATGTGTTACAGCGCCTTTGGGTCTGATGTTCCCGTTTGTTTGTTTCAATGCTAATAAAGTTGTAGTTTTGAATTATAGCGTGATCGCAATTTTAATTGGCAGCTGTAAATTTTGAGCGAATTACCTAAACTAGTAGTTGTCCCAGGGTCGAAATTCGATGGTGATCTTTTACGTTTTTGAGTTTAAGTGTTATTGAAGGTAACAATTATATATATTTATTTTATTTATTTATTTAGTATAAAATATGCATCTATTTTTTACATTTTTTTTATTGGAAACTTTTTAAAAATCTTACTTAAAATCATATCGGTACAATATATAAATAAGAATATGAACATGAAATATAAACAATGAACTTTTTATTTTATTTAATCAACCAAATAAAACCCAAATTCTTTATTCAATTTAGGCCCTTGAAAGGCAGTTATGAATGTTAAAACTACCTCCGGGTCGGAAAGTAACGCAGTGATAGAGAAGAACTGGCAAAAAACTCTGTTAGTATCTTGTTTTAGGTCTTATTCTTATATCTTTTTTAGTTAATTTTTTTTTCGAACTGTGATATGTTCTTAACATTAAGAGCTGTGACAGCTTCACCGGATCTTTTCGGGCGAGTGCTGAGGGAATTCATTTCTGTATTTAGTGTATTTTAGTGTATTAAGCGAATGTACAAAAATAGGTGTCAATTCTAAACATTACGATCGCTCACATATCACAATAGCCTTTTGACATCAACACCCGTTTGACATGATTCGTGAACTTACTGTCTGGCAATTCAGTAATATGCTTTGAGACTGTATTGTAGAACCTAACAATATTAACTAAAAACTGTTACTGGTCTTACTGAGTCTAAAATAGAGGGTGAACAATTTTTCACGATTTTAAGTATTTTTGCGGACATACATTAAATCATGAAGCATTTATTGTGAGGGCAAAGTTAAAATGCCAAATTCCGAAAACTTATCCTTTAATGATTCGCGAGGTCCCATATTGTAAATGCCTCGAACTACTCCTTTTTGTAAAATAAATACGGTGTGTACCTCAGCTACTGTCCCCTAAAGCAAAATACCATAAGACATAATACAGTATTTACACTTGGTTACACTCTGAATTTGCCAGACCACTAAATATATATAGGCAAATCATTTACATGTTTTTAAGTGTAGTTAGTGCTCATATTCCAGTTTTGGAATGGCTTGTTACTTAGACGTTGTTTGTAGAATAGCATGTAAGCAACAACCCAGCTGACATTTGGTCACATCGACATTCTTGCGCCTTGCTTCATGTGTCCATTGAGCGCCATATGTGGTCACCACAAAGCGCAGAGAAGTAGTTAAAACACTTCAAGTCAACAACGTTGGTCTGTTGCGTATATATAAAAATTTCCTGTTCACGGTGTTTATTCCAACCAAGCCTCACAAATCGGATAACCAAATTTAATAAAATTTTGAAATGTGTTTTAATTGATCCTACTTAATGAAAGTTATTTTTTTTTTCATGATAAAATAGAATGGGTGTCGTTATGGTCAAGTCATTGGTTTGGTACTGAAGAGGCCAAAAAATATTTGCTTAGTCGACTAGTTATTACATATATATTTATATATAGATTTGCAATTTATTTTAACAAATATATAATTTATTGATGGAATTTAATCATTCAAATAGTTTCTTAATTGCTTACGTCATTACATTGGCATACTAGACTTGCTAATATGAGGATACAGAATTGAGATTCGATACGAGCCATCTAAGATGTCATCTAAGCGTCGCATGAGTCGATATTCATAAAAGGAACCTTCTTATTTTAATCTTAATTTAAAATCTAAATCTAAAATCTAAATCTTAATTATAAAATGGATTTAAAATCATAGTGGTTTTAGCATTTACTCATTGTTTACAATCAAAATTGACAGAATGTGTTTACATGAATTATTAACAGACTCGATGGTTGACTCTAAAGTTAGCGTACGATCAGGATTAAAAAAAAAAAAGAATGCGCCGTGAATCTTAATATTTTTTTGTACCGTTGACATAGGGTTCAATAGAAAGACACCAATCCGCTAATGCCAGTGAACACGGAAAAGCCGCATCTATAAAAATGAGGCCAATGATGTCGTGCGTTGTCATTCTTCTCCGCCGGTTTGTGAGTCAGAGCTTTGCCTTAGCTATTCTATGTGCAGGGTTATCATATACGAATGTAGAATCATTTTTCAATAGCTCAAACCGTGAAACTTCAGTGGAAAGGTTTGTAAAATTAGTTCGTCGCCTAATTACGTATTTCACTAGGCAAGTCACATAAACAAAAAATCTGAATTCATAAATTTATCATCTGATAGTGGCTTTAGTTTCATTGTATATGAAAAAATTAGAACCGTGGCATTTTTGTTATTTAAAGTCACAAAAAATGGTAGCAATTGCTGAACAGATCCATTACTGGGTCATTAAGAGTATTATTGCAATTAAAGCTATAGTACGGTTACTAGATTTTGCCTCGAAATATATTATTCGAATTATATTTGATACAAGAGTTTACGTGCAACTTCGCACGTGGTGATATTAATTTTATCAAACAAATCGGATGACGCAATAAAAAGTTTCATACATAGGTTAGCCCTTTTTTTACACTACTTCTAATAAGTATTTCGCGATAAAACGCATCCTATCACCATCTACGGTTCCCATCTATCTCTATATCACCATTTATCATAATCGATATAGTGTTTTAGGCGTGAAATCGTATCAAACAAACAACTTTCGCTTTTATAATATTAGTAAGGATAAGGATATGTTGTCAGTAACGCAAATATAAGGATGCATTATACGAGTTTGCCATTTCAAATTAGTTATTCGTTTTTTTTTTTTATATATAAATAAAATGAAGTAATCTAACTAGCCTAAAAACTTTTTAAGCTTACTGGCGTAAAAAACCCTGATAGTTAATATTAATGAAATTATTGAATACATATTGTGTGAAATAAAAACAACTACATAAAAATAAATCTTGGTATTATATGGCAGCCCTAACCGCACTTCACATCACAGGCTAATTTACACGTAGACCGCTACAAAGAAAAATGCGCTAATTAAAAACTGAGTCGTAACAAAGTGTCATAGCAAACGGGAAAGTCGGGTACGAAGCCGAGCGGTTTCCCAACGCGAGTGAACGCGAAGCGACGTATGCGTTACTAGGTTCTTACTTTGGCTTTGAGCTTTAGGTTACATACATTTCATGTAACCTCGCGAAAGGTTTTTTTTTGTGCAAAACAAGTGCTAAATAAATCCAGTGCGTTTGCATATTATTTTTTTCTATTACAACTCGTTTTAACGTGATTTTTTATTATGAAAAAAAAAACAGTTTTATGCAATATTTAGCTATCTATTTTAGAATCTACAATAGTCAATATTCGCCCGCGACTTTGCACATGTAATTACAACGTAATATTCAATACAAACAAAAAATACCTACACATTCAGAGCTTATTATTTTGCTAGAATATTTAGAATCGGATAACCGGTTACGAAGATTGCGTATTAGAAACGTACATACAAAACTTTATCTCTTTATCATATTAGACATTACCAATAGGGTAAAGATATAATCGTAAATCTAAATATCCTTCAAATCTAAGGTGTGCTAACTTCAATACAAGGGCGTTTCCATACTATGATTTAGCTGTAGGTTGACACTGTGTGTATAGGTACACCTAACTTCGATTTTTATCTAGATAATATGTTACTTGAGCGTCAACCTTAGGTAATTATTATTAGAATGAATAATTCTGGCTATGCGTGACTGTAGGGATATTGTACTGAGTTTCGACTATTATATACGCAAAATAATATACACTATTATATTTTGTCGAATTTGAAAATCAGTTAATACAATTGAACCACCTGAGGTTACAGATTACTATAATACTGTCGATGGAGTCTCTATATTTTGATGATGAGTGTTGCCTTTAGACTGTATCATCAGTATGTACCAATTATACAACATAGAGTTCATAGTTCAGTGGTAGCGTGTACGGACACCGCGTCAAAGGACGTGAGTTCGAATCCTTGTAATGAGCTCGAGCTTTCGGTGAAGGTAACATGGTGATGAAAGCACAGCACGGTGATAGGGCTGTTTTTAATGTATGCCTTCTTAGCTACCAACCTCGAGGTAAAAATCTGCCGGCAAATATATATAGTGTGTTCCAACAGTTGCACTTGAGAATTAGTGCCTCCACTAGGCTAAGCGTGTCCACCATCTTAAGGCACATCGTCACGTAACATCAGTTGAGAGTGTGGTCATAACTTAAAAACCTATAAACTGTCTAAAAAAAACACTACTTACCATCAGATACAGAGTCGTCACTTTACCGTACTGGTATACGAAAAAAATAAATAAACAGATTTTGTCAGTCTCTCTGATATAATAAAAATCTTCTCACGTAACTTCTACGTGAAGTCATATCGTAATTTAGAACATATAAGCCACTTATACTTAGAATGTAATTACAATATATTAGAATAACAGAACTGCATTCGTTGGGTAACCGCACTGAGCTATTCACGGGCTCTGTAAACATCGTGAAGGAAATGACGCGAAGGAAGACTTTAATGAGCTGATTCGAGTGGCTCGAATGCGCCTCGCATGGCGGTGCTGGTCGCTAACAAAAGATCTCTTTGCGTCGTGAATTTCAAAGGGAAAATGCACTGTTAGATTATTATCGTTAGTTGTGATCTTTTATGATATTCTTCGCGTAACGACCTCTGAAGTATGTAGTTGTATTCATTGTATTAACAGTCTAAAGAACTACAGTCGGGCAAGGAACGAGTTTTAATAGCGCAATCGTGCAAAATGTATTAGTAAATAGAGGAATGAAGCGAGCCCAAGCTGGCATACATTCACTTGGGATACGATATTTCGGGTCGACACATTTTATTACCTGAGCTTTTCGTTTTCATTCATAACTCACTTCTTGAAGTTCTCTTTTCTTAAGCTCACTAAAGTAATGTAATAAAAATAAGGAGTAATGAAACAATTGCAGTGAAAATGTTGATAATATTTGTTTAATTTTTGTTCCGTTGCTGTTTTATTACTTTCAATGACAAACGATTATTTACAATATCTTATATTAGATTTGACGTATGGTTTCGTTCGCGTCAATTTTGATCAAATAAATCGGGTGACGCAATAAATACTTTCACACAAAGGTTGTCCCTCTCATTAACCCACTTTTAACAAGGTGTTCGCGAGAAAAACTAGCCTATCGTCTTCAAGTTCCCATCTATCTCTATACAAAAATTCATCATAATCGATTCACCGGTTTAGGCGTGAAAGCGTGAACCATCAAACAAACTCACTTTCGCATTTATAATATTAGTATGGTGATCATTAATTATATTCTCAATACTCATGTAATCGGAAAATTATGGTAAACATTGTTTTTAGATATGAAATCACTACTAAACGGGTTATTCGAAAACTAAAATAGAAAAAAATTGCAACCAACACATTAAGTGAAAAAATACTATGCGGCTACACGTTCGGTACTACGTAAATTTTTAATGAAGCGACCCTTTTATAATTATTAGCAGAAAAATAATGGTCACGCATACGGTAATTATGCTTCCGAAATACGTTTTTTTAATGTAGTATATGTACAGATGTACTATTTTTTTTAATTTACTTGCTAACCATAAGAGCCGTTTATAATATTTGTACTGTATGTACATACCTAAAATCTTTTCATATTTGTTCCAGATCCATCTTACATTGACGACATGAATGGCAAAACCATCAAGAATTAAAAGCTCTTTAATGATCTCCCGCTTGTACGAGACGAGTTGATACTTTAAAGAGCCAGAAGAACGTATGATAATAATATCCTTGTTTTTAATCATTTTAAAATTAATCAATATTAATAAAAGTGATGAATGAGGCTATTAAATTTCTGTATGTTAATATATTGTATATATATTTTGAACAAATGTAAACTCTTACGCCTACCATTTTAAGTAAGTTAGAAGATAATATGAGTAGTAGAAACTGTAATAATGAACAGTATAATAAGTACTAATGTAATGTTTTGGTTCTTGTATTGCTGTGCTCTGCTCCAGTTGCGAAAGGTTTGGTTGTCAGTTGTGAAAAGGTTGAACTATTTAAGAATTCGGTTAACATATGTATGTCCTTGGTACATGTATACCAAGAAACGATGCGGTCTGATCCAGTCTCAAGAAGAAATAATCTATTACTTAGTGGCCTTAGCACAGTCAATCTTTCTGAGGTTGGTTATAATTAGCTAATTAAGTGAAAGTTGAAACGATAGCTATTTGTAACAAGGTACCCTAAACATAATAAATGTGACAGCACTTCCTTTCAAACGTCTTTTAGATTGTCAAGTTTCGGGATCTGACGGTGTTTACCCACTATCCAAGAAACTTACAAACCGGTATGATGGCGATGACTATATGGATCTCGTGATAGTCGTCCATAGTATAAATTATGGTGTATAATGAAGAATGATGTAGAAGTATGTATGAAGTCAATACACTTCAATGGTCATCCAATGTTAAATGGCATTGATGATTGTTTCTAAATAAATATAACAAAAATATACAAACATAATGATATATATGGTCTCATGGTAAGCATAGTACAATTTCAAAAGCAAAGGTTCTCACCGTGATGTTGATATGCTACCACGCTGATCTACAAACCTCCTCCTCCTTTCATATACACTGGCTACCCAAAATACAACAAACCAAGAGAGAGTTGATACCATCGTCATCGTAGTCGGGACGCATTGTAACGCTGACTCTTATCAGTCCACCTGATTAGTAGAACAAACCGTCTGCTGTCTATTATCACTATTAGGTAAGTGTGTTAACTGGCGTACGGTAGGTGAGAACCATTGAGATAAAATTCTAGTATCCCACCATTTAAGAAACACATTATATTTATGTCTAATCAATTTGCAGAGCTTTATTGAGGAAATATTATTGTTAATGGAAATACCTTGACTGCTTGGATGCGTTTATCGGTGGAAATAAGCTATCCTTAAAGTTTGCACCAACTATCGGTCTTAGTCGCATCCACTGTATTCCCGCAATCTTTACCAGATCCTCGTTCCATCTTACGGCGAGCTTTCCAACACTGTACTGTCCATAATATATATTGTTTTATAGTTCAGGTTTAGCATTATGGCCGCTATCTCACCTGATGTTAAGTGACAAGGTAGAAACGCTAAGTCTAGTGGAGGGACTGGCTGTCGAGTGCAACTGCATGAAAACAGTCGTAGGTATTTGGCCGCAGAATTTGAACTTGAGGGTGGTTGCTAGTCAGGTGAGCATTAGAAAAAGTCCAACCACCGTGCCATGGTTTCACCACAACGTTTTCCTTCACTGAAAGCTCTAGCTCATTGTGGGTGCATTTGAACTCACGTCCCTTGACGCGGCGTTCGTACACACTACCAACTGAGCTATCATCGCTTCTTTATTATAGCATATTTATAAAATGTTAATATTAAATTAAGTGAATAACACTTGTAATATATTGCATAATGCTGTTAATACAAAGTGCTGTATGCTTTTTAAAACCATAGGTGGTTTTATCGAGGCAACGAGCGACGGAGGCGACCACAAATCGATATGTATTCCGCACGCTCGTCTTATAAGTGTAACAATAAAACGTCACCTAAATAAAATATTTGCTTATGAAGCAACGTAAGTAATATGTGTTCTTTCAGCGACGACTATTATATAATGGAAAGCAATACCGTCGTGTCACTACTCTAACTAATGTCACTAAAAAAATTGCACGTTATATGAAAATAATTTATATTATATACATATCTCGATATAAAACGTTTTTAGTCTTTATATCAATAACAAAGTCCACTTCCATTAAAATGAAAAAAAAAATGCATAGATTTGACACAGTTATTACTTCGTTACCTATATGTATAATCGTTAATTTGAAAAATATGGCCTTACTCCTATACTTTACTACCATAAGTACAAATATATAAAATTGAAGTATCTGTTTGTAATGTCGAAATAAAATGTTTATTAAATGCATATAAAAGTATATACAGTAATTATGAAAAAAAATCATTTAATTTTTTTTCTTTCTTCCAACTGTTCTCTGAAATGACTGGACTAATTTTGACGGATTTTTTGACTAGCTGATGTTAACTTAAGCTACTTTTGTATTAAAAAACAATACGCCTGCAGGATAAAAAATTAGTTCCACGCGAACGAAATCGCGGAAATACCTAGTTCTTTAATATTTTATTTTGATTGTATAAAAAATGACACTACGAGTACCAATAATATTTGCATAATATTGAAAAAGTAGTGCCCGCGACTTCGTACGCGTTGACTTAAAATAAAAATAACCTAAGATATTATTATAATATAACTAGTGAAAGTCCTGACAAATTCCAACAAACTCTTCCGCTCTATTTTATTAGCATAGATAAGTTATCATCAGTTCAAAAGTGATACATATTCTAATTAACTCTTCACGTATAGTTTGAATTATACCTAAGGGATAAAAGTACAGTAAAGGGTACAGAATGGGACAAACGGATAAAAGTGGCAATTCCCGGCCACTTCGCGGTGACGTTGGAACGCTAATTAAGGTGTCGCAATCATATGTGAAGAGCGCCGATAGTGTTTGGGGTAAACGTGAACTCAGAAAAAACATTCAAACTATATATTTTTTAATCAAACCATGATTTTATGTCTGTACTAAGAAAGTGGGTATTAATTTAATTGCGGTTACAAGCTCATTGCATGATTTTTTTTTGTTTTCTCTCGGAATCAATCTTTATACATAATACTAATAATATTATGTATAATACAACTACCTTGCAACATACAATTCGATGTGTGAGCGACGATGAGCAGCTTTTTATTTATTTGAGCTAAATTTTTTATGCTAATGTGCTCAGCATCAGATCCAGTACTGTAAATACGCCGTACCTTTTGTACTTGATAATGACTATTTCACTAAATAAATTCACTAGTTAATAATTGTTAATATTTCACTAGTTAATAATTATTAATATTTCACTAGTTAATAATTATTAATATTTCACTAGTTAATAATTTAACTGACAACAAACCAGTGAATATGAAACGTTCTATTCCTTACAGACTTGTAAATACATTTAGCATTTTTTTAAAGTAAACCAAAAATAGTTATTATTTTGAAGCGACAATGGCTCTACTGGTAGTGTAGACGGACGCTGCGACAATTGTCGTAAATTTGTATCCACGTGCGACAAGCCTGAGCTTTCGGTGACAGAAAATATTGTGAAGAAACTATAGCATGGCGGTTAGGCTTTTTCTAATACCCACCTGGCTAGCTACCACTCTCAAGTTGAAAATCTGCCAATAAATACCTATACGTGTGTCCCTGCAGTTGCACATGAGAGCCAGTACCTCCGCTAGGGTTAACGTTTTCATTTATAAAGTATTAAAACTACATATTGTAAAGTATATCTAAAAAATACTTCCAATAAAAGACTCTTAATATGTTGAGTTATTTCAAATATACAATACTACGGAACCAATTTTCGCACTTACACCCCTATCGCTTAGTTATACAACAGAATAGGAATGAAAGGTACTAATTAGTAATTTACACTTACACTGTACCTCCTCTTGATTTCATAGTATTGTTCAATGGTTTAAGTTTTTTTATTCATAACGGGTAAGTAATCACAATAAAAATGTATGTGAAATACCTCTATCTATAAGAAAAATGTAGTAGTGTGTAAAAAAAGTACATATTCATTTTGGAATAAATTATGATTTATAGAAGAACATTCTTGAACATAACTTTGATATTTTTAAACTAATATTCAACTAAATTACACAAATAATTTGTTACACTATTAGTATTTTATTACAAACTAGACGGATCCGCGATTTCATTCGCGTAGAACTAAAAAAAAAAAAAAATTTTTTGCTCTTTTTGGTAACTTTTTTCAACATAGCGTTTTTCCTAATGGCGGTAGTATGATGTTAAATAGCCTATAGTCTTCCTCAATAGTTGTTATATCAAATACAACAGAATTCTTAAAATCTGACTGGCAGTCCCTTAGATTAGCTTGTTCAAACAATTTAACTTTTCCGCTTTATATTATGTATTGATATAGATTGCCGTTGATTTTATTGTTATAAAAATTATACTTGAATTGTCTACGTTAACCATAAATATTAAAATATGTCTAAAACAAACTACAGTCTATCATCTTATTCGGAAAATTTATATGTTTATATGAAATATTTTCATACAAACAACAAGTAAAAGAGTGTATATGTACTTAATTCTATTGATTTTAATAATAGTAGTATGAATAACCGTCAAACCATAGAGTTCAAAGCCTTACCGTATATCAGCTAATAAATCGATAGGATATCGGTCCCGTGTCTCTTCATCTCGGACTCAGGTGGACTATTTGTGTGCATCGAAGCCTTAAATTTAGACAAAGGCTTAAATTGTTTGAGACCATCCATAATCCGATCCAATCGACGACTGAGCAACTCACTGAACGTTGAAGTGTATAAAGATATTCTTGAAATGTACACGGGCTCTGTTCAATCTACGAAATATATTAAATAACTTTTAGAAATAATTAGTTCACGTATGTAAATCGTCTGTAATTGCTTACAAAATAATGTGGTATCACCCAAAAACTGTACATACATTATTTAATAAAAACTATATGAATGCGAAAAACGTATCAATATTAATGGCAACGGAAAAGTTGGTTTATTTTAACGTACTAATCTTCGAAACCAAGTCGGATTTAAAAGAAAAATGATACAGCAATCATTGAGGAATGATTTAAGCTAAATAACATCACATTACAATCATTAGAAGCACAGCTGTACTGAAAAATGTTACAAATACGGGCAAAAGTATTTAAATAGTTTTTAGTTACACGCGGACGAAGCGGCGGGCACAGCTAGTATAATATAATAAAATAGTCGAATCGTAACTATCACACACGAGATGTAACTCTTCCCCTAGGAGCATACTTAAGCGTCTTGCTGCACATCTAGCATGTAAGCTAAATGTTAGGTATCAGTACACATGTGTGGCATAGTGAGTTGACTCTGTATATGGAGATTATTTTGATTTGTTTTGTATCTGTACCGGTTACTGAGAGGTTTGCAACACGGCATAACACTGACGGCTACTAGTCTTGCAATAGTTGTTGTTGTTCTAGAATTATATTCTGCACTGAGCTACAATACTGCCACATTATAGTTCTACTATATATTTTGAGGAAAATCCGTCAGTGTGTATATTTAAGTTTTGATTATACAAAATAAACATACCAAGATCAAGTCTTCTATTACACAACCACAGAAATGTTACATAAATACATATTTATAAATTTCGAATAATAAAAATGAATGATCGATGGTATCCAAAACTCAAACATCAACACCGCATTATTTCGTGTTAGTAATAATTTGTCAACGTTAACCCTACAATAAAAGCGGCGGTCGAACGCGCCTCCTGTTGACAAAACTTTATTACCGAAAATTAGACAATATTGGTTCGAAACTGCTTCTTTGTAAACCGACCCAGCCGTACGCCGCTGACCATTCGGCAAATGATCTAGTTATATGACCCTTGAATGTAGTTTACAATGGAAACAAGAATTTCTGGTATACCGAGGATTTAGTGCGTGCTTTTATTGTTGAAATAAGTTTTATAATGTTTTATATTACACAGAATAATTTATCACGATGACCACTAAATTAAATAAGGCAAAACATTTTTAAATTTACTTTCGATAGGGATGGAGGCTATTGAAAATAGTCAAAACTTGATTTATAATTATTAATATATTGAAAGTAGAGTTAGCAAAAGAGATATACCATCTCTGACACTATCGGACAGTAAGACAAAGGCTGCTAATAAGTTAGACATTTTGTAGAAAAGTGCCTAGGTGAACGACCTTAGCTCTGTTTTTTATTTTTAATTATTTGTTTTACTAAGAATATATTTAATAACGAAACACATATCGACATTCAAATTTTACTAGTTTACATTGGCAAAAAAGTTTTTTCGCGTTTATGTAAAAACTCAAATCATTTTTTCCGAAGTATATTTACATTAACTTTCAGTGTATATGTGCCATTTTGTTCGATGACTTTTTGCCATCTTGTAGGTAGTTCCGTGAACCCGATGCTAGAAATAGATTAGGTAGGTAGGTAGAAATTTTGAGACTTCTGATTAAAAAACGCGACAAATAGTTTTGGCAGTCCTTTCTTGAAGTTAATTTACTGGCACTGTCTAAAGAATTTCGAAGAGACCCAAACGGGTGGAAATCTAATGGTGCAAGGTAAGAGCTATATGGCATATACCTTAACACCATCAAACTTAATCTCAATCTATCTTCATTATTACTGAGTGTCTAAATATGTGTGCGGTCAAGCGATATCACGATAAAAGACCACACCCTTTCTAGTCATTAATTCCGGCTGGTTCGTCTCACCTTTTTTGTTTGATCTCAGTATTTATTGGCAGTAGATATCCAAATCAATAGTTCTGCCCGGCGATCAATGCCCTTACAATCCCACCATACATACGGTATCGCCCTATTGCGAACTAACCGAGGTTTGCCACAGTCTGTGATGCCTTAACGACCTTTGATTGCGACATTTTTCGCACATTCTTGTCGATTGATCCTCATCACCAGTTATAAGTATCTTAAAAGCTACACGATTCATTTCACGAGGTTTTTTATGAACCCAGCTAGTTCAAATGGGTTAAAACTGTTTTGTAGTCAATTCCCAGTTCTTCAGCTATGTCGTAACTACTGATATGCCGATCTTGATCCACTTTTTCAATAATGATGTCCACTTAATCCGTTATAGGGGCAACTAGAGCGAAGTGCATCTTTGACATGGAAATTAGTTTCCACTGTTAGTATGTTCTTCATTCCACATGAAGGGGTCAAGGAATCTGCCCCAGATCTGTGTATGGGAAATTGAAAGGTTGTCATGGTGTCTTTTAGTAGATATTGACAGTGATTCCAACCCATTGAGTCCCACACACCCTCGAAATCTGCCCGGCATAAATTTGAGGACATTTTTAATTATATACTAACTCCTACCCGCGACTTCAGTCAAGTAATATTGATAATATCAAATCACCGTTTTCAGTTAATTTCACGAGAAAAACTACCATATCACCGTCTCCAATGCCACGTCTATCTTTATATCAAAAATACCACAATTGATTCAGTTGTTTAGCCTTGATAAGTGTAACAAACAAACGAACTCACTTTTGCATTTATAACATTAGTAAGGATCTTCATCGCGTTAACAAAAAATAAGTTCTTCTTCATTACAAATAGTATATATATAATATAGATCTCAAATCATTCTACACTATCGCTGCAGTTCACTGCTTTATAGTTGTAGATTTTTTAACGTTATGACGGCAATCTCACCTGAGGTTCAGTAACGATGGGACCCATTGTAGTAGACACTCTAATCTCCTAGTTGACGGACTATCACAAATGCAACTGTTGGAACACACCTATAAGTATTTGGCGGCAGATTTCAACTTGAGTGTATTAGATAACCAGGTTGCTTTGATTTCACTACTATGTTTCCCTTTACCGAAAGCTCAAGTTCATTGCAGATATTCAAACTCACGTCCATTGACGCGGCGTCCGTAAACGCTACCACTGAGCTATTATTGCTGAACAAACTTTACGTTATTTAGGAATGTAGTAGAAAATTGCGAGTACATTAAAGAAAATTTACACACTGATATGTAGTAATAATGTCGCCAAAATTGTATAAATGAAAAATTAGAAAGAATTGAAAACAATAGCCAACATTCGTCCATTCACTGCAATGCAGTCCTCGGTTCGTCCAACTAGTGCTCCCACCAACAATAGTGACCCATTGTTACACCGTCCATTCATGGCGGCGTGTTCCAAATTCAAAAGCGAAACTCCCGGATCTGAAACAATGCTCGCCTCTAATCCTCGTGAAGGGTTAAATGCATGCTATTGGTCAACTGTACCCTCTCGGACAACTTTTGTTCCAAGTTCCGCGTTTGTGTGTGTAACGTGGGATAAGCTTAACACCGCGTAGTGTCGTAGTAAATTTGTTGTTTTGTAATTTACTAACTATAAAAATAATCTAAAAGTACAAGTTTGATTATATCGGCTCATTATATATATGGTATAAATATATGCACTAAGTTGTGCTAGCGAAATTGTTCGCATGAAACTAAAATTATTTGATCTCGCGCAGTCATTCAAATAACAATAACTTTTGAAAGAGTAAACCGATTTATATGAAACAAAAACTAAATGTGGCAGTTTTCCTATCTTAGGAAGGTAAGTAAATTAATTTCCAAAGTTTCTTGAAAGGAGTCTAACGGCATTGAAAAAATAAGTCAATCCGTTTGTGTTTTCGGATATAAACGGTATGACGAATATTTATATTTTTATAGAAAGTTTACATTACTTCTTAATTTATAGGCTACAAAAAATATTAACCAATACTTATACAACTCTTGTACAACTAAAATATGAGACAATTAAATTACTGGGTAATATACGCAACTAGTGTACTAAACAAAGATTTTAAATTCTAAGTAATCTATAAAATATGTTAATGATTTTTTTTAAACTTTATAATACTGCACCCATAAAGGCTATAACAACTTAGCTGGAAATGATGACAAAACTCTATGTTTAATATGAAAATAAGCACTGAGTTATATAGATATTACATGCCTTTATTTCTTTTGTTAATACTTAAAGTAAGTGGGACAGATTTTACATAATAACAGTGAAATCCTTACTGTACGAGAGTAAAATAATTATTGAGCCGACACATAAAAACAAACGGTCCCACGGACTAACATATCAACTGAGACAATTCATCGAACCCGTCACCCGTGACAGCCGCCTCGCAATCAAAACTTCCCAACGCTGGCAACACTGTAGTGACGCCTACACGCCCCACTTTTCTCCAAAGACTCTCTTATTTGAATGTCTTTCAGGCCGTGAGAAGGGTCTCGAACACCCCAAGCCCCGGCGCGTGTGTTCGCCAGATAATGTAATTAAAACAACACCTTTCTTCGTACAAGTCACATTTTCAAACGAGTTTTAGTTTTTATATAAGCGCGTGCCTTTTACAATTTATTGTTTATTATCCTTAAAATTTAAGGAAGTAGCCGAGTTAGAATGCTGAGAAATGAAAACGACACATATACGGTACACAATACCCTATATTTTGTATGTACATATTAATGTTTTTTTCTAGATCTATAACATTTTGGTTAGTGAACGTAAAAAATATTAAGAAGAATTTCTCTACGGCATTATGGCATTATTTAGGTGGTTTTTACATTAAAGTTTATCATGTCAACTAACAATACAATGTAATTATAAACAAGTATCAAAATATATTAAACCTTTTTTTTTCGTAGGAAGATCTTACATAAGATACTCACCTTCCGCCGGCCAGCAAAAGAATGGGTTATGTCAGATTCTTACTGACTAAAAACCTACGGCCTCTGTACCTTCCACCAAGATTGATGGAGCGCTTTCATATTCATCATCAAAAAATAATATATAATATATACATAATTTTATACCTATATAACTTAATTCGTAAAAAATCGTAATAGGAAATATTTAATAAAATTCATCACAATATAATTCACCATAGAGTTATTTTGTAACAGCTTTAAAGAAAACAAAAATTGTACGAGTCGATAAAACATTAAAAAATACTTTTATTGTTATTATTACATAAAATTATCAATCTAGTGAAAATGAATGCATATAATGTTAACCTTACGTTACCTTTAATTAAAATTGTTTACTTGTGTTCGATTTTAATTATTACAGGAAACACATGAATTGACGAAATGAATATGCTGTGAAATATTACGAATATACTGGTTTTAACTCAAAAACAAAACCATTTTCCGACTTAAGAAAGACATTATTTAAATACTTAGAAACAACAAAAATAAATAATACGTAGAGAAAAAAACATACATTAGCCGGCAGATGCGACACATAAAACATAATCCCTACAATGAGACAAAGGACTGTATCACATTAACTCGGGAGATTTTCGAAGTGAACCACGGTTTTCGGCAAAATTTTCGGGGTAACATTATACCCGTACATTAGGGCTAAGTGATAGCGTCACATTTGTTGGATTAATTCATCATCTGAATTGCCGTGGCCAGAGTGATGGGAGATGCCGGGCGGCGCGGCCGCCCCCGGACTCACAATGGGGTGGAGGCTGTACCGCGCAGATACGTAACTTTTACTCACCGTGTGCGGTTTTAATTACGGTCCATTTTTATTTCAAGGTTTCTACAAGATTTATCTGTACCTATTTTTTTGTAATGTATTTAATCATAACAAGGTTAGCCTTGATTTCTAACTATCTCTTAAGTGCATCTTTCATAACATACTCATTGATGCTTAGCGACGGATTTTAGTTATACCTATTATAAAGATTGAGTTTTATGTAATGCTGTATCATACAGTAAGTTGCTTAATTGAATTTAAATTAAATGAAACTGGCTCCTTTTGGTAGAACTATCGTCTTGAAAAAGAAATATAATATCACATGATTTTTATTTCTGTTAGTCAACTCGTTTAAACGTTACACGATCTCTAACAGATTGAATTTGTTAGATGGAACAATGTAATGTCAATATGTGGTTTTATAATATTGCAGTATCTACTTTTCTGTAATGTTACTAGTTTTTAGTTTACTCCTGATTATTATAATTTTGCATGTATTTATTATATTAATTAAGTATGATATTCATGTACCTAACAGTTTAGTGTTTATCTGAAAAACTTGAAAATATTTTGTTTGATAAACACATTTTTTAACTTGTAGTATGATTAGAGACAAAAATTATAGTACTGTTTGTGACTGATTATATACGTACATAATTAAAATTGTTATGTAACCGTTGTAAATGTAATCGTTGATTTTATAAAAAAAAGTAAGAAAGTAAAGCTAAAAAATTAATATAGAAATGGAATTATAATAGTATAGAAAAACAAGATGTAAAGGCGAAATCAACGCGTAGGACGGTTAGCTGGTTGCGCGAGCGCCCGATGCCCTTTGCCCCCCCGAATTAGGCACCCTGACACCCTCGGGGGCCGCCCCTCCTTCAGGACACTGCGAGTGTAAGGATAAATGGGAGGGCTGCCTCTTCTGGTTAAGTGTAGATTTTCCGAATGCGGTGTTGATGACGGCTGGATAATGCTTGAATGTGTTTCATCGACATAGTTAAATTGTTTTTAACTATTAAAGTATTATTTTTCTATACATGTAATATTCTTACATAAATATTATATTTATCAGTAACTTAGGTAACTTTTTTAATTTTTCCTTATCTTTTAATAACTGGAATTTTGATATTTTAGTGACATTTAATGGTTTAGTTAATCTCTTAGTTTAATAAAATAAAAAAAACATATATTTCTGATTTTTCCTGGTTTGGGTTAGACATAGGTTCCTGGTTTAGACAATTATGAACACCTAAAATTGAAAGATGAATTATTTTTATTCTAAAATAAGTTAGTGATCCTAACAGGTATTTCCAAAATAGCTGGGCTCTTACAACTTATTTTATTACATAAAAATAATAGTTCATAGAAAGTACTTTAAACCAAGTAATTAGCATGAGAAATACGTTTGATTTTATTGAATAAATAATCCTAATTATTTTATATTGCTGCATGGTATGGCACAATCATTATGTAGCAATGGTATACGATTTAAAACTCGTTAAAGTGGCACACTTAGGTATTTTTCGATTTATTATGTGATTGAAAACGCTTTTATACATATTGCATATGTTGACAATGTCTCTAATGACCACACTATTAGTATATTTGGTAATAGTGTTATTCCATTTGGCGAGTATCTTGTAAACCGGCATAATTGGCAATAAATTACTCATCATTTATTAAATATTAAAAACAGCTCCAAAATTGTTATTTAACATGTTTTAAAGTGCTACTATTACTAACATTACAAGATATCATCCTATTTTAGGCGTTGAAATATAATACAGCGATTCGATTGGAATAATTAAGTGACTTAATAATAATTTTTATTACAGGTATCCCAAATCAAATACTTTTTATATGCATTTAAATTTCATCGATACTAATTTTATCGAGTGTATCCTCTGCACGTCGAGTGGCAATTTTCCCGAGACCGTTGGACAGTGGGGCTGTAAATACTCGTGTAAAATTGTCCACATTCCCTCGGTGGAAGCCTTTTGTGTTATATATTTCTTTGTTATTTACTTCGCAGTGTCGCAAGTCCTTACCTGTACGAATTATACGTTTTATATACACATAATACGTGTTTTTCATTTCTCATTTAATGTCTCTGGTTCTATTAACATTAGTTATGCTGGACGTTCCAATTGCAATTGTTTTACATGTGGAGTTTAATGCCTTTATGTTCCATTATAACAGCTAATTTAAGTTTAGACTCCGTTATGCAAATTAAGTTAAGTAAGATCAAACTTAAAATGATAACGTTGAGAAAATACTATTCTAATAAATTAAGTAAGTACCTGAAGTAGTGACGTGATATAGATGTTTTTATTTGTATTTCCATTTCATAAACTGAAAGTCTGAATATCTTTATTAGTTCTACTTCATATATAGGTCTTTTCTGAGGAACTTATCGTTATTCTGTTCTCATCACTCTTACATCTTCCCATGCTGGCTGGCTTCTTATTCGCTCAATCTAAAACTTTGTCCGTGCTTTTTGCATACGATGTGCTTACGTAATAAGTTACCCACTAAAGGCTGTTTCAAAACGTAATTGCAATACAGTATCCTAGTTCAAAAAGACGGCTGTAATGACTACAACCATCCTATTGTGAGTGTTCATAGACCACAGTAATCATTTACAATGTAATGGGTCGTAAGAGAGCACACAGTTTGTATCTACTAAAATCTAATGTACCTACAGATTAAAAAAAATAGTGTAAAGTAAGTATTGATTATTTTATAAAAGGGAAAAGTTTGTTTGTTTGAACGTGCAAATCTTCGGGACTACCAATTGGATTTCAAAAATTCGTTTTATATTTGATAGAGCAATGATTGAGAAAGGTTTTAGGATATTTAACATCACGCTACCGTTACCTAATACGAGCAAAGCTATATTGAAAAAGTTACAAAAACGGGCGATAAATGTAAAATAATTTTTGTTTCCACACGAACGAAGATGAGGGTACAGCTAGTATTTATATGTGTGATAATTTTGTGAGTAAATTATAAATTAAATTGACATAGAAGGCTGTGAATACCTACTTCTTTACCTACCCAGAAATCCTTTGTAGTAAATGTAAACGTAGGTAAGTAAAGTTTTATTTTATTTTTTAACTGCTTACCTAAAAGGATAACATTCGGTCTGGTGTTACTGGTTCACCTCACGAATCTACGAGTTAATTGCTAAGCACAAATGAGCGCCGCGCGACTTACACCGCTTATAGCCGGCCGAGCGACACCTGTGCTTAGGAACGGCTTACACTTTGATGATAAACAGAACAAAATTCTACTGTTTATTCATTAAAATTATAGTTAAATCATCTTTTGGTTATTTGTGGTATAAAGTTGTCAGGCGGAATTTTTATACACCTAAGCGTTGGACCATAATCTCACATGACGTGAAATTAAATGATAAAATGGCAGAAAATGATAGCGAAATAAAGTGTTTTGAATTTGGATATATGTATATTGTATATGTATGTCCTACAGTATTTTGATGTTTTTGGTTATACATGCAGATAAGCAGTCGTGAGGCATCCGATAATTTGTAATAATGTTAGTTGATAATTTGAAAAGTACTGTAAATAAAACTGAAATAACTATGTTATTATATCAACATTCAAATGTGAACAACATTATTTGATATCGAATAATTATTTTTAAGAAAGTTCTAGTATTCGTCTATATATAGTTACTATTTCGAATATTTTTTTATCTCAGATATTCGATAGTTAAGTTGTTGAGTTCCATAATATTTCTGGAAGGCTAGCACTCTAAGACTGAAAAAGCTGGGTCTGCAGACAGACATCTATGTGTGTTAAGATTCAGTTTTTAACTTCAGGAATGTAGCTACTTTTGTGAGCGTTAAAAAATACCCTGCGACTGGTATCTTCCTTAAACGAGAGTTTAGACTCTTTTTTGTGTTGAAACTGTGGTTCAAATATATTAATTTTGAGGTTTCATTGCTTCAGTAACTGTTTTTTTCTTGCCAAAATGGTCTTCTCCACACATTGTTACTGCACTCAAATTGGCAAATTTAAACATGACAGATTTTTCAGAATCGTATGCTAGTAACAAAAAGCATAGTCTGCGCTTCACCTTACGACAAAATGTCTCCCTTTCACCTTCTACTTTCGCTTGGATAATCTTATTTTTGCTTGAGCCAAGGTGCTCTAATCCCATCTCCTCGACAATAAAGTTCAAAATCCCGCGGCAATTTTACAAGAGTTGAAATGTATTACCTTTTATTGTGATCCCCAACACGGATTAAGAGAGAGCGCGGTTTTGAATTTTGATTCGGATTGTACCGCTCAACTTGCCCATTTAAATTAGATCTCTCACGGACTATTCGTCGTCACTTTTCTAATCTGATCTATTTGGTAAGCGAGGAGGTGGGTAGGTCGACGTACGGTGGACATTTTGTAACTATGCACACCTATTTTGCCTATTGCTTTGATTACATTCTACAGAGTGGTCTTTAATGAAGATTTTGAATGTTGCCGGCGTGGTATCGGATGCTTAGAGACTTAAGTAGCGCCATTGTTTGTTTGTTTCCACTGTTTATAAGTAGGTCGGGGTGATCTTTGATTTTATTACATCATACTTTACATCTATATTTTTGATGTATGTTGGTTGGACTGACAAGATATTCAATAATTTTATAGAGTTGGTTAATATTTTTAATTATTCTATTTTTTTTGGTTTGTTGTATTGATTGCTCATTTGGTTGACATAACGAGAGGTTTTTGAATGAAAATAAGAGTTTATATATTATGTACGTTTGGATTTTATCCGTGGCTTCGCTGGGGTTATTGTTGATTTTGTCAACCAATTGTGGTTGTCGATTGATTCAGAAATTATATTTCTATTAAATTATATTAATTTGTTAATTCGAGAATGTTTTATGAGGAGGTGTTTGAATTTATTAATACAATAAGAAAAAAAATTCTAGCTATCAATTAACTTTAAACTTTTAATTAAACAGTCTAGCTGCCAAATCTTTAGTTGTGTGAATACAATTTCTCTATATTATATTTACAATTTCATTCCAAAACAAAATATTCATATTCTGGTTATTCATATATATAAATAAAAGTGTAAAATAATTTGGATGACGTAATAAAAAGTTCCATTCAAAGTTTATCTCTCAATTAAACCTATTCCATATACGTTTTTCGTCAGCAAAGGTAACCATCTCCATCATCTTTGCCTATATAAAATTCATCATAACCGATTTAGTAATTTAGATGTGAAAGCGTATTCAGGAAACAAACGAACCAACCCACTTTCGCATTTATATTGATATGGTTAGGCAGAATTTCTATGAAGTCTTAATTACCATATCAGGAACATGATATTCTACTAACTAAATTATTGTGTTTTGAAGTTCACGTTTCTTGGTTTAGGTACTATTGCCTGTTTAAATAAAAAAACAACTTTAGATTAAGACTACCAGACCGATTTCCAAAAGTCTTTCTCTTCCTTTTTTTCAGACATTATTCCTGAAAAACATGGGCTATGTTTATTACTAGATAAAATTAGGTATCCCTACTAAAACTTCAATAGTATAACTCTAGGTGTAAAAAATTAGCCATAAAATGTCTCTTATTACATCTGTTACGGAAAGTATTGATAATAGAGCAAAAAAATTTTCTACAATATTAAAGGCCATATCTATATTTACAAAGAATAGCACGACAATATATGTCGAAATATTGTAGTTATATCACTATAAATATTGATTTCGTATATGTAAGCGAATATTACTCATCGAATTATAACTAATTTAAACGGATTTTATCGCAGTTATTTATTAATTTTGATACTGATGTTTTTAAAAGTTAATAGGTATAAATACCAACCAAAATCAGATCGTGTTATCTTTGTTACCTTTATTTGTGTTACTTTTGTATTAATCCTTATACAATCATATGAATATCCATGAAAATTAATAAATCATTTCATATTCAAGAATGTTTCAATACATGTAGATTGCTTTTTGAATTATTCCAGTCGGACATTGCATTCATATGATATCACGAATTTAAAAATTTCAACATAAAGAAAATACTAATAGAAAAATAAATGTGTGTGTGACCGGTGTGGGAGCGGGATTTTAAAAAATAAACTTTGAGAATATAACTAGGTTTATGATTAAATATCAAACTTTTTATGAGACAAAAATAAATAGTGAACTTGAAAACTACTTTTATCCTGGATACATTTACTATACGTTTATCCCAAAATGTTTAAAAAATAAATGCCCATCCGTGCGAAGGCGCGACGGGTCACTAATTACCTAATAAAATTATATATTCGATTCTTTATGTTCAAATAGTTAGTATTTTTGGTAAAAAAACTACATTATTTAAAAATAATCTATATATACGTAATATGTATTAAACCATTTCCAGCGTATTTAAATCGATATTGTAACCCACGCTTGCATCGCTGGGCCGTGCGTCCATTTATTAGGGTAATTTAACCCTTCAAATGGACCCTCAGTATGAACTGACCTCACCGACCCGTTTCCCTGTTTCTGTTAAAACTAACCCTCCGCGCGTGCTTTTCGTAGGGTGAAAAAAAAAACAGTATTTTCTCATAATATAATATTATTATTTATTTTGAAATACATGTCGTTCGACATTATTATTTATACGTGTTGATATGTTGTAGTGTTTTGTAGTTGAATAATATTTATTTCTTTATTATTTTCAATTTAATCTCTATGCTGTTTTCCACAATTGTTCAACGTATATTTATATCATACTACTTGTATTCCCTATAAGCAAATCAAATGAAAATACTTTATTCAATTTAGGCCCTGAGAAGGTGCTTCTGAACCTCAAAACTACCACCGGTTCGAAAAATAACCCAGTCATTGAGAACTTTTACATGGTGCTAGGATTTTTTCAAATGCGCGCCTGTTTAACTACTACCCTCAAGTTAAAAATCTGCCGCCAAATACCTATAGCTGTGTTCCGGTAGTTGCAATTGAGAGCCAGTCTTTCCACTAGGCTTAGCATGTCCACCATCATGGCCCACATCGTCACCTAATATAAGGTGAGATTGTGACCATAACGCTAAACCTTAACTATAATTTAAATATAAATTAAATATAAATTATCCTTACTAATATTATCAATGCGAAAGTGAGTTTGTTACGCTTTTACGTCTAAACCACTGAACTGATTATGATGAATTTTGGTATAGAGATAGATAAAAACCTGGAGACGGTGATAGGCTACTTTTTCTCTACAAAATTCATACGATTTGTCTTTAAAAATAAATATTAACGCGAGCATAGCCGTACGTAAAATCTAGTTTGTTATAAATCTTAGTAAAGACATTGGGCGTAGATTTCTCTAGAGAAAACATGAGCATTAACGATTTTAAACGCCGATATGTCTATAGTTCCGTCTCTTTCTACCACAGTTTTATTTCTACAACCCACAAGAGCATTTTTCAAATTTTCGTTGCACTTTCCTTTACAGCTAGGCGGTAGTGTTAGAAGTTAGTAGTAAGTAAGTAACATGAATTTAGTCAAATTTGCTGATATATACCTAGGGTCGATCGGGGTCCGACCCGGTGCGGACATCGAATCAATGTTGTCTTAGTTTAAACAACTTAAAATCAAGGCGTACCAAAAATATATTCTCTATTAATATGAATATTTTAATGGGCAATTATGAACACTAGTTAATATTTAGCCAATGGGTGAAATTCAACCTTAATTTAAATTGGCTTAACAAAAAAAAATCTGGCTCTTAACTGTTTTATTAACATTGAAAATACATTGATAATAGAATACAGTCAGAAGAGTTTACTTTTATTAGAAGTACCGGCTGAGGTCTATCCCAAGGTAATCGTTTAATTCCTCTGCTTTTAAATATAGCTACTGCAATATATACAAAAAAAAAACTTTTGTACTTCCCAGTATGATAATTTTGTGTTATATACAATATGTAAGAACGTGTCTGAAGCAACTAATCACTTACAAATTGCCCTTAATGTAAGTCAAACTATGCAAAGTGTTCTAGGTTTAGAAATTTTCCTAAAGAAAAGTCATGTTTGCCTCTTTAAAAGAGGCAGGAATAGAGACAATATTATAAGAAACCGTAAAAGTATTTTACTCTCAATGTATTCACTTATAATAATAATCATTTACTTACACTAATAGTACCCATAATACAAATACTATAACATATAATTATTTACAACTATAATCGTGTTCTTAATATTATTACAAATCATACACTTAGTAGCTGTGGCAGAGAGGATAACACCGAGCTGTGTCCGAGACTTCCGGCTACGAATGTAGGTTTAAGGAGCCCCTTTGCCAACGTACATCAACACCCACCTTCACCGCTCTTGTTTTTCGCTCTGTCCAGTATAAATCATTCCCGACAATAATTTACGGTACAAATACCAAATCATTATCAATAATAGAGAAATATAAATCTTACGTCCCTTCGGTGATGTTTCAACTATGTATGATGAATACGCCTTGAGTCGCACGCTTAGGAACACACATAGCCTTAACACATAACCGCGCTCGGGTACCGCTTATATAGCAATAATAAACTACCCTTCTCCGTACCCGCCGCGGCCTCCTTCTGCAGACGCCTGAGCCTAGGTTCGATCCTCCGGACAGGAGCTCTCGAGTGACTCTGCTCGCGCGATACAGTGACACTCTACATCACTGAGATTACACCATCACACCGCATACCGCTCGTGCACACTCACACGTTACGTACATAGTTCTGTAAGGGACTTCCCTCGCGGTCCTTGAGCTGCTTACCTGATAAGGTCGTAGTTAGTATCACTAATTTAGTAATACAGAACCTGTTGGTTAGTCAGGTTCATGAATCTTTTTTCATTTACCGGCAGCAGCCCTAGCCGAGGTTCGGCCGTCCTGGCACCCTTGCGCCTGCTGCCTCGGAGCTGAGTGCCCACAGCACTCGCCCCCAAAAGTCCGGTGAAGCTGTCAAAGCCCTTGGGGCTAACAGCGTACGTCAGTTCGAAAAAAAAAAGAAGCTTGCCCCGTTACTTATCTTAGTAGTTTTATTATTCCGTATATATAATGTCGAGCAATTACTTAAAGCTAGGTCGCGTTTTAGACCCGCATTTAATTTCTATATTATTATGTATATAATACGCGAAAGTTTAAAAAGTGTTATATTAAATTTGTTTTTAAAATCAAATACTGTAATAATTAAATAGTTTTTAAAATGTATCACTACACTATAGATAATTAAAGGTATAGTTAAATACAATTCATTAATTCAGTAAATACTTGGGAATGTGACTTGATCGTTCTCTAAAATAGGGAAAGTATATCAATGGAGTTCCAGAATCTGTCTCTAAATTTTTAAATGATTTCCAAGGTCTAGCTGGTTCTGATTAGAATATTCATCAATTCATACGGTTATATTTTAATATCATCCGCAGTCGAATTGACTATGCGAGCTTTCTTTATGATAATAGCGCTCATGTAAATCTATTTAACTGGATAAAATACAAAATAAGGTATTGAGAATTATCGGAGGCTTCATTAAAACTACTCCGATACATGTAATGTAAAGTGAATTGGTCATATATCCATTACATCTAAGAAAGTAATATTTAGGTGAAAAATTAAAATCAAAGTTATTCGCATAACATAAACTAACTAATCTAATACTTGAATTGTCATCCTCTTTTCAGACCCTATATTGGCGCAAAAAAAAAAAACTTTTATTTGCTTGTGTCATTACTCAATTTAACACTACAGCAATTTAAACTAGTACAAAGCTTGAAATGTTTTCTCTTCACATCTGGGTTTTTTTTCGACCTAATGCAAGCATTTAGCCTTGGAGGCTTTGACAGCTTCACAAACCTTTGGGTCGATAACATAGAATTAACAAACATAAGTAAAGTAAATATAAGTCGTATGATGTATCCAAAGCGCCAATATGGAATCATTAAAACAAAAGCTATTTGTCAAGAATATATAAATAATGAATTCCAAAATTTTATTACAGTGTATTCTGAAGGATCTAAAGATGGTAATTATACTGGTGCCGCATATTTTGACTCCTATTCCAAAACTTTTATGAAATTTATAATTAAAGCAAATATTTCAATCATGCATACCGAGTTGATAGCTATTTCAGAAGCATTATCATTTGTACAATCAACTGAGTATATTGATGTTGTTATTATATCCGACTCAAAAGGTGCTCTTCAACACATAACGCGACTTACCTAGACTCTTCGAGGAATACCGATAGCTTACACCTATTATGAGACAATTACTGGATATAAAATTAAATAATAAAGCAATTGTATTGCAATGGCTCCCATCTCATATAAATATTGCTTGAAATAAAATAGCTGATCTCCTAGCTAGACAAGATTTTTTTGACATTGTCCTTTTTTATGGAATAGAGGACAAACGAGCAAGCTTGTCATATAATGGTAAGTGATCACCGCTGACCATGGACACCCACAACACCAGAGGAATTGCTGGTGCGTTGCCGGCCTTTATATGAGGAACTGACTCTCAAGTGCCACTGCCGGTACACACCTAACCGTATTTGGCTGCAGATTTTCAATTTGAAGATAGTAGCTAGCCAGGCAGGCACTAGAAAACGCTCTACCATTATGCTAACGTTTCCTCACTATGTTTCCATCACCGAAAGCTTAAGCTCATTGTAGGTGGTTGGATTCAAACTCACGTCCCATGACGAGGCGTTTCTACACGCTACCACTGAGATATAATCGACATATATATGCCCAACTTAATTGGATATAGCCTACGTACTCAAACACTGCTATTATACTTATTGGAAGAAATATTTCTATGAACGTTCCCTCAACAAAAGGAATATCGTACAAAACGATTCAGCCACATCCCTTAAAGTATCCCTGGATTGATGATTTCAATGTTACCCATCGGGAAGCAAAAACGGGAATGAGATTACGCTTAGGTCATATATTATTAAAACAGTTCGCCTTTATGATGCGTAAAGTACGTCTTTGTCAGAGTTGTGGAATCATCGACGACGTGCACCACATATTGGCAGAAGTTATAAGATATGGGATCAATTCCTGTGGTTCGTTACACGTTGGTTTATATAATTCCTTATCGTCTGACCCTGTCCCTAAAACTACTAGAGAATTATACAAAATTAAACTAAAACATTATTAAATATAAATTATTAATGTACCTATGCAATTGTTTGTTACATGGTGATATAGTCGCGTCGGCGACTAAGACTTAACATAATGTTATAAAAACATATGTTTTTGTTGTAAATCTTATGCTTTTTAATAGTTACTAAGCAATATAAAAACCGGTTGACAAATAGAGGAAATAAGATGTTGTCTTGTTATTGTTAATCTATACTTAGAGCAATAAATCTAAGATTTACGATAATAATCCTTTCATACCAATACTTATATATTTGAACGTCGTCTCCAGAATATATTAACAGCAAGGTACCGAAAGCCCCAATATATATCCATTAGGTACCATCAATTATTTTCATTCAAAACGCCTGCATACTTTGCACAATTTACGACGGCCAACTAAAACCAGTTATTCTAGTAATAACCCCAACATTCGCGAAATGCATTTGCCAAAAACGGATTGCATTGTGAAATACGGCAGATGGTCGATATTATAATAGTAAAATTAAATAATAACAAAGTTAATAATAACCGCTTCAACGGTCAGTTTGAATTTGATATTGGCTTAATTTTTCTAGTATCTACCCAATATTAACAATATTTACTTCTTTTTATCATTACTTGTAGATAAATGTAGATTTCGAACATTAAGTCTAAAACCTTAAGCCTAATAGTTGAACTGGCCTACTGTCAGAACACACCTATAGGTGTCTACTTGGTGATTGATTTTTAACTTGAAGACTAGTCAGGGGGTATTAGAAAATATCCTACTATACTATGGATTCATTATTTGTATATGTTATTTTCAATCACTAAAAGTTCTGGCTTATTATAGTTCTTTTTTTTTATTTATTTTAGAAACCGATGACCATAGGGAATGATTTAAGCAATGTACTAATAGATATGATTTTAACTCACTTTAAACCCACTGAAGAGGGAATGAAAATTTTAAATTCAAGCCCAGTATTATCTTATTTTTAATGACATGAATGTTGATATCAAATGAAATATTTCAAAAGTAGGTTACATACTGATGAATATGTGGCGGTTTTTGAAAAAGTAACTATTTAAAAGGATGTAATATCTACTTAAACAGTAACGAAGCTAATTACGATGGTATTATTCATCGTTTTTATTTTGTTAATATTACAAGTTACCGGTATTAAAATTAGGTTATACCTTAGAAGAAAACACTAGTGACTTCTAGTGACTAACACCTGTTAGCAACAATACAAGATTCAATTTTTATATATAGGTAGATATCCCGTAACACAATGTGTCGCCACTAACTTCGGAAACCAGTCAACGGATTTTAATGAAATTTTGTTAATGTATATTGTTCGATCCAACTTTAGAGATAGGACGGTTATTCTCCTGATACGTGACCCTATCCCTAACCTCAATAGATAGCGCTCTGGTCGAGTTATTAGCTACTGGATGTAAATCTTCTGAGCCATCTAGTAATAATATAAAATAGACTCAATTCCTGAACGTATATGATCAGTGCTCTATACCATCAGTAATATAGCAGCTCATTAATCTGATTACTTTTGGAGTCGATAAATAGTTTTATTAATTATCTCCTACATTGATACTAACTCTAACTTTATAATATTGTAGTAGTAACAATTACATATAGTTAAAATAATTTTTGAGGTAAATTCTGCAGTTATATGAAACCGATTATGAAATTCTCCAATACTGTTTGTCAATAATTTGTTTTTGTTATGATTTAATTAGGTTTTATCTGGATGGATACTTTGGTACATTTTTTTATGATACAAGTTTATCAGTGTTACCATTTGTATTGAAATTAATATAAATAGGTACCTAGCTAATACGAACAAAAATTTCTGTTATCATTTTTCCGCACTCAGTGGCTTATCACTTCAAGATATCTGTCATTAAATGTTAACTCGAAGTAATTATTATTTCCAAATAAAATATTTTAAGTCGTAATATACATAAAATTTCTATGAAAAGTATGTCTATACAATTTATTGCTCGGTTGCCCCCACATAGCCAGTGTCCATGTATAGGCGGGGCCTCTCACGCGCAGTCCGTCCATTGGTCAGTAAGTGGTCAGGGCCAATGGTGTATACCTCTGGTATTCCAATTCGGAGGGATGTGGTTTTGTTCTTATTGGGATTTCATGTGAAGTTATCTTCGATCAGCGTTTAAGTGCATTTATAAATATTTTCTAAAAATAATGTTATAGTTATTTTTATTTTAACTTGTATGTATGCTGATGGAAAGAAAATACTAGATGCCTAACATTCGAGATGTAATAATAATAAACTAACTACTTAGTACATAACTAATGAAATAAACAAATAAATACCTACATAAAGGTTGGGCAACTTAATCCATACTAAAGAATAATACTTTCTTAAATTAAAAATATTGATAAACAAATCATCAACAAGTCTTTAAAATAAAGCGCCTAGTTTTTAAACAGCAATTATTAAATTCAAAATTGCAAATTAATAATCTTATTATTACAAAAACATAATTATAGAGTAAATACTATTATACTGCCATCTATTGATCTTATAACGTACCAATTATACCGCCATCTGTTATAATTATTTAGTAATTCAATATCTAATCAATACAATATATGTTTATTAACTCAAATAAGAAACTTTATTCTTATAAGACGTACCATGTTATTTCTCCAGTTAATAATTAGTGATTCTATATAATAATATATATTTTAGTATAATAATGGCTAGTAATTAACGGAAAATATTTAATAAATATTACACTAATAGTCGGTACCAAATAAATTATCCCTTGCCTGCAAATATATGATAAATATTTGCTTAAAAATGTATAAAATACAGTAGTTTTAATATTATTCATTATCATAACAAAAACCAAATCCTCAAACTAAATAATAACTTCCTAAAACCAGTTTTTTAACATAACTATTCGTTTTGTGTATGTTCCTTTAATGTAAATTTTGCTTGGGTTATACTTATTTAATAATATATACTTGAAGTAACTATCATCACCTTTTATATAATCTGTGTTTTATTTCGTTCTTAACATATAAATAATAATAACTCAATAGGGTACGTAAGCATTTCATTACTTTTCATACCAGAGATTTTTGTTTAGTAGTCTTTTGTTTCAACTACTCGACAAGAGATGTCGCCTTATGACTTTAATCATAACATGCGCTTTTAACAATTTAATAGCTCAGTGGTAGTGTGTACGACTTCGCGTCAAGGGACGTGAGTTCGAATCCAAGCACCTACAATGAGCTTGAGCTTTCGGTGAAGGAAAACATCGTGAGGAAACCATAGCATGGTGGCAGGGCTTTTTCTAATGCCCGCCTTGGTAGCTACCACCCTCAAGTTGTAAACCTGCCTCCAAATACCAATAGGTGTGTTCCGGCAGCCGCACTTGAGAGCCAGTTCCTCCACAGGTTTAGCGTGTCTACCAACTAGGGCCGTATCGTCACTTAAGATCAGGTGAGATTATGGCCATATTGCTAAACCTTAATTACCTTTTTTAAACAATAAGCGTTTTGCAGCAGTTTGATATGAAACTATGATAGCTCAGTGGTAGTGTGTACGAACTCGCCGTCATAGGACGTGAGTTCATATGCACCTATAACGAGCTTGAGCTTTCGGTGAAGAAAACATTGTGAGGAAACAATAGCATAGTGATAGGCCTTTTTTTAATGTTCTCCTGGCTAGCTATCTCATACTCAAGTTGAAAATCTGCTGCCAAATACTAAGAGGAGTGTTCCGGCAGTTGCACTTAAAAGCCAGTCTGTTCACAAGTTTAGCGTGTCTACCAACTTGGCCCGTATCGTCACTTAAGATCAGATGAGATTATGGCCATAACGCTAAACATTACCTATAAAAAAAGTACACTTAATGTAGCACCCAGTATAGTAGCATGCTGAGTCGTGTCAAATTCACGACTGTATATGTAGTATTTAATCATATTTGTTCGTAATAATATTGATAGTTTAAAAAAGCAATCATTTTCATAGTTGTAATACTAGAACTATTTCTATTTCTAAGGCGATGTCTATACATCACCTTGTTCTGATCCACACAAGGCTAACTAAAATAGAGAAAACATTTTAAGGGCAATGTGTCTGATTATATAATAAATTCCCTGGCGAAATACGTGAACTGCAATTAAAACAATTATAAAACAAAAACATATTAAAAAAGCATATTATAAAATTGCAAATTATTTAGCAGATAAATATGCGCGGGATTAAATTATTGTTAATATTTTTAAATTCGGACAACTGTATAAGATACATGAAAAAAGAACGATTGCTGAAGAATTTCTTTGGCCGTTTCTTCTCTTCGAGAATGCCATACTGTTTTCAAAAAAGTTGTACATTTTTGATTTTTGAAAAGTGATATAGTTACCCTATTTGTGAAAAATAAACGATATTAATTTTTTTTATTTAATCCAGTTAATAGGGATTTTTACCGGGCTGATATGCGATCACCATGCAGAAGGTTTTAATTGATTGCAGTCGTATGTTTATTGTGTAAAATTTGTAAAGCCAATCAATGATAGCTCAGTGGTAGTGTGGAAAGACGCCGTGTCAATGGGCGTGAGTTCTAATTCCTGTAATGAGCCTAAGCTTTTGTTGATAGAAAATATTATTATAAAACCGTAGCATGGTGGTACAATTTTTTTTTAATGTCCGCCTGGCTAGCTACCATCATCAAGTTGAACAATCTGCCCCTAAATACCTATAGGTATATTCCCCATAACTACGCTTGAAAGCCAGTCTTTCATCCTGCAAAAGAAAAGGTAGATTTGTAGAAGTTACAACTGTGCGTAGTCTGGCAATCATTTTTGTTAAATTTTATACCTCAAGCCGTTTTTGAGAACAATAATAAAATCTGTACCGCAAGTATAGGTTTTGTTAATTTGGTAATCATTCAGTGTTATCTTTAATCTTTTTGTATTCAGGGCTGTATCTTTCTATTGTTTGAAGTTTGATTTTTAAGTGCAGAGTTTTTGTGTACACGCTTAATTACATTACGCTAACATTAAAACTAACTTAATTGATAAAAAAACACACACTTAATACTTCATACAATTGTCTTGGATTTTTATTTCGTTGAACACTATTACAACATTGTATGTAAACTACTGTCTGTAAACAGTGTTATAATGTAAATGTCTCCTACAGCATTAATGGTGGTGGAAGTTCTATTTATTTGTACAATATATTAATAATATTTATTACTTTTTTAATTACAAAATGAGGTGAGAGGTCTCGGGAATCAATTGCCATCCACAAATGCCTCTGAAATTCAAGGGAGAAATTCATAAAACCATTATAAGACCAGGCGTAATGTATGGATTTAATTGTTGTCCCACGAAAGAGATGAATGAAAGAAAATTACACGTGGCAAAGATGCGAACGATTAAACGGATGTGTGGAGTAACTAGCATGAAAAAGATTTGGATTTAATATATTCGAGAAAGCATGAAAATAGTATCAATTACAGGGAAGTTGAGAAGTAATAAATCAGCGTGGTATAAGCATGTTATGAGGAGAAATGAGAGCTTAGACTATACCTGGAAGAATGTTAAGCACGATGATGGATCTCGTAGTAGAGGAAGAACATAAAATATATTCATGGACAGTATTAGAAATTCAATGTTCAAATAATAAGATGACAGCTGATATAGTAAAGTGGAAGAAGAAATTTTGTTGACCCTAATAAGGTAGGATAAGGGGTAATTCAATGTTATTAATTTCAATAACAATTTCAAGATGTTTTCATGCCATACCTATATTTTTGACACCCACATGGATAAATCACGGACAAACAGACAAACATGGCCGTCTTTAACCTATTGGAGGCCCTGGGCACATTAGGATAATGGTGCCCCTATGAACTTGATCACTATTTTGTTAGAATAGGCAAAGAGGTGGATAAGCGAGGTTCCAATTTCATTTTTATTTATTTATAGTTATATTAAATGAATAGATGATATAATACTGTTTACACAATTCGATATTTTCCAAATAAATATGTTTTTAGTAATAAATATCCTTTATTATCTAGTAATCTGGTAAGAACTAGGGGTCATCTGGGCAAGTGCCCAGAGCCCAGTGGAAAAGAGGGGCCTGCAGGTATATGGTCGACAGACTATTCTTATAAGATTTCATATTTTTCTTGATGAGATCGGAAACCCGAAATACATTTTATTACAGCACCAAAACTACTATAGTAAATAAATATCAGTTATTTCTTAATAACAGTAGGTATATACGCTATTTTAACTTGATGTCCAATGACTCAGGACAAAAACGTTCTGTAAGATATATTACTTATTTGATTTCCTATTGAATTTTCACTTATAATCCATTATCTTATTAGTGAATCGTTTTCCACTACTCTGCTAATATATTCATAAAAAAATCACTCTTCATTTATCAAATTTCAATCTATAAACTTGAATTAACTGGAAAATAAATTGTAGTTATATTTACCTAAATTTATTCACTACATTAGACTAGGAAAGGCCCACAAGTTTTACGCGTCAATAACAATAATATAAGGCTTTATAATATTACATTTTTAATATCGATATAAAAAGGTAAAGCGTTTTTTGTTTGTAGGGTTAAAAGCGCTAATCTCTAGAATTACAAGTCGCATTTTAAAAAAAAGTATAATATAAAGAAATAACTATTATATTGGACTTTTATTCAGCACAAAAATATATAATAATAAGTTTTAGTTTCACGCTAACGATATAACAGGAACAGCTATATAAATATCTATAGGTATTTGATGGCAGATTTTCAAATTGATAGTGGTAGCTAGCGAGGTGGGCATTCGAAAAGGCCCAACATCCGAATATTTAACTACAGTACTTTATAAAGGTTTTAAATAAAATTTGTTAAAGTTTTGAAGCGACTATAGCTCAGTTGGTAGGGAGTAGAGACGCCGCGTTATAGGAAGTGAATTGGAAATCGTCTAATGATAAACATCAAATCACTAAATGAGCTTGAGATATTGGTGAAGGACAACATCGTAATGAAATGGTAAGGTTTTTTCTAATGCTCGCTTGGCTAGCTACCTTCCTTAAGTTGAAAATCTGCCACCAAATACCTATGGGTGTGTTTCGGCAATTGCATATGAGAGCCAGTCTCTCCACTGAGCTTAGCCCATCATCTTAGGCCACATCGTCATTTAACAACGTTACTAACATAGAAATACCTGTCAGACTTGGCATTTTTTGTGGATCATTCAAATAACTATCACCTCTAGGAATCAAACTTACAGTAACTAACGCTGCGACGACCTATAGGTAACTGCGTAGAATAGGCCAGCAGTATAGTTTAAATATAGAGTCCTAAATAATAATGGGACAATAAGAAATAGAATAATAGTAAGACCTAGAAACCTAAACCTAGAAATTATTCGAAATTTTGGAAGTATAGGTCTTTTAAAGGCTTAGTAGCGATAGATTCTCAATTTGAAGGTAATAAAAGCCTACGATAGTCTCACATTATCACGTGACAGCATCTCGATAATTTTCTTATTCGATGGTGTGATATTCATAAGAATATATCTTATCTTACTTCTTACTAATATTTTAAATGTAGAAGTGAGTTTATTTATTTGCTTCTTTGTTACGCTTTTACGCCTAGACCGCTGAATCGATTATGATGTATTTTGGTATACGGATAGATGGGAACCTGGTGACGGTGATAGCTACTTTTACTCACGAAAAATTTACAGGATGTATGGTAAAGGGAGAGATAAACTTTGTATGAAACTTTTTATCGCCTCTTCCGATTTGTTTTACAAACTCAATATTATAGCGAGCGAAGCTGCAGGAACAAGTAGCCATTTGCAGCTAAGACAACGTTGACCGAAGTCCTTCGCGCGCTAAACAGTCTGAGCTTTCGTTAGAATAAAACTCGTGATGATCCATAGTACTATGGTAGGGTATCTCCTAATGCCTGGCTGAGTTTGGAGACATACTGTCTTATTATATGTAGACACTCTATATAGAATTTCATCTCACATATTTTTCTTTTCTCTTACGTTAACGGTGCAGAAAAAAAAACATTACTAGGCTTGGGGCATTGACTAGCTACCACTTTCAACAGATTTTTTTTTAATAACGTAGTGTTTAAAGTTCTAATTCTATACGGACTTCCTAATTGCAATGCGCAAACGCATTACCCGGGCTCAGTCCAAAGGCGAGAGGTGCATGTGGTAAGAGGCGGGTGGTAAGTATCTGACACTAACCGCTAAAACGCACCATGATGATCTTGCAAACTGCTGTGTTGTTAAGACTAGTGACAGTTTATGCACTTCTTCTAGTCTATGAAGGAAAACCACTTTCAACTGATCTAAGCATCTGTAGATATGTTTTAATAACTACGTATGACAGTTCACTCTACTAGGCGTAGCGTGTTACAATCCAACAGCATTGTATCTTAACATCAGATGATATATTAATTTTGTCATTAGTTTTGTAATAGCAAAGTTAATTTGTAATATATCAGATTCAAATAAACCTGAAGTTATGAAGCAGAAATGTTTGTTTGTTTCATGTCTGAATGCGCTAATATTAGGAATTACGGATTATTTTTGTATTTGTTTCTCAATCATCGAAAATGGGTTCTAAATTATTTAACATCTTTCTACCACTACTAGGAGCAAAGCTGTATTGAAAAATGTTACAAAAACGGGCAAAAATTATTAAATAGTTTTTAGTTCCACGCGAACGAGGACACGGGTACAGCTATAATTAAATATATTTCAATAGTTAAGTTTCATTTAATAGTTTAAAATGTCTCTCCACTTTTTACAAATATAACCTTAGAACTGAATTACAATTTGTTTGTCGGCATTTTAGTTAGACTTTGTGATATATTAGAAAAATTACCCTCATCTGTTAAGTACGTTCATAAACTTCGCGGTACAAATTAAAACAACACGGTTGTTTAACAAATCATGGATATTTATTGGAATAAAAATAATAAAAATGAAAAATAATAAAAACAGTTCATCTTCCACGTAATAATTACACAATAAAAATTTGTCTTATTAATTTATTCTTTCTCTATTTTGCGTCCATTTGTCGTCAATCAGTTGTAAGTTATTTTTTTAATCCGCATGTCGTTTTAATTTACCAACACTTGTAATTAAAACAAAGTTCTTAACCTTCGAAACATTATTATTTCTAGAAATTTGGTGTAATAACTTTTCTTAATTTATTATGTATACCAGTAAATAATAAACTTATGAAATTATTTTTGTTTCTTCACAAGTTAAGGAGAATAAAAATATTTTAGCCAAGTTAGTCTCACTTTATTATTGAATAAATGAATGTACTCACTTGGAAAAAATATTTTAATTGATGCAGAAAAAGCAATTTCGAAATAGGTTTTGTCTAAAAGACGTAAAACATTATTTTTATTCATTAAATTACGCATAACTGATCTACGTCATTTGGAGAAAACCTAATATATAAAGGAGAAAATGGACGACAAAATGTACCTATTATAATTTACTTAAATTATCTAATATATATTCTATATTAAATTTACATTAAGTACGTATACTGAAACATTTCACGTTTGGACTAAATTTAGGTTCTGGAGATCTCACCCCACGAATCAATAAATCACAAGGAAACACTAATACAGAATTCGAAAAACAAAACTGGAATTATATTTTTCAGTCTTAATAAAAAGAAAAAATATAACGAACTCCCATTCAAAAATATCAGAAACAAACAGCGAGCCTCTCACATTATATCAGTTTAATAATTTAGTCACTAATTAAACAAAGATATACCGTAACACCTACCAATAAAATGATTCCAATTTTGCTTTCTACAATGCTTAAATAAATTTACTGATTACAGGAAACTCACCGTATATTCATCATTTGTTTATTATTTTATTTTGTTATACTTTGTAACACATATACCGTATATGAACATCGATAGGTAGGTACTCCATCTCACACTTTTACACAAATTTATTTACACAAGATTTAACTAGGATAGGAAACATTTCTCTTATTAATTACCAATACTAAAAATACTAAACAACTTATCCAATAAACACATACTAACATCGAACTATGAAGATCCTAGAAAATACTGGAAAAGTTCTAATTAATTGACACTATACATCTTAAAAACTAAATCGATTATAATCAACATAGCTAACTTTGGCATTGGTTTTCACATTTTTTTCTTTCTATAAATAAAAACATGTCAAAACAAGATCGAATTTTTATAACGAAATATCTAAGACGGTACGGCGCGTACAATCTTCCGAAAATAAACAAAAACCCACGAAAACTAACATCAACAATACAACTGGAAAGGACAACACTGGTTCAGTTCGAGATAGATATGTCACTTAAGATTAAATTAATTTATTTAATGCCCTTAGGTTCAACTTTTGGGCTCATATTGCTGTATAAACAACTTCACCATATTCATTTCTTAAGACTAGAAACTGTATAAAGACTTTCTTAGGACATTAATCGCAATTGTTTCCTATCTTTTCGATTTAGGAAACGAAAACAACGGGAAATATTTATTGGCGATGCTGTTTCAGAAGATTTGGCTGGGCGGCGCGGGCGGTGGCAGGCGGAGCCCCCCCCATGGGTAGAGTCACGAGGCCTCGTCACGACATGCATTAGAGTCATCAGATAGAGCTAAAGGAGCACCATTACTTTGGTTCACAACACATTTCCGCATATGTTTCTCAAGTGTCGAGGGAACTGAGAAGGGCATCTCACAGAAGCGGCAACGGTAAACGTCCTTGCCAAGTCTGCCGTGAGTTTTCATGTGCCTTGTTAGCTTGGAGCTCTGTGCGCATGCATAGGAACATAATTCACATTTATACGGTTTCTCTCCCGTATGGGAACGCCGGTGAACTGTCAAATTAGAACAATTCTTAAACACTTTACCACAGTATTCGCAAGTGTCGTTACGACGTCCTTCTTTTGATTTCAACAGAGGATTTTGTAGTAATCCATTGCTAGTATTTTTGAGACCGTCAAAAATATTGTCTGGTGGCCTCTGAGCGTGTAGAGTAGGAAGCCACCATCCTTCCCCCCTGTCCATATCTAATTTCATGCGTTTCGATGCCTCAAATGGATTTTCAAAAGGGTTAAACAGAGGATGAGGTTGCGGTGGCATTTTTGCAAATTCCTCTTTTAAACGCAATGCAGCGGTAGGTGGCATGCCATTAGGTTTGTCACTGGGAGGCCCGTTATTGTTATCTCGATCTTTGGCAAGTTGCCATTTCAGTGAGTTTCCGGATTCTTGAAGAGCTTGTTTGAAAGCTTCACTGTATTGAGCAATGTTTGAGAGTCCAAATTTGTCCATCAATTCGCCAACAACCGAAGCTGAAGGAGGATGTGTTGGTAAAGCTGGCGTCTGTTTTCTAGGAGCTACAGAAGGTGCACTACTATTTGAAACAGTTAGATCTTCAGCTTCTTCGATATCTTCTCCGTCTTCGTTTTCATCATCATCTTCACCGTCAAGTTCATCATCTTCCAGCTCATCATCAGAATCGTCATCTGCAGTGTCTCCCCCAGATTCTCCTTCTTCCGTGTTTCCGTCAGACGGTCTGTGAACTTTCATGTGCCTTTTTAATTTAGAAGCTTTGTCAAACGATTCTTCACATTCAGTGCATTTGAAAGGTTTTTCTCCAGTATGTGAGCGGCGATGAACTATCAAATTATTTTCAAATCGAAACTTCTTTCCACAAAATTCACAAGAATGTACTGCTTCATCATTGTTGCGTTTTACGGGTGGTGTTGAAGACGGACGTTCTGTTGGTGGTGCGTCTGCTACTATAGGCTCTATTCGACGTTCGGGTGATGTTGAACTCTGGGGCCTCGTCGCATCACGAGGCGTGTCCACCGTTCCGGTTCCGGCGCCCGCCGGTGGAGTCTGACCGACTCGGGAGGGCGACGGGGAAGCAAACGGCGGAGAATGCTTCCTGGGGCTAGGAGAGCTCGAATTGCCTGTGGCCGCCCCTGGACTGGTCGTACCGGCCAGTTGCCGCAAGCGCTGCGAGTAAAAATCCAGCTGGGGTTCAAGTGAGAGTGGTTGAGAGACTGGTGGTGGTCTTTCACGACCTGTTATCGACGTTGGTATGGTCGGTGGTCTATCCGCTGGTGACGGAAAAGCTTGATGAGGTGGTAAAGAGTTAGCTGCTACAGCGGCTGCCGCAGCTGCTAGATTTAATCCATGATGGCGAAATTGCTCTGATACGAGCTGTTCCATTCTGAATCTGTGATCATGATGGTTTGGCCGAGCAAACAGTGGCGCTGGAGGAACTGATGGATGAGCTAGTGGTGGTAAACTGCCTGGTAAGGGCATCCTGAGCAAACCTCCGACACCAAAAGGGGAATGTAAATCATGAGGAGGTAATAAAGGATGATGTCGTAAAGTATGAGGTGGGAGTGGTGGCCCTGTTGATGAACACCCAGAACTTGAAGATGAAGTGCTGGATGAGGAATGATTTTGTTTGCTGGGCTGCTGTTGCGGTAACGTCTCCACGTAGATTTTGACTCCGTGAACGTGTTGAACGTGCTGGAGTAATCTCCAAGCAGAGTGCACGCGAGCTTTGCATGTTGAACAGACGTAGTTGCTTGGTTCTGTGGACAAAGAAAGAAAACTGTTAAAAGATGTAACATTAGATCGATACGCTTTTCGATTTAAGATTTACAGCAATATTAACACGGGCAAAGTGTCTAGTAATAGCTCTCACATATCGTAGTGTTGGGCCTAGGGTGGGCGCGTGGTTCGCATGCTAATCAGAAGGTCCGAGGGTTCCGTACGTCGGCGGCGGTGAGTGATCGCCGCTGCGTGTCTCGCGTGATTCATGCACCTCTAAAATCTTATGAAATATACGCGGGTTGAGATCACGTACGCACGCGCGGGTTAAGACTGTTGATATTGAAATCTATATATGTAACACTATAATATATATTTTAATAAAAACATGTCTCAGTTATCAATGAATTTGTTTTTAAAAGTTTTTAAGAAACAATATCTACAATCTTTAGTTATCAGTGGAATAGTATACTATTTGTATTGACATCTTCACATTTTTAAAGACAAACTTAAGCTGTTTATATGAACTACATAACAAACGTAGATTATGGTTTTTGTGGTACTGCTTAAGGTAGGTATATCTGGCGAGATGAGGTGACGTGGTCAAGGCGTGCCCTCTGGTTTTGACAATAATTTGATTGCTCATTGTTAACCAGAGACATATATTATCATCGATACAGTCACGTCTCATCTTATTTAGTGATGTGCATTAGTCGCAAAAAATACATTTTAGTATTTAAACATCACACCATATTTATTGTTTGTCAAATTATTTCTTATTAGAAACTATTTTTATTGGTAAATGTTTAATTATAAATATAATAAATTATTTATAAATGCAAATTAGGTTTTTGTATACCGAATTATATTTTGCCTGATGCTAAATCTATGTCATACATATTATGTCAAACACCATGACTTTCGAAATTTATTGGCGAACAATAAAGTAAATTAGTTAATTACAGTTATTTTGTTTATTTTTTTTATTATCTATTATTCATTTTCTATTATACATAATTAATTAATATGTGGCCATAAATAGAAAAGAGAACTGGTATACAAAAGCCAATTCGAGAAACTATATATTTTAGTACATTCAGCATATAAGAAGCATTTCGCTTCCAAACTAACTAGATACTTTTTGTATATTATTCAAGCTATAGCCTTTTTATAATATATACCTACTCATAATCAGTTCATACAGTATTAAGAGAGAAAGATAAGAATGAATAAATCCAAACTCTAAATGACCCTAAATTTATCTGACACAGTGTGAAGCAAAGTAAAATAGTCTAATAAAACTGTAAGCATTCTCTAGGGTAAACTTGATTAATAATCGATCATAAACAAAAAACCTTTCACCAAACACCTTTTGCTTTATACCTGCATATGCATACGCATATACCTCTTTTATTTGTTTAACATGTATTCTTTACGTACCATATAATAACTAATTGTCAAATATATTAATATTAAATGCATTTAATTAAAAAAATATATAATCAAAATACACAAATAAAATAACGCTATAATTTAATATAAACAAAATTGATCTCAAAACCACGTAAAACAAAATAGCATTTACAGCAATATTAATATAAATGCGAAAGTGAGTTGGTTTATTACGCTTTCGCGTCTAAATCGACTGTGATAAATTTTGGTATAGAAATAAACGTGAGGAACCTGAAGATCGTGATAGGTTACTTTTCTCGCGACAACTTTTTGGAACAGTGGTAAAGAGAGGAATCAACTTTGTATACTTTTTACTGCGTAATTCAATTTTTTTGACAAAATAAATATTAACGCGAGCGAAGCCGCATGTAAAAGCTAGAATATTAGGAATATATATATTCTTAGTAAATAAATATACGTCTCGGCTCTAAGCTGTACAATATGGAATACACATACACATTTCAACATTATATTAATTACTTAATATCGATTCGATAATAACGAGTATATCGAGATACCATGGTCACATCACTACAACTGGTAGGCGCGGCCCGATAAGATCTCAACTGTTAAGACGATTATTGAAATGTAACGGTCAGATTGTGACCGACTGGAAAGAAGATACAGGCTGATGCCAAGATGTTAGTTAAAATATTGGATTTTATATGTATGGGTTAGGTACTTAATTTTCTTTTCTACGTATAGGTATTCTACGTAAAGATATGGCCGTAATATCACCAGGCATTAGAAAAAGCCCTACCACCATGTTATAATTTCATCATCATGCTTTTCTTTAGCGAAAGCTCAGCCTCATTGCAGGTGGATTCTAGCAGCTCGCCAGGATGCCCAGAAGAACCTGGCGTAATATCAGATCAAGCCGATCGCCAGGGTAACGCGGTGATTGCTGGATCGAACCCGCGTCACCCCAGTAAGGCGACAGATAAAGAAGAAAGAGAAAGTTGGAATCGATCACGTCCATTGACGCGGCGTCCGTACACACTGACATTCATTCATACGTACTTCTACAACAGAGGTGACAAGATATTATTCAATCTATATAATAAATCTGTAGAAAAGTCGTTTTTGTACATTGAAAATATTTCCAAAAGAATAGCTAGGTTGTTAAAGGATAACCAACAGAACACATTATTAGGATTTTTTGAATTTGTGTCTGTTTGGCTGTTAATCTATTTGTCTGTGCATGCATCACGTAAAATGTACAAAAACAATGTAGATAAGTTTTATACGTAAAAATTGTACGTAACTTGGAATATTACTTGGTTTTGTTACATCCCATCGGTTCACTCTATCAAGAGATATCTATATATAAAGATGAATTTCCGAAATGTATGTACGCGCATAACTTCCGAACAACAGTACCAAATTGGGTGATTGTTTATTTATTGTCTTCGTTACTGTCACGACAAGGTTTGCATAAATAATTGAAAATAAAATAAAAAAGACAAAACAAAAACAAATCAATTAAACTATTTTTGAGTTTTAGCCGATTTATAGGTGATACGAAGTTCACTAGGTTAGGTAGTTGGAAAATAAAAATCAGCTAAGAGATATAAAAAACGTAAATAATAGAGCTTATTGCTATACCTTATTGATCTTATTGGTGAGACTGTAGAGTTTAAATAAACTCCTTTCAGAATAATACAAAAATTACTATATAATAATGTGATATGTGATATAACTTTTCCCTGGGTATATCGCTGGTAAACCCACCAAAAATATATATTATTAAATCTATAGTTCTACCTATACATATTAATTAAAAATATAGACGATAAGACATGAAAGATATTTTTACCTATTCTATATCCAACTGAAGGTATATTTCTTAGAATTACATTTAATTTAAGCTTAAGACTATAATAATATATGCTGATAAAATTAAAATTAAGATATAATTGTAACAAATTAAAATTTAAACGGTGGTAGGTCTTTTTCTAATGTCTGCCTCGCTAGCTAACACCCTCAAGTTGAAAATCTGCCGCCAAATACTATAAGTGTGTTCTGACAGTTGCACTTGAGAGCTAGTCCCTACACTAGGCTAAACTTGTTCACCATCTAGAGCCACATCGTCATTTAACATCAAGTGAGACAATGGCCACAATGCTAACCTATAATGTATATACAAAAAGTGCACGAAGTCGTATGGTACAGTTAGTCAGATATACTTAAACCGGAAAAAATCACAATGGAAACGAATTCAAAAACGAATTAAAATGGAAATATTAGAATATAACGTTGATAATTATTAACTTTTATTAATAATATTAAAATGTTATATCAGCCTCTATACCGATTCATCGTGGTATCAATATTGTGACCTTTTTGTCCGAGCATTGTTCATTGTGTAGTTTTGGTCATCATACGGTACAGAGCGCAAAATGATAACTCACGTATCTATTTATACAAATGTTAACCTATTTTATCTGTATTCATATTAGAATAAAAAAAGGTAACAATCTATGACTTTAGATGTAAGAAATGATCTCAGGATTTGAAAATAATTATCACTAATAAGAAACTAATATAGTACAATATACAGACTGTTTAAATAACCGACCTAGTAGGTAAACGTTATATTACAGAACTAAAATAAAAAATGGATGCCCAAAAAGTGTTGTCATTTACAGGATATAAAAATAACTGAGAAAAAATATTGCAAAGTTGTTAAAACCAGTCAAGATGTATGTTTACGAAGACAAAAATGACGAACACATATATACCAGAAATTTAAATATAAATATTTGAGTTAACGCGTGTAAAGCTGACAATAAACAAAAAAACTATCTATATCTGTAAACTGTGTAGAAATCGAATAAAGAATAATGATAAATATATAAAAGTTAAAAGCAGTAATTCAAAGAAAACATATTGAATTACTAATATAGGTATGTTTGGAAGAGGTAGACAGAAAGATAATATTTTCACTAAGTTGGAATTGAATTGGAATAAGTCAAACTTATAACGTTGTTATTCTAATAAGAAATATTTGATGGATACCTCATAAGTTCATAATTGTTTAATATATAATAAATATTAGTTGTTTTGATTTCGCGTACAGTTACAAATTTGAATTGGTAATTCATTCGTCTGACGGTCAAGAAAAACATCTTGCAGAAACCTATTATAAGAAATTATCTTGTAAATATCATTGTGGGGAAATATTTCATATGTATGTTATACTTCAGATGTCTTTAATATGTTAATATGTTATAAGTATGATTTTAGTTATACACCCAAAATACTCCTGATTTTTCTCCATGGAACATATCCATCCAAAAGTTGCCTGGAAGAGATTGCTATTAGCAATAAAACTACTCTCTGTACTAATTAAATCATTTTAAATATATAATTATATGTCTAAAGGTGAACAAAAAAGATTAAATAATAAATAAATAAAAACTAATTATGAATGGCATAAAAACCGCTAACACGCTTTGAGTTGATCTGACTTTTAAACCTGCACCTTCCTTAAGGAAGAAAAGCTTTCAGCAACAGTGGGCCATTTACAGGCAGGTATTATTCTTATATCATACTTACTGTGCTTGTGACTACGTTCGCGTGGAACTAAGAATTATTTAATAATATCTGCCCGTTTTCGTAACGTATTTCAATGCAGCTTTGCTACCATTGGTGGTACTGTAAATTGAAATAGCTTTACTCAGTGATTGCTCTATCAAATACATTTATTTTTTAACCCGACTGGTAGTATATAGGATTAGGGTGTTCAAACAAACACACTTTTCCGTTTTATAATATTATGTAATAAAGATAAATAAAGTATAAATAATATTTAAAGAGGTAATAGTGCAGTGGTAATGTACTTAGACACTCCATCGGTTCGAATCCATTATTCAGCGAAAGGAATCATCGTGATGAAGTCGTAGCAAAATATCATAGCATTTACCAACACTTTCAGTTGCAACAAAGTCACGGATGTGAGATTTTGGACTAGAAGTTATATATGTTACGAGTATTAAAGAAATTTGCTGATCAGATTGACAGTATCTACCCCTAACAGGTTAATCACCTCTCATAAGTCGCCGATTTTATTGAAATCTAATGAGCTAGTCATTAAGTATAGTTTCGTCAAAAACAAGGAAAACTGGTCAAATTGGAACAAAAGATTTTAATAGAGTATTTTGCTAACCACACCTCTAAATATCAACTATGGGGCACAAAGCAGGATCAGTTTAAATGTACCAGTCGGTGCTGCGTGGCTTCCAATCGATTGATGCCGACTTAAACAGATTACGTAGATTAGAGAGCGTGTAATTTCAATCGTTGCTTGATACGATCTATAGGTATACGACCAGGATGAGTGTGTGATAATGGACATAATTGGGTGGGTATGTGAGTTTCGGTGATCTATGTATGTGTGTATTCACATATGGGTGGCCCGTGTTAACTTTAAGTTGCGAGGGTCATGGTAAAATATTTTTTTCTTATTATTATTATTACTGTGATTTACAAAACATAAATTGATAATTTATTATAGAGTCGTGATTTAAAAAATATATATTGATCATAATATTCTTAAGGAATTTTTTTAATATTATATATTTTCTCCTATGTGTTAAGGTAATTATTCGTATGAACTAAGTCTACATTATGAATATATTTGAGAAATGTGGTGAAATTAAATTTTGATATGTCTATTTAATATGACGACTTTTTAAATAGAGCAAGGCTCATAAAATTCATGAATGCATACGTAAGAAATGATGTCATCAAAATCATTCATCGACTTACAGAGGTTTACCATGACAACGTCTGGGTCATTCGTTTCTCTACAATACGTACAAATTCCGAAAATTTAAAATTACTTAAACTTAGTACGTACTTAGTAGCCTGTGGGTTAATTTTAGAAAATAAACTATTAACACTTTACGTATCCAATATAATAACCTTTTTAGAAGATTATTGAGGACTTTCACATTTTTGTAGTGCATCTTTTATGTTAGCGTTTACTTGTGTTGATGATTTTATACTATTAAGGGTAAGAAAATTGCCTTCATACAAAGTAGACAACACGATAGTCCTAACGCCATTATGCAAACGCTCAAAGGTTTGTATGAGAGTCCTTGTATGACATATTAGCTATCAGCCTTCATAGTCGTTATATGACAATGTCAGGTTGTTTTATTATTGATGTAGCCTCTATAATGGTAACTGTAATATATCGTATGTCATGTATTATATTAAATTTTTGTACTCTTTTTAAATCATTATTTTATGGCCTTAGTTCTTGTGTCTACTTTTACTAAATGGATCTCTGTAATCTGAAATATATAAATAAATAAATAAATATTAGTATTATTCAGCTATTTGAGATGATGTAGGTCAATGAATGCCTTGCCCTTAATAGTCAAGGTAAACGCAGCGACCTTAATGTTAAACGTATTTTTGTCAGCAATTTTAGTTAAAACATAGTTATATACCTTTATTATAACTAAGCTAGAAATTAAATATTGAAAAAATACTTGATAATTTTTCATATCATTAAATGATAGTAAATATTATATTAATATATTTAACCTATTTCATTACAAACTATCCAAACGCTATTTTCTTGGGTTAGATTGGATTTATTCAAGGTAATATATATCTAATAGCCACTATTTTACTGGAACCAAGGTGAATATAGAAGTCTTCTTCTTATTCTTCGTGTCAAATATTGGCCAGACAGTAAAGTTGGAACCGAGACTGACACTACCCAGGGTGGACCGGAGCTTTCTTCATGCACTCCAATAGGTATAGAAGTGATGACATATAAGAAACAAAAGATTCAATATAATCCAAGAATCTTCTAAATCGTTTAGGTAATTTTACGTTGACAATTGATAACAAAAGAGCAATAGCTGATTATTGTGTGATTCAGAAGCAGTCGCGGTGAAATTTTTAAACACGGGGTCCGGCCGACCTCCATCCCGGAGATCGCTTGTACCCGGCCACTACCGGAAAAGTGTATCCGGTCGTGTATCAAAAGCTAGGCAGTATTATAGACATGAACTTCAATTAAGTGATATTATATTTTTTATATTTTACGTTCGCATGGTTCTAAATGATTAAAACCATCCCCGTTTATAAACTCGGAACAACAAAATTGTATTCATTTTAAATACTTTTTTTTTATATTTCAGGTTTAGCGTTATGGCCATTATCTCACCTGATCTTAAGTGACGATACAGCCCAAGTTGGTAGATATGCTAAACCTGTGGAGGAACTGGCTCTCAAGTGCAACTGCCGGAACACACCTATTGGTATATGGCGGCAGATTTCCAACTTGAGGGTGGTAGCTAGCCAGGCGGGCATCAGAAAAAGCCCTACCACCATGCTATGGTTTCCTCACGATGTTTTCCTTCACCAAAAGCTCAAGCCTATTGTAGGTGGTTGGATCCGAACTCACGTCCCTTGACGCAAAGTCGTACACACTACCACTGAGCTATCATCGCTTCAAAACTTAAAACTTTATCGGTTTAGCGATACCGCCAAACTTATTGTGATCATAATACCACAATCTAACCTGATATTGAGCTTTCAGTGAACGAAGACATCATGAAGAAGCCATATCAAGGTGGTAGGGCCTTTGCTAATGCGCGCGTGTCTAGCTACCACCCTGAAGTTGAAAATCTGCCGCCAAATGGTGCACTTGAAAGCGAGTACCTGGTACAGGTTTAGCATGTTCCTCAGATTACGCCACATGATCACTTAACATCAAACGAGATTGTAGCCATGACGCTTTTTGACGTGACAGATTTTCAAATTAGCAAAAGCTCTACGTAGATGCGTGATATGTAGATATATCTACAGTACATATATCTACAAAATCATAGTATATAGAACAAATAATATAGAAGTGTTTATAAATATTTAGAAATACTGTTCAGATATGTACTGAAAACGCAACATAAAATATTAACTTTTTCATTTATATTCGTTCATTGTAAAATAAATAAACCTTTCTAGGTCAAAAAGTTATAAGTGACCTACATTTGTAACTGTTTATCCGAACATATTAGTACTAGATTTTACGTGCAGCTTCGCTCGCGTTACTATTTATTTTGTCCAACAAATCGGGTGACGCAATAAAAGGTTCCATATAAAGGTCATCCCATATCCAATAAGGTTTTCGCGAGAAAAAGTAGCCAACGTAGGGTTTCATCTATCTCTATATCAAAATTCAAAATAAACGATTTAGCGGTTTAGGCGTGAAAGCGTAATTAACAAACAAACAAACTCACTTTCACGTTTATAATATTAGTAAGGAAGTAAGAATTAAAAAGTATAAAATAAAATCATATAACTTTTCCCTCTGCATAATTCTTTCATATAAATATAAAATTCAAAAAACTGAAATTATAAATGCGAGATCTCCTTAGTCCGTATAGAAGCTTTCTCGACCGGAAGCCGCCGGCGCCGCTTCCGCCGACAACAACTGGTGTTCGCACCCTAGCGCCTCCCGTGGACAACACTATAAACTACATAGCTTACTTTTAAAAGATAGAGAAATATGTTTTATTTTGATTTACAAAATAAATAATTAAGTGGAGAAATAATTAGCGCTATCACATAATCTAAATTTAAATAGAATCAATAGCAACAAATACATAAATATTTTATTAACAATGTTTACAATTATCCAGTAAGGGTAATTTGATTTTCAATACATAAATCGTTACAACATCTACGTTTTGGTAAATTATATAATTTTATTTCTAATTGCGATGCAAATACGTTTATATCTCACTATGAAATTTTACTAGGTTATTCATATAATAAAATTAAGTAGGTATATAATTCCTTATACATTAACTATTGTTTGTATAGGGTAAACGTACAGTAGGAATACTCTAGATTAATTTTAAAATATATCCCGCCCGATATATGGATCATATACATTCAAGAAAGAATAAAAATTCATCAAGAATCTATCATACATGATCACTAGGTTTTGTACAGTAATATATTTGTTGATTAGCATTGTATTTATTTAAAAAAAGTATTAAAAATAAATTAGGCGATTCGTAATAAGCAGGAAAATTAATATACATTTACTTTGTCCACATAATTTCATTTAAAAAACTTGTTAGGTATATGCCTAACGTGCGGCTAATGTTAAAAGTACTAGTAAAAATTAAGAGAAAAAAGTAAAGAAAATGTCTTCCATACTATAATTTAGTCTATGCGAAATTTGAAATAAGAACGGCAACGTTTCAGGGAGACTCGCCATCGACTTGTTATGCGGCGGATGTCCGTCGCGCCGCTGCGCTGAATGACCGCCTTCCCCTTCCGCCCACCCCACGTGCACACCCTCTCGGAGGACGTCTAGACCGATAGCGGTTAGCGACTGATTCATAGACATATACAAATATCATTCATACCTTACACACATTTTATTCATATTATTTGTAAAAACTTATGTCGTTAAATAAGGTATTAGACATTCGGCAGTCATAAATATAAAACAATCAACCCTATAACTCCATGTATTTGATGAAAAATTGTTATAAGTTTCCACAATACCATCAGATTGTAAAGTGTCTTGTATAAGTTTTATTTTTCAATAAATATACTATATATATAAATATATGTATAATATATATATAAATATATGTATATTTTGTAAAAAGATGTAACCATGCATTTTCAAAATAGCAAGAACTAAATATGAGCTTAGAAAAACCACGTTCAATTAATAACACTAACTTATGAAATATATACCAATATGTAATCTTCACATCTCATAGTATAATTTCATTCAGTTTAGAATAATTTTTAACTGTATTAGCCATGTGTCTAACTTCTACCTGGACTAAGCCATTTAAACGAATATATTTATGTGGTCATATTGAAATAATGCTGCACTGCTAATCTAAAATGTAGTAAATAACGCACTGGTTGGTTTATGAACTGCCGTAAGAACAAAACCAGATTATATACGCCCATAAAATTACATAAGACAGTAAATATTTAAAAAACGCTGTCCGCTTGTAAAATGAAATCGAGTTTACCCCGGTGCGAAGTTATAACCCGAATGGTGCAAATTGTGACCCATAACTGGGAGACATGTTGGCTGCAAAGGAAAATAAAATTTTGAAATCGGTTCGCCACTGGTCGAAAACGAAATGTACGCCACCCAGCCAAAGAGTAAAGACAAAAGAAAAAAAACGGAAAAGCATTTTTACTTAACTCTCATTAAATATTTTTCACTGTTTCTGAATATTGCAATGAAATTTACCTTTTTATTTTCTGTTTTCGTTTTCTAGCTTTTACTTATACTGTTGTTTAATGTTTTCCAGTCTTACCACTAGATTCAATACCGTGCGGTAATAAAAAAAAACTGTTTTTGTTTTACAAAATTTAGAGTTTAGTCTTTGGTCCCAGTCTCATCTGATGTTAGATAATTTCACTCAAGGTAATAATAACCCTAGTAAAGGGAACTAACTCGCGAGTGCAGCTGTTGGAACACACCTATAAGGGTTAGGTTTAGGATTTTCCACGTGGGAATGATAGTAGACATGACAATCATTAGAAAGTGCCTTCCTTGTGAATATATTGTATAAATGAAAAGGTTAAGAAATTTAATATATAAGTATATTGTATTTTCGTTTGCAATTAAACACTGCTGTTAGTAGTGTCTTTAAGTCAACGTATTTCAATGTTGTCTGGGTCATAGCGTTGCAACTGAAAAAATAATTTGAATTATTTTAATACCTAACAACGCGCACAAGTTGAGAATTGTCCGATTTGACCGCAATGGTGAGCTGTACACAAGTGTTTAATAACAATAGGATAAACGTCTCTTGGTAAAAAGTGACCCCGACCCGTCAACAGACGACAAACTGTTATTATTCTCCAATATTTAAGGTCTGCGTTTTAACCTCTAAGTGACGATTATCAGTACATTGACCGCCGTCTTTTTGAGTGTCATATGAGTTCTAATTTGTCAGTTATTTTTCAACAACTATTCAATATCAAAATTTGAAGTGAAGGTATTACAATATGAACTAGTAGATAACTTAAAAAAGAAACACTATTTTCTTGATGTTAGGAGTTTGTTTTTAAGTAAATACAAGAATCAACTGTGTTATATTGCTTTGGGAAAGAAAGTTTATTTCGTCCCAAATAAAGTACTAACTTCCTAAGTTTGGGATTCTGTGTATCTTGTAAAATAATCTTATTTCGTGTTTCCTAGAATTACTTTAGAAAGAATTATGAATATAGCCTATGTGTAAACCTGGAAATTCATTAGAAAAATCTTCAAATTTCTATAGAGAAATTGTTTAGTTCTCTATTTTATTTGCTGTATTTTTAGAACTACTCACCCACATTGGTGAGTCCGTCAAGTTGGAATTTTAACTCACTTCCTAATGTCCATCGATCGTACTAGGGTTAATATGAAATATACACTATAAAGGCTCATTTCATGCAGCTAATAACTAATTACTACTAATTTTTATTGTAACAAAAATAATTTTTATTTTCAAATTTAACTTACACACGAAGTAATCAACATCATTAAATAAGAATTTAGAAATAAATCTCTTACTAGAGCTGTTATGTACGTAGACCTTATCGTCAAACACATTGAACTACTATGTACTTTAATAAAGTATTAATATCGTCTTACTTAAAAACTTATTCAGTTAAACGTTAAAATAAAGAAATTCTAGTTAACAGGGCAATTTTAGTCTAGAATTTTTGTAATATTTTTTTAACATTTTAATTAATCTCTTTGGGTATTGCTAATAATTTTTACTAAACAATAATCAGGTGATATTAAATTACATTAAATAGAAACAAGACAAACGATCACCCCAAAAGAGGCAACACCAAAAAATTGTCCTACAAAATTGGTCGAAGCACGTAGGCACGATGTGTGGGGCTATTTTAAACTCGTAATAACCGTTGTCGACACATGTGTGACGACCATTACCGCATATTACAAAAAAATATATAAGAAAAACAATAAAACAAGGGGACGAGCGCTAAGTGGACCGAATTTAAAATTGATTTTTGCATCTGATGTTATATATTATTTTATAAAATCATATACATAGATGTTTATCTTAGATATGGATTCAAATATTTGTCCGAATTTCGCAGTTTTTTGAATAGAAGAAAATATGGAGTAAAAAGCTTTTTTATGTAATATAATTTTAATTTCTGACTTCAAGTCGTAATGGAGAAAAACGGTATTCACACGAACAGACAAACAGAATAATGAACGACAAAGTACTTTTATAAGGATTCCGATTTTTCCGTTCTCGAAACCCCAAAAAGTAAAGCAAACTAATGAGCACAAATAGGTTATATGAATGAGTCTAATAGATGCAACAGAGAGTCATTTATTTCGTGATTAATAATACGTTATGCTTATTGTGTCGATATATTCAACATTTCCCCATTAGGTATATAATTATCGTTTTTGTTACTACATATTATTACAGTATGCACATAACTTGGATCAATCATAATTCAAATTTTAATTAACACATACATTCTCTTCGTTTCTCGTCGAACGATTCTCGAACAGACATGATGCCTGGCGATCAAATTCTGACTGCATAAAAACTACAAAAACTATTCAGTGCATTGTTCATTAAATGCTATAGATATACATTAATTCTTTAACGCTAGCCTCAGCGTAAATAATCGAGCTCGTTAGCTCTGCAATTAGATTAACACTTAGGTACAACGCGTACCATTGTAAAAAGTTATATGACAAAGTTGTATGTAATAAAAGATCTTGAACCAAATGAGTGAATAAACTTCATATTTAATAAGGCATCTACAATATTCAAAGAAATTTGTAGGCGAAGCTGACTATTTATTGCTATTTTAAAATAATTTATATACCTGAGTTTCGCACAGAAATTTTAGCCCATCAAAAGGTATTTCATATTGTTTTATGTAAAAGATAAAAATAGAAAACCAAAAACTTGGTTATTTGAATTTTTCATATAAATTGTGAGGTTATGTAAAAAGTGTATATATAGAAATTTTAGATCTTTTTATTACCCACAACTTTGCTCTCTCACTATACTTAATTTTTTTCGACAGGACTTGAAGTTTTGCCAGAAATCGAAATAAACCGTTTTTTTTCTCTTAAAAACTGTGTCCCTTCCACTTCCTGACCACAGATCGCCTATAATTTATTTTTCGTTTCATTTTGTTATATTCTCTTCCTTTTCCAATGGGTTTCATCCTACTATTAATTTTTTTGTTTAAAAATTATGAACTCTGGTCTATTTATGATACGTACATATATAAATATTGGTATAGTAAATAAAACTATAATATGAAGTTGTGGACACAGTCTACTAGACCTATTTATTTCGTGGCGGTTGTCAATATCTCTATGTTTAGATGGATATCTACGTTATATATACTGATAATCTTTCCCATTGTACTATCCATCTTCACGCATACGTTCTACTGTCTTGTACATAAAACTCTATAGATGTTATCACTAATTTCCAAAACCATTGTCAAAACTAAAGACATCCACTCAAAAGATTCACCATCCATCATAAAATCTATGATATATTTACACTGAGTGAATGCATTATCACCATTCCTAAATCAGCTATCAACGGACTCTTTTCACTAAAAGGGTGAGGTTCACTATAGAAAAGGTTGACCCCTCATAAAGACTTATCACCTCCTATACAAAATAAGGTTATACTAATCCAAAAATGAGCAATTAATATTATAATTTAGTACCACGACTTAGAGACCACATTCGATTGCCGAAATTCGAGTAGATGGGTCTCCGTCAAAGTTAGCGGTAGTTTTTTCACAACAATCTCTTCTCGGACTTAACTTACGTTATCTCGGCTGCCGTCGCGAGGAATAGAAACCCGCACGTATATAATAAGGACGATATTTCTAAAGAAATTTAAATTCGCCCGCAAAGGTCCCGAGATAGGATTAAAGATTGGGCGAGGAGATGGCCCTTTTGTGGCAGACCCTTAAGAAAACATGTCTTGATATGGAAATATCTTGGACGGGAGTTAATCGAGGAATCATTTGCGGGGGTGATCATTTATCAAGGAAACGGTACATGAATACGTAATTAGTCGGTGAGATTTAAAGACCGTTTGAAATTCTTTGTTGATATTTATTCTGCATGAGATGATTAGTAAAAAAGCGTAGGTACTTGTTTAGAACTCTGACCGAACGTATTTAGATGCGGTAGACCGTGCAGATTCGAGGATAATGGATAATGACTATGGGGTTACTGTGATACCGATATCGCTAAAAATGTCCTCAACAATTGCTTAGGGGATAAGGTCTTGCAAAGTTCTAAAGATTCATTGATCGAAAAAAATGATTAACTTTAATAATATACAATAGTTTTAAATTTTTATGGGGTTTCATTTTTCATCCCATTTTATTTAAAGAGATTAATTCGTTATACGTAATAATACATAAAAAATTAAGTACTATTTAAATATAATACACTTAACTGTCTCGACAATCCTTCCTTAATTTGTAAATCAAACAAAGGAGTCCAAACACTGGACCAAATTCACACTTGGTCCAATATTTGTTTTGACACAAATAACTGGCGGCCATCGGTTCACCAACGTTTTGTGATGTTAATGACTGGTGGCACAATGTGGACACAGATTCCATCTGTCTCATTCTTTGTTGAATTATGAATACTTTAAGTGTACATTGAAGACATAGAAATACCGCATTTGGAAATTTTGGTCGCCATTGTCTCCTACGGCAGAGTGATTAATATCAGTTTCTAAATATATGTTAGTTGAAGGACACACGATAGGCACGAGACTCTTCCCCTAACCTTTTACAACGCAGACGTCACCTCTAAAATTAAAACGCACTTATTCAAACCCGCCACTTAGCCACCTTCCCGTACATACAAAAACTAAAAATATCACAGTCCATTGTGTGACACTCAAAGAAGTTCCATAGGTCATGGCGAGCGAACGCGCATATACCACGTGTCAGGAACACGCCAAACATTTTTTATCTTTAAAAAAATTATAAAAGGCCGCTTGTAACAATGGGGCCTCGGTAGCATCTTTGACAATTATAATATCGCTGACGATTGTAAACGGAAGACCATTAATGTCAGCGGTTGCATAACGAAACTCAACTCTAAAGTGTAGATTAGAATGATTGTAATTGTATAAACACATTAAAAGTTTTAAACCTTTTAGGATTGAAATGATCACGGTAAACGCAAGGGTCATCACAAAAGGCAGATGATAACAATAAGCGTACGTCAATCGTGTGCTGATGCAAATATGTTTTTTTCCAAAATCCCCCTATCTGTTCGTAAAGCGATGGGGTTAATTAATATGTAGAAAACACAATTAAAATTAAGATCCCTTTTAGAGTCGGCACGAGGTCACGACTTACTGTCACCATTAGAATCATACTTGTTTTGACAATAAGCTACTATTTTGAATGCGGTTATAAAAGTTAAATAGATTTATGGAACTGTGCTCTTTTGTTTCTGGTTATCAATTTATTTTATAGTAGCGGGGCCCTCATGGCTTATTGAAAATGGTTTGACAGCTCACTCGAAAGGGGTTAATATGAACGTTTAGGATAAACTCAATAAGCAAACAACTGGTGTCGTAGGAGAACCTGCTATTGACATTTCTCTGATAGCGCAATTGTATTTATATGACGTCAATACAATATGACGTTGACGCTTTTAGAGTAAATTAACTACACTTGTAGATAATATCATGTTTTAATCTTCATAATAATATATCAATAATAATTTTAGTCATAAAATATAATTTGAAAATATTTAAGCATTCAGTTGATTTAATTAATATACTTTTTGTGTATCTATTTTACTCTTTAACAACTTAAATACCTGTACTCAAATAATAGCTTTTATTTAATTTATGGTAGACATTCTATTATTTGATGTATCTACAATGGTGTTTTTTTCTATTTCACACAATATCACAGTCAGCTTGCCTAAGTTGAACTTAAAAAGCAGAAGCAAATTCATTTTTATATGAAATGTGAATTATATAAAGGTATCAAGAAAACTAAATTGGATTTAATAACAGAATATTTGTTATTCATATAAAAAAAAACTTTTCGTATATTAATATTATAAAGTGGACAAGTTTGTTTGAATGATTTAATCTTAGAAACTACCAGTCGGATATCAAACAATTTTCTTATCTTTGATAGAGGAACCATTAAGTAAGGCTTTAGGTTATTTAAAATTATGCTACCATCAATAGGAGCAAAGCTGTATTCGAAAAAGATACAAAAACGGACAAAACTTATTAAACAATGTAAAGTTCAATGTGAACGAAGGTACGCGAATGCAGCTATAACTAGTTTACTGTATGCCATATATTAGTTTCTTCTCTAAATAATATTCATGAAAAGTGGGTTTAGGCAACTTTGTAATAACAAAGTAGTTGACAGTATGCGGGTTGAAAATGTTTAACGGTGCACGGTTTTCGGATTTAAGAAATATCCTTTTGTTGTGCAACGGTTTAATACAAAAGTGTCAAATGACAGCGCATCTGCTCTCACAAAGGGTTAGCTCCGTCGGATAGATTATTTCTCGAACCCACCCCCGCAAGATTGCTCGCTTATACAGATGTTCCGAGATTCCTTTTCTAATTGTATCAGAAAACGGTTTTGAGATTAGTAAATTGAGTTTTAAAGTATTAGGAGTGTTAACAAAAATAGACAGTATTTTTTAACGAAAACGAACCAAATGTCATGTTTTTACATCGTATTGCAACTTTATAGAATATTAAAAGGTTAGAATTTTTTATTTATTTTAATTACTGTTAATCTTAATTGAATTTAACTATAGCATTCTTGATTACATAAGCTATCCGAAAGTTACAATAATGAGAACAAAACATAACAGAAAAAGACACGTATAAAAATACCTAACGTGATTTCTCCTAATCCCAAAATGGATAGATATACGATGACGTCAGCATTACGCAACTTCTAAAAGTGGTATTGTACAACATCTTGCATGATCGGACAAAGGCGAACAAAGTAAAGATAAAATTGTCTCCACGGGCCAAATCCTTTGATGCCGTCATTCGCTGCAGAAACCATTAATAAAATACTAAATACCGAAGCGTGAAAAGGCGATGACGTAAAACTCGAAATCAAAAAGAATTTATCGGATGCACGTGTCTTTTCCTTATTTGGTCTAACTGTAGTCGCTGCGATTTTAGACAATGAAGGCTCAATTAATTTAAGATAGTTGATATGGGCTTAGATTTTTTTTAATTTTAGGATTTTGCTTAAGATCAGCTATGTTAGAAACACTGAAATACATAAGGAAGCAAGTTTGAAATATACCTTATAGGAAAGGTTAAATACTTACCACTATGCATGGTATTGGACTCTGCGTCAGCAACTTCTGTTCTTGATTTCTTTTGGTCCTCAGGTGAGCCTGAAGTGTCCATGTGTTCTTGCTTTATTTTAGGTTTGATATCTTCGTCTGGGGAACTTGATGGCATCGGAGACGTTGATGCCCTTCTTTTAGGTGTTGATGTTTGCGCATCAGCTTCTAAATGGAAAGGTATACTATTTAATTTAATAAACCTTTAACCTTTAATTGTAAAACTAACTTTGTTACTATAGCTGTTTTCTATATTTTAATTGAAATTCAATTATCATGATTAGTATGTTTTCTCGTAGTAAATGACTAAAGGTTTGCGTAGCGCGCTCTTAGGCTATTTCTTAACCAGTCAGTGACTATAAGTGGGACAAAAGCAGACTCTAGTCTTTAGTATTAAGAAAAAAATACATCGTTTTATTGGATAGTTCTGATAATTCTCACCATGTGAATCTCACATCACCCTTTCGTAACCTGACATTAATACTACTAGTATTATTAGAAAGAAGATGTGTATGTATTTTCTCCACTTTAAGCAAATGGAAAAGAAGGTATCTAATGAATATCAACTTTTTTCACAAATAATTAAAAATATAAAGACCATCTTCAACAATACAGATGCCGAAGATAACGAAAATATGGTAGTATTGAAATACTTAATATGTATTTTCAATTATACCCACCGTGCAATAGCCTCTTGGGTGTACTTGAAGCTCCACCATCTTCTAAAAGATCTGGTGGAGCGATAGAAGGGCTCGCCAGCGGCGGAGTATGCACTCTACTGCTTGGTGGCCTTCTAGCAGTGAGAAGTGAAGGTCTGCGTCCACTGGAATTGCCAGTAGAAACCTGTCCAGGCCGCGAGCCATCCTCTTGATCGGAGTTAGGACCTACGAATATTTTCTCCTTTAACATTTCACTTTATAAACAGAAATTATGTAAGAGTTTTCAGTATGTTATCATTCATTTAGTTTACCATTGTATGCTTGTTATAAAACATATATAAATGAAGTAATTAATTTATTATTGCTAAGATTTAGGTATTTATGAAAACCTTTCTTAAGCCTTGTGATGAAGGAGTTAACCAAGTAACATGCATTTGAATGTGATGTCTTTTGTTTTTATGTTGTCCGTTGTTACTAATTACTTACTATTTTTCGGTGTTTTGCTGATTTACGGTGAATATGGCCAAAGTAAAATACAATATAACTGAATTAAATATACAGCATCTGTGGATGGTTTACCATCAGTTGCTTACTATTATACCTAATATATAATCAAGTTCAAAAATAAATAGCTGTACCCCAAACTGTACAAACAATATTCATAATATATAATAAACGCTTTAAAAATGATACGTTGTATATATCCGGACACGAACGAGTTCGTAAACATTTATTTCCCATATATCTACAATATCAAAAGTCTGTAGAGTTTTCTCCCTCTTTCTTAGTACCTAGGGTATAAGGATACTTCTTAGTATGTAAGTTTGAAGTGAGATGTAAAAGATCATTAGAACGGTTCTCAATGGAAAATAGTCCTTTTTGAATAACGTCATTTTAAACTGCATCTGACTTATCAAGGATTGTCCAAATATTGTCCTATGTTTCGATAAAAAATATACACAATAGTTAGTCCTAAGTATGTCAGATATTTTCAAAACTTACCAGCGCTATAGCAGTGATAGGATGTCAGCTCTTTATCGCATGATGACACTTTATGCTGGATGAATCTGACAATGTCTGCAAGGGCGAAGGCTCTACGACAAGCGCCGCATGTTAGTGTGTCGGCCGGGACTCCTGGTGTTGGAGATCCACCGCCTTCCGCCGCACTGTCCGCATCCGCTGAGTAAATAAATCGAGCACATATAATTGACCATCATCGGTAACGAGATTATAAACTACGTTTGGTATATCATACTAAATGTGAAAGTGAGTTTGCTTGTTACGCTTTCACGCCTCAACCACTGATACGATTGTGATAAATTTTGGTTCAGAGATAGGTGGGATTCTGGAGACGGAGACAGGCTACTTTTTCTCGCGATAAACTTATTGGAAGTGGGGTAAACAGAGAAATAAACTTTGTATGAAACTTATTACCTTATCCGATTTGTGTGACACATTTAATAGTAATGCGAGCGATGATACACGTAAAATTTAGTAAAAAAATTAACTGTAATTTGTCAGTGCAATCTGTGTAGTTTGTATACATGTCTGAATATTATATCAAATTTAATACAATAAAGTATATTTCGTGGATAAGAGCAAATAGAAAACATATGTTTTAACATGTCTATGTTAGGTGTTCATTTAGCATTTACTATAGCAATATTTTATTTAATAACTTAGTATATTATTTAGATTCTAAAAAACCATTTTATTTACTATTACAACTAATTAATATTTGCATGATCACATTATAAGGAAATAATTGAATATTTCATAATTATATTATATACCTATAATTGCTATCCTGAGAATGAGACGTTTCATTAGAAATAAGAATTTTCGGTATCCTTAAATTATTTTTTCGAAATCAAAGGAAATAATTTCATGAGTACAAAGTACGTTATTTGAAAGAAAATTAAAAGTATGTTTCGTATATACCTAATTGTATTAAATGGATTTTAAAGTGCAAAATTTTTTTTAGTGTTTTATTATTTTTACAACCTAGCATAAGTTGAGAAAAAAAATGTTTTTTCTTTCTTGTTATTGATTGGAGTATTTTATCCCGAAAAACATATCAGTCACATCGTACGATGACCAAGTACTTATTTACCGTCAGGAAATAAATTAGAATAAACCTAAGTAACATTAAGTTACATTCATAGAAGACTTAACTAATTTGAAAATCAGTTTTTAAAGAACAGAATTTTCAAAGTAATAGAGGTTTTTGCTGTCAAGAAGACTTTGATTTCACAATCGTTAACGACTAGGTAATAATAGTATTCTATGACTCCTCATATATGAGTGTCACTACACCACACGTTCTTTTAATATCTGTGACTTGAAACATTTATCGCCTGACTTTAAAACATTTTCATTAATTATTACACCTATTCAATTTAATTTTAACTAACTAATACTATCATGAAAAATCAGAAGCACTTTTAATTCTCATATGATTTTTAATTACTACAAAGTATCCGACTCGAAACAAATGCCTTTATAAATAATGACTATCTAATTCGTATAACGAGAACTCAACAGTTCATTTGCACAGCTGACGAAGAAAATAAATTTTGACACACTTTCATGTATCGTATATTTTGACAGTTTCACAACATTCGTTGAACATATGGACAATGAGGTCGCATTCATCCCTTTAAGTGTAAAATGACTGTTAATTAGTATCCAGTGTTCACGGTGTGGAGCCAGTTGTAGGAATGACCACTTATATCTATACAAAGCAATAATGGGTACAGCTTTGCGGTGTCAGTTCCCCGAGGAACTCGATAGCAATTTCACCGCAAGAAAGTTATCTGTATCAACATATGTCTAGAAGGTATTGTGTCATTTAAAAATAGTTTGCAATCAGTATGCAGGTGTTACGTTTTTCACTAAACTACACATAAATATATATAAAATACTAGCCGTGCTTGCGACTTCGTTCGCGTCGAAATAAAAAATATTTAACAATTTTTGCTCGTTTTTGTAACATTTTTCAATACAGTTTTGATCTTATTGTTGGCAGCTTTTGCTCTAGCTTTATAATATTATTATATAGGTAACAAAGATTATCATTGTTAGCTTTCGTATGATACGAATTTATAAGTATCAAACGGTTAGACAAAGATCTTTCCGAGTGAAAGTGCAAAGCTAACATTACACCAGCCCACGAGGTGTTGACAAGCTTAAACACCAGAAATCTACAATTTGCATATTTCCACATATATATATAATGGTATAACAAGAAGAAAATATCTCATAGCGGTCAGGCTTACTCACAATATTTTTTCCGTAGTCGAACCTAATAGCTCTTGAAATAATTAATTTACATGTCGACTTGATAATAATGATATGTAGTGGTTTGTTGATACATTTCAACATCAATTCATCAAGTCATCACCAAGTACTGTAGGTTCGAATGCCACACAGGACAATAATTTGTTATCCACATACCATACGCAAATGCTATTAAAAACATCACATCAAATTGTATAGGTCTTATCACCCTTCCAGGTGTTTTTAACATAACATATCATTGAACAATGGGGATCATATTTTTCACATAACAAGCAATTTTATTTTTGCTCCTCTTTGATACAAGGCGATTATACTTTTAGTTAACACGGATTTAATCTTAAAGAAAAATACGATAAATCGGTAACAATTAAAATTATCGTATTATATAGCTTTGAAAATTAAACAGATTTATTTTCAACTATCAACCAATTTGATTATTGATTGACACTACAAGCAGTTAAATTGCCCAATAAATAAGCCGGCGTAGAGCGACGCCTTAGAATTATAAGGCCGCTTTCACATTCAACTGGCACAATTGGCCGGCACATCAAAGCAGGGTTCGCGAGCTAATTTCACATAAGTACTGTGCAGACGCCCTTAAATTCCGCCCGTTATTATTATTTTTCCTTCGAATTCATTGTGAAGAAATGTAGGCCGCGCTTAATGTATACAGAGGGGGGAGGGGGGGTTATTGAAACCCGAGTACTAAATTAATATAGCGAAAAAACTACGTGATTCGGCCGCTCTGTTTACATTGCCTCACCTCAGTTTGTTTAAGGGGTACCTATATTATGTATATTGATGTTAATTTTTTAAAGATTTGATCAGACTGTGTTAGCTCGTGGCAAATGGTTTTTGTGCGTTTCCTTCCGATGATTTGATACGAGTTCCTTATTTGTTTCCATTCGCTTTTTATGTGACGACCCTAACTGTATGGCTTTTGATAATTAATTACCGACAAACTTAATAAACAATGTTGTTCGCTTAAAATGCAGTTTTAGAATGGTATTACATTACTCTTTCTTCTGCTATTTATATTTTATGTTTAGCTTAGTTAAAACTATTACAATAAGACAATAATTAGGTGATAATACAGTTAACTTTAAACGTATTTAAAATTATCCATTTTTTGATAACATTTTACAAGCTGTGCCTGCTACTTTATTTAATGTTGTTGTGGAAATAAAAATAATTTAACAATTTTTGTCTGTTTTTTTATTTTATTGTGCACAGCTTTCTCCAATGATTACTCTATAAAATTCGATTTTTTATTAATACGACTGATTACTAGATTAGCGCGTTGAAACAAACAAATTCTTCCGCGTTATAATATTATATTTTATAATAGAACTAGGTGACCCGGAAAATGTTCAGCCCTTTTCGGTAGTTAATCACTTGACCATAACGCCATCTATCACATCATGGAGTCGATTTTAATTCTATCAGTAAAGTCGTTCAGGAGTTACACGATCACCAACCGATGTAAAAAATTTTTTTTATATAGAGGTAAAGTTAGCGTCATAAAATAATATTATTTTTAAATATACCATAACTATATGCTCATTATAGAATAAAAAACGTAAAGAGATACATTCAGTTGGTTAGTTTGGATTGCGACGGTACCAAATATTTCACAAAATTGATTATAGTTTTAACTAAAACCTACGAACTGCATAAAAATAAAAGTCACATTGCATTGCAAGTACTGATAAATCAACATACAATAATTGTTATTTAATTATCAACTACTTTGGAAGGATAAGAACGTCTGCATATATCTAATTATTACCTCTATACACTGTGAAAGATCACTGTCTACAAACACGTGAGTACAACCGTACTCTCTATAAAGACAATTTAAATAGATTTTCTGTTCAATATTTCTTTCCATAATCTAAACTTATTTACGTGTAAATGCCGTGTGTACTTTTACGGGTCAAATCGCTGACCACACCCCCCGACACGTGACTGGACAGTGGTCAAACACATGCGCTCTACGAACATGGATTTACACCAACTAGACGAATTCATTTTCATTTCACCCTGAACTGATTTATTGGTTTTGTTCAATTTTATTGAGGGCGGTGTAAACGATCGTTTACACGAAGTTGTTCAGATCGACCGTGGTAAATTTATAAGCAATAGTTATGTTATATGGCTTGTAGGAGTTAAAGGATACTCATTTTATTGATAAATGATTTGAGATTTCGAATGTTTTTAATATTTTATTATATAATTTATTGTTGTGTTTTATTTCAGTTATTGATTGCTATTTATATTAAACTTGTGTCATATGAGAGTTTAAAAGCTTATTGCTTAGTATTTCATTGTAACTAAGCGAAGAATATTTTATGAAACTTTGTATGTAAATGGCAAGTGAAGAAGTTAAGATTTGTTGGAAGTTTGTGAATAGTACTTCGATTTTACATTACGATGCGAATTGACGATGTGTTTATTTGTATTTTTAATAGTTTCATCGTTTGACTTTAATCTCTTGCAATGTTAAGATACCGTCATAGTTGATAATTCGCATAGAGAAATTAGTACTCAAATGTATTTGTGAAAACACCTCCATAAGTCATTGGAGAGATTTCAACTAGATTTTATTTGTTGAGCAATCAGATACAGTAATATAAAATACTATTATGCTACCTGAATGCGTGTTTCGCCCAAAAACTTAGTCTCGATCACCTTGATTGACGCAATATTCAAACATTGTACCATTTAGTCGTTATTGCTATAAAAATTGATTGACAGTAATATTAATTCATCGTTTTCTTTAAAAGCATAAATAATCAATAATGTAGTAAATTATGAATATAATTAATGTAATAATTAAGTAAAATGTATTACATTAAAACTTCCAAATATACGTGAAAACTTAAATCATACTTGAAACCTCTGATGAAACTTTATGAAAAGTTCTATTTATACTGATAAATATATATTATAAAGAGGAAAGATTTGTTTTTTTTTTTTGTAACGAATGAAATCAAGAATTACTGCACCGAATTCAAAAATTCTTTCATCATTAGAATACTACATTAGCCCTGAGTAACATAGGCTATAAAATATTAGTTTTTGAAACTGATTAAGTAAAATTTTAATTCCAGGCCAACGGAATCGCGGACGCAGCAAGTAATATAAACAGTGGCATATGTCTGTAGTCTTCTTAATGTTAATAACTCTATTTTAATTTAATTTTGCTCACAAATATCAAACAAAAGTTATCGTATAGAAAATAAGAATTGCTTTCAAATAAAACCTAAACAGTTCAGCCAAATCGTAAAACCGATACTAACTTCGGGTGGACTTTATTTTTGGCTTATTGAAAACACGTCTAACTGTGGATAGGTTGACACCTCAGGTGACGGTGTAGGGGGAGCCACCCTAGAAAGGACTGAAGGACCGAAAAGTTTAAATTAGCTCGTTACCACACACGGAGTAACATGCCAGTTATATCAGAGTTTTGTTTTTTCGCTACAGAAAAGGTCAAACCACGACACGGTACACGAGAATCAAAGTAACTTCTATGTTACGACAAAGTTTCTAGTTGGTCGTTGCATAAATTAATAATTACATTTTGTCAGGTCGCCGTCACAATCAGTACCAGTGTGCGTTATTTCTAATGTTTAATTTTTAACAAAATTAGATAATTTTATTTTGATAGAACTTAAATGTATTAGAATACAGATCTCATTTTAAACAGTAGTATGAGGAAAAATAGTGACAATTATAAACGTTCTATTTTTAAGGATTTTTTTTCAATAGTAGCCAATTCTTTGTACTATTAAATCTAAAGAACCGTTAATTAGTTGCCCTACTATGTAATATAACATTTTCGAGACATCTTAACAAGTTTTTGTCAGAATGTTGTAATAAATATAAATATATTTTAACAGTTTAGTTTCATAAGTTTCATGAACGATTTTCCTATCAGCCTTGTTCTTGGTTTACTCCATTAGTAAGTGATGCAAATCATTAATTTCTGAGAGAATGCTCTGACAGAAGCCTTAGATAGATTACATAAGTAAAACAAACTTAAATGTTATGTACTAAAACTTAATTTACAAAAAATATACATTACATTGTTTTATAGCAAATCAATTGTACTTATTAAATTTAAAGTATTTTATTTCATGTTTCTGCCAATTTACACAAAACTATATTCATATCATAAAGCAGAAAAGTTTGTTTAAACGCGCTTACGTTAGGAACTACCAGTCCGATTTAAAAAAATATATTTGGATTTGATAGAGCAATCGTTGTGGAAGGCTTTAGGCTATTTAACATCACGTTACTACCAATAGGAGCGGGGTTGTATTTAAAAAGTAACAAAAATAGGAAATATATCTAATAATTTTTAGTTCCATACTAACAAATTCGCAGGTACAGAGTGAATTATACATGTATAAATGAATTTCGGCTATTTTGTTTTCAGACAGACAGACATGACGGAGAATTTTGTTTTGTAGTTTGCAGTGATATGAGATATTTCAATTCGTAAGTCCGCTACAAATATGATTGATTATACAGTGTAACTTATAATGCAGTGTGCTGAACAATGAAAACCTCGTCTCTGACCACCGTGTCAAATATTAATTGGCAGGGCTTCGCCGTCACCCCAACGGTGACGGTCATACAAGTATAACGTTTTTCACAATCAATACAATGTAAAAATAATAAGAATCGCTGTTATTTGCCGCGGGGGTGTAGTATTGTTGTAGAATATTATTATGATTTTTGGATTGCGGGTTCATTTTTGGGGTGATTTAGGGACGCGATCACGTGTTGTATGGAATGTACTGTATATTTGTTTCAATATAACATAATTAGTGTAAATAAAATTTTGAAACAACTTTACAACCTTACATGCAATAAGTTACATACAACAATGTCCACAGTACATTAACAAACCATTTATGAGTATTCATAATGCAGTCAATGTAAAATAGGTATATCAATTGTTTCACTGTTACATCGGTGAGACAGAGGTGTAGCAAGATTTCTCATAAGTGTCATAATTATAATAAGTTAATAGATAATATAAATTATCAAAAGATAAGTTATCACATATCAGACCTTAGTGTACCTAAACTAGTCTCAGTGTTTAAAACACTTTTAAATTGCATAAGTCATGCTGAAGGTATGATGGTCCAATGGTAGAGTGTTGAAACACTGCATCGAATTTTACCATCGATTGGAGTTTTCGGTGAAGGTCGGGATAAAAGCGTGGTAGGATGGTAGATAATAAACTACCACCAATCAAGTTAAAATCTACCGCTTAACTTTTTTAACGGTACTTGACTTAACTTTTTTTCTTAATATTTTACGTCTTCTCATTTACGTTAAAACGACATCTTAATGGCGATAATACTTTAGCAATTGCATGGAAAGAGACAAGTCCAATATTATTACTATAAATCCTTGTCCTTACATGAAAGTGAGTTTGTCAGTTTGTTACGCTTTCACGCCTAAACCACTGAATCGATTATGATGAATTTTAGTATAGAGATAGATGGGAACCTGGAAACCCTGATAGGCTCCTTTTTCTCGGGAAAACCTTATTGCAAGTAAGGAAATGAGAGGAATAAGTTTTGTATGAAACTTTTTATCGCGTCATTCGATTTGTTAGACAAAATCAATATTAAAGCCAGCAAAGCCGCACGTAAAACCTAGTTATAGAATAAATGCTTGAATGAATTGGGTAGGTAATACATGTTTCACATTACGATTTGCATCTTTGTTTCTTTTGCGAACCACCCCTTGGCGTGGAACTTACTACCTGCGTAAATTTTCCAGATTCATATAAGATCGGTGTCTTTAAACGAATAGTGAATCTGTTCTTACTGAACGAACGCGCCACATCTTCGGCCTTCACTTTCCATTAGATGTAACTAAGCCCAAGCGTCGTACAGTCAATTTATAAAAACACTATAAACAATTATTACAAAACGTGTCTTCAATTATATTAGAAGGTATGAACAAAAAAAATAATTGTGGCGGTCTTTGTCAGCTAGTTGTTCATTGCCTCAAGTTGGCGGAAACGGACATTTAGCATAAAAGGGTTAAGTTAAAAGCCTAGTGCCGGAAAATTATGATTTAGTTCTATTAATTTACTAGTTTTTAAGTTCGGCTTCGCTCGCGTTATATTGATTTTGTCAAACAAATCGGATGAGGCAATAAAAAGTTCCATACACAGTTTATCCCATTATTTACCCCACTTCTAACAATGTTTTCGAGAGAAAAAGTAGCATCTATCTCTATACCAAAATTAATCACATTTAGCGGCTTAGGCGTGAAAGCGTAACAAAATACAAACTTTCTTTCGCATTTATAATATTAGTACGGATATTCAGATGCATTTAATACTTCTGACCGCACAAATTATAATAAATAAGGTACAGTTCAGTATATTTTTGCTAACAAATGTCTTTCACTGTTATAAATTTGTTCTCTTTATAACATTTGCCTTCTACTTATTTGGACAAATATGTAGATATATATAGATGAGTTTGAATTTAGAGTTAAATAGACCCAAACATATTTTATTTTGGCAAATAAACAAAGGTTTGGCACAACCTAAAAACTTCATAAAAAGGCGAGCCATAAAGAAGTAGGTAATTAATAAGCTAGTGAAAGAACATACCACCATATTGGAAACACCACGCCCATCGAGACAGTTTTGCCTCGCCATTCAAGCTCAGAAGGCGGGTTGTGTCAACAGCTAGCTAATGACGTCACACTTCTCTCAACATGGCCACTCGGCTACCCTTGCTTTTTCACCTATAATTACACTTAGCAAAAGGAACCGGAGAGTTTGCGCCATGTACTTCAAAACAAAACTTAATACATAAGCATTTTCAATACGCTTGTATATTCTATATAAATAGATTTACGTTTCATATATAACTCCTGGACCCTAATAATAAAACAAATGAAATTTCGTAAAAAATTTCGTAAAATTATGAAACAGTTCTTGATGTTGATAGTAATTAATATTATTAAATTATTTTTAATTTTTTTATAATAAGTTCAAAATTTGTTATAAAAATATCCATTACATAAATTGATGGGAAAGTTTCATGAATTAAAAGTTCTGAGTTTAACAAAGTCGCTTACCTTTTAAGGTATCGGGGATATCACATGTGCATCGGATCAATGGTTGTCATGAAATAAGTTCTTGTAAAACAACGAACATCTCAATAATAAATCGAAAATGCAATCAGTAGCGGCTAATATAAAACACCTAACATTTATCAGATTAAAGGACCTTCCTATAAAATAGGATTACCTCTTAAGGGTACGCTTCTCGCCCACCGATAGCTAATCAAATTATCCGACGTAATTCCGAGCGACAAAAACGGCTGATTATCTACCATCTTGTTTTTTTTTCTACTCCAGGGATCTAAAGGGATCACTGTCCGATGTCGAATTTGTTGTTTATTTCGCTCGAAAACATCACTTATTTGTTATAAACGCATTCCTTGCCGTATCTACTTTGTATTTGCTTAATTTTAAATTTATTAATATACTATGCATATTGATTCATCAAATTAAACAAATTTAAATAGGTATGTGGCAAGATAACACTATCCCAGATTCCCAGTACTCACAGTATTTATATCGTTGGATTTCATTTGTATTGTAAAATATATAACACATCTTTTTTACTAGTTTTTTATTATATGGTTTGATTTTTTAAAATTTTTGTGTAATGAGCTCGGTACTTGCATTAAAATACATTAATTTGAAATTGCAAATGTACAAAAAGATCAAATAACTTTACACAAACATGGTACATTATTTGGCAATCAAGAATTTGATCGGAAAACCGAACAAGTCGAATTTGAACCTTATTTATATCCATAATTGAGACAGGCTATCCACTTAGTTAAAATCATTATCATATTAACGGTATAAGAAATCGTCTAAATTAATAAAAAAAAAAGAATTAAATCAAGTTAACTTCTACAAGGAACTTACAATTTATTCGTTTAATAAATATTTGGCCAACATTGGATCATATTTCATGTACCGACTGTTTCTCTTAACACGTCACAGGTAAATAAGAAACCCCTTGAGATTGCCAATAAAAAAACCGACCACGACAATGGCTGATTAAATTAAGGGTCAGTAATCGTGTTACCGACATCCAATACTGGGCCAAATATTCGAAATAACAAGAGAAAAACATTGGCCTCCAGTGTATTGGGCCGTTCGTTAGAGGGATTTGAATTTTTTTTCTTTCTCTGTTTTTTAACAATTTTCGCTTTAGGTGCGTAACTGGATACATTTGGGGATCACGATGGACAGCCCTTAATAGAAAAATGCTCGTTATATAAATTGAAAATGAAAATTTATATTGTCAATTTTTCGACCGGCATCAACATCGGTTCTGTCGAAAATTTGTTAAACGAATATAGACTCTGTTGCGATATGGGATAGTCCATTTACCAGAAAATTATGGAAATTGATAGCTTATAATAACAATGTTAAGTAAAAATATTATTTGATCGATGGCAATTAGATAGTAAATAGAATTAAAAACACAATCTGAAAACAACGGTGATCATTAAGAAATCTGAAGCCACGGACGATCATTCTTGTCATGACCGCCTGAAAGCGACGGTAACGTGTCAGATATACCTCAATTTCTTTCAATGATCTAGGTTTATTACCATTGCCAGTGTAGTTCTTATGGCCTAGATGTAAGTAACCCTATAATATACTATTCAAATATTAATAAACTTTTGGAACTTTAATAAAAAAAAAATACTATATACATACGTCTCACAGCCGTCTTCCGATCTGGGTTTTGTGACCTCTACCGAGTGTTCAAAAGAATGTCAATAACAGTAACGACAACAAATATGTTGCCATCTACGTAAAGCAATAATTAAAAGGAAATTTTAATACACTTTCTTAATAATAAAACTTTTATGCAATTCCATCAAATTTATAATTATTATTTAACTAGTTCTACCTGCGATTTCACAATTAGAATTAAAAGTTATTATTTATCTCTGGCTCGAGGACGGTCGTTTTTCTGCATGAAAAGCAGGTACTCTATGCCCTTTTTTGTACCTCTGATAACGTAAAATGGAATAGAGTAACAAACAAACTCACATTCGCATCTATAATATTTGATAGGATTTGTCACCTACTTTTGATAGCTAATAAACAAGATTTCAAAAAGCAATCTAAATTCAAAAGCTTTCGGTAGTATTACGTGTCATTTTTATTTTCATGCCACTATGGCGCCAAAAAATTATTAAAATAAAATACCAAGCAGGTGAGTCACTACTAAGGTTGAACCAAGTAACTTTTTTTGACGTAAAATCGAGCCGCTTGCCGTGACGTCAAACGGTATAACCCTGTCTTATGCAGTCATGTCCTCTCTATGACACCTCTCTGGACTCCCTTGGGTACGTACTCGCGTATTATACACTTCATGATTTCTTTGTGTGAGATACATACTATTATTATTTTACTCCATATTTTCTTTATTATTTTGTATTAATTATAAATTCGAATACTTATGAACTTAAATATTGCACTTCTGCTGAGCGTTCTGCTATAGTCAACTTTTCTTTTTAAATTCATTTATGGATCTCGCGTCTGGACAGGCTACCAGACGTTTAGGTATGTCAGACTTGACTAGTTCGATCCAGCAATATTCAGTAAAACCATCTCCCCTTACCTACTTGCTAGGAGACAGGGAAATAATTCCAGAGTCCCTACTTCTCTAAGTATTGTATGGCTCCAGAAAGATATTATAAAGTCTACATTAATATTTTTCAAAGATGTCAGCATATCATAAGTCAGGTAAAGAGTAAAAGTAAAAGTCATATCAAGTCGTTGGAAAGCATTTTTCTTGTTCATTTGTTTGTATATGTACATTTAGTATATCAAATAAGGTTATGTGATTAAAAACGCAAATTTGCGTTATTACACAGTTTAAAGCGATATGTCCAAGATAACCGTAGGTATGTTACAAATAATGTGCACAATATTGTGAACACCTTCTTACTCAAGATATTTGTCAACGTAGAGTGTCAATAAAAATGCCACACTGGACTGTATGCCACTACACTACGCTTCAGTAGTGACGTTCCTTTGATAAGCGATATATCGATAAAAAATTAAGGATAAGACAAAATTATCCGTCTTTCATAATGATTAATTACTTTCGGGTTTTTCTACGTTTTAAGTCTGATTAACTTTTCAATACTCGTAGGAGTCTATAAGTGTTTTTATATTTTACTGAGGGTATTTCAGAATATATATAACACTAAGAAATACTCCTAGTTATTTTCGCTTTGGCGATAAAAAGTTAACGAGGAGAGAAAATTATAATTATCCTTCTTTAATAATGAGTAATAATTTTGTTTTTCTCTACTTTAAATAGGGACATAAATTTATTCAAATAAAACTCAAATATTTACAGTTATTTTTGCAAATTGTAATATTAGACAAATACCAGAAGAGCTACGAAGAATAAAATTATAAATACCTCATTTACATCCCTCTTTTTCTCCTGATAAAGCTAGCCCGCTATATCGAAGGAGGTAAAAGATTAGATTTAACTAAGGCCATGAAAAAATTATTGTATATACGAATTTACAGCATTCTATTATTAGTATTTGCATATAGTATTTGCAAAACAAGAACGTCAAAACTGTTGATATAACATATCTCTAGAATACTAAACTTCCATCAACGGCTTAGTTGTATACATGTGTATCTCGCGTAGATATATTGGGTTTTATGTTTGTAAATAAAATTATTATTTTGTTCATTTAGAAATTAGAACACACAATTATTATTCCCATAACAAATTTTACCATCCTATATCATTCCACTAGGTGTTAAATGAAAAAAACATTGAAATTGGTATAGAAGCCGAAATTTCATCGTGTCTGTAGGTACTTAGATTTGAGCTGTAGTAATATTTTTATTTACCATTGATTTAAAAAAGCATTTCGAGAAATCATTTCTTAAACGATGCTTACAAAATCCAAATTTAACTTTAAGAATATTATTTTTGGTGATAATAACTCAAGTAGGATATTGCCTCTTACGTATATAGATTATGTCAAATTTATATCATATCTGTTAATAAATAAGTCTCGTATGAACACATTGAAAAAACAAGTAACGATAAATCGTTTACCGATAAACTCGGACAGCACTAGTACAATACCCGTTACGACAGACACTTAACCCCTAATCCTTGGAGCGGCAGCAGTTTTATCTGTGGCACAGCCATTTATAGCAAAAATCTTAATTCCACCGAGGCAGTGTCGTTAACTGCCGGCCAGTAATTATTGCCAGGAACTGTATTTATTACATCGAGTGTTTAGATCATTGTTTCTATCACCGCTACGGTACTGCTGATAATAACATCGTATAGTTTCCATTTATACAGTTGGATAGACCATTTGTTTCCTCTTTAAAATGAATGATTTAAAATTATAATTTTCATTCATATTAAGTAATGTTAATGCTGTAAGCAATATTAAGTATTGTAAGTTCATACCACTGAACTATCATCGCTTCAAAAATCTATATTTTATATATTAATATACATTTTAAAATCTCGGTCGTCAAAACTTTCAGGGCATTCTATTTTGTCAATTGTGGTAAATATGTGTAAGAAAGTTCTCTAATGTTACCAGTACATTTGTATAGCTAAATCGCATCGTCAGTTACTTGTGAGGCCAGTAAACTATAACGATGACTGCATTATAAGAGTTACAGTCAACTTGAATCTGTTTCCTAAGGCCATTTCGCCGGGAATATTCTATTAAGATGTGGCAAATATCCTCTATAAAACCATATGCGACACACTTTATGTTAGACTGGACCCATTATGGAGACAAAATTGTTTGCTCGTAAATGACTAGAACGTAACCAAGATGCTATTACATCTTCTCTGATTAAAGAACAGTTTTGATCGAGGTGGTTTATAGTTTAGATTAAATAGATTTGTAGCATTTACTTTTTCCACAAAATATCATGTTAAAGTACATCCTCCAGGGTCCGGCATTTTCAATTAATTAATTTTAGAAAGTCAGTAGGTACTACTTCGTCAAATGGCGTTTCTTTGTCTGCCTATTTAATTACTTTTGATCCTTGTAAATAAAATGACTTCCACTTTAATAAAAGCTTTGAAAATATGTATGTATATGTGAAGGCAATTCAACTTCTACTAGAGATTTCGTTTGATTCGTTCCAGTAAAACACAGAGTAATAAATTTATATTTTATATCATAAAGCGGAAAAGTTTGTTTGTTTGAACGCGTTAATCTTAGGGACTATCAGTATGATTTCTCAAATTCTTTATTTATTCAATAGAACAATCATTGAAGAGGGTAGTAGGTTATTTAACATTACGCTACCATTAATAAGAGCAAAGCTGTATTAAAAAAAAGATACAAAATCGGACACAAATGTAAAATAAAATATTTGTACACGCGAACGAAGTCGCGAAAATACTTATTCCTTCATAAAAATCCTGTATATTTGTCTTTAAAAGGTGTAGGCGTCACGGAGCACAACTTTTTCTTTTTTTGTGTGTCGGGTATATAATCTTCGCATTTATTATGACCGATTACGATGCATCATATTTTTTCTACCGTCAATAGGTAGGTACCTATATACTTTTTTCTTTGTTCTGTTACTAGAAATTGTGTTTAATACTACAAAAATAATACGTCTCATTTGTTTTTAAATGCTTTTTTAATTGTATTAAAGCAATGTTTTTTACAATACCTTAGTAAAAGAACATCGACTTGCTTTGATTGAATTTTTATTAGATATGAACTGAGGTTATCAATTAAATTATTGTGTTTTATAGATAATATTGGACTAATTGACAATATTATATATCTGATGATAAGAATAACATGTTATGAACCGCGACTATAAGAATTTGGCTATACATAGGCGGTCCTCGCTCTCATACTATCTTGGATAAGGTGCTTTAGGTTCCAGTCTCGCGCGAGACAATTATTTGTGTATCACACAAAAAATCTTAGCGTTATAGCCAAAATCTCATGTGACGTTAAGTGATAATGTGGTCCAAGATAGTGGACACGCTAAGCCTACTGGGCTGGCTCAGGAGTGCAAATGCCGGAATACACGTATAGGTATTTGGTGGCACATTTTCATCGTGAGGGTGGTAGCCAGTGAAAGCTGTCCCTAATTACTGGTAACACGGGAGTTTAAAGTGCTGCCGTGGTGGGTTTTAGTGAGTAGTGTTGGGTGATTAGTACCCAAAGAGTCACCACATGCCCCTTACGCCTTTGACCTGAGCCCAGGTAATGCGTTTGCGCGTTGCGTTGAGGAAGTCCGTAAAAACTGGGATTGGTTAAAGTCTTGGGTGAAACTGGGAACCACGTTTAAAAAAAGGATGGTAGTTAGCCAGGCAAGTATTATAAAAAGCCCTACCACCATGTTACCGTTTCGCCCTGTTTTTTTTTTCTTCACCGGAAGCTCAAGCTCATTGTACGTGGATTCGAACTAACGTCCTTTGACGCGGCGTCCGTACACACTACCTACTGAAGCATCTTCTCTCGAAAACTACTTTGTGTCCGTGGTGAAATTTCCTACATAGGCAGATGACATAATATGTATATTTAAAAAAATGAAGTCAAATTGTTATGATTCTCATCGTCGTATTTTGATCGCTATCCAATTCGGTACAGATTTCCACGATCTCATTTGGATATATACCGGTTGATTCCAGAACGCGACATGCCTCAACGTGCTACCATGATCCATAGTTTATGCGATATAATTGAAAACAAATACCATGAGATACCTTCAAGCTTTTTTGTTTATACAGCTACTGTGGCAATCAAAATAACTGTTTGCTTGACAGTAAGTGGTCGTTGTAATATTTGGACACTAGTGATATAAGATGTATCACCAGCATGTTGCCATCTTTGGATTTTTATCCTCAAGGTTATCTGGGAATCCTATTCACACTATATACACGGCATATGGTATTGTGGCTTGGTATTGCATCAATAGTTTTACTCCAAGTCTCTCCAAAAAGATATATTTGTACCTATCTCCTTAATATGATTCTGATATTATTTATAACTTTTATAAAGCTACTTGAACTGAGAGAAAATCTAAATTTCTGCAAGCTAGCAGCTCACAAGAAGCCTGTGGAAGATGATAGTATCTAAATAAGAGTGTAAAATAAAATAATATTAGTTTTTCCTAAAGAAATAAAAGAAAGGCCATAACGCCGAGTCCGGTTCGGTGGCTCAGTGCCAGTACTGTTCCAAGCGCCTCGTACTCTCGCCGACAACAAGCAGGAACCATAACCAAATTACATTAACATGTAAACTTTTTACATTTAAATTAATGTTGTTGAACATTTTAATAATTTTAAAAGTTTTTTAAAGTCATTGTTCCATATACGAAAAACCAAACGACATACCTACCTTAGTTCCTAAATAGATACTTAGAAGCTATCCAGAAAATACGTTCGCACTTATGGGGCGAAAGGTTGTCGCTTACTGTGACTAAATGTGACATGGGGACCGTAGGGTTTCAGAAAACGTAACGTTCGCGGCTTATAAAATAATTTTTGTAATTTATTATTACAGATATTTACTAATTTATTAAAGTTGTTTTATTGCAAGCAATAAACATTTAAAAATATTGACGTTTAAGTATCACTAGTAATTACCATATATCGTGTATCATGTAGCTCAGAAAATGTAACATACCGTGACGCGAAGAGGGGGAAGAGGTGGTCTAAAAAAGGAAAAAAATTGTGACCAGAAATGTGCTATATGCTATCACAATATCCATGTTACAATCAAATATTATGTGTTTAAATTTATGTGTCCAAGATGGTAGCAGGCAAAGCGCTAACACGCAAAAAATAATAACCATAGTTGTCACTTTTTGTGTCTAAGTAAACTTCTAAGTATTAAACTTAATCTATATTGAATTTGTAGTGCCAAACTGTCGCTGTCATACCGGTTTGCAATACTGTCTGATACCGAAATAAGATTTTCCTAAGCCGCTGTATTGGATTTTATAAATACCCTGTATCTATATAAAACGGAAAAAATGTTTATTAGTAATGTTAATATAGATATGTAATTCGATTGATTAACACCATGTTCGCGATTCCAAGGGGATAAACTGTCGTAGTCTATCACTCAGAAAAAACAACGTCAAACTTCTAAAAATGTATGTATAAAAATCCTCGTGTGTGTATGAACTTCAAAATGGTTGACCGATTTTGATGAAAGGTTTAGGCAATCTGCATATTAACCGAGCAGTTGACCCTGTGAAGTTTGACAGCGATCAGCCGTTTGGATAAAAAAAATAACTTATACTTCCTTGTGAACAAATCCACAGGAAAATACCAGTATTTCATAAATAGACACGTAATTGACAGTCACTTTGAATAACTTGGCTCATGAATGTACTTATGTTATATATTTTCCAATAAAATCTGTCTGGAAACAACAAAAAATAGAGTTATAATTGCTACGTATTCATACATCTAGTGATATGTAGCGGTGATAGCTCAGTTGGTAGTGTGTACGAACACCGCGTCAAAGAATGTGAGTTCGAATCTACCTGCAATGTGGCTAAGCTTTCGGTGAAGGAAAATATCGTGATGAAACCAAAGCATGGTGGTAGGGCTTTTTCTAATGCCCGCCTGGCTAGCTATCACCCTCATGTTAAAAATCTGCCTATATGTACATCGTCACTTAACATCAGGTAAAATTGTGGGCATAACGCTAAACCTATTAAGTATACAAAACGTAAGTATCAACTGATGCGCACTGTTTTCTTTTGCGTTTTTCATATCGATTGATTTCAAAATGAGTTCTTATCAGATGCTTATGCCGTGAAAAGAATATTGGAATCAATAGGACTGTTAGTTCCGAAGCAATCATGATGTGACATTCAGAGGTGTTTTGCTTATATATATGTATATATAAATAAATATAAATTCTCGGAAGAACGTTGAATTTTATTCATATATCCGAATCGATTCTTGGACCTTATTCAATTTTAATAACTTCGAAACAAATATAAATTATATAGCCGCATTAAGCTAGGAAAGCATCTCTCGGCCTATTACTCGACGGACATTATTTTGACATACAACCTCTGTGGCCGAGATTTGCGGTCAATGCAGCCGAGGAACGCAGTTTTATTTGAAATATACTTTTAAATATTGCCCTATGTTCTATTACTGAGGTTTCTGGATTTTATTTAAAACTTACGCTACATTGCCCAATAAAACTGTACGATCAATTACGTTATAAAAAGTATGAAAGTAGTAAAGGACAACTTATAGGAATTGAGTATAACAACTATGTTATCAGGATGCATACTTGACAATTATAAACATGCTCGTAAAAGCCTAAGTCTAGATCATGTATAAGACCTACACTGCTTTAACAAATAAACACAAATTTCTCATTTCATTTTTCCGACTTGAGTTTGCTTTGATAGCTAGACTGTTTAATACTATAATAGTCAAAGTTTGATATTAATTTTGAATTGTTTACTATCATTACGGAATTTTCCGTCTTTATTCCAATGTTTTGTGAGTCTTACACATTCATAGATATCATCAACATATGATTAAAAGTTTGTGTCCAATTCTAAAGAAATTTCTACTTGTATTAGTACAATAACAGACAGATTAATAATACGTCATAAATAAATATGTATAATTACACTATAAAAATACCCAAGATCCGATCAGTTATATCTAAATTATACCAATTTATTAGCCATATACCATGAAGCCTATATGGGCATAAATATAGCAAATCTTTGCGTCCACTTACGTCCTCATTTATATGTTAATAGGAGGAGCATAGATTCGTTCAGATGAACACAAAGATATCGTTCGGGGGCCGATATCATTTTCACTGCCTTATTACTTTCCAATTTGTCTCCAATATTGGGTATTGTTTCGTTTATTACACGAAATGTTCTATATATTATATGGATTTCATGTCAAAAATGAATCTCAAAGTTAATTGTACATATATATTTCAAATTCAATGGCAAATGATATGTGAACAGCATTAACCGAGCAAATTTCTTTATTGATCTAACATGTTGTTATTGTTTATTCGTAAGTGATATTTTTTTATAAACTTTAACTTGAGTCTGAACAATGGTTTATTACCTATTTTATACTAAAAAAAAAAATATTAGTTTATATTTCATTTGTTTTGTTTATGAAATGAAAATAAACCCATTCTGAATGGAATTAAATTTAATTAATGAGACTTTTATCTGTAATAGTAAATAAATAATTAGTTTCCTTACAATTGGGAAAATTCGATAACATCTAGGAAATACCTTTACGCCTTATGTCGATTCCAGAGTCGAAAAATCTTGACTTACTCCTCGAAGATAAATCCATTGCAGGAACAATCACCTCAAACAGAGCGTCCAATAATGTAAAGTTCTCACGCCACTAACATAAATTTCATTTAGCTAAAACATCCGAGAGACTACTGACCACTGTCGCAAGACCATGGAAAGCATGTGACCATCTTCGCAGATGAACACAGACTAACTGGCTACCTCTATAAAATCTGAGACCCTGAATTTAATGAAAAAAGAACCCCCGTATGTACCAGGTAAAAAAATCCCGTATCAAAACCGCCGTTTCCTAGTGACCCCGATCTCCCATCCCTTTGTTGGGTGCCTTTTATTTATAATAGTACACTTTTTTTCATATACGGCACCCCTAATAATGTGTGAGCAAAAATATGCGTAATCGTCTACGACGCCAGAACAGGGTCTACTCGAATATAAAACTCTATAAAAAAAATTGCTGCGCCCTATTTGAATGGCAAAAATTGCATGTCACTGCAAAAATGGTATTAGTGGATGAATATCATTCAGTTACCGAATGCATAATATAATGGATGAATGACTTATTGTTTAGCGTTAGATTCGGCGTGAATTATTGGTTTGACTTGGTTTTAGGAATGTTTATTCACTCATTTCTGCGTTACAGTACTATTCCTATCTTATTAGTGCAACCATTTCACCTTTTTACTAGTATCTGCAATTAACAAACCTTGAGACATTATACATTAGGTAATAAATACAATAAACTACAATGTGGCTTATGAAGAGAAAAGTAAAAATATTGCTAAAAGTTATCACAGCTTTTTATTCACAGTTCAATATACCGACTTGACGGTTGAACCTGATGTAGTTATCTGACGTTTGTTGTATACCATACTAAATTTGCCATTGAAAACCAGAGAAAAGGTTACCTTTAAAAGTTCTTAATATATTGTTACTATTCGTATATATTTATGTTCAACGATTGGAATAATAAAATAAAAACCTCATCTAAAATCTCGTATTCATTATATGATCGCTTAAAGGAATTGCCTCACCAGTTCGGGGAACTCATAACATAATTATGACAATCAAATTTGTCGTCCACAGTACGTGAGTGACCCTAACGAAAATGTTTGCTATTTCTTGGTAAACAAACAGGAAAGATTGACATCGAGTGTACATCTGGTAGGCTGACGCAAATAATGGGGGATAAACAATATAATTCGATTTTTCTACCAAAAGCCACGACAAATTGTGTGTGATGTCTGACACAATAGGTATAAAACTGTAAATATTCGTTACGTTCCATAATATTTTAGATACAAATTCCTTTACGAATGATGCAATGTTTAAAAACACCAACTCCAATATTCGAAAACTAAAATTTGCATACATAAGACTACTTTATATTAATAAATACATATTTTACATTCATATGTAAGAAAAAACAGTAAAATTTTCAAATATATAAGTCCTTAAATTAGCTCAAACAGACACCTAAAGATCTCAATAAAGAAAAACTTTTCTGAATAAAAATGCAAACACCCAAATTATAGCGCAAATAAAAATTGAAAACAATAACATTAACCGTACTCATTATAAACAAATGTCCTTTAAACCCGAAATAATAGCTAAAAAAGATATGATCGGTCGAATTTTTGTTATAAAAAAAGATTGTGGTTGTAGAACAATACGGGATAGTGTTACCGTTGTCCGAGATCGGTGCATGCGGATCTTACCTGCGGACCGTGTGAAAACGGAACAGGTGGCTATCTTCCGACCCGGTAATTATACGCGGACAATGGCGGCGCGTGAGCACGGCTCTTGTTTCCACCGAGCATCGCTATTTCTCTCGTATTACCGTTTATCACGCGGTCACCATAACTTTATAAGCCAATTTCAATACATCCTACGATATATCTGCAAGAGATACAGCGCTTTATACTAAGTATATTAACTGCATGGGTAACTGTATCTTCAATTGGTAAACTTTCTACGCGGATATGCTTGATGGAGGATTGTCTAATTTTACTTCACTAACTACCTCCTTCAAGTTGTACATCAAATGCTAGACACTGTCTTACATTAAGTTGTAATACAAACACACTGAACTATAAAGGTATAGCGTGTAATTTGAAAATTATAAAACGTATTTCGACAATATACCTATCAGTAACCTTTGATAATCATTTAGATTCAATACAAACTAGTCTACACAAGAAAATACCTGTTCGACCTTACAAGTAAGGTAATGTCATCGAAGGCGATAATATATGCATTTGTCCTACAATTTATATTGCGTATGAAATACTGCATAAATAATCTTGGGGCTAATTAATTCTCAGAGGCTTGAAAAAGAACTGAGAGTCTGCTCATATATTGGTTTACTCGAACTTCAGTCAAGAAAATTTCGATGGCGGTGTTTATTTATGAGTTCATTAAATCGGTGACCTTTATGTAGCGGCCTTGGGTTTTACTAATTTATTTTTTAAGATTGTACAAAAGAAAATATTGTTATCTAATAAGTACTCATAGTTAAATGTTTGATACTCTCTTATTTAATATTTAAATATTTAGTACAAGAATTATGATTATGGCATTCAAATTTTAGACTAAAAGTCATCCACTCTTTTAACCATAAAGTTCAGCAATGCATATTGTACCGATTAACAATATCTTTACCTTTGGATTCCGTTTATATTTGTGATTGTCTTATACCCAAAAAATAACCTGTGCTAAATTAATAAAAAAATACTATGAACTTATTCACCGAATCTACTCTGTAAATATGAGTAATTTCAAAAATTAATAATACACGTAGATAGTCTGTATTTCTAAGATGATTTTTTTCTGAAATATCTCGTCTTTCCATTTACTATTAGTAAAATTCATTGAATATTAGTATATATTAGAATATATTAAACAATATTTTGTACTAAACAATGAACTCGCAAATCCGTCTTCACTTATAGCATAACACAAAAATGATACACACTAAAACTGATTTCAAAACTCATCCACTACAACCACCGTGAGCCAATTAAAAGAGAACCATAAATCGAAGAGTCTTTTATAATAACATCAAAGGAAGAAAACGGAAGGCCCATGACAAAATCAATTAATCATAAATGCAAAAAATCTTCCCAAACGTATTATGATTCTGGTCAAGACGCACATTGTGGACGATATTGTGGTATTCACGGTAACCTATAAAGGGTTACGTACCACCTTTGACAAGAAAAAAAAAAATGTGACAGCGTGGGACAGTGAAGAATGTACTTTCGGCATCTGTGAATGGCGACGACTATGAAAACAAAGAATGTTTGCAAAGATGTAATTTGACCACGGCTAATATAATTACCAAAAAAAATCTGAAATACTGAAATCTGGAATTATATTTGTATACCGAGTATTAGTTTTACGTTTCACCATAACTCAGGACAATGTTAAGTGATCAAGTAAATAAACGTGGTACGTGGCTAGACTTAATAGCAGTTCACAGCTACAGACAAATGTAACTGCCAAAATACAGCAAAGGGCAAATTAAAAACAAATTTTAAACTTAAGAAATTTAAAATTATTAATGTAAAAAAATATTTTTTTTTTATATTAATTTACCTTTTAATTGTATTGTTTTATTGATCACCATATCCCATTGTTATTTGTTACTGCACTTAAATTATTTTCCTTTTAAGGTCTGAGTAGAAACATTTTGCTTATGTAAAGCAAGTATTGTGGATTTAAGACAAATATATATGTGACGTTGGTGCTACCGCAGTTAAACTTTCTTCACCCATACTTGTCAAACCACAAAACTTACTTCAATAACTAACTATGATATTATTTATTGAAATATTTATAACTTTTTTTTGAGATTTCTATTGAAATAAATTATTTTATAAAATTGCTCGTAGTTGTTAATCATCATAATAATATTAAATTGCACATCTTATAAAAGGTTTCATGTTGTCAAACAGCAGCAGATTAATACTAAAGATATTGTAATGTTTTTGTACAAATAAGCAAAAATAGTATTTATCCAATAAGTAGATGAGTTCAATTGTTTTATTATATAACTGTTAATGATATTTTGTTGTTATTATATAGTATTATAGATGTATTACAAACGCATTTACCTATACAACACTCCTCTTTCGTATTGTACCTAATATTTTACATAATATTGACCATACATAATTTAATTCTATCACAGATTCTTTGATACTTGCATTATCTCAGAAACCAGAACTTATAAAAATCGATGCTATTTTTAAATTCAATTATAAACAAAATGCCAATTAAGAACAATTAAATAGATATACTCAGATAATATCTGGCTTATGATGGAACCGTTAACAATTCAGTACTATAATAAATTACACTAATAAAAGATTAGTTTACTTTTTATGTTGAACTTCTAATATATATTGTAACTCTAAGAGTGTCTGTTTGAACCGCCACTAACAAACAATAGTCGATGTTGCTCGCACGCGGGTCGCAAAGCGGTTATCTCTCGATCGGAAGAAAGCTGATCTGCGGTCGCTCGCCAAATTTATTATAGAGTTCGCCTCTGCGTTTACTGTTAGGCTCTTATTGTATCTATTAGTAAGGTTTTAATTTTGATATTTATTTATTTAGATGACAAACAGCCATTACATAAATATTATTCACAATAATATAAACTAAAAAGGCCTGTATGTAACATTTATGTAGTACCCAGTAAACTGGCAGATCTTGTGTAAGATCCAACTAAGGATTCATCACCACCTTGTCTCTTTCAACCTAGAGGGTCCTGGTTTCCAATATCACACTGATTACAGTAAAGAAGAAATTTTTCATGCTTGAATTCTAGAATGGTAGCAGGGAAATTAGCAGTGACTAATTCTGAATAGGCTAGCAGTCCTATTTGGAGAAGGAAATTCATATCTGTATTAACTAACAAATTAGGTAGCAGTCATCCTATATACAAATGATAATTTATTTGGTAATACAGTATTACGAAATATTTCATTATTATAACTTTAGTTTCTTTTTTAAATCAGGCTTTCTATTGACGGCCAACAGGCTTAACTTTATACTGATGACTAAGACATTAAAATAACCCCCAACCTATTGGTTATACGTTAATACGTTCTCATCAGTTTGTATCACAATGTTTCAATCTAACACTTTTGATATGTTACATAAAACCTTAGAAATCCATTAGGATTAGAGCTTATAAATAATGTGATATCGATTCCTTTTTAGAGTCCCTGAAATAAATAATGTCTGAATCTATCCTAAAAAAATTACATGACAATACTTTTTAATAAAGTGTTTTATGTAATACGCTTAATTATGATCCATACACTTATGTTGCTTTATATTACGTTTGTAAAAACTTTGACATTATTCAAGTAAAAAATAGTTACTATAATAAAAAAAATGACGGCTATTGGGTTTTCATCAAGATAGTAATGAATTGTAAGGGTATAAATCAGTGAAGGAATTGTGTTATTTAGTTATACTCACGCAATTTCTATAATAAGTCATACATTTAATTCAAACCATAGTGATACCGTTCAACTGAACGTAAGTGCACGCGCCACCTACATGTGCGGACTATATCAATATGGACATGTAGCTTATCAAATGAATTTGATACATGTGTAGCTATTCGTTTATCCCTTAAATCGTCATCTCATACGATAAATTAAATTGTTACTATGCAGTGGTCACATCAAATTTTATTGAATGATCTAATAACCTTATATTGCGCAAATATTCTGATAGATTTATAAGCCTAAAAGGAAATAATCTTCATATCTTCATATTCTTAAATAAAACAAATAAGAACCAATTTTTTTTGATAATAAATAAAGTGTCGAGTAAAAATTGTATAAACTTAATAATAGCAGAGGATCGAATTTTATATAAAAAGTTTAGCACCCGTATCTTATTCATTAAAATTAAATACCATTTAAAATTCAGCATTTTTACTTTGCACTATATTGATTTCGAAAGTCGATTATATTTAAATTTTACTAAGTGAGAATAAGTGAGATGTCGTGCAAATCACCATGAAGAATTAATTTCTTCATTTAACGATTCGCAAATTTGTAGAATTTAGAAGACACACGCAGGTACAGATTATAGTCTAACCCAACATAAAGTTTTAAATTATACTTCCTTGAGTCGTTGGCTTAGCCGGTTGGCATATACCTTACGTTTTGTGGGTTGAAAGTTTAATTCTTGGTTCCTATTTTGTTTATTTGAACTGCATTGGCTCTGGAAACTCGGTATATACCGTATAATCTTGTTTTCCGTATTCTGATTCCGTTATATGAGTTTTGTTTTACATTACTATCAGAAACTTTCGTTGTCCAATTTTATTTTCTTACAATGCGAAATAAACAGTTATGGTACAATAGCAACAGTATTTAGTCAGAGGTTATCGATAAATCTAAAGCAACTCCTACGCACAACATACACCGGAACAATACTAAACATGACCCATAACACAACATAAATCACGAGACATCAAGCCATCATCTTTCTCTATGTTGCTCGTGTGTCTTGTAATTTTTAACACCCACTTCGACTGTTTCAACAATGAATTGCTAAACTGATTTAAAGTGTAAACAAATCACTGAGTCCATTTATCATCAGTGCTAACAAACTGAACATTTTAGAACTGTAATACGAATCCTAATTTTTGCGGAAGAGTAAAAAAAATTGCAATTTAAATTATTGTTTCCAAACTTAAAAAATACAATTTCAGAATTTGGACATCTTATAATAGAAATATTTAAAAAAATCCTACATGTAATTACAGCACAATACAATCACTCTGCTCTAATAAAGGAACGCGTCTATTCAATTTGACATGTAAACGGGCGATGGAAAAAAAATTAAATTCGGAGATTTCAAAATCACCGCGAATCAAAAGATATTGGACAATGGTCACGAAAGAATCATTCATGCAGACAGACAGCTCTGGGATGAAGAATGGTAGATATTAAAGACCAGGTAGGTAGATTCTGACACGTAGTAATCATCTCTTTGGGAAATTACGATAACGCGGTGTAAATTTAAGAGTAACCTAAATTGTTTTTATCTTTGCAAAAATGTTTATAAAAAGCGAAAAACCAATCTAAAATATTTTTGCAGTCATAATAAATGTTATTTTATTCCTTTATTTGCAAATTATTTAAGAACCGATAACCTAAAATAATTAAAATAATCGCAACAGTGAATTACTGTAAAAGATAGTAAATCTTATGATGACTTTGTTACATTGCTGCGAAACTTATACAATACAAATTAAGTATGCAATAACTACTTGCAAAAAGATACTAAAAATATTGTTAAACTTTTAAACCTCAATTAATAAGGTCATAATATAAAATGAAATTTCACAAAACGTTCAATAGGTATGCATGCTATTTTGTTTCTCTTATTAAAAGTTGTATACAAAAAGAAGAAAGTGACACTTGTAAGCCGTTTTCTATTAAAACTGATGAAAGGGTGTCACATAATGATGCACAATAGTTATTATGCTTTAGGATACCAACCCTACTTCGTATTGTTGCAATATTATCGGCTATCCGACTCATGTGGGTGCGGACTACGGAGCTTGTTTTGCCCTTAAAAAAAATCTTTGATCAATTGTTTGTCAAAGGCACGGCTGGCATTATTTTTTTTGTAAAGGTGTTTATCGAAGTTTGACCATGGGAAAATATCAGAGATTCAGGTGCCTCTATCGAATTTTGTCCATTGTCAACCTGTTGTGCGCGTTTATGTTGATTTTCGATAAAATCTTTTCTTTGGATTTCGATTTTATTGTGATTGTGTTTCATTTAAAATGTCTCGATTCAAAATAGATATTCGAAAGCTTTAAGTCTTTGTTCCCATCTGAATCCTTAATCTAATGAAGCCGAACACCTACTAAACTTTAAATCGTCTATCGTTGAAAGGCCGACAATTACAAATTGGTATCAGAGCTTGACAAAGATGGACTCTTGAGAAACTGTCCACCCACTCCCTGGCTATTGATCGTGGTCTGTTAACAATAAATTAATTCCTGTTATGAGCATTCTTTATCTCTTTATATTAGAGCTTAGTATTTATTTTACTCTGCCTTATAATAATGTCTAATGGGCGGACATTGGTCAAAGGAGATTTAGCTCAAAACATTGAAATGAAATGGATAGACGTTTTAACAAAGACCTCATAGTTTATTTTTAGAATGAGCTCGGATAAATTTATCATACGTTATTCCTTATCAGACATAAGTTAAGGAAGAAAATGTATTTTGAAACTCTGATATACTGTTTATAATATTATATTTATCTTTATTACAATCTAAACTGTATAATAATATAATATTTCTTGACCGATTTTATATTTCTTTTTTTTTATTTTTTAAGTGTGGAAGATAAATTTATATTCATACTGTTAAGCGTAAAAGTTTCTTTGTTTGTTGGTTTGAACGTATTAACCGTAGGAACTACCAGTCGGAATTCAAGAATTATTTTTGTATTGTATAGAGGAACAACATATCACCTTACTCCTAATAAGAACAAAGCCCTATTGAAAAAGTTACAAAATTGATAAAATAATATTTAGTTCCACGCGAATAACGTCGCGGCCACAACTAGTATAGTAATATTTGTGATTAACACAAGAGCGGTCACAATAGGATTACACTTGACGAACACTTGTTTATAATGTAAAATTATCTTATTGCCCCATCTAAGCGTAACAGATTGTGGTTTGAATTTCGAAGAAAAAAAAACAATGTTTAGCTTATGGTTTGGCTTCTGTTATTATTGTTTGTAACACATTTTGTGTTGTAAGTTCTGATAATATCGATATAGAAAGGATTATCGTTTACTATTATTTCCAAATGGTATGAGTTCGTTTTAAAATTTCTACATTTTCTGTATTAACATGGACAGAAAACCAATATAAATTACCCGCAGTTAACAAAGTGTTATGATTCTGGCTTTTACATTTTTTAATTATAATAACGGCATACAGTTTAGTTTGTCAAAGCATCAACTATTGTCTCTACGAAACCTCCAACATCGGCTGTACACCTTAATGAGACCGGACTAATAAATCCAATTTAAATGGACGTCCGCTGGCACAACATATGTAAATGCATACATCTTTATCTTTGGAATCACAAATACAAAATGCCGATCAGTGCGGTCTTCCTAAAAAACAAGTCAGTCCAGTTGAGAACTCAAAACGGGTGGCCGTCGTCCGCAGAATCATTATTCAAACAGAAGTAAATTAACTTTATTCTCATAATTTAAATATTCTTAGTGAAATAAATTTGTTTCGTTTCATCCTACACTAATGGACAGTGGATGTTAGTTGATGTATATAAATACATTGGATGTATCCGTTTTATTGAAACGTTTCTCTCGTAATCTTTTAAATAATTCACTATTCCTGGCCAGCAACAAATATATGAGCTACTTGTATATAGTTTATCTAAGTAGACTAAGCACAAATATTTTCTTCTATCGCCTTTATCAACTGCCAACTTAGTTTTTATACCTTTTATATACATATAACTGCCCACATAGTCAATCCGCATCATTGGTCTTCTTGCATCTGTATATTTGTATACATACTTACAGAATCCTATAATCCAATCTAAGTAGACTAAGCACAAATATTTTCTTCTATCGCCTTTATCAACTGCCAACTTAGTTTTTATACCTTTTATATACATATAACTGCCCACATAGTCAATCCGCATCATTGGTCTTCTTGCATCTGTATATTTGTATACATACTTACAGAATCCTATAATCCACTTTATTATTTTTTATTAATTATAATCGCAGTGTATTTTGCTATTGACAGTATTGACAGTAAGTGGCATAAAATGTTTTTTATCTGTCTTCTTATACACTGTATCGCTCTGACACTATTGGACTGATATTGATACGGCGATGATAAATATTATGTATTAACATATACCTAGATTTTTTTTATTATCTAAAACGGACATTCCATTCTTTTGGCACAGAAGATCAAAGTAAAAAAATGTTGTAATCAAACTGCTTTGTACATTATGACAATGCCATTGAACATAAACATTGAACATGAACATAATTACACCTGAGATTATAACATCAGGTCCAAAAAGTTAAAATATAGTTCCGAATATGTATCCAAATATAATTCAAAATTTCAAATCCACCCACACGAAGTTGCGAGCACAACTAGTGTAAATATAAATATGCAGCATATTATTAATGCGCTATATATATCAATAAATTACGTGTTTTAATACAATTAGTAACACCATTTTATTACGTTAATCACAATTTAATAAATTTAATTGCATATTATAGTTAAAATAATTTTAGCAAAACCCGTAGTACCTCAATCACGTGTAATGTACAACAATTGTCACGAAAGCAACGAGTGAAGCAAAGAGATAAGTCAACGTTAGTTCAATAATTCTTCAAAAGGACCAAGACTGAAGGTTCCGCTTGTGAATGCGGTACTTCGATACTAATAAAGACATATTGAATCGCTAAGCGGCGAAGGACATGATAGAGGCAATGTTTAAATTGACATGCGGCCCTTTTATGCGGCATCCTCTCGATTTTGATCCAAAGTCAATTGTGAATAAATGATCCTATTAGCTACAATGAAATAATGTTTTTTTTTTTATTTAAATTCATTATTAGTTTATTAGATGTTCATGCATATATACTTTAATGTTAATAATTATGTACCCTAAGGGCATTTAGTTTCAAAGAAGCTGTGTACTAGTCATCAAAAAAGTAAATCTTTAAAGTTGTTTGTACTAATATTATAAACGCTTAAGAAACTATGTATTTGTTATGTTTTCTCGCCTAAACTGTGGTACTAATATTGATGATTTTAGGTATAGAGATAGATTAAAACTTAAAGATAGACATTGGCTACAGGCTATCTATTGTTACGAAAATAAAAGTTAAAGGAGTGGAATACGGAATGAAATGTATTTGCATAGGTGTTGGTACAGATCATAATATACACGTCTGTACAGTTGGCCAAGATTTTGTAACGGTCGCTTAGTTATTGCCGGCGTTATGTGTTGAGTAGCGCCACATGTCTTGAGTTACACTTAGTGCTGGAGTTTTCACAGTCAAAGTAGCCTCAAATTATATATCATAAAAACAGTATAATGAATTAACACAAACCCGATGGACAACAAGCACAAAAGTTCATGTCAATTAGGAACAAACTCGGAGGGGAAATAAAACGGCACTCGGAATGATGTTTTATTTAGAACTGAATGGAAGTTAACTTGGATTTTTAAAAGTTTGCGAAAGTTACGGAGGTCGCGGCGTCCGCGTCCGCGCCGGTATCTCACCTGATAAAGCAATTTCACAATTCCCTAATTCACACTTCAGAGGAGGGTTTTTAAAAAGCCAGAAGGTTTTCCGCCCTCGAGGTAATTGGGATTGCGTTAAAACTTGATGATTGTTTTAATTTTTAATTTGATTCCGTCACTGTTCTCGGTGTAAGTTACCCTTAGTAATCCCAACATATTGTACTACCAGCTGTTTCCGTGACTTCATTCGCGTGGAACTAAAAATTATTGACTATCTACCTACTTTTTACCCGCGGTTCCGCTCATGTTAATATTGATTTAGTGAAATCAGATGTCGCAATAAAAAAATATACAAAGTTCATCCCTCGCTTTACCCCTCTTACAATAATTTTTTTGCGAGCAAAAGTACCCTATCACCGCCTCCAAGGTTCCATCTATCTCTATAGGCACCAACATTCATCATAATCAATTGAACGGTTTAGGCCTGAAAGCGTAACAACTAAACTCACTTTTGCATTTATAATATTAGTAAGGATATGACAGATATTTGCGCATTTTCTAATCTTTTTTCAATATAGTTTTGCTCATATGGGTGATAGCGTGGTGTTAGATAGTCTAAATTCTTCCACAATAACTATAGTTATTATAAATTTCAAAATATTTATAGAAATCGAACTGGTGGTTTCCAAGATTAACGTGATCAGATCAACAAAGAAACTTTCTGCTTTATTATATTTATTTAGATATATGATCCCGTAATAAGTACAAGAGTGCACGAATGTATGTAACGAGTGCACGAATGTATTTACAGCGATGATAGCTCAGTGGTAGTGTGTACGACTTTGCGTCAAGGGACGTGAGTTCGAATCCAACCACTTACTTACAATTAGCTTGAACTTTCGGTGAAGGAAAACATCATAAGGAAACCATAGCATGGTGGTAGTGCTCTCTCTTCACTTACCACCTTCAAATTGAAAATCTGCGGCCAAATACTAACAGGTGTGTTCCGACAGTTGTATTTGAGAGCCAATTCCTCCAAAGGTTTAGCGTGATCTACCAACTTGGGTCGTATCGTCACTTACGATCAGATTATGGCCATAGCACTTAGCAGTAACTATAAAAAAGGATCCAGTTTTGTTTAAATTTTATAGGCTTAGCCTCATAACCACAACTTCACCTTTTAAGTGACGATATGGCCCATGATGGCAACACACTGACCCTATTGAGGGAATTTTCTCTAAAGTGCAACTGCTGAAATATGTCTACATATTCATGTATCCGACTTTGAATTTTAGCTCGGTAAGTAATCAAGCGACCAGTAATAAAAATCCATCCAATATGGTATGGTATATTTTCTTTTACCGGAAGCTCTGGGTCTTTGTAAAATTCGAACTTACTTCAATCGATCTATATCTGAATAAAATATTTTTGAAGCTATCATAGCTTATACATTTTCTATGAGCGTTATTGTTGGAAAACTAAAAGTACTATGGCTTTAAATTTAAAAATTAGAACAGTAACCGTTGAAATTCTAATACGGTTTGATTTCATACTAATAAATAAACACCTAATTTATTTTATTCATTACTATAAAGTTAATTTGTGATCAATGCACAGATTACAGATTTCTTATTTGTATAAATATATTTAAAAAAGGAATATTATATGAATATTGAATAGAAGTATTATATGAAAAAAGTGTATTTTTAGGCTCATATTTGTTCCACGATTTTTAAGGCTTTTCAGCGTGTTTTGAACAATTTTTTCATAGTGCGGTGCTTTATGATTAGCAAGAAAGTGGTTTACTACTGATAATAAGCCACTCCAAGCTTCAGCTTCTACAGTAGTTATCATTTTTATCATTTGTCAATGTTCGAATTTAAGGTCCGTTAAAAATTACAACTTTTAATTTTATGATATAATTTAATTCTATAATATAAATTTGAAGGTTGTACATGGAAGAAAATGCGTATATGAAAACCCAAAATCACACGAACAGCTGTAAAATATATAACTGCGCATAAAACGCGTTCGAACGTATGAGCGGAATGGAAGAACTAATAGAAAATTACAGCATAAAAACTAGAGCAAATCTAATATAATGATATTTTTCCGTAATTTTACGTTCTGAAACATCAAAACTCATAAAAAATTAGGACAACAATGTTTTTTTTTTTGGTGCTTGTTATGTATATTTAATACGACTGCTAGCTATAAGCTATATACTTTTTGAATAATAGAAAATAGTAAGTACAAGTACCGACCATCGGGTACCAACAAACATAAACGGCCGCCACACGGCATCCAGTTTCGTATACACGAATTCAAAAGATCCCCTATTTTGTATTGTTGGTAACAACAAAGACCGTGTACCTCGAACTTCTTCGGTTCAAAATAAGAACAATCGTGTCATCGATGAAATGACGCGTGTCGACCAATCGGGCGCAACGGCCGCAGACGGCGGTGACGTCACTCCACTACCAACCAATCAGAGTGGCCCCTCGCCTCCGGTCAACTCGGACTAATTGCCCATGTGTGCGATAACACTAGTTTTGAGAAGAAATCGTGCGCATGAGTTGACAGACGTCGACCAACTCGCACGTATGGACGCAACTACAACGTTAATACCACACATCCACGGACATTTCAATGTATATTATCAATATCTCAAATGGCCAATCAATCATATGTTGTTTTTTTTATCTGAAACAATTAATTTCAAATGTGACTATTAATAATCATGATTACAAACATAATTTACATAACTGTACTGATAAACACAATAAATTTATTTATATAATTAATTCAAATTATTTTCCGTATTTAATTTTGTTTTATAGTTAATACGTTTATGGTTTGGTCACAGTGTTCTTACCATATCGTCGCCTTAGGGCTTATTGGTTCAATCTTCAATTGATTGCATTTTATAATGGAAGGTTTTCGAAAATATACGGATTACAATTTTTTCTTGAGATGTGGATTTTTTTCCGCTACGACAGCCCTGAAGTGACGATATAGTCAAATGAGCTGATGGAACACACATATAGATGCACAACGGCATTTTCAATTTAAGGGTTGTAGTTATCCAGTCGAGGATTAGAAAATGCCTTATCACTATGCTATTTTATTATGATATTTTCCATCACCTAAAACTCAAGTTCGTTGCAAGGAATCGAACTCGTGCTGTGTAACGCAATATAATGTTTTATATTTAAACAATACAATGATAATTGTCCAAATTATCTTCTCTGTGGAACAAAGGATAGAAAAATGTATATCTGTATACAAATAAAAGTGCAAATTCGTATAGAATTATTTGATATCGAATTTAAAATCCTTACTAATATAAACCTTACCAATATTATAAATGCGGAAGTGAGTTTATTTTTTTGTTACGTTTTCACGCCTAAACCGCTGAATCGATCATGATGAATTTTAGTATAGAGATAAATGAGAACCCGGTGACAGTGATAGTCTCCTTTTTTTTGAGATAAGTTTATTGGAAGTAGGGCAGAAAGGTATATACTTTGTATGAAACTTTTTATTGCGTCACGACGATTTTTTTGATAAAATCAATATTAACGCAAGCGAAGACGCAGGTAAAATCTAGTTTATTATAAAAATAATTATTACTATCTACTACACAATAAGCATTTTTATTCATATAACTCTCTCCAAGTTCAAGTTGTAATGGTCATCCCATTGTAAAAGTAAATCTTGGGAAATATTCTTACTTGCTTACACTTTTTCTAAATAATTCATAATTAAGTTTAAAACTAACTGTCGGCCAGTGGGAATTAAAGGGTGAAACAATGGAAACGGCCGGCTCGTGTGTATTCATACACTAGTTTCTAATGCTTGCAAATGTGATTATCTTTTTAATTTCAAGATAAATTACGAATTTATCCTATAAAATTCATTATGAATGCGAATTTTAGTTTGTATTGTTTCACGTTTTATCTACTTCACCGAGCATCGTGAACTTTCGCGTACATCTTGTCCTAGGTCTAGAAAAGAAGGTAGGATACTTTTCAGCCAGAAAAATTGTAATACTCCCAGGGATAGAAAAATAACTTTTACCTCCATGTGAACGAAGTCATTAATCATGCAGCTAGTATTATAAGAGTAATTAATATATATTTATATATATTATATATAAAATTTATATATATTATAAATATTATAAATAGTATTATAAGACTAATTTGTTATATAAAAAAGTATAATTTTACAATATATACACAACTGTAAATAACTACCTAGTCAAAGCCTCTTACTAATGCAATCTAAAAAGCTAATTATTACACCGACCAAACATCAGCTACTTTGAGGATTACAAAAATGGATAATATTCTATATATTTTTTGCTATATTCTGGTACTTTAAGAATATTTGGCAAATCCTATTATACAAAATCTATTATAAAAAATATTATCTAAAAATTATAGTAATACAAAAAAGTGACGATTCTGTGTGTGATGCTACATATTATAATTTAAAAACATTGTCCAAACTTACTTCCGCCTTCATAATATGGAGCGGACACAAATATGCAGTCCAAATGTATATGCAACACAAATGTCAACCTAAAATTATTTATTAAATAGGACCAGTCCGGAAACAAGTCTTTTCTTATAATTTATAGGTATACCGTTATGGTCATAATCTCACCTCATCTTAAGTGTTAAGTGACGATACGGCCCAAATCGGTGGACACGCTAAACCTGTGGAGTGACTGGCTCTTAAGTGCAACTGCCGGAACACACCTATTGGTAGTCGGCGGCAGACTTTCAATTTGAGGGTGGTAGCTGGCCAGGTGACATTAGAATAAGCCCTACCACGGTGCTATGGCTTTCTCACGATGGTTTCCTTCACCGAAAGCTCAAGTTCATTGTAGATGAATTCGAACTCACATCCCTTGACGCGGCATCCGTATACACTATCACTGAGCTATGATCGCTTCAGTCTATAATAGGATGTTTCTTCTATTGATATGAATTACAATTCGATGTTAGCAGCGCATACTGCAAACCGCCGCGCCATAGTCTACGGCGTGGAAAAAATGTACTAATCATCTAATAATATACGTGAACAGTAAACTAGATGACATATTACATTGACGGGAAAATTTACTGTATTTTTACTTAGTAACAATGAGGCTTGAATTTTGCTGCAGGATTAAACGATGTTTGTTTTTTTTTATTTTCTATTATAGTATCTATTCTAGTAGATTTCCTTTCAACTGCTGAATACATAATAAAAGATTTTTTCTAACAATTAGATTATTTTTTGTGTTTTATTGTTTATGTTGTAATACATTTTATAGTTTCCAAATTTGCATTATTTGCACCCATGACAGCATTTCTGTGTTAATACTAAACTATACCCAGGAAATGCAGTGGAAAACTATTAGTATCATGTAAGACCTGAAGTAACGATGGCTCAGTTGGTAGTGTGGACGGACACCGTGTCTATGAACGCGAGTTCGAATCCCTGAAACTATTACATTTCTTATAATCTTTATTAAATTTTATGTTTTATTTCACGTGTAAAATTTACCTATTACATGAGTAAGCTAATCCGTCACCACAGATTAAGAATGTTCGCTTATATGTTCATAAATTTTGTTGCAAATCCGATAAGAATTAACGGTCATTGTTTCATTGTTGGCCATTTTATTATTATTAGAATAACGTGACTGGCGTCTGGATTTTATCAGTTTTCTATCTACCATATTTATATATTATTTTAGTTTTTTCTATGTAACAAAGATTAGTTTGTTAACTATTTTATTTAAAATTTAGTTCAGTTTATTACAAAACTGTTTTTTATATAACACTTCAGTAAATAATGTTAATATAGAAAACAAATGAATTAGCACACAGGAAAAAAGATAAATATTTTTAAGGTATTATTACATAAAATTAGATCTAATAGCTATTTTTCAAGAAAAAATATTATAAATGATGTGACAATTCGGTGACCCTGAAATTTGTGGTATTATATTTTAAAGAAAGTGTAATTCCGTGCTAATCCTTAATTATTGCGAGATGTATGATTTTTATTCATGATCAAAATGTGAACGAAGTCGGGTGCCTTGCTAGTTAAAGATATGAGTAAATATATCTGGTATATGAATATACTAAAATTACTTAATATGATGTTTAGTATAACTGTAATAAATTTAATTTAATTAAAAATAAAAATATATATTTTAATATAAATTTTTATTATAAATTGTAAATTGTATTGTACAAATAAATTGTAATTTCATAAGATATTACAATGATACAGGGTTTTTTATAACATTATTTATTTTGTGCAGTAGTCAATAACTGGAATAGTCTTGTTATTGTCTAGTCGCGCCATGTGCCTCGTGCAGGGATCAGGTCACTTATCAAGATAACACTATCCTACCTCTTAAGTTGGACCAAGCACTACAAATTTAAAAAAAATTAATTGAGATCGGTTGAGCGCTTTCCGAGATTAGCGTGTATGAACATATTTATTGATGAAGGTATTTTTATTGATTAAAAATAATATATATCATAAATACATGTCGCTTCGGACGCTCGTGCAATTGATTATTTTTATAACAATAATAAATTCTATGTTATTAGTTTTAAACAAAAATGTTTATTAAACGAAGTTTTTTCTAAATAAAAAGTAACCAATTTATTAATTACAAATTTCTTTGATATATGATCTTTTATTATATTTCATAAGTTTGATAAGTAAGTAAATATATTTTTATCTAATAAAGTTTTTTAAAGGTAACAAGAAATAGTGTTTCGGAAGACCAACGTTGTTCTCAGTGAATTCTTTGAGTTTCGTCTGGGTATAAATTTAATTTACGTAAAAAAGAAGTGTAAAGGTTTTATAAGTAGGCTTTATGGTGGCTTAATTATTGCATTTCGCCCATAAATTGACAAAGATAGTTCTGAGAAATTGAAGTTCAGTATTATTTATTATTAATAACAATACAATAATGATTTCTTAGGTTTACGCGAATATTATTCATTGAAATAAAACTAATTTAAACGGATTTGGTCATGAAGGCTGAAAAGCTTTCGAAACGTCGGGATCAAAATTTAATAAATAACCGCGATAAAATGCGTTTAAATTAGTTTTATTTCAATAACAATACAATTCATGTTTAGGATATGGGTGTATATATTGTAGAAGAATTGATATCTAACACTACGAAGAATTTTTATAACTTAGTAGGTCATGAAAATTATATAAAAAATTATAATAAAAATATAATCTAACACACGTGATAATTGCAGTAAAAAATATTTTTATTTTTAATGCGGTCTGTTAGGAGTTTTATTATTCCATTTTTATACATCATTTTATCAACGATTCGGTTTATTTATTTGGTATTTTATTTAAATATAATAGGGAAAATTAATGATAATATTTCTAAATATATTATTTATGTTAAATTTGCATTAACTATGATAATAATTGATATACCTGTAAGTGTACTGAAACTATTGTTGGTAAATGCAATATTTTAAGGTTTAGGTATAATATACACACTCCTTTTAAGCTATTAGATTTTAAAATTAGGCTAACGTAAAAGTTACCTAATTCATAGGTTCTTGGTGAAATCAAGTTATCCTATTTGTTCTTTTATTTTAACTTTTTGTGGGCGAAATTTAACTATAACTTACGATTTATGCAAAATCCTTGTAGATAAAAGTCACTTATAATAAAGTAAGTTTAAAAAGTTTAGAATTTATTTTTTAGATATTAACAAATTTTCAATTAAAAATACATTTCTGTGGGTAGTAGTACGGGACAGGCTGTATGAATATTTTAAGTCGGCTACTTAACAGCGTCTTTCAAGTTTCCCTTTCGGACAAGTGATGACCACAGAGTTGTGTCAATGTTTACGGAAGCTCCGCTATTAAGTAGCTTGGTGTGAGATGAATAGAGTCTCGCAACAGAGATGGGTTAGTGTGGACCGTCTGTTTGTATGACGTTTAGGGAAAACTTGCGCTTCAGATTGTGAACTTAAAAATGCGACGTAAAAATATTTACCTTTCTTCTAAATAATTGCCTAATAAAATATGTATTGAAATATTTTTTTATAAATTTTAAATAATCCTTTCTCATAATTATTTGGTTGATTTTAACGAAATTTTAAGATGATTGAAAAATATCTAAGTCTACAATTAAAGGTATAAAAATATTCATACATCAGCTGTAGTGAGTTGCATTTATAAATATAAAAATGACTGGCGCTTGTACATGTTTTATTATATCATAATGATTGACGGTTTTATTTAGTGATATCGCTCAAAATAATCTATAAAATATGTGTTATTATATTATTTTTTTATCTAGACACTCACCTTGCGCGATGCGTACAGCCGGCATCTTGATTCTCATCTTGATTTGGTCACCTATTTTTAGATCTTCAACAACTTCTTTTATCCTCAGAAATATTTATCTTAATACCTTTGTATCTGGCGACAGTTCGTTAGCCCACTTCACACGTGCCGCCGTCGGTCCAGCGGCTTATCGTCCTATTTCTAAAACGTTTTTGATAACACAGGTCGACTTATCACAAAGCCCCCATAAATGTCCGACGGTATACTTCAACGACATTATTAGTCATCTTCCCGACGTTTTCATTTTGTTAAATGAACGATCTACGTGTCTATATTCTTACTTTTTCCTTTTCATGATGCGATGATTCAGTTCACACGTCAGCGAAATGTTTGCTCGCCGAAATCGACTGGTCATAAAGAGGGCCTTATCAACACTTCAATGAGCGTCTCAGTGCCCTATCTAATCTATCCGCACCTAGTGGCGATCCTGCTATTCGGCAAACGGCTCGCTCGGTCACACTTCATTTACTAACATCTGTATAAACTTCTTCACTTTTCAGTCCGTACAAATAAATTTTCAGTCACTGTCTTTCAAAAATCTTTAGAAAAATTTCGACGAGAAATTTTACATTTATAATATACCGTCTCGTTCTTAAATACTACGATAAAAAAAAATACAGAACCGAAATAATAGAAAATAGTTTTACGAATATATTCTATGTTTACAATAATTTCGTAGTAGCGTCTCGCGATTGAGCACGTAAAGCGTGCGGAGCGAAGCAAGGCAGGTGCACGACCGGCCGCCCGCTCTCGCCCGTTGTCCGAGAGCGTCTGTCCTGTGTCCCTTTGCGCGAGGGCTCGGCGGCCTCCGCATGTCCACGACTCCCGCTGTCTCGCTCGGCCGGCCGACGACGGCGCGTGCGAGTCCGTACGAAGTAGCCAGGGGTTACTCGCGGTCGCCGTCGCCTCGGCTGATCGACAGAGATCGTAACGCGCCTCGTGCGTCACCTATCGCCCGAGAGCAAGAGAGACGGCCATAAATCACAAGTGCCGTGCGTCGGTGTGCGTGCGCGGGTGGGGCGAAGATGCAGCGCGTACAAAAGGGATAATATTTGCTTGCATATTTCATGACTCGATTACTAGATGGAATTTTTAATTGAATGGACCTAAACGCGGTCAGTACACATTTTCAGGGCGGCTTTAATCATTAACGTCCAGTTTGAGTTTTCCATGGTCATTTTTAAATAATAAACAGGATATTTCTTGTTTTTTAGGCGAAGGAAAATGATGTTAAGCTCTTATCTCATCAGTTTTATTTAACTAAGTTCACAATGTTTTAGAATTAAGTAACTAAATTTAAAAAAGAGTGGCAATTTTAAGTTGTCTTTAATTTTTATTATGTAGTTGAAAGAATTATCTGAAACCGTAGCAAACGTCTACGAGCGCTACGCAAACATGTAGCGGTAACTAACGTAGCAGTCTGGAGAAAGGCATTCGATGGTAATAAAAGGAGTTTTTTTTTATTCTTTCATAATAATTAGAGTAAAACGAGAAGAGATACAAATTTAATCATAATTAATACGAAAATGTAGTTTGCAGTTATAACGCTGAGGAATCAAAAATATGAAGCTTCAGTGAACACAAGAAAGTCGTCAGTAAATTCAAGAAAAGCGCAACACGTAAACGGCACGCGGCTAGATCTTCACTCTCACTGAACAACTTTCAGTCGAGCATTTTTTCCCCGACGTTATTTTACTTAAGACGCCACGAACAACTTATCTCGGTCGGTCCTTGACTTTAATAAGTTTTATGAGTGTCAGTCGAGACTTAACTGGCGCGAGAACGGGCGTCGAAAAAGAACTTTTTCATAATTGTTTCCCGACTCGGTTGGGAACTTTGCGCGTTCGATTATTGAAATTTCAAATTGTTCCATTTGAGTGATTGTTTATTGATTTAATTATAACCGTTTGTTTTGTTTACCTTCTGTAATGTTTTGAAATAACTGAACGAACGTTCTAATAACCGTTATTTATATTTGATTTTAGAATACAATTTAGAATTTATTGTAGTGTCAAATGTATTTGGTAGTATTGCTAATAATAAAATAGATGTAATTTGTATTTTTATTTCTATAAATCTATTTAAAAAATCACAAGCACAATTTAAAAAAGTATTCATTTTGAATTGTTGAAGGAAACAATTTATTCTGTAGGGTACTTTAGAACTACACATTATCGTCGCTTGACCAAACCTATTCGGATAGGCCGTTATTCAAATAACAAAAAAAGTTGGTCACTTTGTGTCCACTAAACACAACCTTTTTATTCTCATCTCTTTCTAATCGACGCATACGTGTAAAGAAAATAGAGACGGATAAAGGGTTATATGTTTTCACTTGTGGAAAGTTGAGACGTGATTTCCGATATATAACTATCTTACTCGTATGTAGGGGTGTGTGAATATGTGGAAAGGGATGGTGCATTGTAGGGTGTTTAGTTTTCAGCACGCTACTCGCCGCTAGGCGGCGGGGAAAATTAACCAGTGTTTTCCCGAAATGTTCTTGGCTTAAAAAGTATCTTAGAAATATATTTTTTAATTAACAAATCATCTCAGTGCGAATTCGTAGTTTGATGATGATTTTGTTGAATTTATTAAAACTAATATATTTGTCTAATACAATATAAAATATATTTTTTCTTCTATTTCTGGTTTGCTTAATCCTATGAAGACTTTTGATTTTAAGTAACGATGCGACTGTAAACACAATATTTAAATCACATCAACATAATGTTAAGAACTTAGACCATATCGTCACTTATCACCAAATAATGAAATGTAATCAACTACAGAAAAAAGTTCAAATATCAAGAACAGTTTTCTAACTATCGAGTGTTATACACATTTTAACTATCAATAAACACATGTTACTTCTTAAAATTATTCGACGTTACAGTCCAGCTACAAATAACCAACTCTAAACTTTGGCAACCAGTAGAAGACACGTGAAAAGCCCGGATTTTAGATTCCAGAACCCGGAGATGTCAACAGGTTTTTTTTAAACATAGTGTAATAAAAAACAGTTGAAAATATCATATATCTCCTTTCTATTTATTTTCAGACCTTAAAATATAAATTCAGTCATCTTTTATCACTATTTTAACTGTACCTAACAAAACAAAATCTTATTATAGTTTATTACAAATTATTTTAATAATCAGCTACAATTTTGTAAGTTCTTAAAATAAAACCCAAATAAATAATATACTCTATTATCAGAACAAAACTTTATAAAAATATTAAACCTATAAACAAAAAAAACTTTAAATTTTTAATCCGTGACTACAAATGAAACCTCGCGCGTACGCTCCCCGAATCTCTCTAAACTAGTACATATTCGGAGAAACCCGGACGGATAGCAACCTTAGCTACAAAGGACGTAAACCTATTTCTAATATTAAATAATAAAAGGTTAGGAATGTTATAGGTTTAAAACGATCAACGAATGCTTCGTTGCATTAGAGCGCAAACGAAACCGCTAGCAAAGACTAGTGTATCTATAATTGTAACATTTTTTTTCTACCATCCCTCGCAGATGTGGGCCAGGATACGAATTCCCGCTTCAAACGGGACGCGTAACTTTATGGTGCGAGAAAGTATCGAATTTAGATATTCAGGTTGTGACATGTTAGTTTTTATACGTAACCCTGATATATTCGACTTGTATTACATCGGAAATGTAACCGAGATTGTTTTTTCTAATTATGCAACTATTCGTTGTAATATAAATAGTGCTTGAAATAAATTATTAATTGTATTGTCACAAAAATTGTATGAAGCGATGACAGCTCAATGGTATGGTAAAACATAGATGGGTGTAGGAGATTTTTCTAAAGCCCGCCTGGCTAGCTACCAACCTCAAGTTGAAAAATTACCGCCAAATATCAAAAGATGTGTTCCGGCAATTGCACTTGAGAGCCAGTCCCTCCACAAGTTTAGTGTGTCCACCAACTTGGGCCGTATCGTCACTTAACATCAGATAAGATTATGGCCATAACGCTAAACCTTAACTATAAAAAAGACGATATCACGTTAAGCCTAGTTTACAACTGGGTTTCAAGTATAACTCTCGAAGCACACTTATAAGTAGCTCAAAGTAGCTACCCATTCGGGCACTGGTATGTACCTACGCGCGTATTATACGCATATGGAGTTAATAAATCCAGTGGTTGATTTTTTTATTGTAAACTGGCGTATAAAAACACCTCGTTAATAGTAAATACTAATCTGCGAACCGATCCGTCGTTGTAAGTACGATGGGCATGCTCACAACCCTAATAGAATTATGACGTCACACTTTCATGGTTAATGTTTGAGCCACAGTTTTTACACGCTCATATAATTTATAATCATCTCCTCTGTAGCAAATCACTATCTCAATCATGAGCAAATTCAAACGCTGATTCGCATTTGGTTGATTTTCGAGTGACTGTACCCATAACCTTTGAGGGCTGTATCTACGTCTGTTTCAAAGTATTAATGTAGTCATATCCTAAAAACCTCACCTAAAATTGTTTTCAAAATGCCAATAATTTATAGTTTATAAGTTTAACGTTATGGCCATAACCTCATCTGATTTTAAGCCTAGTAGAGGGACTGGCTCTCAAGTGCAACTGCCGGCAAACACCTATTGGTATTTGGCGGCAGATTTTCAACTTGAGGATGGTAACTAGCCAGGCTGGCATTAAAAAAAGCCCTACCGCCATGCTATCGTTTCGTCACGATGTTTTCCTTCACCGAAAGCTTAAGCTAACATTGTAGGTGGATTCGAACTCACGTCCTTTGACGCAGCATCGGTACACACTACCACTGGACTGTCATCGCTTCAAAAGATGGGAGGTTTATTCCTTGAATGTTAGATTCTCACCACTCATATAAAGCCACGTTATTAAAAACATTAGCTTCTCTGTCAGTGCTAATTAGGGAGGTGTGAACCAGAGGTATTTAATCAACCCATTACTCTTGTAATTACTAAAAACCACAACCGAAATTGCTTTCAGAATGCCAATAAAGATACAGATTTATTCCTTAAATGTCAAAAACCCCACCACTCAAATAAAGTACAACCCCATGAAAAAACATCAGCTTATCTAAGCTGAACGGAGTCGTAAGTTATTTCTTTAATTAACTTATTTCGAGTACGTCCGAAGGCATGGGACAGCGTTTTAAAATAGAACGGGACTTGGGACCCTTTTCAAGGGCACGGCGTGACACACACGTGTGTCCGACGTGAATTAATGCCACTTTAGCTTGTTTTATTTATTTATCTATTTACATATTATGAAAGGCAACGACTCTTCAACTATTTGTCATTAGTGAGCTTATAACTCGACAATTACTTAATCGAATTACATGTATATTTTTAAATCACCGGTCTATACTTAGACCAAATTTTAATGCATGTATTGTTGCTTTTGGTTATATTTAGAAGTTATAAGGAAAATGGTAAGTTAAGAGTGTAAAACAATTAAAATAAACCAAGTTGGGTATTTCTAGTAAAACATTTTAGTAGTTTATGATATTGAAATCGTATGTAAAGCTACTTGTGTGTGGTACAAAAGAAAGGTAAGTTATGAATGAAACGTCTCTCATGCAGGAAAACATATTTTTTTAATTGTGTAATGTTTATCTCAACCTCGGATGTAGATAATAATTAAAAGTATATATAATAAATACTTTATCAAATTTATTATTTGAAAACTTTTGTATGCTCGAAAATAAGGAACAATTTTATGGACTCCCTAACCTCATAATTATATTAATAGTAACAGTTATAAATTTAAAAATATATACCAACTGCTTGGGTTAAAACGAATGTGACACGTTTAACAAAAGCCTTTTAATGTTGGATACTAGTAAAAATGTACGCATTTTCGTTTGTTTTACTGCTAAAAAATACTATGAATTTTCAGTTGAATTGAATTGCCGCCTCAGTTTTATATAAGTTCGATTTATACGCTTTAGAATGTGGATCTTAGAATATAGATATGTCACCGAATATTTTTGTAACGAAATATTTAAAATAATTAACCCAATGATGTAAACTATACTTAGATAAGCTGATGCAGCTACAAATAAATACGAGTATATGGTTCAGCCACTTAAGCAAATTTTAAGTAGCCAACTTAAAGTATTATACTGAATATTGACTGAAATGAGTTTATCGATAAACGTTCTCATTATTTTTAGATAAGATTAAATCTTAACTACAACTTCACATACATTAGTTGTTAATGTCCAATGCGGTGATCAATATTGAATAAACAGTTTGTTTGTACATTGGCGAGCTAAATGCCACAAGGCATTATCATCCAGCTAACCAGCGGTATTGTTATCAAACGTAATAGTTATGCAATGCAAACATGAAAGAGGCAAAAGAAAAAATGGATTAACTAAGAACATATAATAATAAAATGAACTAAAAATTGAAATATATGCAAAATACATATATGTAAATAGTGTAATAAATAAACAAATACATATAAATATTTAATTCATATATATACACACATTTATGCATACAAAATATAACAATAGTAAAGATATATACGTAATAATTAAATAAAATAAAAAAAATATTGATCTTTTTTGTACTTATTTTTCTCTATTATGGCAACTATTTATGTATGAAATTTCACCAATGTCAAGTCTATTTTTAGTCCAACGAAAAGATGGGTAAAGCCTGTTGAGCTATTCAATCCTGGTCCAAAACAAAACTACCCACGGCTTTAATAGCAACTTTAGCCGTGAGGGAGGTCGTCCAGAAAGTAGATTTAATAGTCTACGTGCCATTCGACGAAAATAGTACACTAATACTGGGGTGGGTTGTCACCCAAACTTCTAAAATAGAATGGTCACACTCGGATTGTAACTTCGAACCGTTTCGCCCATTATTCATTAGCGCAAACAAACAAATATTAGGTACTTCGTAATTTTTAAATGTATACGGGCATCTACGAGGAGAATAGTTTGTATTAGGCAAAGATAATGTGCTATAATGCTTTGGATCAACTTTAAGTAATTATATATGAATACGTTTTTTTTATAGAATCAAGGCAAAATAACGGCTCTGTTTATTTTTATTAATATAGTGAAAAAATCCATTCACAGGATTTTTTTATAGTTGAGGTTTCATGTAACGGTAACAATGTTACCTGATGTTAAGTGAACATGTGGCCTAACATGCTGGCCACGCTCAACTTGGCTCTTAAGTGTAACTGGCGGAACACATCCGCAGGTATTTGACGGCAGATATTCAATTTGAGGATAATAGCTAGCCAGGCGGACATTAGAAAAATTAAAAATAACCACCATACTATGGTTTCATCACGATGTTTTCCTTCACCGAAAGCTCAAACTCGTTCCATTGATTCTAAGTCATTTCCTATGACGCGACGTCCAAGCATAGCACCATTGACCTGTCACTGATTCAAAAACTGTCGCTGATAAACCAAAAAAGAGTTACCTACTGTGACGTATATGTGCCCATAAATGGACTTATATCACTCGGGCACATATACACTTGATTGCTGTATCTATGTTATATCAGCTGATTATATAGCTGTTGTATATAAACGTTGAATATATAATTGTTGTATCTAGCTATAGTACAGTGTATAGTGATATAAATATTCCTACCTAAAACTGTAATCTTGCCCAAGTCCAGCAGTAGAGTATTCATGCTAAGCTGTAAACTCAGGTAAGCTCGTTCTACTACTCGGTTGTGTAAAAGACCGGCATGAATTAAATAATAGAAATCGTGAAAAACTAACCACCCCATATTTTAAAATCAGTAAGACAAGTAAAAGTTTTTTTTATGGGTAAGATTTCATAACAAAGTCCCAAACCGAATTACCGATTTGCCGGATAGTAAACTCAAGCACCATGTCAAGCAGGTGTTGATGTTAAAAGGCTATTACAGAGTGAAACAATATGTAAACGCTGGGAATGTCTGGAATTGGCAGTTGTGCATTCGCTAAAAACTATAGTAAATGTATTTTTCCTTGTTTAATTATGTGCCTACAAAAATATATGTATCTAGATCGTGTTTCTTGCCGGTTCTATTCGATGACTGGGTTATTTTTGTTTAACTTTTAATATATTTGGCATTCATACTCCTAGCGTGTTTGAAATATGTATATAGATATTTTGGAAGACAATTATGTGTTTATTTATTATGTTTATAAAGCAGAAAAGTTTGATTGTTTGAACGCGCTAATCTTAGGAATTACCTTCCGGATTAAAAAAAATGTTTTGCATTTTAACATCACGCTACTATCAATAAGAGTAAAGCTATGTTGAAAAATGTTACAAAACGGGGAAAAATAATAAATAATATTTTATTCCTACGCGAACGAAGTTGAAGACATAGCTATCATAGATAAAAGGTGTGGAGTGACCGTAGTTTCTTGAAATAAATAACGTAGGCGAAGACTAACGCCCTATAGTGGGATGCACTTAGGCCACGCTACGACATGTTTATAGCTGGTTGTCATTTTAATTTGTAAGTGTGAGATCACTGAACATTCAAATAATCCTAATTAGGATTAATGCTGGTGAATCTCTGAGTCAACATGGCGTCGCCTACAGTGCCCGACCTAATCAACCGGTATGCCAAATAAGTGGAAAGGTTTTTGATTTAGTGATGTACATATTTTTTACATAAATATTTATCGATAAAATGAAACGTTCACTCTGTTTTTGTTTTTCCCTTGAAACCCCTTATCTTCTTCAATATTTAAAGTCTAACCGATTTCAATTATTTTCTATAATCGGTACAGGCTTTATCTTTATGTAGTGAAATTACTGTCCAGAAGTCACCGTTGTTAAAAGCATTTATAAGGGATTTCCTACGTTAATATAAGACACAATAAAGTTTTTTGATCAAACAATAACAAAGGATCTATTTACTAATACAATTTTATGCCCATAGATCCAGTGACCGCTTTTTGATTGCTTACTCAATAAAAACGTAAAATTATTACAATCTGTATTATTGATAATGTTCCCTAATTTTCTTTGTTGCACTGCATAAAATATATTTTATGAAACAACATTCTTATCCAAAATCTTATTATATCATTCCATATGATTATTTAGTTAAAACAGTTGCTATTACCGAATTTAGCGTGTAAAACAATAATTATTTACTAATTAATTAAAACAAAGCTTTTATATTGTGTTATGACAATAAATTAACAATGCACGAAGTACTACAAAAGTATTGCATATCGTTAGAAATATAATTATAATATTAGTTTCTATTTTATTACCAGATAATATATACCCAATTAAAGAAACAACTAAACATTATTTACCAATTGTATTGTAGAAATATGCTACATTCAAAGTAAGTACGCTTTTAAAACTTATCTCTAAACATGTGGCATAAAATACATTATCCTGTTATAATCAATATATTGAAACTAAGGATATGTTGGAAATACGATGATAGTAGTTATTCTTTTAAGGATGGTATTATCGATACAACTTACATCACTATTAAAACAAATACCACTTTAAAGCCTAATTGTCTAGGCGAGGTAATAGCACGGTAGCGTTAAACGCTATGCCCGCCAACACGTACAATAAATTTAGACGAGACTTCACATTAATTTGAACTTAGGGTCTCAGGCAAATAATTTCTGGGAACTTCGAGGAATTCCTTTGTTTTATTATTTTTGACTTACCGTAACTAAAAATAGTTATCTAGGCGTATGACAGATATACATTTAATTTTGAAATCTGCCTTATAATGTTCAATTACTTTATTAATGACCTTATACAATGACATATGTTGCCCCGCTCATCCAATTAATTTAGTCATAGCGACGCATGCCGCTTTTAAAATAGCAGTTATCATATTTAGCAGAGATTTTTTTTCAGATAATTTCTATAAAATATAGATATGGTTGAAAATAATTGATAAATAGGTTTATAAGGGACCAAGATATAGTGGTTCCGTTCTATACACATGGTAAAATGTTTGCGTATATTGTGATATTAAATTAAATATCAACCTTTTAAGTCGAGTATATTAAGATCTTCATGATGATAGTAAGTCAAATTAAACACTAATTAAACTCTTGAAATCAGTTAAAAGGGGATACACTTCCATATATGCCCAGATTCAGAACAAAAAGCAACGCCAAAAAATGTAATAATGTTACACTGCTCATAATTAAATATTAAAAGGAAAAAGGAATCATCTCTTGAACCATAGCCGTGGACGAAATACCTCAAAAGCCATAGAACAGTCCGCAACGGTTGCTAACACCCACACACCGTATACCCATAGCGTTACTCATCAGTTGCAAAAGCCAATATCTTGTATTTGTTAATAAGTTAATCTATATATCGATGTGCTATTCGTTTGTCAGTTTGATGATTAGCTCGACTGAGTATCCAAACTGAGTGTGTGGTACGCACAATACAATGCAAGAAAACTGACAGTAATGGTATATTATTGGTGAATTGGTGAAAAAAATCCCTTTACAGATTTCACCAGAGCTAAGGTCACTAAAAAAGTCACCCCGGCGAAACTCAAAGCATTGTATTACTAGTGACCACAAACAGCTTTTACACTTCTTCTAGTTGGCGATAATGGCCTAAATGACAACCCATCCACGATAGTTGCTGTCATGACGGTCTGCACTCTTTTCGGCAGCTAGATATAAGTAAATTAACGTCATCCTGAAATACAATAAACTACAAGAATGTCACTACATCTAATTCACTATCCTATGCAAAAATTGAAGATGGAAACAGACGCCCCGATTTCTGGAACTTAATTATACTTTTTAATATATGTTGTTACGATATTTTTTCTTAAGTATTGCATTGATGTATATTAATTTAGTAAAAAATCGTCAGAACACGAAGCCTTTCTATCACATTTACCAGGCACACCTCTATATTAAATAGGTTGCGCGGTATAGAATTCCCACAAGCTGGTGTTACAGTATTACAGTAGTTACAAGTACAGTATTCTTCAAAATGGGACTAAGAAACGTTGACCAGTGCAGTAATATTAAACTAATGCATCTGCCTTACGATTATGTACAGACATTTGTAAAACATCGGTAATTGGTAATCAGACAAGTCATCAGAAAGTACTGTTTTTTTGCATAAAGAAATTAAAATCTACAAATAAAATTAAAAAGATGAGTAAACTCGAACGGCGCCAGCTAGTTTAGAATAAGATAAGTTAATAGTTGTTACATCCAGCGGCTGAATTTATGTGGGCTTTATACAATCATCATTGTTTAGGGCTAAGAGGTACGTAGAGTTGAGCTAGAAACGGTTCAATAGCTTTCGGAATTTGATATTCAAACGATTGAACTTTGTGCTTAACTGATTTCATTACTTGTTGGCCAAGACTCGTCCGCATTTAAAAGATTTCTTAATAAATTGTGAGATTGTGACATTTACGAAAATTTCTCACAAAGAGTTCCGATGTTTCACGAATTAATAATGAATGGAACAATTGTAATTAATAAATAATAAATGATTAGGTTTATTTTAGAATAGTTTATGACTTAGAGGTAACTTATACTCAAAAACCGTGTGGATCGATGTGTTTTTATGCTCCATTATTATAAGCTTAAGTTTTTAGTGACGGAAAACGCGATGAAATCATAGAATTGAAATGTCTAATGACCACATGTCTGTCTCCAATTGAGACTAACATTTCTAATGCAATTGTAAGCGCGTTACAATTATGAACCACATCGTCACTTAATATTTTTTTTCGACTTTACATGCGCTTTAAGGCCTTTAACAGCTTCACCGAGCTTTCGTTACTTAGTTCAAATAGACAAAATAAAAACGCTAAAACTATTTTTATCGACTAGGTTGTCAGCATTTATTACCACAGATTTCTTGGTTGCGTCGTTGGCTTAAAATATTGTTTCGCCCCTACCATCGCACTGAGTGTTGCAAGTTTGAATTCTGGAATTATCTATTCGAATCATCCACAAAGATTGTTCTAACTCTGGATGTTACTCTGTTTGCTATTTGTGTATGTATATGTTTGTTTAGCTTCCCACGACTCAGGAGTTCATGTATTATCCATTCAATATGTGGCTTTATATAAATAAAAATTGTATAGTTTTCTCCAATGAGAAATTTAGTCTATCCATGTACATTTATAGGATATGGAGCACTGTAAAAATATATATTATACAATGTAAAGAGTTAGAACGTATTTAAATACTGACAAAGCTCGTATAAGACTATGTGAATGTCAGTGAAGCGGATATCGCTTTTAGCATGCGATAGAAACGTATAAAGGGCACACAGTACACGTACTTGATATTTTATTACAATCCTTACATATTATCAAAGACGGTGTCTTTCTGTTTGTTTGTTAGTGTGCTTATAACTCGAAAACCGCTGAGCTGATTTTCTTTTTTCGTTCATCGATTCATAGCACGTTAAAGTGACACTGTGACCTAGCGTAAGTCTGTTAAGAAGGAGGCAGTAGAGACTTTCGAAGAACACAGAACAAAGCTATTGAGGCAAATCGTCTTTTCAAAAAGTCCTTTCCTAAGCCTTCCTACGTCTTTACTGTTAACTGTACGTTTATAACGAAATAAGGTTTCGCGAGCAACGTTCATTCTCATGGCCAAAGCTAATAGGGTTCGCCGTTGACGAATATGCCAAGGAAGACATCCTCATCATCACACTGTAGCTGACATGTAAAACAAATTACTGTTATTTCAACATTTCAAGTTACTACTTTTATCAGCAGTCCTTGATTGCAGACTACATTTATGTGTATATAGGCTTAGCATTTACTTCAAATGTAACCAGATGTTAAGTGACGATGTGGGTAAAATAATAACTCACTAAAAATAATTAGTTAATAAATTTAACTGTTAGATCACACCAGTAGTCTGAGTGGACTTTACGTGCCCCTATTAAATTAGAGGGCATATGTGCTTCTCTATTCATACGAATCCAGAAAAAGTTGCTCGTACTATATATTTAGTTACTTTAAATAATGAATTTAAAACATTATAAAGGAAATTAAAGTAGACTATGTTATTTTAGGTTTTTTATCTATGCTAGATTTTTTAATTAACAAAATTTTACTAGACCAGACTACAGAGCCGCAGGGACAGCTAGTGAGAATTAGTAATTAGGTTTTTGTGTCGTTTTGACCCTTATGATACTAAGGTTGTTGGTCGGGATCGATATCTAAATATTTTAAATAATTTTCATTGTAAAAATCTTATAATTAACATTTTAAAGTAAAACCTTTGTTCGATGCACGTTCGGTGATTTTTTAATTTGTTATATCTTTAAGGTCGCGTCACCGACAAACTTTCAGCACATGATACAAAACAATATCATACCCTCGAAAATTATAATTCATGTAAAATACAAATATTATGCATAAATGTTTATTAATTATTGAAAAATAAAAGCACGTCCTATATGGAAAATGACTGACCCATGATAGATTAAAATCAACCATTAAAACCTCTATGGAATAGCTAATAATAAATAAAGAACAAATTAAGAATCATACTTTTTTAATCTAATCACGAAATCAGTCAGTACAGTACCCTCATTTAGCGGGTGGCACTGGCAGGCACGATGTATTGACCGGCGGCCGCTTGCTGCAACAATGCCAACAACTTCTCGATTCACGGGTCACTTGACTCAGGTGAAATGCGTTTTAAAATTTGAATACCCGTTTGTTTTGATTCGAATTATTATTTTTCCATTTTATTGCATTGAATCAAATAATTTAACATTAAGAGTACAATTTTGTAAATTATTATTTTATTGTAGTCATAATGCGTTATCGTGTTTATATATTGAGAAGATAAATCTCACTTGGCACATAAGGGAAATATTGAATGCAGCCTTAAAAAACCTGACGCTTTTGTGCGATGATTACGATTGTATACGTATAAGTTAATATATATGGTACTTGTAGTATACTTACAAAACTGGTAGTTGCTTATCGCTTCTATAGGTGAAGTAATTTACTGAAATTAATTTGAAGTAACATATAGTAATAAAACGATATTTTTATTTCAATATATTGAATAAAAGGATGAAGTTTATCCTTAAACGACTTTTAATCGTATCTCCTAAAGTAAAATAGAAAATAAACTTTTTTCTAAATTTCTGTCTATCTTTTTTAGTCGATAATCTGTTTTTAACAATCAATAATTTCATTGAAAAATTTTGTCGTTTTTTCACATTGGTTGTCCCAGTTTATATTATAGGTAGGTAGGTATATACTTAGCAACCGTGAAATCTATGCTGGTCATGCCACCCCATAAGTTGAGATAGTGTTAGGAGTAAGGCACACGGTGGTACCACATATTGACCGACAAATCGGCCTTCGACTCTATTACATTATTCTGCGTTCTGGTAGAATATCCCTTATTTATAAATGGTTCTAAATGCTTGTTTGTTTTCCTATATCTTACGTCTTTCCAGTGGCTTTATTTGAAAATTAAATTTTGTATTATTAACTTTTATGATTTAGGTAGTCTAAATTCAGTGTCCAAAATAAAATAGTGCTGGTTCTGATTTTTATTTTGCACTAGATATCTTGTAGACCCTGTGTTGTATTATCAAGTAATTCGATTATAACTACTACTATTGTTGTCAGGTATAATATCAAACCTATGACATGAAAAACTACAATACAATTTTTCGTAGTATTGAGTCAAACAGTATAGTGTTCTATTCTCAATCCTAGAAGAACCTTTTCATTTCATAGGCTATAAATTTATATTGATACATAATTATAATAGTGTTAATTGTAATCAAAAATTAAATTTCAATAAAAATTATAATTGTATGGAGAAGCCAGCATTTCTGAAATGAGGTATATAAAATTCATATTTATGTTTTTGATAGGAAGAGTGCTTCTCGTGTTTGAAAATTATCCCTAAAAGCAGTGCAATAAGGGACAATTTCTATTATTCAAATGCTTATAAACGTAGTTCCAAGTAAATATTATTCTTGGTTCATTATATAATTGGAATAGTACCTTCTAGTGAAGGAAAATAAAGGAAAACAATTACAAACTATAGTCTGGTGTTTTTCTAGTGCTCGCCTGGTTACCAAGCCCTGGAACGTATGTGTATGTATAAGAGCCAGGCCCAAGTTTGGCTGACTGAAAGTGTGAATGCTATCCGTGGTCGCTGACAACACGGTAGTTTGAAGTGTCACCGTGGTGCATTTCAGTAGGTAGTGTTGGGTTTTTAGGACCCGATTAGCTTCGCTACCCACCTGTCTCGCCTTGGCCTGAGCCGGGTTAATGCGTTTAAGTGTCACGATGAAGAAATCCGAAAAGAATAGGATTTTGTACAAAACGTAAATAAAAATGGGCCTAGTTAGGCTTCCCGTGTATCTTGAGCAACATCATCACTTAACGTCAGGAAATATTGTGGTTAAACGCTTAAATAGGTCTACTAACAAGAATAATGAAACATATATGTGTACAAAATAAATATCATTCACCAACGTATATATTTTAAAAATATACACTCACAAATCTATATATTTAATTAGTACTGATATGAAGCACGAATTACAGATTATGAAATCTATATTAAAAAACGGCATAGTTTCTTTGAATTTGCTACCAGTAGGATTTCAAAAACTCTTTTTTGTATTTGATAGAACAATCATTGAGGAAGCCTTTAGGCTATTGAACATCGTGGTACCACGAATAGGGGCAAAGTTGCATTGAAAAAAGTTTTCAAAAACGGGCAATAACAATTTAATTAAATTTTAGTTCGAGGCGAACGAAGTCGCGGACACAGCTAATATTTTTATACCTTGAACATAGTTATGAGTTCTCACGAATAAGTAATACCAACCAATGTCATGGGGTCGATATACATGTCGGCGTGCATGCGCATCTTAAAAACTAACTCTCATATTATTTTTTTGCATAATGCACTAAACGAAGTTTAATTTCAATAATGAATAGACGTCACTAATTATACAGGAACACCCTGCACACAGGAAGCCTTCAATCACAAAGCAGCCGCCGGCGTCGGTAATCTGTCAATCATACTTTAACATAAAGCCTCTGACCCTTGGTCAAGTTCGATTTTACAAATTCCTGATGATTACGAGAGTTCAAAGACATTGTCCATGAAGCTTATAATTTACATACAAACAGAACAATGACGGGCCATAATAAGGTATTGGGGGTTATTTTTTGTCTCTTCTTGGTAATTTTAAATGCCTAGTTTTTATTAACTACTAGCTTCTACCAGCAGCTTCGTTCGCGTTAATATTGATTTTGTCAGACAAATCGGATGACACAAAAAAAGTTACCCCACTTCCAGTAAGTTTTCGGCGAGAAAAAGTAGCCTATCACTGTCTCCAGCTCTCTATTTATCTCTATAACAAAATTTATTACAATCTATACAGCGGTGTAGGCGTGAAAGCGTAACAAACAAATAAACTCACATTTGTATTTATAACATTAGTAAGTATGTATGCTGTTTGTCGCTCATCGGTTTTAATTCGGCAACTGTTCAATTCGTTATTAAGTTTGGATGTTATTTACGTTGTATTTTTCAAAGGAATAGCTTTATTACCCTATTGGTATATATACTCATTTTTAATTTTCTCGTCCTTTCACTAAATTGTGTACGTATTTGACACCGGACTATTATATATTAGCACTGCTAGCAACTTCTTTCACGTAGCACTAAAATATAATTTAATCATTTTTGCTCGAATTAGCAACCTTTTTAATACAAATTCACCACTGTTGTTTGTAGCGTTCCTCGATGATTACAAAAATATTTATTTGCAATACTTGGATGCTAAGATACAGTAGTATACAATAGAAATAGTTAATAAAAATCATACTTATTTATAACGTCTTCATAAAGACTGGATGCTTATTACTAAAAACTACTTGTTACGGCATTTTTATAAGTTTCTTGTTCTTAATATTACAATGCGTTTTCGTAACTTAACATAACGTCGAGCATTTCTGCAGACTTTTCAATATAAGGCTGATGCAGCTGCCAAATACCTATAGATATACGAATAGCACGAAAAGAATCAATGCAACACTATATCGAGCGTTATCTCGAACGATAATCGAATCTCGAGTGACACATATATTATTATCATTCAAAATAAGTCGAAAAGGAAGAATAACAGAAATTAAAATAACAATTATACGCCGCTTTGGATTTCAATGAACCGAATGGCATTATTAGTAGCGTTAAGAGCTCCATTGTTGAAATTCGTCGGGTAAAGTAAATATTTTGACAAAAGTCCGTTGCGTTATATTGAGTTACTTAGAGGACAATTGGCGAATAGTAAATGGGCTACTGTGAAACAGGTAAAAAAAAAGTTGACAGATTTTGAGCAATAGAAACTGTCACTTACTAGTAGTTATACTATTGTAAGTCGTAGTGCTTACTTTATTAAAAGTTTGATATCTTGGGAAATCTGTTTGTTTTTAGTTCAATTTTTATAATATACATATCTCATGTAATACGCGTACCTATAATAATGTGTGCCCTTTTTTAGATTTAGCGTTATAGCTACAATCTTACCTAATGTTAAGCGAGGATGTGGCCCAAGATATTGGACAAGCTAAGCATAGTTGGGGCCTAGATCTCAAGTGCAACTCCCAAAATATACCTGTGGATATTTGGCGGCAGATTTTCAATTTGAAGATGGTAGCTAGCCAGTTTGGGCATTAGGAAAAAGCCAAACCACCATGCAAATCTTAATGAGTAGAAAAGTTGAAAATCTGCCGCCAAATACCAATAGGTGTGTTCCGGTAGTTATATTTGAGAGCCAGTCCTCCACAGGCTTAGCGTGTCTACCAACTTTGGCCGTATCGTCACTTAAGATCAGGTGAGATTATGGTCATTACGCTAAACCTTAACTATATAAAAAATGACATTTAATACTTATAGTTTTCAAAATTTTATCAGATTTCGTTAAGAGTTAATAAAAAAAAAAAATCATATTCTATACTGCAGTATCACATAGGTATATTTTTAGTGTACGAAATTTATAAAATTCAGGCTAACCGTAAATTAGTTAAATGCAGACATACAAACAAATCGTTTTTTTTTTGTAATGCAATGCATTGATAGAACTTCTGTTTTGTTGTACAGTTTTGTTTAGATACTCGAAATGTTAATTTTAGTACGTTTACTGGGTTTAGACAAGGAGTAATAAACTGAAGAGTTTAAAAAATGTATGCCGTTTTTTGCAGAATCAAATGAAATGATAAGTAGCCTCTGTTGTCACTTGAACAATACGTTAGGGATATCAGTGATACGTGATGTAAACTCAAATTAAGGATATACGAAACACTATTTGGATGTACGCCAAAACAAAGTATCTCCGCCACAGTTACCTCGAACATTGGTAAAAGTGTTAATTTGCTATTTCAACTGACCGTATCCCATGGCCATCATACCTTGACCTTTTCACAATAAAAACTGTTTACATTGTAAACAACCAGGGGAAAGGTCATGATAAATTTGACGATAAGAACAGCGCAATGACAAGTCCCTGAGCTGTCGAAACTTTGGGGAATCTGAATTCAAATAAAAGTAAAACAATGGCTACGCGGCCCGAATTGCAAATGATTGGCTGGTGTGGGCTGACAGCCATGTGGGTTGGAGGTCATATACGTTCTAAATTTAAATTTTGAATTTAGAATCCCTTTTCATAGTATTGCGTAAAAGACGGGTTGGGCCACGTTATGTCATTTTTAAAATGTTAATCCTTAAGCTCATATACTTATGAACCTTTTTAATAAAGAAATAATTAATTCTTATAAAATGTGTTTGAGAAACATAAATTACTATTATTTGTTCATCTACGTGTATAGATTGAAAATATATACGTATATAGACTCAGGTATTTATTTCCAGGATACCTAAGTAGGATACAGTACATGCTGCATCTATGTGGAGTATATGGACATAAATAGAGAAGTAGGATATTAAATCAACTACTCATCAAGTATTTTAGTTAAAATTATTGATTTTATTAACTTTAATATCATCCAATGTTTTGACTACGTTTTATCTTTCTATTGTAACCATGACATTTATAGGACAACAGTTATAAAAAATATAAATTTCAGTACGTATACTATGAATTTATAGGCGGGAAATCATGTAAGAAATTGTATTATTTACTATTCTATTTTTTTGACTTAGCTGTTTCATTGGCTAATAGGTGACGGGATAGTCCGTTCGAATAACTTGGAAACTATAATGTAATTAAACCTATTTTTTATACTTGGAAGTACGATTTTATCTATTTTGGTATACACTTATGAAACTGTAAATATTTATGCTTCTAGATCCACCAATTTAACCTGTATGTTATCTATAAGTATTTTTTTTTGCAAAGCAAAACCAAAATACAAAAGTGCCTTGAATTTAAAAAAATGTGAAAGTCGATAATGAATTTAGCCTGTAACTTAATAATACCCAATGACTTCATTTGCAGGACGTAATAATACTTTTACTTCGCAAGACCGCTAATTTCGGTAAACAGCTGACAGATCTGACACACAATGAAGTAATTTACTTCAACAATGGACAAAACGTCTTTATCACAATGCAACGACCAAAGGGGTATTTTCCAATGGTACCTATACATAAATACTAAAAATAAATTGTAATAATAACAACACGCGAAACCTGGATCGTGTGTCAAACAATGATCGAACATTTCCAGTTTCGAGGTCCGACCAAATGTTACTATTGTCCTGTGGCCGCGGAATTGTTCCTGTGGAGTCGACGCTTGTGTAATTTTTTTGGTTTACAACCTTTACTTATTCTTGATGCAATGGTATTAAAATTCCTACTATTCAATTAAATTCACTCTTAAGTTGAAAATCTGCCGCCAAATACCAATAATTGTGTTCCGGCAGTTGCACTTGAAAGCCAGTCTTTTCACTAGGCTTAGCGTGTTCATCATCTTGGGCCACATCGTCACTTAACATCAGGTGAAACTGTGGTCATAACGCTAAACCTAATTCGGAAAAAATCCCTGCATCTAAACTTTTAATACATATTATTTATTTAAAACTAAATTCATATATACTCATTTATGTATATATCCGACAAAACTACCTAATCAATGAATTTGAAATTCGACACGCATATACCTTACATTACGTAGACACGTACTAATAACGGATTTTATGATCACGCGCAATTGACGGTAAAAACTTGAAAGAAGCCATAGGCAGCAACTAGTCTATCATTAATTCATGCTTTACTTACCCTTATTGGCTTCTTTCATTTCACTATAACTTATTATGCTAAGCGTAGAAAGATATATCGTAATATACTATTTTGTTTTGAATAAACTCCATTGATGTTTTGTTCCATTCAAAATAAATTATTCTTGGACAGGGCAAATACACGTTTTGCATCGTCAATAGAATGATTACCACACGGTATCCTTGGCATCAAATTGGCGAAAGATAATCACTTCATAACTTATTATTTACACTGTAGTTGATACATGTGATTATGAGAAAGTCTATATATGTAAATCTTAATATCACGACATTTAATTGTTAACGGCTAATATTATAATACCAAGGAGAAAATACACTATAATATCTAATTATGTATGGAACATATATACATCAATTTTCCAAGCTTAATGTATTTTACATCCAACGGGTTACAATTAGATGAAATTGTTTGGAAAAATATATAATTAACTGAATTTTAATAATAAACACCTTAGTACTAATATAGTTAAAAACTAATAACATCTACGAGTGTATGATTATTAATTAAAACAAAATTTAACTAAACAACCGAAAAGCGTGCGGTCATACAGAGCTACCGTCACAAGGTAAAAGTAAAACTTGAATAAAGGGTAATTTCTTTTTGGATTTTTAAAATAATATGGATTATCAAAAAAGACAATTTTATGGTTGATAAATTAAAATCACTTTTACACTCGTTTTCACATCAATCGGTATACTGAACAACATTAATAAATAAAACTTAATTGACGTACTAGTTAATTATATTTACATTGTATTTAAATATATTTTTCAAAGCTTTTTGAACCGATGATAGCTCAGTGGTGGTAGTATGTATAGACTTCACCTCAAGGGATGAGAATTCGAATCCACCTACAATGAGCTTGAGCTTTCGGTGAAGGGAAAACATCGAGAGGAAACCATAACATTGTGGTAGGACTTTGTCGTAGGATCACCCTCAAGTTGAAAATCTGCCGCTAAATACTAACAGGTATGTTCCGGCAGTTGCGCTTGAGAGCCTTAACAATAAAAAAATATTAGCATGAATTTTAAAGTCGTTAATTTTCAACTAACTATTCTTTTTATCACGTGACACTCATACGTAAGTCGATGATGTTACCTTAAAGTTTTACTCATATAAGAACCGCCTAAATAAGTTTCACTTGAAAAATCAACCCATTTAATATCTATGAATTCGTTATTGGGAACCAACATTTTTTATCACTGCAATTTTAATAACACTTTGACCTCATTACAAGAGTAATTATATGTATAATAAGTGGTCATTTCGAATCATGATGAAACGTTCGGCGAAGCGACGAACATTCTTGCGTCTCTGTATATTACATTAAACCAGGGGTTTCCAAAGTGTGCGCCGCAGTGAGAGAAAAGAAGGGCGCCGTGAAACGATTCTCATATCATGGTACCTATCTATTTCGACCATCTAGATAGATTTGGAAGCCGTTACAAAATAGTAAACAGAATGTGCTTCGCGAACTGAAAAAGATTGGGAACCCGTGCATTATACTAAGCTAATCGCCAATATGCTTCATTAGTAAGGTTCTTTTTTACTTTTGACCTACGGTTTCTATAAAAATTATCCATATGCGCGACCAAATTTGTCAGTAACATGTATTTCTTAATATTATTAAATAAATATTTGCCTAAAAAGTCGTTAAAGGCGCAATATATACGAAAAAAAATGAGGCACGTATAATTTTGGTTTAGAATGAGAAGATAGAGGTAAATGTTAACAGTTAAATTTATACGCTCCAAAAACATTTTATTCCATTTGATTAAATAAATAGTGTTTTTTATAATCCTATACACCTCAGACGTAATTGGAAATTTTCTCTGCTTTATTTCACTGCTGTAATTTCTATTTATCTTCCTTTATAATTCTCTTGATTACGGTTTTATACATGCTTCCTACCTGACTTTCCCCTTTTTAAAATTATAATTACTGTATGTCATCATTTTATAAGTTCTACTATACATAATTACTTATTAGTCATTTAATACATTTCATAGTTTTGTTTCTTTCCATTATTATTATTATTATAGCCTCCTTCACTGTATTTCTTAGTCTAATATTATTTAGTCCTTGCTCCCACAGTTTTTGCTATTTCTTGCACGGATTCTAGTGTAGACTTATTAAAATCTTCTTTATTGAGTAGGGTAGTGAATAGTATTCCAACATACATATCTTTTATAACGTTTGGATTGGTTGGAACACTCAGCATCTCGATTTGCATGTGCACGGAGATAGTGACCACCATCATAAAAATATACGTCAAATCTACTACAGTCCTAGAAGAACAAAATTTGTAAGTCATACGGCGTTCATAAATAATAAAATATAAACTAGATTTATTATATATTTTTGATAGCTCAGTTAGTAGTGTGCTTTGATGTTGCATCAAAGGACGTGAGTTCGTATCCACCTGCAATAAGCTTGAGTTTCCGGTGAAGTAAAACATCGTGTTGAAACAATAGAATGGTGATAGAGCTTTTTTAATAAACACCTGGTTAGCTACTGATCTCTATTTGAATACCTATAAGTATGTTTCGGCAGTTGCACTTGAAAGCCAGTCAATTCACTAGGCTTAGGGCGTCCACCATCTTGGACTGCATCGTCACTCAATCAAGTGAGATTGCGATCATAATGATAAACCAAAATACATAAAAAAAACAATGCTATGTTCATAAATAAATTAGTATATAACCTCTACCCGCGGTTTCGCTTGCGTTATTGTAGATTTTTATTAATACGAGGGTTATTTCTGTCTCACATCACTTTTTGGAAGGCATCTTATGCTCCGTTTGCTGTACCTCTGAAAACATGTATGCGAAATTGCAGGATGACCGGTTAACAAATAAAGAAATAAAATCGAAACTATACATATTACCTAAGATGTCATAAATGCATGTAGAGTCGGAAGAAAAATAGGGTCTCAATAATTTCCTGAGTAGGTATTGCGGTTTTGTGTGCACGCGGATTAAGTATTTAGGTTTTGGTCAAGCTTTCACCTGGCACGTTTGTTTTTTTTTGGCACCGCAACATCTGTTCGCGTGTGGCAAGCGGGTAATGAGAGGCTTAATAACAATACCCGAGTATATGTTACGTAATTCATATTATTATCACTATTTCGTGTACATACCTTATTTGTGAAATAATAACAATAATACACAACATATAAAAAATGCGTAAGAGTCGTGGAACACTAGGTTGGAGTGAAGTTCCTTACATATTATATTCTTATATTATATTGATAAACGTATTATATTATTGATTAACAAATATAAATAAATGAATTACTAGCCTCCGATAGCAATTAAATAAAATGCAGAGATAACTAATGAATTGGAGGACTGGTAGGAAATTTCGCAATTATATTTATATTTTTTCTAGTTGTGAAAATAAACATTTTATTGAGCATCATTCAACTCATCTAATTCATTACAATATATATAATACGCTATGAAACAGCTGGTGCGTATGACGTTTACAAACTATATTTGAGCAGCCTTTGAAAACTTACTGGCTGGCTTGAAATAATAAGCGTGTACCCATGACTGGGCACAGCCTACGCGCTATAGATAACCGACTACACGATAGAAATATATAACACGCTAAAGACAGGGTCGTGACGGAAAATTCTTACATTTTGATTTGTATAGCCTCTATCCGCACCGTGCAATAATGAACTTTATTCCAAAAAAATCAGAATGTGAGTTCATACTAAGTTTCAATTATGAATTATCATTACGCAAAATAGCACAAAGAACTTAGTATATACATACGGACAAAAAAAAAAGGAAATAAATCATCCAGTAACTATGACAACAGCGGCGGTGCGATGTTGTGAAAGATTTAATTGGTTTTGTCTATTTATAATGAGAGGTAAACGGCGTGTAATTAATGGGGGCTCGCTATGATTGAGTGTGGATAGCTTTGTTGCAAACGGACTGTACGTCTGCCTACGAAGTGCGTAGGTTATTGGAGTTACGTTTGCTGCGCAGTACTGTTATCAACACAACATTATTTAATATTTTATTTTTCATATCTTGAAGTATATAGAAAAGTACTTAAGTGTATCTGTATTTTATTATATTTCGATTAATGCTGTCGAGTAATGTCGAGAAAATGTATAAAATTGTTAAATTAGAACAGAGAGTTGCTACTACGAAAGGCGCATCGAATAAGTTGAGATACCTATTTCGCACACCTTTTACAGACATATCACGAGAACAATTAATTTAGTCAAAGAGTCAAAGGTACTATACTAGAAGGCAGTGACGTAAAAATTAAAATTAGATAAACACATATAATTCCGAAGGCTTCTTTACATTAATATATATATTCAAATTACAAGGTGTATAAACCTGGTACGTTAGCCAAAGTAAGGCCCTCTCTGGCAAGGCACTCGTCCGATATCGGGTACCTGCTTCTGATGGCGGGCACTATCAAAAAGAGCCTTCCTTCATTAATTCCCATTTTTATAAGAAATCATGGGTTATGTAGTGTCCTCGACATCCGGGATTTGTATATATCGGTAATAATAATAATGTAAAGTAGTAATAGTAACCATATTTCTTAATAGGTCCTATGCCTATGAACTCCTGATTTTGATTGACAAGGCAAATTATTTTGTCTATTCTCGCCATTCGAATCTCGTTCGTCGTTCATTCGAAATATATAATTTAAACGTTTATATCAAATTTCATATACGGCCTTCTCAGTGAATCCAGTAAAACTAACGTTAGATACCACTGCGTTAAAATATTTTATAAAATTGATAATTGATATAGTAAACTAATAGAAAACCTTTGGGTTTTCTTATGAATAATTTAATTACTATATGATGAAATATAGTATAATTATTTTTATAAACCAAACATTACACACGCTTTTACACACACACTTACATACACGAATAATTTAAAAATGTATGTTTGTTTATTGGTTATAAGTAAACGCTTAAGCTAAATATCACTTGATGGTAAGTGACGCTGAGTCATGTGATAGAGCGCATTTACTTAGCAAGTACCGATTCACTCTATGCTTAAAGATGGATGTTGTGATATAGACTTCTATTGGCATAGCTAGAGATTTTCTCAATGAAGGCAACCGGCTGGCTTAGAAGTAACTATTCAGTTTCAACTAAAATAATCATAATCAGATACGAAATAAATTAAGATTTAAGTAGAATAATTCTCGGGGGAAGCTTAAACTTATTATTATTAAGCTAAGCTTTTTTAAGCTTTCTAGATGGAACAATATCCACCCATGCCCATACCCCTTTTAGTTATGCTATACTCATGTATGTAATATATGTAAACTATGTAAAATGTAATATATGTACTCATATATGTAAACTCAACTATACATTACAGCTGCAAAGAAATTATGGAAAATACAAAGTAAAAACTTTTATCGTTCACTGTACAACATTTCATATCGCCTACGATTTTAATATTGAATATTGTATTCACGTACTGGCTACATTAGGATGAGAAAAGACGTCAATTCATATTGGACTTTAATGAAGATAGCATATAGTTCCACGTCGAAATAAATTGTATAGAAGTTTAAATGAATACAAAAATTAAATTAATCTTCAATGTTAATTAATTGACCGAATAATTGTAATTAATTTCTTTTGACTGGGTCAAGAACTTTTGTAACGAAGGTCTTGTGTACAAATAGATTCGTCGTGACTTATGGGTATAGTGTGTTGAAAATGATGTCTTCCTGACATAACATTGTACGACGCACTACTTTAAGGGAAATGACTACTTATAATTTATGAAGCAGTGATAACTCGGTGGTAGCGTGTATGGATGAATGAACATGACTTCCAATCCCTTCAATGACCTTAAGCTTTCATTGAAGGGAAATATCGCGATGAAACCATAGTATGGAGATAGGGTTTGTTCTAATGCCTGCCTGGCTAACTACCATCCTCAAATTGAAATATTTATATTTGCGTTGTGACAGTTGCACTTGAGAGCTAATCCCACATCGTCACTTAATATAAACTGAGGAGTGTTACCAAAAACAAAGGCTTCAGATAATCGCTTACAGCCGTTGTATGGCGATGATTCAATAAGTTTCATGTTGATCTATGACATTAAACGCCTTCAAACGCATAATAATATATGAAAGCTCGCTAAGTCTATATTTATTATATACATTTAGCTTTTGACCTCAATCTAGCCTGATATTGAGTGATGATGTGCAAGAATAACATAGTAATATACCAATCCTATAAGAATGGCACTTATTTGTGACTGATGAAGTACACTTATACGTAGGCTATTTTATAATAGGGTAGCAGCAAGTAATTGAGTAATAATTAGAAATTTCCCCACCACCGTGCTATGGTTTCATCATGAATTGTCGCTTCACCGATAAGTCAGATTTTTTAGTTGCTCATGCTAAAGTGATGTATTTCGTTTTGGTTAATGTAAAGGTTGTTAGGAAATAAAATTCTATAAAAATAGTGATACTTGGTAAAATACAAATATTATTAGCTTATAAAATTCTTAATAATTCCTCTCTATTTTCGACTATAACCAGCATAAGCATAAAATATGATTGACACATATAAAGAAATTTAAATATGTTAAAATAGTTGTTCAATATTAAAATGAATGAATTTTATGAATGACCCATTGAAACGACTAGCGCGTCAAATATAGGGTGTGTCCACATAAATGTACAGTCATTAACATAACACAGTTGAGGAGTTTTGACATTTCGTATTGTCGACCATTAGCATACTGGCCAGTGGAACGACGCGCGGTGTTCCTCATTTGAATGTAACGTATAGAGTACATTGTTATAAATCGTTTTTGTACCTACCGAATAAAATAAGTAAAATAAGAATAGGTTTTTAATATATTCACGAATGTTTGAATCACCAAAAAGGATTAAATATTTCGTTGATTTATCAATTTATTTGAATATTATTTTTATAATGATTTCTTAGGTTTACGCGAATATTATTCATTGAAATAAAACTAATTTAAACGGATTTTATCGCGGTTATTTATTAAATTTTGATCCCGACGTTTCGAAAGCTTTTCAGCCTTCGTGGTCACGGGGCGGACTGAGGTGTAGGTTGTCCAGAAAAGTTTATGTTACTGTGTCTACCTTCAATTTAATTTTTATTATTGATGGTGTTCCGATCTACGCAGAAAGAGCTCACAGTGTCTTGACGTCTGGCAATTGGTCTTTTGGGTTCCGATTTAATTAAATGTATAATTGGATCCCAGGCTTGTGCTAGCTTCCAACCATCTTCTCTATTGAAATTTGGATGTTTTTTAATTTCAATAGCCTCACGAATCATCCTAGGTAGGAATCGGTGTTCTTTTGCAAGGATTTGTGGCTTGTCGAATCGAAGATAATGTTTGGAGCCTTCTTCTGAATGTTCAGCAACTGCAGACTTCGTAGAGCGTCGGTGTTTAACATCAGCTATATGTTCTTTTACGCGGGTCCCTATATTTCTTTTAGTTTGTCCGATATAGGAGAGGCCACAGTCACATTCTATTTTGTATACGCCCTGTTCTTGTAGAGGTATATGACACTTGACAGGTGGTAAAAATTGACTAATCTTCTTGGGCGGCTTGAAGTAAGTTTTAATTGAAGCACGCTTCAGTACATAGCCAATCTTGCCTGTGACCCCTCTTACAAAAGGTAACACAACAGGTACACGTTCTACTGTGGCTGGTTTCACTCGGTTTCCGTGACGGCGGCGTGGAATTTGGAGGTTGTTATCTCGCAGTACTTGCTTGACATGTCGAAGCTCAGCAGCCAGATGTTCCTCGTCACAGATTCCTTGTGCTCTCTGAAACAAAGATTTACCCACGGTAGCTAACTGTTTCGGATGGTGGTGAGATTCACCATTCAGGTATTTATCTGTATGGGTCATTTTCCTGTACACAGTATGGCCTAAAGACTGATCAGGATTACGGATAACTAAAACATCTAAGAAAGGAAGAGATTTCTTTTGCTCTAACTCCACAGTGAATTGTATGTTATTGTTAATGGAGTTAAGATGATCTAAAAATGCAGCTACTTTGTCAGATGGTAAAATTGTGAAAGTATCATCTACGTACCGTTTGTAAAACCTGGGGGTGACGGGGGCAGTGCTTAGGGCTGTCTCCTCGAAGTCCTCCATGAAAATATCGGCGACTACTGGAGATACAGGTGAGCCCATAGCTACTCCATTCACTTGTACATAAAACTGATTCCTCCACAACATGTAGCCAGATGTGAGGCAATGTTTGAGTAATGCTGCATACTCTATGGGCATGTTATTATCTGCTAACCTCTTAGACACAATTTCAATGCAGTCTTGTACTGGTAAGCTTGTGAATAGAGACTGGACATCAAAACTAACCATGGTTTCATTGTCAGCTAATTGTAGGTGTTTAATATCACTGACAAATTGGTATGAATCCTTCACAGATGCTCTAGTGTTGCCTCTTAGTGGTGATAACACTTTTGCTACGTGCTGAGCCAATCTGTAGGTTGGTGTGTCGATCTGACTCACGATGGGACGTAGTGGAGCATTTGGCTTGTGTATTTTCGGTAACCCATACAGTTTAGGAGGTTTTGCACACGATGGAACGAGTAAGTTTACGTCAAGATTTAATGTGTCGGAGTAACTGCTTATTAAAGAGCTAGTAGCCTTTAAAACTTTGTTGGTTGGGTCTGTTTTAACCTTCTTGTATGTACTTTCATCCGACAAAAGTTGTTCTATTTTATTATTGTAATCTGACGTATCCATTACTACTGTCGCATTACCTTTATCTGCACGGAGAATAGTTACATCCTTCTGTGAACGCAAGTTCTTTAAAGCGATATATTGTTGTTTTGGAAGATTTGGTTTGGGCGCTTTCACTTGTCGTAATATTGACGAAATGTCTTGACGTATCGCCTCCGAATCCTCCTTTTGCAAATTATTTTTCACGAGACTATTCTCAACGTTACAAATAATGTCTTCATACGGTATCCTTCGTGGTGTTACGGCAAAATTTAATCCTTTTGATAAAACCTGAATTGTGTTATCGTCCAATGTTTGTTTGGACAGATTAATGACAGCGCGTTGTTCATCCTACACCTCAGTCCGCCCCGTGACCACGAAGGCTGAAAAGCTTTCGAAACGTCGGGATCAAAATTTAATAAATAACCGCGATAAAATCCGTTTAAATTAGTTTTATTTCAATATTATTTTTATATTTAATCCGAATATTATAAAAAAATATTTTCATTTAATCGTTTTAAAGTTAGTATTTTAAGTGAGCCTATTATTAAAAAAAATACTTCGTGCTTAAGTAAGATGTAGAGAACAGCATTTAAAGGTATAAATGATAAAATTTTATAAAGGACTAGCTTTTGCCCGAGGCTTCGCTTACGTTAATATTAGTTTTAGCAAATCGAATGACGCCATAAAAAGTTTCTCACTAAGTTATTTCCTCTCTTTACTCCACTTCCCATAAGTTTTACGCAAGAAAAGTAGCCTATCACCTTCTCCAAGGGCAGTTTAGACGGGAAAGCATAACAAACAAAGAAACTCATTGACGTATTTATAATATTAGTAAGGATTATGAAATAAAAAAGCATATTGTGCTACTCCTAATTACCTATACTGTAATATATTTATTTCGTCTATGTTATAAGAACATGAAATAAACTAAATTTATACGTCAGTTAAAGATTAGATCTTTCATTTGAAATTAACAATTTAATATTATAATCACAATTTAAAAATCATTAACCGTCATATCTTCAAACAATAAAACAAAACGTCTGCCCACTCATAACCGTGTAAAGAGAGGAATAAAAAAACAGTCCAAATATGCATGAATGGACGGCACGGTGTGTAAGCGTCGAGATAGGTGTGATTAGAACAAGCCTGCGCGTGGGCAGGCGGCCTGTCATCGAGCGAAAGGTCATTGTGTGTGAGGACGAAGAGAGTTGTATGTACAGAACAGTTCTTGTTTTATATTTTATAAAATGATAATTCCAAAATATATAAATATGTATTTTTATAATATTATTTTACGCAAACCTTAACAAATTATAAACATAAAACTTCCTCATAAATAACTCTAGCATAAACTTAGCTGTTGAGTTTATCGCGAACGTCTGTCTGTTGTCGCGGACATAGGCAGTGTGGGACATTGTTTTATAATATAAGGTAAATACGCTAAGCCTATATCCGTTAATAAAAAAAATATATATACGAAGGGCACATAATTGGGTGATGAGTTTTTAAAAATACACGTGCTATATAACTACATTTATCTTTATTTAATTTTTTTTTTTATTAGTCCGCAAGTTCAGCTGCAGAGTGTTGGTATGTTTTGATTTTTATAATAGAATCTAAATCGTGGTTGAAATTAAATGCTAAATGCCTGCATTTTATGTAGGGCCTACGAAAAATCTGTCCAGTAACTTCAACTGTATCGGCCAAGGCTGTCCAGATATTCCATCCCAAGTTCAACTTTAGATCCCTTTCAAATTGAATACTACAAACATAAAATTGTTATTATCTTAGTTTTGTAATACACGATAAATATACGATTAATAAAAATCACGTTATATTAAAAAGGAAGCTTATACTTAAGTTACGTCACGTTATAGTAAAAAAACCTTTTTGTTATAATTTATAATGATAAAGTAAAACAACTGTAAAATAAAGTTTAATTTACTTTGATTTATTAGAATATAATTAGGGGTATTTTTTCAATTGTCAATTCTAATAATTCTTTAGCAGACAAAGTGTATTTGCATTGAATGAACGCGGGCTGGACACACGCGCATCTACGGCCTGTCATTAGCGGACGTGCGCAATCTGTCGCTGCTCCACCCTGTTCGAAACTCAAATTATTGTGTTTGGAACGCGGTCGCTTGCGACACGCGCCGACACTCAATTCTATACATACATCTGTACTCAACTGTACTTTTCATTTCCTTGTTATTTATTAAAATATTTTTCTTTTACTTTTGACTATGCGAAAAACTTGTATCTACCATATCTACCATAATCTATCATACAATCAATATCTACCATAATCACTTTAAAGGTTTTATTATTTTATAGCAGAGACATCATTATTCCAGTTCAAAAGAAGTTTAATATCTATCGGTAGAGGATTTATAAGTTCCACATTACCTATGAATATAACATTACTTTTAAATTATATCGTACGCATAGATGATGTATAGTTTAAAAGTGTTGTCACAATTATTGAAATGGATAAAAATAAAAGCCTATATTTTAGGAAAATTACAATTCTTACGCTTGTTTGTTTCTGTTTGAGAGACTGGAGGTTGAGCACAGAGAAATTTCTTTCTTGTCTTATGTCTATTTGGGGTAGCTTGACTGGTAATTACCTTCAATGCATAGAAAATCGCCACTAAATAACCTTATGGTGTGTTCGTGTAATGAACAGGATTTTGAGCGTTCCATGGAAAATAATGGTTCAAAGTTAGCAGCATACCGCTTACTATCAGTCGTTCGTAGGTTCGTTTGTCGTACGTGATAATTTTGTCTACTAGAATAACGATCAGTAAATGTATAGATAGATAGTCGATTATCCTAAAAAAATATTATTATTTTGATATCATACTTAATTGAAAATCACTTGTTATTAAAACGTGTAAATTATCTATATTAATATTATATGGCTGAAAAGTTTGTTTTTGTTTGAACGCACTAATCTCAGCCCTATCGGTCGGATTTCAATAATTCTTTCTCTATTTAATAAAGCAATCTTTGAGGAAGACTTTATGACTTTATGCTATTATTAAATTTTACGTGCGGCTTCGCTCGCGTTAATATCGATTTTGTCAAACAAATCGTAAGACGCAATAAAAAGTTTCATACAACGTTTATCACTCTATTCAACCCACCTCCAATAAAGATTTCGCAAAAAAATTAGTATCTCCATTTCCAGCGTCTCATCTATCTCTATACCGAAATTCGTCACAAACGATACAGCGTTTAGGCGTGAAAGCGTAACAAACAAACTCACTTTAGCATTTATAATGTTAGTATAATTTTATCATGCTACTATTAACAATAGAAGCAAAGCTGTATGGAAAAAAGTTACAAAAATAGGTAACAATGATTTAAATATTTTTTTAGTTTCACGTGAACGAAGTCTCGAGTATAACTAGTAATTAATATAGAAGGCATTTATTTAAAGTTCACCGTATTTCCAGTATGTACCACAGGTAGGCCCTCACCCTGGATACATGAAATCGAAGAACTATCCGGTCACAAGAAAAAGCTGCATCAAAAAACTTTTTATATCTCGGCCTTTGTCCACTTTTTTCACAATCAACCCTCATTTATGCTTTTTTGCAACGAAAAAGCCGTTTTATAAGAACTCAAAGGAAACGATGCGAATAATTTCTCGTTTCATGTTTCTTATAGTTTTTTTCTAAACGCCCACGGGCATTGTTGGTCCTTATCGATCTAATCTCCTTTTGATAGACCTCCTTAGGGCTATGGACCCGGGTTCGTCATTGTCCAGAGTTTTAGAAATGTGTTTTAAAATCGAATCGTAGGCAAGAGTTGATAAATGGTATATTTCGTTCATATATTCAGTAGAATTCATCTTAATAGAGGGTTTTTTACCAATACAATTGTAAATTTGGAAATATCTATCAATATACCTAACAGTGGAATGAACGTTATAATTCTTGAAAGAGAAAATATCTTAGTGTAAAGATATAGTAAACAGTAGTTTTTAGTAGATTGTCTCAATAACACCTTTTAGTATGTCCCTATTTCACGTACCCTTTCATATATATAGAAAATAATGAACCGATATCCATATTTTAAGTTACAAGCATCTATCTCATTTAAAATCAACTCCAAGTTATTCATTCCTATGAGATAATACATTTATAAGCTTTATTTTCGCAGCCAGTTTCAGTCAATAGTAGTGAAGTTTTTGATTTTTTATACTATCTTTCATTATATAACACTAGTTATACCTGCGACTTCGTTCGCGTCGAACTAAATATTATTACATAATATTTCCCGTTTTTGTAACGTGATGTTAAATAGTCTAAAGGTTTTCTTAATGATTAGTCTATTAAATACAAAAAAAATCTGCAGTCTAATCGGTAGTAGCTAAGATTAGCGTATTGAATTATACAAATTAATTTATATAGGTACCTTAAGCACAATGTTATTGCATATTCCAAATCGTGAGAATGGTTTAGAAGTGTATTTGTATTCTTTAAAGTAGAGACGAAACATTTATATATGTTTCTTTTTTTAATGTTAACCGATAAGTGTATTATAAAATGTGAATTGAAATTCCGATTGTGTATCAAGATGAACGGATCAGTAGTTTAATTTTATTTATACTTATGGTCATCTTGGAAATTTGTTGATTTTTTTGCCCGACCGACATGCTAAGGGATTTAATAAACAATGTTTTTTAATCATCTCCTCACAGACCCTGATCGTATCTGCGACACATGTTGTGGAGGCTAATGAGTTTACGGACAAAAAGTTAACGTTCGCTATCGCTCAGTAGCGGTAATTCGTGAACTTAGACAAGTATTATAATGTTTTCTGTGAGATATAAAAAAGACGATTTGCTTAATTTGTTTAAATATTTTATGCAATGTTAGTTTTATCTTTTTATATGTGTATGTATAGCACTTCGTTTGGAGAAAACCGAGCCTAATGAGTCTAGTAATAAAGGTCATATATCTAGACGATTGAAGTGTTAATGTTTAGCTACAACCTGAGATAAATACATATAGCTTTATAGAATCCTATCTTTGTTTTCTATACGGGTCTTAATTAAAATATTGATCAGTAACTTTAAAGGCATACATTTCATAAAGTTTTTTTTTTAATTATTGGCCGTATGATTAAAGTTATCATGCACCATGACTAGCGATGGGCTTTTAAGTAGAAACAAAGCATCATACAGAATCATACCTATTACAATATCACTTATGTATTAGTAAAACAAATTGAAATACTTTCAAAGGTCACAGCTACCCCTAAAGAGCAAATGGAAATTTTCATATTTTTAATGTATAGAAATACTAGTTTATACCCGCGGCTAAACTCGCGTTTATCGGATCGTATGACGTAATAAAACTTTCATACAAAGTTTATTCTTTCCTTTCTATAAGTTTTTCATCGTAATCGTTCCAGCTGTCTAGGCATGAAGTGTAACAAACAAACTCACTCTAGCATTTATAATATAAGTGTATCAAGGATAAGGATTGCACGTAACGAAAGATTCGTCACAGTGGCATTTCTTTGATTTGCTATGTTTTGGAATAAGTCTCCATCCAGCTGCTAATAGATTCATAGGCCAGTATGAGTTACTAAGAAAAATAAAGATACTTCCTGTGTCAATCGAACTCATATATCATAATGCGGTATATCTAATTGTTATGAAACGTATATTTGCCTGAACTATTTTAAATCGTAATCGTTCTACTGAGAATGAAATGAAACTGTATGTTTTAACTGTACATACATGCGTATATTTTGTTTACTTAAAAACTGAAAACAGTTAAAGGGCGAAACAATTCCACGCAGGCTGCCACTTGAGATGATTTACGCAAAACGTGTTCGGTGTCCATAACGGTAACTTTTTTCGTTTCGCGTGAACTCGGGTCACAAAAAAACCCTTTTTCTGTTTCATATACGCGACGGTTTGGTGGCGATTCTTGTACCTTCAGAATTGTTCCTGTTTATTATCAACGCTTCTTAACAACAACAAATAAGAGGGACGTTTGGTTAGTTTAGGCTATATTAGAAATGCCGTTATGATTTCTGACGTTTCTTACATTAACGATCACAATTATGTAAAATATTTCCAGATCTACGGCACAAACGGTGTTATTCCAAATATTGCCGAAACATAAATTTGTTTAAATTGAATATAGAGCTTTATACGAGAGCTAAACAGATTAATTATACTTACATTTTTTTTAAATATTTTCAGTAATAGAAATGAAATAAAAAAAATACTCATGTTTGTATAATCATGATAACTGACTTTCAAAACGACAGAGATACAGTTGGAGCTTTACGGACAGCGAGATCTTTTGGTTGAGATCTGGTGGTATATGATTTTCGAATATCCGTTAAGGTAGCTACTATTCTTTAGTTGATATTTATGTACGTAAGTACCTTTTAACGAGTTTAGTGATATTAATAAAAAAAGTGAAAGAGATTTTTTTACCTTTACAAGAATTTCCACAAGCTTTTCTGTAATAATGTTGTCAAATTATTTTAATGGCATGATTTACGTCAACGTATTCTTAAAATATACATACATATATTCTTATGCAATCGTATTAAAAGTTATAGGCACATTCGTAGCCACCCAAAAAGATACTGATCGGTAATTTTTTGCCTAAGGCTGTTGAATTCATCATATCGTAGGTCATTTTCGATTGTCACGTAGATTGACCGTGATTAATGTGTATTGTACTACCTGACGCGGGTATTATATAACCTTTTGAATAGATTATTGATATCAGTATATTTCTTGTTAGTATATCCATTAAGTGGTTTTTATTCACTTTTATACGAATGTATATTTTTGCTGCTATGAGTTTATATTGTGTGGGCTAAAGACTTCATGTTTAAAATGATATTTCACATTGATAATTTTAGCTTTTAAATAGATTATTTTTTCACTATTCTCATATACTTTTTTTAAACTGAAAGTAAAAATTGTATACATAATTTATACTATCATACAGTTTGAAAATACGAAAAATAATAAAAAAAATATTGATACACTTTACATGACTAAGCATTTATTTGTTAATTGTAATGTTATACTGAACTATAATATTTTTTAAGTGAAAACTTCTTTATGCACGTTGAGCTTTTTTTGGGTAAATAAAAATCATGCAACTCACGTCATCGTCACCGAATGCTTTACATTTATATAGAGAGTGTATGCAGGTTGTCAATTATGAGCTTGTCGTACATGAACTCTTGGTCGATCGGTTTGACGTGCGACTTAATAATAATATCGCGTAAGCAAGGTCATAGTTTTCTAACCTGAACAATACGAGTTTTATTTCATTTCTTACTTTATTTTGTGAAATATAATTTTCACTTCTGTCGGAGGTCCGCATGACTACTTTGATTTTTTTTATATTATTAAGGTTTTTAGCATTATTGTCAATGGCCAATCTCATCTGATGTCAAGTGACGATTTGACCCAAAATGGTGGACACGGTAAGCCTGGTAGAGGTACTGACTCTCAAGTGCAACTGCCGGAAAACACCTATAGGTATTTGGCGGCAAATTTTCAACTTGAGGGTGGTTGTTAGTTATGCGAGCATTAAATAACTCTATATCACCATGCTATGCTTTCATCACGATGTTTTCCTTCACCGAAAGCTCCAGCTCATTGTAGGTTGATTTGAACTCACGTCCCTTGCAACAGCGTCCGTATACACTAACATCTGACCTATCATTGCTTCATTAGGCGTTGAGGCGTGGGTAATATTAGATTGAACTGTAATCTGTTTAGAGATTTCTCTTTGTTTAGGACAGTCTCACTTATGAAATACAACCATCAAATAGATCGACGATAAACTTCCTCGCATTGCTATGAGGTGAGTAGGATTCCCAAAGTTCTTTGGAAAAGATCGCTTAAAGCTGTAAGCTACGTTAATCAATTACCATCTGACAGGTCATGCAGTTGTGTATTGCAGGATGATAGCAATTGGATACGTATTGACTTTTGTTCTTAAAACAGTGCTAGGTTCTAATAGTTTCAGTTTATTACTATCGGAAACTTTAGCATTTACCCGGGAGTTAAAGTCAGAGGTGCGGCGGGGAGAATGAACCACACGTGGTCCACAGAGGAGCACATGTGCGCCGGCGACTCGAATGGCCACATATGATGTGGACATCCTATTTCATGTATGAGAATTTATATTCCATGATGTATGCATGCTTTGACAATCAGCGACAAAAGTGTTAAAATATATTTGCATTTAATAATCATTGAAATGCGAAAATATAGGTCATACAATCTGTCAATTTATCAATCATCAATCATAATCCATTTTACGTACTCACAAAAAATATTGCACGTTTTAAAAACGAATGATTGTGTGTATTATTAAACTGTACTAGCTGACCCGACAGACATTGTCCTACCTTAACTATGAATATTATTTGCGCATTATAGTGTAAAAATAATATAGTCTTTAAGGTAATAATTAACGTAATAAAAAAAGAATTAGCGAAATTGTTCCATCCTTTCATGTGTGATGCGATGACCAAGGCAATATAGAAATTCATTTTATATATATATATATATATATATATATATATACATACACATATATATATGTATATTTGATATACTTTTCGAAATTTTTAATGGTATTGTTACAGTAGTTCACTTTGCAACTAAGTAAATAATCTCCAATTTCAAATTTATAGGAGTAATGACAATGCTAGAATTCAATTTATCCTTAGCTGGGTAAAAGTATGTTTGTTGGGAAAAAGTATACGCTTAATCACTACCTTAGCTCGCAACCAATTTCATACACCCCTAAGTTTTCCTTTACATAAATAATTAAACATGAATGAATATTTAGGACTTACCCGCTGTTTTCTTTCGACATAATTCAATTGTGTTACCAATTCAGATTTGTCACTGTGAGCATATTCTGATAAATTTGTTGGTACGACCGGATCTGAAGGAAAATGAATCGAGTCTCTACCGATCTAAATACCTCAATCATCACCATTAAAGAAATAAGTTAAAAAGTTTTGTTCTTAACTAAATACATTTGCAACTATGTATTTTTTTTTTGTTTATACAAAGCTAATGTTAATCAAGTAAGGGTATTACTTAATCGAATCACTACCCTATTGAATTATTATTATTAAAGAAATGATTTTATTGAAAGAACTGAATTTTTCGTACACGGACAAAAATAAACCTTTTTACATGGAACTTAATGATTACACTTTTCCTTTCCATGGTAGAAGTTTTACCAATTTTACAACAGAGCAGTTATATTGAAAGATATCACATTATTAAATTTAGCTTTCATCCAAGTCCCTGTTACCTTTGAACTTACGCTCTTGACTGTACAGGGACCATTTTAGAGCGTTTCGTTTTTTATTAGGTCTGACCATATGGGTCACTTCGCGATGACTGTTATGGTTTAATAAAATTTATAATATACACCGCCATTAATACAAGTCATTGAAACACATTGAAGATAACTTCCATTCCATTATAATGCATGCTGTCGTTTTTGTTTAAGGATTAATGTTTCAGGAATAAGTAGCTCATGTGTTACAAGCTTATAAATTATTTTAAGAATGTGTTTTTATATGATTACGAATACCAGCCAGTTTAATGTCCTATAGATACCGTTTTTTATCATTAGCCCGTCAATTAATTTTAAACACTATATTGAATTAAACAGGTTAGTTTTATTTACAATATAGTACAATATAGTATATTAATAGTACAATAGTATCTTATACAGTCATTTTATATTATTTTCTTACCTGTAGTTGAAACTTCTTTCATTTATTTATCGTATAATATTAGAGTATATTAACCGAAATATTATATATGTATATGATATTTAATAGTATATTTGTCTCGTTATTCTTTGCTAGCATAATCATTTTTCCAAAGAAAGTTAGACCATTACCTCAAAACAATCTCACGTATTACGTAATTCCAATATAGAAAAAATCTTTTCCTACTTAATACATCCTATAACCAAATTATAGTTTCATCACGATGTTTCCATTAACGAATCTAAAACTCATTACTGAGGTTAGGGCTACCATCAGTAGAAACGTTTTCCGCTCATAAATAATACATTTAAATACATAATTTCTTCAGAAACAATGGCATTTCCTCAGAAACATTTCGAATATTTTCGAAACAGTGATAGCACAGTTAGTAGTGTGTACGGACGCCACGTCAAAGGACGTGAGTTCGAATCTACATCCAATGAACTTGAGCTTTCGATAATGGATAACATCTTGATGAAACCATAGCAAGTTGGTGAGGCTTTTTGTAATGCCTGTCTGGCTAGCTACCACCCTTAAGTTAAAAATCTTCTGCCATATACCTATAGATGTGTTCCGGCAGTTGTACTTGAGAGCCAATCACTTAAAATTAGGTGAGATTGTCGCATTAACGCTAAAACCTATTAACTATAAAAAATAATACCAGATCTGTATGACACTTAAATGTAAAGATCGAAATATAAATTTAAAAAACTTAAACAAATCATCCCCATTGAAGATTCCCATCGAGCGTGCGAGGGTATAAAATCTACCAACGCGTAGTCAAAAAGGTTCGTAGAAAAAGTTCGTGATATACTGCTAGCCGATGCAACGCATCTGGAAATTGTTGCGCTCTCACCGTTACCAGTGTTCGGCCTGACCCGACTGCTTGGACAAAAAAACGTGTAGCAGCGCTGAAGTGCTCCAACTTTGCACGAACTCAGCGAAAAACAATACTTTATAATTAATATCGCGTGCATGATAATGAGAGAACTAAGACGGAACTCTGTAGGCCCGGGAAAATTCTTCTATAGGAATCCAAAGGCGATTCTTCGTGCTATTGTTAAGAGTAGTAATGTGTCTTATATATACGTGTACTGTACAGTTTTTTGTCAGTAAATATAATCAACTAGTCGAGTGATTTTCCACGATTTAGTTTTTCTATTTTTAATAGTAATTATAAAAATGTATCTATTTTATCTTTACAAGGCTAAACTGGTTTTGGAATAGTACTCGTATATAAAATTATTCATAAGTAGTGGATTACGTGATCGTGGTTACACTTTGAATTTAACCCACTAGAAAAATGATATGTTTGATGCAGAAATATCTTTTCACGTTTTGTACTACATGCGAAGTTCTAGATGATGTTCATCACATTCTTATTGAAACGTAAGAACCTTTACTAATTTTATAAATACGAAAGTAAGTTTGTTTGTTTGTTTCTAGCGAAAAACTTATTGGAAGTCAAATAAAGGGATAAACTTTCAATGAAACTTTCTATTGCGTCATCCAATGTCTTAAAAAATATATATTAATGCGAGTGAAACCGCAGGTAAAAAAAAGCTTGTATTAGAATAAAACCTCATGAGGTTGCCAAAATATTATATGAAAAGTATAATATGAATATTATTGATTTATGATGAGGTTGGTATAACTATTGTCAAATCCAATGAACAAAGTAAAGGAAAAAGATTTCGAAAGAATAAAGCTGTAAGTTTTTGTAATAAACGTGAATTTGATTTTGATTAAACTTATATCTTAGCAATCATCATATCTAAACTAATATTATAAAGAGGAAAGATTTATAATTTTGTATTTTTGTTTGTTACGAATAAACTCAAGACCAATTTCAAAAATTCTTTCTCTATTGGAATGCTACATTATCCCTGAGTAATATGGCCTATATTACTATATAACATTTTTTATGAAAGTGATTAAATAAAATTTTAGTTTTTTATTAAATAAAAATATATTTTTAATATATCATATATTTTAGTTAAAAAAAACTGTTTAGCGAACGGAGTCCTGGATCTTTGATATATTGAATTAGGGGGTATTGATTTATTTAATAAACAAACCAAAATAAAATATGTATAGTTCCAAATATTATAAAAACATGCACTTTTTGTTTAACTTAGAAAAGGCAAGAAGACAAAATTTACATACTAAATGAACTTTTTAGAATATAGACAAATTAAAAACATCTGTGTTTAGTCTCTCACGGCTGTGTCTAAAATGCTCTTTACATGATTTTTGCTAAAATACGGGGTTTTCTTGTAATCTAAGATAAGAAATAAAATTTGCATATGATTTTGTTCTAAATCCCACAGGATAAGCCGATGACAAAACAAATATCCGTCGGTTATAGGGGTCAAAATCCATATTGCGCAAAGTCAGCCCAGATGACATGAGGTTTACGTTGTTTTTTGTCCACCTCTGTGCCTATTTTTAACCACTATGCGGCCTGCGTTTGTGTGAGATCCAACCGCTGATATACATTCAAAGTGAATTAAGAATACAGTTAACGTCTATGAAACATATTTATGGTCATTTTATTCTTTATAATATATTTAGGACAATGTCAAATTTTCTAATAAATAAAATAAACAGTTTCCCGCAATTTTTATTTGTATAAGTGTACACAAATAAATGTATAACTATATTAATATTGTAAAGCGGAAAAGTTTGTTTGTTTGATCGCGCTACTGGTAGAAACTACAATTCAGACTTAAAAAAAATCGTTTAGTACTTGATAAAGCAATTAACGATGAGGACTTTCGACAATTTAACAGCACGCTTTCACCAATAGGCGCAAAACTGTGTTGGAAAAAAATACAAAAACGGGTAAAATATGTTAAAAGTTTTATGTAATGGAGCGGCTCAGGAGCGCAGTAGGTATAATGCAAAAATGACGGTAAGAAACGAGAGCTCAGGAAAACATCGGTGTTTTGTCGTTGTCATACCAGCGAGCATACATATCTCTTCAGGTGATACTTAAAGGAGTTAGAATTTCATCAAGCTAAGGCAAGTTGTAGAGAACTACTGTCTGACCTTTAGTAGATGGAAATTCACCAGTAATTAGTCTGTGATATATTATGATTTGTCTCTGGTCATTAAAATTTATTTCGTTACCCATGTCATTGATGTTTTTTAATTGTCCTATGATTATCATGTGTTTTAACACAGTGATAATGCTGTGTTACAGTCCTTACTAACATTATAAATGCTAAAGTGGGTAATCGATTGTAATGAATTTTGGTATAGGGATAGATGGGACCTTGGTGAGAGCAATAGGCTACTTTTTCTCGCGAAAAATTTATTGAGAGTGGGGTAAAGAGAGGAATAAACCTTGCATGGAACTTTTATTGTGTTATCCGATTTGATAAAATTAATATTAACGTGAGTGAAGCCGCGGCTAATAGCTAGTAACAATATATGTTAAGTGGTATAAAATTTCTATAGAAAACTTATTTTACGTTCTTGTACAATCTATTGAACTAAACGCACCTTTTAAACAACAATATTTTTCACATCCGTAACACTGATACGAGAGGCCGTTAAGTTGACATCGGCACAGAATCCGTTATACCGTTGCACCTTGCAAATGGTAAATAACCTGCGACCTATTTATCCGGCTGTGAAAAAAAAACGTAGAGCAAAACAAATGCCTTGACTACATATCTTGTTTTAAGAAATTAACAAAATTCGACTTTATTTCGTGTAGTGATAGAGTGACTTAAATTTTACAACAATGTAAATATAATTTAGCCTTTGCAACCACATGTGGGAAAGATTGTGGAACGTTTTTTGTGCATAGCCCTAAGTTTGTGCGACGGATGTTTGGTCTCCTTTGGTTTAATAATTAAGTTTTGCTTTTACATTAGCGTCCCGTTACAGATTTGACTTGTGTAATTAAAAACGTGTGATGTTGACCGACCTTGCTATCGTTTTGATTTGATTTTAAAAGCAAATAACTTGTTAGAACTTCTAATTATTGTGTTGATATCTTGATTTTAAATGGTGATGCTCAACCTACATATACGTTATTGTGTGTGACTCCGCTTGCTTTTTTAACTGTAATTATTCCCATTTCAATAATCATATGAATATAATTTTTTTTTATTTGTAAAAGTGATATTTAGGAATCAATTCCTCTGTACAAAATTTCATAAAAAAAGATGTTAACATGTTTGTTTTTTTTTCCGGAGTGACTACTACAGTTAGTTACGGTTTTAATCCGGACATACATATAGAGACGCCAAACAATATATATACATATTTAGAGATAAATAATATATGACTTTTGCGAAATCTGGAACAAATACATGTACAGACAAAATCAAATATTTGTAAATAAAAAAAATATATAATTACTTTTTTGGAGTCTGACAATTGCTATGATATTTTGCGATTAAATATTTTTTACTGTACTTGCCAAATTGTCAAACTGTTTTTTTTTTGTTATCTACTGACAGACACGACGACGGCCCTTATTCGTGTTGGTTTACAAGAAACGGGGGATTATTCTCGCACTACTCTGAGATGCCTAAATGGCCTGACAGACACTTTCCTTATTTATTAACGTGATGTTAAACACTTTATACTTTACGGACTTCCTGATCACAACACACTACCCAGGCTCAGGCTAAGGTGATAGGGGCATGTGTTGACTCATCAGGTGCTAATCATCCAACACTATACACTAAAACCCATCACGGCGACAGTTCAAACTCCCGTGTTGCCAGTGACCAGGGACACAGCCCACACTTCTGCTAGTCTGGCAGACATTCCCTAGCTTTCATTAGCACTCCCTAGCCCTAGCTTTAGCTACCAATTACAGCTCCATCTATCTCGTTCAGGGACAGTGTAAACATTTTCTCCAATATTTAGCGTTGTTGGAATGTAGCATTTTATTCATTAACGTGAAAGAATACTTTTGTTTAATGAGATAGAAAGTATGTTATATGTTGCATATTATAATGTCAACCGTCATCAATATTTTCATCAAAATTCATCAAAGTTTCAAAAAAGACAGATAACAAAAAAACAACATTTTGATAAAAATGTATGTTCCTCTTATAACTCTCAAAGAATATGTAATGTTTATTACCTGCTTGATGCTAGGGTATTTTCTAAAGCCTATCTGGATGGCTACTATACTCTTTGGTTAAAACATTTGTTGCTTAATACTACCTAACAAATGTATTACAACAACTGCACTTCTGAACTATTCCTTACACTATTACTTATCCAATCTGCTATCTCGGGTCAAAAAAATTATATATATATATATATATATATATATATATATATATATATATATAAGCATACAGTCACAGTTTCTATAATTTTTCTGTCTCAGTAGTTAAGAAGTATTGGATAATTATAAAAGTAAAGAGTTGTGTAAAAGTTCTGTAAGTCCCATATTATGAACAGATAGACACCTGATATAAATGTATACAATAAATGTTTTACAATACAAGAATCACGTAGGCTGTATCGCGACGGGCACGTTCCGTGTACGCGGCCTCTCATAAAGCAGGACCGATTTATTACCCCTTACTACTTGTCGGATGCGACACACCGAATTTTGTAATACTATAAAATCATCGTGGAAACCGTTTCTGAGATTTTAGCGGGATCTCTATCTGTCATGTTGTGATTTTTATTTACAATCATAAACTTAGTGATTTGGCCCTGTATTGTGTAATATAGGTGTAGATGTAGTGTAGCTGGAGAGCATAAGTGAAACATTATATATTAGTTGCCACTAAAACACCCAAAAGAGCTTCAACAAGAGAAATTACCATTTTGTTGAAGATAGTTTCATCCGCCTAAAATGCCGAAATCTTATCACTTGAAAATGCCAGTAATAATCTCTAGAGAGGACTGAGTTGACAACAATAAAAAGAAAAACTCTTTTCCTTTGTTTTTTTTTAAATAAATAACACTACCGTTCGCGCTCGGTTTGCTGGGCGAAAAACATAATAAGAGAAAATGCATTTCTTGTGTTTTTATTGGTGGTAAAAGTGTTTATAAAAGTAAAATAGCAATAAAATTTTGTGGATCATTTGAATTCAAACAAAGAATAGCCCTAAACCATCTGCAAATAATTTCGAATGAAATGGTCATGGACCCAAATCGATACGATCTGTAGTTTTGACATGATTATGCCTTAAACAAACATTTTCATTATATTTACTATATATGTAACATGTGTAACACCACACTACATTTGAAATAGTGTATGCAAAAGGACACACGTTTAAAACAGTTTTTATTGTTTGAATGCCTTATTAACACGACTACATAGTACGCTTTAGAATTAGTGTTCTTTGTGGCTTCATTACCTAAACATAAATAATAATAGTAACAAAAAATTATATATGCAGTTAATATGCATGCGTTTATGATGGTTGAGTGGTTTACACCAGTGTCACATCGATTCAATGTTCGCAGGTTCGGACCTGTGGATGAACTAATGATTGTTTTGTGAATTCACTTTCATTATTAGTCTAATTTTATACTTTAAAAACATCGTGAGAAAACTTGAAGATTTGAGAAATGTTCTCGAGGTAGGTATCCTCGTATGTGGGAAATATATATAACAGTGAATTTCTTGGTATCAAGGTCGCTATTGTGATATCCATATTAATATTAAAAAGCGGAAAAGAATGTTTCTTGTACAACTACTAGTCGGATGTCAATATTTTTGTATTTTGTATTTGATAGAGCAACCATTGAGGAAGGATTTAGGCTATTTAACATTACGCTACCATCGATAGGAGCAAAGCTGTATTGAAAAAAGTTAGAGATACGGGCAAAAATAAAGAAATAAAATTTTAGTTCCACGCGAATGAAGCTAGTGTAGAAATAAATAGACAAACTGCAGTTCCTAGAACAGTACTTTTTATAGTATGAAGAAGTGAACATACGAGGTAATATTGAGGAAATAAAAATACAATGCAGTTGAAGACACAAATATATAATATAAATAAATATGCGTTTATTATATTAATTGCTAACTTTAGACTCATATTATACACTAGCTGCTGCTTCCGAGTACGTTCAAATTTTTCCAACAGCGCGTCATCGTAAAATCTGTCTCAGTGGCTTGTCTAGGTCATGAAATGAGAAGCTATGCTAAATTTTATTTTTATAGCTCTGGTAGTTATGGAGATATTGTGATGAGTCAGTCAAGGGTATTTAGCTGATATTTCGTAGAGTTAAAACAAGTGGGGTGTGAACAATACCTGTACGGGTACAGTATGGTAGATGCACCACGTAAACAAGTCCGGTGCGCTTCTCGCCTTATACACAAAGGTGTGTTTACACTACGCGACACTCTGACGCGATCAATCTCCATCAGCAAGCGGCGCATTATCACCGAGTATCCGCCTCCGCGGACGTTTACTATCGAATGTTCAGACACGGCTCGATTTTAAATTGCGTCTAGCATTAGACTGCGATAGTCATTTATCAGATTTTTTCTTATCTGATATAGATTTCATGTATAAACAGCTTGCTAGTAGCGTGTTTAGATACCATATCAGTCTATGTAACAAATTTTTTTTATTGACGGTTATTAGTACCGCCGACTTGCCCAGCTACAACCATCGAGTTATGTCATTGTTAGGCTCGCAAATCTTTACTCGTTTTCCGGCGGCAGTCCAAGCCGAGGTTCGGCTACTTTGACACCCTTGCGCTCAGTGCCTCAAGGCTGAGTGCCCTCAGCAATCGCCCCAAAAAGATAGGTGAAGCTGTCAAAGCCCTTACGGCAAACAGCATATGTCAGGTCGAAAACACAAAACCTTCGAGTTGTAAATTTGTTGTCAATCTTATTACTGTGTACTGGTAGCTGCACTTAAGAGGTATTTTAATTTTATTATTATTATTTTTATGCAGTACATTGTATACGATTTCGAATTAAAGATAGGAAAATTTTTGTTACTTATGCAAACTTTTACTTTAGCAGATAACAATTTATTCTCTTGGCACTTCTTTTGCCATATAAGAACTATTCAATTTCTTAATTTAACAAAGCTTTGTAACCTTAACCTTTTTCACTACCATTATATTTTGTACAATATCTAATATTTTTATTTTTACATTTACATTAAAACAGTATATCTTATGACGTACAACTATAAATAAATAAAAGCACAACTTTATACTTTAATTACACTGTCTTACAGCTTATAACAAAATATTTATTTATTAGTCGATAAGTAGACTTGTGAGATGTTGACTGTGACTAATTGAATTGTAGTTTTTTTTCCGATTGGATATACGCTGTTAGCTTTAGAGGGCGTTCACATCTTCACCAAACTTTGGGGGATAACTAGCGCAAGTTGCTATGAAGTAGCCGAACAGCGGCTTGCCTGACTAATTCTATTTGGATCCTTGAAGCAGTTAACCTATGTAATTATAGCGCGGGTTATGTATGCCAAACCTTTTAAACTATAGGATTGTAATGACTTCATGTCAATGACTTGTCCTAAACTACTAAATTCAATTATAGCCCAGTCTAAATGTTTATAAGTACTCCGTGAGAACAAAGTTATACACGATCGTCCATCAAGCGTTTATCGCGCGTGCATTTAACCCGTAACCTTATCTGACGAGATGAAAGTGACGAAAAATGTACCTACAAGCAGAAATAAAAATATTGTTTTTCGGTTGCTTACAAATCTTATACGACACTATCATCACGACACACGCCCCAAAAACACCGTTTTTGGATTTCATTCCTTCGTCCCACGTGCACAGACGTGATTACTTGTAAAAGTTTTATTTTCCATTTTTTTTTCGCACTTGTCAGTTGTAAAATCCTAGCGGTTCACATCTAGAGTAGCTGATAAAAGCATCCGTACGTAGCGCAAAATTAAAAAAAAAAAAAAATTTGATGACACGAGATACCTACTTAGGTTATGATAATTTAGAACCTAATTATTTAATTTATCAGTTTAGTTAAAATCGAACTTTTTCAGAAAAAAAATATCGTAAACGATCATCTGCACATTTCACTTGAGATACATTTTCACACCTAATTAAAAAGTAGTTTTTTTATTAAGGCTTTAGCGTTACGGCCATAATGTTACCTAATGTTAAGTGACAATGTGGCCCAATATAGTGGGCACACTATGCCTAGTGAAGAGTCTGGCTCTCAAGTGTAACTGCCGAAACACACTTATAGATATTTGGTGGCAGATTTTTAACTTGAGTGTGGTAATTAACCAGGCGGGAATTTGAAAAAAGCTATAACAACATGTTTTTTTTTTACATAAATCACTTCTCTAATTATTCGGTTACAACCGAACTTATGATTGATTTCTCAGAAACAACAGGAATGGTTACGTAGTTAATTTATATGCGGTCGAAGTAGGAGAGCAGAGAGAGGTATACCAGCTAAATCTCTCTATAATCTAAAAGATCTTGGCCTATCTAGGACTGCAATAAGTTCTGTGCTAAAATATGCCTCTACAGTTTTACAGGCTCCTGCCAAATTTAGCTGGACAAGAAGAGAAACACGAGTAGTGAAGGTGAGTGTTGACGCACGTTAGAGAAGGGCCACTTAAATCTAGATTCGTGTTTTTTGTAAACTGCACGGTGCTAAGAAGTCCGTCACATTGATTTTTTATATTATGATATACGAGCGGTCGTTGATATAGTATTCTTTAAAAGCTTATCTTAGTAATCCATAAACTTTAAGTACGTTTAAGAATTATTCGAATCGCCAATGATTAAATTTCTCATATACATCTCCGGATTTGACATTCATTAACTGCCAACTATATATAGTAATATTTCTTTTTAATGTCCCATTTGATTAGAGACGTTCACTCATAACCGTGCACAAAGGATTTAACTGTACCGCGAAGGCTATTCACAAGGTTGTTTAACTATGATTTATATATTGTTTAATTTAAATTTCGTGCTTTGTGCACAGCTCGCCTTTGATACGGACTGATATAATGACAGAATGGGTTTACGTAATAGTTTTGTGAGGCAAAAAATACTGTAATCGTTAAGTACCTATCGAGGTCATCTTCAAAACCTTTTATATGAGTTTTTAATTTTTTTATAGTAAGTATACTTAGAAACAATACAAAAACTAACTAACTAGCTTCACTAAAGTCACATGCCGGCAATAGCCCAAGCCGCGTTTCCACTACTTTGGCATACTTTCCGGCTGACATACTTTGATTACTTTTTGTCTGAATTTCTTCTTCACACGTGCCGGTAATGCTATAAAAGCTCTAATTAGGCTACCATGCAGTGAGTTCGAAATAACTAAAAATATTATGGTTTCGATTTGATATACATAAAAATAACTATTTATACGATGATATAATTCTATACCTATTCATTTAATAATAGATTAAATTAATCTTGTAGTATCATTAAATAATTAGTGATCTGACATACTTTACATATTTATACTCTAAATAAATAATTAACAATTTTACTCAGCATAAAAAAGGTGTTGGTGTAATTCCCTTCGAATTTTAGCCACAGTAATAAAGGTTGCTACTGGACTAAAAGGTGTATCTAATATCAGTGTAGATTAATTAATAACAAATAATCTCTTCAATTATCTAAAAATATTCGTTAACAAAGAAATTTATGTGTATAAAAGTAGTTTTTTAAAAACAGCTAATAATATGTATTTACTATATAATTAGTATATTATATGTGGAGATAAAATAAATGTGTATATTGATTAAATAGCCCCCATTTTGTTAACTTATATGTTCTATCAAAAAATAACCATTAAAAACATAAGTTCTTTAAAAAAATTGCTATAAAATATCATAAGCAACAGCCCTAAAATCATAATCACAAATCTTCGATGCAGTCCATATCATTGCTATTCTAAATTTGTACCAAAACCGTAACTTCCTAGAATGACCCATGATATAAAGATAAAAAAGGACAAAAATGTTCGGCATAAACAATTTGCCGCGACTCTGGGAAAACAAAACACTGATAAATGTCTTGATTGTTATATAGCGATAAATATCAGCGGGCCGTGACATCGCAAACTTATAGAATAAGTGACCACCTGTTGCAATATGAATCCTGTTATATCAGAATATCGTATATTTGGCTCATTAATTATATAGAAATTTATATCTAGGGACAAATCGTTCTGACGTTCTGTAGAATTGGGTCTGGAGCGATAGAAAAAAATTAATAGTGATAAAATACTTTAAATTCCAATAGTAACGATTTATTATGAATATACAACCACTACAATAAATGTAATACAATTAAACCTATATTAAATTACACTGAAAAATCATGATACTCATTGGAAAATTACATTCCGCCAGAGTCTAAAAATTATACATGAAAATTTATATTGTTTAAATTATCTTAGCATCTTAAAACAACCATAAATACACATTGCAGTATTCATAGAATGAAAACACAACAGTATTTTAAGTAAGTCTCAAAGAAAAAATAATCATGAAATTGATTACTTCATTCTCAACAAAAGGCAAAATAAAACAAACCGAAAAGCTAATGTTTTGTACTACATTTTATGATTCTTTTATACCTTTTAATATTCCATTATATGTAAGCTGTCCATTCAATTTATAATGTGTATAACTACAAATATCTAAATCTAATTTATACACGCTTGAAGTGGGAGCGAGAGGTATACCAGCAAAAGGTCTGTATAACCTTCTAAAAGATCTTGGCCTGTCTAGGACTGCTGTAAGTTCTATACTAAAAAGAAAAATGAAAAGAAGTAAAGGTGAGTATTGATTCGCGTGTAAAGGGGGCCCCATAAACCTACATCCGTGTCACAATTTTTGGGAACTGCTCGAAGTTTCCCTCTGTGTCACACGATGGTTTGCGAAGAAGTTCGTCTCAAAATAATTAAATACAGAAATAACTTAATAGCATTATGAATTATTAGATTGCATTAAAATACTGTTATCATAATTTTTTACGTTTTCTGCCGACGCTACTTACTCAGAACTTGAGCACGCACCGTTTTTTGTAGCTAAACGCCACGGCCATCTGGTAAGGGATTTTTTAAACAAAAAAACATTTGCCTGACCCTTTCTTACCTTGCTGGCCCTCATTTTTTTACTTAAAAGAAGCAGACCCCTCACAATATGTTGTATTAGCGTATTAGTAAATTTCTAAAGGTCTGATGAAATTTTCGATTGAACCAAACGGATTGTGTCCTAACGGTTTTGTGTTGTACAAAACTTTTTTGTCTAACCCTATTATAAATTTAATAACGTGTTTACTTGTTTTTTTTTAATATAAATATGTTAGAAAACTATGCACCTGCTTGATTACTACTATATACGTACGTTTGTCAATAATTTCGATTGACGTAACTTTATATTGATTATGAGATATATCATTTGAGTAACAGAGTACAAAGTGAACTTATACAATGTTATAAAAATTCTTACTTTTGGTATTAAGACAGAGTGATATTTTTATTACTATCATATGGAGCATTTAAGCTTTTATTTTGTACTAGCTGTGACCCACCTATTTGGCTAGTAAAAAATATCTATACAAAAGTAAATTTAAAAAAAATTAGAAAGGGAGAATAAAATCCAAAAACTATGTAGCCTAGAGCAATCTAAGAATATTTCTGCTTCTAATGATCATAATCTACTGGCGATAAGTATAGCTATATAGCATAGCTGGGTACTATGACAGCATTATACCTAATGGAAATTACTATACGATATAAAAATTAGGTAACAATCTAAAGATTAGTAAATTGACACTGGTCATTGCTATAATGTCTATGATCCTCTTGGAAGCTGTACATGTATTGATTAATACTATATGCTACAAACTAAATGCCAATCACTGGATTAGGCTTTCAATCACTAAGCCGGGTTCAAATTCTTACCACTTTACTCGATACTGCTAGTAATTTTCAAGTCATCAACCAAATCCTTAAAAAAAACTTAAAGAAATGGAGACGGAATGGACCAAAATTGTCATTCCAACAGTGAATCAATCAATAACTTTCTACGTATAACTTTTGAAGTGCGGAATATCAACCATTAAAATCTACTTCCACTCAAAGACCGGCGCAATCTTCGCGAAAATCGAAAGCCTGCAGAATCTGTCTTCGAAGTTCAAAAGAGTACCGACTCTAGTGCCAATCGAAGTGCTTGTACTATATTTTTTTAAACTCCCGGTCCCAAATGAGTGAACGATTGAATGAGTCAATGAACGGTATCGGGGCGCGGATCTCTCTGTTGTGTTAGTTTAGCATTATGCTCGAAACGGTCTTTTGTTCGATATGCGGGGGATGTAGGAATGCGATTGAATTTCTCATTTGCAGGGGAAGCTTTTTAACTTTACGCTGCCTCCTTATTTCGAGGTATCGGTAGAATTTCCCGGTATCTGCAAAGTACTCCGTATATTATTTTTCGAACCTTATACTTTGATCTTACAATGACTATTTTGGAATGTAATTGAAACTTATAATTGTGACTGTAAATTTAACTAACTTTTATATTGTAATATTTTTTTCTAATTTAATGATAAACTGGCCAATATTATATCGATAAAATACTTAAGTAATCTTCTACAACGTTCAGAGAACGGTTTAGCAAGATTGCGGCTCCATATCAGAATTGACAAAGTAACTTTTATTAAGACTTGAAATCCATGTTTCAAATAATTAATCATTGTCACTACATTTGTGTACAATAACCGAAGTAACTATGTAAAATGCACTCATAAAATGAATGTATAGTTATTACTTCTATTTTCTATTTTAGATATAAGGTTCATCTGATGTATGTATTAAATTAATAAAACAACGCGTTAGCCTAGCAATCATTATGACAAATTTCATTCTCGGTGATAGACTAACCAGATATCGAATATAATCTTAATTAACTTTTATAATTCTTCTAAAATAAAGTCATATAATATAACATACTGTATTTATTGTATATATATTTGGTATATAATAATTGAGTAATAATCTGACAATTTTTTAAGAAACAGTAATAAACAGACAATAGTGGTTATAAAATTATCAAAGTTTTGGGTGACTGTTTACAGTTATTATATTGGGGAATGTAAATTCAGTTTCGGTTGCATGTCACCCGTTAAACCGGCCTTCGTGACTGACTGAACCGTCTGCCTTATATTTATTAGAACGTTTCTCGCAACACGCCGCGAGCCGTTATAAAATACGCACGAAATAACAATGTGCGTACTATTGTTAGAGTATTCATGATTTAATTTTACTTTAATATTTTTTTCTACACCTTTATAACGATATCGAATATATTGAATTATTTTATGCATATGTTATAGGTTTGTCATGTGACTGAAATTCTGCATAATAATTGAAAACACTGCTCCAGAAGGTTTTTTAAGCATAATTGCCGGAATATTTATAGGTGCTTGGAGATGAATTATCAAGTTGAGGATCATAACTAGGCAGGCGGGTTTTTTAAGTGTTATTGCCATAATCTCACTTGATGTTAAGTGGCGATGCGTTGCAAAATGGTGCGTACTAAACCTAGAGGTCTACTCCAATGCTTAGTTGGACTATTCTAATCTAAAGACAGATTGTTAGATTCAAAATTAATAAGTATTACTAAATATCTAAACAGGTATTTTATAGGCATTAGATATTCCTATGCGTGAATTAAAGCAGTAAATAGAACAGTGGTTATTCAGTTAACGATTAAAATAAGAATAATAAAAAGATGGATACTAGACTGAAGCCCAAATACGTATTAACACATCGACAGTACTTACACTCCTCACAATTTAAAAAAGATAATTAGTGACATTAAATATAGAACATTTGAAAATATATATACATATGACAATAGTAACAGAAAACGGAAAACTGAGGTACTCGATCAGAGAACGAAAACTTGGAACAAACCCGAAATAGTACCTCCGTAAGGCACAATTCAAGTCCTGCAACAATCCCCGGAACACACGTAGTTCCTCGTCACTTCTGTAGGTCCTCCCGATTATGTCTAGAGGGTGGCTTAGGTTTTGAGCATGCCTAAGTCGCCTAAATTACGTCCCAAGCGATGTAGTGTCCATGGAGAGGTTACATCACCTACTACAGCCTTGCTGAGTGGAAAACAACACGGGGACTGGCAGTTAGATATAACAGAAAGGACGTTACATAAGAGATCATCTCTTGTAGATGCAGAAGGCCAATGATTAACGGAAAAAGTAAAAAATAATTCAGTAGCAAAAGCTAAAATTAAACCCTGTGACTGAAAAGATAACGAGAAACACAATTAAGATGGAATTGATCACAACTCATTCCACCTTGCAAATTCTGGAATTTTGTACTAGTACTTTACAATATTATAGATCTATAATTAAACTTATTAAAACCTCACTGAGCGTATTGTATCGCCTCTATCATAGCGAGTGCTCTGAAGAGTTATTTCACCTAATCCCCTCCTCACCTTTCCACAGCAGATTGACCCGTGCTGGACTACAGAGCCATAACTTTACTATAACCTCCATCCCGACACGATCGAAAAACTTCGATAAGTTTTATCTTAGCCGTAGTTTGAAGCTACAGAACCTTCTTCCGGTCTGGGTCTTTCCTCCTTCCTTGTTAAGGGTCTTTCAAACAAGGCATGAAAATATATCTAGCAGGCTGCCATGACAGTAGCGACTGACGGAGGTAATTTGCTCTTACAACATTTGCTAATGTTATTGAACAGTAGTGACACTTACCATCAGGTGAAGTGCAGTTATTTTGCCGAGCTAGGATTAAAAAAAATAGTATTATTTGCACATATATTTAGTGATTGTACAATAAGGTGGGCAGAGGCCACAGGTCACAAGTCCTGGCACGGCCGTCGCCGCCCCGCCCTCGGACGCGGTGGTCTGCTCGCTGCCTTACTGTTAAACTGGGTAGTCTTAGATCAATAAGTGAACTAAGTCAATTCTCAATTTGTTATTTTTATGGCACTGGTTGGCACATGCTTAACGGTACTGTCCGCAATGATAACCTCAGATCGATCCAATAACAACTCTGAACACCAATAAATTATATATCCATCGATGGTCAATGCTCTCATGCCGGTCTGAATAAATATCTGACTCGTTAGATTTATGGGCTGCGTCCGCGACTACATTCGCCTGAACTTGGATATGTTTTGCATACTTGAACAAAAAGATTATCAAGTTCATTTAGATAAGGATTTAATACCATGGCGCTAAAGATGAAGTATTATTTTGAAACAAAACCGAAAATCATAACAATAGCTATTACAAGTAAACCAGAAAAGATAAATATATGCTATTATAGAGTTTTTGCAAAAACAATTTCCTGGTACTTTATTTTCATGTAAATTTAACTATTTATGCAGTTCATGCTAGGGAATCTCTTAGAAAATTTAAAAGTATTGCCCAGTTTTGTAACTTTTTCACTACTACTTTGCTCTTATTAGTGTCAGCGTAATGTTAAATAACTTAATACTTTTCTCAATAAGTATGCTACCGAAGCCAAAAAGAATTTTTGAAATCCGAAAGGTAGTTTTTTAGTAGTCTAACGCTCATGCGTGTTCAAGCAAATACACTTTTCCTCTTTATAATATTAGTATAGATGCAGCTAAAGTGCATAGTAGAATATAAAAAAAAGATAAGTCACATCGAATATCTTGCCGGTAATATTTTTCAGCGTTTTATGCGTGAAAGCGTATCAAACTTCGTTTTGCATTTATAATATTAGTAAGGATTCGGATTTCTAATACATGAAAAACTAGAGGTAGTATAAATACTTCAGACTATATCCAAAGATAGCTATCTCATCGTTAAACTAACCTCATACTTTTTACCCTCGCACCGGGAGGGGGGTGTCCGGCGGGGCGGAGACGTCACCGGCGAGCGTGGCCCGTGGCCATTGCCCGCCCAAACGACCGCCCGCCCACCCAAAAACCGCTTTACGGATAATATTTCATGACGTCGACGTGGGGTTAGCGTGTTTAAAAATTAGAATAACCGATTCGATTCTCACACGCCATTAACTAATATACCAATGTATAAAATGGGTAAGATAACCTTTAGAAACGATATTAAAAAGTCTGTGTATTCAACACAGAGATTAATTTTATGTGAGATTGGGCACAGAAAAATATATTTGAGGATCAGATTTTTTTTTATATACTTTATAGGTTTGTTAGCTTTATGGCTAGAATCTTACTTGATCTTAAGTGCCGACATGGCCCAAGTTGGTGGGCACGCTAAACCTGTGTAGGGACTGGATTTCAACTTGAGAGTGGTAGCTAGCCAGACAGGCATTAAAAAAAGTCCTACCTCCGTGCAAGAACAACCTTCACCATACAGAAGAGAACGAGGGTATACGACAAGTCATCAAAAAACGCGTACTTTTACATAGTAGTAAAAAAGGATAAAGCGGCACCTCATCTCGGAGTAAGTGACTGAAATTCTGACTCTTCACAGAGTATTATTGCTATCTTAAGCAGGTAGCATCTAGATAATTTGTCCCGGTTCAAGGACAAAACAATATAAAATTTTAATAGTACATACATTACATTGTATAATGTAACATAAGTATTCAACCATATGTATAACAGATTTTATGCAAAATAATTCTAGATATGAAGCCAGTGACTAGTTTCTACTATTGTACCCCTCGCGATTAACAGAGAATTCATCCTCATACCATCCTAAATGCTTACAGACAGTTCAATTCCATGAAATAATCCTCCTATATTTTGTTTAAAATGCGAGTGAATTTATTACATAAATTTTAAACTTACAAATATGATTTTCCTCTATGAAATTCCTGCAAAGAAATATAATTTATCTGATGTAAGAAACACAGTATCAACAAATATTTGTAATATAAATAAATTTACCATATAAGATTATAAATATAAATTTATTTGGTAGTATTTCTTATGTAAATGTTTTTCGAATATCAAATTAATACTTTATTATATAATATTACTTTTATATACCTTAACATATAATCTGTGTCCGTAATATACCCTCCTACTGTACTGTAGTTACGTTTGGGCTAAATATAAAAGTCATTATTTAAGACATTTGAACTTATTATTTGAGACGCTATCAATCCCACATTAGATTGTAAGAACCTATAATATCCTCATTACGTATACAACAAATCAAAAATATCTCAGCCTAGCATGTGTAATGTAAAAATGCCCTAATGGTGACTTTCAAGATTGCCAGTTTCCTTTCTGAAACTAGATATAATACTAAAAATAATTGACAGCAGGAACGTAATGTTTCCGGTGTTTCAAGTTTTCTTATCGCATAATATATTAGATATAAAAAATCCATACCTAAATAAAAAAAAAACGAGAAACCAAACTGTAAATTACACGGTAAGTAAGACCCCTATAAATACAAAAAAAAAAAAACAAAGTTATCAAAAGCGCCTCTTCTTGTGAATGGTTGTTAAAAAACTCATCATATGATATGCAAATGAACATTAGTCACAAAGTTTTTACATCGCTTTGATCCCGAGATAAAGGTTACTCGTTACATGGTAATTTACAAGTGTTTTTTCCTTGTTTTTTTACTTATCACGGTATCCTTTGTTGTTTCGATGAAAAAACAATTCGCATACACCAATTTTTTTTATAAGCGACCCCTTTCTTTAAATACAACAGCGGTTTCAAGAGATTCTCACTCTTTATATTTTTCTGATAAATACAAAAAATCATCTTGTGTTTTTTTTATAAATAGAAAGACAATTAATATCGTTAATACTAAATATAAATTTCCCACAAGTCATACCACTGTTTTCAAGTCATAAACATATTTAATATAATGTTACAATATAATAATAACTATTTAATTATAATTACCGTACCAAACAGTAATTTATCAAAAACTTTTGAATTTAATTTGTTTATTGATTATACTATTTGATTGTTTATGTATATATTTATATAGGTCATATTTCATTGTTTAGTTCATTTTATTAATATTTGTGTTCGTAGTTAATTCAATTTTTCTTTGGCTTCTTTTATGTTTGTACTTCCTATAATAACTATTATCTTTGATAACAATACCACCGGTTAGCTGGAAGAAAATGCCTTGTGGCATTAAACTCGCCAATATACAAACATAGTGCAATAAAGTGTTGATTCATTCAATCATTAGTATTAATTTTCAAAGTAAAACAAAGTAATCTATTTTGCATATGTATGTAACAGAAAATTTAGAATAATCAATTCGAAAATAAGCATCAGAGCTATACCAACGATTTTACTAATACAATAAACCATATGGGACGGCTTTGGAACAGGCTTTTAATCTTTTAACCCATTGAACGAATTTTAATACCAAACTTCCGGTACAAGTAAGCCTTTTACTCTAATAACATCAAAAAACGTACCACGTGCCTCCTTTGGACTTTTTTCATTATTTTTAAGTCTCGCTTGCACCTGACTCAGTTTTTTTTTTCGAAATATTAGGGGTAGAAAATTAATATAATAAAGTGTGTGGCTAAAATATGTTATTGATAGTATTTACGACATAGCTAGGACATATCCATAGTAATGAAATATCCTAAAGTAGCTGTATCCGCAACTTCACTCGCGTGGAATATTTTTTTTTTTTTACTTTGCTCCTTTTGGTGTTAGCTTGATATTAAATAACCTGAAGCCTTTCTCAATGATTGTGCTATCAAATACAAAAATATTTTTGAAATCCGACGGGTAATTCCTGAGATTAGCTCGTTCAACAAACATACTTTTCTGCTTTATATATTAAAAATATGTTCTCATTATTTCAATAAAATATATTGTTTAACTGTTGTTAATATATATTAAACATTAATTAGTTAACACTAAAGACCCCCCTGCGGCCCTCGCGTGGCTTGCCCTATGTTATTGTTAGGACCTGTTGGTTAGTTAGGATCGCGAATCTTTGTTCGTGTTCCAGCAGTAGTCCAAGCCGAGGTTCGGCCATTCTTTCACCCTTGCGCCCTCTGCCATGGGGCTGAGTGCCCTTAGCTTTCGCCCCAAAAAGTTCGGTGAAGCTGTCAAAGTCCTTACGGCTAACAGCGTATGCCAGGTCGAAAAAAAAACTGAAGACCTTCGACATACTAGCTACCACCTTGCAAATCAGTACTGCCATATAACGTGGCAATGCTAGCATTTTGGACGCCGCTGCCTCTTTTCTCTGATATGGTAATTGTGCTTTTACAATAAATTTTATTTTTATTGATTTCATTTAGTATCCGTTTAAAAACTACAAGGTTGTTCGCTATGTAGGTCTTCAATTTTAGACCTTTCAAATGATTAAAGTGTATTATATAATGGGAATACCAAATCCTATGAAAATACCTACAGGAATAATGTATGTAGCAGGCAGCACTACTGATGTAGATTACTTCCACAATAGGGAAATACAAGGTTTTTTGTTGTGGCTAAGCAAATATAATTATGACCATCGAGATACCTGTAACCCCTCTGAATTCATCGTTGCTAATCTGACTTAGATGCCTCTTGATAGCTTTTAAGCAACTCAGTAAGTGTACAGTTGATAATCTGTAAATATCAAAATTAAAAAAGAATCAGTGTGACAGATGTAACACGGTGTACATGATAATCAACACAGTCAGGTAAAGATCCTTATCACATGATTGATTCCTAAATATACAGGTATATACTGATCTGTAAACGGAACGAGCGTAATCGTGCCACTATACGGCGATTACTAGACGTGGTCTTTGATTTATTGTCGTATTTAATTACCTCAAACATCCAAAGTATTGATACAGTTATTTTGAATTCCGTCCAAAACACTGTCAACATCACAATTTCCATCGATATGCAACAGAAGTTTTAATATTTTTTAATGTAAATAAACTTGACATATGAATAGGAACCGATCGCAACTGTTCCGCGTATCTATTCACTAGGCAAACTAATAATGTGTACCGTAGTGTAGTTTTATGATCTTCCAATTTTCCACTCTCGGGCACCGTACTTTGGTAAAATGAGCATTAAAATGTGCGCAATTCTGAATACGTGCTTATGTTTTTTTTTATTTTTTTTATCCAGTGTGGAATAGTTTTTAAAGTGTTTTAGATTTGGGATATCCTTAAAGTGCCATTTATCATTTAAGAAATTACATCACAGTTTATTTATACCATCACTTGCAATATTTTAACCTTGTTTAAGATATCGGTTACAGTAGTTTCTCAACATAAAATTCCTGCCTTTAGGTGCTTTTATACTTATAAGGTTTAGAATTATAGCCACAATCTCACCTGGTGTTAAGTTATAATATATTCAAAGTTGCTGGACATGTTAAACTTTGTGGAGGGACTGGCTCTCAAATTCAGTTGCTGAAACACTTCTATAGGAATTATGCGGAAAATTTTTGAAGTTTACTATCTGGAAACAATGCACAAGCGGTTCTCAATTTCCGGAAAATAAATGGGTGTGATTTACACGCGCTGAGCCCCATAAACCCCTCCAGTGGCTAGATCAGGCAGAGACAAAATATAGTAAATGTATTTTACCCACAAAAATAAAATAAAAAGGAAAGTTGAGATTTACAATAACGTCTTCCTTGGACTGTCCTCCATAAAACTGACCACTATTTATTAAGTATATTAATTAAGGTTTACCTACAGCTATTGTTTAATCATGCATACTAAGGTCTTTTACAATAATTGAACAATGTTATATAAAAAAAAACATGTGATATAATGTAAAAGCAAGAACTTATTGCCACAGCAATTGACCAAAACGATTCAGATGCGCCGGTGAGCTTGGTCGGTCACGGTACGTAGTGATCGGGCGCGTGCCCAGCCGGCCGGTCACATGTGGGAAGTCATTTGTCGTCCGTCACACACGTGCTCCTGCCCTGTATTATCTTTTAGAACCCGTTGCTTAGGTCATGTTTTTCTGTTAAATGTTCATGTTCTTCCTATACGTGTAGTATCGTCTAACGATTGTTATATCATTTAAAACAGATACTTCCGAATCTATTTGATGTAAGAATATTCTATAAGTTTGCCATTTATTTTTCGGATTCAAGATTAAAATATTATGCGGCTACTACAATCGATACCTACACATATATATTTCAAAGGCTTGTTGTGTACGATGCGCAGTAGCTTGCTGAGTATTTAACATTAGTATTTGAGCCAAAGTTGAAACATTACTTGCAGTAAATGAGCTTAAAACTATACGCTTAATGTCACAAGTCACCTAATTTTTTCGGTTTCTTGTTTAAGTTTAAGTTTTTTTCATATCTCTTTACTATTTTGTCTCTTCATAGTATTTAGTGGGCAGATAAGTGTGAAAAATGTAAAATTTTGACATGGGTAACCGACTTTAACTGTAACCAACATTTAAATTACAAGGAATATAAAGATTGATTTTATTGAGGAGTTCGTTTCAAATTGAATTCATTAAAAATAAAGTTATTTTTGCAAAAAAAATCTTTATTTACATAAGAATATAGATAAACACAAAATACCTTGCACGTATAAATGTAGTAAAATAAATGTGCATGTAGTTTTGAAGCTAAGAAAGAAGTACAAAAGTTAATAGATTGAAAAATCTTAGTGTAATGAGAACAGAAAAGACAATAACAGTAGGAGATATATATGTATATTTTATATAAAGCCGGACATACGACAATAATTAATACTATATCAGTGAACAATTAACATGTAATGAATGGATATTACTTAATAGACAAAAACCAGTTAGTTGCATTTTAGGTATATTATAACGATTTGAACAAAACTAAATGTTTTTTCTTACCACCGTTAGTAAGATATAATAAGACTAGTCCACACTCGCGGATTCGGTTCAGTTCTCTCGCGTACATTAGCCATGCGTCCAAATGACAAACGTCAGACGGGATAAGTTAACGATCTTAACGCTTTGTTGCCCCACAAATTATCTCACGACCATTGCTCCGGTGCTCCCTGGCACATAACAGTTTACTGTGCACTTTGTCCAACGCTTCCGCATCTAGAGGACTCACAACTAAGACGAGCCATGCTATTTTTGTTTTGTTATAAGCCTCTGATCCATTCATCCCTAATATTTCTTTAAACAAAAAAATAATTAGGCATTAATGCGAAAACAAATTTTATCATTGTTGGTCGTCTCTGTCATAACGCTTTGCAAGCGTCTTGGAAATCGGATATTCAAAGTCTAACTCGGGATCGCAATACATCTAAATATACCAACATGATATATACTAGTTGCCTTAAATAACATGCCATACTACCTGGCAAGGTGTTCCAGTATTATATTTAAGTTTGTACAAAACAATCGTAAAGCACAACGCTGGCGCGAACTGTCAAATTAGGACAGAGGTCTTGGGAATCTTCACAAAGTTATAATTATCCGAGACAAATTAAGGACCAAAGCCATAATAATAATTTATAGATTCTTAGCTGGAAAACTCAGTGATGCAGTAGCGTCGACATAAGGTACTAGATCAACCATGCAGTCTATTAACTTAAATAGTCAATAATTCTTAAAAAAGAAAACAAAAGGCAGCCTAAGTCCAAATTTAACTTCAAGTTCCGTTCTTCGAAAACTTATTTAGTTTATACACACATAAAAAAAAACCTTAAAACAGGATACCACCAAATTCAAACATAACAGTGCAAACACCGGCGTTTCCTTTGACCAAATTAATAATGCCATTATCATCCCTTTATCTCGGAGTGGGAACAACCCGCGATTGTTCACAACAACCACCTTATCAGCATCTAACAGCTTTGTAAATATTCAATATTTAGTTTGCAGTAGAATTAGTCCTTTCACATTGTATAACTATGAACGAGAGTTATCATTAGCTACACATATATATATTACTGGTAGAATTGTTAGATAATACACTTAATATTAAATATAATTTGTTAAAAAATATCGGATTAACTGAGATTTTTTAAAGTCAAAACTCAGCAAAAGAAAAACCTCCTATCTAAGTAAATCCGCAAAGTAAACGTCATCTAAATTCAACGTTTCTTCCAAATCGTTAGAAAAATATTTTTAGTTTTTGTGTACTAGAATTGTTTTTTTAATACTATCACGATGTATTTGTGAAATATCAGCGTACAGTGAAAAATCGGCAATCCAGTGGCGTTTTTCTTTGTTTAACATACATTAAGTATTTGCTATCCTTTTATTCAATATTAGCTGTGTCCGCGGCTTCGTTCACGTGGAACTAAAAATTATTTAATGATTTGTGCACGTCTTTATAACTGTTTTCAATACATATTTGCTCCTATTGATTGATTATTGATTAGCGTATTGTTTAATAGCCCAAAGCTTTCCTCAACGATTGCTTTATCACATACAAAAATCATTTTTCAAATCCAACTTATAGTTCCTAAGATTAGCGCGTTCAAACAACCAAATATATACTCCACTTTATAATATTAATTGGTTAGTATTAATAAAGATTTATCTAATATTTAATGTATGTTTCCTGTTGACTCCAAAAAGGAACCTATTTTTATAAAAAATTCGAAATTTCGATTTTTTTAAACCTATTTTCGAAGGGAATCCTTCGAAATTTGAGCGTGATCAAAAGGGATCAAAAGAGTTTTTTTAGGTTTTTGGCGTTTGGCGATAATTAGTGCTACTTATGCGTAGCCAGGTCTGCTCTCTATTACGTAATAGATTATACCTATAAAAATTTTCGATTACTAAATGGTTCAGCTGAATATGTTTGTTTTTTGTATTGTGTAACTATGAAATAATTATGTTATTATTTCTTATCCTGGTGGATGTAATATCGAATTCCATTTTTATATTTTTTTATAAATTAAAATCAGATAGCAGAACAACGTGGCAGTGATGCTACAATGAGTATATCTATTTAATTCTCTTGGGAATAAAAGTAATTTTCTACGATGCTTATAGATGAAACATTGTCATGTTAAGCATATTTATAACTGTTTATTATATGTACAATGTTAATAACTAGGTCTGTTATATTATGTTGTATATAATTAATATATGCTACGTTCTTATCTATTTATAAATACACAAAGTTGAAATAGCCTAGTATCTTTTCCGCCTCTATTCCTCGTATGGTGGTAGGTCTTTTCCTAATGCCCTACTGGCTAGCTACCACCCTCTAGTTGAAAATCTGCCACTAAATACCTATCGGTGTGTTTCAGCAGTTGAACTTGAGAGCCGGTCCTTCCACCAGGCTTAACGTGTTCACCATTTTGGGTCATACAGTTACTTAACATCAGGTGAGATTGTGAAAAAAAAAACTACACGAGGGAACCTCAACGATTAAGTAAACTTCTCAATGTAGTATAAATAACTGCTTAGGTAAAGAGTTGTTATAGTTGTAAATTGTTCATGAAGTGGGTTGCATTTTTACTCGGGAACAGGATTTTTTCGTAGTAAAATATTTAGGCAACGGAATTGTTACGTATATAGGTTACTAGCTTTCACCCGCGTTTACGCTCGCGCTAATATCGAATAACACAATAAAAAATACATACAAAGTTTAGTGTTCTCTTTGCCCGACTTCCTATAAGATTTTTGCGAGAAAAAGTAGCCTATCTCTGTCTCTAGAGCTCCATCTATCTATATACCAAAACTCACCATAATCGATTCAGCGGTGTATGCGTGAAAGCGTAACAAAGAAGCAAACTCACTTTCGCATTTATAATATTAATAAGGATTCTTGAGTAGAAAAATCCATTGACGTATTTCTGTGAACACTTACAGAAAGAAAACATAATGAAAACAGTATGAATAAACATGTAAAGACACATTTTATAGTAAAAAAAACAAATATGTGTATCAAAATTACAAAAACAATCATTCCATGCAAGAACATTTTATGGACCAGTGTCCGTTTTTATTACGCCTCCATAGATAACAGAGTGAGTTATTTAACTTGGACCCGTTCCTATGTTTGTTAAGCGATAACGCTGTAACTTGTAATTTATAGAAGATAGTAAAGCCTTTCGGTTTATTATTTAATTCATGATTGCTGAGAGACGTCCTATTTGCTTAGTGTAATGACGATAGTGCCTTCTTGTTTGCGTCCGCATATTGCACAATATCTTGATTGTATATCTTTATAACCGCACGATGTCCTCTAACGGATCTTTGTTTAAATCCTTATAATAATATTGTGAATCTCGCAATTATATTCTATTTTAATAAGTTTCTCGAGCACGTATATTGCGTTTTCAAATGAAATTGTGAGAAATATTATACGAGTGAGTAAAAGTCGTCGGTTGATCTGATATGCAATGTTATTATGTAAAGTATAATGCTTAAAAAAATTATTCGTCAACTTTTCTTTTATTTTTTTTATTAAACTGTAGTCTCGAACCTTTAAAATATAACCTAGTGAACCTAATCATCAGTGTCGCCATAGAAAGTCTGTAGACAATATAGTTTTTTTCTTTAATAAAATTAGCATTTGGCCTCAGTCTCACATGATGTTCAGTGGCGTGTCCTCAAATTGGAAGACACGCTAACCCTAGTGGAGGGACTGGCTTTCAAGCGCAACTGTCAAAATAAAACCATGCAAGTTAACTGACTTTCGAATTGAGGGTAGTAACTAGTCAGGCAGCCATTAGAAAATAACTTACCACCATGCTATGGTATCCTCACGATATTATTCTTCACTGACAGCTCATCCTCATGGCAGGGATTCGAACTATTGTCTATCGGCGCGGTATCCGTACACTGTATCAGTAACTCATCATCACTTCAAGTAATTACATGATAGTGGAACAAAACAATATTTCGATCAACAACATTAGGTGTAAAACCTGTTTGGGGTGGAACTCATAGGAATATTTTATTTCAGAAGTTACCGGTATGTTTCCACAATCAAGACATAGCTTTAGTCATAATCCCGACTCTATTGAACATGGCCAGATTTTTCTTATAGTGAATTTCTTTTAGTTTATTTTATTCTGAATTTTCTAGAACATATCACGTACATTCAACACCCTACAGGCTTGAATGTTGCATGACAGCGACAAATAGGTCATCATTGCTTTGGGATGGTACTTTTTTTATCACCAGATAGGTAGTGTTGCTATTATAAAATAATTATATTACTCAATTCTTTGCTTCACTGTCAATAAATTTAAGGATTAATAACTTCACTTAATTTTATATTTGTCTACGTTTTAATATAGTACTAAGAATAAATGAAATAGATTTGTTCTATATGTGGTGTAAACATAAGAACAAGATTCAATAATTCAGGTTTACTTGTGATATTTTTCTATTAGATACTGTTTGACTAAAACAAAATTAAGTTCAATACTGCTCAGCTGGTCAAAGGACGAACGATACATGGTACTTATAATTTATTTTTACGGATATCAGAAGCAGAAACATTGTATTTGCGTAACATAATTTATGTGGTCCATTGTCCTACGGAAGCTGTAGGCCCGTTTCGTTAATCATCTATCGAAAAAATGTAATAAAACGGTGCGAGTGCGTACCCCAATACGGTCAGCCACCATTAGCAACGAACCGTGATTTGTGCCATAAAACTAAATAAATTATTATTCATTGCTATTTTTTTTTTTTCGCAGCAATTGGCTGGTGGCATACATTCATTTATCAATAGCATAATCTGGGATAGTTATTCATATTGAGTTCGATTTATCGTCGCGTCGAAGATGTGGAGACGGTTATACGTTAATATTTTCTTTGAAATATGTATAATAACAGTAAAAGTCAAATTAAAAGTATTGGTTGTCTTTGTAGCGATTACAAAAACATACATTATTATTATGATGTAGAAAATTAAGTCTTTCGAAATATGAGATCTATGATAGACTGAATCAAAATCAATTGATATATCTAATGAACCGATTCCAACCAACAAATTATATTTAAATCTAGTTTAGATGCATTTCATATAGCGCGCATATGCTATACCTTCAATATAAAATATTGCTTAGTATATATGGTATACTATAAATAAATAACCGACAATATGATATACAATTTAATATATAAATCAGCAACGATTGTACCCCAGAATATATTATGAAGTATTTTGTTTAAAAGATTTTTTCGAGCTTCTAGTCTTAACACTTTTTACTCTTCATAATGTTATCACACTATGAAACTTAATTAACGGTATTTTTTTAAATGTCTGTAAGTAAAGTAATAGGCACATATAACTTTATTATTTTCAATTATTAATAACATGGTAACTCAACGGACAGAATTTTTATTACAAGAAAACATAATGCACTACAAATACCACTTCCAACTAATCCATTTAAAAATAAAATATTTAAAAATAAAAATGCCATATTTCATATAAATATTACATTAAAATTACGTGTTTCATTCGATAAACAATATTATTTAGAAGATTACGTAATTTTCGATCGACTCTATTCATAACTTTGTTCTGTCCCCTAAGGTGAAAGGTCGCGCAGGGCACACGACGGTCAGTGGCGAATGGTACCGCCTGGGACACCGTCAGTATCGTGAGGGATATACGTGAATATTATTACTTAGACTCCATCCATGACTTGGATACCATGTAGATAATAAAAGTTTGTATATACGAAACAAGCAGTGGTTTAAGTTTGTCTTGTTCCTTTCTTAAGGCGACAATTACTTTGAACTTTAAATGGAAGCAATTACGGATTTATATGCAATACATTTACTAATTTCGATAGAAAAATATATTGCATAAAATGTATTCCTTTTAAATCTCAGTACCTTTGATGCATATTTAATCTATATACTTCCTCAGTATTAATTTCTTAAACATGCCTCAAGGCACCGCTCATTAGGTACCTAAGAATAACAAAGTATTCGCTCAAGCATTTCCATTTAAACGTTCAGTTAATTTTTCCAAGACATTACACAACTTAACATTTTTTAAAACTGAAATCAACCAATGTTTAAAAGTGAACAGTTAAATCCAACCTCTTACCCATAAATTTTGGATAAAAATAAAAGTAGTCACGTTTACAATTTTGAGAAAATCATTTAATAAGATTTTGTATTCCCCTTTTCTGTTACAATTTTGATAAACGTTAAATCAGAATTCATAATAGTAGCAAATTAAATAAACCCAAACAACGGATTCTGTCCATCACGAATGTCAAAAGTGCGTACAACTCGAGGCGTAGTCCGAAGCCAATTTCAACGGAATTCGATCAAACTCTGTAATCTAATGAATTAATTAATTTTGACTATTAAGGAACATTTCAAGATAACACTGAAAACTGAATTAATCATGAATAAACAATAGCAAAAAGTATATTATTATACATATTATATTAAAAAAACGATTGATTTAAATTAGAACTGGCAGTGACTAGAACAAGACAGTTGTTTTCATTTGTATGTAATCTTTTAATTATTTTACCATATAATCATCAACCATGTTGTTATTTAAAAATAAATAAGTTCTTTAGGGTCTGTGAATATGGATTGTTAAAAGATTGAGGAGGACCAGTAACACTTAAAAAGTAGATTATATCACTAAATATTTGCTACTGAGGTAGCTTTCCACATTGTAATGATGTAGCAAGTGTAAATTTAATTTTTAATATAAATTTACATAGTATATATTATGAGTTTCAAAAAACAATGGCGTAAATGCATGTCACCTCCATGTTATAGGTCCGATAGCGAAATAGAATGAAGGTCGTATTACACAATCAAAGGACGCATTAATATCGTCCAATGAAACTTATACCTATTCTACATTTGTGTATATATTGTTTATTATACATATATACATATTGTAATTTTGGTAATTTCAGTTACTTTTATCTCACCACAGTATTTGTTAACTTTGATAAACTTTTTTCAATATATTGTGTTTTAAGCGTATTCTATTACAGGACTAACCAGTGTAATCCAATGTTCAAGCAACTTGGTAAACTTTCTATACTGACTGAATCGGAAACACTAAGGAGTTGGTAGTAAATTTGTGACAGTGGGTTAATTTAATTTGTCACCGTTCAATTCTATTTAGTATATATAAAACTTCAGGCCGATATGGCAACGATGGATTGCCGAGATTTTAATGGTAGCCAGTTTATTTGCATTATACTATACTAATTCTCAGGTATAACCGCATAACGCAAACGAATATTCCATAAGCTCTTACTGACTACTTCTCAAAGTAATGACGGCTCAGTTGGTAGTGCGTACGAACGCCGCGTCGGTAGACAAAAGATCGAATCCCTGTCATGAGGCTGAGCTTTCGGTGAAAGAAAACATTGTGATTAAATCATAGCATGGGGTAAGGCTTTTACTAATGCCCATCTGAGTAACTATGACTCTCAAGTTAAAAATACCTGTACGCTTGTTCCGGCAGTTGCACTTGAGCGCAAGTACCTTCACATGGCTTAGAGTGTCCACAATCTTGGAACACATCGTTACTTAATATCACATAAGATGGTGTGTGTGGAAAAAAGTGGAGATTAATGAATAGTGACAGTTATATGTATGTTTTTTTTATTTATTCAAGGCTCATATAAACAAAGACAAAGGTGTCTACATCATACCTCGTCGCGTATAACAAGCTGCTAAAATCTCGATAATCGAATCTATACATTTCTACTCTGACTAGAAATCAGAACTTAGATTTTTGTTTATATGCGACGCGTAAAGTACTGAGAGTAAGATCAATAAAACAGTAAAATTAACCCGTATAGAAATACTTTTTCAGCTAAAATTACAACGCAAACTTTAAACATACACTCGAAAGTGATAAGGAAATTTTGTTGCATACAAAACTTGCTACCAATTTATGTTATCTCTAGCAGTAACATACTGGTCGGTGACCAGCCATCCATCTACATACAAATTTACATACCTATCAGGGAACAAGTTGCCCATTGTCGTTCAACGGTGTTGTAAAACTACCGGAAAACCTTAGCCATGCCAAGTTAAAGCAGACTTTATCCTTTTGAAATAAAGTAAGAATTTGAGTGACAATTTTCAAGAGAAAATTGAAAGAAAAAATCGATCCTATTAATTTGAAAATGAACTGTAAAGTGAAAGAGATTAAGTTGAAATTAATGTAACTTTGGTTAGGACAGTTAGTACCAATGAAGCAGCTTATATACAACCCGCACGTCCTCTTTAGATAAGATAAAGGCCACCTGAAATGAAGAGAACGACACCAATACGCGGCTAATGGTACCGATATGAAGCGTACCGGTACAGACCGGTAATTAATTTGTCGACTGATAAAATACCTGTCCCATAGCCGTTTCGATGGTTCTCGTTTTATTTAGCACCCGTTAATGGAGCTTGAAAATATATTAATTCAACTTATACCTAATTCTGAATGTAGGAGCTCAAAATTATTGCTGTTTTTTTTTTAAGAATTGTTTTGTGTCCTTATTAATTTTATTAAGACGTAATTTTATTATTAGATTTAAAACACCAAAATTAATTTGTTGAAGCATCTCAAGTTTCCCTGTTTTGGATAAAAGCCTGCTACGCTCGCTGCAAATCTTGGTCAAGCTACAAAGGTCTTTTACGCCAACAGTGATATTTATTTTAAAAAGAAAGCATTTATTAGATATAACTCCATTCAATTTCAATGTGTTAATATTCTTCTTAAAATTAGAGCTATATTTACTCCAGATTTTACATTAAATACCTACCTGTGGTCACGACAACTGGAACTAAAAATTATTAATTAATGGTGTTGGCGTGATTTTAAACATGCTATAGCCTTCGACGTTTATTGCTTTATTAAATAAAAAGATAACTCTTGAAATTGGACTGGTAGTGCGTTAACATAAATAAACAGATTTTTCAGCTTTATAATATTGGTATACATATGTATAAGAAAAGATACCTTTCTTGAATTCTGTCTTTATCTTTTTCTTGAATTCGTGATTCTAGAACGTGCTCAGCGACGTTCACAATATTAACTGAAGATTACATAATCAGCACTTATTTCGTGGATACCATGACATGCATGCTTACCTCCGTGGTGAGATACAAGTTCGTTTAGTGATGGGGCTTCTGCGTCCTTAGGAATACGATAAATAATTAATTATTATAATAAATCATTTTAAGTAGCTATAATAAACTTTTTAATTTGTCTGAACGCTGCTTGCTACTAATCTGATATATTATGTTAAATAATTTATTGTGTCTGTATCTGTGGCTATTACTAAATTTACTTCGGTCTATTATATCATCTAGCCAGAAAATTACTTCTTTCGCGAATTACTCGTATCACAACATTTTGTAAGATAAACGCTTAGAAACAAAATATAAAACATATTTATTTTCTAAAATATCTATGTAGTTGTATATTAGAACCTTTTCCAGTATCTACTAACATTTTATAATAAGAATCTAAAATCGTATTTAAAAAAAAACATTTTGTAGAATGCTCTTGAATAAATATTTACTGTCGTCGTGTTATAATAGCATTAGTAGTAATTATAATAATATGATTGGCCTTTCCTATACATATTAAAGGTCAGTGTTAGTAAGAGTTATACTTAGCATAATAATTCCGATACTTACAAAGTTGAAAAATAGGTTCTGAAATTATGCGAAACACAATACAAAACCACAGGTACATCTATTATAAATTATACAAAGCTTCTATTGCCATACTATGGATCCCATCAAGTTCAAAGGTGGCGATTTTGAACAATGGTTGGGATGATATTTTGTGTAATAAGATTACTCTATTTATGTTTCATTGATAGATTTACATATGTGAATGTCAACTCTTTAGTATCGAATCACAGGATTATAGGTAAAATTGTTATTGTTATGCGTAACATATAATTAATAGCTTAGCACATTTATATCAAAAGTTAACTCATTATTTTATGGTTAATTATTTTATTTAAACCTCTACTGATAACTATATTTACTGTTTGCATAACATCTACAAATTTAATATACGTTTTATTTGTTTGTCATGTCTAGACCATAATAAAGACATAAAAGTAGGTAATGTTGTTTTCTAGATCCAGTTTACATTGTAGGATGCGTGTTATGTCATTTGAGTACTCTGGGCTTAGTTGAGATAAATAATTGTTTTACTTAGTTATAGGAAACATTCATCCTATTTTAAAATATACCGTATTTGATTTATATAGTGTTTAATTATATGTACCCGTAAAAATCTGCCTAATATTTGAGTTGATATAGATTTTAAATATACTTTTGCGTTATGGTCAAAGGATATACATTTTTAAATTGTATTTTACGCATAAAAAATATACGAAATTAAGTAATATTTAATTTCACAAACTTATTTAACAAAATCCAATATACACCTAAAGACTAAACAAAGGCAATTGTTATAAATTAGATTAAAAAAAATGAATACACTAGTACATTTTTTTAAAATAAAAGTCGTCACATCCTTATGATGACCACGCGGGTACGTGAGCGCGTTATTTCCATGGCTAATTGCAAATGGCGGCTAGCTGTCAACGTTTGCGCGCTAATGTGTCGAATCGACGTGTGAGCAACTTTGCGAACTGTACCGACCTTTGGAAATATTGCTATTATGTTTAACAAACGTTAGTGATTTCAATATTAACCAACCTCTCAACGCTCATGTTTTTGCACGTTATACATTTCTGTGCTGTGTCTATCCATTAACCAAAGTCGAAAACCTATACTTACTTTTGACTACTTTAAGAGATGCCTTGTCTATGAGATGCTTGTGTAATATTTCAGAATATCTTAAATACATTCAACAATGTCGTGAATACTCTTTCATCTCTCAGAGAATAACAATACAGAATTTATGACAATCGGATGAAGAATATTTTTTCCGCTTTTTACGTAGGTCGTAAGCCATGACTTGTTTCACAAATAACGGTTTTCATCTTTACGAGCTGTAGGTATATAAAATTAACTTTAAACAAGTGTCATCTTATGTTCCAATCTCATTTCGTAAATTTAAGTTGTTTTATTTACCAAAACCTCTCAGAACATTTAACATATAAAAAAGGTGGTAGTATTGAAAGTTGGGCATTTAAATTTGTACTGAAATGAAAAAAAAAAGATTTTACGTCTTATATAGGAACTGTCATTGCCAGAAGTACGTAAATTAATTTAACCATATAATTTCGAAAAGAATTTAGGCTTAATTATTTAAATCTGTCCATAAGTTTCCATTTCAATATATTATATATCTGTAAAATAAAAACGACTAGAAAAAAGGATATAGTACTCTGTCTTAAAAGGTAAGCTCAATTTAGTCTAAATACAGAATTTTATATACTCGTCTATTTTCTTTGATCTGTAAGGCAAACTTTTAACCACAATGTTCTACTTGTTAGATTAAGTAAATAGAGATAGGCTAAAAAGTGTTACCAAATACAATTGTTGCGGCTAATAAAACTAGAAAGTATGTTCTTTTTGGCAGATATTCAAATTATGCTCTATAGTTAGCATTAGCAAATATTCTATCACTCTTTCAATGTACACGCAGAAATACCTTTCCGTCGATCTAAGTGAATTTGTAAATGTATCAAACAGAATCCATTCGAAGTAGCACGTTTCACTTGTAAAAAAGCTTAACAAAAGCTACCGCCGACAGATTCATCATATTTCGTGATGGTTTCAAGAAATTTAACACTGTTATTTCGAACAGTTCTGGCCAAAATTTAATACCATTATTTGGCGGAGATTCGCCGATGAATGTATATTTTTAAGCGATGTCCGCTAAGCAAACACGGGTGCTGAGCCGAACCAAATTTTTCGCGGTTCGTTTGACTTTCTGAATGGGACTATTGAAATAAATACAAAGATCTACAAGTCGACGTAAATGTCATTGACCGGGTAATTTAAACTTTATGGACGAGGCAAGAAGAAATCTCACACTTTTTCGCTGGATTATAAATAAATTTGGGGGCGTAAAAAATTATTAATCATGTTAACGCTACACGGTAGCCGAATTATTGTGGACGGTATGATTCTTTGAATTTTTTCGCCTTGAAAATCCACTCATTTTAATATCCGAAGGTTTTTCTTAACATTTACAAACATTGATATCCCGTGGTAAGATTATGTTTGAGATATAATAAAAGAAATATATAGGTACCATCATAACCGTTTCTTGCCAGCTGTGTCTACATTTTAAGGAAAAAACTACAGTAAAGTGGCTCGACTACAGTTTAGAACTATTGATTTCAATGTATTGTCAAACAATTTATTGTAATGAGTTCATTAACCGCATATCAGTTTAGTAACCACTTCTTATTGGTTACAAACATGATAATTTAAACGGTCCGGTTCACCATGGCTTTAGAACTTTATTTTATCTTTGTATTTACATTTCACTGTATTATTACTGCTGGAATTTTGGGACTGAAATAAAACTGTATTCATAGCGTAGCATAAATGGTTATTTAATTTTTTGACGATTTCGAGTAGACAAACGTCATATTAAGAACGTATTTAGCGTAAAACTATAAAAGACGTTCATTGAAACATATCTAAATATTTCTATTATCTAGCTCCTAAGTGGCTTAAAGAGAAATTGGCACTTGGCGTTTACACATATTATTTGTATATTTTATAGCTGTCCCAGCTGGCCTTGTTCTTCTTTTTCCAGTTGTGAATAATTCACTTATCGCTTCCAGGGGAGGGTCACATGTTAAGATAAAACGGTGCTCCGTTAACATTTATATTAATAATATTATTATACATTATATTATATTATTTACATTATTATTTATCAGCTGTTTTAGAGTAAAACATTTCGAGTTTCAGTGTATATAAAGATATCACAATTCATATTATTATAAATGTGTTTGAGTTCATATTACTAAAGTGTTTAATTTACATGGTTTTGCTTTTTCTAATGCCCGCCTAGTTTGCTACCACCATCAAGTTGAAAATGTGCCACCAAATACTATAGGCGTGTTTCCAAGCGTTGCACTTGAGAGCCAATCCCTCCACTAGGTTTAGCGTGTGCACCATCTTGGGCTAGATCGTTACTCAACATCAGGTGAAATTGTAAACATAATGCTAAAACTAATATTTTTTTTAATTATAACAAGGATAAAAATACGACTTTTTTTATGGGTTCACAATTCCACGCCTGGTTATTTAATTACATATACCTAAACTAAATCAAGCATCTATTATGGTACTTAAAAAATTGCTGTATCTGCTATGTTCTTTTACACCTAGTCAAACAATTGACATTCATATTCTTCAGGCGAAGTTGGATCATGTACGGAAATCAAACCTGCAACATCTTGATTCAATTTTTTTTTCTTTAAAGTGACATACGCTATTAGCCCTAATGATTTTGACAGCTTCACCGAACTTTATCTTGACCCTAGTAGAGTTTAGAATCACTACACGACTAAGCAAGCCGTTTTATAAAATATGCTACTAAATAGAAAATATTTTCTAAATAGACACATCACCAAATTGACCGATAAATTCATTTTCCCAAGACTTATCACATAAACCACATTGTTCTAAAAAATACACAAACAACTTGTGGTAATACGTCGACTAAGCATTACCTTGTCATGTATAGTACAAACACAATTGCCTAAAGCCACTTCAAAGCACAGAAAAGCACACGTGTCGATTCGCTTTAATCCAGGGCTTTGCTTCATAATCCGACCACCCATACGACGCCGCGTCCATTATTATGCTGCCCACAGAAATAGTACACCCATTATTATATAGAACGCAACACACCTATGCCCTTATTATTTTATAGTATAAAAGTGAAGACCACCTACGTCATTCTTCTTTTTTGCAAAATCAAGTTCTCGATGCGAATTTGATGATGCGTTCGTGATTTTTCGCGTTCAGTTCCTATTTTCAATTGTATTGTATTTTTTCATTCGACAGTTATAAATTTTAGTTTGACGCTTTAAAAACATACTCAACAATTGAGCTATTGATATTAAGCGCTTAAAGGTGCTTATAGCGCTTACACCTTTAGGTGTAACCGCAAGTGATAATGTTTGATGCGGAAACTGAATGTTTTTTTGTAAGTCAACGTGGTAAAATGTTTATACAAACTTCAAGAGTAACTAAGATCGAAGAAAAAATTATTGTGTCTTACTGAAATTCAACCACAATATACACCATTTGGAAAGTCCGGAATAGTAGCACAATTAAGGATGTCGCGTTCCGGAATTGGCTCGTATATATATATTCAATAATCAAATGCATCTATTTATTGTATAGGTTTTGGTGTTATGGGCACAATCTCACTTGATGTTAAGTGACGATGTAGCCTAAGGTGGTGGACACGCTAAATCTAGCGGAGGGATTGATTCTCAAATGCAACTGCCGGAACACACCTATAGGTATTTGGCGGTAAATTTTTAACTCGAAAGTGGTAGTTAGCTGGCCGAGTATTACTAAAATCATGCTATGATTTCATCACAATGTATACGTCACCGAAATCTCAAGCTCATTGTAGGTGTATTCGAACTCACGTTCCTTGACGCGGCGTCCGTACACACTACCAACTGAGCTATCATCGCTTCATGCATGTCACGCAACCACCATGTTAACATATCCTTATTGACAGTCCTAAAACTGCAACAGATTTATATCACTGTTCCTCGTAGCAGTAGTTATTTGCAAAATCGTAGATCATTCTTTCTACCGGGTTACTTAATTATACCAATAGCCAACATTCGTCTACGTAGCGAATGCGTGACAAGTATAAAGGTAATTACGTCTTATTTGGCCTCAATCAAAATAAAAATTTAAGAAAGTGTACGCATTTCCAAATTAATTCACATTTTAAAAGTATTCAGTTTGTAGTTCGTTATTATTTATAATTTTTGCTAACATTCACATACAGTGCACGTTACATGATTTTTCCCCAACGTTATATTTTTTCCCAAATCTTTTTCAAGACCACAGATAACAGAACACAAAAACGCTAATGCATTTCCATTCTTCAAATAGTAAATTATTCATGAGATCATAATAAAATGAAACAGAAGAAAATAGTTTTAGTTCTACCACAATTCGCCAATCAATATTTATATTATAAAAAGGAAATTGTGTGTGCTTGTGTGCTAAATTATCATTCGGATTTCAAAAAAAATTATATTTGATATTTGATAAAGCAATCATTGAGGAAGGCTTTAAATTATTTATCATCGCTCTACCACCAATAGGATTAAAGCTATATTGAAAAAAGTAATAAAAACGGGCAAACAAGATTAAATAAATTTAAGTGTCTCGCGAACGAAGTCGCGGATGTAGCTAGTTTATTTGTATAAATAATAAATTATTACTATGTATCTTTGTATGTTAATCGCGCTTAAATAGCTAGACGTATTTTAATGAAATTTGGCATGAAAGTCGATTAAGTTGTGTAATAGAACACTATATTTTTTCACGCAGTGACGCGACCGGGCAATAACTTATAGATAATATATCAAAACATCTAATGACAATCTATCGTTAACAACAGTTACATGTACGAACGTAAGTTTCTCATAAAGTAGTGTTACTCTAACCTTTATTTTGTCACACATACGGGGGAGCACTTGCGTTGCGTGTTGTACTCAATGTTATTGTTCATTCGACCATGCACGAATGTGTATTAATGATTGTACCGACTATAAGGCGATTAGTTTCCATCTATTATGAAGACGCTTTCGCTGCTACCCTTAGAAAAGCGTGTTATTTGAGTAACATATTTTATGACCGAATCCTTATTTGGAAATCCCTAATGAAATTAATTTTATTACAAAAACTAGCAACCCTAGCCTTCGCACGGGCAATTGAATTAATCTTAGAAGAGACATATAGCGTTGCTATACGTAATATTCATCTTTTTGAAAGGAATAAATCTCTGATACACTGTTTTCATATAACTTTATTGGTCTGGGCAGCGCACGTCTGTGAAACTTTGATTAGGTTCAAATTTTTCCGGCTTCTTAATTAATAATCGTCATTTTTCAGCCAATATATCCAAAACCTTAAAAAAGTATACACTAAAACTGTCTCCGGGAATCACTCTATATATCAGTGAAAACTGCATGATAATTTTTAAGTAGTTTTTAAGTTTATCGCAAACAGACAGAGAGACGTGTCGGGACACTGTTTAAATTGTAATGACGTATAGTTTACCATGGTATGCGTAGATGGGAATATATGTTGTCTCCAATATTAAATGCATTATCGAGCGCCTGTTTTGAAGAAATACTGAAATTTGATGTTAAAAGAAGTTGGACGAGTTCTAAGGGAGTATTTTTAAGTGATATACCTTATCTAACTCGTCCAACTTTAATATTACGCGAATCGACAATATCTCGCGTAATTAAACTGCAATCGCAGTTTCAGCAGAAAAAGTTGTATAATTCAAAATATTTTTGTATGTAATAGTAATAAATAATAAGTAAAACCATTACATCTTTTATTTAATTACATTATATTGTTATTATAAATATGATTTAATATGCATTATTATTAATTTTATTTACTATATTATGTTGGGGTTTAGAAGTGCATGAATAATAAATATCGGCAAAAGTGTTATGCCACATGAAATTGCCCAGATAGTATATAGTGTAGGTACTTTTCATATAGTGATCGTTCAGAAACTGAAAGTTATAAGTTAGCTTTTTATATAGTGTACTGTACTAAGCATAACCCATTTTATCTAAGTATTTTTCTCCTAAACATTTGTAGGCTGTCGCCATACGAAAGGATGGTTGATAATTACTAAGCGACAATGATAATGATTTTACACAATTTTCTTTAATGTAGCTAAAATATATAGCGGAATTTTCAAATGATTAAACTCAAAACCCATACTACTGTGGTTATATAATGATAGATCAATGAGAGGTTTAGTGTTTTACTGAGCTTGTCACGTTTTGACGCGAGACAGTCGGTTACCATGTGCCAAATGCATATATTATTGGTATAACAAAATACAGTCTCGTCTGAGACTGTTATATGATATCACTTACCGAATTCGGCTCGTATTACTGTTACTGAAGCCAAAATGGACAAATTTTAGAAGTGATTTTCTTTTTGACTCGTTCAGCACCTTTTGGGTAAAGAAAAAGCGAGACACTCGCGTCATCGTCACCGCACGCTTCACATGAGCTATATGTATACTGTGTATATGTATACATAGATGCACCTCCGTGAGATATTAGTATAGATTACATATATACAAAGAGTATATCTCTCTTTTGTTTACTGTTTTAAGTTTTCGTTTCTGTCGGTAGTCCTCATGACTGGTTTTTTTTATTATAATATTCGTTTTTCGATTGCCATAATGTATAAAGATCAATATCATAAGCCTTTCATGACTTCAAGTTATCATGACTCTACTGCATGGTCCTATAACGTGATCGCTAATTCTAAACTTTCGGTGAAAGATAACATCGCTACACATACTAAAATGCTACTGCATTGTTAAAATTTAGTCTCGCTAACCGTCATCCTTAAGTTTAACAACTTTTACCAACATATTTGTCATTTTAGCTCCACTTTAGAGGCCGTCCCGCTACTTGTATGCTTAGCAGGTTCCCGTCTTTGGTCATATCGTCACTTAACATTACGTGAGTTGTGCTCATTTCATGCTAGTTTTATATATAGTTTATAGATTCAGCGTTATCGCTATAATCTCATTTGATGTTAAGTGACGATGTGGCCCAAGCTGGTGAACACGCAAAACTTATGGAGGGGGACTTGCTCTCAAGTGCAACTAGCGGAATACAAGTATAAGTAATAGGTGGCAGATTTTCAACTTGAGAGTGCAAGCTAGTAAGGCGTGCATTAGAAAAAGCCCTACATACATGGTTTTATAATGATGTTTACCTTCTCCGAAAGCTCAAAGTCATTGCAAGGGATGCGAACTCACTTCGCTTGACGCGGCGTCCGTACACGGTTAACGGTACCATTGAGCTATCATCGCTTCAAATCCTAAAATAAATAAAACAAAGGGCTACTAGGCTTAGAGAAACATAATTTTTCGGCACAGTGACACTTTAACATTAGCTGAGGTTGTATTTGAATATTAATTAAACCTATATGAAATCAAACAATTATATTTGAATATATTCGTACATCAACAAAAGTCAACGACTATACCCTGAGAATGGTTATAATTTAATAGTAGCGTAAGAAGCATATTGCTTACAATATGGGTGATAAATGGAGCCCAAGAGTTATTAAGCAGCGGCTGAGTATCTTAAGTCGCACCGTGGTTAGACCTAAGAACGAAAAAGAAGGTCTAAGTTCTGACTTATTCACATTTTTTCTTCTAACTACAAGATAAACATAACATAAGTATAACCAAGTAAGAGCCAGTAAAGTATATTTTGAATGTATATGTTTACAAATGTAAGTGATTCGAATATCAGTTTTGCTTTTAAATTGTCTTGAACTAAATTCGGTTGCGAAAATAAGTGGACCACGACGTTTATATAGGCAATTTACGTGTAAAACTGAAAATGTATCTATATGGGATAACCGGTATACCTATAGCTAGGAATCATTAATTACAATATTCAAATGCGTGATTAAATTCCATTAGATTATTATTCCTTTAATGACATTTTACAAATTGATATAAAATATATATTTTTCAATGATAGCACTGATTATATTTTAAAGATTTCATAATATTTGAATGTTTTGCGAATTTTCATTAAAACTTGAGTTCATTTGTCAATAAAGTTGAAAAATTGAAATATTTTATGAATAAACTTTAAATAATGGAAATAAATAGTTGTATTATTTACTGAAGATACCTAATATAGTTCCCTACAATATTATCAAAATTCGTCGTCAAGTAGGTGTATTACCATCTGCCTACAATTTCGAGTAATTTTAGCATAACATGAAGACATATCCGTATGGATAATTGACTACGGATTTTACTATCTCTGACGTCACTCTTGGTTTTCGATCATATCGCGATTACACAAGATTACGGATAGCAATCAAAAAAATTAAAAATACTTGTTAGTAATTAGAGAAAATGCTTAAATAATAAACTCGCCGTAGATGCGACGCACTTACCCGACGCATTTTTAATAGTCAATTGGAATAGTAGAGATCAATATATAACAGGATCGTTACTATGGTTGCGGAATCAGCTGTGATGCTTATAAACCACCATAATAGCGATTACCGCTAGTGTATTATCGATTGATAGTACCGTTGCTGTTGCTTTTGTTTATTCTGTTCATACCATCATACAAACTATTCTTACTTTGCAGTACTACTTTAATAAGAAATAAAAAATTAAACTTGCTAGCAAATATAAGAAGAAAAAAAGCGTGTAAAACGTAACGATGCACGTAAAGAAGCAAGACAGAGGTGATACTGCGTTGTTGTGGGCTAATTCAAGTGTTGCAAGTATAACCGCAGGCTAATTGCGTCCATCCTAACTTGTGATATTACGTTATTGAGCCGAGGGTACACTTGAAGCCACACATATTAGTCTACAAACTTAACCATAATCATCTTAAAATGAAACAAATGATTTTTTCTCGACATTTGCCTTTTAATTTTCTATACGAGCAGTAGTTACTGAGATATCCGTGCTTAATATGGTATTGGTAGTGATATCCCGGAATTCCTAGCGAGCTTAAAAAAAAAAACGAAATTGTAGCTAAACAGGCTAAACTGAACAGGCTGTTTTACACACATCTCAAAAAATGCCCGTGAACCGAAAACTGAAATGTAAAAAAAAATGTCTTCTTTTTCTTGCTCTGGCTAAACATTTCGTGTTAATCGCAGCTTGTAAAAAGTATGACCAAAATATCTGAAAACTAGAATCTTTAGGCTTCAAATAGATTGTTATAAGTTTCGTTACGAATATTTTGAACTGAAATCTAGCCCGTCGAAAAATACTTAATAAAAAATTTTACCTTCCTAAATTACATTCCTACATATACATATTTGCCTCTGTTTTTCTATATGTATACATTAATTGATATCTTGTTTTTGAAATACTTATATGGTTTAGCCTATACCCAACCTTAGACAGTGGTCGTGTCTGGACATAGCGCAGCAAATTGCAATTAAACAAAAGTGAGTAAGATACAACACGATTATGGTGTAACAGCTTTGAGAAACACCACATCTAGTACAAAACTATTATCTTACTTATGTATATTTAGCTTTAATTATAATTTACTTCTTAATTTTTTTTATCAACTAAGTATAATGATCTATTTGATAAGCGTAATGGTTTTGTATTGAAAATAATAATAATAATAATTTACCTAACCAAACTGTTTACAAATTATTTGAAGTAGCCAATACACATAATATAGGTATATGACATATTTTATATACGTAATAAACGGTAATGTATTATCCTCTTGCTCTGTTCCCAAGTTATTAGGATTCGATGCAATACGTTATCTTCTTCCATAAATCTCTATTATTTGCAATCTCTTCATTCATTCCCTTATCTTTTATTTCATTCCACAAACACTATCTAGGATAGATGACGTTAGATCTTTGACGTTCCTCTTAATTTTCACTTTTCAAAGTACACACCCTTTACTTTTCTTACCGTTCCCCTCTTTTTCCTCTCTTCGATTTCTCTCTTTTCATGGCATGTTCATACCGAAACAAACAATTCCCTTATAACTTATCACTCACTGGCACCACGTTCAAGCTGCCCCTAACATACTAATTCCTGATTTTTCCGTTCCATCTCAACATTCGCATTTCTGCTGCATAAAATTGACACTCACCCATGTTTTAGCCCAGCACTCCGATCCATACAATATGTCATATTCCATATACATATCAATATATCTCACACAGAAATATAATATGTCTAATTAATATCTCTGGTGTATTGAACAATTAAGTATCATGATTAACTCGTAATTCACCAAATTAGATTCTAAGATAACTCATAGAAATGCAGGTAATCTGTTGCAATAACTGAAATGTAATACTGGTAATAATTTTCTAGATAACATGTAGTTCGTAAAATGCAGCAACATAGTGCAGTGTTACATACGTGCGAGCGGATTAGATACATGAATATGACGTGTTAAAACTTACTCAAAAGAATTATTCAAGGAGTTTAAGCCTGAAAGCCACCCACACATTTGTCACTAAGCCTTAATGTTTGTCGAACGAAATCCTCAAAAGAATACCATAGTAATAACAACAGCCCTGAAATAAAAACGACAAATTACACAAAAATGAGTCGCCATCTAAAAAAAAAGAAACAAACAAAAGATTCGGATAGCAAACACAACGTTATCACATATCATCGGACTGTATAATTAAAGCCGTGGTGATGTGATTGCGGTATTTAATTAAGGATATTGTGACCGCGACGAGAGCGAGGGCATTGCAGTGATGGAAAATCTCGTTGTAAATTTAACTTGAGCTGTGACGGTTTGCGGTGGACATATCACGATGAGAGCCGCGTTTTAATACACATAAATAATTTAATACTAAAAAAGACAAATTTTTTTTTTCATTGTATCTTTTTCAATCTTCTCGGTTTTATTGTAAAGTACAATAATTTCCGATCTTACTGTCTAATTTAAATCGCAATGATCTGTTTTTCAGTGAAAATTTAAATAATTGTTGAATTCGATACAATAACTTATCTAAATGGAAAGTAAAAAGGAAGGTACAGGTAATTTAATGGGGAATTTTAATTATAATTTTGTGTTTAATCTTAATTTTTTGTATAAATAAAATAGTGTATGTATGTAAAAGCGTCGCAAACGATAAACTATCATATTTATCACACTAGATTATACAACTACATTATAAAAAAGTAAATTTTGTGTTTTTAAATATATTTATTGAAATAATGTAATCTCGGGTACTACTAAATTGATTAACTGATAGAAAGATGCTACCTGGCTACCAATTTTGTTGATATTAAATTTTATATTATAACTAGCAGACCTTTTCAAACCTTGTTCTAGTAGTAGGTTAGTCGCCAACAAGCCATCAATTGTGTTTAAGGATAAGATCACTTATTAGAACAAAAGCTGTTCTATCTCTTAAATTGGATCAAGCAATATAAATTTTCAAAATTTGATTGAAATCGATACAGCAGATTCCGAGATTAGTGTATAGAAACCTCGTGACACGGAATTTTAATATTACGAAATTAACGTGTTGCGTTTAAAGGCGGTTTCTAGCAGAACATAGACTTAGTAATAGAGAGTTTCTTATTGATGGAGTAAGGGTTAAATATTACATGTAATAATAGAATTAAAAAATGATGCTGAAGTGTATTACCTACCCAATGTAGTAAGCAATTAAAATAAATAATGCTATACAGAAATCGCTTCGCTTATCAATGAAAACAAGCCTTGTGGTAGTTTCGAACACTATCTTGTACCAATATTAGCCCACAGCGTCACCCTTGGACCACACACAATTATCGTAAGTATCTTATTATTACGCTTTAAAATGTCTAAACATTATGAAACGTTTCTTATAGAGACGTTTTTCCTACATTCTCTATATTATAATTCTATAATAATAAAAGTGTGTATTGTATATAAGTGTGTGTGTATAATGCTGTATATTGGAAAATTAGTATTTTTTTACTAGAGTATAAAATATACGTTCAATAAAATTAACCGTTTGAAAATGTTTCGATTACCTACATATTAAGGTAGCGTTAAGGTTAAAGCTTAGCGTTAGAACCACACCTGATGTTAAGTGACGATGTGGCCCAAGGTAACGCTAAGCCTAGTTGAGGGACTGGATTTCAAGTGCAACTGTCGGAACACACTTATAGGTATTTGGCGGAACATTTATGCACAGCGCTTCGACTTCTTATAAATAACAAATTACTAACATATCACTTGCCTGTCTCTACTAATATTGAACCCAGGAGGCCATTAGAAAATTCTCTATCACCTTGTTATGTTTTTAAACTCGAGATTTTATTTTACCAAACCTTTAGATTAATTTTATCAATTAGAGCTCTGATCGATCAACTCGGTTTCTGTAAAGCTACGTCTCCATAAATCATCAGTTGTTGTATTATAAACGATAGAACAACAAATGTATGTTCACTAAAATATACCGTATATTTCTGACTTCAGTTATTCTAGTGTTTTCACTTCAATCATACTACAATACAAAGTTCATTTAGAAATCAAAACTACATAACGGATAACAAACACCTCCAAACCACTAGTGTTATTAGCTCGACTAGGCGAGTTCTGTGAATTCACTTACTTTATATTTTATATTTTATTGCACATTTATATATAATTACTTATGTCTGCGGCTCCGATCGTGTATTGCAAAGTATAATGGTTAACATACAGTTTTGTGAGAAAAGGTACTTTCAAGAAAATTAAACATTATCCTTATAACGTATTCCAAATATTACATAATGTACCAAAAGACTTACTAAAATTTGCCCTATTATACTGCGCTACTAACGTATTTCGCAAATACAAAAGTCGCAAATAATTGGCATTAAATTGAATTAATACACTATATATATATATTGATTTAATACACTAAAGTTGGTAAAAAATACGAATTTGCCATTTCGTAACCAATATTCAGCGAGTTTTGCTATAGCATTGCTTTTGTAAACTACGTAATAAGAAGGTTGGTCAGCATATACACCTATGGTTTAAAAGAAAGAACATGGAAGGCTGTATGCGACCATAATCATTGTAGATAAGTAATTGGGAACACTATTGATCATTGTTGTCACAGCTCGACCAATAGACAATGCACGTACCTATTATAGCAGAATACCTTTGTATACAATTTATAAATACAGTCCATATTCCTTATGTGGTTATTATTTTAATGTACTTTAATTAAACGAGCGAGGCGCAAAGTCAGTTCAGTGGCTCTAGGGTTGTTAGAAATGCTCAAGTCTATAACACCATGTTGTCACCGGCAACAGTCCAAGCCAGGCAATACAATCCTATAGTTTAGTAGGTTTAGATTCACGTATATAACCCGCGCTGTAGCTGAGTAGGTTAGCTGCTTAGTATAGGATCCAATTAGTATTAGTCAGGTTTGTGGTATCTATTTACTCCCGAAGTAAAGGTTCGGATACTTTTTAGCATCATTATGATCGTTTTCTTCTCGGCTGGGTGCCTACCGCACTCGCGTCCCAAACTCGGTAAAGCTATGGTAGCCCCTAGGACTAACATTATATTAGCAATGTGTCCATTCGAAAAATAATACCGTGTTAATTAAATTACTTAGAAAACAGTGTAGTTGTAACAAACGGACAACCCAACATACAAATATTCCAACATTAATGTGGACTTCATCAGCCGGCCCACCGCACAATCACCCGCCGCCGTTTGACATCAATTACCATGAAACCATAGTGCATGATGGTTTCTCACGACTTCTAGGAGAAACCAACCACAGATTATAACGGCCCGGCTAAATATTATTGGACAAACGTATAATTTCATTTGTCTATATACAAATATATGTATATATATATACACATGTGTGTGTGTATCTAATACCTCAAAGTAAGTAATTCTTTTATATCTAGATACATACTATGTGCCCGCAACTTTGACGAGTACCCTTCGTCAACAGAATTGTTTTCTGGTGAGCGGTGATCTATAATACTCCTCTTGACCCTCTCTGTCTAACGTATACAAAAATATTTTTTGATGCCGTAAAACATCGTAAGTTAACCATATCACGGTTGTAGGACTTTAACTGAATGTAATCTAGGTTCGATTCACCGGATGGGAGCCCTCGAATGACTCGGCTCGCGCGATACAGTGACACTCTACATCACTGAGAGTACACCATCACACCGCATAACATTCGTGCACACTCACACGTTAAGTACATGGTTCTGTAAGGGACTACCCTCGCGGCTCTTGAGTTGCTTACCTGATAAGGTCGGTGTTAGGATCACTAAATTAGTAAGACAGGACCTGTTCGTTATTCTGGATCGTGGATCTTTTTTCATTTACCGGCAGCAGCCTAAGTCGAGGTTCGGCCGTTTTGGCACCCTTGTGCCCTTTGCCTCGGTGCTGAGTGCCCTCAGTACTCGCCCCAAAAAGTTCGGTGAAGCTGTCAAAGCCCTTGAGGCTAACAGCGTAAGTCAGTTCGAAAAAAATAAATTAATGACATCTGGCTACCTCTCACCTTTAAGCTGAAAATCTTCTGCCAAATACCGATAGGTGTGTTCCAACAGTTGCAATCAAGAGCCAGTCCTTGTACTAGGTTTATCTAGTTCGCCATCTTGGGCCACAGCGTCATTTATCATCAGATGAGTTTGTATCCCTAACTCTAAACCTATAAAGTCTAAAATAAAATCACATAATCTATAAATAAAAAATCGGATTTACTCTATTGTTTTGATACGTTTGCTTACAAAACAAATAACTAAAAATATTTTTTACTTAAATACTAGAATAGTATAAAGAAAAAAAAACAAACAAAATAAATAATTACGTTATTAAGCCTTCAATACTCCAATAGTCCAAACTTCAATAGTTTTACAAATAAAAGAAACGTTTTTTTAATAAACAAACACCCTCACTTGTAACAAAATACTTGACAGATAACTACTGTTTGTCACACAAGCCAAAATAGACAAACAAAAAGTTTTATTTAAAACAATTACAAATAAAAGTCACGACGACAGTAAAATAACAAAAATGTATCAGTGGCTCCAAAGGTTCGGCACTTTGTCCCATTTTTTTTCAATGGACTCCACCCACGATAATCGAGTGACCACAGCTACAAAATATTCTTTCACTGTTCAAAGCCATTGAAGGACTTTTGTTAGACGTTTTTTTATACACCGTCTATAGTTCTAATAGGGTAAAAGTACCAGTTAGGTAGTTGTAGCGACCGCAAATTTGTCAGACCACCTTGCAGCTAAATGAAATTTATGGCCCCAAAGCCAGGAAGAGGACGCAAAGCCGTGTCGTTGCATAATCTGTGTAATTTATGAATGCTTTTGTTGAGTTTACTGCGATTTGCCGTTTTTATTTAATTTGATTAGTGAGAATATTTTTTAATCTCGAATAAATATCAATTTCACTTTTTATTAATGAATAATATGTATTTTCATTTCTAGATAAAAAAACGTTTATAGAGTACGTTCATTCAGGTCTACGCACGAATATAATATACCAAATACCTATAGGTGTGTCCCGGCAGTTACACTTGATAAAACCAAACAAAGTCAAGTAATTTCGACGTTTACAAGAGCTTAAGTAAATCGCCTGACATTAAAATTAAATTCACACTTATATAGGTTTTTTACTATTTTCGTTTTTTTTTTCCGGCGATCATGTTCCTAAAGGAATATTATAAGTACACTAATAATTAATACAGTTTTGAATTATACGTAATTACGAAGATCCGGCCTCCGAAGCCGGAATCGATCGAAGATTGGAATCAAGAACTATCTCTAAAATCAATCACGCCCATGAAATGTCCTCGAATCCTCATTCAGAATCTGCACGTGAGGCAAAGGTCGGCCGACGTATTAAATAGAGGATATCCGGAGATCATTGTTGTATGCAACACTCATACACTGTACCTGGCCATTGAATAAAAGGCAGTAACAAAAAACCTCCTCGAAGAAAAAACTTTTTTCACTAATTATAAGGTGTCAATCTTTTTCATCAAATGAAGAAAAAAATATATACATTAGAAAAGAAACTCATTTAAATTTCGAAATAAGTAAAAGGATATGCAAATATATTTACAACGGTTGGAATATTATTTGCGACCGGTTTTCATAGATAAAAACTAAAGGTTTAATTTTCTCACGTTAGCATTCGTAGGTTTTTTAAAGAAATTTCTAATGACGGTTTAATTTGAAGAACCCTTTGGGGTTTGATTCCTGATTTTTTTTTCTAAGTCACAATTACTGTTTATAAAAACAAAGTCTCGTAACACGGTTGTCGCAAAAAATAATTACGCAGTAGATTTATACTTTAAGGTTGCATAATTTTTTGTGACTATTTATGTGAATAATTGATATGTATCTAATCAAAAAAGAACTATAAAACATCCTGTAATGAAAGCAAAGGATTTTCGTGGTTTTTACTAATATTAACGAATCTCAGACATTAATTAATTATAATTGAAATGTATTTATTCTTGTACTTTAATTGCAAATAAATTCATTTGTTTTTAAAATAAATAATCCAATTCTTGATATACTTACCACTAGTTAAACTGAAGTCATAATTATAAATATGAGTCACATTAAAGCGAAAGTTAAATAGGCAAAGTATCTACATGTATGTTGAAATAACGTTTACTTCAAAGCTTCAACAGTATTAGAAAAGTGACCTTACTATTTTTATTGCAACATATAGTTTAAGATTAAACAATGAATAAACTACACTGAGACATATATAAATAATGAATAAGAGACAATGTCCAAAAGAGAAAATTTCAAATTTCGCCAATGATTTTTTATCAACCATACATGAAATTTCCAAACAAAGGAAGACCGCACATTCTATTGTGCATCTGAAGAAATAAATTAACGTATCCTTAGGGGAGAGGAGTTTTACCGTTAATTCTAATCTACATGAAAAAACAACTTTATAAAAAACACACACGGATGTCTGTGGGAACAGATTGTTAAAAAACTTTTTTCGGGGCAGGAAGCGTTACGGTGAGTAAATATGGGTGACATTGAAGAAAGTTATGAAGCGATGTTTATTTGAAAGATTTATTGAGATCATCCCCGGTGAAGGAAGATATTTCTGTTGTTACTTTAAACTGCGATCAAGATTCAATAGTGGTTTATAAATAGTAGATGCTAGCCATTGCATCTCTTGTCAAACACACTAGAGTGTAAGAATGGTAAACGACTTTTCGTTACCATTTAGTGTGCTCATGTATTTTTTTCCTTCGAAGGGATATACACTGTTAGCCTGAGGGGCTTTTACAGCTTCACCGAACTATGGGGGGCGAGCGCAGAGAGCGCTCGAGCCCGTGGGGCTACTCGCACAAGGGTGTCACTAGTGACCGAACCTCGGCTTGGGCTGTTGCCGAAACGAATGCTCATGTATTAGGTACGGTACAAATATATATCTTTTTCTATACCTACTCACTTGTTACTAGGTACTCTAAAAATACTCTGAAAAAAGTATATTTTACCAGGTAATGTTCACTACCCAAATGGATGAAAATGGTTCACGATCTTACGCAAAGCTCGTTGCTTATTCATATACGAATATTACATGTGCAGTATCGAAATTAAAATCCGTTGGACCTTCGTGAAGTCTAGTTCTGAAAAAAATAATCAGGCAGTTTTTAATCATCAACACAAAACTTGTTAGCAAATGTTTACGTTATCAAGGACCTATAGTTTATTAAAGCTAAATCTGCACCAAAGCACTTCATATCTCGAATTATCTATAAAATATGACACCAAAAATAGATGCGCAAACTATATTAGTTACACTTTGAACTCTAATGTAAGTACCATTAACTTAGGAGTGCTTACCTCCAGTTTTTGACATACGAGTGTTATCAATTTTTCATATAGTACTTTGTACTTGCAGACATAATTAATTACATTTGAACTTCGTAAATATGCGTATATTTTAATGTAACTTCAACATCTAATCATAAAGTAACAGAAATCGTCCTACGACAAGCTGCCGTATTTTGTTGTCAACTACATTCTTCAGACCAGAACGCTGCAATACTTAATAAGGTATAGATAATGTTTGATCTTCTTTTTAACATTTTGCTTACATAATTACCGAATAGTCACTATACGATTGCTAATTTCAAAGAGTAAGTCGGAATGCTTTAGATGATGTTCATAGTATGGACAGGTTTTTTAGATTAGACTGTTTGATGTTTCTTTGATTCAATTTAATATCTAACTGATTTCAAGCAAAGTGATAAAAAAGTATAAAATTTGTACCACTTTTTCTTCCGTTTAAAATCAGCAACATCCGATGTCCAATTGTTCGAAAACTGTACAGAATCTATCACCCCTCATTTTTTTCAACATCTCGAGAGTTCCGTAGTGTTTATAAAAACATATGCACATTTTTTAAGGACACGTATCTTCGGCAGATTCAAGGTGCGCGAGCGCATTGTGCAAGGGATATCGGCGAGGGTTTTAATAATTCTGTGAGTGCGTTTTTTTATGTGCGAGAATGTTTTTTAAGATTTCTCACGCAGTGTCCTATTGAAAATCAGATCTGTGGGTAGATACATCCGATGGGCTTTGTTGATTTCACGTACGAGTGATATTGATTATGATTACTTTTTATGTACTTACTTTTTTTTAATGTGTGGAATATAGATAGAACTATTTGAAACTCTCGGACAAGGTGGTTGATAAAGTTTTTTTTTAGAATTCTACTTAGAGATTTTATTTATTTTAATAATATGTGTTTATTTACAATGAAGCAGAACGTCCAGACAATTTGTGGTGAAGACCTATAATACTTTAAATCTAAAAAATCTGCATTTTAATGTCGTTGTTAAAACAAATTCATATAACAATATTTTTAATTTTTTTTTAATTACTTAAATTTGGTAGCTAGGGACTGCAGGTATTTAACAAAGCTCTACGACTATATTGTTGTTTTGTTATGACATTCCTTTTATCGAAATTATAGGCTCTTCATAGGATTGTACTATGAATAGATCAATGTACGAGCGTATTCTGGAATATATTGAAAGATTATAATAATCAACCTATAAAACAATTTTATTGGTGAACATCAATATGGTTGAGATAGATAATAGTGGTACAGGTGATGCACATAATTGCTTGAGACTCGTTCATTTTTTATTATTCTTACTGACAATGATAATATTTGCAAATCAATTTCAGAATAGTCTTAGTATGAAAAAAAGCGATATATTGAAATTTACAAGTAAGTAACGAGAACTAAAGTATTATAAAAGTACAATCGAGTGATTGTAATTTTAGAAAACGTAATATTTAATTTTACAGTGAATGTGAGGTTTGTTCAGATAAACATACTTAGTATAATCATATTTCAGTAGCAGGTAAACACTGTTTTTCTTGTAACTTTTATTTGGGTAATTAGATGAGAAAAAATGATGATTGAAAATCGTTAAACACCTAACGGAGTATTAAAAGTTTGTTCCTTATTCTTATTCTTTTGTAGGCTTAATCGTTACCAACACCGATCGCTCTCTTACAATATTATTTCTGTGATGTAGAAATGTTCTTAATATTAGAAAACGCTGAAATATATATTTTTAAAGTGAAACTTATGTTTAAATTGTATAGTTAAAAAACTATGGAACCGTTATAAATCCAATAAAAAACTAAAGCGATAATGGTGTCTCATTTTCTACATTTCACAATTGCATAACAAAAATTAATGGGTCCCGCATATTCATTACGTATACAAAAACTGTAATTTAATATAAAGTAGATGACAAAAATATACGGCTAATGTTAAACAAAAAATCATTTGAAAAACATATCCACCGGGGGAGCTACTGGTTGAGTGAGAAAAAACAATCAAAAGGGTGTTTAAAAAACAATGGAGAAAAAACCGTGACCCATTATCGTTAGTTAACTGGGCTTCGGGACAAGCGGGTAATTGTTTAAAGCAGATTTACAGCATCTATAGATGGTAATAGATTGTTTTGCATATTAACCCTTTTCACATTTATATTTTTTTCGTAATAATAAATTAAATCAACAGATTCGAGCATAGATATGTACCGATTGAAAAATATGTTTATTCAGGACATTTCAAATCGACATTTTTTTGAGATACGGTTAATTACTATAAAATTACTACTAATAATAAGTAAGTTATTTCTATTGTGCATTTTTATAAGGAGTACTAAAATAAAAAAATATACAATTAAAGTCTGCAGAGTGGGGAAATTTTTTTTTAATAAAAGAGGTAACCATTAAATCTTTTAAATCATGCTTATTGATAATGTATGTTTATAAACATGATCTTTTAATATTACATTATACATTTATAAAACCTCGAGCGTCTATTTCATTACCACAGAAATAGGCACGTATAGATCTTCAAGTGAATAGCAAAAAAAATATAGTGAAGGTCAAAGCATGACCATTGTCGATAAGTTTCCGAGGAGGCGTGCCCATAAACATTATCGATATTGCTCTATTTCATCACAACACTGGGAATGACACGATCTTTAGCCCGCCGAGCGACAATCGACACAATGCCGTGTTCATCCCTTTCACTTTTATCGTTCGATGTGTCAATTGGTGTTTGACGCTCAATTGTTTAATGTTAAAGACACCTTAAAAAAAAGGACCCGTTCTTACTACTTCTAAAATTAGATAGAATCATTATTCAAGCAATAAACTAAAGCCATGAGAACTGTCAAACAGCGCATGACTTGGAACGATCAGGTTTTACTGGATGTCTAACAACAACACCCAGTATAGGCAAACATCTACGTCGCCTCAAGTACAAGAATTAATCACGTTTCATTATACTACACCAATGTATACAACCAGAATCATTGTCAATGATATACTTGATATAAAATTGTCAAATAATAAAAAAAAATCAAAGAAGCTGAACTTTAATAGACGTTTTATAAAAAAAAGCTGCGGTTACAGAAACTTTTTAAAAAGATTCTACAAAAAAAATGTATGAAAATATCTTACAAATTGATGCTATATTCTAGACAGCATTTATAAAAGCTTTGACATTTAATGAGCTATCATAGATAAAGCTACACTATTGTTTATAGTATTGCCTACTATACGTAGACTAATTGGTGTGAGCAGATTTAGCCTAGTGAGGCTGTGAAGGTCGTCTGAAATAACATTCTATGATTGTTTGATACAACGCTCAACTTCAAGTAAAGTCGTGACAAAAAGAGGAATACGTTGTTTCGATTCTTTAGATCCTTGGTTTTCTTTGCCATTTATCTATACCATATTAATAACATTTGAAATATTACTTTTTGATCAGTATTTAGTAATGGCCAAAGTGTAAGGTAAATTAAAAGGGAGAATTAATTGGTTTTAAAGTGCATTTACTCAGTCACACCGAAAGAGGCTAGTAGTAGATATCCGCATAAGCTTTACATAGCTCTTTATAACGTGATATAGCTTCATCATGGGAGATTTCTCCCATAACATAAGATAACTCGATGTCTCTACTCGGCAATGAGAACCTTCTGATTATTGGTGAAAAATTGACTGTTTTCCTAATACGCCGGGTACTGAATTGTCAAGGTCAAATTAAAAAGAGTATTTCGTGTCATACAAAATTATAAGACACACAATAAGATTGGGAGGGGGTTAATTTATTATTTCCTATTATTAATTTTCTTCTCTTATTTCTATTATTCTTTTTATTTTTTAATTATTCGTACTAAAAACGTATGAAATCATTCGTTATTATATTTGGCGTGCTTATATCACCATCTATGGATATAATTGACAACGTTTTTATAAATTGCTATTAATCGCATTTAATCGTCTTAAATTTAATTTGAAAGATTTTTCATTTATTTACATTACATTTAAATAGTATGTTAAGAGTAAAATAGTGTAATCAGTAATATTTCCTTTACGAATAAAAAAATTGTGTATTTATGTTTAGTATATAGTTGTAATTTCCGGGGTAAAATTTAGTTCATTTGTCTACATAACGATACTGCATACATACGAACCATTGCATTAATATATTTGCCTGTTAAATAAATAAAAAAGGTGTATGACAGATGCCTACTTTCCACACTTAAAACAATACAATTTTGTAGAAGTATAAAATAAATAATTTAACATAGAAATAATACTAAAGCGTTCAACAAAGTATCTCGCTCGAGAAACACTGCGTCTCTCACATTAATAATTATCAATAAATCTTTCATAAAACGCCTGCACACGTTTCCTATGCAGGCAGATGCAAAAACAAACTCGCTAACGAACTTATAGACCATAGTTTGACATGAATTATTTAAATATGACTTGTAACAGTACACGGCCGTGACACAGGATATGCATAAAAGGGTTGAAAAAAATCTGGGGTGTCATTTTTTATTCATCAGAGGTCACGGCTGCCACGGCGTGTTTCTCTACCGTTCGTTACAGTATTGAATATTAAAATTATTTGAATTATTTTCGCACGATGATTCGGCTTTTTGTAATAATAGTCGCTAATAAAGAATGATTTTATAAAATCTTTTATAATGCTCTTCAAAGTAGTTGTCGATTTTATAACAATTTGTTTCTATTTTAACGTCCTACAGTTAAAAATAAATAAATAATTTCATAATCTAAAATTTTATTTATTCATAACTATGGAAAACACGACTGTCACAAACCAGACAAATAATCAAATAAGAGTAATGAATACACGAAACTAGACTGATTGTGAGACCAAATAGGTGTTTACTAAAATGTCAAAAAAGTTCATTACTGTAATATTAAATATTAAAGATTTGAATTACCAAAATAACCAAGAATAAATTAAATAGCTGCTTAGTATACCGATCAAATTTTATTTATTCAATTTTGCTCTTAGGAAAGTTCTTATAAACGTTAGAATTGTGTTTACTATTCAACTATTTTTAAGTGAGGAAACATAGTAATTGAAAAAATCTACAAAAAATTCGATAGGCTTTTAATTATATATTGTTTATTATTTTTGCGATTGGATTATTTTCAAGTGTCAAAGTTAATGATTATATTAGGACATTCGTCTTGTACAGAAAGAGAGTCATTAATTAACATATATCCCACATTTTTGTTCCACCAATCGACCACATTCTGAGGTATTCATTGCTCTTAGTTAGTCTTAATCGAGGAAAGTTCACTTTATTTTTATTACTAACATTAAAACTGTAACGTCGATTTAAAAAATGTAGTATGATTTAATTAAAAATAATATCAAACAATAAGCGCAAATTAATAACATCTATAAATAAATATTCAGATCGATATAATTAATTCTGATACCATAACAAATGTGCTTGATTGGCCTTCGCTGGTTTGTCTAGACAATTTAGCAAACGCCAACGCATAGCTTGAACAATCAACCATATAATAAGTATATCTGATCGTAACTCAAATGGCTAAAGTGCATATTAGAAACAATGCAGAATATAGCTATATTGGAATCAAACGAAACGAAGAAATGTCGCTTCAAAATTATGAAGACTCAGTTGTTTAACAACATAACACCGTTTTATTAGGTTCGAATTGTACAAAGAAGCACAGTTTGCACTAATAGAAAATATCGGTATCAAAACAGCATGATCTTTACTAGTATTCTGATATATTGAAGTATATAATCTAACACAAGGTGTCGCTATGTTCCGATTGCTATAAGATCAATTAACAATCCAATCAACCGACTTTTGTTAAACATCTAGCGTACGAAAATAATACAAAAATTATATACCTTTAGTTGCGTTTCCAAGACATATTACTTGAACATTATATTTTATTTTTTATAAATATAGGTGTCTACCTATAAAATAAAAAGATCCAGGATTATTTTATGTAAAAGTAAAGCTTAAAAATATACAGTGACCATTTCAATGTAATAAGTAATAATATCTTTAATTTTTTATTTGTTTCTTATCCAGGGTCATTGGTCACTTCAGATAATTGTCATACGGGTGCTCATGGTAAAACAGAGTAATGTACATGCATCATGCATAGTATGTATCGACGAATTTTTCCTTATGTTGTCCACAATATTTATGTTTATCTAATTATTATACTAATTCAGTAAATATCATAAAACGAAAAAAAAAAAACAAAGTATTAAAAAGTATTTCTATATTTACAAAACCTTCTATTAAAAAAATCCTACCATCAACACGAACAAAACACGTATCTTATCAGCGACCCCACAAATAATACCCAACTATTGTGCCGTCTCTTTTAAAGGTTACTTATCAAATTCAATTTGAAAATTTGTGCACCCTTTTAAACACTGGCCGGTCCGGACAAGCACCCTTCTCCACGACCGTTCTCGAAGCGTTTTTTATCTGTTCAATCCAGTGACTTTATCTGTTACGTGACGTTGCTAAAAAAATTGCGACCAGGTGGTGTCAGCAGAAAAATAAACGATCAAGTGCGAATTCTACAGTAGGCTTTGGGTTCTGTCATTGTATAATATGAATTTACCAAGACTAGTAATATCAAGCATCCACCTGCAATTGAGTTATCCGTGAAGGAAAACGTCGGCACGAAACCATAACATGGTGGTCGGACTTTTTATAATGCCCACCTGGCTAGCTACCACCTTCTAGTTAATCTGCCACCAAACACCTATAGATGATTCCGGCAGTTGCACTTGAGAGCCATTTAGTCCACTAGCCTCAGCGTGTCAACCATCTTATCCAAATCGTCACTTAACATTAGGAGAAATTGTGAGCATAACGCTAAACCTACAAAGTTTATTGGATATAGAAAAAAAAATTAAATGAAATTTCTTTAACAGTAACTCTTTGCAAGAATAGAATAGTATACGAGTTTTCTACTAATAAAATGAATTAACGTTTCCACGATAATTTTTTATTCCTGTCGCGTCCGAAATGATGTGTTAATATACAGTTAAGTTTCATCTATCTTAATTATACTATATATTAAAAAATATAAGCTATATGATTTATTTGGTCATGAGTCAAGCGATAAAATTTAACTTGACGTGTAAACTTAAATTTTTAACCCAATAAATAGTCAATTGCTGATTGTCGCAAAAGTTAGAAAAAAACAAGGAAAAATAATGCATTAATAGCAATTAAATTGTTAAATATTGCGTGAAAATGAAATGTATTATTTATGTAAAGTTTTTAGGACATTCCAATTCTTATTACAATATAGATACATTTCACATCCTTCCTACGGAACACTAAAATAAAAAAAATCACGTACATGTATACAAGGAGAAGAATGGATTCTAATCCTTTGGAGATGATTTCGCGGTCCGATAGACATGTGCAGACACCATTGTTGGTTGCGGAAGATGCATTTTTTACATAGCATCTGTATGTACCTTCAAAATGTCCTTTAATTGCAAAACATATATTTCATGAATTATACCTGATGATATAAAGGAACATAAAGTTGTTTTATGTGTCAATTAGTGACAGTATTTTTATTACTAACTAGCTGTGCCCGCGACCACGAAAAACTAAAATTTTTTTTTTTTTCATGAAACTACATTTAAAAAAAATAGCCTAAGGTACTACTGATAATATCAGCTATCTGCCCACGAAAGACCTGTCAGAATTGGTCCAACAGCCTTAGAGATTAATTGAAACAAACCGACTAAAATTTTTAAAATTGTTTTTTTTTTCGTATACCTTTAATACATTCAATGCATTTAGTAAAAATCTGTTATTTTGCTATTACAAATAGACACTTCGATTTTATTTATTTGTATAAATGAATTATGCAGAATGATGTTATGTATGAAAGTACCGAAGGACACAATATATATCGGAAATATGAATCTAAAAAGTTCTCTACTATCTACCATGCATTAAAAGTTGCAGTATTACCAACACACTACAATATGGGCCTATAACAAATCGAAAAAAAAATTAAAAATAGTATATAAAAAAAAAAACAATCCATAATATTGTAAATCGGAAAAGTTTGTTTGAACCCACTAATAGCAATTACCTGTCAGATTTAGAAGAAAGGCTTTAGATTATATAACATCACTATAGCACTATGGGAGCAGTATTGACAAAAGTGACAAACGGGAAAAAATCATTGTTTCTGTAGGCTTTATTCGCGTACATTGGCTATATTATTATTATTATAATAATATAATCTACGAGAAAAACATTTATTATTAAAATTTCTAAAAAGAAGTCCGCAATTGCATATATCTATCTATCTATCTTTTCTGGTTTACTTAAAATAACCATTTTTAAGTATTACAACTTCGTTCCATAATAACACTGAATTTGCGAAGATGTTTTATCAACATGGTATTAATCCTTATGTAAATCAATTTATTAATCATTAGGACAATTTAATATAGACCAACTTTTCAGTCTATAGTATCCAATTAAAAAGAGAAACTTGGAAATATTATAGGTTAAAAATATACGATGCACCACAAAAATATATGGCATTGTTATTGTGATATCATCCTCTGTAGGAAGTTACGTTAATTATAAGGGAAAATAACAATAAACAACGAATATTAAGTAACACCACACCTAGACTGAAAAATAATTTGTGGAATACAAACATAATATTTAAGATTCGAACTTGCAACACTTTAGCGCCGAGTTAGTAGCGACTCGACTGCTTAAGCCCCTGAACCAACCGTGCAGTCACATTGATGTTCTATACACCAGTTGGCTGGTGTACTTACAATACACATTATTATATATTTTCTATTTATTAAATATACCTAATTTGCTAAGGTGTTTTATAGATATGGTATGAATGTTATCAAAAAATATGTAATCATTTTAGGCATTGAATTTAATCTAAAATTTCATTTTTTATTCATCAATTTAATTAAAAGATCACACTGTCCACTACTTATTAATGTTTCTGAATACTCAAAAATTGATTGTTGCATTTGATAGCGCAATATTTAAGGAAGGACTTTGGCTATTTAACATCTAGCTGTCACAAATAGGAGCACAGAAGTATTGAAAGTTATAAAAGCGGGCATTATTTGGTCTTTCTTAAAGTTAAATGAAAACAATGTTTGACGGAAATGTTACTGTTATAAAGAGTGCCCTCTATTAGCTAAATTGGAGTTCAGATATATTTTGTACCCTAACATCTAATTTATCCATATAGTTTAAATTAAAATAAAGCTTATGTTTTTTGTTATGTTCTCAGGCCTTGGACATAGAAAATTGCATCAAAATCAAGTCAAAAGTAACCGATATATGTTCAGTAGTTTCAGAGTGGTGCTGTAGAAAGAGACAGTACAGATATTAGAAAAAAGTTATACGCATGCACATTAAATTGGTATAATTATTTCCTTTGCTCCTTATTTCATTATTTGGCTTACTATCTCATTTAGGTTACATTAAATATAAATCTTAGGTAAACGTCATTTTATAATACTAACACAAGACATAATATAGCATCGCGGTTGGTTCAACTGAATCTTAATTTTAATAGAATCGTATATGTCCTTATAATACTACACGCGAACCTATATTTTTCAATATGTTTAGAATCAGTCCTTTGAAAATTTCTATGTTTGAACGTGCTAATCTTAGGAACTACCAAACAATGTACAACAGAAATATTGCTCCTTAGTTGATCTTAAAAGTGTTTGCCATTGCATAATGCCTATCTTTTATACATAAGCCGCATAATCAAAATAGTTTTATGAGGACAAACATTGCCTATTATAGCATGTTATTTGAACGCATAGGTTAGGAAATATTGAAAAAAATAATTCAACATTACATTCAACCGAATGAAAAGATAACCATTTTTGATGGTATATTGTTAACTGTTCCACTGATCATCATGAATTTTTTCATATAAATTGTCAGGGTACAGAAAAGGATAGTCTTGTTGTTGTTGTTGTACAACTGTTTTTGTATGTACAGAAGGCACTGAACAGAGTCCACCATCTTAGCCCATATCATCACTTAAGATTAGGTGAGATTGTAACCATAAACTATTAATAAAAAACGAAGTCGTGGGCACCAAGTAGTATATTTGTTAACTGCTCGACTGATCATCATGCAATTTTGCATACACGTTGCTAATGTTACAGAAGCGGACACTGGTCACTTTGTCTGGTTTTAAAAAAATAGAAGTACTTTAATAATTTTTACTTCTATGCGAATGAAATTGCGGGCACAGCTATAATATTATAAAGAGGAAAAGGTTTTTTTGAAGGCATTTAAACTTACGAGAAAAATTACAAACCATGTTAATTTCTCAACGGATAAAATTTCCACTCAAATTATTGTTTAATATTAATTCTAACGAATAAATGTTACAAAAGTAAATCTAAAACACATAATTTTACAAAGTAAACATCTCTAATAGAACGTACAATATATGAATTTAAGGTTAGGAAAAAATTGCAAAAAAAAGACACTCAACTCGAGTTTTCTTCTAGGGTAGGTTGTCAAGTAAGATGCTAATAATTTCTTTAATACCGACCATGCATCAAAAGCCGCAGTATAGACAAGTCACTACAATGTGGGCCTATAAAAAATCTAACGTTTCGGAAAATATTTATATAATAAAAAAAAAGTGCCTCAGTTCCAGTGTTATCAGTAAACCATTTAATTAAATAACACCAATTTTAAATATACTGGTAGAAAGGTGAGCGATTAAAATTCATCGATGTAGGTACATTACACGCTTTAGAGTAAAACAAAAACAAAGGCCGGTCCGCGCTAACGACACGTGTACCTTTAGCATTATCGATTGTTCTCACATTGTCCTCTTTCGTCCGTATGCGGGTCCTCCTAAACGAGTTATCGCGCGTTATGGGACACTGCGTTTTTGTTTTGGACGTAATACATAGACCGCGGATGTTCGGTATCACCCGTTTACATGATAACAGTGTCATAAAATCCTCGCCCTGTTACGTAGAATTGAAGAAGTTTAGGAACCTCATTAATTCAGAATGTACTGAATTTAATATAAGTAAAAACTACATTTCTATGATGTATGATGAACGTCATTTTCAGCCTGTATATTTCAATACTTTTTAGGTTCAGCGACATGGCCACAATCTTACCGATGTTAAGTGACGATGTGGCATAACATAGTGGACACGCTCAGTCGAGCTGAGAGACTGGCTCTCAAGTGCAACTACCGGAATATACCTATAGGTATTTAGCGGCAAATTAGCCAGGCTGGGATTAGAAGAGCTCTATCACCGTGCTGTGGTTTCATAACAATTCTTTACTTCACAACAAGCTCAAGCTCATTGCAGCAATTTGAATTCACGTCCATTGGTGATGTGTCCATACAGACTACCTACCAACTGAGCCATCATCGCTTGTGTGTATGGATGATTTGTTACAAATAACTTACTTGGTTGGTTGATACAAGTTATTACAAGTTGAAAAAGTGTCCATTTTCGAGATTATGTCACAATTATCAATAAAAAATAACACATTAATCAAACATATAAATCAGTTATATTTTACAACATTTTAAATTTAAGCAGTAAACCCTAAAAACCTATAATCTTTGTAATTCACAATGACGCATTGCTAAAAAATATATTTACTTCCATTAATTAGTTATACTTTCGGTGAAATGAATATTTTTTCGTTAAAAATATACAAACATAAATCAAAATCGTGAGAAATCTGAGTAAAAGTAATTTGCAACAGTATAATTGAATATAGAGAACTTAACTGTCCTTATTTATAGAAAAAATCACACGCGGACTTTGAGGGCTAAGTTTTTTTTTGTGTTCCGACCCCACAGTTTTTTACTTATTCAAATTACAAGGTAACTTTACCCTCGAGATTTTTTATACCAAACAATAGTTTCTTTTCTTTGTCCGCGTAATTTATTTTTTATAACGGTCCAGAAGCTTGCGAATAGCCCCGGGTCATAGTTGAGGCCCGGGAGTTCTCAGGAAGTTTTTAATCGAGTCTATTCTATTGATAAAAGATTCGCACATCTGCCGTTTGATATCTTCGGTAAAAAGATGCATTTGCGCGTGGGAATGTTGAGATGTTTATTTTATTGCTAAAAAAACAAATTATTATTTATAATATTTACCATAGTAACGCTTTAGGGTATCGCATTTCTAAATTAATTGGTTTATGTCCAATAATGTCGTCGGTTCTATGGATAAGTAGTCGAACAGGCAAAAGCCATCATGCACGTTGTAAAAATATCCTCACAGTTTCTCTCTTTTTTTATGTTAGTTCGGCAAAGTGACTGGACTGTACCTGATGATAAGTACAGTACAGTCCAAAAACAGCAGCAACCATCGAGAGAACGAGAATCTATCACCAGTCGGTACTGTCCTGTCGGCCGAATTGGTTTACATTTCGGAATCAGCCATTGTATGTATGTCTAACTACGTAAAGGATAGTCGCCGATGGACAACTGATATCTTAGTGGTCACCTGTGTATTTGGTTTGTACTATAGTTACCGTTGCGTAAAATTAGTAACTTGGTTGTGCTACTGTGCACTTTGAATAAACAAATGATATTTACATATAATATAAACAAATAACAAAATTATTAATTTTAATAATATATAGAAACGACATTTATCAACATTTTACATTTTAGTATTTTTTGTATAGAAAAAGAGAAGATGCGTAAGAACAGTACTAGTCATATACATTATATATCCTAATACCATGTGCATCGTAAAATACTTCTAACATAAACTATTCGATTCGATTCATATGAGTACCGGAATTGGTTGTTTATTTTTTACTGACCAATGGCATTAATTCTACGTTCAGTGTAAATAAAGCATCCGTTGAACATTTTTTAGAAACTTGTATATTCAAATATAAGTACATTTAAATAATATTAATAATAAGTTTTATTTTATGGTACTTTCCGCTTTGACAGTCTTTATCTAAGGCTTAATTAAATTCTGGATCCTGACAAAGGTATAATGAAATAATTATGCTATATGAACTACCTGACGAATTTAACTAAATTTAATATAAATGTTGAGGAATGAAAAGAAAGAGGTAGGCCAAAGAAAAGATGGATAGAGTGTGTGAAGGAGATGAAAGACAGGGAGTGAATGAACGGATGGAGCTGATAGTGATTTATGGAAGAAGTAAGCGTATTGTTCTGATCTCAAAAGACTTGGTAACAAGACAAAAGGATGCTGGAAAGGATGGAAGGATAATGCTATACGAACCACCAGTTCAGATGAACTACAGATCTTCTGACTCTTGTCCTCTCAATACATTGTTCTATCCAGGTTTCCCATAGAATATATATTTATTTCTATCACACAATATGGAAATCTAAATATACTGATAATATAATACAATATCTAGAGACTCTAAAAGGCGATCTGTCATCCGATCGTGCGGTAGTCAAGTTACCATTATTGTAGTAGAAAAAAATATGTTTTTGAATATCGAAAGCCGCGCGCGCGCAGATGTTCTATCCACTTTTTATAGGTTTTATTGAATGAACGGGAAGCACCGCTATTTGTATATATTTTTTGTGATATACCGAGTTGTTGATGTTGGGATTTTTGTTGGATATTGATTGTGAGTGTAATTATTTTATTGCGTGATATTTAATACCTTTATTGATGTAAAAACTCGATTTTGTTTCTTATCTCTAGTATAAAAATTAATTTAAACTATTGAAACAAAAGCAAAAGTAAAGAAAAATCATAAAATTACTTCGATCACTTCTAAGTTACATATTTAGCTTATGTTACATAAATTAGAAGTGTTTCTGGATTTAGTTATTTCCCTTTGTAAAAGCTACACAGTTTTTTGCTACAAAGTCATACTTAAATATTTACGTATAAATTAGCAGGGATATATATACACCTAGCTGACCTGATAGATCTTGTTTTGCTTTTGCAAATAGTTAATCACTTCGACTACAGCGACATCTATCGGGCTTTGATTACTTATCGAGATAAAAAATATTCTATCTTTTAAGTTGGATCAAAATGCACATAGTGTGCAAAATTTGATTAAAATCCGTTCAGTGGTTTAGGAGTTCATCGTGGACAAACAACGTGACATGAAATATTTATATATAAAGATAATACATAGTAATTATATATACTCGCGTGTTAAAAATATTTATGTAAAGTAATACGTATCTTTTAAGTAAGCCTATGGTAAAAGTAATTCATAAAGAAAAGAAAACAGAACTTGATATATATTATTTTATTTTTAACCTTATCCTTACCAATATTATAAATGAGAAAGTGAGTTTGTTACGCTTTCACGATTAAGCAGCTGAATCGATTAAGATGAATTTTGGTATAGTAATCTGGAGACGATCGTAGATTTTTAGGTTGATTAGATTTTACTTTTAAAAAAATGGGGAAGGGTAGTGAGGAAATAGAAGGGATAAACTTTGTATGGATATTTTTATTGCTTCATCCTATTTGCTTCAAACTGTAAAAAATAATTGCTTATAATTTTGAATTTTGGGTAAGTTCAACTCTATTGACCAATATCTTAAAATAATAATTTAATAGCATTTAATACTAAAATTATTACTCCGGAATTGATTGACATAATGGATACTAACGCGAGCGTAGCCGCAGGTAAAAGTTAGTATAAATATAAAATTAAACTTCATGAAGCTGATTAGGTTTTTTCTTGTAACTAATCTCTAGTAATTTTATATTTCCATCGTTTTTAGAAAATATTTTGTCCGTTTAACGTAACATTTTTTTATTCATGATATAATAATTGTATTTGAAAATAAACAAAGCATAATCAATCCTTTTTAGAATCATTATTCATAGTAAACATTTCAATAACCCTGAATAATGAAATTCGTCTGATAATCGAGGCTCTAGCCGTTGGAAATGCGCGGGCGCGGCGCATCGGTGAATCATAATCGCAGTACCCACTATCAAAGCTTAATAGATGCGTTGCTAAACCTACCGCGTGGGCGGATGGACGAACCGTACACTATATTTATACAGGGTCTTAAATAATTTTAGTTGTTATTAAAAACTAACGCCTCAACTAGGAGTCAAGTTTTGTGTCGCAAATGACTCTTCAAATATACAATTGACGAACATAAGGCTGTGTCCAAACTTGTAACTAATATATTCGAATCATAAAAATAACCATATTGTATGTTAGTCAAGCCTACAACACATTAGACCCTAACGTCATCTCTGCATTCAATTCCTTTTTATATTAAGATATGACCACAATTTCACCTAATATTAAGTGACGCAAAATGTGGACTGGCTCTCAAATGCAAGAGCCGGAACACATTTATAGGTATTTGGCGGCTGATTTTCCATCAATGGGTGGTAGCTAGGAAAGTGGGCGTTAGAAAAAGCCTCATGTAATGGTTTTATCATGATGTTTTTCTTCACCGAAATCTCAAGCTCATTGTAGATGGATTCAAACACACGTTGCTTAACGCGGCGTACGTACACACTACCACTGAGCTATCATCGCTTCAAAACTTGTTTTACATAGACGCAAATGAAAGCTAAAGGCCTGGTGGTAGAACGAATTAGTTGTGCTATGCAAATGCTAGTTGGATGTTGTGAAAAATCGTGGCGTTTAACATTCTTTGGAGGCCTCTAAGATGGGTCCATGTATCTTAACTATATTAATATCATCAAAGTCTATCTTTCTCTGTAACCAATGCTAATTCTAAATTAAAATAAATATTTTATAGCTCTAAATATAACATAACCCTGTATAAAGCTCTCATTCGATTGTATAGAAACTATTCAGAAACTTACTATAAGTAATTGGGATTTAGATGTCTAATTGGGAATAGGCCGTGGCCAAATTATTGTAAAGAAACCCACGCGCTGAGAAGCCTCTGTGTCAATGCTTTGATATTATCGAAGGATATTGTAATCGGTGTATCAGATGAATTAAAAACTTCATGATTAATTAATGTATGAATATGTACATATAGCCACCGTCTATTATAATTTTAATCTCAATATTATAATGAAACACTATATATGGTTCTCACATTATATAGAAATAGGTTCTTATAAGATTTATTTTTATGACTAATAAGTATCAATTTAAAAAGTATGAACGTGATGATGGCTCAGTTGGTAGTGTGTACGGACGCCGTATCAACGGACGTGAGTTCGTATCCCCCTACAATGTGCAAGAACTTTCAGTAAAGAAAAACATCGTGATGAAACCATATTGGTAACCATGGTTACCCACCATTTACCGTTATGGCCAGAAGCTCACCTGATATTGAGTGGCCTAAGATGGCGGACACGCTAAGCCTAGTGAAGGGACTGGGTTTCAAGTGTAACTACCGGAACACACCTATAGGCATTTGGCGGCAGATTTTTTACTTGAGGATAGCTAGCCAGGCGAGCATAACAAAAAGACCTAACACCATGCTATGGTTTCGTCGAGATGTTTTCCTTCACCGAAAACTCAAGCATATTGCTGGGATTCAAACTGACATCCATGACGTGGTATCTATTCGCACCACCAACTGACTGTTTTTGAATTATGCAGTGGTTAGATATACTTTAGCTTTCTTAAAATAACCTGATTATTGTCAAATACTGGACTAAAATATAATAAAACATGCATTAGGAAATGTTTTCTCTAGGATAAAAATTAAAAAATAAATCATAGATTAATAACTATACAAACTATTCAACATTTACATACTATATTTCGTTAGTACATAATTTATTAGAAACGATTTCATAAATCATCCACAGCATCTCTATAGTAACTTTACTTTCATATCTCATGCAAATTTGTACGACTGACAATGAGCCCATTTGTACACTTTCGGCCAAATTAAACTTACATTTGAAATATTTATGACAGAGCTCTTATTTTGATAGTATTAAAGTTAAAAACAGTTTGTCAATCGGTTTGTTGAGTTCACGTGTAAATTCGTAAATACTATTCATATTAAAATGTGCGGATGGACTGATGAAGAACAATAAGAGGCGTGGGTTGGATTAACTCATTAAATCTAACATCGCCTGGACGCCTTGACCGATATGCATTTTGATTGGTTCCTCAAAAGGTTATGGGTTAAATATTTCCTGTGTTAAATCAAGATTAAATATACATATCATACTAGCTTTCTACCCGCAGTTTCAGTCATGTTATCAGTCATTTATAGTTGAAATTATATATTTGGAATATTATTATTTGTTATCTGTCAATATTACGTAAATATTATAATAAGGGATAAATTCAGTAGTGTGTCTACTTGGCTGTTTGCCATTGCTGAGATGTTTTCAAACCGATGTTTGTGTTTTGAGATTCGAAAGAACTATTTTAGAGAGTAAATTGAATAGAAAATTTTGCATTCTGATTTTATTTCCTTGATTAATAAATTTGAACCAAATATTATTAATATTTTATACAAATTTTACAACCCTCTTGGTCTCTTGTTTTGCCCTCAGTCGTAAAATTTTGAAATAAGATGAAATACGAATTTCATCAACTATGCTCTTGAATATTAATACAATACAATTATTGGCATAATTTTGGTATGTAAGCTTAATTCAAAATTAGACTGAAATATTTGTATTTATATAATTAAAAAATGTATATTTTTCAACCTATCGTCATAAACGAACCATTCAAAATCATTATTAGTGTAGAGAATAATTTCGTATATACTATTTAAAAAACTTTAGTAAATAACCTAAAAGTTACCAAAACGTTGAAACAAAAGTATAAATAATCTAGTCACATATTTGAGCCGCAAACATGACACGGTTACAGGTTACCGGCATATTCAATACCCACCGGTCCCGACGGGACATCCTGATAACGCCTGTGCCCGAGTCCATGTTACACTTCTAGCCAAAAATAAAAGTAATTCACATATTCTAACATCTATTTCAATTTCACTTTAGTATAACACTTTTTTTTACTATGGTGATAAAGAAATGTATTTACGGGTGTTCGCTTGTAATGCGTAATCATATTGCCCGTGCAGGTCATGAGAGAAGTATATACAAGACTCATCCTGTGACAGACACCGTCAAGTATTCACTAAAAAGATACCTCTGCGATACTCAAACCGCCATACTATTAGAGACTGGAAACAGCATTTAAATTTCTTTTAATTTCTTGTGAAAGTAACCGTTTGGAATTTTTAGTTCTTTGGCATCACCTAACTAATCGTTTTCGAACGAAAGATTCTCATAAAACTACGGATGAATAATTATTAAATTATAATTTAACCATAGTTTTTATCTATATAAAGGCAACAAAATATATTTTTTGAGTTTTTTATTTGTATGTCTTTCTCCTTGTTTGAAAATTACTCTGATATTCTTAGTTGGATAAAATTTACCTCAATAAGAACTAATAAAATAAATGAGAATAGACTATAATATTTATTCCATAGAATGAAAGGAAAATTATAAACAATTTCTCAATAGCTTATATTATAATTAAAAATATAATTTGTGATTGAATATCAACCTGTAAATATTCACATGAATTTTAATATATATAGAACTGCTAGGCTGCACCATGATAGACTAACCACCATGAAAGTTGGCAAACGTTTATATATTTTTTCACGACGACGAAAACGGTCCTCATACTATTTTTAAACTCAATAGGTAATTAAATTAATTATCGAAGTTACCAGGATAACACCTTTCATAACCGCAACCGTATTCAATTTCATATTATGCAACAACATGAAACAATTACTACTACAATTGTATAACAATTATTTAACATTATTAAAATTAACATTTTTACGATCAGAAGAGCATGGCCCGCAATGTAAAATATAATGGTGCGACCATTGGCGCGCGGTCGCCCGCCAATTAGCCTATTGGCAACAATTGTTGTGCGACGCTGTCCGTCGTCCTATCAATGATGCTATCATATCTAGTTGCCAGTTGCACGCTACTTAAATGTAGTATTCTAAATATTATCAAAACTAATTAATACATTTTTATATTGCCACCTTGTGGTTGACAAATGTTTACTCAAAGTATAATTATACAAGCTAATCTGGTAGACGTTGTCATATACTTTTCAATAGTGAATAATAAGACCACAGAGGAATTTTAGATGCGTTCATATTCTTAGTTAATTGTGTATTATTGGTGATATTATAAGTACGTAATATAGTTTTGTTGATGCGCATAAGTGAATTGTCAATTATAATTCGGATATATTAGTTACCACTGCAAGTCAGAGGATAGTTTTAACGAGACTTAACAGTTATGGAGTTAAAACGTTAAACATTTTAATTATAAATTAACGTCTATGATTTCTATGTGACATTGGCATAATTGTGAATAAACTGGTTGCCTTTAAATAGGAAGATGAGGAAATCCACAGCGTCACCTATCGTATTCAGGAGTAGTATTAAAACTTTTATAAAGACTACTGATACCTACATACGTAGTTTCATAATGATCTCACGAACGGTGATTGATTTTAACAACTTAATTAATACAAACGACATTTTTATATTTAGGGAATAGAAAAGGGAAAAGATATAGGGATAATTAAATGGAAACAATGAAGATATTACAAAGAGAATAATTTCACCACAGGAAACAGTCCTTGAAGAATGTGTATGTAAGCCGCAATATTAGTATGATATATTCGTATAGGTTTCGAGATGATGTATGGCCAATTCAGGGGTTACAGGGCAAAAATACACAAATGCCCAGGGGCCCCTAAGCTACAAAATAACTCCATATGCACGTAACTCATTTATTAATTCTATTATCGTGTCATAAATCTGTATAGGTAACTAACTTATTAAGATAATAAAAGTACAAACTCGCTTTTCGATGACTGTTAATGTAAATAGAATATTTTCGTTTCACTAATTTATAATTAAATCATACTTGATTTTTCTAAAATATCTTATTTATTTATTTATTTCTATTTAAATATGATTAGAAAAATATAAACTCGAATGAATATATATATATTGTCGACTGTTTTTGATATCTGAAAATGTTTTTCAAACACCTCTGCCACCTGTACATCATTTAACATTACAAGGACTTAAATTGGATAAATAATTTATGGTTGTACCATTATATTTCCACATACTACATAAGGGCATATTTTTCTATTACAACGAAATAAAAAATTTCGACAAAATGTCACAAAAGGGTCAGAACCGAAAATAAATTCAATAAACGATGCTCAGCGACGCGATAAGTCCATAATAATCCGCGTAATCGTTCCGGCTATCCGTCACAATTAAAAACAGATCGTGTTATCTAGTGGTTATCAGAAAATTAATCAGTTGTGTTTGCATTGGACGATACCATGGACGAAAGCACAGGTATTAGGAATCGACTCGTGTATATCACGTAAACAGAGTTACAAACCACTAATTCGTCTTGCCGAAGTGTCAATTTTTGCAATCTGACACTTTGAGATTTCCAGAAATCAATATTAGAACTCATCCTAATAATACCGAGATTATGGTTTAATTAAGAAGATGCATCTTTGTTGACATCACATCATATGACAGTTGGGTGAGTTCAAATAAATCTTCCAATTGAAAATCATTTTCCTTATCATTAGTATTTTCCCGTAGTATGTCCATATCACACTAGGATCTACTTATTCCTATCTTGAATCACATCAGCATCGGTGTAACTATATCCTCTGAGGCCCGTACCAAGTTCATTGGATTGGGACTCCGTAAAAATCGTCACGCTGTTATTTAGTGACGTAGTAACCCCACAGTATAAATAATATTGTGTGTATTTTAGTTAATTCTTGAATCAATGTAATTTTTAAAAGTATATGTATTAAAAAAATAGTTACGCCACTGGACATCTGTTAAAAGTATGAATAACCACTAAATCTGTAAAATAAAAGTATATTATTCAACGTCCTCGGGATACCGTCATTTTCATCTTATTACCGTAATATCATCAGCATGTATTAAAACTAAAATCTTCCCTACTCGTGAACATGGCAAGGGAAATATTATATCATACTGAAGAACGTGCAAACTGCCATAAAAGCGGTATATACGTGCGCAAGAGAAACCTAATGAAAACGTACGACTCTTTGAAAACCAGTTATGGTGGTGGGATCCTCGGTATTCGCAAATTGGTCCGAGTTACACTACTTCATGGCCATTGTCCGTTCATTTCGGTTTAATCCTTTATTGTTGGAAGTATAAACGTGTTTACGTGTTGCTTTAAACGTAAATATAGTTTTTGAAGTATGAGTAATATATTGTTCTTATTCTTGTATCTAAACATAGGTTTAGTTAATTAATATATAATTTCCTTTAATCTTATATAAGTTAACTATCATGAATAATAATTCATGGTTGTGTTAGTTCTACCATTACTATTTTATACTCTGAACTGGACAGATTTGAACTAGTGTTCTGTGCAGACGCATGTTCAATAGAACAATAAGTAGGCCATATTAAACCGTAAAACAAGATGATTTGACGTGAAAATTATATGAATGCTAGATATAAATGACATTACAAAACCCCGTTCCAAACTCATAGTAAATCCCTGTAACAATATGAGATTTAACTTCATTGTGACTATATTAAACTTTTCATAAAATCCTAGATAACCACGAATTTCCACGTATTATAGTGTACATACTATTGAGTTGGACTAAATTGAGACGTTTACACGTATTGACTGTAAAATGGCGTACCAGCAACGCGGCGCCCGAGTGAAATTTGTTCCGTTACAGACGAACGATAAAACGCAGCGATTGTGTTTTTCGTATGATCTACTCATTTACCTATGTTTTAGCTGCTACGGTAAGTAATCTTTACTTTATTATGCTAAAAGTGTCAAAGTATGAATAGGTACTCATTTAAAATTGAACAAATACAAATAAATCAATTACTTGCACCTCAGAGTAATTAAATGAAACTCACAGATAACTAATGAACTAAAGAAATGGTAAGAAATTTAGAAATTATTATACTATTCTAGCTGTGAAAAAAACATGTTATTGTGCATGATTCAATTCATTATCTTTATATATAACATTTTTGTGTCATGTTGTTTGTCCGCAATGAAATCATAAACGACTCAACCGATAAAAAAAAAAAATTAGCACACTTTGTGCAGTTCGATCCGACCTTAGTGATAGGATACTTTTTTCGATAAGTGATCATAACGCTTTAGTAGATGTGATTGACTACTCGATAAGGCGGAACAACGTCTACTAGGTCATGTAGTAATAATACATATATTTTACGGTACGAAACAGCTGTCGCGTATGACGTGTACAAACTATATCTGCGCAGCTTTTGAGAGGCTGTTTTAAACGAATAAGCGCGAACCTATGATTGGATATAGTCAATAGCATATGCGCTATGGATAACCCTCTACACTATATAAATATAGTGCAATATAGAATACACTAAAAAAAGGCGTGACGAAAAAATCTTACATTTTAATTTCCATCTGTATCGCACGTTAAAGAACTTCGTGCCAATGATAAAATACATATTTTTTTGTAATTGTAAATACATTTATTTATACATGGTTATTATCATATATGCGTGATAAATAAATATAGTTCATGTTCTAGAGCACCTTTAGTGAAAACGTTTTAGTTGATCGCAGGTCTAAAGCGATGTCGAATGTCCAAGTCGACGAAAAAACGTTAGTCTATGTCGCTTAAGTATGACCACGATTCGGTGTGACACGCGGGCGCAGCTCGTCGACGCTCGGCGTCTTTGCTGATTTATTGCAAATGGCGCGAAAGGGAAAACGCTCGTAAACGCGGCGTTCGAACGTTTATGGCGCGTTGTTCGGTCGACCGTGCGATTGCATTGCGTCGGACTGCCCTTTGCGTAAATCTCGTGGTTATTAGATGGGTTCTATGATGTATTTTCACATGACGTTACGTGAATTTTACTGGTTGATGTTACTTTAAATAAACTGCGTTTATGGAGGTGTATATTTATATATATATAACGTTTTATGTTGGGAAATATAATTCACGCAAGAGATGTGCAAAGACAATATATATAAGATTCACTTTAAAAATGTATACACCAGAATCTGATGGCATTGTTAAAGATCATTTTTTATATACACGAAAAATGTAAATTCCTGAAAACAGCCTTTGTAACCTAATTAAAGTGATAGGGGAAAAGGGGGTACTGGAAGTCGCTTAAGCAAGATATAGAATAAAACACACAATTTTTACTTTATCTTTATTTTAATCAAATTTTAAAGTATTTTAACTGTTACGCTATCAATCTCAGACAGTTTCATTACATTTGGAATAATATTTTTTTTTCCATTAAACTTTAAAAAAAAACACCTTTGACCACCATTGTCCATATCTGAGGTTAATTATAGTCACTATGAGGACAATGAGAGTCAGCCTAGCCTAACAATTGTCACATACATAACCTTTCGGCGAGTCCCATCCTGTGTAGCTAGCGTGTGCCCATAAGCCACAAGAAGTGCATCTGTACCATAACTCATTGTTGCGACCAAATTCAGCACATACTAAGTATTTATTCAAATCTTCGTCTTCATCATCGTTACATACCTGATTAAGGCTAATATCTGCTTCTAAAGTGTTTAGATCTTTAAGTATGCGCCTTTTGGCTTTATTCGCAATATCTTTCTTAGGTTTCTGTTTCTTCCTAGCTTTCGGCATAAGGATTTTTCCTTTTGCTGCTCTGGGGGCTTTCTTATTTTGTTTTTCAACAAGACTATCTTTGACGGGTGTTGATGTCATAATTTTTGCATGTTGCTTTGTTCGTCCTTTTCTTATGGGCTTTTTAAGAATCATTTTGACAGGTAATGGAAGCAGATCTTCAATATTGGAATTCAATATTCCAAGAGCTAACGTTGCTGATGATGTCGATGTTATTGAATCGACTGCTATGGATGATATTGATGGCATATGATGTATTTCTGCAAACGATATAGATGGTGTTAAATTTGTTGTAAACGATGAATTACACGGCATTGGATGTATAGTTGCAGATGATGTAGATGGTATTGAATCTGTTGGAGCAGACGTGAATGGAATTACGATTGAAGTATCTTGAATAACTACTTGATGTTGGGTTAAGACTTCACCTGCGGTAAAATCTTCTTCAGAAAAAATATTCGGATTATATGAGACAATACCTGACGCCCGGAATCCTGATTTACATTTATTTATAGATGCCACGGTAGAATATGCTCTATTTAAAATAGCCGCCACGTCGTATGGCTTTATTTTCTCGACAAGGCGATTTTTTAAAAATAAATCGCACTCTTTTTTGTAAATAGCTTTAAGAGGACCAAAAATTGTGAGATCTAATGGCTGCATCCTGTGGGATGTATGTGGAGGCAGTGACAGCATATGTATATTATTTTGTTTACAAAAATCATAAATCATCAAAGAAGTATGACTGGCATGATTATCAAGTATTAATAAAACAGGCGCCTGTAACGATGGCTTGGTATAAATAGCAAAGTGTTGTAGCCACTCATAGAATAAATGTTCATTAATCCACCCATTATCCGAACATTTGTATATAGGTCCTGCAGGACCGTTTTTCTCAAGCTGAGGAGTCATTCTTTCCCTCGAAAAAATGAACATTGGTGGGAAAAACCCACCAAAAGCGCTCATGGCACATAAAAGTGTAATATTTTTTCCTCTTTCCCAACTTGTTATGGAGCCAACTCTTTTCATGCCTCTGGGAGCTATTACTTTTCCAGGATCTTGCACTGTGGAAATACCTGTCTCGTCGCAGTTATAAATATTATTAGGAGTAATATGATATTTGTCCATTAGATCTCCTAATAGTCTGTAGAACAGTTGCACTTCTTCTTTATTGAAAGCTGTTATTCTGTTAACACTTGTAGCTTCAGGCTTCCGAACAGAGATACCATTTCTTTTTAAAAAGCCATTTAGCCAATCGTGTCCAGACATTCTATTTTTTTGTCAAAATTATTTGTAATTTGAAGCTCTTCTGCATACTGGTATGCTGCTTTCCTTATTTGAATCGCTGTGACTCCATAAAAAATAGAAGATAAGTATTTTATCCTGTCCGACAAAACCTTTTCTACGTCTGTTGTGAATACAGAAAGACGTCCGGGACGTGGTTCCGATGAATTGTTCTTCTTTAACCGCTTTTGGAGGCTTGAAAAAGGTATATTCATGGCTTTAGCAGTACTTCTCATAGAGTGGCCTTGACTCATGAGAACTTCAGCTTTTGACAATGTTTCAGATGACCACTGAGCCTTATTTGTGGACTTGTGACGTATTTTCGGCATTTCTGGAATAGCAATTAATGAGAATATTTTTTTTAGGTATGTTACAATGATTGCGGGCAATGGGAGTCAACTCTTATTGCCCGCACTGCAATGACCCTTATTACCCGATCGTACTAAATGTGTAAAAAATTTATATAAAACTTTAATTTGCTATTAAAAGACCAGAAATATTTTTTAAACTGATAATATAAGCTTAAAGACACACAGTAACCTAATCTAAGCATTTATATTTCATGTATTAATGAACTTACCGCTTATTTTGTGTACACGTAAAATTACATCAAATGCGCGCGAAATTGCGCAACAACCTTCCAGTGCAAACGATGGACCCGTACTGAATGGGCGAGCGGGGGGCCGCGAGCTGTCACTTAACGAGTCTTTATGGACGATATTCGTTTGTTTAGCTACTTTCGTCTAGGAACTAGAATGCTGACCACCATTGCCCCCTGACTCTCATTGCCCCTTTTTCCCCTAACTCAAAATTCTAAATATTCAACGCTTATCAGACATTTTTTTCGATTACAATAAATCTCCGAGTCCGATAAAATTTACCTAAAAATAATCATATTTGAAATATTAAATTATAAGTATATTTAATGTTAAATTAATTACTACGTAAGTAATTAATAGTGTATGTGACACTTATTATAAATAAGAAAAACTTAATAAATCGTCACGCTGTATAACTTTCCTGAGTATGATAAGAGTATTATTTTTTACCTACCTTAATTTCCGCCCGGAAATAATGAATATATTCTACTAAAGTAATCGCGTAATTCGTGGTTAATATTTATTTACATATAGCATTATTTTCTATTGACACTTTTGAAACTTTGCTTGTATCATCTATTTCCAACGGTATTTAAAAAAAAACAGTATAGAACTAACAAACAATATTATTTTTTAATATTAATGATACCAATGATAGGTCAACGCCAGCGCTTGCGAAACGTCATTAATTTGGGTACAAACATTTTGAGCATTTGATAAAATAATCCAAATTTTACAATAAACACATTTTAGTTATGTAAGTGGAATATTTTTCTGTTACGGTATAAAAAAAAACGTCACGTTCCGACGTAATATTTCCTCGTCATGTTTGTATGTATCGTCGTGTATGTATGAGTATACATAGAACATAAGTCGAAAAATTTGGTTTGAAAAGTGCAATTTTGTTTGTTAAATTTTCACCTTTTACGCATATATAAAACAAACATACTGTTTGTTCCACGCACTCTCTTTTTAAATACAAATGTATTCCAAGCCAGTCCTCCCACTAGACTTTAAGTATTACCATCTTGAGTCACATTATTACTTAATATCGGATGAGATTGTAGCCAAACACTAAATCGATAAATATTGTAAAGTCATAATGACCTCGGAATATTGTAACGTCTCAATTATATCACATAAAGATAGATATAATTATTAACCATTAGTCTCCGTTAATATTCTTTTAAACCCACACTTCAGAAACCAGTATTATGTATGATTAAAACGTTTTGTTTCTACTGAAATAAATGTAAGGTGTTTTTATTTGTGGTCTATCTAAAAAGCTTTTAGTGCAAACCTGCTTTCGTTCAGTACAAAATATAACGGAAACCCTAATGATTCCCACATAAATGGTGACGTTTTGAGGCAATCACGGCAGTGATAAATTCCGTTTTGCCGTGCTCAATGACATAACAAAGCAACTTGGGAAGAGATCCCCAGTAATACTACGCGTGAACAGTAACGCAACTGATTTAAAATAAAATGACAAAAGTTTATATTTATTTAAAAAAAAATTAAGTAATATTAAGGTAATATATACCATGAATTTTATGTTACAGTATTTAATTTTTCATAAAAATATAATTTTAAGCAAATGTGACACATTTGCGAAGATGTTTTCTATTTCATATAATTATCAACCGAGACTATATTTTTTTATTTGACATTAAGAAGTTAACAGATAGCTGATATCATAGATTTACAATCATCATTTTTAAAGAGGCATATTTCTGATAAATTATTTCGTGAACTACTTTAACGATCCTATTATCAATAAAACAAATTTTACAATGATGTTGACATATTTTTACCAACCTATAATTTTACAAAAAAGTGATGTAGTATTTCAAGACAAACGAATAAATGATTTATAAATTTAATTGTAACATTACGATTTTTCTAATTAAGTTATAGATATTAAATATATGCTACTATGGGTCTATTAGTTTATATTGTTGTGAAACATGTTTATAGTCATTAACTAGTTGTAACATAAGTAAATAATATAATTGTAGAATATATTTTATATAATGTATTATGATATAGGTATGTAATAATTTCATTATTTGTAAGATTCGAAATATTGATTGAAATTATCACACTCGACTATTATTGAAACTGTACACATTGACTAATTTTTTTCGTATAAATAATACAATAATAATGTCAAATAGGTTGATGATAATTTTGATCTAAAGTGTTGTAAAATATTTTTCATATTTAACGTATAATGATGCATTATCGTATGTAAAAACTAGATATAATCTTCTGAATTGACCATAATAAATGTTACTAAACATAACGAGCGATACTGAAAATCTGTATATAATGTATAAGTCGTGTATGGAGATCGTGCTGGACCGACGGACCGCTCTCACGCCGTATAGTCCTACCTATGCATGTGCTACTTAATTTATGCTTGCGGTTGGGAAATCGTATCTGAGGATTGCCTAAACAATGTGCTACCATTTATGTAAGATTAAATATTATGTTTCATCACGTCAATTCCTTTAACAGGCAAAATGACTTATACACACTCGTTAATTTCTTCCGTCGTCACTTGGCAAAGTGACTGAACTATATCCTATGGTAAGTGACAAGTAATTCATTACAAGACGTCATCACCATGACAATCTATAAGCGTTTTGGTGGCAGCTGGTTAATCACAGATCAATCTTGAAACGCAATAAACATAAAGGGAGTAGCCATAATTGCTTTATCACTCTATTTTTATGTTGTTTGTAATCCTATTAGGCTCAGATTCCTTCCACCTGGCTAGATTGCGAGCCTTAATTGCTAACGTAAGCATGTCATTATAACGAGAGTCACATCCCGTGTGATATGTACTTTATGTTTATATGGTTTAGCATTATGGCTATAATCCCTGATTTTAAGTGACGGTATGACCCAAGATGGTAATCACGCTAAGCCTAGTCCAGGGACTGGCTCTCAAGTGCCGAAACTCACCTATAAATATTTGGCGGCAGATTTTCTACTTGCGGTTAGAAGCCAGCCAGACAGGCATTAGAAAATGCTCTACCACCATGCTATGGTTTCAGTATGAGGTTTTCCTTCACCGAAAGCTCAAGCTCTAATCCACATGGATTCGAACTCGCGTCCATAAGCGTGGTGTCAGTGCACACAACCAACTGAGCTATCATCGCTTTAAATTGTAGTATCCTACCACCACATCGAATTAATGAGCGAATTAAACGTAATCATTGAAAATTTTCCTCTAAGTATTTTGATTACGATATTAGCTTTTAGGGTTTAAATTCTCTCATCTCTATATAGTAATAACGTACTACTTCACAGTATGTAGGTTAGGCTGTGTTTGGCACACTGTCTCGTGTGGCAGAATCGTGACGTCCGTCAGCGGGCCGCTCTCACGGAACCCGTGGAAACGTTCCTCCTTACAATATACATATAATTATGCTGAATATGGTCCTAACTCTGTTTAATACCACCGTTTTGTATGTTTATAAAAACTCAGGAATATTTTTACTAACGAAACTTACAATCAATATTATAAAGCGGAGATGTTTGTATGAACGCGCTAAATAGAACTAGGTGTCGGATGTCAAAAATTCTTTTTGGATATAATCTGATAGACGATTTATTGAGAAAGGCTTGAGATTATGTAACATCACGCTAACACCAATAGGAGCAAAGCTGTATCGAACAAAGTTACAGAACTAGGTAAAAATTATTAAACAATTTTTAGTTCCACACGAACGTAGTCGGAGACACAGATAGTCGGTAATAGATTAATTGAAATTTAAAAACAACAATGCAAGCTAAGTCACAGTCTTCCAAATTTAAGTTAACAATTCAACAATTACAAAATATTTTACAAACAAAACAATAAATGAAGGCATGATTACTCACATAAAATCTATTCTCAATACATTTTATTTGTCGCTTTACATATCTATACCAGGTTCGATAATTTTTGAAACCAAAAAAAATTTAAAAAATCACAAAAAAACACAAATCTGAAAATAACAGGTAGTAACACCCAGTCCCTCCTAGCCTTTGAATGAATACTATTTGATTGGCTAAAATTTCCGTAGGTTACTCAGGTATATAAGTTATCTTATAATACCAAAAAATGGGCATTTACGCCTAGAACTCTCTCAAAATATTGTAGATGTCTTATCAAATATTAACTTATTTGGTTGCATTTTCTCAGAATATTTACCATAGTAATGTAGTTTTCTTTATACTATCAGAAAGTAAAGACATCAACGAACAAAAAGCCCACCGACTTTTTTAGAAAAACTGATATTTTGCGGTGAGAATTTACGATTAAAAATTAGGGTGCCTTTAAGATATTAAGTCAAAATAAGATCAATAAATAAATATTTTATATTAAAAAAATTACATTGTGTTTAGTACGTAAAAAGGTAAGTTTTCACTATTATGTTTAAATTATTATGTTTTTTTTCTTCTAAAAGATGAAAATCAAAACCTTGGTTATTTGAACCTCAAAGTTTATGTAAAAAAGTGTAAATATAAAAGTTGTAGATCTTTTTATTGCCTACAACTTTGCCATTTAATTTTTTCAATAGGGCTTGCAGTTTTGCCGGATATCGAAATAGACCGTTTTCTACCCTTAAAAACTCACCCCCTTCCTTTCCCGACCTCAGATCACCAGTAATTTATTTGTCTTTCATTTTTGTTACATTTTTCCTCCTCCTCATCCTTTTCCAATTGGTTTCATCGTACTATTTTTTCACTTTTTACCTATTTCAGGCTTGCTTTAATCGGAAAAATTCGTTTGTCAAAATCTTCCCACTGATTTGGACACTCCTACACCAGTAATTGATTTCTTATATCCTTATCTAATATTTTATGTTGTGTAATATCATCAACAAATCATCAATACATCAATATCATTTATTTATCATCAATCATTCACGAATTATCGGTCGCAAATGATGTTCTTTTTTGTTGTAGCCTGTGTAAATAAGAATACAGTACACACCATAAACAATCGACGATTATTGTAGTTGTGATAATAGGGCATAAAGGGCATAGGGATAATAAGGCATAGTAGGTGAGTATAAAGCTTTTTTTGATTAGTTAAAGCCATGTATAATCTCCTGTTCTTATTTGGTTAGTACATTTACAGTTGTAAATAAGAAAATAATAAATTTGCTAAATTTTCTTGTCTATGTCCATAGCCGATTTCAGAAATTTCTGACATTGTCTATATCGTTCTTAAAATATAATTAATAAAAATATAAATAAAAAAAAGGTTAATCAAACGAAGAGGTTTTTAATAGTTGGATACTTTAGTAGCATTTCATTTGTGATTTTGTGTACTGTCAGACATTGTCCAATAACAAATTTTAAAGAGAAACTTTTCTTAATCGCTTTATTATTTCCGTCAATCTATCGCATGTCGCATTACATCCGACAGCAGAGTAGAGATTCAGTGAAAGGCGCTCGGCAGAGCAGCCAAATCCAATATGGCGGCGACTATGATTACCATGAACTGACCGTGTATCATTTCTTTGCCATTTTCTAATTATTAGCTTAGGATTTAAAACGCGATTTTAATACCCTAAATAAAAACCACACTATTCAATTTTATTTCTTTCATTCTTTTTTATCGTAGACTGCAAGTTTCATGGTAACTGGCTATATACCAGCTAATATTAAAATGTGACAAATCAAAGATATCAAAAGAAAGTTGTCTATCATCATGTATATGTTGGTCGTGACCCAGTCGACTACAGATCCCTACTACCCTACTTGATTACTGCATATGGAATCCTGGAACGCGTCACGTAAAAGCGTGGTATTGTAGCGGCAGTCGCGATCCAGTTAGGCTTATGTCGTGCTCCACCGCTTTACAAACTGTATCAAATCGAGAACATATTTGAGACTATACCTTATGATCTACCTACTTATGTCACTGCCTCATAACACTCTGAGTAATTTGAAAATCGTAAACAAAGGCATCATGAAGCGATGATAGGTCGGTGCTAGTGTCTATAGACGCCGTGTCAAGGGACGTGAACTCGAATTCACATACAATGAGCTTGAGCCTTGGGTAAAGGAAAACATCATGAGATTCCCGAGGAAAACATAGCACCTACCTACCACCAGGTAGGGATTTTTCTAATGCCCGTTTGGCTAGCTACCCACTAAAGTCAAAACTTTGTCTCCAAACAAACTTTGTATTTGTGTGTTCCGGCAGTGTCCACGAACATGGCCGTATCATTATTTAAGATCAGGTGAGTTTATGGTCATAACGCTAAACCTAATATATAAAAAAAACACACCGAAATAGAACTGAATTGAATTGCATTAACTCGAAACATCTATATACATTTTACGAATCTTATTCTACTTACTAGTTACCAGGTATCAGATGCAGGATAACAAGTTGGTTGCGCAAAAGCCGGCCATCCCATCGATCACGTTTAGCTCTCACGGCCCCTCCTTGCGTGCCATTGACAAATATAGTGGAAATCATGTGAGGATATTATACAATAAATGACCAGTAAGTTACCTAACGTGTTTTGAAGTGAAACTTTTATGGGAGCGCTTTGTTATTCTTATCCGCAATATTTTTGTGTGGCGCTCGTTCGGGTAAAATTAGCTCGACTAAGGGATCGAAGAAGATATATAGAGATATGTTTAATTTCTGTCGTGTGATCTTAGCACACGCCATTTTTTTATGTTTATAGGTTTACCGTTGTAGTCACAATGTCTAAACCTCGTTGGTGGACTAGCTCTCAAGTGCAATTGCAGGAATGCATCTATAAGTATTTGGCGGCAGATTTTTAACTCAAGTGTGGTAGCTAGCCGGGCGGGCATTACAAAAAGGCCTATCATCTTATATTCAACATAAAACGCTCACACGTTAAGAAATCCCGCTTCTAATTTATTTTAATTTTTTTTCATGTATTTAATTTAATTATCTTTTGCTGTGTGCTGGATTAATAAAACTTTTGTTAATTTCTTCCTTCTAATAATTTAATTATATTTCAGGAAAAAAAACTTATTTGTTAATTTCATAGCAAGTTAACTTATGACACTAAAATTTCAAGTAAAATACTTTTGTAAATTATCTTTCCAAAAAAAGTTACAATTGAAACTGACACATTTTAAAATATGTATTTTCATAAGTTTGTTTGAACGCAAAAATCTTAGGAACTACCAGTCGTATTTAAAAAGAAATGTATATGTTAGAATAATCATTTAAAAAAATCGTTAGGTTATTTACCACCATACTATCAACAATAGGAGAAAAGCTGTATTGAAAAAGGTTACAAAACAGGCAAAAAGATTGAATGATGTTTAGTTCCACGCGAGTTTGTAAGTCATAGAAAAGATAATTGCGGCGAAAGCGATACTTTTAATTTGAGCCTGTTTCCTAGACAAGAGTAAGATAAAGAACCAAGCATCTAAAGAGAATTGTATATTATAGATAAAATTCATAGCTCCGTATCGCATAATACCAACGGCAGACCAATGTAGATCAGAATGTTCGAAAGTGAGCTGATTGACAGGCAGACACGGCACAATAACCGGTAAACAATTACTGTTCTAGAATTATTGCCGTATTCGCATCGATGACGCAACACCGAATGCTAGAGTATAGCAAAGGTCGCAAACTTTTGACTTTGTTTTGATTCCGATGTCAGATAAATCAGATCAGTGTCGATTGCAACGGTTAGACAAGTTTAAATTGTACCGAATTTGAGATGATACGAACCGGTTTAGTTCTCTTCTACCTTTGCCAATTGACGGTGAAAATGAATACTAGTAGAAGCGCTCTAAAATGCAGCTTAATTACTTTTTTATATTTTATAGGTCACTCAATCTCAATTTCACCTGATGTTAAGTGACGATGTGGCCCTTGATAGTGGACACACTAAGTCTAATGGAGGGACTGGTTCTCAAGTGCACCTATAGGTATTTAGCGGCAGATTTTCAATTTGAGGGTGGTAGCTAGCCAGGCGAGCATTAGACAAAGCCCTACTGCTATGATTTCATCACTATGTTTTCCTTCATCGAAAGCTCAAGATCATAACAAGGATTAGAACTCACGTCCATTGACGAGGCACCGGGGTCCATACACACTACCAACTGAGCTATAATCAAATTATTTATTATATATTTTTTATCCCTTGATTTTTGTGAAAAGATGGTATTAGGAGAGAACTGTCTCTTAAGTACCGGTTTAAAACGGAAGAATTAAAGAATTACAAAAATGTTACTCAGATAATTACCTATTACTTATCAGTTAAAAAAACGGTCTTTTATTAATTTATGCATATAAAACGGAGTGTAAAAAACGAGTTTAACCTTAAAATTTGACCCCACATTATCTATTAGTGAGCACCAGTAAGTATGCTTTAGCAGTTGTGCTCGAAAGCTTTTTTCTCCAAAAATGCTTAACCTAAAGTAAATTGTCTCATCGTTGTTAGGTCGCTGAGTAGTGTATGTTCAAATCCTATATAGGTACAGGACATTTATTGTTCTAAACCACAAAAATTTGTTCTAAACTCAGGTGTGCTTTTGGTCGATTAAATAAAGCTATTTATTAAACTTTTGTTACGCATTTATTATTGCTGGGTTACTTTGACACAACCCTTGAAACGAAATGTAAGTTTTATATTAAAAAAAGGGAAAATATAATGGTATGCTATCAAACATTCTCAGTATAAAATATAATTATAGTAAAGTATAACATGTACATCGCTTAAGGAGAAGAAAACTTTTTATTAATAGTTCCTGAGTTTACCTATAACAAACATATCAATTCTACTTGGTTATAATAGTAGTACAGAAATTATGAGCTTATTCTCGATTATAATTCAAATACCATATAACTATTATTTTTATAGTAGTTCGAAACTTTCAGCCGGCTGATAATAATATAGTGTGGGAAAACTATAAATATATTATAAAATAAGATGTTTTAATTAGTAGTGTGAAACTGGTAAGAGGCAAATTGTAAAAAGAAAATATTACTAACATTTCACAGGTATTCTCAACATAGAACAGTGCCCGCATCTCTCGCCGTACAACAGTCAGGGCCGATTGCGATACACTCAAATGCCAAAATAAGGTTAAAGGTACTTTGGATGCGAGCATCACGGCATTACTATTGATTTATGAAGGAATTTGTTGATGTGCAACTGTATGGAGCACTCATTCGTAATCCCTAAGTGATAGTCAACAGTTAAAAACATACGCATCCTTATAATGAGCTTTCAAAGTTTCTTTGAAAGTTGAAACCTATAAAATGTTTAATACATCGAATTATTAATGTACAAAGAAACAAAAATGTTAATAAAAGGTAGGTAACTTCTTTAATTTAAGGTCGATTACTCAAACTATAAAAGCCCGTTGCGAAGTTTTATTCTATACTAGTTGTGTTTGCACCTTCGTTTGCGTGGAATTAAAAATTACTTAATTACTTTAGTCTGGTTTTGTAACTTTTTTTATAAAAACTTAAAAAAATAAAATAAAGTATATATTAAATTACACTCTTCTAATTAGTGATACTAACATTTATCTATTCCTATACTATACACATTCACTTATATATACGTGCCTGTAAGTTAAAGAGCAAATATGACGTAGTTTTTTCAATAACATAGATTTAATCTTTTATATAATTATGTACTATCTGCTCCGGCTAACTTCGTACCGCCTAATAGTCAATAAATACCGTGTTAACTTTTAGCTAAACACAATTTAGGGTTTTTTACGTCATAAAATGAATACTAAAATTTTATTCTACTGTTCTGGACCAATCTAACAAATCTTAGATCATTAAAATCGTGTCAGCCGTTTTTGAGTTATAACTGGTGTAAATAACACGACTTTGTTTTATTTATATAGCTATATTTGTAACTAACAACAAACTTATGTCTCAGAAAATACTTGCTTTATCTTTATAAATGTTATCTTATGCAATTATATAAATTATGCGAAGGAAATATTTAATGTATGAGTGTGATATTATGTTCACAGTGATTATAATAGACAGCATATGGGCGTTCTTACACCGAGGCAATGGGTCAATGAGTCAAATCATGGCACGTCCTACGGGATATCGTATCCCGGTGTAAATAGCATAGAGTTGTAAACATAACATATTTCTTTCTATTGAATATTAAAATATAGACGATTAAAAACTGCAAGTTTTTAACTTAACAAATCATTCGTTCAATCTATTTTTAAATACAAGCGATAAAAATTTGTATACAATTGTATTTTTTTTTTCAATTACAATACATCGGACAAAATTTTTAGTATAGTTAGCCAAAAAAAACGACGTTATTGTTTGAAAAAAATATTCCTTAAAATTACAACTGAAGCCGTCAAAATAAACAAAAGTCGCGTAAAATAAATATAGTGATAATAGCTACAACACAGTTCTAAACTATCGTAGCTACTATCGGTCATGTTCATCATTCGTGTATATATTTTTGTGGTAAATAAATAAATATAAATAAATAAATGAACTAGATTAAGTATTGAAAACACAGGTGCCCACTTCAGAGTAATAATAAAGAAAATTGTTCAAAACTATCTTATTAAACGATGACATTTAACATATTTACACTTACTACAACGGGATATCAATGCCACCACACGAAGACATTTCCTAGTTATATTTACCGTAATTTTACTTCCATTCGTATAGCTCTAAGGTCCAAATTACTTTGTCTAATGATGAAAACTAGTTTCGAGGTCCTCCGGTCGGCAGTCCACGCGCTGTCCGCACGTTCATTCAGCTCTTCCCATGACATTACACGAATGCTCTAAATATATCTAACTTAAGTATTGTAACCACACAGTAAAATTTATGCTGTTTTACAACAAGCATAACGTTTATATTTGAATATCAGATGTGTTTAAAATAAGACTATTTGGAACGCAAAATTAAATAGCGCATCTGAAGCACCGATGGCCCCAGAGATGGACCTCGCGTTTTATTTCCACCGAGGAAGACACGACTTTACTACGATGCATGGGGAAAATATGGGCCCAAGTCCGTTCAACCGTATTTCACCGGGGGTCGGGATGGGTCAACGCCGCGGACATTATTAAACTGTTCTTCCTCAAGAAATCGTGAACCGTGACTTATGCAGATGTTTAAGTACTTTGACTGATCGTTTCATATACAGTGGTCGTTACTTATGTGATACTCGCACGACTGTTGCGAATTAGCGAGAAAGTTATGCTCGCCGTATTAGGGTACACGATGTTTGCATCTCACTTTGTCAATTACTGACGTATCCTACAGTTTATGTATGAATTACCCGCTTTGAGTTTGTCTAACGGTTACAATAAATAATAATGTATTTTTCATATTGGACTGTAGGAGGTACACGTTCTTGAGCTTCCGATTTGGTAACTAATTAAGTTAATTTGTAACTTAATGTTAATGTGCATGACAATAGTACCACATCCTCAAAGATAATCGGGCGGAGTTTTAGAATTATGAACCCGATTGGATCTCGACCAATATATACCTGCTGATAAATCCAACACATTAACTCTCATTTTGTCTTTCTGGATTTGGGATCAACTAGTGTATATTCATGTGCCATGGGACCGGCACCATGTCGCTGACGTTTACCGCTATATTATCATATTTAGGTGATACCGTAATTTTTTTTATACTGTGCTTACTACCAGGCACAGTGACGTAACTTTGCAAAACTATTATAATAATAATTAAAAGAAAACAACGGTTGTCCTAACACTCACAGGTTTAGCGTGTCTACCATATTGGGCCGTAAAGTCACTTAAGATCAGGTATGATTATGGCTTATATATATTGATAGATTTTTTAATTCTTTATAGGTTTGGTGCGTTGTCGACAAGCTGACAAGTGACAATGTGGCTCAATATGATGAACACGCCAAGCCTAATTGTAGGGCTGGCTCTCAAGTGTAACAACAGATTAGTTAAGACAACAGAGTTGGGTAACTATATATTTTCAACTTGAGGGTTGTAGCTAGCCAAATGACCATTACAAAAAGCCGTGCTACCATACTATAATTTTTTCATAGTTAAAGTATAACATTATGTCTTCAATCTCACCTGATGTTAAGTGACGATGTGGCCCAAGATGGTGGACACACTAAACCTAAAGAACTAGCTCTCAAGCGTAACTGCCGGAACACACCTATAGGTATTCGGAGGCAGATCTTCTACTTGGAGATGGTAGCTGGGCAGGCGGGTATTAGAAAACGCTCTACCACCATGCTATGGTTTCATTACGATGTTATCCTTCACTGAAAGCACATTCTCATTGCAGGTATTCGAACTCATGCCTATTAATGTAACTGAGTCATTATTGCTTCATATATACCCATGATGAATATATATGATAGAATAAGGGCAACTTAACGATTAATTATCTAACAACGCGTAGACAACTTTTCCGGGGTGAGAAAAACATCACGAATCGAGCACGCCGGCACTGACAAGACATATGAGGAATTCAATTTATAGACTTTTTGCGAGTAAATAAGGAAGCTAAAGTGTAACTGTAAAAGGCGAAATGTGAGAAAATCGAATGGAACAATGGGAGAGACTAGTGTTTTTTCGGTTGGAAGAGCGACCGTCGAACGCAATTACGCGCTCAACTCATATGCGGTGGCACGGAACAATGACACGATGAAAGAGTTAAACCCGAGTTAACTATGATTAGAAACTTTGTCTATATTTTCTGTAGGTAAATTACAAATAATCGGTATCTTTAATAAAGGTTCCTATTCACGAAGGTGACTTATAAAGGAGTTTAGTTTATATGTCCGGATTTAACAAAAAACCTCTAACTACACCGATGTCTATGAAATTGTATTTCAAGAAAGCAAGTTTTACTGAACAAAGATTTATATAATATTGATAGATTAAATATAGATAAGATAAGATAGATAATATTGATGTTTGGAAAGAACTCCATGTCAAGAAGATACGTTCATTAATTATTATGTACACTAAAAAAAACCCAATTGATTTTGCGTTCATTAAATATGAACACATTTAAGGACATAAAATATTTTATTTAGTTTTTGTCTAATGTACGAATTATAAATAATTACATATATATTATTTATCATTCAGACTGAGCAATAATAGCCCTACGTGTCATATAGACCACAGTACTGTATACATTAACTACAATTAGCAGCGTGTTAAGTAACCAAAAGTTTAACCTATAGTAAACATTAGTAATAAAACTCTCCGTGCTCATAAGTTTTTCACGAGGAAAATCGTAGATTGTAGACAATGCGCCCGCGCAAAGAATCTGAGAAAGCAAACTAGCTAATTACCACAGAGTGGACAGTTATTGTGTGGAGATCACACCATTATAAACATTGAGTTCCTTATTCCACCACTGTTTATTATTTTCTTGATAACATCTTTGTTGTGCGCCTCGAGGTTTTGTTTACTTTAAACAGAATAATAATCATTTATTTCTGATATCATTCATCAATTATTGTTAGTAGCACAAATAGTAATTGTATAAGTTGTTAGTCATTTTTACTTTTTACTAAATGTATAAACCTCCTGTAATATTGATAAGAACCCAGTGCCATAGCATGTAACTATTTGCTGTCACTTAAAAATATACTTACCATTCTACCAATTAGAAAAAAATCTAGTATTTCACTTGAATCATTGACAAATGATAACAATTCCATTAAATAAGTTATTTATTAAAATAATTATGTGCTGAAGTGGGTTACTAAAAAGTTATATATTTATACGTAATAGAATACCTTTTACATTTAATTGTAATTTTATTTTATATTGTCATGCGTTTATTATTACGTTATGCAAAATGTAGAATCATATATATATACATATATATTCAAAATTACTTTTATTTTTTATTCAATAAAGACTCCTATTTGATGTCACAAGTTAATATATATCCTTAATACATTTCAGAAAAGTAACCTTAGCGAAATATATCTTTCAAGTTTTCAAACCATTGTTCAACTACGAAACAAATACAATACATCTCCTTACAACAATGAAAGGTTTACAGTAAATAGGGAGTTTTTTTTATTTGTATATATATACCGAATGTTATGATTTGAACAAGAAGCTTTATCGAAATCGTATAAATTCGTTTTTATCAGTAACAAAGCTGTGGGCGGTCTATAAGTCGTTTCATAATTTTGTTGATTTTATATTGTACATTTTGAATCAGTAACAGTACTTTTTGGAATAGCTTATTTATAAATAGATTTTGATGGTCTGCGTCGCATATAATTTACTATCTGTGCCCGCGACTTCATTCGTGTGGAGCTAAAAATTATTTAATGATTGTTTGTACGCTTTTGTACCGTTTTAAATACAGCATTGATTCTATTGGTGGTAGCATGATGTTAAATAGCCTAAAGCCTTCCTCAATTATTATTCTAGCAAAGATAAAAGGTTTTTTTTAAATACGACTTATAATTCTCAAGATTAACACGTTCAAAGAAACAAACTAACCGGTTCGGTCTATAATAATTCATATTCAATGTAGTGTAAAATTTATGTTATTTTTGTATTTATAACAGAAGCTTTCCTACCTTTATAATAAACATGAATATGCCCATGTCACATTAAAAATTAGAGAGGCAGAAGTCACCCTTGCATAGAGAGTCCAATATTTACAAGATAATAAAGCCATCGAAGCAACTATTAATGTCAATACCGTCTTTGGAATCTATAAATGTATACAGCAATAATTCAATGTTCTCCATGCAGTTGCATTAAATTATTGAGCGATTGTTTACAGATTCCCTTAAGAAATGTATTGCTGATGTAATTCCTGTAAGCCTTGCTATTGCATCCTTCAATGGTTTTGGCAGCTACAATAAACAAACAGAACAATGTATAGTTTATTATTAAAAATTGTATTCCTTATCAATTAATTTTTTAACATTATCTATATTAATGTTTTATATACAATACAACAGAAAAGTTTGTTTATTTGTTTGAATGTGCTAATCTTAGTAACTATTAGTCGGAGTTCAGAAATTATTTTATTATATGATAAGGCAGTCCATGAGAAAGGATTTAGGTTGTTTAAAATCACGATACGATTAAATAAGAGCAAAGTTGTATTGAAAAAAGAAACAAAAACGGGCAAATTTTTTTACATTTTAATTTTGTAAAATGTAAAATTTTAGTTACACGCGAATAAAATTACGGGCACAGTTAATTTTTAACATAAAATAGATCGACTTCAGTATAGTTCAAAATAGGACGAAAATAATCAAGTCACTCTAACCCAAACATTTCCCTACAATAATTTCTTTGCTCATCATTTACTTGGTTATACCTACCGTAAATATGAAATATGTTTTTAAAGTTTTGTGTATTTAGTTTCTTTCATAAAATTTTAATCCATTCGGTAGGTGAGAAATCAAATAATTCTAAAATTTCAATAAAGTCTGTATTCACATGATAATGATACAAATCTTCGCCTAGAGGATTTCAGTATATTTGTGCAATATTCAAGGCTACAAAAGCACCACCAGTACACGAATTTGTTTCAAAAAACTTCTGTTTTTTGAATTTTTAATTCAGTATTTACGCTTTTTCTGTACGAAGTACGTTTGCTGTACTGTACGAAGCAACGAAATATCAGACTGACTTCAAATACAGCTGCATTCCTATCAGTAGTAGACTAGAATAACCTGCACTGAGTCTTTAATGTAGAAGTGATTTTTTCATAAAATAATGCTTTTAGGAATTCGAAAATAATGAGGTAGTTTGCTTGCATGATTATCTATACAAAATAATAAATGTCTGTGCGCATACCTTTAAGGTTACACAAGTTGGGACAACCGGACACAAGGGCGCCCACGCATTCACCAAAGGTTACACTCTGACACTCATACCTACAACACATACGAAACAAGTACAGTCCTACTGGTTCGCTCATATTGAAACATAGAATTTACGACTTCAAAATTAAAAACTAAGAATATATTCGCTATAGTACTTTAGTGGTAAAATCGAATGTGATAATTGTTGTTTTTTTTATTTAATGCGACAACCCAGATCTTAAATCTAATTCTTAAGTGACGATGCGTCAGAAGAAGGTTAAGTATGATGTATAAAGATACGGATGGATTCTGAGTAATAATATGATCAAAAAAAAGTGTGAAGACTCTTAGTATTATTTTATATATATTATTACTTGGTCCTCTCAAGACAGCTAACAAAGTGGAGTGAAAGAAAAAATAAGTTTTTGAGAAAGAGAATAAAAAAAATTGTTACAAATTGATACACGAAATTAACTTGAAGATTTTCCATTTGACAATAATAATGGTTAAACTAATATTTTACTGGCAAGAAAAGCACGACTTTTATCTTCAACGGAGGTATAAATACCATAAGTGGTAGAACATGATACGTATCTAATATCAAGTGAAAGATATTGGACATAAATACATGTAAGTCCAACTTCAAACGTAATTGTAGTTACAACCAATGCGTAGACCTACTAAACTAACCTAAAAACTAAACTACATCTCAAAGTTTGAGTAGTAAATTAGTACTTCCTCCTTTTAACTGTTAACTTGTGTTCTACTCAAACAATACTTTTCATAGCGACCTCACAATTATAACAATTCCTCTTGAATAAACTGCGTTTTTAAATAAAAACAAATGCAATAACCACAATTTATATGAAACGTATTTAAAAAAAAATGAATTAATTTTTACTGTTTCAGTGTGTTATTTGCAGTAATTTAAAATCAAAGAAGCGTCTACGCACTGTTTTTTTTCTACTACACATGCTTGATTATTTACTAGCGGACCTTGCAGACCTTGTTCTGCAGTTTCGAGTATTCAATCACATCGACTACAGCGACATCTATCGCGTTACGATCACTTATCTAGATAAAAAGTATGCTATATCTCTAGTTGGATCAAACTGCATACTTGATATACTGTATATTTCATGAAAATCGGTTCCGGTGACACTAAATATGTACTTATAAAGATAAAGATAGACTCATGATAGAGTGAACCGATTGTGATGAAACAAAAACAGTAATACTCCAAGTTGCATACAATTTTTACGTATAAAAGTTGTCTACATTGGTTTTGTACATTTTACGTGATACGTGCATGAATAAACAGATAAACAGACACAAATGCCAAAAATACGTAAAATGGGTTCTGTTGTTTGTCCACTAATACCCTAACTATTATTTTTTTATATATCGTTAATGTACAAGAACGACTTTTCTACAGATTTATTATATGTATAGACATAGCTTTGAAATTCAATTTACGTAGCATGCGTTGCAATAACACGTAAAGAAAATTGCGTTCTTTTTTGAGCTAAGAACCTTCAAATTACTAAAGTATCACCATAGACACTTTTATCAATGGTTTCAATTGGAATCAATTGGAAAGTATCAATGGTTTAGGAATACATAGGATACAGAACATGTAAGGAAATATTTGTTTTAATTTATTTAAACTGTCAATGTTCTCAACTCATCTGTTTTAGTTTACGAATAATGAGGTTAAAATTTATGTTGATTCACCAACGAAGTATATCTTAGGTGCGTGTACCTAGCTTATTCCGTGAAAAGTTCTTTATTTTGGTGCAATTTTGATTAGTAACAGTAAATGGTAAAATAATATTTTATGGTAGATCTTACACTATGTGGTACAATTAAAATGATGAGAAATATTTTCGTGGCATCATGCTGTATTAAACTGGATTTGTCACAGTTTGTAATCGGTAAAACTTCGTGAAAACTAATTATGAAAAAAAAAAAGAAACAGTTGTCGTCTTTTACAAAAATACGTCATTATTGTCATGACGTGACCACGAAGGCTGAAAAGCTTTCGAAACGTCGGGATCAAAATCAATAAATAACCGCGATAAAATCCGTTTAAATTAGTTTTATTTCAATAATTGTTCTGAGTTTTGTTGGTACTTTGAGTTCTTTAATTATGTTCACAATTATGTACTTACATGTAAAAAATGTTATTAAAGAGGCATTTGATTTCTCGATGGTCACTGTTGTTTCTATATCGCAATGTGATTATAAAAGAATAATTCCATAAATTAATACTAAAATATTGAAGTTTATAAAACGATGTATACAAATTTATTAGATGTTTACAGACCGACATTTTATTATGTATTATAATAGCAACTATATTAGATTGATCAAATCATAGACGTATAAACAATGTCTAATATCCATACTCGTTGAATGTTATGAGACAAGATAATCTAAATACCTAATAACAAATCTATTGACGCTAAAATATGTGTGTTATTTACTACTAAATACTAAGTGTATATGTTTTTTGTTTAGTCTAGTTTAAACTGTATGTGGAGATAAAATGTATTATATGAACATATTATCTTTCGCCTTTTTTTTAGTTAGTGTTTTAGCGATATGGCCACAGTCTTACTTGATGTTAAGTGATGATGTGGCCCATGGTGGTGGACACGGTTAGCCTAGAGGAGACTGGTTCTCAAGTGCAACTGCTGGAACACACCTATTGGTATTTAACAGCAGATTTTCAACTTGGTGGTGGTAGCTAGCCCGATGGCCAGTAGAAAAAGCGCTACCACCATGGTGGTGTGTTGTGGTTACATAATGGTGGTTTCTTTCACCGAAAGCTCAAGCTCATTACAGGTATTCGAACTCACGTCCTTTGCCGTGGCGTCCGTACATGCTATCACTGAGCTCTCATCGCTTCAAACTTTTCTGCCTTATTTTCTGTAATTACCGGCATATAACTACACGATATTACTGAGATATATTCAACTTAAAGACGGTATATAGTCAGCAAGCTCTTGATGCTTCCTTATAATATTCAATCTATACTTTACTGCATTATATTTCATGGAATACTGAAGCTTTCATAGAATTCGATGTCATGACCGTTAACACGGTGCGACACTATCTTAGATTGTATACTATAATGTAGCTGTTTAACAATAAATTTTATTGTAGTTTTTTTTTTCTAGAATAATTTATATATTTGAAAGGCAGACCGAGTGCCAGTGTCTGCTAGTTATTGACATATATATTTCACGACAGGATATCATGCTGTGCATGACACGTTTATACTGTACCAAATTGTCGGCCATGACCTTAAAATGCCTAACGAAGAAGGTATCTATTATGTATATATTCATATTCATATATTCATCCATATTCCTCCCTTTTCTCACGTGAGATTTTATCTATATTCGGAAAAGGGTCAATTTTACTAAAACTATGTAAAATATTGTGTAACTATACACATAATTATATTCCTAAAGCTATCCATATACAAATGGTAGCATGATGTTAAATACCCTAAAGCCTTACTACATAATTGCTCTATTGAATGCATATTATAATAATTTCAAAGCGGTAATAGCTCAACTGATAGTGTGTACGGACGCAGCGTAAAGGATCATGGGTTCGAATTCACCTACAATGAGTTTAAACTCAAGCTTGCGGTTAATGAAAACATCGTTGTAAATCACATCATTGTGGTAGGGCTTTTTCTAATTCCCGCCTAGTTAGCTACGTGAGTATAAGTGAGTTCCGGCAGTTGCACATGGGAGCCAGTCCCTCCACCAGACATAGGGTTCCATCATCTTGGGCCACATCGTTACTTAACATCGGGTGAGATTGTGGTCATAACGCTAAACCTAAAGAAAACGTTAAAGCAATCCACAATAAATTAAAGGTAACAAACCAATTGCGGCGGTGAACGTGTTTATTAACGTCAATTTGTTTATAACTGCAACGGTCGTGCGCGCACGCAACCAATTACTACGATTTTTAGTCGCACGACTGCCGGACACACCAGGAGTTATTGTGAACGGCTTCTCATGGTGTTCGGAGTATCGCAATATCTAAACGGAATTTTAATTAACGCGAGGTATTTTTTTAACTGCATTTTTCTTAATAATACTTTAATTACAATTTTACTTTAAATTTGTAATAAAATGTATATAAATATCTCTAATAATAAAAGTGGTAGCGCTTTTTCTAATACCCACCTGGTTAGCTACCACCCTAAAGTTGAAAATTTACCGCAAAAAACCTATAGGTGAATTTTGGTAGTTGCACTTGAAAGCCAGGCTGTGCTACTACGGTTGGCATGTCCACCACCTTGGGCCACATCATCCATTATCATTTTATTCGCGTGGAGAAATGCATTGACGTTTTCCCTCCCAGCCCTGGGTGACTAAGAGGGCTATGTGGGACTTACCCGGCGCTTGATGCCCGGAATACCCACCAAACCCCCACAGCCGTCTGTCACCTTCCTGCGGGCGACACAAGTTCGTGCTTGTAATCACCGCGTCATCCCAACAATCGGCCCGGCCTGATAGTAAGCCAGGCTCCACCCGGGTAGCCTGACGAGCTGCCCTTGCATTTGGCCAGACTGGTGCAATGGAAGGCGGATCCTCTGACCCGTTCCCCTCATTCCGGCTTATTAGATTATAACCATAAAGCGTAACCTATAAAATAAATACAAAAAGCTTACAATAATTTTGTATTTAAATTACATAACGTTACCTTTTTTTTTTTTTTTTATATTTATAAACACCGAAGTCGACGTCTGTACAAAATGTAACCCATGTTTTGATATTAGGAAGGCAGATTATATTTAGGATACCTTTTACTTTTAAACGCTCATCAATGTTTAGGAATAATTTAATAGAAACCGTGATATACCGAAGTTGTTAAAGATACTTATCATTCGAACCTTCCAGAAATTATTTCATTATGAATGTCAAAACCTTAACTTCTGTCTGAATTGCATCAAACACGGTTCGCTTTTTATGTCTTCTAAAGTGTAATTAGTGACTAAACATAAATACTTTCTTATCTACATTACTTCGAGTTTATTCTTTTTATAAAGAAAAATGAAGAAATCACGCTATTGTGATTGATGGTTGGAACAGTTGAAAAGAGTTGTTACGGTACTTAGGTTTATTTATTTATTTATAAAGGTGGCGCCAACAGTGCGCAGTATATTTATGTATATTAACTATCGTCCTTTATATTTTCTAATTATGATATGCAAATCAATTACAAACGCGCACTATATTCATAAAGCATAAATAAATAACCACACTCAAAGATATCGTTAGACCATGTAAGTAGAATGGATAACGGTTACAATTATAAAAGTAAGTCTCCAATATTACTATCAAGGAATATATTACAAACTATAAATTCATTTCCATTAAGAGTTTCAGTGAGAAAAACTTTCTATTTTGTTTATAAAATCAGTACAATGTAATACAAATATATCCAAGTTCTAGTAGTCCTACTAGTTATTCCTGTAAAGGCACTATATGTATATATGTTTCGCATATCTTGGAAACGGATCTTACGATTTGGGCGACATTTTGTATTCATTCAGATTCTTGCTTTTGGAATTCACCTAGACAGTTATTTTTTTTTCGTAAAAATGCATTCTTTAAGTAATTTTTTTCTAATAAAGTGATTATTTAAGTTCATTGCTAATGTATTTCAATATCATTTCATACGTATAATATATCAGATCGTAAAATGTGGATATTTAATCAGTATGTGATTTGTATCTAGGTATATATATATTTTAGAAATTAATGGTATTTAGAATTTAAAAATAATATACAGAACTAAGTTCGGTCAACCAGTTACTACTATATCTAAATGTTTAAATGTGTATGACGAAAGGATAATCACCTTGTTAAGTTTTTTTTTTAAATATAGACCTAGCGCTGTTGCCACAACCTCACTTCATGTTAAGTAACGATGTAGACCAAAATAGTGAACACGCTAAGCCCAGTGGAGGGACTGGCTCTCAAATGCAACTGCTAGAACACACCTATATATCTTTGGCTGTAGATTTTCAGCTTGAGGGTGGTAGCTAACCAAGCGGGCATTACAAAAAGGCTTACCACCATGCTATGATTTCATTACGATGTTTTCCTTCATCGAAAGCTCGAGCTCATTGCATGTGGATTCGAATTCACGCCTATTAGTGCGGGATCCGTGTACATTACAAACTGAGCTACCATCGTTTCAAGTTTTTAAAGTAAAACATCTAGTGGAGCTCTTCGGAAGTAACATCGATTCGCTTGCCGTAAGGATGAATTAAACAAATAAATAGATACTTTTACTAAAAATTTGTAATTTGGAACTCCGGCAGCGGCTAAAAAATACTACACTTTAGCACCACACGAGAAAAACGTGGAGGGAATAAGAGGTAAACTTCCTGTTAACACGAGTAATAGTAATAAATAATTACAAAAGCAGTAAAAAAACGTAGTATAATAATGTCGGTAACAGGCCTAGATGAAGATCGGCCACTTCATGGCTCTCTTGTGCTCATTGCCTCGGGTTGAGTGTCTTAGTGCTCGCTCCCAGATCTCGGTGAAGCTGTGAAAGCCTTTAAAGCTAACAGCATATGTTCAATCGAAAAGAAAATTATAATAAATAAAAAAAAAAATCACAAATATTGTATTGTGTATAGGAATCATTAGTTTAGATGATGCGCTTGATATTAAGTCAACGCTGCCTGTGCCAGTCGTCGACGACACGAAGTATTTTAACATTGGTGGTTCATATGGTAATTATAACTAATAGTTAACGAAGTCGTTAATTTTAAAATGTCTAATAATGTTTACCGCTGTTTTCACACTACAGCTACTACACATATATTTCTATATTATATATTTATCAGTACATTACCGATATTTATATTTTATAGTGTTTTTAATTGTATACCTACGAAGTGAAGAAAATTGCATTCAATTCATTTATTTCGCAATATAGTCAGCGAAGTTATTTTTATGTAAAAAAAAACAATCATAAACATTCTTATTTTTAAATATATATTGCTTATTGGTTTAATAGTAAATATGTTAAGATAAAATTAAATAAAATATACTCTCTCGTATCTACAATCTATGTGTTACTCAGCTAAATTCTTATTATTAACAATATAAGCTACACAGTGTTTAAACTTTAGTCAAACTACAGTGCAACTAGACAGGAGGGTCTAACAGGCGGCGACTTCGTGTGGTCGTGCCCGCTGTGAGATTAAACTATTGTATCGCACTTCGCCAACATTTCAGTCTTCATATTGGCTGAAAACATGACTTCTAACAGCTGCAATGCTTGCCAGGCTTACCACGGAATAGAATAACGAAAATTGGCTTATAATATAATTATCTTCGTAACCTTATTATCATTTCTTCGACGGTGGTAAGGCTTTTTATAATGCCCATCAGGCTAATACCACCTTCAAGTCGATAATCTGAATCTAAATACTTATAGGTGTATTCCGGCAGTTGCACTTGAGAGCCAATACTGTTACAATTAATTACAGCTTATTTCAAAGAATTTATGTATACTAATATTATAAAGAGCAAAGATTTGTATTGTGGTTTGTAACAAATAACCTTAAAAACTATAAACCTCTTAGCAGCCGAATATACACTGGCTGATCACGAAATTTCAAAACTGAAAAGAATTCACTATGCCAGATTTATTATCTTGATCTTGATAGTAGATCCTACATAATATAGACCGTATAAATAGAAGGGGAAATGTAAATACGTTATGCAACAAATTAATAGCTCGATCTTATACCAAAACAAATCAAAAACTTTTGCTGTCCGTGAAAATCACATTTCCTAATACTGGCCGCCTCAGTAGCTACCATTCAAGTTGAAAATCTACCACCAAATACCTATAGGTGTCGTGCCAGTAGTTGCACTTGAGAACCATGCTCTCCACTAGGCTTAACGTGTCCACCATTTCAGACCACATCGTCAATTAGCATTGGGTGAACATATGGCCATAACGCTTAACCTTAATTAAAAAACATAAAGAGAAAAACTCATGTAAGCTTTATTTTAAAACTATACAATAAATAGCGGGAAACTTATTTTCTTATGAGAGCGGTAAATCACAGTTATTTCTTTAAGAGAACCATTTCATTAATTGTTGTGAACATCTACTCTATTGAGTCTGAATACAATAAAATACAGCGTGTTCCATTCGTGACTAAATACGGCCAACGCGATGTGTGTATCCAGCACAAGTATAACCGCAATGAAGATAGCATTGGAACTTGGCAGTATTAATTCATTGCAGCGAGACTGTGTACACGCCGTCGGTCATTATCTGCTCCAAGTGGAATTTCTAACACCCTGTAGAGCTGTGGTTCACACGGGACTTAATTATGTTTTCATTAAATAACTCCTGGATATGTATGCTATTCCATTATACATTTTGTAATGGATACAGCTCTGCCTGAACCGAACATTTACTCATTTTTAATTATTATGGTAATTCTTACAACTATTTGAAGCTATGTTAGATCAGTTTAAAGCATGTCCTGACATTGTGTATTTTAAGTAAACCTGTGTCCTTGCAATGAATATGAGTGAACGAAAACATTATTATAAAACCATAGTTTGGTGATAAGGCATTTTTTTATAACCCTTCTAGTCTTACACCATACTAAGGTTTATAGTTCGTTTTCCCACTAGATTTAGCGTATTACCATGTTGGATCATCTAATCACTCAATATCGGACCAAAACAAACAAACCAATAAAGAAATTACAAATTTATATAAAAAATAATAATTAATTAATAGATATAAACCAGCGTTGTACTTTTGTACTAGCTTTCATAATAAACGTATCCGTAAAAAAATTAAATGTAAAACAAGCAAAAACTACCACATTACAAATTGTATTTCAAAGTAGTACCAACGTAACCACTGAACTCCATCTAGAGCTAATCTAACTTAGGTAAATTTGTACAGTTAGTTTATGACTAAACACTGACTTCTTTGAATACAAATACCTTCATAAATTCGCACGCAACTTTTCACATAAATAGAAAACATTACCAAGTAAGAGGCCTTATTCACTTTGAAATAGCAAATATTTGGTTTTTGTTATAACTTGATAGAAGTAATGATACTTCATTATTAGTACGCAGCAATACAACAAAGATAACCTTCAAATCTAACAATGAGTTAGAACTATGAACGGAAATTATGTGTATAGGAGAAAATTAAACGCTTGTACGAATGAATAGTTTTCAAGTCCAATTTGGAAATTTTGCTGCCAACCGTACACCAATTTGAAGGCTAACGGTAAATTGATTAATAACATATAATATAAAAGTACGAATATGAAATGATGATAGCTCAACGATTAACTAGTCGACGTAAGTTTCAATCCTATAATAAGTCTGCGCCATTTTTTAGTAAAAGAAAGCTTTCAGAAGAAACCGTGGCATAATGGTAATGGTACTCATTTCTATGTTTCTATCTAGCTAATTACTAGTCTTATATTGAAAGCCTATCCTCAAACATTTATTGATATTCTCTGGCAATTGAATTTAGGAGCCAGTGCCATTTACACATAGTCTGTTTAGTATCGGTAATGTACAGAAATCCTAAAATTTTGAAAGTAAAAAATCATTATAAAGTACTATTGCAATTGTTTTGCTGTCCATTTAATTTAAAGCCAGATAATGAATATGTATCTTACTGTAGCTGTAATCACTAGTGTACAGTAGATATTTATGGCAGATGTAAGAATCGTGTTCTGTAGGACCGAGGTTAAATGGGAATGTTTATTATACTCTACTAGATTTATAAGCATCAATTTTTCTGTAACTAATACAACCTTTACTGGACAATTACCGTTTTCTACGTCCACAGTAAAAATTGAATATTTTTTAAGGGCATTAATGCTTATCTATTCTATATTAACAAATGATTCGTAAATGAATGATGTTTATAATTCTACAATTTTGTATATAATTTCTTTAAAACCAAATTTCTTACAACTAATTTATTCTATGCAAAGCCACGTCTTCGATAATCACTGGAACATAGGTCAAGGAACATTGATCTAATGAATTAAGTTTTATATAATAATGCTGATAGATTTATTGCGCACGAGATGGCGATGCGTGCACTTGTGCCAAACGAAAGCATAATAATTTTCAATGAACACGCCTATATTGCTCATCTTCGAACTGAGATTATCATGGATATCTACGTCACGTTTATTGGTTAAGTATTAATGTCATATGAATTTCTCTAGCTCGTTGTAATAAAAGAAGCAAATGTGATAAATCAAATATAATTATTATGCACTGGAGTTTGACTTCAATCTTACCTGATGTTCAAGTAATGAGGGAAACTGTTTCTCAAATCCAAATGTTTGAATAAACATTCGTGCCATCGTTCCGTACTCCTTAATAAAAATATTTAAGTTGAAAACCTAATAAATACGGATAAATGCACCACATTGGTGTACTTTATTTAGAGCAGAAATATGTAGTATGATTCAAACCCACAATCAAAATTTATTTACCCAATAATCCCTTTAATTTGCATAGTCTCTAATTATATTAATCATAGGCAAACGTATAAAGTTAACCAATCAGACGATTCTTCGTAATAATTGTCCATATATTTTATAGCAGATAAATAGTTAAATACTCTGGGTTTAATAATAGTAACAAGATTTTATTAATACATCCTCTGCCCGTAACTACAGTTTCAATCTTAAATATATTACTATTCCAGATTTTATCGATTTCAAAACTGATTGGTAAATTTAACTAGACTGCACATAAAAGTAACTATAAAGCAAACGAACATCCTAACGGTGAGGGGGCAGTCGTGCGTCCACTCACGCTGCGCATGCGCGACCTCGCAACCTGCGCACTGCGCGACAATTTGTTATTCAGGGTTGTTGGGAAGCATCTTAAAGATCAACTCTCTATAAAAGACTTAAACAAAGACTCTGGATTGCATATAACTATATTATACATACGAGAATTGGAATAATATTGCCATACGTTTATACCGACCTTATATCAGTTTACGCTAGAGAACATATCAGCTTGTTTATTAATTGGTTTGTTCAGGTAAAAGCTATTTTACGTCCCATTTAAAGTGTCAGTAGTTACAGCTGTGTTATATAAAGGCTATATATCTCTTAAAGATCGTTCTTCTTCTTGGACTATAAAGTACTAACAATCAAGTACAGTGTTGTTACTTTACCATGATACTATAACAAAAACTTCTTAGTTTACTTAAACTTAAGATAATTATTTAGCGTAGAAACGATCGTATTCATTTTTCAGATATATTGAAGTTACTAAAGAAATATTCTCTTTGTAAATCGACATTACGGTGTAAATATGCTTGAATGGAAGAATCTGATAAAAAAAAAAAGAAATCTAATTTCATGATAGACAAAAATAAACTAAATTGCTTTAATGATTGTAGCAGCTTTTATATATTCCATATAACATTCAATTAAATTTATGTTCGATCCTCACGCGAGAAAGAACATAAAAAAATCATTACACCTTTTCGGCGTCAATATCCCTTGGACTAACCAAACTAAATACCTTGGTGTAGTATTAGACAGGCACCTTACCTTTAACAAACATATAGATTACGTACACAAAAAAGCCTCCCGGGCTATGGTTCTACTACGCAATCTAACTTCCTCCAAGAGCAAAATGTCACTCAGGCATAAGCTCATAATATACAAAGTATGTATCCGTCCCATACTTACATATAGCTGTCCCGTATTCGCTCACGCTTCGCGAACCACCCTTCGCAAACTACAAGTGTTGCAAAATAGATTCATGCGCATAACGGTCCAAGCCCCGTTCTATGTCCGTAATGTAAAGATATGGAACTTCCGTCCATGTATGCATATATTAAACACCTTACAAAGATTTTTTTTGAAAATGCTGAACTTCATCCTAACCCCAAAATAGTACACGCAGTTAGCTACACTTCCAATCCGCACGCTAAAGGCTTTGCGCGCCGGCCACGCAACTGCTTCTCCGACCCCGTCGATAAAATAACGAGATTAAACGCGCTTCTCCCTGCTGTCTCCAGCAATCGCTCGTGTCGGCGTAACCGCCGTCCTCGCCACCGAGGCCGAGCGGATAATTTCGCTCCCGCACATCCGCCGCGGCCTCCCTCCGCAGACGCCTGAGCCTAGGTTCGATCCTCCGGATAGGAGCCCTCGAGTGACTCTGCTCGCGCGATACAGTGACACTCTACATCACTGAGAGTACACCATGACACCGCATACCATTCGTGCACACTCACACGTTAAGTACACGGTTCTGTAAGGGACGACCCTCGCGGCCCTGAGCTGCTTACCCAATAAGGTCGTTGTTAGGATCACTAAATTTGTAAGACAAGACCTGTTGGTTAGTCAGGATCGTGAATCTTTTTCACTTACCGGCAGCAACTCAAGCCGAGGTTCGGCCGTTTTGGCACCCTCGTGCCCGCTGCCTCGAGGCTGAGTGCCTTCAGCACTTGCCCCAAAAAGTTCGGTGAAGCTGTCAAAGCCCCTGGGGCTAACAGCGTATGTCAGTTCGAAAAAAAAAAAATCAATTAAAAATAATCCAATACTAGAAAAACGATATATAAATCAGAAGTTGTTTCAGAACAACTTGAATAGAAAGACAGACCGGTGCAATGTGACTCTTTCCCGAACCCACACATATTACTCAAGGTAAAAAATTCAGTATCGTGGGTAACAAATATTTAACACAGATTTTTCCTAATGCATTAAATATTGAGGAACAGAAGAGTTTTGAAAACGATTTTCTAATCTATATGGTCCTGAAATTGTTTCTACGAACTTTTATGCACTAAATAGACGGTAGAACACGATAGTTGTCAGTTTAAATAGAGACTAGCGTAGACTAAGCGAAGCATAGAATACAGTGACGTATGTAAGTCAGTTCAGTATAAGCCACTATATCTTCAACTTCCGAGAGGATTATAGGGCGGCATGGCATTAGAGACTTTTTTATGGAATAATGGGAGCAAACGAGAAAACTTGTCACCTGTTGGTAAGTGATCACCACCGGTCATGGATATCTATAACACCAAGGGAATGGCAGGTGCACTGTCGGCGTTTATTGGAGAGACTGACTCACAAAATGTATAGTTTGGCAATTGGTCTGGAATCGCCAGTAATTTCTTGATGTTAATTTTCAACCTACAATATATAAATAAATAAATAAAAGTATTTATGATTTACAGCATTACATGTAAGTATGTGAATGATCAAATTGTAAGGTTGATTTGTTTAACTTTTTGTCAACATGTGAAAGCAATTTTAACAAACTCACTTAAATACCGCATCGGCCGTCTATCAGATTATCTTTCACTCATATCTTAAGGAAAGAGTAATATAAGCACTAACTTTTTTAAATTCTTGATGGTACATGGTTGTTCTCTGTTTCTATCTCAGATCAAATTCTATAAGGATTTTGAGTCTGTAATATAAGAAAGTGTTAGGATGAAGACGTCGCTTGGCGGAACAACATTGTTTAAGGTTCACTAAACTAGTTAACGGAGCACATAATATATAAGTATATCTCAAGAGTGTAATTTAACACCTATTGTGCTTAGCGTGTATCTTCACCCGCATAATACTTTGTATAAATCGTCAAACACTATTTTATACAACATAATACAAATTCTAACTAAAATTAAAAACAGGAAAAAAGTCTTAATATCGGTACAATAAAGCACTTCTTAAAATTATACAATTATATACGATGTTACATAATAGCTTAGATAAAAAAACACATATCAAAATTACTAAATATAGTTTCGTTATCAATATTAATGTTATAAAATGGAAAAGTTAGTTGGTTTGAACACTATAATCGTAAAGACCGCCGTAGTCGGATTTAAAAAAAAAATTTTGTATATGATAGAGCAAGCATTGAGAAAAGATTTAGAATATTTAACATCACGTTACTTCCAATAGAAGCAAAGCTGTATAGAGAGTTACTAAAACGGGTAAAACATTATTAAATAAAATTGTAGTTCCACGCGAACGGATTAAAGGAGACAGATTGTTATATAATAAATACTATCAGTCCAAAAGCAGTGCCTGCAGACAGACTGTCTCAAAGCACGTCGCTAGTCCATTACAATTATCATACATAAATTGCTGTTACAATTGTTTCTAACAACACAAGTCCGTAACACCCAGAATTAGCATGCAAGGGTGTGTAGGCAGCTAACATTACTAGACAAACTGCATTGTTATAAACCAACAACGAAACAATTCGATGTGGCGAAGCGAAATCAATTTTATTATACCTAATTATTATATTTGAAATAACACATTTTGAAGTGAAAACTTTTTTAGCATTTTTGTGATTTGAAACTCGATGAAACGACAGTAAAAATAAGACGAAGACATACATTTAAAGGATGTAACGCGCGAGAAAGCATTGTACAGTGTTTCTTACTGGATCCGAACGTTGTACGTGTGTTGGTACGTGTGTATTCACACCCGTGTATTACGAAGCGAATTTTTGATATTTTCACTTCTATCGCGTGTAAACCGCACAAACAATTTTGTTTTTAAATAAAAAGTATCGGTTAAAAACATTGAAAGATGAAATTGTTACCATCATAAACATGGTGATAAATCCAACAATATGACTTTCTTTAAGTTTACCGTTCTTTAATCAGCAAATACATAACATGTTGTCTAAGGGCATACAAGCCAGCATGACAATGTTAACCGCCGATGGATTATTAATCTTTGTACTGTATTATAGTAAAAGCTCCTGAGAAATCAACAATAAAAAATCAATTTGCCAAGTAACAAAAAGGTATAACGCAATAATTTTAATCATAAATATAGCGTCCAACAATACGGAGAGTAGATTACATAACGATAATAATAGCTTACCGTCATTTTTGAAAATGGCAATTTTTGAAACACTATATTTAACTCTGACATTTTTCTGTCATGACAAAATGACTCCTACGCTACCATTGTTTTTGAAGCGATTGCTGCTCACTCATTAGCAAACTTATACTTCCTATGTCGAACACTTTGTTAAAACATTTTCAATCATAACAATGAAATATTAAGATCTTATAGAAAATAGGTAAGTATATACAGTTACATTAATGTGTTTGTTGAGTCATTTAAAGACATTTGTCAGTTTTAAACTGTTTCATGTGATTTAGCAAATTTTGTAATAATGAGTCATATTTGTAGGCCGTGAGTTATGGGTTTCATAATAGATTGGATCTGTGAATTTATCACTCTGAGGTATAATATAATGACCAATTGGCTACTGTAACTTGTGGTTAAGAATTTCGTTTAATGTTTCTATTTGTTTTATAAGCATATATATCTCACACTCAGAGGACCTCGCTATATTAATATTATAAAGCAAAAAAGTTTGTTTTAACCCGTTAATATTAGGAACTACCTGTATGATTAAAAAAAAATGTATTTAATAGAGTAATCATTGAGGAAGGCTTAAGCTAATGTTTATAATGTGTATATTATATATATGTAAACGCATAACTTCCGACCGACTGTACCAAATTAAATAATTCTTCTTTTATTGTGTTCGTTTTATATTCATCTAATAATATGAAAAGTAATGAAGCCATGATAGCTTAGTTGGTAGTGTGTACGGACACCGCGTAAAAAGTCGTAGTTTCGAATCCACCTATATTTAAATTTCATGTAATTAGAAAACTTTTAATGCATTGAACTTATAAACATGTTATATTCTTTAACCAAAAGTAATGAAAAACGGAAACGATATTGGATATAGCCAGTTCTATTGATCTTAACGAATTAAGGTTTGAAGGTTGATTAGCTAATTAAAATGTAAAAAAAAATGCAAATTGGTCAATCCATTTTTGAGTTATAGCGAAAATAAAGAACATCGATTTTAGGTGACATGAAGTTCACCGGTAAACTAGCACTTATAATAAAATTGTAACTGAGTCAATTCTGTACTAAAAATATATATTTTTTTAAATATTAGATTTTTTAATATAAGGCCGCCAATATGGAAATTTTATAAGGAGGTCAATTAATACAAGCGTTAACCGAAAAGCATTACTTTTAGAATGTTACTACGCTAGGACATGTCATCACTTAATATTATTTTTTTGCTAATTTTTTCCCTATAACCACGGTTAAATTATGCCACTACGCCTTCAACGCTACTGAGGTGTTGATGCTGTGCTTCTACGGTATCATGCTCTTCTGTAAACCTCATAAGTTGAGTAAAGACTCCTACCACCACGCTGTTGATATGGTCTTATCCCAAGGCTGTACTAGTACAGGAACTGGCTCTCAAGTGCAGACACATACCTATAAATTACTTGGCACTACATTTTTTAATTTAGATTAGTAGCTTAACTTTAGAAATTGTTCTATCACCGTGCTATAATTTCATTACCTTCGCCGAGAACTCAACCTGGTTGCAGAGAATTAAAGTCACGTCGATTTATGGAATGGCAGTACATACTGTTACCGAACCAACTTTGCATCAGTTAAAATGTTATAATGTATTTGCAAATAATTATGAATTATTGTTACTAATTCAAAGAAAGCCAGATATGGTAATAGATAAATTATACATAAACATATTTTATTTCGCATATAATTTTTTATATCTTTAGCGATATTCTGAAATATATTTCTGGAGGTTCACTTTATGACAATATTCATTATTGAAATTATAATTCTAGTAACAAAAGAGAGTTAAGATCTCGATCATTTGTTGCCTGCTAAATGGTAGCACGAAGTAGCTGCGTACGTAAAAAAATACCAAGAATACACGAGGAAAAACTAAATAAACGTATAACAAAACGTTTAAGATTGTGCCAAATCATCAAGTAAAACATACAAAGCAGTCTTATCTGACGTTAAATTCTCTTAAAACGTTACTAAAAAGGTTGCAAACTTTTTTCATCTATGTACTGTCGAGTAGACACGATAACTTCGAAGTATTTTTTTATTTTTGTTGTTAAACTATCATGTCACTTGTCCTATGTTGTCATATTTATTTCGTGTTTGTTTGTATTTGTTGTTATAGACTGCAACATTTAATTATCAATGGCAAGTTTCGTCTTAGTAGTTTATCTAAGTGGATCGTACGTGTTTTTATACCTTTTTCAGAAACAAAATCAATAAAACATACAAACGTAATGAGTAAAAATTATTGTTTTATACATACACAACTTTAATTTTGAAATTTAAGTCCAACAGCGTTATTTCCTTTTTGTTGGAATCTAAATAATACTATTAATTTTTATTTTTTCTTAATAGAAATTTTATAAGTATAAAAGTATTATTACTTTATTCTCATAAAATTGGATGATGTTCGGTGCTTCTTTTTATTTACCTTTTTTTTTCAGGTTCAATTTTCATGTATCAGACTATACAAAAAAGTCTTTGTATCTAGGAAAAAACATAAACCCTGCAAATTTCTAACTATTCCTTGTTGCGGTTTGAATCAATTAATTATGATTAAATAAGTTAAGTATATTGCAAATAGGTACGGTTACCAATATTTTTGTATTCACCACGAACTGTGTTTAGAATGAGTTATATGAAAATTGAATGGTAATGAATTTGCTTGCAATTTGATGGGATAGGCAGATGTGTGGTGTCCATGGTGATAAGCAGTCTTGAACTATATTGTTGTTTACCTTTTTATACCTTTTGCTGTGTCTTTACAAACGCTAAGCCGGCGTTTTATTGACCGTTGGAGTTAGCCCTGAGCCAATGTCATGCGTTGCTTTTTTGAGAATTGTGAAGTAATTTTTTTAATAGCATTATGACAACGCAAGATCGTTGCCTTTTGATACACGACTCGCAATTTTAGCACGAACCAAAATTTATTAAGAATCATAAGGCTTAATTGTTGGCACCTACTTTGTAACCATAACAGTTTTAAGTTTCGAACCTCTCTTTATAATCTATGTCGATTAAATTACGTATTAAATGTAAATAAAATATGTGAAGTAATGATACTTCACGATTAAGATATTGTATGTCACTTTTTAGTTATTTATAAGTGGAAGTTTATAATTAGTATGTTTCTTTTTTATAATTTATTATATTTAAAAGTTTGTTTTAGCCTTCCTGAATATAACAAATAAAAAAAAGACTAAGTCTTAAAATAATATATGAATATAAGTAAACACTTTTCTATCGGACTGTACGTCGGCTGAGACCGAGATGACCATCAACAAGACCATCGGCGACCCCACGACGGTCATTTATAAACACGACCATGGGAACTTCAAGATAACGCATCGCACGTACATTAGACTTAAAACGTCTGATTAGAACGTATGTACGTTTTAGTTCGCAATTACGATCGTACGCCATTTTGCACGTACCTACCTACATTCGTAACTATAATTTAATACTACCTGTACCCGCGATAACGTTGGCGTTAACTGTATAATAAGAGTAATTAATAAAATTGGACCGCTTTAACCAATGATTTAGCAAAAGCATAATATTTTTTATTCATTTATTTAGATAGAAAGAAAAAAAGAAATACTTTATTATTAAAATAACCACATAATTAAAATAAATTACACAAAGAAATTAGACAAAAAAAATGATACATTTGAAAAATGAAAAAAAAAAGATATGTCTAACAAGATATGTTAGGTAACAAACAGCCGTTATATAGCCAAATATATAGCACAACAATATAAACTGTATAACAATTCAATTTGGTTTTAATGTTTAATATCTTAAAATATTTAATAAAATATTTTGAAGGTAAAGTACTACTACGATTTCGGAAACAACATGGCGTTCTGGAAGAGAAGAAACTGCGAAAGATACTATTCAGCAATCGCTCTTTGTAACATGTGAATATAATTGTCCTAACTTAAAATATTAACAATATATTAATATCATGCATTTTTATCTGCTAATACAATTTGCAATTTTATAATACGATTTTGTACCAAGTTTCTGTTTTACAATAATTTTTTAGCATTCCTTATTTGAAAATTCACGGCTTCTTCGTACAAGCTATCACTGCCTACATCTTTGTATAAAATTTTATTTTCCAGGCAAAAGGTAATCCATAGCCTTCTCCAAGGTTCAATCTATCTCTATACCGAAATAAATCAATCCTATTTCAGCGTTTTAGAAGTTCAAATGTAAAAAACCAATCAACAGAATTGTTTTTGTATTAGTAAAATTTGTTACAATAAATGAATTTGCAAATTATAATATTATGTCGTTTTTTTTATTCTTTCTAAACAATTTTAGTAGATATATCGATTTTGGAATTCAGCCAGTCTATATTCAGATATCAAAGGCCTTGTAAGCCGGCAACATAATGGGAACCTTCGATAGGTAGCTGATCTCTCGGATTAATCTCTCGATCTTTGATTTTTGGACTGAAGAATTAAAGGATACTTTTTCCGTACCATGAAGCTCCCAGCCTATGTATTCCCTTCCTCCTATAACACAAGGTCCTTCAAGCGAAACGTAAAGAACCATTTACGCAGGCCGGCATGACAAGGACGACTAGCAATTGATTGTCGTTCCATCGATGGTCGCCACTGTTTTGGATTGTACTATTCTTAACATTAGGTACAATACCATCACTTTGCCGAGCTACCATAAAAAAGGGAGAGAGTATACAAGAATTAAGAGCGACATAAATAGAATTGTAGTTATCATTTAAAACAAACACAGTACCGCTCAGCGTGAAAACCTAGAGGTGGCTTATGTTTGTTGAATAATTAGTTAAAAATAACTATTTATCGTAAAACTAGCCGCTACTCGCCCGCAAAGCGAATCATACAAAAGTAAATCTAGAAAATAGGGACAATGGAATCCAAGAATTAAATAGCCTCAAAGCATCTAAACCGTTTTCAATTCGAATGATCATAGTCCCATTACAATAAGTTCAGTAGTTTTTACGTTATTAGGCGGATAGGAACTGTTTTCTTTATATAGGTATAAGTAGATATATCGTTTAAAGTTGTGTAAGTTTTTTTAAATATAGACTATATTATGATAACCTTACTATCAGGCATAACGCCATCAATTTGTAGTTTTTTCTTAAAAATAAACGATATGTGCCTGAGTACCACTTGGCAGAAGTCAAACATCACTATATCCCTTTCGCTCTGTTAGTCGCCTCGAGCCGACTTTAGCCTATCGAGCGTCACACAAAAAGGTTGCTGATCAGAATTTCAAAGCACATAATAACTTGCACTTGAAAAATAATGAGTAAGCCTAAGTTGTTAATTACAGTATTTCAGTTCAATATTATCTGGAAAGGACATCGTTTCTCTCGTGCGTCTGTACCATCAAGCGAACACGAGCGACGTTAGCCGTGACAGTTGTTATCGGCCGGCCATCGACAGACGTGTGCGCAAGTGACACGGAGATACGATCTGTTCTCATGGCCTAACCCCGCGATACTACTTCCGAAGCTCTTCCTTTGTCAAGCTTGATCCTTTCCAGTTAAAAACGCTGGACAAACAAAATAATTTGTTTACTGCAAAAAAGCAAATTGTAAAAGCAATACTGGCTCATTGGTATTGTGTATGGATACCGCGTTGATGGGCGTTAGTTCGAATTCCTGAATGGTAGTCAGATATTTCGTTGAAGAAAAGTATCGAGAAAGAAACCAAGGTAAAGTAGTAGAGCATATTTACAACACTCAAGTTGAAAACCTACTGTCAGGGACCTATGGGTGTGTTTAGGCAATTGCTCTTAGAGCCAGTGTCTCCATTAGACTTAGGGTGTCCTTGATATTATATCGTCACTGAACATCAGGTAAGATTGTGGTCAAACCTTCAACCAATATAGTATAAGAAAAGGAAAATATCCGGAAAATAAGCTATCAATCTGATGGTAAATGAAAAAATGTATCAAACAAATTCCTTCTACAGTGACAAAATTATATTTTTGTCTTAAATATTTCAATTCCCAATCTCACGCGGTTTTAAGTAACAATTTCATCGAAGATGGTAAGACGCTAAACCAAATAAAAGCATTCAGATTGACGCACCTATTGCTCTTGCCGAATATATTCATAATTTATTTACAAGCAAATATACAGGTTTATTTATTTATACATATTATATTTATATTAAAAAATAATAATAAATGTATTATTGCTAATAATGAATAAAGATCAGTAGCAATAATGATAATAAAGTGAATTAATATACAATATATGTAAATATCAAGAACTCATGTTTAAGGACTCTAATCCACTACAACGAGGATGTAAGGTTATAAAAGAAACTTTATAACTATTGATAGAATTTAACTATTTATTTAGAGATACTACATTCAAACTGTTGGTATAGGCTATATTTTATTGCAATTTTTTAATACCAGCCTTTACGTGCAGCTTCGCTTGCATTAATATTGATTATGTCAAACAAATCTGATGAGACAATAAACAATAATATTAGTAAGGATAACAAATAACGCGTACGAAGTCGCTAATACTATATATGTTATCTTAAAGTTTGTTTTAATATATTAAGTAGTACATTCATGCATATCAGAAATTAATTGTGTGACATATAATTTTTCCTTATAAGCAACGGAAACTAAAGTGCACATATATAATTTAAAAAAAAAATACAAAGAAATAAATAAACCTGCATGTCGCCACTCATGATTTTTGTATTATGTGTACTTATTTGTGTTACATATATCCTTCCATTTTCTTTTTCGTGCCGATAATATTAAAATTCATATAAATATGTCTTGACCTTTATATGAATAATATATGCCTATATTATTTACCCTGCAATAAATTACACAGCGTTTACAGATTTATAAAAAGAAAACAATAAGTTGTAATTTGGAAAATATCATATTACAGTTTTCGTGCATTCACCATTATTTTTTGCATTAGTAAGAATACCTACATTTTGCGATATCCCGGTACACGATATCATTATATCGTTGCATCCACGTCGCACTGACAGACAAACAATCAACTTTCACGTTGTCAACCCACATCTGAGCTAACGTGACAACACCATCAACTGGCAGTTCATGCTACGACGCAAGGTAACAGCGATTGTTAACCAATTACTTAAAATGTAAGTACGAAATAGTATCGGACTTAGAATCCAAACACTTTTAATCGCCAAAAAATCGGCATTGCTGTTTAACGCGGCAATGCTGCTAGTATTTTGGGCTCACTGCCTAGCAACCTAAAATCAGTTTTTAATTAGCTTTTATCAATAAATGAATATTGAAAAATGAATACGTACTATTTAATTTATAAATCTCATGTGTGTTCATGTTTATCCCCACGGGAACTTAAAAATTATTCATAAGTAAAAATTGTTCATATATACGTATGCCTGAATAAAAATATGCAAAATGCACTAATTTTAACAGATATTCTTTCATACCAATATTCTCTAACAAAATTATCAAATCTCTCTTACACACACTGTCACTCAAATGATCAAAACTCATCTCATGTCAATCAAAAATAATGAAAGTAAATATTTATATATCTGAAGAGAAATAAATTCAAATTTAATAGCGCAAAATTAAATTACAAATTTGAATAGATTTCAGTGTGCACAAAACTAGCTCTACATACCAAAAACTTTTTAAAATTTATTTTCTGCACCTATCTTACTATTTTTCCTAGTTTCCTGACCTCATAGATAGTACAATATAATCCAAAAACAAGGACCTCCATCGGGACATTAGCAAGTCACTAAGGATTGTTGCTAACATGCCGGCCTACAATCCTTTCAGCCCCTGCATATGGCTGATCCTGAAATGCGACAAAAAGGATTACTATCAAGGTTTGATCACCATGCTACATATCACTCTATGTTTTCCGAATAAATATAAGTTAAAACAAAATATTTATGTTGTTCGGGACCAAATTTAGCCTCATACATGCTTTCAAAGTTTTAACTTTATAAAGAATTATCCGCTTTCGCTTGTAACGTGTTAATAAAAGCAAGCCAGCATGTCTTGTTTCTTTTCCTAGATTATAAAATGACGAACTGCCTGAGAATATAATTTAAGTGTATATAAATATATGGAACCAAGTAAGACAAGTAAAACTTGAGACAGATGCTTTCATTTTTTCGTTATCTTCCTAGATTTTTTTTCATTTACATTGTATATATATATATTTACAATGTTGTAGGACACGACAATGGCATGATGATGAATACCCATCATATCGGTACTCTTTCTCTAGTCGCACTCAGTGACCCGCCGGTGTCCACCCAAAGAAGAAGTGAGGTGAACCACGTCAGTGGATTACAAAATAATGTGTATAACAGAATACTTCCTACGTCATATTACATAACAATTTTACATAGCGATGATAGTTCACTTGATACTGTGTACGAACGCCGCGTCAAGAGGCATGAATTCGAATACAACTACTAAGAGCTTGAACTTTTGGTGAAGAAAAACATAGTGATGAAACCATAGCATGTTTGTAGGGCTTTTTCTAAGCCTCGTCTGGCTAGCTACCAACCTCAAGTAGAATATCTACCGCCTAATACTTTTAAGTGTATTGCGACAGTTGCAATTGAGAGCCAAAAGCAGTGGCAGTTCCACTAGGCTTAGTATGTCCACTATTTTTGGTCACTTAATATGAGATGCGATTAAATTATGCAACAGAAATAAAGCAAAAATGCATTAGAATCTGCCAAGAACAATATATAATACAAAATTATAACTTTTATTAAAAAATATCCATAAATCGTTTTTAAATTATTTTGACAGATAAAAAGTATTCTATATACTAATTCATGTAATTAATTATTACCATGACAAATTTCATGAAAATGTATTCAGGTCTTTTAGCATAATGCGTGTATAAGAGAACACACAACAAAAAAATGGTTCTTACTGACAATTAAGATCATCAAAATTATAATTTACGAAAATTATTTAATGCACAGAATTAGTTCAATGTTTTATTATATATATATATATATATACTCTAGATTTTACGTGCGGTTTCGTTCGTGTTAATAGTGGAATTTGTCAAACAAATCGGATGAAGCAAAAAAAAAGTTTCATTCAAAGTTTATCCCTCTCTTTACCCCACTTCCAATAAGTTTCTTGCGAAACAAAGTAGCCTATCACCGTCACCAGGTTCCCATTTGTCTCTAAACCAAAATTTATCATAATCAATTTAGGCGTGAAAGCGTAACAAACAAGCTTAATTGAGCATTTATAATATTAGTAAGGATAAGGGAAGATTTAGGATATACGGATATTTATATTACAATACAATATTATTCTAAAGAAACTGACAAATATTTTTGACGTCACACGTACTATACATGACAATGTAACATTGACCTCAAGAAGCTTGACCCTCGATCCTGACCCGCGACCTATCGACTCCCATTGGGACGTGTTAGTATAGCGTAATAATAAACCATGCAGTCAGATCACACGACATAAAAATATTTCATTATAAATTATTCATTTATACTGTACTAAGTGGTAGAACAAAGTTATATCTGGCTGTGTGACGCAAGTTTTTGTAGACCTATTGCATTTAGGAGTTAGCCAGAGTATCCAGCTACCTTGAGGCTTACAAGCCCGCTTGATAGCGACGACCTCTAATAGTTTATTTATTTCTGGGTGGCTGCCATTGTTTTTAGATTGTACTGTTTTTACCATCAGATGTAGCAGCATAGTCACTTTTCTATGCTACTTTTCTTTTTTTTTAATTACTGTACGACGCTTGGCCTTAGCCACACCTGATGGAAAGATGTAGCGCGTTCGTGCAGAAGTAACTGGTTAACTCTCCGTTTGAAGACCCCGATTATGTTATATATTTATAAAGTATAAAAATGGTGTGTACTTAAGACCAAGCGTCAAAAGTGAAACAACAGTATATCTCACTTACTTCCTTAGTCACCTCGAGCCGACTTTACCCGAACGCTTTCAAGGCACTCTCATAAGAACTTCACAAAGCGAGTATAGCAGTGAGGCGTTGGCTATATTTCTCTCGCTGCCTTAGTCGACTCGAGTTGACTTTACTCGATCGATCGTTACATAGTCGAGAGTAACGGCTCAATCTTATTCAATATCCATAAAATAAAGTGCTCACCGCGCCTAACCAAGTTTTACTTTATTTCTAGGTTTACTTCAAAAGATCCTTGTATATTTTTTACATTTAACGTTTGGTTCGACTACCTGATGTTAAGAAACGATGTGGCCCACCACAAGCAGGCTAAACCTAGTAGAGATACTGGCTCTCAAGTGCAACTATCGGAACACATCTATAGATATTTGGCAACAGATATTTAACACTTCTATGGTAGCCAGCCGGTCGAACATTATAAATCATATCAAATATAGAAATCCTATCCTAATAAACAATACTGTCATGCTATGGTTTTATCACAATATTTTCCACTACGAAAGCTCAGAATCATTTCAAGCATTCTAACTCACGGTAATCGAAGCTAATCATGAAGCATAATAAAAGTCATATGTATTTTTCTAATTTTTCTAGTATATGAGTCGAGCTTGTTTTTAGTACCTTTTCTACATTGCTAATAATAACATGGCAAGTAAAAGTTTTACTATCGCTTGAAAAATAAATGATTTTTGGAAGTTAGGCTGACTGCCCTAAATTTGTTGTTGTTAAACCGAAGATGCTTTTCAATTGTCAGATATCCAGATTGGGATGAAGTCGGAGTAACTTAGCTGACACTATATTATTAAGCTAGATACAATTAGGCAACGTTCACAACTGGAAGGCCTATTGTATTGTATGAGTAATATACATATTTGATATTATATAATATGCTTGTTCGCATACGAATGCGTTCACATATACTACAGTATTTATACAGCTTCAATTATAAGTTTTATACATCAGTCATATTTATTATTAATCTGTACCGAAAATTTGTATGTCTAATACAAACTTTACCACTTTTTGATATAATTACAGAGTTCATTTTTGTAATAACTTCTTTCTATCTTCTTTATATTTTTATATAATTCTTTATATCGATGAATATTAAATGCAAAATCTCAAACATATTTAATATAGAAACATTATTTTTGCCTCCTTTTCCCTGTACTCTCCTTATATTGATCTCCATATTTTTAAGGTTTGAATGTCAAGGGACTCTTCTTCAGCGATGTTAATATATACTATAACTTTTACATCTTCTCGAAGTTTCAAATTTCTAAATTGCACGCCTCATAATACGAAGCGTTTGAGGTTGTGCATAACTCTCAAAATTTCAATTTCGAGCAATTGTAGAGACTTAAATGCTCATTATTTTAAATCATTTGTGTTTTTACGGCAATTCCAATGTTTTATTATTCAGAGAAATACTCTTACTATCACACTAGATTTTAAATTAATTTATTTTATTATATACTAAAAAAATCTTCTTATTTTTTTTTGTGTAGACGACGAGATGTCTCAGTGTAAAGATGCATAACGATTATGCCAAAAAAACTTAATAAATTGGACCATTTCTTTTTTAATAGCTTCAGAATGACATCGGACTTTCTTTTTAATATCAATGCTTGCAAATCTATGACATTCAATTATAATTACGTATAAGGCGTGCACTTTGGGATTTTCCAAACTCTTAGGCCCCTACTTTTGGGTTGAGCGATGATCAATTAGTCAAGACATTGCCTTTAAATAGATACATATAAATTATAGAGATAGATTATCTTAAATGCGATCTTAGAACTTAGTAAATAGTGTAAGCAAATGAGTGTGTTTGTTATGTTTTCGCGCTTTAATACTAAATCGAACATCATGAAGTTTTCTATACACGTTTTCACGCAACAGAAAAATGTATAGAAACCTTTATATATCATGTAGAGAAAAGTTTTTAACCGAATGACAAAAATACCTTTAAAGCAATGATTATCCATTGTTAGCGTGTACGGACAACGCATCAAAGGACGTGACTTCGAATCCCTGCAATGAGCTTAAACTTTCGGTAAAGCTCAACGTCGTGATAAAAACATAGCATGATGGTAAGGCTTTTTTTAATGCTCAACTGGCTAGCTACCACCTTAAGTAGAAAATCGGAATGCCTATAGGTGTGTTCTGACGGTTGCAATTGAAGTCGCCGGATATAGGAAGTAATTGACCAAATTCTAAAACAGTAACTGCTTAAATGTTCTGCGTGTAATTCTGTGATTAGTTCTAAGATTCTTCACTTTTATATGAAAATTTCGGAATACTTCCCGATGAAATGTAATTATTATTTAATCATACCAGATTTTACGTGCGACCTCGGGCGTTTTAATATTGATTTTATTAAACAAATTGGACGACGCAATAAAAAGTTTCATATAAACTATGTCCCTCTCTTTATCCCACTTTCTAAAAGTTTTAGCAAGAAAAAGTAGCTTCTCTCTGTCTACAGAGTCCCATCGGTCACTGTACCAAAATTAATCATAATCGATTCAGCGGTCTAGGCGTGAAAGCGTAACAAACAAACAAACTCACTTTCGCATTCATAATATTAATATAGATTTATATGAATCAGATGTTAATGCAATTTATTGCGTTTAACACAGAAAAAAAATATATAAATATATATAAATATATATATATATATATATATTAGTAAAATACCGTTGACTATAACACTATTTTCTTAAATATTACACTATATTGGAAGCGACTATTTGGGTTGGAAGAGTTATGGATCTCGGTTGGCCCCTGCCCCTAGAATTGCGTCAGCCCATAGAATAATTATGCGGTGTGTTTTGATGTTCATTACCATTACCGTAGACGTTCAAGGTAATAATTATTACAAACAGAAATGACTATTACAGCAAAATATCTAAGTATATTTTCATTTTCCAACTCCACTTTGATGAATAACGTATTTTAGTACTGTATTATTTACACACATTTTATAAGGTTGCCGCGATCAAGCGAAATCATAAAGTCTCCAAAACTATGAATGAATATAAAGTTCGTTTGGAAATATAATTTAAATGTTATTCATATTCTAGTGTAAAAAAATGTACTGAATAATCCTCTGTGTAAGTATAATGAATACGCCTGTCTATGTATCCAGAGAAACGTAACTTTAAATTATTTACTATTATCTAGCTGTTTAAAGATAGATTTTCAACTAGGAAATTTAACTAACACAGCGGAAAGTAAAAAATGCCCGAAATAATGAAAAACTGTGTAGCACATTACAATCAAAGTAGTAATTTGTTTAAAAAGGACCACGATACAGACCAAAATTAATTGAAAATGTTAAATGAAGTAGGTATACGCAGTTTTTGTAAGCAAAATGCGTAAGGTTCAAAGACGCTATTACATACCGAAAGGTTATCGTAAAACCGCACGCAAAACCGCATCTGTCTATAAATTTAATATTTCCTTATTCTATCCCATCTGCGAAGCTGTTTACACAATAATATTACAATAATATTTGAATAATAAGCATTGTAACCACAAGGACTAGAATAACCGTTCACCTTCCGAAAAGTGCAAAAGTGGATTTTCGTTAAATTATACACATTTAGTTGAGTATTTAAAAGATTTTGAAAGGTTTAGATGAGACCAATAAACTTAGAACCTCTCTCAAGCTTAAGACGTATTAACAATCATTTTTAAATATGTTCCAACAAATGCATCTAAACAGTCAATCCTGAGGCTTGACTTCTTCGTCTTAGGTTAACTACAAATTATGATCAAATGCTAAAGCTATAAAGAAAAAAAGGCCAATTTTAATTATAAATCAACAAAAAGTGAAAATTCAGCGCATTTAATCACTTGCACACGATCACCTGTTAATATCGTCATGGACGTAAAATATATCAAATATTCTTAATTTGTACAAAAAGGTTGATTTAAATCTTTCATATTCTCAGAATAAAATTTTATAATATTTTTATTTTTTTCGATATTAATTACTTAATTGATATTGACCGAATTACCCTAAAGGAAGACAAACATTTTACATGTATGACTAAAGAGTCCCACATAAATTGCCGGTAGGCTTACTAAGGGCATCCATTTGAATACGATTTGCCCCATTCTTACAGCCGCGCTGCACAATGGGTACGGAGCCATTGCATGACCGGACGAGTGTTCTGGATCAGATAGCCAATACACAGATAGCCTTCTGCGGAGATTTATTGCATTGGTCGCTTCTTATTGAATTTTAATGGAAAATCTATTGTCCTCTAATATTGCCTTCTTTGTATTACAATTTTAGTATACCGTTGTATTTGTTTATTATTATATTAACTACTAGCAGTGTCTGCGACTTCATTCACCTTCACTACTCGTGTTTCTCTCCTTACCCAGCCAAATTTTTTTTTTCTTAAGGTTTCAGCGTTATGGCCATAATCTCACCTGATCTTAAGTGACGATACGGCCCAAGTTGGTAGACACGCTAAACCTGTGGAGGAACTGGCTCTCAAGTGCAGCTGCCGAAACACACTTATTGGTATTTGGCGGCATGTTTACAACTTGAGGGTGGTAGCTAGCCACACGAGCATTTGAAAAAGCCCTACCACCATGCTATGGTTTCCTTCACCGAAAGCTCAAGCTCATTGCAGGTGCTTGGATTCGAACTCACATCCCTTGACGCGAAGTCGTACACACTACCACTGAGCTATCATCGCTTCAAAAGTTCAGCAGTAGTCAACTAGCGCAGCTTTAGAGACGCATTGTAGTATAGAACTTACTGCAGTCCTAGACAGTATCCTCCTTTTTTAGTATAAACAGCTATAGTCATGGAATAAGGGATAATATAAAATAGAGCGGTGAGCGTAAACGTTCATTTTCAATTTGTAACAACATAATTTGCAACTGTTGTGGGAATGCTTAAAGGTCAAATGCTTCGTGAGACTTTTTAATCGGATTTGTTTTAGATCGACAATTTGCGCTATTAGCTATGACATTACAATCATAAATCAATGGCTAGTTTATTGAATGTCAGCACATGCTAATAATATAGGTGTATTGGTTTGAAGTACAATAAATTCTTACTGCGATAGGCAAATCCTTAGTTATAGGTTAAAATTGACGACTGCCTTCGGCTTATCGTAAAATATGTGTTATTGGTTTATTTTTCCTTTCCTTGTAATTTTTTTTTGTAATTAAATGTATGTTTTATTGTATATCTTTTAGTAATGAATCTTTTATTTCTAACCATCGTATTTTTATGACAAAAATATATTTATAATGGTTATAAAGGTAACAAATACATGTCGTATAAATATAAATAGGATGACTCTTTCACCGTCGGTAAAATGGAATGTTTGAGAAATAGAATTCTGTATTGTCTTATTCGCTTATGTGATAAGATTAAGAAAAATTGATAAATTAGGCTTACAGAAATGTATATTTCTAATAAGCTATTTTTTACTTTATATAGAGAAGTCAGAATAACCGGTGTGTCTGTGTACATCCGAAGCTATTGAGCGCGAGGACCATTAGCAAGTTGGCGAGCACGTTTCCATAGTAACCTCTCAGTGCAACGGCCAAGCGGATTCGGGCCGGAGAAGGCCACAGTCGTTATCGGTCAGCGGTGCGACCTTTCCGAGGATGCCTCGCCATCACGCCACCGCAACACCATGCATGCCACTCAGTTATTCAGCTGGGACCTCTAAAGGTAAACTTACATTGTTAAATACACTATGAACTATTACTTTTAGGAATATTCTATTGTAGTTTAATTTAAAAGTTTGCTGACTTTTATTTCTGTTTTACCGTGAAGTTATAGAACTATCTTCCTGTAATCCTTTTCCCTCCTTCCTATGATATTGGTTCTTTCTAAGGAAGCGTAAAAAGTACCTAAGCAGCATGACACCGGTGACTGGCAGTGAATTTTGGTTTATTCTCAGTCGCCACTGATTTAGATTATACTTACATACTGTACGTATTAACATTACATACTGTGCAGTGACTTTGCGTTGGTATGGTAATGTTGTTTTTATACAAATTATAAAAGGTAACATATTTCTCGCTTCACATTAGTTCCTTAGTACCTATACTTACTGCCTTAGTATAACTTGAAATACGTTAAACTGATTTAAATATTTATTTAATCACAGCTCTATTTTCTCGCCATGTTTTACTAGGTATATTCCTTTATATCTCATGTAACATAGAAATTACAAGAAAAATATACATTTAATACGTGCTTTGGCTTAAGTATTTCAAAGGTAGTCTCTTTAGCACTTATTAATAATAAAGTATAATTACTTGCGGTGACGCAAGATTAGATTAATTTAGTATAATCTAATTTTTCACATGATTTTGTCGTGGAAGCCTCTTTTGTTGACATTAGGAACTTCGCGCTTGACTCATCCTCTTCACCTACAACACCTTTGAACTTCAACCAAAGAGCGTACCGTCCACAAAAATCTGTTTAAGATGTCATTTATCCAATTAGCACAAATACAAAAAAATATTTGTTTGTAAAATACGTAGTAATATTTTAACCTAAGAAAATACCACGATAAGTCTAAAGTGACCAGCTATGAAGTCCATTTGCCAAATATCAATCATAAAAACCAGCTAATACCAGACACTTTGTTTTTGTATTTTCCGTAAATCAAATGTGACCGTAAAATCCAGGCTTAATGGTTTAGTATTGTTGAAAATAAATAAATTAAGTTAGGCGGAGCCGCGTGTTTGAGTTGTTTTCGGTCTGATATCTTTCCCAGAGTCATTTGAGCGGGTACATATAAAAAATTAAAGTACCGCACGTTCGTCTCCTTTACTTTAACGTAATACAATTTCGGCTTGTTAACGTGGCGCGCACTTAATTGTCATCTTAGTTATTTTGATATTAGAATACTGAGATCGAAAGTAGTGGTTTGTAGGCCTGTGTAGAGTGTAATAGTGACTGGATTATAGTTGTAAAGTGTCCCAGGAAAGTGAACTGACCAATTTAGTGTGTCGATTGGTGTCGGTAGTTCGAACCTCCCGGTTGAACCATTGCACACATAATCTACTGTGCCTACACTATTCGATAACGCCATTACGGTTTTGGAACGCTGTGGGTCAAAGTGAGAGAAATAGTGCTGTGATTCGTATGCACCAAGATCGAGGTGCCCGCGACCGGACAAGTAGTTATATATGCTTATGATATTTGACAATTTAGGGACACAATTTCTCACAAGACCATTGAATACTAAATTAAGCAAATTATTCTATTTGAGACCACGCAGGACCGAAATACTAGCTATTACTTTGCATGACAAATCAGCGTTTTCTAAAGTATCTAACGCAGCATTTTGGGTGCATTGCCTTGCGTCAATAAAATGATGCTTTTAGAATAATTGTTTATTTTGTTTATTTATTAAAAAGAAACTTTTATAGTTAAGAGGATTATTGTTATGGTGAGAAAAACCTGATAGATCATTGGTGTTTATCAGTCATATTTATACATATGGTAATTATATTCATCATACAAAAGACGAATGTCAGAACTCATGACCTTTCGGTTCAATAGTAGTGTTTACTACCACTAAGCCGAGTATACAATATATACGAGGTATAGTTTTGTAAAATACAAAAAATGTAAAAAATTTAACCTTAATACTAAGCATATACTCGTCTTCTAAAAGTATGTAAGTATATAAATGTTTAACTATATATTGTTAATTTGATGTTCATAGTTTTACCGTGGTTGCCTCCAAAGAAATTTAGCGTACATTATCACGTAACATCAAGTAAAGTTATACCTAAAACATTAAAACCATAAAGTGCAAAAAAATTCAAAGCAGTTATGAGGACTGCCAACAAAAGTGAAAACTTAAACTATAAACAAACAGTTGTTATTTTTGAATTTCCAAATTAATTTTTTGATCTTAATTTAAAACTTGTAAGTCCAACTGTTTAAACTGCAATAAGTTATATTAATAGGAATAAATATAGTGTTAGCGTTAACACGTCACGTGATCATGTCGATGACGACTTTACTTCTTATGAAATTTGATGAGGAATTTACTCCTTATCAAAGCCTTCCTATAGAAGTCTTCACTTCAAAAAGACAGAATAATAGCGCAGTTTTTTTACTAAGTTTCATATAGAAGAGAATAGCATCTTGAATATTCATAAACACAAAATATCCCACATGGTGATACATTATCCGGTTATTATACTAAGTGTTTGAGACACGAGTCGCGACGTCCTGCAGGACAATCGCACGTGGGCGCGAGGCCTCGCGTCGACTTGCTTCGGCCCGATTATGTACGCCCGACCAAATAGCATTACAATCGTGCTCTACTTCTTAATTATTTTGAAAAAAATTAACTTATTTGGCCCTATGTTATCCTTACTAATATTATAAATGTGAAAGTAAGTTTGTTTGTTTGTTACGCTTTCACGACTAGACCGCTGAATCAATTATGATGAATTTTGGTATAAAGATAGATGCGATCTTGGAGACGGTGATAGCCTACTTTTCTTACGCAAAACTTATAGAAAGTGGGGTAAAGAAAGGAAACTTTGTATGAAACTTTTTATTGCGTCATCCGATTTGTTTGACAAATTCAATATTAATGCGAGAGAAGCGACAGATAAAAACTTGTTTACAATAATAACTCAAAGTAAGATTTGTTAGTTACTATTCTAAGTAATACAGGTATAGCTGTGTATAAACTAGATGTCATGAAATAAGAGAAAGAAAAAAGAGAGACATGCCATTCATAACAGATATGGTAATTAGTATTAAACATAATAAAATGAGCCATGTTCATTTCTCGACTGATAGCTTTCGAACTTCAGGAGTCTACCTAAATATCCAAAACATCCGATGGTCGTGGTATAAACGTTTCAGGTACGAAATGTTATGTATTTTCATATCATTTTTTGTAATAAGAATTCTTCTGCCATCGCTGTAAATATCTAAGCTCGAAGAAAAGTAGATGGAGATTCCAAGTGCGCTTTACCGCTCACACCTTAACTTACCATAAAAAGCAAGACACGCACCTTTTTTATTTACACATGTTAAAAATCTGCCGCCAAATATCTATAAGTTTGTCCCGGTAGTTGCACTTGAGAGCCAGTCCCTGCACTAGGATTAGCGTGCCCACCATCTTGGGCCATATTGTCACTTAACGTGAGATTGTAGCCATAAAGTTTAACTATTAAAAGAAAGTGGAGCTACATTACGTTCATGAGTACACTCGAGCTCGCCATAGTCCGCACTATAATTGATACAGGCCGATGCTAAAAACCAATAGCAAGGCCCGAATGATATACGACCGGCTAATGCGCGTGTACGCGGACTTTATTAACATTTATTATGGTAATGATCAGCTTGAATAATGTTTCAATATGCGCACTATAAGTATTGTGAAGCGCTGAACTCTATGCACGGAACATTGTAATCATACACTATACAGCCGTTTTTTTTTAATTGATCTAACTAATTTTGTCCAATTTAACAGTTAATCAAATATCGTGTTAACTTTTAGCAAATCTCATTTTAGAATTTTCTTTATGTCATAAAATAAGTACTAAAAATTTATTCTACTTTTCTGAACGGAGACGCATCTAACTAATGAGATATATTAAAATGTGTTCAGCCGTTCTAGAGTTATACATAGCGGGTAGAACCCGACTTTGTTTTATATATATACGACTTTGTTTTATATAGACGTATCTTAGAAGACCTAGTAAATTTATAAAATTATATTTAATAGCTTCACTTTATTATTGAAAGCAAGCAAACAACTGATTTATAAGCGCATATTATTGTCATATTAAAAGTTACTAATTAATAATTAAAAAAAAATTTTGAGGAAACAAAATTGCTTAAAAATAAACTAAATAATATTTTCAATATTATTGTTCCAGTACCGATATGTCCAATCTTTGTAGTCTAAGAGCCAGACTGACTGCATTCTAAAATACATATTAAAACTAATTCACGTAGTTATAATGTCTGCTCGCAATGGGTTACTGATGGTTTGCCAAGTAGGCGACTAGTTTATTACCTAATGGATGTCAGATTTTCACAGATAATATAACAAAGGCTATTGATCATTTTTTAAATTTATATCTAACTAGCTGCACCTGCAACTTCGTTCACGTGGAACTAAAAATTAATCAATAACTTTTGCACAGTTTTGTAACCTTTTTCAATACAACATTACTCCTAATGGTGGTAGATTAATATCAAATAGTCTAAAGTCTTTCTCAATTATTGCACTATTATTGTTCCTAAGATTAGCGCATTCAAATAAACAATATTTTCCTCTTTATAATAGTAATATATATAAGTGAGCACTTAACCACAATCTCACCTAATGGTAAATAACGATGAGGCCTATGATGGAAAGCGCTTATTCAGGAAGTGTGACCTGTTCACTCTCTGTTTGGAGACTCCCAGATTGTAAAATATATTATTTGTATCTATGTTATTTTTATGTTGTAAAACTTAGGAATTCAATTTATTCAACCCATATTAAACGACCTGACTGAAGTCCAATCTCCATTTTCGCAAAGATAATAATACTAAATCACCTCGCTTTATAATAACAGGTTCGTCTAAATTCCAACATTAAATAATATTATGAGCATCGCTACACCTACCTAGATATACCGGAAAACAATCGTAATGGAATAATTTCTTGCTGGCCTTCCAAGGCTCTTTAAACCTAAGAATGAAGAAACTTAGCGATGGAAAGTGCAATAAGCATAATTACTTTTAGGAAAACTACTAAATAAAAATATTTTGTCGAATAATTACACATTGAGAATTCAAATCAACGAATGTTTTTTTTAATTCGAATTGAAATAACTTGAAATTTGAAATAACCCACGTTTATGCTCACTCTGTAAACATAATGGTTTTCACTTTTCCTTAATTGAAAGCCCTTAGACGCAGTAGTAGTAGGTCCTGCTATTAATCCAAGTAGCTGCATGTTTTTAACACGCTTATTTAAAATTACTTTATAGGCATATCGAACTGATGTCCACTGATAGCATGTACATGCTATCTTTGCATCAAATTTATGTGTACAGTGATACTTCAAACTTGTAATTTACATTAATACTTAGTTCTTACTTCCCAATAACCTGAGTTCACATTATTATTTAACATAATTCAATATTAATGAGCGTTTCATTCAAACACATTCCCAGCGGTTCGTAGATCGCTAAACAATGTAATATTATTTACAAAGCCAATTCGCCAATAAATTGCATCGAATAATTCAGTTACAATATAGGGTTGGCCGTGAATATGTTTATAATAATTATTGGTTACACAAACAGCGAAGAAATACTTGAATTGATTATCATCTGGAATTATGTAGGTCGTAGGATAAAAAAAAATCGTACGGTGAGCCATAGTAACTGTTAAAAAATGCTGAATTCCGAAAATAGCCGGGGTATATCCAACTACTGTGAGGTTTGCAGGACAGAATGATAATGAGCTTTACCGATACCTCAGTAGTCAACGTTGATTTTGGATTGGTATTTTTTTGGGATTGCGCCACAATCTCACCAAATATTAAACGATGACGTAGTGGTGGGCACGCCAAGTCCAGTAAAACGACTATATTTCAAATGCAACTGTACCACCGTATCTTTATATATTCGGCGAGATCATGTGGTAGTAGTAAACAGTATTGAACGTGGTAGTTAGCCAAGCGGGTATTAAAAATGTCCTACTACCATGCAGTATGGTTTCCTAACGATGTTATCCTTCACCGAAAGCTCAGACTCATTGTAGGCATTTTAACTTACGTACACGCTAAATCCGAACACGCTACCGCTTTACCATCAGGCAAAATACAGCCTCTTTACTGAGCTACATTTAGAATTTTAATACCTAAAACTTTGTTGAGTATCTTTCTCATTATAAGTACAAGGAATAGAACGGTCCATAATGTATAAAAATAAAACTCTTCCTACGTTTCATTTTTTTATATTAAATGTGCATTAGGACGTAAAGAGTTTTAAATTATTGGAAGTGCTACTTTTTACATGGCAATCGCGTGAAGGGTTGAAATAGTTTTTTTTTATTTGTATTAATTAGTGGATTAGCATTTGACTACAATCTCGCCTGATGTTGAGTGACGGTGTGTCACAAGAATATAACCCGCTTAGCCTCGTGATAGAACTGGCTCCTATTAGTACTTGGCAGAAAATTTTCAAATTGAATATGGTAGCTAATTAGATGAAAATAATTCAATGTCCTAACAAGATTCTATGGTTTCATCACAATATTTTCCTTCGACCTTTGCTAAAATTCATTGGAGCTTCGAACCCATGTTGATAGATGGGATTTCTGAAAAACATAATATAGTCAATACTCATTGCTTTATCAAGCTTCTTTATTAGTAGTATTTCGGTGTTAGAAATTCACCTCAACACGTGGTATGATTGACATTAGCACGCGCGCCATAGTCATAATAAAACATAATACAAGAATAAAAAAAGTCAGAACAACAAATAATAAAACAATTGAACTTGTTACCTCTTAGTTCAGATAGGAGCAAACTTAGAGGTTTTAGAGCGTAACTTTTCAATCAAGCCCGTATAGCCGGCAAGCAAGGTAAATTAGAGGGACGCCCGTCTTAGCCTAGAACTGTCCGAACAAGCGAAATTGTATAGAGTAGACTTGTAATTTAATTATTTTTTGTTAAACATTTAAACACATCGAAAGTCATACTTTTATTGTATTACGAAAAAGCAGCTGATGGTATTCACAGCTTAATACTAAAGCAAAATAAGTATTTCACTAACAAAAAAAGGAGTATCTGTAACAAGTTTCTTACCCTTGTCAAATGATCATGATACATTTGATATAATATTCTACAATTATCAGAAAGCCTAATTTATATCGCTGTATAGCTGTTATTTGTATCGCAGATAGCTTTATTTTGCTTGGATGCAAGAAATCGATATGAACTTAAATCCTACAAGAAGCTTGAGATTCGATGAAGAAGAATCTCGTGACGAATCTATGATAGAGTGATTTATTAATTTTTAAAGCTCTTGTAATTAACTACCATCCTTTAGTTGAAAAATGATAAAGTGCAACGTAAAGCGATAAATTTGAAAGCAGAGACTCGTTTCCTATTGCTATTTTCATTCATGGAAATTAAAACACTTTCTACGTTTTAAAATTACTGGAAATTTCAAAGATCCAAAACAAAATTCATACTTAACAAGCCTCGGTAAAACTAGCAGCAACTGAGAACGTAAGTCGAAAAACTTGCTCCCGTGTCTCGAAGAACGGTCTCTTAGGAGATAAGTGAATTTATTATCTCTTGCTCGTAGTGCGACCGCTTTTATACTCACTTTGTATTTACGCTTCACTTTAGTTTTCACCTTTGCGGACACTGCCCGCATGATTTATATTAATTTACATTAAACTTTAGTTTGTAATTTAATTTTAAGTACCAGAAATAAATATTATGCCATATTTTATCTCATCTACGGTAAAGAAGCATCACATTTAAGGTTACTTCGCAAACTACGCGAATACTTTTACTCAAATTTAAAAATGAATGATCTCACTTTTTTTTTTCAAATTGGTTAATAGTAATTATTAACCCAAAGAATAATTAACTAATATTTTATTGACGTTACTCTTCTTCAGATCCGTTGGAGGATAATTTAGTACGGTATCAGCCTTCACGATTCATTTAGCCATCATATATAAGCCTTGCTCGTCAAATTCCTTCGTCACGAATAATAAGATGTAGATATGTGTATCTATTAATGCATACATGTAGTAAATGAGTATGTATACCTTTTCCTATTTCTCTCGTGTAGGCGCAAGGCGAGTCCTAACAAAGCGATATATGCCATGGTGAAAAGACTCACCAGTTTGTAAAATTGAAATCAATACCGATAACCCAAGATGCACCGGGTAACTGGTTAGAGACCAGAAGCAGTGCAAAAGCAGTTCTTGGTTTGAATCACCGTAGGGATTTTAATTTGTATTGCCATTTCGCAAGTTTTAGTTAAGACCGCAAACCTCTTTCATAACCTCTCAGGAATAAGTAAGAGAGAGAACAAAATGTATTTTATACATGTTAAAAATACAAGGGAAGAATGATATTGGTAGGTATAAGTAGAATAACCGGTAGAAATATTATATACTTTGATAATAAACTAAAAATTACACTTAATCCAATGTAATGTCACTTGCGCCTGTACTCTAAGTTCCAATTAATACTCACACACATTTTTTACTTATATAAAAAAATAATTATTTATTCTCATGTTAACGTATCAAAGAACACATTCTCACGGATTCAGTACAAGCGTTACACGAGCGTGTTGAACCCCGAACAAGACTCGGTTTCCACACTTATCCTATTAAAATGAATTATTAAAGTACTGGACTCTGTAGACTATAATAATTAACTTATATATATAATTGAATATATATATAATTGAAAGTAGTATAATATAAACGGAATATATAAAGAAAGTATTAAGAATATATAATTTCGAAGATATATCAAAATTCCACTTTTTTGATGCACTTAATATCTTGCAAAATATCCACAAACTACAGCTTTACCAAGATTATAATAAACAGTAACTATATAATGTCAGCAAATTATACATTCTTTGATAATTAATATAAATTCGTGGTGTCCTTTACTATCGATATAGATTCAAAAATATTTAATTTTACATTTTTGTCTGTCTGTCTCTTTGTACGCATATAACTTTAAAAAAATAGGTACTAAAATTTTAGGGAACATTATTCTAGTCGTTATGGGCGAAAATCGAACCGACAGTAGGACTTACTGATACTGCACACGAGTATTGTTCACTGGTTTATGTATTAACTATTTTTTAATTTATCTATCAAATTATTTATCTAAAACCAGACTGTCATCTATACGTCTATAGTTGTGTACTCCTAAATACAATGTGATAATGTTCTACACCAATATATTTAAACATGTTAAATTTCAAAACATTTGCATCTAATTCCTACTTGGATAGGATTGCCTTGCAAGACGTAGGATAACAAACACTGAAGATTTTAAAAGAAAATTCCAGATTGTAATTAAAACATATTTCTTACCCATAATCAAAGCAACTATGAAAACATACGTATGCCTCGCAATTTTGTCTCTCTCCTATATAATAGAATTGGGTTCCACATAAACACTAATGGGTTGCAAGATATAGAATAACAAATACTGAAGATTTTGAAAGAAAATTCCACAATGTGATTAAAACATAGTTCTTACCCAGAATCAAAGGAATTTAAAGACGCGCGTATGCCTTGCAATTTTCTCTTTCTTCTACCTGATAGAATTGGGTTACACATAAACACTAATGTGTTGCAAGATATATAATAACCAAAACTGAAGATTCTGAAAGAAAAGTTCACAATGCGATTAAAATATATTTCTTACCAAGAATCGAAGAAACTATGAAGACATGCCTATGCCTCAATCGCCTCTTTCTTGTCAAAAAGGTCGCGATCACTATAAATACAGTAATAGCCTTTTACAGCAGCTATTTATCTTTGAGCATTTGTGTAACTGTATACAGCATGTGTTCATAAAGAGATTTAACAATTTTCATTTCTAAAAATTTAAAATGTTTTCTTACAATCAGGAAATCATTACAAAAGTAGCGAAAAAGTTGACCCGTAAACTATTCATTAATTAAACAAAATGACATTAATATGAGAATTCTGTTCAAAATCAGAAACAAGAATAGTCCCCGTGACAATAGAAAAATATTAAAAATATTTAGGAATAAAGACATAACTACGTCTATTCAACCTAAGAGAAACTTCTTATAACTGAAAGAAGCTACTTCCAGCGTCATCTAGTCAATACTAACATTCTTATTGCTGTATATGTATTATAAAAACATATTTACGCCTTTATTATTTACTAGATGTACCGGCGACTGCGTTCACGTGGAATTTAAATATTATTAAATCGTTTTTGCTCGCTTTCGTAACTTTTGTCATACAACTATACTTCTATTTATGCTAGCATAATTTTAAATAAATAGTCTAAAGCATTCCGCAATGATTGCTCTAATAACTATTTAAATAATTTATGAAATCTGTAAATAAGCACATTAGAATCCAAAAAGAAGGATCACTATGGAGACACCATATATTGTGGCCGTTGCAAATAAGAGCTAGTCCCTCCAGCAGACCTAGTATACTACTATTTTGTGATACATCATCACTTAAAAACAGCTGAGATGATAGCCAAAACTTAAACCTATAAACAGTAAAAAACAATTATTAGTCAATGTACCGCCCAAAAACCATATAAGTTCCTTACGTGGTTCATTACTTTCATAAAACTATTTAAATTCGCACATACCAATTTTTTATCACTTGCTTTAATTTAATGTAGGTTTGAAGACAAAATGCTACTTAAAAAATATAACGTAGAACAACTTAATGTTTTTTTTTTATTTATAGATTTTTTTATACGTGCATCGAGCCGGGACATTTTGAAGGGACGATAGCTTTATTGGTAGTGTGTATGGACACCGCGTCAATGGAAGTGAGTTAATAATACTCAGTGACATATCTATAAAAAAAAATTAAGGTATTTTACATTTTAGCATACTAAAATAACGCATACGTATCTAATGCTAAACACAATACACCAAAACAACAAAACAATTTTACAGTGACCGGCGGTCTATGTCCGATATCGCTATCACACTTGCCTCCAAGATTATTGGTAGCTGAGTATATACTTGCTGATTCCAAATCCTGACAAACAAATAGAAAGTTAATATGGCTGGTACATTATGGTGGGTATAAAGATCGTAAGTATATCAAACATCTAATATAATGTTTACTACCTTTTTTATGCTAATGGACAATAAACAGGCAGATGGCCCCCATCTAAGGGTAAATGGTTACCGTTGCCTATGGACAATCGCAACACTAGAGGTATTACAGACCTTCACTGGAAAGGGCTGATTCTCGTTCAGTATGCCGAACCATTATTTTGCGGAAATCTAAACCCGAGGGTGGCCATTAACCAGACCAGCAATAGACCTTACCATGAAGCTAATTGTAATTAAGAGTATTATAATATAAAATAATCATATTCAGTCAAACAAATTAAGTACCGTTGTCCAGTACAGGCTGCACTTAATACTAAGCAAACATATTTTAATATAATAGGAAAACAGTAAGTCACCGAGTTCCATTTAACAAGTATTTACACGAAAATAAACCCGCTACACAATAAACGCATCAACAAGGAGCGAAGTTATAAGCAAATATTTTGCGAGACCCGAGCGCACCCGAATTCCAAAATCTTATTGAGTGAGCAAAAATAAATTTTTCAAACGAGTTAATGCACTTTTAGTGCAAACTCCGAATACAGTAGGTATTGGAATAGTTTTTATTTATATTTACATGTTCTATAATAAGGAACCAAAGACAGAGCTTCTGTCACAGAAACCATTTTGGTTTTTGGTGGTGTTTTTTTTTTTTTGTTGAACTGATTATCGTTGCCTAAACAAGTTTTCAGAATATATTTAGTTATGTTTTAATAATTTATTTTTCTAGATATAAAAAAAGATTAGCTATTAAAAATATTACTTTATTATAATTAATTGTATCGACTACAAAAAATTGTGTAAGTTTTTAATAGAAATATATAGCACTAGCTTTTACATGCGGCTTTGCTCGTGTAAATATTGATTTTGTCGAACAAATTGGATGCCTCAATAAGACAATAATCTTTTCGCGAGAAAAAGTAGCGTATCACCGTCTCCGGGTTTCCGTCTATAGCTATACCAAAATTCATCATAATCGATTCAGCTGTTTAGACATGAAAGCGTAACAAACAACTCACTTTCGGATTTATAATATTAGTAAAGAAAAGGATTACTATTAAAGATAAAAGATTCGTTTATATATTTTTCGGTGTATCTCAGATGATTTAAATTTAATATGAATACCTTAATTATATCGTAAACGTACCAACTATCAATAATAATGTCTGTAAACAGTTAGAGAGCCTCCCTAGCACAATATGAAGACGGTACAATAAAAGGTATGTTTTTGTATGCATGCATTATATAAAATTTATTTCTGATATATTTACAATAATTTTCAATTTCAATATATTTTATTGTAAGGTGTATACGTTTATAGATAAATGATTAAAATTGATAGGCTATCTTTAGTATCTTCTATTTACTTATAGACAAATTATAAAGTAAAGCTGTCAAAGCCCTTAAGGCTAAAAGACTAAATCAATTCGAAAAAAATAGACAAATTGCTATCTTTTTAGTATTACTTATTAATATGGTAAAATATTATTATTATATAATGTATTAAATCATCGAAATAAAACTATTTTAAACGGATTTTATCGCGGTTATTTATTAATTTTGATCCCTGAACAGTTGTAACATGAACTTTTCTGGACAACCTACACCTCAGTCCGCCTCGTGACCACGAAGGTTGAAAAGCTTTCGAAACGTCGGGATCAAAATTAATAAATAGCCGCGTTAAAATCCGTTTGAATTAATTTTATTTCGATGAATAAATTAATAGTTCGCGTAAAAATAAGAAATCATTGTATTAAATCATGTTTATTTAAAATTGAATGAGTTATTTCAAAAGTTTCATATATAAATACATATAAAATAAACTATAAAAATGTTATATGTAATATTTTGGTTTTACTCTGTAACATTGATTATGGGGATAGTGTTTTATGAAATATATTATTTATAACATATCATTATTTATTGAATAATATTCGCGCAAACATAAGAAATCATTACATATCATTGTTTCTTATAACTTTGTGTAAAATCAGTAAAATTCAACAAAATGAAATTTCAATAAATTGACATAACGAATTTGTATATACATATTAAATTTTTAAGAAGACAACTATAGATTTTAATCGCAGTGATATTATTTAGTTACATTTGAAGATTGCAATTGTATCAACATAGGAAACAGCCTGTATATATAAGTGCACTTCAGACCAGCTACCGCGCGGTCATCTGGCAGAGAGCCAAGCAAAAAATGCCGTACGCAAATACCCCGTCGGTCTGTCCGTCCATAACTACCGTCCGACGGTCATCGCGCCGCTTCACGCCGGGCAACAAACCCGACAGTATTCGCATTACTCATTGCTATGCACTCATGTGTATAAATCTCAGTATATATATCACTTTCTCAATTTATTTTCATTAGTTAATTTTGGCGGCGTTTTTTCAAGTGTTTTTCCACATAAGAGTATATACAACTTCACTTGATTCTGTAATATATACTGCGTTTGGAATTTTTCTCTTAAAAATAATTTAAAGGTTTTATCAATATCAAACCTTTTGCTTGACTGCACAATTGGTCTAGTGGTTTAGGCGGCCTTTTTACTGCTAGCATATGTTATAGGTTCAAGTCCCGCACAGGACAAATATTTGTGGGATCCCCAAATAATACATAAAAAATTAATACATTAATAAAAAAAGGCATTTGTAATTTCTTATTTACACTTTTACACTTTTTTTTTACACTACATTTATTTAAACATAGTTTAAATATTTTTAATGTGTTTTATATTTGTTTTCAGGGTTGAAATAATGCTTATAATACGATAAATGAGTTTAAATAAAAAGGCACGGTTAAAATTTACTTCCGCATTTTTATTTAAACGTCATTTAGAACGTCAGTTTATTAAAATAACTCATGATATACCGGCAAATAAAATTTACAGTCTATGTTTAAATTTAAAAAATACACTTTATATGTTTAATCCAAAAAAACCGAATCTTTTAAAATTGCAGTTAATTACATGTATAGTAAGAAAACGAACGATACTAGCATTTTTGTAGTTATATCCTCAATAGTTTTTGCGTGCGGCTTCGGTAGCGTTAATACAGATTTTGTAAACAATTCTTCTTATGGCGCAATCAAAAGTTTCATACAAAATTTATGCCCCCCATTACCCCGCTCCCAATAAGTTTTTCGTGAGAAAAAGTAGCCTATCTCCGTCTCCTGGGTCCCATCTATCTCTGTATCAAAATCTATCACAATTGATTCTGCGGTTTAGGCATGAAAGCGTAACAAACAAACAAACTCACTTTTGCATCTATATATATTAAAGTGAATCGCCGAAATGTTATGTACGCGCATAACTTTCGAACGACTGTACTAAATTGAATAATTCTTTTTTTATTGGGTTCGTTGTAGTCAGAACAAGGTTTTTATATAAAAAAAAGAACAGATTTTTTTTAAATCTCATAATATGAAAAGTAATGAAGCAATGATAGCTCAGTTTAAAGCGATGATAGCTCAGTGGCAATGTATACGACTTCATGTCAAGGAACGTGAGTACAAATTCACCTACAATGAGCTTGAGCTTTCGGTGAAGGAAAACACCGCAAAGAAACCATAGCATTGTAGAAGGGCTTTTTCTAATGCAAGTTGAAAATCTGCTGTCAAATACCAATGAGTGTGTTTCGGCAGTTGCACTCGAGAGCCAGTTCCTCCACAGGTTTAGCGTGTCTACTAACTTACATATAGCGTATCGTCACTTAACATCAGAAGAGATTATGGCCATAACGCTTAACCATAAGTATAAAAAAAAAAATTAAAGACATTTAATTTATTGGAGTTATACACAAGTTTCATTTAATATCCAAAAGAAATGAAAAAATTAATCGATATTAGATCGATCGATATCTATTGATCTTAACGAATTGAAGTTGGCACAATAATTACAATTGATTATAACTAATCAAAACGTAAATACAAATCGGTCAAATCGTTTCTGAGTTTTAGCGAGAATAAAGGACAACGTTTTTAGGTAATACGAAGATCACCGGGTCTGCTAGTTTATAATATGAGTATGATATAAAAGCGACTCATTGACTCGTTACCAGATTTCTAATGTTAGATAATATTGTAACCAAAATATAAATTTCAAATTTACTCTGCATATTTCTTTTTAAAACGTAGACAAACATATCTTACGATAAGGAGCGGTTAATAGGTAAACGCGAACGAAGTTGAGGGCACCAGCTAGTATACTATATTACGGAGATGTAATATGTTTGTAAAACACAACCGTTAGAATGATACAGCAAATGACGAAACATCCATCGCGGCTACTATTCATCGATTATTACGCATAATACGTAATATTTTCAATATAATAAAGTAAAACGGTCAATACGGGTGCGAATGACAAAGGCGACGATGATTTTGCATAATTTTATTGATCCAAATATGCGTAGATCATTGATCATTCGGTCAATAGTATGTATTAAACTTGTCACTATTAGCTAGTGATGCAGTTAAGGGTTTTATAATAAAACATCGGTATCGATAATTTATTTCATTAATTTTTAGATGATGAAAGCTCCTTCTACAAATTCGATATGATCATGATTATTTCATTGTCGTGTATAACACCAAGCTCCTCGCTTTTGATACAACGTCATGTCATTTTCGGCATGAACACTTTCAGTAGTACATAACATTTCTGTTAACCTCTCTACCAACTGCGTAGAAGGATGGAGAAAAATAGGCGACTGAAAATTTAGACAACCAAACATACAATCCCCGTTGTTTATTTTTGGTATTCATATTAGAATAAAGATTATAAATTATGGTAATATGTATTCCAGAAAATTTAAGTAAAAGCAGGTAAAAATTATAACAAACATTGATTCAGTGTAATTTAACATTCGATATTATTATATGAGTGTTCAAATTAAATACATTTAGTTCATTAGACATTAAAAATTATTCATATTTTTTACTACAATAAATAAAGTTTACTACTAACAAAATTGATAATAGTATTGTTCAATTATTATACTACAGTATAATAAACGTTTATACCTAGTTCTTACCAGTTTTTTTAGAAATCTTTGAAAGTCTGTTATTAGTAGTACGTAATAAATTATTGTAGTGTCAATAAAAATAGAGCGTTTTTTTTTTAAATTACTTTTGTACAATAAATTGTAATTGTATAATTCTGAATTTAGTGTGTGAAAATATAAATTATTTTTGTTTTTATATACTGTGATACGATCTATAAATAATTGAAAACAGTATTATTTAAAATTGTCGATAGTTTAATATGTAAAATCACTATATTAGTGTTGTGCAAATCTCTAAAATTGACCGATGGAGCGTGCCAAATGCCATGATCAATCACGGTATTCATGTTGCATTGTGTGTCTTTCCGATCATCAAAACCAGGTGCAAATCTTCTTGTTAACTTTGTTCTTGTAGTTAAGCATTTTTGTAAAGATAAATATTTTGAAGATATCGTATATATCTATAGTAAATATACCTTTCGTATTTGCATGGTGGTAGGGCTTTTCTAATGCTCGCTTGGCTAGCTACCACCCTCAAGTTTAAAATCTGCCGCCAAACACCTATATATATGTTCCAACAGTTGCGCTTGAGAGTCAGTCCCTACACTGGGTTTAGCATCTTGGACCATATAATCACTTAACATGAGGTGAGATTGTGACAATAACGCTAAATTTATAAACTAAAAAAGGGCTATTTAATGTTTGGTAGTAGTACCCAATCGCACAAGCGAACGACAATGCGTCGATTAGGCAAAATTAGGCCACTGTAGACGACTCCATTCATAAGAACGCTCAGTAATCTTATATCCACCATGACTGAAAATCCTTCATGTACCTTATCAATACTAGGAAACATTATATTTTTATGATAAATAATAACCAATGAAGTACCTACCTCTCAGCTGCTGTTATTGACAGTTGAGAATAGATTTTGATCTTGTGGCCAGATGTTAAAATTGACCCTACAGTGATGCTATGACTTCATTACATTGTTAAGCGATAACTCGTGTAAAATTGTCCGTAGTTACCACTAAGCTATCAATAAGCATTAGTACCTACTACCTTCAAAATGTAATATATACCTGACCTGTCCATCAAACATGTTAATAACTGACAAGCCTCATGGAGTGTTACGAATAACACCTTATTTTACACTTAAAGTCGTGATTTAATTATCATACAGGACAAATTTGTAAAATGATCATAATTACATATTGGTATTAGAAAGTTTATATATTTAATAGTTATGTTCAATAAATATAGATAAAGAACAGCTGAATTTATAATTTCATAGTTAATATATATATTTGAATTTATTTTGGCATCGTTTTCAGATAATTTGACTACACTCATTTATTCTGTAAATTGTTTCACGACAGACTATATATTTAACATCGACAGTATCAATGTAAACTATGAAAGTTTTATGTAAGTTAAATTCTTATTACAAGTATAAAATATATATATATATTTCCTCTTGATACAGACTTTAATATTATGCCCAATATCACACTTCGCGGAGTATTTTTAAATTTCGATTCAAAGTTTTAGCTTCACATACTGTCATATAGAGGATCTGTGGAGATATCTGTGGAGGAACTGGCTCTTTTTTTAATTTAATTAAATTGTAATAACACTTAAAAAAAAGTTCTCAAAATAAATAAGCAAAAGAGAAAACAAATACCACAGAAAGTTATCGTTATTTAAGTTTTCGAATCAATTTGGCAAACATTCTACCCTTGTACCTTCACACATTGTTTGACTAAACTTTTCACATGACCCGAATCTCGACTAACACCTACGAAACCCCTGTTTATGTCCAATAAAAATCACTGATACGTCCGGTCAGGATATCGAGAATTTTCCCACCCTCAAAAATTTCTAAACACAAAAACTTTTGTTCAATTCCTTAACTATAAATATAACCTTTATTGCTATAGTAAAACGGAATAGTCCAAAAGCAAATTTAAAATTGTGTTATAAATCTCCCTTACAACGAATTTGCCCCATATGTTGAAAACAAGTGAACTGGCTTCTTAACACGCTGGACACCCTAAATTGAGGGTATCTGGAAGGGTGGAAAATTGTTTGGTTTATTGGAATTTCCTATGGGATGTATTTCACACAATCGACGGAGATTTGGGGTGGATTTACAAAATGAACTAACCGAACGTTTTGCTTTATTTGTAATGGAAAAAATGTATAAAACCGGAAACAAATTAGGGTAATATCTACAAAATCTTTTTTGTTTTTAACTATTTAATTGCTTAATTAATTTACTCCGATAAAAACTTTAATAATAAAATATCTGAAAATTACCTAGATTATTTAGTACTCATACTAGTGTTAGTTTGACGTAAAACCTAATAATAGAGCAGGAAGATTATGTGAGACTCCTCCACAATAAGACTGCTCGGTATTCATCATATTTGATTCGACGACGCGCATGCTCCGAGTCGCCTTGGTGGTTAACTCAGTCAGAGTTCTTTCTCGGCTTATTTTCTAGGCGGTCAAACCAGACCAGTGAATATACTGACCGTTTAATCTAATACGTCCAAATAATTGCCAAAAGTCCACGTTCAGGATCAGGAAGTCTACCTGCAGCAATCAAATGGAGTAGTACCATATGATTGTGTAGAGACAATAGATGAGGTTGACATGACAGTAACAATTCAATCTAATATTTTTGTTTTCTCGATGGTGTTTTACTTCTTATTTGAATTATACCAGCGTTACCGTTAAAATGCCGTCATTTCACAGTTCTCTGTAAAAAATAAATACACTTAATTATGCAACTGCCTAAACATATTGAACCTTATCGATATTAATATTATAAAGCGGAAAAGTTTGTTTGAACAAGCTATTCTTAAAAACTACCAGTCGGATGTTAAAAAATATTTTTGTATTTACTAGAGAAGTCAGTGATAAAGGCTTTAGGCTTTTAATAATACGCTACTGCCAAAAGGAACAAACCTAAATTGAAAAAAGGTACGGAAACGGGTGATAGTTATTAAATAATTTTTAATTCCATACGAATCGCGGGCACTGCTAATCAATAATAATACATTGTTAAAAAACTATATATCTGACAATAATGGTTGATTTATTGCTAGTGGGCTAATTTACTATATTTTTGAACGTTCTCGTACATTATAATATAGAAATTGAATGCGGGTCTAAACCGCGACTTTTTTTTTAAATAATGACTCTACGTTTCGGTCTGGTCGTACACAAGTTGTAGTCACGAGCAGTCTGAAGTGTTGCGGTGTCTTTGTTAGGGGGGTAGTTTCTAGTAACCACCCTCATTTGCTCATCGTCATTAATGATGTTCCGGCACACTACACTCACTACAACTGACGATACATGCATCGATTGCATCCGAGGTTTGAGTCGTCCTATCACTGGATTTCGTGCGATAGATAATTTTAACGTCGAGCATTTATTAAAAAGTAACTCGCGTTTTATACCGCATTCAACTTCTATATTACAATTTAATATAGTGGTTATATTACTATATTAAGGCACTACAGCTTGGTAACAACCAATCGAGATTTATTCATACCATTTTCACATAGAGCCCCTTCGAGATACCGGAAGTCACTCAATTGGGCGGAAAGGCGGCTTGACCGCGGAGGTCGAGTGACCCTTCCCTTGCGCCTTTCAATCATAAGGCTTTTTATGAGAGCGCCTTATTCAAGAGTTCCCTTTGAAGAAAATACGTTTAGTGAACCGATATTGTACACCTTAAATTAGCAGTTTTATTTTGATACTTGCAAAATTCCTTACAATCGGTTCAAAGAAATTTAGAAACCATTCAGTTTTTATTTTTTAACTGGCTGACCCTGTGAATTTCGTATCACCTAAAATCGATGTTATTTATTCTCTCTAAAACTAAAAAACGGTTTGACCTATTGGTATTTTTTAGCTGTAAACAATTATGAATAAAACATTAACAAAAAAATCTGTTCGTTTTTTTTTATTCAAACCTTTCCTGGCAATAACGAACACAATATAAAAAGAATGATTCAATTTCGGCGATTAATTTTTATACACATAGATTCGTATCAATTACTTTATATAAAAGTTATGAAGAATGAAATATAATATTTTTTGTATTATGCCATCTGCCTATATAGGCAATTTCATAAATGTTTTTTATTTTATTTTGTATGTCCAACATGTGAGTGCTTGACCACAATCTCACCTGATAGTAAGTGCCGATGTAGCCTATGATGGAACGCGCTTACTGAGCAATTGCCTGTTCGCTCTCAGTTTGAAATCTCCGAGATTGTAAGAAATAGGATAGACAGGCGCCGGTAGTGAATTCCACTCCCTTGCAGTACGCATTACAAATGCGAACTGCTGCAAATCTGCAGCAGCAGATGCTGTAAAACGGATGATAGTGACCAGACTGGAAACCGTTATTTGTACTTCAGACTACACATTGAATTTAGATTACTCAATTTTTTTTAATAGTTAAGGTTTAACGTTAAGGCTATGCCTAATGCAGGGGCTGGCTCACAAGTGCAACTGCCGGAGCACACCTAAAGGTATTAGGAGGCAGATTTTTTACGATTACCATCATGCTATAGTTTCCTCACGATGTATTCCTTCAACAAAAGTTCAAGGTTATTGTAGGTGAATTCGAACTGACGTCTCTTGACGCGGTGTCCGTACACATTACCAACTGAGCTATCATCGCTTCATTGAGCTATGAAAGGTTAAAATGGCAATTATACAGAATATGTTGCGAATTCAAACCATTATTGTACATGCTAATATAATTTTGTTGCTTGTCCATGAGGTTCTATTTACTTATTGTTAGAGTTATAGAAAAGGAGGAGGTTCAACTAGAAAAGTGCTATTCGCAAGGGACAAAGAACAATCTTTCAGTTCCAAGCTAACAAAATCACGAGCATGGGCAAGAACAGCGATATGATAACAGCGACTGATAGCAAGCAGAATATAATCTCAAAACAACCGTAACCATTTACACTCCTTACGAAATAAAATAAAACTTTCATATCAAAAAATATATTTTTTATTATGTCAAAGGGGTAAACGAACAAGCGTCTCACCTGACGGTAAGTGATCAGCGCTGGCCATGAGCACCCACAACTCTAGAAGAATCGTAGGTCGGTTACCAACATTTTAAGGTAAGAGTATGTTCTCTAAATACAAATATGTAAATATATTTAAAATATAAAAAATAATTTATTGCTGTAGTAAATTTAATATACTTTAATTAACAACAGCAAACAAACATCACTCTCAATTTCAACACAACAGATGACGGTATTAAATTTAAAAAATGTAGCATTTGAAGACAAAATCACTAAAACCCGACAATTTATCATCTTAAACCATAACTACTTTTGCGACAGTCTGCAGCAACAAGAGAATGGTAATGAAGAAAAACACGTTCGGAGGTATCAACTTGGTGCATTTGTTTGCAGTGAGCAAGTGAGGTGAAATTATCGGCAGCATAAAAGACTGGTTGTTGCAGCGGTTTAGCTGAAAAAAAAAACATATGGATACCTCAATGTAGTGGAAGCACATTCATCATTGAATAATGGTAATTACTTCTACTCAGAATTCTGCTACTTACAGTAATTTCTAAATTATATTTACAAGGAAATTCATTTTAACATAAAGTAATATATAATTTGCAGGACGTTAGGTCACGGCAATTAACAACTATTTATATTTGTCATCCTTCATCGTAATCAGCAAGTGTATATCTAACTATAGAGAAGATTTCACATCGATTACGTTGGAAGCAAAATACGGTACTGCTCTTGGTAATCGGGGTTGCTTTAGAATTCTACGTTGCTGAGTGTCAATACTTGAAAATGGTAATACAACAACAAAGGTACAAAGATCAATTTACAATAAAACTTAAAACCAATAACAATTCAGATGAAAAATGTGAAATAAAAGCCCTTAATACATATAATCACGTTTCAACATTAGTTACTTAAGAGTAAATAAATAAATCTATTTATTGAGACCGTTACTTCCAGAATGTGACCAAGAGATGAAAGAAAATAAATTCACTTGGTCGCCCACAAAATAAATTATATTATCAAATACCACTTTATTATATCTAGTCATATATTTACCTCGCAACATGTGGTGTCTGGTGATCCGAGGCAAGCAGACCTACAGCCTCGTGTCACAGATTCGTATACATTTCCCTTTGATACAACCGATGTAAAACATTTATCTTCCAAACTGTGACATGTTACAGTATGCACTCTGAAATATGAATAAAAGTAACAAAAAATAATAATAAGGCATAAAATAAACCACAAGGTAATTAGCCTAAAATTAACTGTAAGCAGCCTCTAAAATTACCTTAAAATATTAGTCAACCAAGTTCTTATAATGCAAAGATTTTAAATATTATAAAAAATATGTTCGTTAATATTGATTTTGTCAAACAAATCGGATGACGCTACAAAAAGTTTCATACAAAGTTATCCCTCTCTTTAAAACTTCCAATAAGTGTTTCGCAAGAAAGAGTATCCATCACCGTCTCCAAGTACCCATATATCTCTGTACCAAAATTCACCATTATCGATTCAGTGGTTTAGGCGTGAAAGCGTAGCAAACAAACAAATAAACTTACTTACCCATTTATAGTATTAGTAAAGATAACAACCACAAAGGACTTCCAGAATATGAATTCAAAAATACGACACTCATATCGGTAGCAGCAAAACTTAAAGGTTAAAATTAAATAGGCCATTAACAATAATTCTAAAGTAGTTAGTGCAGTATTAAATTTAAAAGGCATTAAACACAAAACGTAACTATTTTCTAAAAAAGGCTACAATTTATTTACTTCTATGAACACACGTTCATCTACTTTTTTACACAATATGTACTTTAGATGTATACCTATATTTTGTAGGGTCTAAGCAAGCTCTGAGCGGTGTTTCGGACTTGAAAGCGCAGACGTAGCATTCCAGAGGGTATTTCTTACTTGTCCTTGTTACTTGCGGCATTCCTTTGGGTGTGACTGTAATCGCCGGTGCTCTCCGTCCCCCGATGTTATCACTTTTATCCGGCTGGTCTTCATCTTCTTCGTCGTCTTCCTCATCCTCATCTTCGTTCGATTCATCGTTTCGTCTTTTAACATGAGAATTTTTATGCTATTTTAACACGATTAACGATTTATATAAATTTAAACAATACTAAACGATGGTATATTTCTTTGCGTAATATTTTTAAGTTAATGATGGATAATGCTCCGATTTTTTTTTGCTGTATTTAGTCTATTTAATTAATTTATTTTTTTATCTTTCATTATAATTACAACCAATGCAAAGTGTTAAGGCATTTTCAATGTCTGTCAGTGTAGGTAACTCTTTCAAGTCGGAGATCTTACACTGAACACCTATTGGTGTGTTATGATAGTTGCATATTTGAGTTATTATACCAACTAATACTTCCACTAACTGCAACTGCCGGAACACACCTATAGGTATTTGACGGAACATTATCAAATTGAGGATGATAACTAGCATCCTAGAAAAGCTCTACCACCATGCTATGGTTTCATCACAATGTTTTTCCATACTGAAAGCTCAGGCTCATTACAGGGATTCAAACTCACTCGGAGTCCGAATGCACTATGAACTGAACCATCATCGCTTTAAGAAATATCTACGTATATATCTAACTATCTTCATACAAGATAAAAATGACACTAAATGCTCTAATACATTCATGGTTCCAATGATGAATTTTACATAAAAGATGACAATTGATTACAAAAAACGAACTCATCATCATCTTCGTCATCTATTTTGGATCCAGCCCTTACTGGCAGAAGTAGCATTACGGCCAACACAAGGCAATACCTCCACTGTACCATTTCCTAAATCTTCAAACAACCGAAATTCTTTCTACGAAAGTATCCTACGCACGTTTGCACTGATAATTTGTCATGTTAGTACCGATATGTGTTTTTCTGTTAAAATTTAAAATCCGATTGATCTAATAATATAATGTCTGACAGCGGTTATCAGTCATATTTTCGTTTTTAGAATTATGTCTTTGTTTTTATGACAGAAGTTTAAGTACTTACTTCTTTATTTCTGGGACTTTTTGCTTGCCTTCACATACGTAAATTATTATCCTACTTAACTCCTATATTTAATATAATACTTACATATTTAAACATACATAATCATGTTTAACTGTTAATATCGTTTAAATTAAAAAAATATCTAAGAAAAAAAAGTATTTCTTTATACAACCAACTAACATACATACTAGACATAATAATGTCGGCATAAGTAAATGCAGAGTCATCTATTAGAACATAATCAAACTTGCTACTCAGTTATAGGTGGCGCTTTACGCAATTTATTTTACGAAATTGTTTTCAACAGCAGAAAAATGAGAAAATTCTACCTTTTAATTATTATAATAAATGTAATATACTATTCATAATATAAATTTAATATCCGAATGCATATTTTTTTAAGACAAAATAATTATTAGAAATCACTTTCTAATACACCTAAAAACTTATAAGAATTTTATTGTATGTGGTTGGATTCGAACTCACGTCCCTTGACACAAAGTCGTACACACTACCACTGAGCTATCATCGCTTCAAGATCACTTCATCATTACATTTTACCTTGGCTTATACCCTCAAGCACCTGTAGTTTGACTACGTAAAGTTTGTTGAAACGAAATCATATTAAAAAGTGTTGTTCAAACAAAAATCCGCCAATGAATGTATATAAACGTTGTAAAACAATAAAGGAAATTTAATTGTTTCCATGGTTTACAACTTTCACAGTATATAATAATGCCGTTTCTTTTAATTACCTACAATATAAAAAAAAAATTATTATACACTGATGGGCACTTATATAATCGTTTACATTTACAACAAGCCTCTTATCCTAAAATCTACCCTAAATTACGACTTTAGGTATAAAGTTGATAATGAATTCGAAAGCACTCCATCAACCCTGGTAGAAGATACAGAATCGATAAATTTTTAGTCAGTAAAAAACTGGTTTAGCTTATCCTTTTGCTTCTCTGTGGAAAGTTGGTATCCTATGTAAGACCTTCTAAAAAAAAGTATCTGGTTGAAACTAATATCAGTTAAGAAATATGGTCTCATAACATTGTAAAAATGTTACATGTCTATATCAATGCAGTAAAAAGATACGACACTATACTTTTTTTAGTAACGCGATAAAAAAATACTTTTATGTAAATTTTGTCCCAATATACCAGGCGGACCCACCTGTTTATAAGGACTGTCAAATATTCAATAAAAAGACTTCTCGTGCTGAGTGTCTTTCGCCCATAATGTCTGGTGAATCTGTAAAAGCCCCGAGGCTAGCAGGGATAGTACTTTTCAGAAAATAAAGTGTGAAAAGACACCAGACATCAGGGATTACTCATTGGAGATTGATTAAGCACCGGCAAAATAAAAATTTATAAATCAAATATTTGTCACATTGTTGGAGTACTTTTAATACCCTCAAGTGAATTCTACTCTACACTGATATAGTGTTTTTCTATTCAGTAATTAAAATTTACTACATATTAAAAAATATACGGTAAATTTAAGATTAAGATGTAAGAAACACGTTAAGGCTAGTGGAGTAAGGGTACTTGACGAGAAATTTTAATCATAGAAGTGTTATAAACCAGACGGTTTTAGAAAACTTCCAGCCGCTATAGTACGATTATTTTAAGTTTCAATCCAATGTACCTACTCAACTTTATGCGAAAGCACTTCTAATAAGCTAGGTATTTCCTTAAAACGTCTTAATAATAGGCTGCATAGTAAAGATGTATAGGCACTTAGCCTATGAGTGCATATTTAGTTCTATTTATATCATGAACAGTGGCATATCCTGCTCGTCCCATCTTCCATCATGAATAAACGAACAGTGTTCCGTAAACCTCTTTGACGCACACAACATCAGCTAAGTAGGGTTCTTTGCGTTGCGCACGATGCAGCTCGTGCCTCCCGCGGCACAAAGCACGGGGCGGACCGCAATCCCCGCCGTTCAATCCCGAATACACGGCCCTCATTAAAAAATGAAATGTCACAAACACGACATGAGCCCACAAAAACCCCAGCGTCAAAGCGAAACGCTACCTGTCGGCGAGTAGTGGAACTACACCACTCGCAAAACCAGCCCCTGTACTTTTTTAATTAGCCTCATACACGGAGTGAATGCGTGAAATAAATATTTTTTCTCTCCCGCACGCGGTTAGTTTGGTAGCTTTGAGCGAAGTATGTTAATTCACAAGTTACCCAGCACTCCTAAGCATTTTTGAAATGTTTTCAATTGCTTTTTATATTTTTCCATAGGGCCTATTTTTAATAACTTCGAGTGGTTAATAATTAGCAATTAAATTTTGGCATTTTGTACGTTGGCTTTGAGAGATAACGCAGGGAAGCATGTAGACGCAGTCAAGCGCAATTCGCTCTGAAGTTTTGTTGCCAACTTCTTTTATCTGAGTCTAGGTTCGTTCAAAAAGTGCAAAGTCTGTACAAAGTTCACTTTCGCCTTGTGAACTAATTTTTCGCTCGGTGTCAAGTTCATGGCTGAATGTGGTGGCGAGGGGGTGAGACGGCGGCTCCGGGGTGAGGGGTGGCAGCCCGCTATGATAAAATAAAATATTCATTATGATTGCTCAACGCGGCAATGTTCGCGGGCGCGATATTGTCGGTTTGCAAAGTCTTGGTCGCTGTCTGTTCATTCAAAAAATTTCAAATAATTCATAATAATATTAAACTTATTTGAAAATTATAAAATGTATAATAATATCAATACAATTTCTACTACAAAAACATCGAAATATATGGCAGAATACTGCTGAAGTATAAATATTATATGAATTTTACAGGTACGCATTATTTTTTATGCTTAACTATTATGAAAACCTTATTGTTTGTCCTTAATTCTATATTTATATTTCTAATAATAATAGTATAAAATCAAAATCAAACTGTTTATTGATAAACTTTTATTCAGAACATTTCTTTCTTCATCAGCTTAGTATTTATTCACTAGAGACAATGTATCCTTACTGATATTATAAATGCGAAAGTGAGTTTGTTTGTGCGTTTTCACGCCTAAACCAATGAATCGGTAGTAATGAATTTTGGTATAAAGATAGATGGGAACCTGGACACGGTGACAGGCTACTTGTTCTTGCGAAAACCGTATTAGAAGTGGGATAAATAAAGAGATAAACTTTGTATAAAACGTTTTATTGCGTTATCCAATTTGTTTGACAAAATCCATGTTAACAGGAACAAAGCCGCACCTAAAATCTAGTAAAATATATTTTCCTAACAGATCTTAAAGGTTTGAAAATATTCAGTCTTCATGTCCTATTCCCAAGTCATTTGAGGTCGTCTCAGTACGTGTTCTCATCTTCCTCAAGTCTCTATCAGCCGTCATCTCTTTATCCACTTCCTTTCTTTCATCTCATACCTCACTCACTCTATCCATCTTTTCTTTGGCCTTTCTCTTCCTTTCCATCCTTTAACATTAATATCCATTACTTTCCTCACCGCATGTATTTCCTCTCTTCTCATGACATTTCCGTACGAAGACAAACGATTCCCTTTCAACTTCTTTACCACTGGCGCTACTTTCAAACTCCCTCTTATATACTCATTCATTACTGAAAATAATGTGTATTTACTCGAATATCCGAAAAGATAAAACAATAAATGTCACTATTTAAAATATAATCAAAGCCGCCACTTTCGTAAAAAGCATCCAACGGCCAATTCAAATCGAGTTTACTCAATGAGTGAAGACTGAAAACTGACGTAAAAATCGTCCCGGACCTGCCTCAAACAGTAGAAAGTGAATCATCCCAAACGCTGTTACTTTTTCCCAGTTTTTCCTTTAATTAGTACATTAATCCGGCGCGAGCCGAGGGCGGTTTTCTTATTCATTACACTTCGAAAATGGTTCGTTCGCTTTCCTGAATTGTGGCTGTCTGTCGTAACTTGTTGAATGTACCTTAACATCTAATTATACTCTTTTTTTTCAGTTTATTCATACTATTCAGTTTCAATTATGCTATGGTTTTAATACTTTGTTACTAGCAATTTCTAAAAATAATGCCAGAAAAAAATAGTTTGTTGAAAGTATATAAACAGAAATAATATGCAGCCGAAGAACTATTTAAAATAAATATTGATGTCTGACTTTCTATTGTATTGTTTATTATAATTGCATAGAAAGTAGATAAAAGTATTTTCTATATAATTATAAGCTATGTATCTACTACTATTACATAAAATTCGTATGTTTATATGATATACTAGACGTGTGCGCGATTTCTTTTGCGTGAAACTAAAAACTATTTGCTATTTTTTCCCGTTTATATAACATTTTTCATTACAGATTTATTCCTCTTGATGGTATCGTGATTTTAAATAAACTTAAGCGTTATTTAGTGATTGGTCTATCAAAAACAAAATAATTTGTAAAATCTGACTACTAGTTTCTAAGATTAACGCATTCAAACAAACAAACATTTCCGATTTAAAATACTATATACACTTAGACTAGCTCCAGAAAGTACTGCAATATTTTTATAAAATTTCGTATTTAGATAGGGAAAAGAGTCGATGTTTTATGATCCATTATACAATGCTTTCTGGCTCTAGCGTAATAAGAATGTAATATAAAATAATAATTTAAAAATAGGTAAATTTCTATCTGTACCTACATATATTTTTTTCTCAAGTGTATGTCAAACAATCTTCTCATACTATACTTCATAATATTATTGCAGATGTGTTCAGGCATTTTATCTTTATTGATATTATAATTATTATTCATTCAAATTAATTGTTATAAAGATGCGGAATTTGTCTCCGAATACTTGTACATATAATCAATACCATTTACTACTTATAATTGTAACCTCGAAATCAAAGTATCCATAACAATCAGGGGTCAATTAAACTAGATACTATTGAATTTGTAACATTAAAGTTAGAACCAAACTATTACTACGATAACAATAATTTCACTATAAAATTTATTCTCTAAATCGTAACGCCTGTAACGTACGTCGCCTTTGCAACGTCTAACTAAACATTTCCTAATTTCGAACTTCCAAGTACAGGGTAACTAGAGGCAAATGAGACTCGCACGCCCAACCTAACCACTCTACTTAGATCTATCGTTATCCACTACTATTCCCTCATGTTGGTATTTATAGATGTATCGCAGGAGGGTGGGAAGATCTTGATAGGGTGGTGTTGTCATGTACATAGTACATGGTGCTGTCAGCTTACCATCCAACTTATTAGACGTTTCGGAAATTCGGTTTCGCCCCGCAAGCACCGCGGACTTTGCTGGCATTGATGTTGTACTATAACTTATCGATAAATTTTAAAGTAAATAGGATTAACTCCTGCTTATATATTAGATTATGTTATAATAAGATTATTTTATACTAGCTTGCGCCTGCCAACTTTCCACACAAAATATGTAAATTTATCATTGTTATTCAACTTTTACATAAAAGTGTACAGAAAAGCAGCTTAAATCATGTTCTAGCAACTATTAATAAAACCTCGTTTTTATATGAAATCAAAATGCGATTTCATCATATACTAGTAAGTGTTCGCTACGTGGTCATATTAATTATATTTTAAATATTAATATGAATGGACAGTCCATACTTTAGTATCTAATGTTGATACCAATTGGACAAAGATTTTTTAGAATCAGATTTGTAGTTCCAAGAATTAACTTTTTTATACATACAAAGTATATCTCTTTATAATAGTGGTATAAATACATTACATAAAATATAAGAAATATATATAGTATAGAAACTTTATAAAACGAGCTAAAATACATAAATGGTTGTTACTTGCAAAACGAAAATCAGTAACAAAAGTAGCCGCGAATATCTAATTGGTTCGTTTTTCTATGTTTACCAATCTAATTGAAATCTAGACTACCGTTCAGCATATTCTGAGTTCTCTAAATAACTTAAAAACTCCATAATATTTATACAAAAAAGGTTCTTAAAATTGTATCTTAAAATATTCCACCATTTCAATCAAACGCTACTTTCAAAGCAGGTAATAGTGTGAACTATAACCAAAAAATAGAGTTAAAACAAGATGAGACGGTATAGTAATAGATAATATATATATTTTGTCGATATTTGTCATATACCGACATGTATTATACCTCACTATTCGATATCCAGTTGGTAATGCAAACGTTTGTAAACCGTCGGTCCGGAGCGCTCCGCCCCAGGCAAATACTCTCTGTAAATAACCCTTCATATACTATAAGAACATACTAAGTTCGTATGTAACGTATAATATACAGTTCTAGCAAGTTATCTGATATTTGAACAGCTTAGATTTTATATAGTTGTGGCACTCTGTACGTCATCTGCACATATAGCTTGAAAATAAACTTACTTGAAATATCTAATATAAAAAACAGTTTCAACATTTATAGCATTTGAACCCCATATACCTATGTTTAATCTAAGTCTTATGCTCCGGAAAAAACCCCTGGTGTCTACTGCATGCGACATACAGTGACTCTGCCATTCCCTAGTGCAACAACATTCAGAAACATATTAGAAACAGGTTTGTGAGAGACATTTTTCTTTTTATTTGTTTCATTAAAAATATTGTCAAATTAATTATACTCATAAGTATATTACTTAAGTAGCTCGAATTAGACATAAAGTGCCGACAACAGTCCATGCTGAGGTTTGTCCACATTATCACTGTCTTTGTGTTATATGCAAGACTGGTTTTTGTACTCTTCGCGAATTCTGGTGAAGCTGTACTGGCTATAACCTAACAGCATCACTTAAATAAAAAACTGATCCTATTCAAAATGTTATTCAAACTATTGTTCGAGATGATTATATAAATGTAGCTACCACAATATAATTATATTCCATTTCTCCAAACAGTCACACATTACTAACCTAATTGTAAGAAATAGCACACAAATTCTCAACACATAACATCAAACAAAACTCTTACATTTTAGAATTACTAAGCGTAGGCATTACCAGTATTCCATTGAATGATACAATCAGGAATTATACGATCAAAAAGACAGTACCTATCACATCGGTTGAAAAGACTTGCTCACTGAAACTAGTCATATATTTCGACGAGTTAAAGAGAAAGTAGTTTATGATGACAATTATCCAATATTAATCCAGAATCTAAATCATGCTAAATGGTAATCGTTTGGAAAGGTTTAATGAAGTATTACCCTCTTTTTTATAATAGCATATTGAAGAGAATGCATTACACCTAATAGCAATCACACCACAACCCAAAAATAATAGCAATCACCACGAGAAAAGTAATTCATTGTTAGTAGCAGTTGTCGTGAAAGTCTAGTCGCCTATCAGCAGTTGGATATGTTGGGAGATCCCAAGATAAAACATTCCAAAAGATAGTTACAGTGACGGGTGTATTGCATAATAATTGAGATGAAGTTGAATACAATGGATCCCTACCACTTCGTAATTCTAGTCTGAGGAGAATAGCACTTTAGATAATAACAAAATATTTGTGTCATCACATTTGCAGAAAAATATGATGACTACTAGAAATTATACTGACATTTCTGTATTTGGCTGTTTACACTATGTATTATATGTTATCTAGATTATATAAAAACCTTGGTTCCTTGATATGCATACATGAGCTAGTTTATGGTGTTTCATATCAATTCACATGGTATATTTTTGTTTAACTTTTTCATTAGCTTAAGTGAGTACGGTCGAAGCACCAACCATTTTTTCTTTCCCCAATTTTTGTGGATTATCCAAGAAAGTAAATCTCTCATATCTAAAAGGGCTATAAAATATAATGGTGAACACATAGAAAAAAAAACGAAGTTATGTTAGCGACGCGTTTCTTTGCCAAAAGTCACCAAGTTGGAGAATTTGGAATAGGTTACAATCTGCACCTATTGTATTTTAAATGATCTGTTTTAACAACCAAAGATCGAGATACTGGTTTTTTTATGAATGTATTAAATATTTTTTAAATAATATCAGAAAAGAAAAGGCTTATCTTTTGCAGCACCTTACTATTTTAATAATACTAGGGTCGTCCATTGGTCGAAATTCGACCAGAATTTTTTATGCATAATTAAAAAAAATATATAAGCATTATTCACTCCTTCTCTATATACACTATCAGTGTGCAAAATTTCATATCCCTTCGTCCGCGCAATTTCAGTAAAAAGGGGTAGAACGTTTTTTTTATCACATATTAATATATAAATAAAACTTGATACCACAACCACTAATACTGAACAGCAAAAAGATATCACAGGAAGAACTACAAAATTAATTAAAATATTTCGTATTCTGAAAATTAGGTACCATGCAAAAAAAAGTTAAATCAACTATAAATTCAACATATGTTTTAATGCAAGAGATAATGTGTTTATGTATTTTTGGGTGATTAGTACACAATTTTCACAAAAATCATTTTTATGATATAAGAAATTTAATAAATTTAAACGTAAGGGATGCTTAATACTTCTATATAGAGTCTATATACACACACCATGTGTTTAATATCACAAGGTTCAATTCTGTATGTGATATGTAAACACCCAGTGGACGGAATGCGAAACGGCTCCAGTGTTTGTTTGTGGGTGGCTTGTTCTGCTGAAATTCCGCCTTTGTTGCCTACCCACCCTTGTTGTGTGGTATATTGCATAAACAATAGGCGACAATAACGTATCAGTTGTTGATTGTATTCCGTGGCATATACTTCAACGCCCCATAACCATAGCACAAATCAGACTACAGCTAAATTTTGTTCTTTATTTTAACTATAATGAATAAGTCTTTAATAAAATACTCTATAGTTATTACATAGTCTTGTAAGGGTTGCGGTTTTATTTAAATATAACTTTAATGAGCGGATTACATTTACATATTACTAGGAATATGCATGTGTACCATCAAGCCGGGCCGGTCGCTGGGATGACGTGGTGATTGCAAGCACAAACCCCCGTCACCCCAAGAAGGCAACAGATGACTGTGGGGATTTAGTGAGTATTCTCGGCGGCTAGCGCCAGATGAGGCCGACATATCCTTCTCAATCCCCCTGAGCTAGAATGTATAACTGGATTTCCTCGCGTAAAATAAGTAATATGCCTATACATTCGTTGAAACTAATCTCAATATTAAACTAATGTTATTGTATACATTAAAATCAATTAATTATTAAAAAAACATTTTAAAAATATAATTGTTATTAGACCCAATAACAATAACTTACAGCTTACAATCCTAAACAATAATGTCGATCTAAAATCGAAAGTATTATTTTCTCCTGTAAATAAACAAATTTTACCTTACAATTATAAGGGCACATATATGTGATTGCTTGTATTTTTGGTACTTCCTTCCGTCTGCTTATACATAAAATATTTCCGAGCTTTTTATTTAACTCTGGTCAAAAATCGACATTGTTATAAGAGAATTATTATTATCATTTTCAGACTAGGTTCTTTCTAATTAAACATTTGTATTATTTTATTACATTTCTAATTTTATCTTTATTATATAAGCATAATTATAGTACAACGATAGTATTTTGCACATAGTAGATTAGTATTTGTAGGCTTTATAGGGTAAGTAATTAACCATCGCCTCACCGATGTTAAATCACTATGTGGATCAAAATAAGACATTTAAACGAGCTTTCAAAATGGTAATCTTCAAAATGTACACGAAATATATTTTTGTGATATATTTTTTTTTCAGTGAAAGAAGTTATTCGACGAGTTGCTAAAAGTCACTTTACGCAATCACTCTTCGAGGTCTCAGTGTCGAACTATTGCGACAATTATAGCTAAATAAACAGTTAAAATTAAAGTAAGCCATGTTCTTATGAGTTGGACACGCAAGGACTTAATATTTGGTGGGCAATAGGTAGGTACACACGTCTTTGTTACTGTTACATTATGTATTCCATCACGGACTTGTCTACACGGCTCTATGTACATACGATGTGTATAAATACCTGATTGTATAAACAGTTCTGTGTTCTTTGAAGAGCGTATTGCGTTACACCGGCTTTAACGTTAATACAATATTTTCATGAAAGCTTCTAGAGGAGTATTTTTTTACGTTCAATAACGAGATGCGTTAACAATTGAAATGTATGAGATAATATAGTATAATTTTCTCACACTATTACGGAGAGTATTAAAAAACTGAATATGATGTATGGTCTGAGCTTAAATGACAAAAATATATATTTTTAAAGTATCGATAAAGCTATAATAGTATGTAGGCTTACCATACATCCCGGTTTGACCGGGATAGTCCCGGTTTGACATCCCTGTCCCGGCGTCCCGGTCAAAATTTTGATTGCATTTCAAATATGAAAAACACAAATTAAGCGAAAAGCAAAATGAAAATGAGCCTCTTTCTCTTCTGCGTCCCGGTTTGGCTCTTCGTAATTATGGTAAGCCTAATACCACGTCGATGTGTGTAAGTTGATCCTGGTCTCTGGCAAAAATGGAGTTTGAAGTGCTACCGTGGTTCGTTTTAGTGTGCATAGTGTTGGTAATAGTAGTGGTAGTTGGTAATGTGTGGGTAATGTTGTCACCACATCCCCTCACGCCTTTGACCTGAGTCCGGGGAATTGCATTTACGCGTTGCGATGAGCAAGTCTATAAAAACCGAGATTTTAAACACCACGTAATAAAAGAGAGTATAATTAACCTAAATGTATACCGAAAAAAGGTGATAGAGTTATATCTAACTGACTTATAAAAGTCCTTATGTATATAACTATCACCAAGCACCTGTAGGTGTGTTCCGGTAGTCGCACTTGAGAGCCAACCTCCCCACTAAGCTTTATGTACTAACAATTGCAAAAACCTCATACATTACAAATATTAATTATTGTGAATTATTTGTTTTTCATACCCCGGTTACGAAAATCATCAAAGAAATTAACATACCATAATAAAGAATAAATCTTTACAAATTAGTTTATTAAACTTGACCCAGTGCATAATGTATTTTATTGTAAACTAGCTGCCCCCGTGACTTCGTTCGCGTCAAACTAAAAATTATTTTATAATTCTGGTACGTTATTATAACATTTTTAATACAGTTTTGGTGCTATTGGTGATAGCGTAATGTTAAATAGCTTAAAGCCTTTCTCAATAGTTGCTCTATTAAATACAAAAAGAGTTTTTGAAATCCGACCGGTTATTCATAAGATAAACGTGTTTAAACAAACAAACTTTTTTGATTTATAATCCTCAGTTCTTATTATAAATGTATGCTTGTTTTATTGTTACGCTTTCACTCCTAAACCGCTGAACAGATTATGATAAATTTTGGTATAGAGATAGATAGGAAACTGGAAACGGTGATAGGCTACTTTTTCTTCCGAAAACCTTATTGGGAGTGGAGTAAAGAGAGAGATAAACTTTGTATGAAACTTTTTATTGCGTCATCTGATTGGTTTGACAAAATCAATATTAACGCGAACGAAGCCGCATGTAGAATGAAGTATTAATATAGATTTCTATCATAAATATTGACTCTACTTAACCCTCCAGAATAAACAAACACATTAATTTTTAACGAGATCAAAATGAACCAAAATTATAGACGAGGGTTCTTCTCTCTCTGGTATTTTATAGTTTGCGAAGTCGTTGTCAATAACTTCTCCCTGCCCACTACTCAGAGAATATTTTTAAAACCATTCGACATTTAAATAAAATGATAGTGATTTAATTGTATGCAAATTTAATAACATTTGCAAATGATTTAATGTAGGCTATGGAAGATAATCTATCCATATATTGAACTAAAAACTATATATTAAACAAATAAGTGTGAAACACAAAACCACAAACTGATAAAGTAGGTAAGATTTGAAGAGTAATTCAACATTTATTTGATATACAAGTCTAAACAAATCAAAACCAACAAAATGTTTATGCCACATCACATGCCACAGCCATAGCCGTAGAAGCTTTTAACTGTACGTAATCCATATGTTTGCTGAAGGTTAGGGGCCTACCTAAAACTACACCAAGATTTTCTTATATTCGTCATCGTGTGAGGATCGTACATGATACCTGCACTTTTGTCTGGGTTTATTCCTATGCGCCATTTGAGGCACCAGAACCCGAACGTAGAGACGGGTCTTTAGACGCGGTCATAAACATGAGTCCTATTCCTACTTGAGCTAAAGATGAATGTATCGTCTGCATAGGAGTCTACTGCAACATTGGGGAGTTCGGAGATGTCGAAGTTGAACAGGTAAGGCGCTAAATGGAGTTTTACGGGACTCCTGAGCGTATTGGGTAATAGCCAGGATTGCGCACCGCCCGCTTTGCAGCAGAAAAAGCGGTCCGATAGGTAAGCACGGACAAGTCTGTCCGGAACTAGAAGGAGATTGAGTTTAAATATGACACCTTCGTGCCACACCTTATCGAAAGCTTTGTTTATGCCGAAAAATAGAGCAAGGGCGTGCCTAGGACGGTGCAGCTCCGTGAAATTGGAGAGAATATGCTCCATGAGGCGGAGCACTTGGTGGGTGCACAAATGCTTCGGTCGAAAGCCGAATTGCTCCTGTGGTAAAAGACATTTGTCTAAGACAATGGCTTAGAGTCAGTTTAAAAGGAGCTGCTCGTTTATTTAGGCAGGCTTATCGGGCGTTGATAATATGGCATAGTATATTAGAATAAGCAGGTATACAGAAAAAAATATTATGTGACTTAAACCGGGTGACTGCGGCTTTTTAATTGTATCTCGTGCATAAAATACGGGTCCTCTATGATATCACAGTAATACTAGGATTTATAAAGTGCTAACATTGATGTTACAAAAAGTGACGCTTGTAAATTTATAATAATACACAAATTGTGGGTTTAAATTTTGCTTCAAGGTACTTATGAATATAATTATCGCATACAATCATTTATTGTCGCTTTCGGCATAATTTCAAATATTTTGATAATGGATACCATATTAGAAACTGAATCCCAATAGTCGTTAGTTAAGTTCTTATACGAAGCAGTCATAATTAGTTTCATCGAACGAGTTTATTTCTATGAATTTCAAATACACAGCAGTGTTAATACCATTCGTTTTTTATTAACGAATACATATTTTAAGGTAAACTGTTTACAAATTAGGCTAAATATGTCAGCGACTCCGTTCTCGTGATACTAAAACATTTTTTTTTCTGTATGAAAAATATATGGATTTAGTAAATCTATAGTTATGACGTGAAAGTGTAACAAACTTACAAACTCACATCCGATTTATATTAGTAGGATATATAGGAGTAAATCATAATTCATATTCATTGGTTAATTATGAAAGTAAATGTAAGTTTTTAATTGCAATGACTATGATATTAAAATCGTGCATAATATGACTGATATTTGAATTTAATTATTACGACGGCACATGGTTAAGCATTCTCTCGTATATATTTCTGTTTTAATTTACTACTAATTTTTACTTAATGCCTATGCCTGTAATATTATATTTATCTTACATTATTGCATATATCTATATTAATATTGGTTAATATATATTAAGATTGGTTTGTTTATTTGAACGGGCTAATCTTAAGAACAATCAGTCGAATTCCAACACGCATTTTTACAGTTGATAGACCAATCACTCAGGAAGGCTTTAGGCTATTTAACGTCATGCTATCACCAATAGAAGAAAAGCTGTTTAAAAAAGGTTACAAAAATATAACAATATTTTCTTAATTTATTAGTTGTTGTTTTCATTCGTTAATTTTTTTTTTAATATTTTGATAACAATACCGCTGATTAGCTGGAAGAAAATGCCTCGTGGTATTAAACTCGCCTGTTTACATATTAAAAGTGCAATAAAGTGGTCATTCATTTATTTAAGATGTAGATTTGTTTTAAATAGGATCTTTAAATGTGAACTTATTATTTTTGATAGTTTAAATACATACAATGTTTGGATACAATGTTCCTAGAAACTCAAATAGACATATTACAAGTGATATATGTTGAAAGGGGAAGTCTAAACTTATAGTATATTCTGTAATATACGTTAAAGTAAGTAAATTGAGCACACGTAATTTCGAAGGATGGGTGAAGCGGGCGATAGTACCTACCCCGAACTTGCTTAGATAATCTGCATACATTAAAGTAAGGCCAAACTAACGCGTCGCGTATCTTGATGAAGGAACTTTGCAGATTCTCCCACGGTCTAATTACCAAGAAGATTGGATAAAGAGCGATCATCAGTTTAAATATAGTTTGAGACTGAAATTATTTATAGACATAAATACATATAATGATAATATATTTACTTCAATTCTGATTAGCTTTACCGATTTTTATGATCTCTGATTTATTAGATTCGGCTCAGCCCAGAATAGAAGAATAAATGTTAAAATATAGAACAATTAAGAAAAAAATTATGAAAAACATTAATATATACTATGCACCTACATATATACGTAAAACAAAGTCTGGTTGGTTACACTATTAATAACTCAAGAATGGCTGGACCGATGGTAATTAATTTGTTATAAGACAGAATATATTTTTACTATTCATTTTATTAACGTTAATAAAACCATAACTTATGGTTTGCTAAAAGCAATGCCGCTAAACCACGATATTAATTAACTGTGAGGCGGTACAAGGTTCGCTGGGTCAGCTAATATATATTAAATTAAGTAAATCGTTCAGACCCTAGTAGATTATTACTAATAACCATCCGGAATATAAGTACCAATTGAAATATACACGCTAAGATACATTTTTTTATAATTAAGGTGTAGGTAGCGTTATGGCCACAATCTCATCTCATGTTAAGTTACGATGTGGCCCAGGATGGTGGACACGCTAAGCCTAATGGAGGGATTGGCTCTCAAATGCAACTGCCGCTGCACATCTTTAGATATTAGGCGGCAAATTTTCAGCTTGTGGGTAGTAACTAGCCAGGTGAGCATAAAAAAAGTCCTACAAATACATAAAATTTATGTTACGACATAGTATTGCTGTACAGTTTATTCCTCTCTTTACCCCATATCTTATAAGTTTTTCGCGAGAAAAATTGGCCTATCGTCGTCTCTAACTCCCTTTTTCTCTCTATACCAAAATTCATCATAATCAAATAGGTGGTTTAGGCGTGAAAGCGTAACAAACAAACAAACAAACTCACTTTCGTATTTATAATATTAGTAAGGATAAGTATATATAGCTCTAGCAGTTACAAGAGCTCTGTTATTATTATAGCACTATACTATAGTTTTCTATTAGTAAAACAAATTTTAGAATGTAAACAGTAATTTAATAATTATCTTTCCAAACATATATCGTTAGCTCATTATGTGTTCTTTTTAGTTTAACTTTTCGTAGATCTCTTTTTGAAAGAAAATAATGTAGGTACTTGTAGGATCTATATATTGGTCTAATCTGTTTTTAAATATATAATTGAATACTAATAGTATTAATAGTTTTATTAATAAATGAGTTATTTTAAAAATATTGTTTAAAAGTAAATTAATGTAACAGTGGGTATATACATGATTATAAGAAAATTAAATACATATTATACCTATTGTCAATAAATTGTAATTTGACCTATATATTTTTAGTATAACTGTAATATCTAAAAATATAAAAGATTTATTTAATCGCACGTCATTACGTCAAAATAATATGATTGATGAAACATGCTAAATAAAAAATAAAAAAAATAGCTCATTGACCACAAAGTCGACGTATTTTGGGATTCCACTAAAATACATTTTCAAATAAGATTGAATCCAGTAAGGAAGATTCAAACACACCAAAATACTCGAACATAAATAAAACCCGCGGTTTTAATGTTACAGTGAAACTTCGACTATTACCTCACTAATGTGTGCTTGGTCTGAACATAACGGTAACATGTTGTCTGCACGGCTTTTGTTTCAAACGGAAATCCACTTATGGTCTTATTAGATATGTGCGAGTATAGAATCGGTCATAATATAACAATCTATATTTATATTATAAATGCGAAAGTGAGTTTGTTTTATTGCTACGTTTTCACACCTAAACCGCTAAATCAATTACAATTAATTTTAGTATACACATAGATGGGAACCTTGAGACGCTGATAGGATACTTTTTCTCACAAAACTCTTATTGGAAATGGGATAAAGACAGAAATAAACTTTATATGGATCGTTTTAACTGCGTTATCCGATTTGTTTGACTAAAAATATATGAAATGCGAGCGAAGTCGCGGGTAAATTCTAGACATACATATATCTAGTATGTAAAATTATCGGTACAACTTGAAATTTTCCGACTCTTATTTCTGTCGTACCGTGGAGTTGTGGAACTGTCTATCTGTCAGCGTGTTCCCTCTTTCGTAACATATTGGGTCCTTCAAAAAAGGCGTAAAGAGGTACTTAAGCAGGTCATCATGACAGCGGTGAGTGGCAATGAATTTTCATTCATTGTCAGTCGCCGCTGATTTGGTTTGTACTGTACTTAACATCAGGTGCAGTACAATCAGTTTGTTAAGCAATATAAAAAATGCACATTTACAATTCCAATATTATATGTACGCATTAAATCTACGCATACATAATTACAGAGAAAATGCATATTTTGTATTGAGGTAATACATTTCAGATTTTGATTTCCAAGAAACACGTGGTATGTTGAGTTAATTCAATTCAACTTTAAATACAGAGCATCAATCCAGAATAAAACACGTATAAACAATACTTGACTTATGTACGGTACAAATTTCAATAAAATATATCATAACTAACATTAATCAATATTGTATATTAACAGTAACATACTTATCCTTACTATTATTATAAATGCGAAAGTGAGTTTGTTTATTACGTTTTTAAGATTAAGCCGCTGAATCGATTAGTACGAATTTTGGTATACCTACAAATAGATAGGAACCTGGAGACGGTGATAGGCTACACATTCTCGTGAAAAACTTATAGAAAGTGAGGGATAAACTTTGTATGAAACTTTTTAATGTCACCTGATTTGATTGATAAAATAAATATTAAAGCGATTGAAGCCGCGGGTAAAAGCTATATAATATAATGATATCGATAATAATATATATAGAAGTGCTGTAATTACGTACAATCTTACAACATCACTAATAAAATTTGTTTTAATATAATAAATTAGGATTTTTATATAACTATCCTATGAACACAAAAGTAATTTTATATGTAACTACCGATCTGCCCTGGCTCTGCGCGAGAAGCACTAATTATCTGTAGCCAAATAGCTAAAGAAATAAAAAAAATGTCTGCATTAGTCCGCGACCATACTTCACACCATGACCAGCTTTGCTAATCTGAACATTACACTGAAAATTTAATCAAAACTGAAGTTTTGGAGTCCATACCAATCATCTATATAGATACACATCGATTTTTATACAAAATAAAATACTACCTGTACAAGGCATTTGTTATAATGCCATGGTAGAAAAAATGTTTCTTATTATTAATCAGAAACCTTCTTTTTTATATTGCGCAGCATATTGACTGTACTACACCTGGTGTCAAGTACAGTACAACCCAAATCAGCAGTGACTGACATTGAACCAAAATTCACTATCAGTCACCGCTGTTATGCTGGCTTGCTTAGATACCTTTTCACTCCTCTTATGAAGGACCACATATCGTAAGAAGGTGGGAACACACTGACAGGAAGACGGAGCCACAGCTCCATGATACAACAAACATGTGAATCAACAAACTTTTTAATTCGCGATTCAATTGGAGACATCGTGACAGCGAAGTCGTGCTCGCATGGATCTATAGTAGAACTGAGAGAAGGCGTTTATATTGAAGAGCTCTTTAAGACACTCACCGTGGTACCTACGGCAAAACACGTTTAGAGAGGCAATGTTCGTTCGTAGTGTCAGTGGTTCTACTGTGCTAGATAAAGTAGGCTAAACAGATAGAGTAGTGCTACGGTGGCTACATCATTTACAATGTAGACAACCTGCCTTTGCAAACTATCTAAGACACCGAGAAGATATTTAGCAAATGCATCCTAGAGGTGCGAGGAGTATTCCAGGCACAGCCGAACTTGGACCTTACAGAGAAGGTACAATTGATTGGGCATGAAAAACCGGCGCACTCTGTTCAGGACTCCGAGTCTCCGAGATATTGTGGAGATAACATTTTCGATGTGTTCCTTGAAGTTTAGGTCGTCACGAATATCCACTGTCAGGATATTTAGGCTGTCACGCAATGCAAGTTGGATGTTCTGAAGAGTAGGGTTGGGTGAATACGCGGTTTTTTTAAGGTAAAAGCACATACCTGGGTTTTTTTAGCATTGAACTCAACCAAATTACTTGCTCCCCATGTGGATATGCGGGTCAAGACTTGTTTAAGTTCAATAATAAGTTCCTTACGACTCTTTTCTGTGTCTTTAGTTTAGGCAGAATAACTCAACAAAGTTTCATCACAATCGGACTATTGATTTATGAACGTACAAACATAAACAAAAAAACATGATTTCTAATATATTTTTAGCCTTTCATTTCTTAAATATGTTATGAGTACTGGAAGAGGATTATGAATACTCATCCTTGTCATTACAACTTTTAAAATGACATAAATTATATAGTAATACATCTAAAAGTTTTTGTTTAATGATTATACACAAGCTTCCGTAGCACAAAGACGGACAGACAAAAATAAGAGCATTGAAATTTTTAATCATATAGTATTGATATCAAAATACATATGAGTAATATACCTTACGCCTTGCTATATGTGAACTAAGATTAATGTTAAGTACATGTATACATCTCAAAGCGCATTTCTATCAATAAAGTTTGAACCGTTGAATAAGTCTGTAGAACACTAGAGTACTCTAAATACAAATAAACAAACATCAAGCGATCTCGCATGCCTCTCAAAGACAAATAGGAACTCTACCCCCACGTCCCTCTGTAGCTACCCGCGCTGATAATTGGAATTCACCTGCAGGGGTACAAATATTTGCTTCCCTTCAAATACCTTATGTTTGTCAATTTAATATGAGTTAGCTGAAATTTCTAATATTTGTATATAGTTAAAGTGTCTGAAATTTCTAATATTTGTATATAGTTAAAGTGTCTGGGCGACCGAGCTTTGCGCGAGTTTTTTTAATTATGTTAATTTCTAAAATTGTGTTTAAATGTGCATTATATATTTTATTACACAACCACATTTTATGATGTTACATACTTATAAAAATCATCATTTAAAATTAACAAAGTTAAATATAATTAAAATTTTTGGAATTAAATAGAAAGAAACGTTTTTACGAAAAATTCATAGGTACATAAATAAGTGAAATGAAAAAGCAAAAAACTAAACAGCAAATTTCATCCAAATCGTTAGAGCCGTGTCGGAGATACGCGCTATATATATATATATATATATATATATTATATATATATAGATATAAAGTATATGTTAGATATTAAATAATAATTAAGAGATAGTAGCTTGATATCGTTTCAAAAATTATAGGAGGTTCACTATTCTTTATGTTAGCTCCAATTTCATAGATTTCCTAATAGACATAAAATGATGACTTTAGTTCCCTTTTCCTTTTTCATGAGACGGGTATTCCACGGGAAAACTTCACAGACATACTACGCATGCGTTACAAAATGAATTTACGATGCGATAAAAAACCGTGTGAAAATTCTATATTATCTAAGTATAGCGTACACCGCAAAATAGACGCTTTATTGAAACATGTTTTTTTTACATATGCATTTGCAGGTAAGTACGCAAGCTTCAGTTTTGTATTGGACGCAAATATATTCAATTTCTTTCTTTAAGTTGACATTGCTCATAAATCTATATTTAATAGTTCAGGAGCTATAACTGTCGATAGATAAAGATCAGGTAACTGTCGATACTATTATGAAATTATAAATGTTTGTATTATTGAAAGCCACCAACTAATAGAATAATGTCATTTATACATGATTATGAATTATATTCCTAGCAGTTCAAATACATGTTAGTCAATCCACACGAACATCTATTCAATATAAGATTCTTTCGTGTATCCGTTACATTTATTATATCATGACACCTGCCTATGTAGTATAGGGAGTAGAGACAAGAAACACTATCTCATATGGGTGGAAAGTTAAAAAAGAGTCCAGCTGTATACTTAAGATAGAGATTCCAGTATCTACCAGAATAACGCTGGTGTCCTACAAACTACGATATGAACATAGCTGTTGTAGATGGAGTGAAGTTTGTTGAATTTGATAATATATATTCGGTGAATACCTATTCAACCCGCTTGTTGATTTATTTTACATTTATACCTTATTTAGAAAATCCCATAAGAATGGGTATTTTTCTATCCACAAATAAATTTTTAACAAGTTAAAATAAATACATATTTTACCAAGCAGTAATTGGTTGGCCCTTGTTTATTTCTCTATCTTATTCTAATTATTTTTGGCGCTTTCTTTAAAGTTTACCCTTGTTTACCGCACCGCTACCCTTATTGGACTATTTTTACGGACACTTTTTCAGACACAGAGATGGAGCTTCTGTCTTTACTCTTCATACTATGTAGGCAATTTCGCCATTTGTTCTGTGTGAAACACTGTAAAAACACAATTAGGAGACAGAGTAACAACCAAGTTCAAAACAATTATCTATGGATTACAAATTCTTATTGGACTTCAAGCCATTTATTTTTACTGAAACAAAGTGACATCTATTGACCAATAGCTATAGTGTAAATAATATTTGTTCTTGTAAATGAAGATGACGCTAGCGTCAGATCAATAATCTTGCTACGATGCTACGCCGCAATTTACTATTTCAAGTAGAATGTTTACTTTTAAAATTTTTATAAATTTAAAAATATTTCAACTATTAAACAACCTGTATTGAGGAGTGAACTGAATTCTTGGATATAATAATTCAAAAAACAATTTATATAATATTTACATTTATGAAATGCAGATGACTATTGATTACACGCCGTTAATCATAAGAAATATATTTTTTGGTAATTAAGTTACCTAAAATTAATCACTTATCTTATAAATTTACTATCAAATGTAGTTATTACGTTACATAAAAATATACAGAATCTTAAAACAACAAATTACAGGCATTTTTAATAAAAGAAGAAGCAATTTTAATTAAAATAACTGCTAAAACAATCTATAGACTACGATGACCTTTAGAATTTATGAAATGCATGTCAATTTTGATTATATAATTATGATAGCTGAATTTAGTGACGTAAAATTAATTTCTTAAAACCTAATACATTTACATATAGTTATTATTACGTTACATAGAAATATATATAATCTGGAGGAAACAATTTATAAATATTTTTTTAAGAAAATTAATTGGTGTAAATGGTTGAATGTGTATACAAATCGTATTGGCATATATAAGACTTCGAATCTTATAGGTAAGACGATTATTCTAACTGGAAAAGCATTGCTTACAAGTAAATTCCGGTCAGCGTTAAAATGTAATTCCAATATTTCCTTTTATAAAACAGGTATTTCGAAGAAAACGAAAGTGCCATGTCTAAATCCCCGCGTAGAGAGGAGAGTCCCCACGGCGCCGGCTTTCCATCAACGTTGATTGATAAGCCGCCCCGCGGACTCGCTCTGCCCCTAGCTGAGTCCGCGTGCGCCAAGCCGTTCCATTGAGGATTATCCGTGAGTTTATATAAAATATACATATTTAAAAAACCTTTAGGAAAATTATATCACTAATACCGTTAAGACTATTGTCTATTGTCGATAAGATTATTGTGTTTATATATAATTACAATCAATATGCTTGCTCTTAAACCGCGGCTAACTACAAGCGATTCATGACGACGGCTTTTTATCAACACATTTTTAAACACAAACTTTTGAGAAAGTGAATTTTTTTTTAAGATTTAAGAGCCATCTAAGTAAACTTGAACTATGAGAAATCCATTTTAACCATTAATAATTAAATATTTTTAGATAATTTTCTTTTCTTACACGTCAATATGACCACAACTACTTAATGGAAAACTCAGTAGAATCCTAAAACAATGACAAATTCGGAGAGGAAAATAATTCGTCAGATATCTTTGTTATTATGGCGACCTACAAGCCTCTCTGGTGCTGGCTGAGTCATATGCGTGCCAAACGAAATAAGAGTCACTCTATTAGATTTATCACCTTATGCAGATCAGATACAGAACAAACCCACCCAATTGACTGCTATATGTACACTAATTAAGCGTGTCGACTCTAAGCATGTTACTAATAGGGTTTTCGACCTAGTCTGATCGCAGTCTAATACTTTTTATACAGAAAAAAATACTGATGTTGTAAAGCAATGAATAACTTTTAGTTAGAACGAAGCGAATTTTCTGTATCATGAAATGAGTAGATACTAGTAATTATATTTGTAACTTGAATCAATAAAGGGACTGTGGTAGCGTTTTGGGATATGGTAATAAATCCATACAATGGTATTATAGATACATTTTTATGTTCGTTTATAAGTCATATGCATAGAATTGCTCCCTATATTCAGCCCGGTATTTTAGTGTTCAACTTTATTTTTTCTAAAAACTTTAACGTAGACCTTTCCTGATCGTGATTTCCTAAGCTGGAGCCTAGTAGTATATACTCAAATCCGGTACAGAATCTACCACTCTCAAATTGGAAATCTATCGCTTAGCATCTATTTGTATTTTCCAACAGTTGCACTAAAGTTCCAGTCCAGCCTAATAGACTTAGAATTTGTATTTTTGGACCACATTCGATGAGACCATGAGCCTGGCTAAGTATTAAACTGGTTAAGAACATTATGATATAAAAATATCTCAGAACACTTTATAATTATTTATAACGTGATAAATAAGTACATATTTTTATCATCAAATACATATATATCACTTTTAATAATGCTTTCTAAAAATATCGAGCTTATTATCGTTCATTACTCGAACAAGGAACTTAAACAGTTTTTTAAGAACTCCTTTTTTCATATATATTACTTTCCGTTGAGATTCCAGTCATAATCTAAATCAAGAACGCTCCAGTTAACGCGTAGTCATATACAGTGCTTAACATAACAAATCGTTCGCAACGTCACTAAAGCTTACCTTCTAACATTATTGATGACTAAACCGACTCCCCCACACCTCCGGACCCGAAACGCGAAGTGGGGTCAAACGGCAACGTTTACCTACAACCCGAAAATCATCGGCTCCATGAAAACGAAACGTAATATATAGAAGATAAGGTTGGAAATGTATAAAATACGATCGTCTTTAAAGTCCCAATTCGCCGTGCAAGTTGGACTATGATAAACATAGGAACCAGTGGTATAAGTTTGTAATCGAAATAATAAATGATATAAGAATAAATAACGTTATTTACAAAGAATACTTCCTTAGCAAGCTGAAGGTCCGTAGCAATGAAAAATAAAAACGATAGCTCAGTTGGTAGTGCGTACGGACGCCGCTCTAGGGGATGTATGTTCGAATTCATCAGCAAAGAACTTAAGCTTTCAAAGAAGGAAAACATCGTGATGAAACCACAGCACGGTGATAGAGCATTTTCCGATGCTCGCCTGGCTAGCTACCACTCTCAAAATTAAAATCTACCGCCAAATACCTATAGATGTGTTCCGGTTGTTGCACTTGAGAGCCAGTCCCTCCACTAGGCTTAACTTGTCCCCCATCTTGGGCCACATCATTACTTAACATCAGGTGAGCTTGTGGTCATAACACTAAACCTTTTTTTTTTTTTTTTTTTTTGTCTTTATTTATTTTAGGGACTTCGGTCCAAAAAGAACATATTAAATAGTAATTTAAAAAAAACCCATCATTTTGTCGCAATTTTAGTAAATCCTACGATTGAGCCAAGAAGCCACAGAGTCATTCCCGTTGATGACCAATTTTTATGCAAAGACTTAGCGAAATTATCAGTCATATGTGGGTTAAGTGTATTCAATATTTAGTTACTATCATACAAAGTATTCGTAATTTGAAACTAAATGATTTTATGGGAAGTTGTGTCTGCATATTTATATTCAACTACTTATACTTATTATTTAGTATAAAATATAATAAAATTTATAATGTAATAGTAATCTATCTGGCTTCAGAACTAGTGCTGCCCATTAGGATAGTACTAAAGACAACTACAGGGACATTTATCGTATACAGAGATAGGGTCACTTATGGAAATAAAGACTATCCTTTCTCTTAAATTAGACCAAGAAATACAAATTTTCGCAATTTCGATTTATAGGTAAACGGTAAAGGTTATACTGAGCTATATAATTTGAGTTAAAACAATACTACAGAATGAACTTAGCTCACCGTGTATCTCAATATCGTGGCAAGAGGGTGTTAGGGGTTAGAGCCCCCCAGGTGGTTGGGCAATTTAACCACGTTAGGCTGTGACGGTCGCCTGTAATTTTGGGGCCTAATGCGACTATTCCTATTTCAACTTACCCCTCTAGCTTAAGTATGGGCCTGACGCGGGAGATAAGGCTCTACTATATACTTAACTGTCGATATAAGTTACGTCGGGTAACTTGTATAGATGTAGGATAATTTAAGTTTTGCTCAGTGATACTGTAGTAATGCAATTTTGTGAAAACTTTGAATATATATCTTTCATAATTTGGGTACCTACTTACTTATATTTAAATGTAATGAAGCGACGATAGTTCAGTAGATAGTGTGTACGGACGCCGCAACAATGGACATGAGTTCGAATGCCTGCAATGATCCTGAGCTTTCGGTAAAGGAAAACATCGTGATAAAGCCATAGCATGGCGATAAAACTTTTTCTACTGCTAACTAATGGCTAACTACCACTCTCAAATACCTGTAGGTGTGTTCCAGCAGTTACACTTGAGAGCCAGGCCCTCCACTGAACTTAGCGAGTCTGACATGATGGGCCACATCGTCACTTAACATCAGGTAACATGTGTTTACAATCTTCAACACATCGTCATTTTACGTTAAGTTGTATTCAGAAGCCAACCATTCATTTATTAGATACCTGGTAAGAAATATCAGGTAATTTTCGCGACTTCATGCCCCTTTTTCTCTTCAATAACTTGTGATCGTAACATATGATGCTAACGGATGTCTTCAGTGTGCAAGGAATATGTTAATCAAATCAGGCGAGTGTACAGGTTCGGAGAACTACTGATAAGTCAGTGGTAGTTACCTGTACATATAGTATATGTCCATTAACTTTGTATTGAAATAGGAAGATGGATGGAGCTAACATTACCACAGAGTGACTTTAATTGATATAATTCGCCAGCCATAATTTAGTCAGTTCCAAGTAAATTCTAATTAAATGAAATATCAAAGTTGTCTAAAATATAAATAAAAACAATTACATCAATCTATTCACACAATAATAAGAAATATGAATGAAATAAACCCGTATACATAGATAACTAACTGATTGAATTAATTCCAAACAAATATATATAATGTTAAATTGTATCCGAAGGCTTGTCTTATTGGTTCTACCTCTTAGATGTTGAAGGGTAAACAAATAATAAGGGCACATTCACACAAACAAGTGTAAAAGGGATCCAAATCCAAATCGGGTACATACTGTAAAAATTGTTGTGAAACTTTGAATACAGATTAATTAATTAGGTACAATAACATCTTGCAGGAAACAATTGTGTAACTTACGATTCTTTCATTATTAAAACCTTCAATAAATAAAACATCTTGTAATTATTATGTGTAAATTGGTATAAAACTCCACGGTTTTAACGTATTTAGTTTAATTCCTTCAAATTAATCACTCTACTAAATAAATCTACTCTCAATAAGTGTTATGAGACTTTGTGATATAAATATGCTCATCTAGCACTTTTTTAATATCTGGAAATAATGACAGTTTTTTCCTAATAACTCCTCTGACAAAAGTCAGAGACTTTTGTATTACAATTCAAATGTAAAATATTACAGTTTCTTAAACTATCACTTCCTATTATTAAAGGAAGTCCCTCGCCACGTCAGTCTGTCTATCTATTCGAAATAAATATAAAAACTACTAAATGGATTTTTATGCGGTTTTCGCTAATAGACAGAGTGATTAATGAAAAAGGTTTAAGGATATAATTTGTTACGGTGTTTGTGTAAATTGTTTGATATGTGACGATAATTTTAGGTTGCTATAAACAAACAAGAGAGTTGTCACCCGCTTGTAAGTGATATAATAATGATTAAAGTAAGCAGAAATATAATAGTTAATTTTTAATTAAAATAAGAGAATGTGTACTACTACTTATTTCGAATGTTTAGTTTTTTTAACGATGAAAGCGAAAAATTATATTTCAACCGATTGCATTACGTTCCATTACTTATAAATGGTAATTGATTTGTAGTAACTTGGGATCTTATTAGATTGTCTCAAAATTAGAATGTAACTGTGGTAGTTTTAGCTAGTACATACCCTCTGGTAATCTGCTGGCGCAAATCTGGGAGAAATATCCATATCTAAATGGATTTACCCACGCTACAAATTGTTTAGTAATATTAACTAAGTAAACGTTTTATGTTTTTGTACGATATATTGAATAAAATGGCAAATAAAAAAAATGCCTTATGCTTACATCAGGTATCGAGAGGGTATCTATAAACGGATTACTCAATTAACAAAAAAAAGGTATTACAAATCCTAGGTGTGTATTCTACAAGAAGAAAACTTTAGTTATGGGATATTTACGCATTGGTGTTATTTATATATTTTAATTTAACTTAATTAATATAAATTATTTTTTTATACCTGCTATTATATTGAACGTTAGTACAGACATGTACTTATATGTTACAAAAGTTACGACAGGCAAACCATTTCCTTGGCAAGTTCGATTCGCCCTGGAGTAAAACTTCTCAACTGTCACCCATATATGTTATTTTATTAAAATAATAAAACTTTTTGGTAGTCACATATATTTTTATTCTATAAAATAAGAAATATTAAAATGAAAAAGAAATATGAGTATTAATGATAGTTTTCTATATAGGTGTATATATAGTTTTTGTAATACAAATTTTAATAAAATTAATTGTTTACTAAGTGGGTGACAGTAAACACAGGTAGCCCGGTTAATCACCTACCTACAAAGTCCACAGCGATCTCGGACAAAAACCAAAAATTAAACAAGGTCCCTTTGTTGGCGAAAACGCTAAATTGAGGAAATTTCCATCCATTCTACAGCCAGGCGTCATCCGCGCCTAAACCCCGCTTCAATTTCAATAGCGCCCCTACATACTCCCTACACCCTTTAGGACACCCCCACGTTATGCTCTATCTCTTTCGTGCGTTACGAGTTTAATCTGCCAGTCGAGACAGCACTACCTACAGGGCCGGTCCGAAAGTTAGACATATATTATTGTATTATACGGCCGTAGGTGGTGCGGGGGTGAAGATTGATGTCGCGGGGGTGCGCGGGGGTAGTTTAGGCAACCCTATGGCGAACGTAACGAAATTTGCGTGACGCACGAATGTGTGCGTTGGCAACGCGCTCATGGGTTATTCAGGAGCGAACTAATGTTTTAAGAATTAACATAAAATATATTATTCAAACAAAATAATTATTTTTGTTCAAACTTCAAAATTATCAAACCGATCTTTGATAGTTACAAATTGAATATACTTAGACGCAAAAGCAATTAAAAAATACCTTAATTCAGTACCCAATCGCTTTAAATATTTCACTTGTAAGTGATGGAAAAGGTCGTTTACTTTGTTACATTATAAATGTTAATTTTTTTTTGCTTATCTAACTCAAAAGTATCGTAAAATGAGATTGTCGGTTTTCCTCCTATGTAATAGGTACCATTCATAACTCGATTTGTCTATAAACTAATTATTTTTATAAGATTAGTAATAACACTAAAATAGCACATAGTAACTTTGGTAATTAGAAAATACAATAACGAAATTTATTGTTGTGGATTACGAAAAAAGGTATACTTATATAAAACACATACTAGAGATTATAATTAGATAAAAATGTAATATATGTAATTATCTTTCTCAATATTAGCTGTATTACGAATCAAAAAGTTTAATTACATAAAATATCAGAATAACCCTAATCAGGTCCTCATATTTCACGTGAAGGAAATTAGGTAGAGGAATTAATTAAATGTAAATGCAATGAAGAATGTAAAAAAATTATAACCGCGAAACAAACATTTTAAGCGATTTAACGTTATCACTTCAAGACAACTTATTTTTAGCAGTAATGATAAAACACTACTTACTCCTTACTTTCTATTTTAACATAACGCGTATCTAAATACAGCAGCTAGATAGAAAACATTAACGGAAACGCAAGCTGCGAGAAAACAGTAGAAAGTTAACAAAGGCAAACAAAGTTAAAATAAAAAGTGGCCTCAAACTTTGTGTCATCGTTTCGAGACGAACAAAATGATATAGAAAAGTTCAAAGTCAGGAAACACCATTGTACTAATTACGCGGCAGACAGCGCGCTTTCGCTTTCGCCGCCGGGGCGTTTTAATTATTTTTTTTCCTGGCGTCTCGGCGTCTGGCGGGAACTAAGAGAAAAAAGGACGAAAGAATAGCATTGAATTCCTTCTATAATAATTGTATAAGGTGAATACTTGTTCGTTTATTTAACAACTATGTTAAGTGCTTTAATTTATTTAAGGTTACATCATAACTTGTCTCAATCTTCAAATCTTATTGAAATGAGATTTTTGTTCAGGTGAAGTAATTTCATCGCCTTGTTAAAAAGTAAATATGTACTTTTTTGTACTATTCGTTAAAATCTTAGATATTATTGTTGTTATTTAATTTTCCAGATTATTTACGAAAACGTTTACATCGAAAGTATAATAAACATGATAATAACATTTATTTATTTTATTTTCACACCCGAAACATATTTTTAACAAAAATAACAAAACATAAATATACTAATTTATTTATTAATTAAAATATGTATTTATCGAGTTTTGTCACTAGTTAAATATGAGCTTTCTATCAGTAAAAACGGAATTGTAGTCAGGTAATTTTGATAAGTTAAATATCGACTTAATCTCCACAGTCATACATTAAATAACGTTTCAACAATTCTTGTGAATTTACTGATTTTAATAGGTAGCACTATATGATGATTATGAGAAATCATCGTAAGGAACCAGACCTACTGTGAAATTATTTTGTAGTACCACTTTATGTGGGAATAAGTTTAGAGTTGTGGATATCTTGGCATCTGGGGATTAAATCTGTGAATATCTCTTAAAAATATTTTCACTCTACATTAGATTATTAACGGGCTAGTATTATTATTAAAGGCGCGATCATTTCACTGGATCTAAATAAAATACATATTTAGTAAAAATATCTAAACCATTTTTTGTATTGCGTTACAAAAACTATCCCAGATACTTCACATAAACAACTTCTATACCAATTTTCATTGGAATTCATGTATAAAGCATTAATGAAAGACAAACAATTAAATAAACGTGTATTACACATACACAATAATATTATTAGAATATTATTTGTCTATACTAATATTATAAAGAGAAATGATTTGTAGTTTGTCTATTTGTAACGAATAAACACAAAAACGACTGGGCCCATTCCAAAAATTCTTTCACCTTTAGAATGCTACATTATCTCTGAGTAACATAGTTAAACTATATTTATTTCTAGAAAAGATTTAGGGACACCTACTCGCAAATGTTTGTTTTTTTTTTGTCTGAACGTGCTAACCTTGGAAACTACCAGTCGGATTAAAAAAAATATATTAGAACAAGAATTCACGAAGGTTTTAAGCTATTAAAATCACACTAGCATCAATAGGAACATAGCTGTACTGAAAAAAATCATAAAAACGAGTAAAAATTATTAAATAAATCCATGAGAACGAAGTTGTAAGAAGGGCTATTAGAAAATATAAATATTGGAGCATTCACCAATAGGTGTATACTCCCGAGTAGATACGTATCGATAGGGATATCCGCACAAAACTTTCGTCCGCTCACGACGAAGTTCGCGCTCCGCTCAATCTTTGATACTTTCTTCGTGCATTTTTTTAGCTCTCCTTATTAATGAAAAGTAGGTTACTAAGTTAGTACGCTTTAAGAATGAAAGTTACGGCCACCTTGCCGTAGGTCGATGAACTTCGCCCAGCTGTGTTTTGTTTTGTCTCATCCGTCTCAACTATTTAAAAACAAACATCATTCGTAGTACCCACCAAGTTCTTTAAGGAATATGCTAAAACTTTTACTTGCGAAACATTAAGTCTGGATACAGATGTACACAAACGTTCATACATATGCTACAATTCCGGAATCCATATGTTGTAATTCTTCTCCTTCTAAATGGTTGAAACTGTTGTGTTTATTTGTTATTTTTGGTTTTCTTATAGGTTTATCTAGGTAGGACTTAACAATAGTGAGACCCATTATATGGGGTAATTGGCGATGTCCAGAGTCCTTTTTTTCATTTTTAACCAATATTTTTTCTGTAGAAATTTAAACTTCATAGTGTGTCTAGACTTTTGTAGCTACCGAAGTCTTTTTTGTTTTTTGTATAAAATATTGATACAAAAAACCGTAACAACAAATATGGGTTCTATACAATATTTATTTTTATTATAAATAAAATAAAAGCAAACTACAGTAAAATCCAAAAGTTTTGTTATTTTTAATAGGTATTTTGTTAAATTTATATAGACTCCTTATCTATATGGCATACAATAATATATTAAACTGTTATTGTAAAATAACTACAAGCAATGAAAGAAAAAAATATGAACATTTTGCATATCATTTTCCTTAGATAACAAATAATACAAAATTGTATTAGGATCAAACCAAACATTGACATAAATATAACATCATTAATTATCTATTAAAAAATAATCCTTTTATACGTCAAAACCCATTCAGCGACGGTGAGAGGACACGGTATTACTTGGACTAAGACCCATAAAAAATATACCAAACAAACAGTAGCACAATAGTCGACCCTCGATCAACAAGGTGGGTACACTTTTTTCTATATAAAAAAATGTTCAACTTTGATTTTAAACGTGTAGAATAGGTTCAAATCTAAATAACAAAACAAAGCAGACAATATTTTGTTAAATTACTATGTTAATTGTTCTGATCATTTTTGATATCAAAGAAATAATAGGTAAATATTCAACTATTGGGTTTAACTGAATCGTAAACACCAGTTTTTATTAACGTGGTGTTTCAAATCCATTCTTTACGAAGTTCCTCAACACAATGCGCAAGCGCCTTTCCCGGGCTTAGGCCAAGGAGAAAAGGATATTTGGTGACTATTCGGGTACTGATCTTCCAACATTATACTACTGTGACACTTCAAATTTCTGTGTTGCCAAAGATCAGGGACAACTTTGAAAATTCTTCTATTTTCTAACGGGAATGGCCATTAGGACTAGCAGTCTTTTTATCGACACCTACCTAACCGGTTTGATATGGCAAGCCCACAGAAATCTACGAATGAGCAGTAACACTGATTTACCGTTGATATTAAAAAAACCGCTAATACTACACAACAGAATTAAAACATCATTATATCTTTCTCACTCACTAATAATCGCCTCAAGCCGACATCATTCGAACGATCAGAAATTAGGAAGGAAGAACAAACAGGTGGCGAATCTGAATTTCAAAACCCGTCTATAATAAATGTCACTTCAAAAATATTTGGATAGTGAAAATGTGATGGCTTACTGATACCTCAATAATGGTTATAATTTAGTACTGTGATAAAAAAGTATAATGCCATCCCTTAGCATTACTGATGATAAAAGGGCAAGTGTTTCGTCACTCTCAATAACAATAATGGTTATAGAATAAAATTAAAATTGATAATAATGTATTAACTTTTAACCGTCCAGGCAAATTCAACCGTTAAGATTTTCAATAACCTACATCATCGAACCCCAAGGAAGTATTATTCTGGCCCTTTACACACGCCTCGGGCGATGCGGCCAAATCTTCCTGAGAATGCATGCATAATAATCACCTAAGACCTTCTCGTGTTACCCTCACAGAAATCTCTTAAAGGTCACCCTTCACTTACCTATCCTGGGGGTGACATTTTTTATTCACACTTCCGACAAATACGCATACGTATGCAAAAAGAACTGTTATTTTCTTTGATATAAACGTATCGGAAATAATAATTATATGCATAATAGAAAGGATTAAGGGTTTTGTCGTTTTCTGTGTGACGTTTTTTTTTATTATTCTGTTCATGTCACCTTGCTAGTGTCGGATGTTTTTTTTTTTCAATTTTAACTCGTCGAATGTATCGAACGGTTTAATAATATGCATTTATAGATGCAAGCTGGTTAAGCTACCGATATTTTTCTAATTGAATGTTATTATGCATTGTAAAGGACAGGGTTCGCAAATGCCGTGTTTAAAATAGTTTATTGTAATATTGAATATATTGTACCCATATGCAAATTATAATTTCGGATACATTTTGTTATTTAAATGTACCTAGTAGAAATGCAATGTGAGATAGTTTTTCTATAATAGATCTCAATGTTCCTTCGCCTCTTTTATATAAACTGTAACAATGATTTACACATATATAAATGATGTATCTAAACAACACAGAAAATAATGACATCTGGTAACTCCGAGAAAAATATTTAACTTATCATTTGTACATATTAACCTTATAGAAATTTGCATGCGTTTCTTTTTTTTCATTTTCTGATCATCGATAATGATGTTCACCTTCCAAATAGACACTGTCTATAAAAACTTATTAAGATTAGTATAAAAGATGTTGATATTACATTATAATCATCACTTATGAACGAGATATCTTGAACTTCAATTCCTTCAACAGAACACGAAAGGAATATCTAGGAAATAATTATAATTTTATAATTAAGGGCCGTCAACATCCGCACAATATCTATTATCTTCATATACACTTCCAAGATGCATAATATTGTGCACCTAAATACGGCCACAGCATGCTCAATTAACAAAATATTAACAATACAAAATAAAATAACAATATTAAATGCAAAATAATCAATAACATGCTAACATTATTACAAAAAAATAACTATAAAATGAACAAGATGGTAATATTTTTTGCCATATAACAAATGCGGACAGAAATTAGGCAGCTAATTAATTCGCGACAACATTTTCAACTTATGTAGCGTATTCGAAAAAATGTCAAGTTCACGGATTTTGTTACATAATTTATTATGCAGTATCAATATTGGCGGAAAAATACTAAAGTGGCCGAGGTTAATCTTATAAATAGGTACAGCAAACCTAATATTTCTTTCCATCTCTAGATAAGATAAATACAATAAAAAAAAACTGCGCGTGATTGTAGCCGCGGGCGGAATGCTTGTACCTTATACATTTCATAGTACATAAATTCATGCGATTCTAAAATTAATAGTCGGTTAACCCTCGAACGCTGTAGGTGTGAATCCGGCATGTCGCACATTGCATAAAATACTTGAACGAAGTGTACTAACCCCGCTAAGGTGCGGCGCTAACAATGCGGCCCGATCGGTATCTCGGCGCGCAAGCCCTTGACTCCAATCAAATAATTACTGCCCTACGGTCGAACGGGCCCTAAGATTTTAAAATATTCAAAATGGCCGGTTTGTATTCTCAAATATATTTTTAAATATTATATTGGGATTATTTTAAAGAGATATCCTTTTTAATTTTTGTTTAATTTTTAATAGTATATAATTTTATGTATTTATTTTATTCCCGTTAGCTCAATTGGAATCTTCTTAATTTTAAATTATTTAAATACATGTCCAAAGGATCAATAATACATTTCGTACTAGATTTTACTCACGGCTTTGCTCAACGGCAATTTTATCAATATAATAGTTCATTTTCTACTCGTATCCGCTTACCTTTTCTCTACATTTGATAACGTGTATGAAGAATTTCTTGATGATTAATTATTTGTAATAAAAGTGTAACGAATACAAAAACTCATAATTGCATTTAAAATATTAGGATATTAACACCTAGTAATTTACAAAATAATATAATTTATTTTTCCAATACTTCTGGATACTAATACTCCTTAGAGTAAATATGAGTGTAATTTGTTGTGGAAATAATATTCCAGATCATTTTTTATATTTTATTATACCTCTACGATTATTATCTAAATTCGGAAAAAGAATAATAAAAAAACATTACACCCTTGACACACCGCACATCCCGAATAACAATAGGATGCAGATTCCGATTGTCTAAAGATAAATAATACATTTTGATTTATAATAGAGGTTAAAAAAATACTCTTCATTTATCGAGAATGCATAAATAGAAGCCATTATTCGATATCGGGAAGTGCAAAATATGGGTGTAACTTTTTTTTATATCCGCTCAATACGTGTCAGTGAACGGATTGACTTAGGGATGTAGTTTTTTTTATAATATATTTTTTTATAGTAGCATCACGGGACACATTCAAAATAGTTCAAAAATATTTTACGAATGCATTCAATGGTGATTTGATTTATTCCAATGACATGCAGATGTAAGAGTCCTCGTTAGATTTATTTGACTGCTGTTTTTTATTGATCTCACGTTACGCATGATTGGTCATGTCGATTGGTAGTTAGTGTGTATTATTCGACGTTTGATAGTATGAGGGTGATTTCGCTGGTTATGAGATTTTAAATTTACTTCTCGCCCGCATACATGCGAATTTTTTAATAGATGCTACCAAAGCTCGTTACTGGGAATACTTTGCAATTTCAAGGCTTAGAAGCATGAATTTTATCTAAATCCAAGTGTGATAATGCCCCTAATCTACATAATAAAAAGAAGCGCCCGGAAACACAAACGCTGTAATAATGCCACAATGGTATCAGAGACCGCGTTGCGCACCGGTAGGGTTACTATTGTCTGAACTTACAACTTCAAATTAATGAGCAACTGCAAAAAATGTTACACAATCGCGTCATACGATCTTTTATTATGATTCCCAAACATTTGCCGGTATGTAAGATTTTGAATCTATATTAATATTCTTCTTTTTCTGCTTAGCATTGTCCCGCCCTAGTGCCAGGGTCCGCTTACCGGCTTAAAATTCTCAACCGTGCCCGGTCTTCGGCATCCTTCCCAGTGAGGTTATTTTTCCTCATGTCCGCCTTCAGCCCGTACAGTCAGCGTTTTTTGGGCCTAACGCGACATCTAGACCCTTGTATGATGATGTTGAGGTATCTATTTGCGACACGACGGACTCCAAGGCTGCCACAGATGTGTTCGCTATGAATGCAATCAAGCCATGTAACACCACACATCCATCGCAGCATCTTTATCTCAGTGACGCGTAGCTGCTGAATATGTCTACATAGGGTAAGCCACGTTTTGCTGCCATACAATAAGACCGGTCGGATGATGCACCAGGCCTTTTAACTTCATTGGCACCAACAACAAAGTGACAAATTGTCAAAAAATTTGATGTATTGACAGACTGCATTAAAGTTTCTTCAGTAGTTCCAGTGTCCGTATAAGTCGACAGTCAGAAAAAAAATACGTTTTTATAATTCCTACACCATTTGCAAAGCTACTCATCAATTATAATTATCAAAAATTAGTAATGTATTGATTTGGTTCAGTTATAGTTTTATTATATGTACCTAAATACCTATCTATATATTTAAATCACAAGATTCGCAACACTTTGAGAAACACAGTAAACTCTGCTACCTACTGATCTAATTTCCATGCGTACGCGCCGAACGAGCGAAGGGGGTTTGATTTATTCAGTTTCAATAGAAGCTATTGCATTTATAAACTTTATATTTTGAACGAAGATTAGTTTGTTTCAGTAGTTTGATACGTGCAGTCGTTTGATTGAATCTAAGAATTTGTGAAGTGATTGTGATTTTATTATTTGAACAATACTGGTAAAGATATTGCATTCTTATATAGTTTACAGGTTTAGCGTTATGGTCATATTCTCACCTGATCTTAACAGACGATACGACCCAACTTGGTAGACACGCTAAACCTGTAGAGAAACTGGCTCTCAAGTGGTTGCACCGAAACATTCGTGTTGGTATTTGGCGGCAGATTTTCAACTTGAGGGTGGTTGCTAGCTAGGCGGGCATTAGAAAAAGCCTTACCAAGATTCCATAATTTTCTTACGATGATTTCTTTCACCGAAAGCTCAAGCTCATTGTAGGTGGATTCGAACTTACATACCTTGACGCGAAGTCCGTACACACTATCAAGCTATCATCGCTTCATAAAAGGTTCACGTTTCTATGCATTTGGAATAGTTAATACGTTGTAAGCTCGTGCGGTGAATACATCCGCGTGTTCCGTCGAGAAGAGGTTTTCATCCATCAGTGGAACATTTATTATCTAATTTATTTTACTTCATTTTTATCTAACTTTCCGCCCCTTTAACTGTTAATAGAACTAAAAACATGGAACATTATTCGTCGGTACCAGCTGGAGGATAGAAAAGCTATATGTTTTTCCATACACATGAAAGTGACAAATGAAAGTCTTTATTTAACAAAAACTAACACCAGAACAAAAGCACCAGAACATCATTACGACTTTTCGTTTCTGTTGTATTAAGGAACTTTAAGTTTTTCGTAGCAGTTCAAGAACGTTCTATGTATATTTTTTTGTAATTGGTCGATAGTGAGGATTTTTTTGGTGCCCGGACGACTTCTTCGGCACTGGTTGAATTTCGAATATTCTCGCCTCTTCTGCAGTAAATTTTACTCTTAAGTAATTATTCGGCCGAAGTTTGTATTCGGTTCAAACCACATTCGGCTCATTCCTAGAATAAGTAATTTTTTTTTTAAGTTTTTTTTGAAGTCCTATATGTGTAATAATATTCACTGAATTATATTAACTATGTAACAAAGTTTAGCTAAAAATATGTGAACACAAAATCACCTTTTTAACCCTGAAAAGATTATTCAACGAGCGCATCCTCCGAAGCTTACGGCATATTGGTTTTTAGTACAACCCTCTAACGACCGCTTGATCCCCAAATAGCCTTGAGCCCTAAACGAAACCACTTCAGCATCATAAAATTCAGTCGCAGCGTTCTATGTACGTCGTTTATGTTGTGTGTGCCTGACACAATAACACTTCTTTTTTTTTCTTCATATACGAATTTGAAGAAATTTTGTATATTTAAATGATTTTTCTCTTGTAAATAATACAATGTTATCTGCCCCCAAATACCTTTTAGGTGTGTTCCACCAGTTGCACTTGACAGACTTCATTAGACTTAGAGTGTCCATCATCTTAGGCCACATTGTCACTTAAAATCAGGTGAAATTTGATTCATAACGCCTTACTTAAAAAAATACAACATAATACATAACATTTCTTGTATAGTTTGCCATAAAGATGAAATATTAATAAAAACGATATTAAAATATGGACCGTTTATTTTGAAAGTGGTGTAGGTCCATTATTGAGAAAAATGAGCTATCACGTAATTCATGCTTAATTTAATGTAAATATTTATTATATAACTAGTCCGTGTTTAATTTCTCAAAAAAATCCCATGTTTTGTACAACTTAAAATCGGTCGGTAAATGAAATTGCATTATCACCATATATAGTAACCTTTAATTTTCTCGAAACAAAAGAAAATGGACATACACCATTTTCAAAATAAACGGTCCATATATATCCTCTATTCCAGGAGTATAATTCTAAATTTACGGCTACACAATTTTCTAAAAAAAAACTTCATATTATTATTATCATTAATGTCTCCAATTATTGTAATTATATACATCATATCCCTTTGTTTACTTTAGTTTTTCCTATAAAATAGTGTTTGTTAATGTTTTCTTCATGCTTGCCGTCTATTATAACGGCAAATCAATTTTATTTCATAAATAGCCTTTCTTTATATTTCTACTGTTACTGTATGTCGATAACACATACATAATCAAATAACCGGCTGATTTGTAGCATGGTTGAACATACTGTTGATCGATGTGAGTCTTAATTCTACAATGAAATGCAGAGTTTAGTTTTACAATAGGTCAAGACTTCGATTCTATTCAACTGTAGCACGAAACGCTTGTATATACAATACTGTGTTTCGATTCAGCCACTTCACTAAAACGTTTATTACATATTATTTAAAAGTATTTATTTGTTATAAATAAAATAATTAATGAAAACTAAAAAAAAAACATGGATCGGTGGCCGGAATTCCACTTCGAGTAAATAATTTATATTAATATTATAAAGCGGAAAAGTTTGTTTGTCGCTTTAGTCAACAAAGTAATCTCAGGAACTACCAGTCAGATTTCAGAAAATATTTTTATATGTGATAGCGCAATTATCGGGGAAGGCTTTTGGGTACTACCATTACAGTGAGCTTAACTGGTCTATATAATCATAATATCTATGGTAGTAGGGGTTTCTCTAATACCCGCACGGACAACTACCAACCTCAAGTCGGAAATTTGCCGCCAAATACTTATAACTGTATTCTGGCAGTTGCACTGGAGAACCAATCCTTCCACTGGGCTTGACATGTCTACCATGTTGGCCCAGATCTTCATTTAACATCATTTAAGATTGTAGTCATAAGGCTAAATCTATACACAAAAAAAAAACTATATATACTAATATTATAAAGAGGAAATATTTGTATGTCATTTATAAACTATGAAAATACAGTATTCCTTCTTTAAGACATTTTATCAACTAGGAATAAAATTTTCGTCGTGTTAGTAACCGTAAATATATAGAGCGGAGTTAATTCAACCTACAGCAGATACCTGTAATACGACTTTGATTAAACAAACACTTTATTCTGAAATAATAAAGCCAAGAAAATTAATAATCGATGATTCCATCCCGTGTTCCCTTCACGGTGTGCTCTAACCGCTATTCGTATATGTATTAATACATACGTGTATGTACATGCTGCGGTTATATATAACCCGTATCTAAAGGCTTAGGCCGCGATTTCACCGGGGCACTTCCTGTTTACATAAATCCGCCCTTATTTTGAAACAAACATGAATATCAAGCTCGTGGCCTCGTGCCGGGATTGATTTTATTTTATATTCCTTATGTTTATTGCCATATTTATTAACTTGTTTTATATGTAATATTAGCTGTGCTTGCGACTTCCTTCAAAAATTATTTACCATTTTTTTCCCGTTTTTGTAACTTTTTTCAATACAACATTGCTTATATTGGTGTTAGCGTGATTTTAATGAGCCCAAAGCCTTCCTCAATGTTTACTGTATCAAATATAAAAATAATTATTAAAATCCGAATTCCTGAGATTAGTCTAGCCTATTCAAACAAACAAATAAACAAACAAAAAAATCTTTCCGCTTTATTATATTTATATAGAGTATAAATTAATTAGTGAGGCAATCTTAATGCCAACACAACATTAAATAACATGTTATTTGGATACAGAACTATGATGCAGGTTTGGTTATATGTTTTATAAAAATCTTTGTATCTATGTAGGACTATCTAGTGCGTAGGATTATACACACGCAATCATTAAACCGACCACCATACCACGAGCATATTATATATTTTTGATGTTTTATAACGACGGTCTTGGAATTGACTACTCAAAACAACTACAGAGCTTGCTAATACATACTAAAAACTTTATATAAATATTTTATAGTACAGGCAGAAAGGCAACCAAGAATTATCAAAATAATCTGTTCTTTAATTAATAATTTCCTCTTGACTATGAATTGTTTCGCAGTTTTTTAATTATTATTTGACAGTATTAATATTAAACTAATCATAGTCAATCAAATCATATCATATTGAATCGATGACTATCGACAGGATTCAAATAATATACCTATAAAAAACTAAGCATTGTTAAATCTATAATTCCATAAATTAATAGCATTACTAATATTATCGTTTCAATTGTAACTTGATACTGATGTTTTAAATGACAAAAACATTTTCTTGTATCTGTGCTCTAAACGATAGTAGTTATCATTGATCACTAGCTGTTAGCAATAGAAAGTTTCATACAAAGTTTATATTTCTCTGTACTCAATTTCCAGTAAGTTTCTTTGCGAAAATAGTAGTTTATCAATGTCTCCAAGGCCAAATCTATGTCTATACCAAAATTCATCATAATCGAATCAGCGGTCTAGGTGGAATAGTATAACAAATAAACAGATCCACTTTCGCATTTATAATATTAGTAAGGATAAGGGTTCATTACCTGATATTGTCTTTTTTCAAAAAGACTATATAGGCTTCAAAACTTGTAAAATATTAAGGTGCAACAAAACAAAACATTTGAGAAATGAAATGATATTTTATATAATGTGCTGTCCAAAATATTTAGTAAACATAGTTTTTCACGGACCCTTCCCGTCGGAAATCGATCATGTACCCCTCCCCTGATGGATTACGCCGTCATCCCGCGTGATAGAATAAAAGGAAAACAGTGAAAACCGACTTCCCGGGGGAAAAACCTTCTTGGAATACATCATACCTTTTAAAAAATATCATAAGTGAATTGCAATAAATTCTATACCTACCCACAGAACCGGATTTAGACAGGACGATACTCTAGGCTATATCATTTATTTGTAAACTACATGAGAGATCATAACATTATAACATAACATCATAACATTTTGATAACAATTTGAATGGAGGTCCTTCTTGTGACCGTAGGGTGTAGCCTAGTTAGTCTGTAGGAAAATCGAACCTGCCTACCAACTTCTTGTAAACTTCAATAACTGGATAGGTGTGTATATAAAATTCTGGTTTACGTGCATTCGTAATTATTATCCTGGTAAACGGTTTGATCAACTTTGTTGAAATTCTTGAATCAGAATCAGCATCCAATTTTGCGCACATCAAATCTTTTTCACTAATTAGGTCTAAGATTAAGCTATTTTTATTTTCATTATCTATATGAATGGTTTATATTTGAATGAACTTTTTGATTATTTGTACAGCTATTGCATTCGGAAGCAAAACGACAATATATTTAAAGTATTGGACGAATGACTTAATAAAATTTAATAAAGTGTTAATTTTAAATTATTTAATTTATTCTGTATAGTTATAAACTATAGATGTGTTGTTATTTATTAGATTTAACCCGAAAATCAAAAATCGACTATAGTTATTGTGTACTCAAAATTTAAGAACATCCTTAAAGAAATAACAAAAACTGTTTTAATTTTTTAAATAACACTTGTAAATAATTGTCAAACAAAAAAAAATATCGTCGACAAAGAAAGGAAAATATATATCAAATTATTTTATGTTTACGTATTTATATATAGACAGTCAAATTAACAATTCTACGTGTCATTTAAGGTAAAGTTATTAAAATTCATCCGAGGCGCACCAAAAAACCGGCTGCCCAATAGGTAACCACCTTAAACTGGGTACATAGCCGGGCGGCGCGGGGGTGTCACCCCAGATGTAGATACAGGGTGATTTACCGAGGGTCTCCGAGACCCTTATCAGGCGTCGTTATGACCATGTGAGGGTGAAGTTATTGTTACTGGGGGACACGGGGGAGTCACCTACCGGGTAATGGAGGTGAGCCTTTGAAGAACCTCTAAAACACTTCGTGACGTAACCTGTTTTTGGAATAGCATAGTGCGGATTCAGTAATAATCCGTCCACTTATTTATGTTACTGGATACGACTTAAGAAAAATAAAGTTAAAGTATATACGGTTAAGCTATAAACGCGTGGTAAGAAAACCTATTGTAGTAAAACTTTTTATGGGAGGGTTTTGAAATTCTGATCCGAAACCTTTTTGAGTGACGTTCATTTTGGTAAAGTCGGTTCGACTAAGACGTCGTGACTAGATAGAGCGGAAGAAATATAGTGATGTTGCAGTGCTCTCATGTGGTCCTAAGCACACACAGTTTCCTTTTTCTATGCCTCAGGAATTTTACTATTTTTTAGACAAAAGTTACGCTAGGTCCTTCTCTGTAAATGTGAAAGAAAATAGTTATAGTGATAGGTTCAATAGATAATGCGTGAAAGTGAAAAACAGATAAAAAGCTCCCAAACGGCTTTACTTCGTACGTAGTTTTCTACAATTATAGTCATAATTCAACCAATTTACACAACATCTTAACAAGTTGTACTCTTAAGCTCATGAATCACTCTATCTATTAGTGTAATCTGCATTAAAATATATATTTTTAATTTTTTGATAATCCGTTATTGCAGTTTTTGAGTTTATCGTGAGTGGACAGACTATTTTATAATAGGTATATCCTTGAGATTTTTTTATCGTTACATAAAAAAGTGACCGCACTATACCAGTTAGTAATACCGTAGTACAAAATTCAAAGCACTGTCGAGCACAGACGTTATAACATTAACCCACTTCCGGGAAAAAATAATCTACAATGTAATTGCAAATTTATAAATATCATGGAAACTATTTATATAACTGCTTCTAATTTTAGGATATGTGCTAATAAAATAGTGATAATATTTAAACATATTATATAAATATTAACGATCCTATTCCGGTTAGCAATAACTTTGAATAAGTAAATAAATAACCATTGGACACATTGTTTTAATTTTTCAATTTTGATCTATTTATAACAACTGACAAAATATAAACATTCTAAGTAGTATCCATAGACATTAATATGTTATATAAAAACAATTTACTAGTTAAATCTATAGGAACGTTACACTTTCTCACAAAAGAGTAACAAAGCAAAATATTTAATAAATTACAAAATAAAAAATGCCCGGCATGTTTCGCAAACCATTGGGCCTCTGCAATAAAATTATATACGCCTACCAAATAAAACAGCGTCCCCTCGGCGACGGCATTCTGCATGCAAAATTTAATTTTAGAATCCAAGCCGTTTCAATATAGGTAATATTTGAAATTTATGTTCCATGTTTGAATTTGAATGTTCTGTTCCCGTTGTCATAAATATTACTTGACTATCATCTATGCAAGAATTGTTTTATGCATGCGTTGTTATGCCTATTTTTAATCTGGTCATGATTTCTGTTTATATTCAAAGTAAGTATATTGAAATAAAATTCATTCCTTACATTACACAATTTTTATAATCACGATATTAATTAAATTGTAAGTAAATAAATAACCTTAATTTTTAGTTTATATAAACGAATGAGGTACAACTGCAAAGGATAAAATATTAGTACTAAACATTTTAAACAAAATATAATTCAATTATAAAATGACATAAAATTAAAAAGCATGTGTCAAAACAATTAATAAAATTACAAATGTAGGGGAGGAAAACACTGTGTTAAACTCTTGTTAAACGGTAGGTAATATAATTTTCCCGTCTTTTTCTCCCCTACCTAATTATACGTCATTTCATTAATAAAGTAGTCTCGTTACAATTAAAACAATATCATTCTCTTGTATAATTTTTTTTTGAGCATTTAACGATAATTTTTTTCTATTAACAAGTCACATCTTCCTTTTTTTTTAATTTTCTCTACACGATTATCGATTAGATATAATAGTATCGATTTTTAAATATGCTTGTAATAATTAAACTTTCCAGGAAGATTTTATAACAGCTGGTAACACGATTTTAATTTTTTTTTACGTACTGCATTTATAAAACAACCTTGGAACTAAAATAATTTTATGGCATAGTAATAAAAAAACTATATTACACATAAAAATCCCGCCAAAACTCCTCATAAATTATACCCAGCGGTTGATGTTGCCCAGCAAAATATTTAACCATCAATTGGTCGCGTGGGCTCACGGGTCAACCATTCACTAAAACTGTATTTGAATAACGAATGATATACGGTTTGTTTATTGGCGGGCCCTGTTCGTTCCTTTTTCGAATTCCATTATTTGTAGTTGACTGGCGCGCGTTCGGGTCACTATCGGTCATCCAAAGGGGACGTTCTGGCCGACTGACCCCTCACGTGTTCACTACATTATATACAAAAGTTTTTAATATTTTCGCAGCTTATTCCTCAGATACAGGTTTGTCCAGTCGCGTAAGGGTGTTATTGGAAATTTTACGTCTAATTTATAATTTTATAGCCACACGTGTAGTGTTAAAAGGTTAATATGGTGGGGTTCGAAATTGAATACATAATTCTTCGAATGAAGAATATGAACGACTTCTCAATTTCTTTGTAATTAATATTATTAGTGTGTTTACGTTTTACCTCTATTTCAATGGGAAGAAATTATGGAACGTTATCAACCAGACTTTAATAGAATACTTACGTATGATAATTATGTGTTCCAACCACCTGTATATGTAGTTTCTAATGACAAACAGATTTGATATCTACTATTTTTACTGTACTACAGTTTTGATTCTGTTCACAATTCAATGACAATTTGTAATGTATGTTATAATCGAATTTAATGTATGTATGTATGTATGTATGTATATATGTGTATATAGTAGAATTGTTATAATATAAACTATAATATAAATTAATATCAAAAACATCTAAATATATATCAGCGATTTATTATTTATTTACTAATTTATTGTTATTACATTTATTCTTTACAATCTTGTTTCTGATTTTGTAAACAATTTTACCATTGCCTAATATCACAAATACATGTTTAAAAAGTTTAATTACCATAACTTAAGAACTTAGCACATGGTGCGAACCACAGATCTGTCACTTTCTAAATGCTATCAGGTCATAGAAGCTGCAAGAATATTATAGAATATATTAAACCTATAAACATAAAGCGTAGCTGTATACTCAAGCAAATTAAATATTAGTATGCATTACAAAGTTAAATAAAAACAGAAAGTATTCTCATTGACAGGCTAAAAACACTAGTCATAAAAATACTGCATTTACTACGTAATATATGTTTAGTTGAGCGTTAAAAGTAAGTAATAAGAGAAACTATGTATTCTATACGCGTATAACCAGAGGTGCAAAAGTAACGAAAAATAGCGTACCCGTATGTATTCGTTAGTATAGCAATCAGTACTATCGTATCGGAAACTCGATGCTTTTGATACCTAACGAAAAGCATAGCATCGAGCCGTGTTGCGCACGGTATGACATTTACTCCCATCGTTCGCCCTTTGTATATTAATTACGAAAAGACGAAAACATGCGAGTACCAAAATGCATTATTTTTATTATAGTTTATAGATTTAGCTTTATGACCATAATCTCGCCTGATCTCAATTTGATGGGCACGCTAAACGTGTGGACGTCGACGTATGTAGACGCTGTCTCTGAAATGTAGCTGCCGGAACACACCTATTGGCCACGTATTTGGCTGCAGATTTTCAACTTGACGGTGGTATCAAACCAGGCGGGTAATACAAAAAGCCCTACCACCATGCTATGGTTTCCTCACTATGTTTTCCTTCAGTAAAACCTCAAGTTCATTGTAGGTGGATTCGAACTCACATCTCTTGACGCGGCGTCCGTATACACTACCACAGAGCTATCATCGCTTCAAACGTGAGTAATTTTTCAGCAGTCGGTACTAAAATTGTGTACTTAGTAACGAATAGATACGGTTTGTTACAGCTATACATAACACGTGCCTGCTCTATTCGAATCTAGCAAACTTAGTAACATTACGATATTTCCTCCTACCTTTCACATGCGATCAAGATTTAAATTAAATCGAAATGTTATTATATTGTCGGAAATTTGAGCTGCGGCCCTACACGGGAGGGTCTCGGAGGATGAAAAACGAGAAAACTTTCCCTCTCCGCCTTACTTTGTTTACTTTTACACTAGTTATGTAAAAACGTGAGGGTTGGAAACAATTTCTTTAGCGTGATGTGAACGAACTTTAATTCTCCTATCATATTTTTTTTGTTTTGACAATTTTTATTATTTGATTTTTTAAGAAACTTAGAAGTGGAGAAACTTTATTTAAGTTACATATATGTTACAAAATACTATAGGTTAATAGATTAGTTGTTGACAATACAAGAGAACAATTTTTTACGTACGTTACGTTACGTTGACGTTAAGTGACAATGTAGGTCAAGATGGTAGGCACGCTAAGCCCATTGAAGGGACTGGTGGCAGATTTTCAACTTTAGGGTGGTAGTTAGCTCAGGCAGGCATTACAAAAACGCTACCGCCATGCTATGGTTTCATCACAAATCAATGTTTTCCGTCATCGAAGACTCAGGCTTATGGTAGGTAGATTCGAACTCAGGGGCCTTGACGCAACGTTGGTACACACTAGCAACTGACCTATCATCGGTACCAATATATCATTATCGAATTCCACTTACACGACTCCATGAAGGTTTAAAAAAAATGTAATTTTTGAAATTCTTAGTACTTTAATCTGAGTTGATACATACATACATATATTCCATAGAGTTTATTAATTCTTATAAGAAACAGGATTAATTGACAAGGGAAAAGTTTTCTCTATAAATTACCCTTTTTCTTATTAACCACACTTATTTAAACTTATCAAAAATTAAAAATGGACAGTCTCTTAATAAAATATCTCAGTAGCTGCAACAGTTAGAGCGCTGTCCAAAAAATCACCTTGCATAGATCAGTCAGAAATAATGATAGCTCAGTAGAGCTTATTTAGATAGCGCTTTGTTCGATCGAGTTGGTTTGTGTCCTATCATGCAAACAAAACCTCATATAACCATATCATAGTTTTAAGGTATTTCCTAATACATGCCTGCCACACTCAAGTTGAAAATCTATCGTCAAGCACTTATAGGTACACTAACTAAGCCCACAACTTCGTTTGCGTAAACCTAATAATCCTAAATCCATACCAATATTATAAATGCGACAGTGAGTTTGTTTGTTACGCTTTCACGCCTAAATCGCTAAACTGATAAATGGAAACCTGGAGACGGTTATAGGCTACTTTGGCTCGCGAAAACCTTATTGGAAGTGTGGTAAATAAAGGTGTAAAATTTGTATGACATTGTGTCATCAGATTTGACAAAATCAATATTAATGTAAGTGAGGCCGCGGGTAAAAGGTAATTATTTAATAAAAAATTTATAACTTTTTTCAATATAACTTAGCTCTTATTGAAGGTAGCATAAGGTTAAAGATCTTAAATCAATTTCATCAAATATCATGAATTTTTGAAATCTGACTGGTAGTTGTTAAGATTAGCGCGTTCAAACAAGCAAACTTTTCAACTTTATAATATTAGTATAGATTCGGGCTGTCCATCTTAAGAGTCTGTCCTTTCACTAGTGCCTTTCAAAAGAAATGTTTCACAGTATTCATTAAGCTAGACAGCTGAGGATAGGCGTGTTACCAACTTGGGCCAGATTGTCACTTTACATCAAGTAAAATTGTATCCAAACAGTATAACCTATATAAAACAAATAACTATTCGAATATATAAATTTATTTCTGTTTTAGATAACGAGTTTACTGAGGAATCTTCTAGGCAATGTAATCTCATAGTACGACTCTAAGGAGAGGAGTAGTTGTATCAGTCGAGTCGTCTGAGAGAGCAGCTCGACAGTCTGCCCGGATGGAGACCCGGATAACAATCAGACCAGGCCGGTCGCCGAGACGACCGATAGCCGTGGGATAGACTTCTAGTGGGTTCATTCCCGACGTTTCCCACCAGGTGATTCGCATAAAGCCCGCTCAATCCCCCCGTACTGGAAGGGTATGCGTAAATGCATTTCCTTGTGTAAAAACGTTGGTTAAACTTGAAACGAAAATTGTTAAATGTGAATTTCAAGTTCCATCAAAAAGAGGGGATAATGTTTATCCTCCCGCTGAATAGCCCTGTCCCTATACCCAAGACTTGTTCTAGTTACCGATTAACTACTAATTGAAAGGACACAACAAGATCTGTTATACCATTAGATACTATATAGATATATAGGTATTGAAAACCGCTAGACAAATTTATTTATACAAATAAATAAAATTAAAGTGTCTATTTATAACGTCAAAATACTTAACAGCTTTTTACTATATACATATAGAATTGAAAGTATATACGGTTGATATTTATGAGAAAATAATATTTTAAAAATGTTTGTCTCTCTGCCTTTCTGTCTGTTTGTTCCGGATAATCTCTGAAACGGTTGCACCTATTTTAACGGGACTTTTGCTGACAGATAGCTGATGTTATAAGGAGTACCTAACTTAGGCTACTTTAATTTTACAATAAAAATACGTATCCCTAAAAAAAAAAAATGTTCCACGTGAACGAAGTCGCGGACACAACTAGTATTAGGTATAGTTATTTTAGTTCATAGATCGTATACCTGTAAGTCATAGCGCAATTACGTAAGCAATTAGAGATGTTCCAAAGAGACTTTCGTTAGTATTCTACCCGCTTCGATAGTTGGTTAGTATGCGACTGTTACAGTCAACCAATTACCACAAGGCTGGTAAGGTTTTGTGACATATAACGCTAGTGTTTCAGATTCTATGTTTCTATACGAGTAGGTATATGTATTAATGGTGTATTAACAACATCTATAGAGGAACATAAATATCACCTTTATGTACCTAACTGTAACTGCGGTAACTTTATACAATGAATGTCTGTTGAAAATAGTACTTGGGATACAATTTGTTATCGATATAGACACAAAATATATATAAACCCAATCTCTGCCCGCGACTTCGTTCACGTTGAAATAAATATTATTAAATAACTTTGCTCGTTTTTGTAATTTTTTTCAAGACAGCTCTATTCTTTTTGGTTGTAGCGTATTGTTAAATAACCTAAAGCCTTCCTCAATAATTGTTCTATGAAATACAAAAAGAGTTTTTAAAATACTGGTGTTAGTTTCTAAGATTAGCGAGTTCAAACAAAGAAACTTTGCCATTTTATAATATTATAGGTATAGATTTTCTACTTTCATCTGTCTGAATATCTCTTTTTTGTTGATTATAGAAGATATTGCTGGAGAGACTTCGGTGAAATTTGACGTATTGGTAGCCACGTATGTTGAAGTAGGTAAAGTAGTTTATACATTCATATCACCAAAATGACTGTTGACCTGTTGACTAATTGACTTAACCTGTATCGCTCCTAGTAGCCAAATAATATTTAAAAAATAAGCTGATACTCGACCGCGTTTCCAACTACATTTAGCTTTTGCTATAAAAAATATAGGTATACTTAAGTTGCGAAACAAACAAAAATATAAACAAAAGAATACTAAATTTACATTAAATTCTATACCTATACCTAGTATACCTAATACTTGTTTTTTAATATTTTTGTTCTATCTTAACCATTTAGTACGTACTATACCTAAACGTTTTGTCTATACCTATGCCACAAAATGCTTATGACCGTCAGGCGGTATTTGTAAATTTTTATAATGTTCTGATATTTATGAAATATCTTGATTATTTTCTTGCGTTTGCTATATATATATATATATATATATATTATATATATATTATATACTTAAGGTTTAGCGTTATGGCCATAATCTCACCTGATCTTAAGTGTCGATACGGCCCAAGATGGTAGACACGCTAAACCTGTGGAGGAACTAGTTATGGTTATGTATACTGTATATAAAGTTAATTTTGTGCTAGAGTCGATCGAGCTCAATTAAATACTTATTTCGTGTACTCTCCAAAATATTTTAAAGTCTATAACATTTACATCTTTAAGTTTCTTTTCTTATTTTGTAACACTTATTGGAAGTGAGTTACAACATCTGACCGTGTACATAAAAAGCCAAGAATAAACTATAAAGGAAAACATTGTCGAAAATGTTCAGTAGATAATATATAACATTCGGACCGACACACACACGACTCCAATCACATAGTCCAACGCACACATACGAAACATCACATACGAGCGTATGTGGGCCAGTGTGCGCGGGACACGTGTGAGCGGTATGAGCTTACGGACACAATAGTGCGCGAGAAAGGGAAGGCCGGCGCAGGACGAACGATACAACAAATCAATACGAGCGGTGGTGACCGGTACCCTGTAGCCTGTGTCACCACCCCCGGGGCCCCCTGCCCCCATAGACCGCACGCCTCCACCTACATTGTCAACTGCCACAGAGTAATTTAGACCTCCCAAAATTGCTCGCGAGTAGGTACATGGCGGAACATTTAGCGGTTTCTCTTTGTTACAATATGCTTTCAGTTGCGTGATGTGTCTTTGGTAGAGCAAATATTAATGAGTAATTTTGGCTTCTACTGTCAACATTATTATATTCATAGTATATACGTAAATATAGATTAAAAAAGTTCTTCAAAATAACTTAGTTATTAATAATAGTGTAATAAAAATATAGATACTACATCTGTTATTCATTGTTGAATATCAAATAATTTATAAGTAAGATTTTATATATAAGAAAGTAAATGTATGAAAATTGATAAATATTATGTTAAAATAACTTTTATACTTTCATTACCAAAAAATATATATGTTGTGATGTTTTATTGCAGGTATTCTTAAAAGGAATGAATAAAAAAACGAATAGACTTAATAATAAAAAAATATTGTCAAATAGGGTTTTTCATTAGAAAATTATACAAAAAAAAACTTAGGTAAGGCATTATTTAAAATCATAATTTCATCCAGTTCGTTACTGTGGTTACAAAAAATATTCAATTTTATTACATAAATCCTATCCCTGCAATGTAATTTGTAACAAATAAAAATCAGTAAATACTTTATCATCATTAGCGGGATGATAAAAATAGAATACCAATTTAAGTTCATATCGCATCGATATAAATAATTATTTTTTACACCATCTGTATCATTTAGTACTCTGTGCCACAAAATCCGCTTGACCGCGCGTATGGAAAGCACAGTAAAACTCCGGCCGACCGAACTTGATACTTTAAAAACTTTTTACATTATGATATTCATGTGCCAACTTAATTTATCTTTACATAATATTACTATCTATTTTCTATGGATATTTCTATGGTCATGGTAATTATATTTATATTTGTATAATACTATTTTGACAATTGCATTTATTTCATAATTGAAAAATATATATTAAAAACCTGATTTATTGAGGTTTTGTACAATTTACAAACATTATCAGATATTCATACGTAGCAATATAAATTATTTTTCAAAGATGTGGTTAAATACGTTAGTGAGCACTATTGTTTAATGAATTATGATGTTCTTCTTGCTCGGTGAACCCATAACTCTGTAGCATAACCAATTAGCGTATATCTGTAATAGGTATATAATTATTCAATCTAGTTTGTTTATTTATCTATGGGTGTATATGCTTATGTTTTTATATCTACTAAACAAATTTGACGCCGAACTATTTACATTTAACGTACAAACAAACGTAAAATATGCCTTCCAACTAATATTATCTCCTAGCAATGAACATTAAATATTTGGGTGGTTTATGTGATTTTGTATATTTCTAATATCTTAACCTCAGTAAATTTCATAAAACATATTAACGATAATAACACCCAAGAACAATTAATTGGCAAAAGAAAATGTATTTTTTATATATTACTCATTTCCTTGTTAGATGTTTTTATTCATTTCCTTGTTAGATGTTTTTATTTATTTTTTCAAAAACTGTGAATGTCGGTAGACACATCATAAAATGAGGAAAAACAATCTCTTTAGATAGTTTTCAATATCTACTTCACTTAAGGTACATCCTAATACCGTTCCGTTCAAATAATCTACTCTACATAGACATAGTACCTACCTATTGGCCGCAATGATAGTACAATAGGTACACCATGAATGTACGTATTCGTCTGGGCTTACGGTGAAGGGAAATATCGTGATGGGGCTATGTCATAGTGGTACCAAACAAGTCTTTTTTTATAGTTAAGGCTTAGCGTTACGGCCATAATCTCACCTGAGTCTGAGTCGAGTAGAGTGACGATACGACCCCAGTTTCTAAACATGCTAAACTTGTGCAGAGACTAGCTCTCAAGTGCGACTACCGAAACATACCTATTGATATTTGGCGTCAAATTTTCTACTTGAGGGTGGTAGCTAGCCAGGCGAATTAAAAAAAGCTCTACCACCATATTATGGTTTCCTTACGATGTTTTCCTTCACCGAAAGCTCAAGGTCATTGTAGATGGATTCGAACTTACATCCCATGACGCGGAGTCCGTACACATTACCACTGAGCTATCATCGATCAAACATCTGGCAAGTTACCACACTGAAGTTACTCTTATAAGTGTGTTCCGGCAGCTGTACACAAGGGCCAGTATTTCCAGTTGGTGATAGTATTAAAGTACGATTTGTAATGACTTGAAAACAAATTATTTACATTTAACATAACAAACAAGAAACATGTCTTCCAACTTCCATTTTCTCTTAGAAATGACCACGGATTTAAAAGGGGAACATTCTAAACATTCGAGGGTACATTTCGCTGAGTAACAGTCTTGTAATTCACTACCCTTCGCCCTACAGCGAGCTCATACAGGGAGGGCTAGGGACGATAAACTGTAAAACCACGGGAGGGACCTCCTGCCCCCCTCTCTGATAAACATGGCCGTAATTTATGACACCTAATGGAACCCTTCCTTGGATGGACCCGGCTTACGAGTTTTGTGTGTTTTCGAGAATAGCTATATGTATATAAAGAATTAAATCTTTTGAAGAATAAGATCTTTATAATAGATAATACTTTTACTTAATTTTTAAGCATTGACGGACCCAGCAGTCGGACGGTGAATCCATTGCTTGCACGGTTTGCAAAGAAGTTTGTCTCAATTAAATATAATTAACTTAGACATTGCTTGAATTTACAAAAAATTGTGTTTTATATTTAAAAAAACCGGATTGATATTATTTCGGATATTATTCGCTAAATTTTATTACAAAATATTTTTTACTACAGTGATCAAAAATATAGTTATATTCCTATATGCTTTACAATACATTAAATTTTGATAAAAAATAACTTGCAATATATGCTGACAAGTCATTTCATAAATTTAAAGCCTTTTTTTATGCTAATGACCATCATACAGGCAGTCGGTCCATCTGATGGTAAATAGTTACCGTCGCCTATGGAGAGCCGCAACACCAGGGGAATTACTGCCATGCTGCTAAACTTGGAGACCGTATTTCAATCCCTTTTTGAAGTGACCCATATTATAGTTCTGGGGGAACCGTGCTGAGTAGCCGATATACCTATAAAAATAAAATTTACTGGATATTATATTCGCTTCAATAAAAAAACACAACTTTAAAAGCAAACATATGTTATACAAAGTCTCGTATGTATCTTTTACTTCAGTGATAGAAAAACCTTTTAATGGCAAAGAGTTACTTGAACTTTTACCGATATTACATATTATTGCAATAGGTACGTACAATCACTGTATATTGAATCTAATAATATACAGGTGTATAAATATCTATGATAATATAATAACTATTATTTTTATTTAGATTAAAATTGTATTGGAACAACAACCTTATCAACAAAATTATGATTACGAAAAGTTGCGCCCTTTATTTTCAGTTTTAATAAAAATTATCAATATGAAAATTATGGAAATAAAGTGAAAGATACTTTCAAAGTTAAGTTTTATCTATTTTAAGATACATTAATACAAGCTGTATGTAGGTTAAGAATAAAATTGGATACAATTATAAAAACGCTTATAAAAAATTTTCTTTCTACTTATAAGTATTTACCGTTCACAATAATCCCAAAATCGATAACAAAGCACGCCTGACCAATACGCCTGCAAACATATAAATACATGAAAGCTTTCCTATTTTACCCTTATGGCCGGCACGGTCCGCGGCCATCTTGGAATTTGCCCCCTCCCCCGCGGCCGCCCACGCTCAATCTTACCCCAAACATGCCCCCTCGATCTGAGGGGCCTTTGAAAGGCCGAAACCCACTAATACTAATGTCCTCTACGTATGAACGAGTGTGAGTGACGAACAGGCTTTGTGTACTCAATTTTGCTTGCGCTCCATTTGATTTACATTTGTTTTAGGGGCTTAAGAATATGTGACGTATAAAATATTCACGGTGACATCACACGGATAATGCTATTTCAACTTGGAGACAATGTGATTCATGGAGAGAAAACACCATGTTTGTTTATATTTGCTTCAAACCTTTGAAGTAGAAAACACATTTTAAAAAATAGAGTGCATTAAATTCTTTACTTTCATATAGATTTTAAAATATGCATTAAATTATTAATATATTATAAAATGGCTGTAAATGTAATAAATAAATGTCGTTTTTTCGTTAATAACAACGTAACAACGATACTTTGTTAGTTTCTACCAAGGCCATAAGTCTGAAAATCATTAGACTAAAACGGCTACTTATTAAGAACTTACAAAATGTTTATATAAAGTTATTCTTTAACTAAGATCTATTCTTGTCTATTTTTGGTTTCATAATGCCACAAGAAGATCATAATATATTAAATTGTATTGTTTCTTCTAAACATACACTTACATATATATACTATATTATTTCAGTATACTAGTCTATAAGCTAGATAAAGCTTTACCATGTTACTTATAATACTCGAGATACCAGAACATTTTCTGAATTTTGGTATAGAGATAGATGGGAACCTGGAAACGGGGATAGGCTACTTTTTCTCGCGAAAAACTTATAAGAAGTGGGACAAAGAGAGGAATAAACTTTACATGAAAAATTTTTTCGTCAACCGATTTTCTCGAAAATCTGGAGAATAATTGCATACTTATAATTTACCTAATTAATATTAACACAAGCGGATCCGTAATATTATAAATGCGAAAGTGAGTTTGTAACTCTTTCGTATCTTAACTATTCAACCTATTAAAATGCATGTCAAAAATACAGAAAAGGACATATAGGCTATTTATTACTCAGAAATACAACACTTTTACTAAAGATAGAACAAAAAGTATTTTGTTTTAGTAGTCTTTTTGTTCTACACGCTCAAAGTTGCGGTAATAGTTAGTTATATATATATATTATTTTTATGACACCAATTTTGTTTTTTATATCAAGTAATAGATTTCAATTACCCAAAATGGAAAAATATTTCTATCTCTTTAAATCTGTCTGTCTTTATTACGAACTATGTTTGAATTATCTAGTATGTCTGTTAGTCAAATATATACCGATACTTTTATATTATATTTATAAAGTGGTAAACCTGTGTTATAGGCCGATTCGGTAAATATTTATAATTTCGTTCTAACATACTTTACGACGAAGTTTATAGCCACGCTTTATGTCATGTTACGAACATAAAAGTCGAGATTTCATCTTAAAGGATTCGGTTGTGAATAACTAAGTGTTTTATACCAAATACGGTAGGTACTACAGTATACATATATTTTGTATATACATAAAATATGAGTTTATTTCATTAAACAAACAAATATTTGTTAAAGATTCAATTAAAAACTAACTATTATAAAGTCTTATATGTATAAAGCATGTACTTAATAACATTAGTTTAATGTTTAACTTCGTAAAACCTTTCTAAAACCTTATTTACACCGTAAAAGGTTTATAAAAATAGTTTCTAAAAAGATCATGTATATTCAAACATACCTATCTAACAATATGCTTTGTAACAATCGCTAGCACATCGCTAACGTATTTTTTTTATTAAAAATGTATAAAACGACAATAGTGTGATTTTGATATGTCTCAAGTATTGCATTTTTGTTTTTTATTGTTGAAAGACAAGATGGCTAAGGGCAAGATTATAGTTACTAAGTTGGTTTGACGTGTTACGCAATACTAAGATTAAATATAAAAAAAATCCGTGATTATTTGTAAACCGGCATAAAGAGCAGGTACATTTGACTAATCGCATTTATTTTAATTTGGTTTTATTTAATTCATGTACTGAAGTACATATTAACCATACCTATGGAAGAGATTATGCTAAGATGATTATGCACACTTTAATTCTCAACAAAGCATTTCTAACAAAATATACTGATTAAAAGTATCTTAACGTTTTTAGGCATATAGATAAATACCTAACGGCCAGTTTTTTTTATAATCTAAAGTTTCTACGGTCAAATATATGGAACCCTGAAATATTAAACGCGTCTATGTATTTGACCTTTAAAGTACATAATAAATCCAATCAGTCTCTTCAAAGTGCGAAAAATAATAAGCGCCGAGTTGAAACTCCGTGCGATTCCACAGCATTACTGAAATAAAAAATTCACATCAATTTTCAAAAGAGATTTCCATCAGAGCCGATACGGTGGCTAAACACAAAACCCCAAAGGTGGCGCGGCACACACACGTGAATAATTCACTCGCCACTCCATCATTCGTCCGCCGAGAATGGTTCGACACCAATCTTCCATTTGGTAAGAAAATCGATACACGTCCTGGCCATATAAGCATTCCCGGGGAGGCAGACGGGGTGTCTTAAGGGGGAGTTAAGGTTTAGTCCCGAATATTGAATTTCCCTTGGGACAAACCCGTTTCGCTTTGTCCCTTCGGTCGGGGTCGTGTGGGCCGCGATGCCCGGGCGAGCTCTATCTATATACGTGGCTAACACATGCGTACGTGCGTAAGTGTTGGGATAATAACATTGCGAGGCCAGGCATACGTGACTTTCAGGGCGTTTGACGGGCCCTCCAGCCATATTCTCTATATATCTCGTATACATGTGTGTATTTAAGTGGGCGTTCTACTCTATACGTGATATAAAGGCCTCCGTTCAAAGCCTTTAAATTGGGTCTCTTTAAATTAAGCGCTGAAGGACGTACACGCGTTTTAGTCAAAGAGTAGGTACTTACGTTTACTATCTTGTATATAATTATGTAATAGTAGGTACGCGTAAATCCCACCTTTATGTAAATCAAGCGTAAAAGTTAGAAATACTGAAGAAGTACTTTGAAAGGATTAATTATTTCAGACATTACACTTTTTATATCGTTGCGTCCAATTATTTTGTTGACTATATACATTTTTTAAAACCTTTTGCATATACTTATAAATTAATGCTCATCAATCTTTAACTACGTAATTCAAATATATAATCCTTCGAATCTTATCTTCTACAACATCTATATCTTATATACTAAATATTTAAATGTACTTAATATGATTTTTACTGAGGCAATTATTCCCACGACATAATAAGAATTAAAAACGTTATGATGTTATTGAAGCCACGAGCCGACATACTTCAAAATCTTACATCGATATCTAATAGAAAGTAGATTTTTTTTTTGCTATGGTTTTTATATTATCAGTAGCTATCTAGTACAAGTTTATATAAATTTTAAGTACGTTCAAACTATTAATATAATAATAAAATATACAAATTACCTCTTAGCTTATCGAATATGCTAATCTTGAAAATGGAAAAAAAATCTGTCATATCTCTTATTCTTAGTTGTGGCGGTAATAGATATCTAATATGGCGAAGACAGTAATCGTTTCAGCTCTGTAGACTATACAGAATGTATACAAAATTACAACATACAACTTTTACCGCCATAATATTAACTCTCTGTCCCCTAAGCAAATACAAGCATGCACATTAATCTCCGAGAAGTATCTACATTTGTACTTCCTCTCTCTTATATGTTTATTTTCAATCGCTTTACAAATACTATCAAGAAAATTACCAAAAGTTTTGTTACTTCACAGAAAATCACCTTAATCATCCTGACACACTCCGTAAGAAATACCTACCCATCAAAAATAATTGTAATTTTACATTGATGCATTCTTGTATGTTTTGTTCGGTATAATTATAAACCACTAATTGGTCACAGTACATCACGGTTTTTGAACTTTTCTTGCCTTTAATTCGATAATTATTAAATGTTGCTGTAAATAGTACAAGGTACCGTGTTCAAATTATTCAAATTTAGAAGAGATTATTTATTAATTACAATTAGTTACAAAACTTTACCGTTTTAAAACCAACACCACCAATCCTTCTAGTGGTTTTCGAAATCTACAATAACTACTTTTAGTGCTTAGTATAACTAACTTACAATTAAGTATAACAAAAAGTGGAAGAAAAAAAATAGAGGTGCCTTATCTATACTCGGCTGGAACGCAGTGTCTTTCGCTTTATTGTTTTGTGTTTCTATTAAGTAATAATGATTAAATAAAATATTTGAAGTCATAAAATAATTCTATACTCTCAAAATTGAAGGCAAGCTGAATCGATTGAAAAAAGGTTTACTTAGGTGATCAGAAAGTGCCTCAAAATTCACTGCAAAAAGATGTCGGTGTTTGGTGTCAAAAAATATATTCATTTACCTTAGTGCGATTATGTTACGTTTATTATTATAACCAAACTGACTATATCATAGGTATGTCACTTACCTGTGATATGAAATCTTAAATAAAATTGAAACATAAAAGAACCATACAAGATATGCGAAGTCTACCTACAAGGAGGGAGGGCTACGGAGCTCCTATAAATCTCTGTCACAATAAGATAGAGACAAATTCCTTAGCGCTCGCTACCCACGCGGCCCACGCCACTCTGGCTTTACAAAAACAAGGTCAATTTACAAAGGATAGAATCGGTGTATGACAACTAATTCTTTAGTTATTATATTCAATATTACTCTTTAAAATTCACTATAAACTGTACTAAAAGTATTCAAAATTGTTATTGGTTTACTATTATTGGCCTAGTGGTAAAACTACTGCCTCACTGTAACCACCGCGCCCTGTACTGTAAGCTCCAGGCCAACACAGGATAATTATTTGTCTAATTCACCAAAAAATATTCTACCTTTGTTGTTAGTTTGTCTTCATTTATTGTGGTTATAAAGTTTAAAGTAAACAGAGATAATCACAGAAAATTTTTGTAGGTAGTATTAATGTACCATAACCAAAAAAACAATTAAATGTAGTGAGGCACAGTTCTCTTTTTATACAAGAAACTTTATGCATAACAATGAAATCCTAGTACAGACGTGGTTTCAGATTAAAATCCAGGCAAGCACCATATGTTCCCAGTTGCAATCCGCACCAATATTGCAAGTAGGTACCTACAACGGGGTTGATTGGAAATCCGTAGACATAGAGATATGTGTACCTCACCTTTCTTATATCGTTTGTTTCAAATCAACAGACATAACAAGAAATTGATGTACAGTATTTCTTTATTTACATTATTGTACAAGAAGCTATTGGTATAATTTGGTGTAAGCTTTAAGATTGTTGACTTCTATTAAATAAATTAAACGAAACCATAAAGAAATGTTAAACCTATCAGTTTATATCAATAACTATCTAGAATAAAGAGTTATTGGTTATGTTTCAGTAAATAAAGTTTACAAATAGATATTGTTTTTATAAAAGACTTTAATCAGTTCATTAATAAAATATCAATTTCGCATATTCAAACCATTCAAAATTCGTACAAAATGAAATTTTTATTTTAATAGCTTCATCAAATATCTATGGTTGTTTATATATCTATAAAACCTACATAATTTGATTTAACCTGTTTTCTGATTATATTAGGCTTTTAAATATATTTTTTTTAATTTGCCTTTTTTCTTATAATTATATTCTTTTTCTAAACTACTACACATTATTTTTCACATTAAATGAATTTTGAACGGATATAAACAATATCATGTTTGTTATGTGACGCTGATACCATAAAAAAATCGAAGGTAAAAAAGTAGGTATTTTAATGCAGAAACGTTTGTCCCCTTTTATATTAGTAAGCACAAGTGTATGTGACAGACAGAAGTACAAATCAAATATGCTGTCCAATTCTTGACTTGGATTCGCTTCGGAGGGGACTTGTTAGAGCGCCGAGAGTCACGTTCTTTGAACACTCTTTGATGCTCACTCCTTGTTACCGACGTAACAACTGGCATTCTCCGAGTATTAAACCTGTAACCCTTTGCATAGTGTGCCAATGAATAATAGACTGTTTGTCAGACTTTTAAATGTTATATCAGTGAATACTAAAATAAAATAATTTTCTTACTGAGAGTAGATATAGTATTTATAAAAGCAAATGCCAATTGCAAATTCTATTTTATTACTAGCTGACCCGACAAACGTTGTTCTGTCTTATAAATTATTTCTGGTGAACACTTTGGTTGTATTAAAAAATGAGAGGATAAGAGTGGAAGGGTGAAAACTTAGGGTTGTATGTATTTTTTAATGCCACATCATAAAAAGTATGTTTTTTTTTTTGTCAAAGAAATAAAATTATTGGGGTGAACCACCCATATCACTTAAGAGTTAAGAAAAATAGATTACGAACGATTCTCAAACCTACCGAATATACATATAAAATTTTATAAAAATCGATCAAACCGTTTCAGTGGAGTATGGCAACTAACATTGTGACACGAGAATTTTATTTTATATAAAAGATATATAAATGCAAAGTCGCATTGGCTTCTGAGGATAGAGGCTACTTTACACCACGAAGGACTATGTTTTATATCGCTTGTAGGTACTCAGGGACCAAGACACTTCTTATTCAGAACAATATAAAATCTACATTGTCAGCGGAAGTTAACTCTAGGATCTACGTCACCACTGTAAACCGGTTTATTACTGATGCAGCTTAAGTTTAAGACTAACGGACACTGAAAATAATTGTAACGGAGAAATCCTAGAACTACAATGTGCTTAAATTTATGTATAATGTTAATTATGTGTACTGAAGACCACACGGCAGAAGTGAATCATCATCTTTCTCCCTCCCATAGTTACCTAGAGCCGACTTTACCCGAACGAGCGTCATACAAGAAGGTTGTGGATCAGAATTTCAAAGCCCTCCCATAAAAGATTCACTTCCATAAACTTCTATAGTTCTTTACAAATTGTAACATTCGTAACTTAAACTATTCGAATCTAAATGATATCTAAAATAATTTCAGATCAGTCTCTGTAACGGAAACAGATTAAATAGTCTATCCATATTAAAATCCGCGATTTCATACTTGTAAATTTCTTGTAATCGTAAGTAATATTAAAAATGCTAAAGTTAATTTGTTAGTTACACTTTCACGCCATAACTACTTAACCAATCATAATGAAATTTTGCACCGACGTTCTCTGAGGTACAGAAAAACATTTAGACTACTTACATTTCATTCACAATATATTCATATTATTCCTTTTTTTTCGTAGGAAGATACCCACCTTCCGCCGGGCAGCAAAATTATGGGTTATGTCAGATTATTACTGACTAAAAACCTACGGCCTCTGTACCTTCCAACAAGATCGATGGAGCGCTTTCATATTCATCATCTAATCCCGATAAGATCTAAACCTAATCAAGGGCTCCCTCTAATGGGGTTGGGGATCGGCACACTCAGACAAAACCTTTGGAGAGGTGCGCGCAGATGTAAGGTGTGCACAGAGGTAAATTCATATTATTATACATAATATCATAATTCATATTGTTCCTGACGTTTTTAAATGAAAAAAAATACTACATTAACGCGACCGAAGACGCGGGCAAATGCAAATTTATATATGTTTAAATATTCGTACGAACCATTGCTAGGTTCAAATTTTATATAAGTGTTATAACATCTAAAGCTATTGTATGTATAAAAATTTATATTATCAATAATTTCCACTCAAACGTTTCCACGTCTGAGAAGAAAATGTTAAATTAAAATCTCAACGAGTTCCCCTCATCTGTGAACGATGTTCCTGTAATTTTATTTGGATAACCAAATCGTAAAATGTGTTTAAGACCAGCGGCCATGAGTCGCGCGCCGGAATACGTTTTACGCGTAGGTAGGTAATTCAACTTCACTCGACTCCATAAAAGTATTGTAAAATCTAGCATTTGTAGTGATATTTAGCACATGCACCTACTTCAATACTTACAAATGTGGATCTTTTATTTATAGTTAAGATTTAGCCATAATCTCACCTGATCTTAAGTGACGATATGGCTCAAGATAAACTTAATGGAAGGACTGACTATCAACTTCAACTGCCGGAACACATCTATTGGTATTTGGCGCCAGATTTTTAACTTGAGAGTGGTAGCTAGCCAGGCGGGCATTAGAAAAAGCATTACTATGACTTCCTCACGACGTTTTCCTTCACCGAAAACTCAAGCTCATTGTAGGTGGACTCGAATTCACGTCCCTTGACACGGAGTCCGTACTTACTAGCACTGAGCTATCATCGCTTCAAATAAAGTGTTTTGTCATAATAATATTTAATACTATGCGACAGATAATAATAATAGGTATAATTCATTTTATTTATATGAGCAATTTTAACATGTATTGCCTTTCTTATAATAAAATGTATTTAAACAGAATTGAATAAAATATTATAAAAAATGTTTTTGTTTATCAATTTAATCCTATCTTAAAAGAAACAAGAAACTTATGGCTAACTAAGTAGTCGCTACACTACACTTAGAAACTAATAATAGTGAATTGTTTCAGCTCGTCGCTTTTTTAAGATGAATCAGTTTCAAATTCAAGTTTCAGTCAAAGCGTCACCTATCCTGAATTTTTCCTAAAAAATCCTTAATCATTTCATGCGAATCGTGAGTTATATGGCCTTGTGTTCATAAAAATTACAGAAAAAGGAACTTAAATTTTTTATTTAAAACATTTCCAATTTTCCTTTTTTTTTATTGAAAAAATCTTGTTTGGTCTAACACCAAACTTTAAAAAAAAAGTTTGGTATGACAACGATGCTTACAGATCACTGACTTGATCTATTTTTGGATATGTATCTTCATATACCATACGCAGTAATTTGCACAAATAGGTATTTATCGTCATTACTTGCACCAAAGTTTTTTTTACTCTCTTTAGGCTTAATGTTATGGCCACAATTTCACCTGGTGTTAAGTGATGATGTGGCCTATGATGGTGGACACCCTAATCTTAGCGGAAGGACTGGCTCTCAAGTGCAACTACCGGAACAAACCTACAGGTATTTGGTAGCAAATTTTCAACTTAAGGGTGGTAGCTAACCAGATGGGAATTAGAAAATGTCCCACCACCATGCTATGCTTTTATCACGATGCTCCCTTTCACCAAAAGCTCAAGCTCATTGAAGGGATTCAAACTCTCATCCATTTTCGCGGCGTCCGGATACGTACTAGTGCGAGTATTAAACAAAAAATGTTCTCAGGATGAAATTTTTTGTATAATGCCAGTACTTGCGCAAGTTTCTGCAAACTACAGCCTAAACGTCTGAAGAGTTCATGGTCATAACACTAAAGGACACAAAGTAAGAAGATGATATCAATCAAGCAATAAAATCAATAAAGGCAAGCAATAAACTGCTGAAGGTTGAATGAAGGCTGAATGTACAGGTTGATAGCTACTAAGTTGAACTATACCCATATACTTATAATGTGCACCATAAGTTGCACGTAATTATTTTAAGGGGCTAAAAGTAAAAAAATATAATTTCAAGTTTGGACTATATAATATCTTGCTAATCCATTTCACGTCGATATTAAAATGTCGTTCCACGAATCGAGTCATAAAACTTCCAATCTCCGATTCAATTTAGAAGTATGTAATATACTGTGATGCGGAAGGGAATCAAAGGGAAATTCTACACACGGGAACGTCGGCCGGATATTGCTAAGTGGGTTATCTGGCAATCGCCAAGGGAGATGGTGTGGCGTCACATTATTATTTTTTTTTTTTTATAAAAAATATATTTATGTTCTAGTATTCCCAATGTCATTGGTCGTAGAATTTAATTATTCATCTGTTGTGACGAAGTTTGTGTTAGATTAATTTTGAACAAAGACTACTAAATGAATACTGTTTATGCTTCAATGAGAACATAAACACAAACACAAGAAGTTTAGCGTGGTTCAGGTCTCACCGCAGTCGCAGACACCACTTGCTTTAATTATGGCCCAGTGAACCATGGCAATTTATTTCTAGATGGTAACCTTTTTATGGGCTCTACATAGGCTGGCGAAGGTAATAGATTTCTATCCACTATGCCCCCCACGCATCTGTTAAAAGACTATAAAGTACTTGAGGATATTTCATGACACTATATAGGGCATCACAATAAATAGATATTAATAAGTATTGTAGCATCTTAACTTATTTCAATACCTACCGCCTACAGCATTGACTTGTGACTTGTTGACTTGTTGACTATTGACATTGTGACTTTGTTTTTTATTTTTTAATGTAAACTGATCAAAATTATTTCAGTTAGCTTTATTATAATACTATTCAAGTAGGTATTACAACTAAAATTGTTTGTTAGCCTGCAATTATGTTTCCAAATAATTGTAGGATTGCGTTTATAAATTTCAAGTTTAAATAGAGCATTTAATCTTGATCATATGCCCACTTCAAAGCGGTTCAATATTTACAAAAAGAATCTATAAACATTAATAAATATACAAAACAATCTTACTCAAAGGTAACTATTGTAACAAACAATGATTACGGGTGTGAGTAAACAGTTTGAAAGGGAATCATTAATAACAATAAAACCCCGTCACCTACATAATAAAACGCACATAACCTACGAAGCACAATTACTGTTTAGCTCAGCCGTTCGCCACAACGCGACGCGATGGTTCGGCTAAGCGCCGAATTTTCCCAGGAAAGCTTCCTCTACCACCCGCTTACTGGGGAGGCCACCTAAACCCCCCCTTACCCGGCTCACACGTCTATCCATTTGCCAGCTAGTTCCGAGCTAAATTAATTTCAAAGCTCCTTATGTTACGTGCCTTGCGGCTTTACCGTCGATGTGTGTGTGCCGTGTACATCCACTCGCGGAAGGCTTAACCGAATATATTCTAAGTGTACATATATGTATATATATATTTACAGATAACATCTCGTTAAGCTCTGAATTAGACGCTATAAATTAGTACCGAGCAAATGAATAATGCTCTCTGTTGATTTAAAATGATTGCACCGAGGATTATGCTTATTTTAGTACAAATACAATTATTTTAAAATTAAAATAAAAGATAACATTTATCAATTACTAGCTCTGCCTGCGACTTAGTTCGCGTGGAACTAAAACTTATTTAATATTTTTTGCACGTTTTTGGTACTTTTTTCAATACAACTTTGCTCGTATTGGTACCTAACATCCTAAAACCTTCCTCATTGATTACTCTATCGAATACAGATTTTTTGTCAATACATCAGCTAGATCCTAAGATTAGCGCGTTCAAACAAACAAACTTTTCCGTTTTATAATATTCATATAGATTGTATTGTATTGTATATATTGTATTGTATAGATTGTAGTATCATGCAAAAATGATTTTAATACATCTATATACAAAACAATATGTGCTGTAGTACTTAATATTAATATAAACTTTCCTCTAAATTTAATTTATATGAAAGTCTATATTTTTAATTAAATCAGAATAGCATAAGCCTTAAAGAATAGATTGAAATAAAGATACGCAGTTCTTATGTTGGTAAAATTTAGTTAGATATACTATTTTATTCAAATTCATTGCAGCATTTCTGTTTTATTAAATCATCTATGTATACATAGGTACGTCATTTTCATATATTATTATGTTTACCTTATACATTTGATTAGCCCTCCCACGGATCTCCCTAAATCTTCGCATGTTCTCATAAATAAACTGGGATATGCCAAATATACCTACCGTCCGGATATTGTCCCAGTTAACAATTTATACATCCATGTTCTGTAGAAATGGTAAAACCTTAGTAAAGATAGAGTATCATTTGATCATGTCTGTTTATTATATGTCGGTGAACATTTGTTATATGACAATGCTAATAAAACACAAAAAAAACGATTGGAAAATTAAATAATAAACACAATTTTAAAAATATTAACACTATGGTATAAAAAACAAAACGAATAAAATTATGAAAAGGAATTATGCAAAATAGGTACCGTAAATTCGAACAATAATTGTGTGACACAAAAACTATGCATCCATTTACATATCCATCACATTCCTGACTGTCAAACTCGACTCTTTATGCCAAACGTCACGATCAAAGAAATATACTGAGATTAATTTGCGCTCTCTCTCAAAACAATAAGGGACCGCACGCTACAAAGGGTTCGCGACAAAGCCAGCTATTCTATAACTCTGCATGTGACTTCAAAACTTATTGTTTTAATTGTGTTTAAAACAAAGGTTCGGAATTAATTCGATGCATGATATTGTTTTTCGTTTTATAAACTATAGTAATACCAATAATATTGAATTAAAGTTCATAACGAACGGGTTAGGAACATAATCTATACTATTACTTATTTCGATACTTTTTCGATATTTATTTCAGAAAATTATTCATATCTGTGGGAACTATATTTGACAGACTTCCTTTTTAGCTGTAGCCAGAGGAATGTTTGAAAAAAAAATTAAAAGGCCGCTTTTTTAAGGTATACTTGTTTTTCAAACACGGCGTCTGACTAAAACCAAAAAGGTCGGTAATGATATAAAAAGAGTCTGCCGTCTATAGTTTCTACACACGTATTAAATAAAGACGATGTTTAGACTATAAAAAGTATTCCTTTGTTTAATAACTGAATTGGAACAAGAGCTAATACGTATTTTAAAACCGTATAATCTGGTATATCGCTGTTATACTTTTATCTTTTAAATTTTGTTATTAATTAATTATTATAACAAGGGCTTTCTGAGAATGCTTTAATTGCCCAGGTGTACAACGGCTATCAGATAGTAAAAGAAATAGTAGTACTAAAGGAAGATTAATAAGCGTAGTTATTTATACATATAATAATACTTAAATAAGTAACCCAAAATATATATTTTTAATTTTTGATTGTCGGTCTGCCCATAGACATTGATGAAATTGGGCACGATGATAACTAATAATAGGGATCTCATATAGGTATATATGCTTTCATGTGGGTAACCTTATATAAGGAAATTTAATCTGGGCTAGGTAATAAATATAGACATATGTAATAGCAGAGCCAAAATGTTTAAAATTATTATGCAAAATATGAATATTATAAACACTTCATCCGTTTCTAATGGTGAAATTATAATTTATTTTATTTTATATATGTAGGTATATATAACCAATTCGAGATATTACTGTTTTTCCCATTCTCCATTTGGTCATTCAGACAGAGCAGGGTAGCAATAGATTTTTAGACTATATATTTTTTCAGGTGTTTTGACAACCGCTTTTTACTCTAAGTAACGATGATGTGTAACAGAATGAATTTTCTGTTTCTGTGACAATAATTATATGTAGCTAAGTTTTTTTTAAGTTTATAGATTAACCGTTATGACAAAAATCTCATCTAAGGTTAAGTGACGATATGGCTCAAGTTAAACTTAGTGGAAGGACTGACTCTCAAGTTCAACTGCTGGAACACACCTATATTTACAACTTGAGGGTGATAGTTAGTTAGGTGGGCGGGCATTAAAAAGCTCTACAACGATTCTGTGGTTTTTACACGAATGTTTTCCTTTACCGAAAGTTCAGGCATTTTGCAGCTGGGCTCGAACTCACATCCATTCTCGCGACACCCGTACAGTCCACCAACTGTGCTATCATCGCTTTAAAACATTAAAAGTATTTCTATTACAATATAGGTATAGTTGTTAGTATTAGTCTTAAATACTAAACTTTACAACAACTAAGCAATACAACAAATGTATAAAAATTGAAATATGAAAAAGAGGTCTCTAGATACAAATACCTAATTGCAAGATGAAAAAAGACAGATAAAAGTCATCTCCGACCAATCAAAATACGAATAAACAGTATTGAGAGAACACAAATAGGTATGATGTAGAAAAAATGTGGCAATTTCTTTTTTTCTGTGACTGGATTGCAATGCGGCTTCAAAAGTCTATCAGAGCGGAATATTCTGTTCACGATGGTAATCAGAGGGAGGTATTATAACTTCATGGTTCAGATATCACAAGCATTGGTACTTCATGCAAGGTTTTTATATTACTAAATATTTTCTTTCTATTTTTATTTCAACACGTCGAACGCCGTTAAGTTTAACATAGCTTCTTCATTTTTTATAATTTTTTTATAGTTAAGGTTAGCGTTATGGCCATAATATTACCTGATCTTAAGTGACGATACGGACCAAGTTGGTATACACACTAAACCTGTGGAGGAACTGGCTCTCTAATGCATCTGCCGGAACACACCTATTGACATTTGGCGGCAGATTTTCAACTTGAAGATAGTTGCTAGCCAGGTGGGCATTAGAAAAAACCCTACCACGATGCTATGGTTTCATCATGATGTTTTCCTTCACCGAAAGCTCAAAATCAATGTAGGTGTATTCGAACTCACGTCCCTTGACGCGAAGTCGTACACACTATCACTGAGCTATCATCGCTTCCAATCGCTTTATTAGACTAACATTAGGTTTTTATCTTTCTGTACCACATTTTAATGTATTTTCACTTCTCATTTTTATATTTATAGACTACATACGAACCGTATTCAATTTCTAGGTCAAATACATCATTGCATAGACTTACACTTTGGTATAGAGTATTTAATTTTAATTCACCAAATCAAAGCCATATTCTGGCTTGATTATGCTACTAAAAAAGAAAACTGCTACTTTTTATAAATCAATAGTAATCTAATACTAATATTATATATGCGTAAGTGAGTTTGTTTGTTACGCTTTCTACACCAAAACCGCTGAATCGATTGTGATGAATTTTGATACAGAGATATATGGGACCTTGGAGACGGAGATAAGTTACTTTTTTCGCAAAAACTTATTGGAAGTGTAGTAAAGAGAGGGATAAACTTTGTATGAAACTTTTTATTGCGTCATCCGATTTGTTTCACAAAATCAATATCAACGCACAACGCCGCTAGTAAAAGCTAGTTGTTTCATAAAATAAACAAATATTATATATTAAAAGTATCTGAAACTTTTTATACGATACCTATATTGGTATTTCGGTTTTATTATAATCAATGATATTATTGTGCCTAATAAATGTTAGTTCTTCTAATAGAGACTTAAATACTTGTAAGATGGATTTAAACTTGGCTTTTCTGCATCGATCGTAACTTACGATCACATGAGTGAACGTGGCGTCTCGAAGGTGTTTAAGCTGATGAGTATTAGATACGAGAGCGCTCGCAACACTTATCTAAGGAACTTTTATTAAATCCTCCTCGGCTAATCCTTCAGAGCTGTAAGTTTCGCTTACGGACAACAAAAAAGAATTTAAAATGGATAAAAAAGAATCTATCCAGTAATTTATCTCAAAGCAATTTTGTAAGTCTTGGAAAACTTATCAGAATAACAATATTACTATTTTATACTATTATTTTTTCAAACAACCTGTTTTTAAAATTCCTATAACATATTATCTAATTATATTCTAATATTTTTAATCAATTTTTCTACTTTGATTATATGCATTATATGAAGAAAGCTTAATTGTATGTAAACAAGTTACCAAAAAAAACCTTTTTTAAAATTAATTGTGGGCACTGCGATTTAAAAAATAAGCGTATTAATGTAATTTTTTATTATTGTAATAATACGTGAAGTAAATATATTGGTAAGGAAGAGTGAAATTTGACATACTTACAGTTAATATAGAGAAAAAAAAGAAAGTGAAAATTTATATTTAATATGGGTTACATATACTTAAATTAAACTTAATAAAGTGTTCATTCTTTACGATCATACTGCCAATCATTAATCAAATGTTGATTATTGAGATGGTTTTTATTATTCATAAAATTCTTCAAACTTTTTCTTTAAATACTTTATGGTGGAAAACTTGCAGTGAATACTAATATTTTGTAAGTTTATGGGTGTTTACGACTAATTAGTAAAAAAAAATATGGTCAGAACAGATAACTTGTTGTTCTGTCCGTACAAGTAATTAGTGGGACTGTACTATATAACCTACGTACATATATAATGTAATTATGCACGTACGTACGTTCGTCTAAAATACCCGGCGAACAATTTGGAACTAGAGACGAAGTTGGAAACCGCAGTAGACGTCGGCCATCTTGCCGTAACCATGGTAACGACCGCGAATTGTCTGTATGTTACCTGAAAATGTAAATAACTTCACGCCGTTGTTTATGAATGTAAGTTACGTGAGGAAAATTCTAATAGTTTCCCACTTTCAAAAGCTTTCGTTATAAAGTTTGGTCTGTAACAATAACATTGTTAAATTTGTAATATAGTTATTTTTTAGTTTTAATGTAAATTATATCTTTTACCTAGAGAAATACAGTCGATAATCGAGAAGCTATATTTTACAATCTGTAGTATAATTATATGTTATTTACAAACCTTATGATGGGGACTTATATCAAAAACCTATTATCAAAGATATGCATTAGTATCTTATAATGAAACGGTATCAATTCTTATATGAAGAAATTTCGTTTTTTAAAAATCTTTAGTTGGTTAGCTTACCTTAAAGTTTTCATGACAATATGCATAAACATCAACGTATAGGGTATATATAGTTAACATTAGGTGTTGAATAACGACCACACTAGTATATATTTAATAACAAGAGTAACTATAAGGAAATGTTTACTAGCACAACAAAAAACGTCTAATTCGAAATGCACTGAGCATACAAAAATTTATCGTAGGAGGTCATATTAAAATGTCAATAATAAGGCTCTACTTTAGAAGTCCACCGCTCTCATAGTGAGATTCCTGTGTTCTTAGCTACATAACAATTCGTTGGAGTATTTCAATATAAACCGTGGGCCGCCATTAGCAGGCGACTGAGACGCGAGCCGGGCCGCAGCGCGCCGTGGGCCCGAGATATGAGTACCGCTCTACCCTTACGAAAAGCTAAGCTAATATGGAAAATGACTAATATCTATAAATTTAAACTTTGCATAATATATTTCAATTTACGTTTTATTTACAGGTGATGGGAATGAAGATAAAAGTAAATTTTATGCTACCACAAACGGCTCTTCAAAGTGCACAGTTATTTTATAATTTGGTTAAACTTTGAATGGTAGAAAAATAATCTACTGATGTTATATTGTCAAAACTGTGTATAAGCATACGTTAGCTAAGAGACATAGTTCTACGTGCATTGCTCTTTAAATGATTAACAAATGGAAATTGCGCTCTCCATATAGAATTTGTATACCGCATAGCCCTATGTGTTTGTATTTCTTTTCACAATCGTGTGGTCAAGTCTATTTATTACAACAGATCAACTTCAAATTATTTATATATATATATATATATATATATATATATATATATATCTCTTCTTATACCTATGTGTGGTTTTAAATCAGAAACAGCTGTGATATATAATGAATATTTTTGATTTCTTATAAATAGATAAGATATATCGTATCGCAATTTTTAGTATGATACTACGTTTCCGTTGTAACGGATCTTCGTTAAGATTTTTTAATAACTGTTATCAAAATAACTTTTACTACACATCAATATTTATTGCATAAGTATACGATAATGCATGCTACTTCATATATCACTCTAAAAAATATTATCTTATTTTGTAAAGTCTGTCTCCATACATTCATAGATAGAGGACAGACAGACGTAGTGGTAAAGCACTCTTCATTTCGAATGCCTGTCCACGCGCCGCCTCCCGCGTTCTCTCCCGTGTACACGCCCTATCGAGATGTTGCATTAGAGCAAGGAGTTTTCCGTAACATTGGATGTGCAAATAATAAGTTCTCATAGCTGGCCCTGTAGTGTATGGAAATCACAGAGATAATCACCTCTACCCCGAGGGTCCACCAGTTATTCTAATTAAATATTCTGTTGTAAAATTTACAATTATGTTGATAATTAAGGGCACTGATGCGTCCCGATTTCTCATGTAACGCTCGCCGAGTGAGTATATTAGCGATACGTTGACTATATTCCTTTCGTTCCCCTAGTCGACTGGAGCTGAATTTAACCGAACGTCTTTTACATAATCGATCGTGACAGCTTGGTCTCATTCAAATTCAATCAATACCCTCAAAATAAAGTTTTTTTTAATATAGGTTTAGCGTTATGACTACAATCTCTCCTGATGTTAAATTACGATGTGGCCGAAACTGGTAAACACGCTAAAACTGTTAAACAACTGGCCTTCGAGTGCAACTGCCGGAACACAGCTCTAAGTATTAAGCCGTAGAATCTTAACCTAAGCGTGGTAGCTAGCCAGACGGATATTACAAAAATCCTTACCATCGTGCAAAAAGTTGAGGTTAAGTAGAAATAAAAAAATATATTTCAAATAAAAGCCAGCATACAATTGATTTCACTAATTTCCATAGAAGATTGAAGACATTTTGAAATGAACTAACTACAATTATACTTGCCTCATCCATGTCTTATTACTTTCGTACGTCACACACGCATGCCCTTCGCTCCTTGGCAAGTGATGAAAGGACGTGTGATGCGTACCCTTATATTGTGGTTATCTTCTGACGGGCAGGGTGGGACAAAGGGAGTGCGATGGTTAACAGAGTACCTACCACCTGTGTTGGTGGAATCACGTTGAAACTCAAAAGAGAGAGTATGTAATGGATTGCGGTTTAAAATGGATTTACAGAAGCTTAATGTGATGTTTGATGCGATACCTATAACTTTTAGAGTGCTGGATCGCAAAAAATCATGTATCCAGTATACAGCTGTAAAACAGCTATCTTATACAGCTTACACAGCTGTAGAATAGTGTTAGATTTTGTTACCAAAGATTTATTTGTAGTCACATTCAAAATAGAGGTAAGGTTATGCATCTATAGACTACAGCTGCTACTTCGACTTTCACTTACCATCAACCGGGGCTTAAAAAATATCTTCACCATTATGAAAGCATTTCATGCATTCAATGTTACTTTGCCTTGTAATTTGTATTCCTTTTCAAATAAAATTTAGTTAGATTTTGAGTTACTTAGTATGAAGTATTTTGCTAATGTAAGTGTAACAACTATGCGTTTTAAAGTTTAATAGTCGAATGTTCAGTGAATTCTAAAATAATCCTAAAACAAAGCATGTAGTGCCTAATCACAAAGTAATAATATTACTACATAAAAGTTGTAAGAATATAGAATGATATGTTAAGATTATATGTAGAAAGAACAGTTATGTATCTAAATGAATAATAGGTCAAATCAAATAGAATAGACCAAAAAGCAACTGGCATCAGTTCAACATACCATGACGTGAGATGTTTTGAACTGGATTGTGGTGTTTTTTTTAATTGACCACTTTATAATAAAATCTCGTCCTACAACATTTATTCAATATTGTAGTAGATTGTTTATTTAGTAACAAAAGATTCTTTTCAGAAAGCAATTACAAGAAGCTGCGCAAGTGATCCTACTATCCAAGATTGAATAGAGGATCCACGCAATATATCAAAGGTAATCCGTTTAAGTTTAAGGGGCACTATATATCATACTACGTCGGTATATAACCCACCCCACTGTGTTTGGTCGTCTAAGCAGGGCGCTTCTGTAACGCACGTTTAGTTGTATGGTGTAATATACAAGAAAGTTTACTTTTTGTTCATAAAGCATAATTCATAAAGATTCATTACAATCTCTTAGCATTGGTAAAGTAGTCTTAAACAAAAATAGTATCACACTTTCAAAGCTAAGATGAGTTTTAACTTTTATATTGTCTCTTAGTCTTGTTAAAGTTCATGCTTTTTATGAACAAAGTAGGTGAGAAAGTTACTCGACATGGTCAACTAGCTCCTTTGTAAATAATATATGAAAATATAATCACCGAAATATAAAATGAAAACCATAACAAACCAACCAGATAATTCTCCACGAAATGGCCAAAACTTCATAGTACATAAATTAAAAATATTGCTTATGTAAGTTATAAAATTTTGCTCGGTGCCTTAAATGGAAAAAATGTCACCCATATCGGTAAAATCAGGAATTAAAACAATACTACAGTCTAAACTGTGAAAGTGTAAAATGCAAAAAAATTATAAAGTATGTACGTATTTATTTGTAGTGTTTTTATTTTGTAGGTATGCACAAAAATTAAGCACGTAAATAAATGACCAAAAGTATTATTTAGGAACTAGCAACCCGGTGAACTTTGTATCACATTACAAATCTTTTAATTTTTAATGTTTTCTGTAATTATAATATGATTTAATAACATTTAAACCATCCTCATGAATCACTTTATTTATTGCTGAAACTGCTTTAAAATCCGTTTAAATAGTTTAAAAGATTTAAGCGATCAAACAGCGAAAGCGACAACTTTTTATACTATATAAAGATTTGCAATAATTGAGTTTGTAAGCGTGAAAGTTATATCTCAAGAGTGGGTGGATACTCAAGCGCTTTAGATGACCCCTTAAGAGTACCAACCTACTACGACTGACTTTATAACTGCAGTTCTTTTAAAGGTGGTTATAAAACTGTATAGGTTGACCTACCTAATATCTGGAAATAGGAATAGTATTTAGTATACCGTTAGTGCCGTTCAAAATGGAAAAAATAACATCATTAATATTGCAATGAAGAAAGTTTTCATTATTAGAATATATTTAACTGTCCTTAATGTAGTAATCGAGAATTCTGTGATTAATATATAATCAGAATTATATATAATCATTTTTGAGCCGCTTAACACTTGCACTACAATTACTTGTTCGTCAACTAAGCAGGGAGGTGTTTCGAAGGGAGTAGGGAGATAACATGTTCTTATTTGAAGGCACGAGTCGCAAAGAGAAATTCTGTATAAGACAGAGCTATGACATTGCTGGTAGCTAGCCGATAGTGTCTGGAGCAACGTTAAGATTTAGTGAATTCAGTTGTTTCTTACTTTCAATCAACATATTTCACTGTCCTTTTCATGCATCACAATCATCTGATAATGTCATATTATATACTATATTTTAACTTCATGTATGCATGTAGAGTGCATGAAAAGAGTCTCCACGAGTGACAATACCTGAGTACGTCCGGTGCCACTACTTGCTGACTAGCCAAGCCTTTCACTACGACACGGGCGTATTGTTATTGCAAATACAGTTTGTGTCGACACGTAGAAGAAGAAGAAGACTTCATATCTACTAATGGTAAAAATATTTAATAGTATTATTTATTTTTGAAGTGAACCTTTTTTAGGCACTTTGGGGGATTTTTTTTTTCGCTATTAATAAAGACAGCAAAGTTTCCTGTAACATCTGCCTCTAATATTCTTCTATAAGGTTTATTCGTGACGCACTCACGTCACGTCTACAATCTATAAGTATTCTATCTATCTTCTTATCTGTCTATAAGTATATCTTGTACATGGGTATACTAAAACAGGTAGACATTCTAATTCATATCAATACTATAAGAGAATATTTGTTTTAGTCAATTATAAATCATATGTAACCTAAAGGCATTTTAGTTTTTACATTATAATATTTATACACGTATATTTTATAGGAAAAATGCACTATAGTTAAATCCCTAAGTCAAGGAGGATCTTACATATAAAATCATATCAGGAATAGCACACATACAAAATAAAATAATTGTCAGACGTGAAAACTGAACCCACAGAACTCAATGCATCCGAACCCGTTGAAATCGCTTCAATATTAAATGGATTAAACTAAAATGTGTATAAGTAGAACGAAATGTATTGACAAATTTGTTGAAATTTGAACCCTCGACTTATTAAAGTAGGTAACACTTTTTGTCATCACTTCAACCAAAGTTCTTCTACTAGATATAAGTCTCATTTAAACGTCTTAATGAATGTGATACCAGGTCTTCTGTCCCTTTTGTAGAGAGTCGCTCGTTACCAACTTTAAATAAGGTCGTCACGCAAAATACCTATAAGCCAATGAATTATCCATTTTACGAACTATTTGCCCTTGAAACTGCCACTTAATTCTTAGGATTAGGTATCAATGTGCGTATATGTTATTTTATGTTATTAATACCTATTTATTTCTTCACATTTAACTTACAAATAGTACTTATGATACGTGCATTAAATCATCTACAAATATATTCATACTATTTTAACACTAAAATCGTTTTAAAATGTACACAGAATTATAAAACACATGACACATGTAATAATTGCTTAAATATTTATGAATCAACCACTTTTCTTATGAATCTACGTAATCGAGTGTCATTTGTGGAAGAACTAAAATAATCCAGAAAATTTAAAAAATATTAAGGTCTATTTTTTTTTCTTTAATCAGTTACCTCTACACTTAATAATATAAATGTTTTTGTATGCGTTAATTAAATCATATATTTAAGAATTATTTTCGCCACTTACCACATATTTAAAATTATGTTATATGTACAATATTTATCAACACAATATTAATTCCGTAGCGACAGTATATATTAATGTCTCAGAAAGCCCCACTATTCAGTAATGGAATCCTTCAATACATCATTAGACTCTAGCATGAATAGATAATTACCCATACACGTAGTGGATTTAATTAATTAGCAGTATACGGTAGACAAATTGGTCGCTATTAGGCGTAGCTTGATATTAGTATACTCTATGTCAAGAAATTTAGTATGATAATTGATGTTAAAACCACGATAGCGTTGTGGTTAATGATAATACGCTTTGATATTAATTATAATTTTTATAATTAAATCAGTATTAGTTAAATTAATTAATTATATAAAAAAAAAAACTAAATAAACGACTATACCTCTCCTCAAATAAACCGCAATAGCAGTTGCTATATTTACAATATTTTTCTTTTAATAGTACCTAATAAATAAATATCAATATTCGTAGGTTAGAAGCTTTTTTGTTTAAAATCATTACTGACCCTGAGATTTTCTTAGAGAAGAATATTATAAATTCATAGCATAAGGGTAAGCTATAAAACGCAGAATTAGATAAACTGCTCGGAGTTTCCCTCCCTGCCACACGATGAACCCGTAAGCTGAATCCATGGTTTGCAAAAAAGTTCGACTCTTTCTCTATTCCACCAGATCTTGTTCAAGAGTAATTTGGAAGCCATGATAGTTCAGTGTTAGTTAAGCCTAGTTGAGAGACTGGCTTTCAACTGTAACTGCCGGAACACATCTACAGGTATTTAGCGGCAGATTTTTAACTGTGGGTGGTAGTTAGCAAGGCGGGCATTAGAAAAACCCCTACCGAGATGATTTTCTTTACCGAAAGCTCAAGCTCATAGGTGGATTGAAACTCACATCCCTCGGAGCAGCCTCCGTACACACTATCAACTGAGCTATCATTGATGTTATGTTCTTGCTCAAAACAATTTACCATATCAAGTATGGTGGCAAACCAATTTCGAAATGTAGTTAAGCGTATCTGAAAACGACTGATGACAGAAAATGACTTTTATTATAGCCACGATCGTTTTATTTTGAGTAATAAACAGCAGTCGGATGGATCGGACTGAAAGACAAGTTGATACATCAATCACTATCTTTCCCGTGCTATGGGAAAAAATAACCGAGTTCGATTTTATTCAACCCTTCTAACTTTTTCACTATTGAACTCATTTAAATCTCTCGATGCGACCCTTGCCTATTTTGCCTGTGATGCACCTTGTTGCAAATTAAAGATTCAACCCTGTGAAAAAAAATGTGACCCCAAAGAGCCGTGGGTAAAAATGTTTTATCTATTGTAGTGTTCCGTAAAAATATTCAAAAACGGAGCAGTAATGTGAATGTATGTCTAATAGATTTTATCTATCATTAGTATAGTCATATAGAAAAAGAAGGTGATAATTAAATTAATTTTTGAGAGTTAAAAAGGAGAACTACAAAGTTTGTTAATTACAATACAATATTAACATTTCAATCGAACGGACACTGATATATTGTAAAATGAAGAAAATAAACATACAGGTGCAACAAGTAAAACCCAAAATTAAATTATAAAAACCATAAAACTAAATCAACCATTCTAATATGTGTCTAATATAGAAAAAGAAACAATCTAATATTTAAACTTGTTCATAAATCAAAGTAAATTAGTTACCAAGAAAATTACGTACGGAACACTTAGTATATTCGGATTTATATTGAACACTTTTTCAAAACACATTATTGAAATGAGACACCGGGTACGCATAAAAATCGGTCTTTTTGTGAACAGTAAAAGGGTTAGACACCACCAGGGTGCTGCATACAATATTTTTTTCTATTTGATATGCAAGTATAAAGAGATAAACCTTGCTTGCGGTTCGGAACGGTTCGTTATTTCGGTGTTAAAATTGAATTTACGTTTGCAATCTTATCATTATGTTATGAATAAACCTTTATTTTTATTATTGCGAGCCATTTTTGAATATACAACATAATATGTAGTGAAAGATAATATAATAGTATAACTTAGGACATTGAATTGTAGATATTTTTTATATAGAACTGTAAGATTTTGTGATCAAGTAAATATTGGCACTAGATACCTACATTATAAAAATATATAGTTTGCTTGTTTATTAAATTGGATAGACCTTGTGGCGCAGTAGTAGCAGTTGAACCGGGAGGTGGCATGTTCTATCCGGATGCCACAATTTACCCTATATCAAATAGGTTTTCCATATTTTAGTGAAAATAACAATTCTTGATGTAAAAACCATAATAATATTACGGACTAATATGCTGCTGCTGCCCCACTAGGGATATTTCTTAGTTAAACTTTATTTTTTTGGTATTTTATTTGTTTAATTCATTCAACAATCACCTACTGACAATTACTGTTGATGATTTCTACTTAACAAAATAACTTATAAATACCCACATTAAAATAGTTACTTAGTACTGTTAATATTTAATTGAAAAATACTACTACTTTACCTGCACATTCGTTTTCTAGTACCTAATATAAATTTAAAAATAATATATCGTCTTTATCAAACTAATATTTGCTATAAGATTTCGATGTTTACACTTTATTATAACAGGTTTACTAATAAAATTTTCGTATAAAAAGATTGCTAGGTGACTGTAATCATTACACGCAGACCGCTAAAAATACTGTAGGTAGTGCGTCTTGTCCGAACATTGTCATTCTCGAGCCTGAGCTGAAGGAAAACATCGTGATGAAACCATTATATAGTTGTAGAGCTTTTTGTAATGCCCACCTAGCTAGCTACCACACTTAGCTGAAAATCCGCCGCAAAATACCTATAAGTGTGTTCCGGCAGCTGCACTTGAGATCCAGTCCCTCCACTAGACTTAGAGTAACCTCTATCATGGGTCACATCGTCACTCACCAACACTCAACATCAGGTGAGATGGTGGCCATAACGCTAAAACTATAATGCATTAAAAAAGATATTGGTTTGACAACAACAATATATACTGATAATATTACTGTGCATCATTCAATATAACACCTACTTTAAAACTCACCCTTTAATTGATTAAATCTAAAACGCAGATAGATCATACCCTTAATAAGATACAATCGACAGTTCCACACTTTAAACCTTTGAGTTGTATATATTTCAATCTGACACTGGAGTCCCGAGTGCTTTATTTGGTGTGATAAGCATCGCTCCCAATTCCATCTGACATCATTATATTCGAGAGCTCTTCTTAACCGACGATTCGCTGTTGTGGTTTTCTTTATTTAATTATAATAATTTAAACGTACGAATATGTGTACCTAGTCAATATTCAATAAATTATTTATTTAAGTGAACTAAGTTTATTTATCAAACAACTGAAAATCTATACTTACAAGATTTTACGTGCGGCTTCGCTCGCGTTAATATTGATTTTGTCTAATAAACCGAATGACGCAATAAAAAGTTCCAATAAGGTCTTGCGAAAAAAAGTAACTTATCACCGCGTCCAGGTTCCCTATGTAATCTTTATCTCTTAATCTATCTTTATACTAATCGTCTTTATCTTTATATAATCGTTTATACTATCTGTCATGATAATCGTTTCAGCGGATTAAGCGTAACATATAAACAAACAAACTCACGCATTTATTATATTAGTCAAGATTAATGTTATAAAACGGAAAAGTTTGTTTATTTATGCACTAATCTTAGGAACTATAAGCTGGATTTCAAAAATTATGTTTGAATTTGATAGCGCATATATTGATGAAGTCTTAAGGTTATTTAAGATCAAGCTACCACCAATAAGATCAAAGCTGTATTGAAAAAAGTTACAGAAACGGGCAAAAACTCTTAATAAGATTTTATAGTTCCTCGTGAACGAAATCGCAATAATTTGTATTGTTGTTATTGGAAATTGCTAATTATCATATATAATATAACATGCGGAAGAAGTGAAACATCTTTTGGTTGTTTATATCTTTTTCATGACATATTATTACCATAAAACAAAGCCCCTCACCACATCTGTTTATCTCATCGCGATAAAGTTAAAAACTACTAAACAGATTTTAATGTGGTTTTTACTAATATACAGATTGACTCATGAGAAAAGATTGCGTGTCTGTTAGGGTTGTGTTGAAACTGGTTGAAAATGTCGGAAAAAGTCATACCACCTGGAAGCTTTAACGCCTAGCGCAGCGCACGAGTGACAACTAGTTTAATTATAAAAGAAATATATATCTATAAAGAAATATATATGTCTGATACTGAATAATAGGTACTTATACATTCATTTACCAGACATATCTTCATTATCTCATACTTAGGCACCCCTAGTCCTAAATATATACTTCACAGGTAAACTTTACTTTAAAACATCAACTATTTATTATTTCATCTGAAGTTTTTCCCACAGTGTCCTAAAAATCACTTTATAAGGATAAGATAAAATGTATAATTGACGTAAGCATGAATTGTACTAAATACACGATAAAAAGCTGTTATTTACAAAACCAATAAATCATGTTAACGATGGGCTAATAATTTTATTTAACTCCAAACCGCTTACACGAATAATATTCGATATGTAAAGAACAAACCAAACGTGAAAAGGGAAAACGCATAAATTTTACCTAACCCGTCATCGACGACATGTTGCCCAACTCGGTTGCCGGCGTCACTCCCCTGGACGTTCCTATTTACCGGTAACCCTTACTGACCCGTGACCCTTCTACCTAAATATGACCTCTCGGACCCTAGCCCCTGGTCATTGTGCAGCGAATTAATCGGCTGGTATGGCCATTGTGACCGTCGAAGCCCACCCTTTATAAGTTTTAGCGTTCATTGTGTTTCTATTAAAAGATTTTAAGTGTCCGCCGACATTTTACGGATGCGTTCGCGAAACTGGTTTGCGAATTTTCTGTTTGATGAATGGCGGTCGCGAACTGGTTTGTCATGTATATTTAATTTGTAAATACTCGATTTGAAAATACGCAAACTTATCTAAATAAATTATTTTGTAATGAACTTATTCGTTTAAAGATTGTAAGAGTATAAAAAAATCTAAGATTTAAACAACTGTCATTTTTTTTCTATGGAGTAGGGGGAAAACGAGCAAGAGGGTCATCTGATGGTAAGTGATCACTGCCGCCCATGGCCTCCCACAAAACTAGCGCAATCACAGGTACGTTGCCGGCCTTTAAGGTATGAGAAAGCTCTCTTATTGAAGGTTCCCAAGTCTCGTATTCATTCATTATCTTGATTTATAATGTGCCTTCCGATTAGTTCGCTTTTCTTTAAAAACAGAAACTTGTTACAGAAAATTATAAGTAGGAATAAATACTACTTGAATCCAGTAGGAGTAGTTTCTATAAAGACTACATCCTTTCATTTTTTGAGATCTAAGCGCTTGAAAATGGCGTTAAAGATGAAACAAAAACCTTGAGAAATCAAATCAAAGCTATATAGCTATAGCTATATAGGTAGGTATATAAATGTTATTCAGATTGCACTAGATAAAAATTAAGCATATTACAATCAAAAATCAAAGTTCACCAATAGGTCAAAAAGTATCTAAATTAGGTACATACCTAGTCACCTATAAGTAGCTATGTAACTTGATGTAGTACTCTGAAATGGCGGTAGATAAATGGGCAGATAATGTATAAATAAATATGTAAAATATAATGAATAAATGTATTAAAAATACATATATGCCGTGGTGAAAAGATTGGCCAGAAAGTGCAATTGCAGTTGGGACTGTCAACTCAGAATATGCCAGACGCAGTATCCGCCTACTTGTATATTGTAACTCTCGTCAGCTCTTTCGTGCACTTCACATGTCACAATCACATGTCACATGTCACTGTTTATCACCGTACCCTGAACTTAGATTTACCTAATAATATTAATTTGTGAGTTATTGAATCGATGATAACTCAGTCGGTAGTGTGTACTGACGCCGCGTCAACGACGTGAGCTTGATTCCGTTCATTTAAGAGCTTAAGTTTTCAGTCAGGTAAAACATCGTGATGAAACCATAGCATGGTCGTAGAGCTTTTTGTAATGCCCTCCTGGATAGCCTCAAGTTTAAAATCTGCCATCAAATACCTATAGGTGTGTTATAGCGGTTGCAGTTGAGAACCAGTCCCTCCACTACTCTTAGCGTTTCCACCCCCTTGGGCTACATCGTGACTTAACATCAAGTGAGATTGTGACCATAAAACTAAACCTTAACTAAAAAAGTGATATTTTTAGGTATATCTGCTACGCTGCTAGGGAGATGCCATAAATTTATTATTAATAATAAAAAGGTCTTGATTTACAGCTGCGCGAGCGTGCCTTTTAGGGTTATGTTGCGAATGGTAGAATGCAACTCGAGTTGCGCCGGCGCAGGTAAGCCCAACTATTTTGCATACAGCTCACACCCTTCGCTAATAGTTAACAATTTATTGTTATTATTTATCGTACACCGGAAACTCACCCCTCGTATAACTATAAATACACATCTAAGATTTTTGCTATTTATTATCATTATATGATTGACATTACCCCATATTGTTCTACATTTCATACATTGTTTATAATTTTACTTGATTTTAGGTACGGCTTCGCTCGCGTTAATATTGATGTTGTCAAACAAATCGCATGACGCAATAAAAAGTTTGTAGCTCTCTTTACCCCACTTCCAATAAGTTTTTCATGAGAAAAAGTGGCCTATGTCCGTCTCCAGGGTCTCATCTATCTCTTTACCGAAATTCTGTTTGGTGGTAGGGCTTTTTCTAATGCCCGCCTGGGTAGCTACCACCCTCAAGTTGTAAACCTGCCGGCAAATACCAATCGGTGTGTTGCGGCAGCTGCACTTCAGAGCCAGTTCCTCCACAGGTTTAGCGTGTCTACCAACTTGGCCCATATCGTCACTTAAGATCAGGTGAGATTATGGCAATAATGCTAAACCTTAAGTATAAAAAAAAAATTCGGCACATAAGATTTTGCGGTTTACATGAAAGCGTAACAAACAAAAGAACTCACTTTTGAATTTATAATATTAGTAAGAATGATTCACATCAACTAAATTTTGTTAAAATAAACACCAGGACATTATCAAAACATAATTAATTATTTTAATAATTAATTGCTAATTTATACTTAATTATATATGTCAATATATCGTTGACATCACATTCCTACTATTTTTCTATATAATAATTTAAAACATCTCATAATGCAATATTAAGAATAGGCAAAGTCGATTACGATACAGTGATAATGTTTTTTTTTATTTGTAATACGTTATATGTACATATATTTTTTTAATCTGTTTATCTTCTATGTCATACGATCGTAATGGAACTTCTATGAAATAGGTGTTCTGCAAAGGTTACTACCCCAATAAAATCACACTTTTTCTCTTTGTAGCATTGCAACATATGCCAGCTACAGTTAGAATTATACAAAGTATAATTTTTATACCAGGAATAAAGATTATTTATTCAATAGAAAATGTCAGTCAAATTGCATTCACCGGATCAACGGTACCTAAAGGTGTGCGAGACGCTTATGCAAATTTTTGCATACGTAAATTAGCTAATTCATGAATTGATACCTAACCCTGTATATATTAAGTTAAAAATTCAATAACACTATTAATCATAACAATAAAATTTGCATAAACCTATCCGTTATAGTAATATGATCTCTTTGGCCAAAGAGTGTGAGTTTAAATTTGCAGAATTAACTGAATATAGGTACTTACGACATTTCACAAGTAATTGTTATTGTAATTTGCATGGTGTATTGTAAAAGTGTATATTTTAAATAGCCACAAAAGGTTTTTTTTAATAAACAACAAACGCGAATGTGCCAAAATTGGAACATCTGCTGCTTAGGGTTAGAGGGAAATTTTTGAGTAAAATTTTGAATATATATTTTAAATTAAAAGACATTCAAAAATTATTAATCGTAATTCATTAGTTAGGTCATTTTTTAAAAAGTTCCGAAAGAATCTAAACACGTTCAGTGAAAATGTTTTTTGGAGGTTCTCGGTACAGACAGGTACCTATAATAAAATAGATAAAGATATTGAAAAAAAAAACTTAATTAAAAAAAAGTCACTGGGTTGAAACATTTATACAACAATGTTATATACCTATTTTTACATTCTTACTCTGCCATCTGACAATACCTTAAAAGACTTTACTTATTTTCATAACCAAAAAGAAGTGTTTAGTTTAACAGTGACTGGACTGTCACAGATTCAATACAACCGTGCCTCTTTAATGTTTATTTTAATTTGTTAGGGGATTTTTAAATAATCGTTCCAGCTTTATCATAACTTAATGATGTCTACTAAAAAAAATTAAACCATTTTTCTGTTGATGTTCCATAAACGGATTTTAGGAGTCCATAGTAGTTATTTTAACCAAAATAGTGTAGTGGAAAAAGACTCGTTTTGTGATTCTAAACAGAGATATTGCTTTTTTGAGCTGATATCAAATAGTAGGTAGATACTAGTGATGGAGCTTTTTGATATAGGTCACTATTTTTGTTACAGTGCATATTGCTAAACATCTTGTTTGGATTCTCATTGGGAAAGAAGAAGGGAAGAATTAATTCACCAGTTCAAACGAAACTACAAGCTTTTAGTTTTAGTAATCCTAATCTCACTAAAATTCATCTAAATATTTTAGGCGATTTATTTAGGTATGTTACATTGGAGGGGAAATGAAGTTTCTATGTGGCAGTAGCCACCTATCACCTCCCTTACAATTACGACTACGCTATTTGGGCTGGAATACGTAAGTAACCCTTTTTTGTACTGTAGATAGGTGTAATTGTGGCGTACCACAATCAAACCTTCTACGACTACTAACTTATATAATTTTACAAAAACTTAATCATCTATAGTCTAGCATATGATTGGAATATATTTCTGGATTTCAAAATGCTTGTAGTGATATCCATATAAAGAAATTGATCTATAGTTATCTATGCCTAAACAATTTTATATTTCATAGATTAATTATGTAGGTATGAAAGACATCCTAGGCTTATGAGGCCATTTGACCTCTAATTTTTAAATTTGTAAAGTACATAAATACATTTTAATTTTTCTCTAGCTATTACAAAATTCCTCCTTATTTTTGGCCCAGCAATAGAAAAAAATAATAAGAATAGATAGAGTGGTTTACTGTTTACTGTTTTAATTACCCAATTTTAATTTTGTTAAGAACTTGTACTTAGGCCCTCTTGATCTTAAGGCCGTAGGCAGAAAAGATAGGTATATCTATCCAAAGAGAAATTAATTTACTTTTGTATTGTACAGTTATGGGTAACGATATCGAAAATGATAGGTAGGCAGAGTTTACAAATAAATAGAAATGTAATGAGTATATTTTAACGAAATTATAGACACGTGTCTTCGTCCCCTTCTGACACGATCAAATATTTTTTATTTACATTTAAATACCGTGAACTAGCTAAAACTTGTCCGAACAATATGTTCTTTACAAAATCATTATGTTTGGCAAATCCGCGCAAAATTTATAACGGAACAACCGAATAGGAAACCAGAAATTCTAGTTCATTTGCTATAAAACTTGTTTGACCACGCGCCTCGGTGCAATTTGCAATTTTTTAGGGGTCCATGTTGATTAAAATATATAGAGTGTATTGCATTGACAATACATTAGATTTTTTTTATAAAACCGCGTTACACTTAAACAATTCTATCGTATAAGCTAGACTTTCTAGTTTCTACCAGTCAGACTAATTGAAAATAATAATAAAAAAAAAAACCTTTCTTCCTCGCAGACTTTACTCATAACGTCTACGTGATATAATCTTGATAAATTCTTCGTACATACCTTAATATAAATATTATTTTATTAAGTAAAAACACTAAGTTGTAAGTGGGTAAACATTCGGTAAACTTAAAAATGTAATCTCATGAAACAATTTGGCGCGAAAGTGGCGAAAAGCGAGCTCGCACCGCCTCACACATGCCGACCACGCCCCACATACGGCGGCCAATCGTACCCTGTCTGAACACCCTCGCAGAGCACGCATATTGATCTACGGACATGACACCGCTCAACCGTTTAAATTTCGACGTATCACATACTAAACACTAATAACAACAACACATGAGATGAACACAATCTGAAAAGCACTCTATGTTTATAACTTAAAGATGAAACTCATTTATTACATATGCCAAGTTTCATTTTTAGTAGCTTATTTTCTATACTTGTGTAAAGCAGACTTAAACAAAAATAATGTTATAACAACTGTACCGAGAAATGTTCATGCGGCGTTATTAAGTTCAGATAATAAGACCATGAAATTTCCGATATACTTTTAAAGAAAATTCATAGACAAGTAAAAGGACGTGAAATAAAAAAGAAAAGTTAAATGATTAATTGTGTACGAAAATTATTAATCGCCAATTTAACGTCATGCCATCTAGCGGATTTATAAAATATCTCGACCATATTTGACGTTTGTTAATCGAGTGCATAATCGTCTCAGTAGATGTCACTGTTAACCTATATAAAATCTATTCTGTTAAATAAATTGTGTACAAGATGGCAATAATTACATAAAACAATTTAGTTCCACGCAAACGAAGTCACAGTCACAAGTAGTGAATAAAATTAAAATTTCACGAAAAAATTATTTAAGAAACCAACATTTAAAGTAAAACAATTTGAATAGTTTTAAATTATTTTATTATATATTATTAAAATAAGTATTTTATAAATTTATGTATTATAAATTCATAATTGTGATTATTAGTATTTGTATAAAAACATTGTGTTTGTTTTACAAATAATTATTAACGATATGTTTCATTTAATAATAAATTAATAACATTGTGCTAAATAATATGAGAAAATGAAAAAATATATACCTACATTTAATTATACCTATGTATTAATTTTCATTACAAATTTACAGAGGCCTGCGAAATATAACATTTTAGTTTTCCTTGACATGACTGTTTTTATTGTGTAGCGAGTTGCAATAACAGTCTTAGTTATTCAAGATACATTTTTATTCAAAATTAGTTATGCTGCGATTATATGTATTTCATACAGGTAGAAACTTTTCTTTAAATTAGTGAGCACTACTTCATTATGATGAGCATAACTGTTCCACTAACTGTTACCATAACATGCTTTTTATATACCTTATAGTCAACTATATTTCATATCATACACCCATATTCTCATAATTTACAAAGAGGTTAATTTACTATAATATTTTAATTTTTATGACTTATCCCTTTGGATTTGTGTAGAAAAACTTTATCCTAATTTTTAACATTAGTTACACCATGTCAAATTCCATAAAAATTTATTCAGTACTTTCAAAGTCATGCACATATGAGTGGACAGAAAAACAGGTACACATATATTCGAAAAAAAAAAATTTTTTTTTCAACTATTGTATTGTTAAATACATACTCTAATTATAATTTTCAGAAAATATTAAATAAATAAATTAATTAAATATTTTATTATACACAATAAGAAGTTTTACTCATGAAATATTTGTGTACCACAACAAACAATTGAAAAAAATACTAGATTACTACAAAATACTCACTGAAATTACTATCCAGCATTTTTAGAGAACAACCATCATAAATCCATATTATTTACACATCGAGTCTTTTTAGGAAAAACATTATAAGCGGCAAAAATCCTAAAAATATATTTTTTAATGTAACCTCTAAAAGTTATCTTTATAAGTTAAAATCAGTATGTAGTACTATTTTAATAGATCAGTAGTTAATTGTGACTAACAAGTCATAATTTTTTAATAATGGTATCATAAATACATTATATTTTGGGAATTAAAAACTGTCATCTGTAAAAAGTGTAAATTGTTGTTTACAATGGTTTTCTTAAACAGGCTCGACATAACTAATGAGACCATTAATTCAAACAATATATTTAATAATACCTCAGAATAACTAATGTAAATATACTAATTTAAATTACAATTAAACCATTATAACCTCAGGCTGTCAAATAACCAAGAAATAAAATTTTATGACTTAACTTCAGTGTCTATGAAATATATAAATAATAACAATATAGGTAAATAAAATTAACAAGAGCTCAAACTAATTGTTATATATAATACTAGCTGTGTGTGCAACCATATTTGAATTTAAAATTATTTTGCGCATTTTGTAACTTTTTTTAACTGCTAGTAACTGTAATTTTGTAACTGTTTTGCACCTGTTGGTAGTAGTATGATGTTAAATAGTCTAAAGCTTTCTTCAATGACTGTTTTGTCAAATACAAAAAGATAGTTTGTAATCCGCATAGTAGTTCAGAAGATTAGCGCATTGAAACACATGTTTCGGCTTTTCATAATTTAAACCAACCTTATGTGGTATAAATATAAATATCATGATGAAACTCAATATCTAAAAGACATTCATAGAGTACTATGACTATAGAAAGAGTAAGATCTTTAATTTAATTTATTTAGTTTGTTGCATTAAAAAGTTTGCATCGGCATAGAATTATGAGTTAGCCTTAATAGACTCATGTAAGAGATCTATAAACAGTATTAATACTATTACAGACTGGAATTCAGAAATACTGTAATTACAACTTTAATTAAAACAAATTGACTCTATAAATCAATTTCATTATTGAAAATAATACTATATTGATAATTTAGTTATTTTTTAATTTTAAATCAGTATGTGCACATATTGTGCATTTTTTCATAATACATATAAATTAATAAACTAGTTAGAAGATTTAGAGTAAGCAACAGGCTTATCAAACAATAATTTATGTACATAATAGATATTTAAATGGCTGGGTCTTTTGAATGTTTAACAAAAATATTTAAATGTTCAAAATATTTCTGACAAATAATAATAGAAGTGAAATTAAGTGAAATAAATAATTGATTGAAATTTAAAAAACTGGGAAAAATAAGGCTCTTGACTTACATAAATAATAAAAACTTAAGTTTTAAAATGAAAATATTAAACCTCTCCCCTTTTAGTCAACTTTGAAGGTTCATTAAGCACTAAAGGTATATCTCCTCCACCATTCTTAGGAACCCAGCCTGCTGATTCTTCTTCCATTTTTCTTTGTTCTTCCTGTACCCTATTGTATTCATCAATCTCAATCTGATATTTTGGTGTAGTAATGCCAAATAAATTTGCTAATGACTCTCCTGCTGAATCAACTACATTTAATACTTTGTTACCAGATTTCTTTGCATAATGTGAGAACCAGGGTCCCCATGTCAATGTTTTCTGAAAATAATACATGATTGTGTTCAAAGTAAAATATAAATATAAAAAGGAGAAAAGTTTCTTTGTTTACATGAGATAATCTACCAGATGGATTTTGGAAATTGTTTTTATAATTGACAGCGAAATCATTAAAGAAGGCTTAATATCATGCTACCACCAATAGGATCAAAGCTGTATGGAAAAGACAGATACGAGCAAACAATTTTTAATAAATTTAGCTCCATTTGAACATATATATTTCAGTAGAACTAACTAAGAATTATTATAAAGGAAACCAATTACATAAATATCAGTAGGTAATATTTAACTGATTATGTTTTGTTTCTTCTTGAATACTCCAACTTGCTAGTTTAATTTTATTTTACAAACTGCCTTGACATTAATTTTAGTTTTGGAGAAACCAATTACCTTGTATTAAATTATTACTCCTTTAGTTTTGTGCAATAACAATAACACAGAGTTATAATGCAGAGTTCAACACTAACATTAAAAATAATCATAGTCATTTTGAATCAATGAAATTTCATTTTCATTCAATTTAGTACACATGAAATTTTAATAACACCTATAATGGAAGTCATATAAAAAAATCAATAAGGATTCACTCAAATGTAATTATGCTAATTTCTAATCCGTCTGAGCAATGCATCCAGCGTAATATTAAAAAAAAATACATTTATTTCAGATCTCACTAAATTCATGTATCTAAAAGTTGAAATATTCTTATCGACTTACCGCAAATATTATTTATAAAATATATTTTAATTTCATACACCCAACAACATACCATATTAATGAAATCATAGCTATTTCAAATCAAGGTTCTATAAACATAAACATGACTGACTCACCGGATCAACATTGGATTCTGATGGTACACTTTCTAATTCCACAACTTTCTCTTCTTCTATTTCTTCTTCCACTCCATCGCTAAAATGAAGGACTTTACCGGGTTGATTAATTGTCACATTTACATGATTTTCTCTTGGAACATCCATTTTTACTAATTCTAACAACCGTCAACGCGCAAACAAAACAAACAACAATGTTTCAGTTTCTGATAATCTATGAATAAACTGTCATAAGCATCATAGGGACACCGAAAAGTATCGATATTTCACCATTGATACCGATACTTTTGTTGTTGAAACTAATTTATTACTGGTCTTTGGTCACTTTCTATACGATTTTTTTATTAAATGAGTATTTATAGATTGATTTGATTTATTTAAACAAAACCAAAAAGCACTCACTATTATACTGCGCTATGTGTTTCTATTATATTTTTATAGCCATAATCAAAACAATCCCATCTTTTGAGACTGAACTTTGGCAGTATTTTTAGGAGCCAATGATTAACATTGAAGTAATGACCTGTTGTTCAGTATATATTGGGCTGCAAGAATAGTACTTAATATTTTAAAGTATCAATACTTTTGTTTCGGTGCTCTATGAGTAAAACCCTTTCTTATAACATTCATGAATATAGTATCGATACTTTCTGAACGTTACCATATTTCTACATAAGCAGTGTTGCCAGCACCTAAACTAGCTCTACCAAGTTGAAGTATATCATTATAGTTTGTAAAATATAGTTTGGGTCACCTTACAGCTGTCAATAAAATGACGTCCAACAATTTCCGTATTGTCAGAGGTGAAAACCTGAGTTTACATTAAGACGATTAGTTTTCTTGCTATTCATTACTACTATAATTACTGGTCTTCGGCTACTACTGCACAATCATCCAATAGTCATGCTACTGAACAATTCCTTAATATTATCACAAAAGAGTCTATCACACAAAATCTATCTATCCCCACGTTTAATTGGCAACATTGCTTACACCACAACTGTACCTAGGGTAAATGATATCATTAAAGAATCGTAAAGGCCGGCAACGAACTTGCAAGCCTTTCGGTGTTGCCGGTGTCCATGGGCGGCGGTGATCACTTTCCATCAGGTGAGCCTCCTGCCCGTTTGCCCGCTATTCCATAAAAAAAAAAATCGATTCATTTAGTTGATACATCAAAGTACCAACTAATTTTTGCTTGTTTCTGGTATCAATCGATATTTTTGGATTGAATGATATATAATACTTACTTTTAAAATACCGATACAAAATTATATTGGTTTCGGAAGGAAACAGTTGAGCAAGTAACCAAATATTAAGTACATTTTTATTTACCCCTATCATTCACCCCTAGATGCAACACAACTGTCATAATTAGCTTCTCTGGTGCACGATTGAGAAAATATGAAACTTCAATAAAAAATAATTCACCGGGATTCAATAAAAAAGTGAATATATTAAAAATAAATCAAATAATTTCCTGTAATGGAGATATTCTGTCGTGGTTGCTTAATTGAGTGCAAAGATCCCAGTGAAATATTGCAATACACCGAAAAAAACCGAAGATTGTTTATATATTGTACCGGTATACAAGTAAGTTTTTAAATATATTGACTTAAATATTTATTAAATCTAAAAAAAATGTATCATCTAAAGAAAATTTTTTGTTTCAAGGCCTAAATACAAAATATCATATGTGTAATTTAAAGAATAGTAACCTACTTAATAAAACTTTCATCTTTTATGTGGAGAAAAGTTGCTAAGGAAATTGATTGCGAAATAATCTCCTATTTTCTAAAAAATGAATATTAAATTTTTATTAAGTAACTAATCGTATCCTACTATAGTTCAATAGAGCAGTAAAAGTAAAATATTGCCATGTATTTATTTATGTGATCCACCTAGGAATGAATGAAATAATATTTAATTTACCATGTTTTAGGTGAAACGTAATGATACATTTCGATTCCAATTATGCAAAGACTGTTACCTTAATATGAAGCTGGCATGTAAATTCAAGAAGTTATGCCGGACATCGGATAAGACATTCAAAAACTACATAACTCATAAGGAGGATAATAACACTGTTGATTTCTGCACATTTCTCAAGAATATTGATGATGCATTATCAATCAGGTAAACTATAATGACCAGTTGATAATTTAAAACCATAATAACTATTAAATAATAGACCATCAAATAAAAGTTTCCTTATTGATATAAATATTGTTTAATTGACGCAATAATAAATTAAAAAAAATGATATTGTTAAGGTATTCATGATGCGAGTACTTATTATTATGTATATAATAAAATAATATAAATCATAATAATAAACTTATTTTATATATAGTAAACAATTATCTATCAATAAATATTTAAATAAAGAAAAACAGTGTGTGTAAGTACAGAAATCAATATGTCATAAGAGCAAGGTTAATAATACATAATACAACCATAATGTATTAAATTAAACATTTTGACATAGTACATACAGTGTTTATGTCTGAATAAAATGTCACTAATCATGATCTCTCATGTAACGCTCACAGGATGAGTAGGCTTTAGTAGGATGAGTTGACGTGAGCTGGCTTTACTCGTACAAGCATCACAAAGCAGAGTGTAACAGATTAGTCTCATTCAATAACCACAAAATAAATTTCTCCAATCAATTTAAGAAATGTTACCTTAACCTTAACCTTAAAAACTGTAAAAGTTTCAAAAGCATTTTGCTCTAAGTAATGATAATGACTATTTAAATTTAGTGTAAACTCCATTTAGAGCAAATAAATTTATACATAAACACCTTAATATGTTGAAATTACTTAACTTTGTTGTCCATACAATAATATTTTTTCCTCTTTGCATAACTTTAGTTCCTGTTCACTTCTAGATTGTCAGTTTTTCTATAGTTAAGTTTTAGTATTATGGCCATAATCTTACCTTATCTTAAGTGATGATATAACCCAAGTTGGTAGACATGCTAAACCTGTATTGGGACTGGCTCTCAAGCGCAACTGCGACCCACCTATTGGTATTTGGTGACAGATTTTCAATTTGAGGGTGCTGGCTAGCTAGCCAGGTGGGCATTAGAAAAGTCCATACCAACATGCTATGGTTTCCACACAATGTTTCCCTTTGCTTAAAGCTTGTTGTAGGTGAATTCAAACTCACATCCCTTGAGGCGGAGTTCATACACACTACCACTGAGCTATCGTCCACATGATCTGCTGGTAAGATTATGACCATTACCTGAAGCTACTGAACTTGTAGATGCAATATTAAAATGTGATCTTAACTTGTTATCTATTTTTAATTATATGCATTATTACTTATTATTTTTAGATTTCCTATGATATCCAGCAACAGTACTCCAGCCAATCAAGGGGTCAGAGATGACGACAATGGTAATTTCAATTTGTTTTAATAATAAGAGAAGTAACATTATAAATCAAATTATTTGAAAAATTATATTAAGAAGTAAGCAGCATTTTACTGATGTATAGGTCTATATCTGCGGTATTATAAGCATCTACCCCATTGTTAATTTTTTTGCTAGGATATTTAAAGATAGGCTATTTTATTAATATGATAACAATGTATTATGTGAGACATCCAATTTAGGATTATTCTATGTTATATGGCTTACAAATTCAAACAAACTTTTTTTGAGTCTTTTAAGAGTTTAGTTTAAGAATTAAAAGGATGGGATATGTCTGGCCAACCCCACCGTATCAATGAATATTGTGGATTTAAATCCTGCAAAGTAAAATTATGTTGTTAATTAATATGTGCACCAATGTTTTTTTTTTTATACTTAGGGTTTAGCATTATGGCTGTAATCTCACCTGATCTTAAATAATGATACGGCACAAGTTGTTAGCCACGCTAAACCTGTGGAGGGATTGGCTATTAAATGAAACTGCCAGTACACACCTATTGGTATTTGGCGGCAGATTTAAAAAAGCCCTACCACCATGCTATGGTTTTCATACGATGTTTTCTTCACCGAAATCTCAAGCTTATTGTAGGTGGGTTCGAACTCACATCCCTTGGCGCGAAGTCGTACACGCTAACACTGAGCTATCATCGCTTATTCTGAGTCTGATTGAGTTTTCTATACATGTAGAGGAATGAATAGGTGGCAGGGAATTAACTTAAAAATATATATATTGCATATTTGAATCACTGTTTAGATGACAATTATTTTCTATTTATATCAGAATCAACATGTATGAGCATCAGGAACTTCATGACTGATATGCTGCAAGGTGAAGAAATGTCTAATACTGAAGCGAGAATCATCCGTGATGTTATTGAAGAGGAGGTTGATATTCTGGAAGATTCACTGGATTCATACTGGCTGCAAGATGATATATCAATTGACACAGATTTTCGAATGGATTTTAAGTAAGCAACATATTTCTGAATATAACCAAAATTAAAATTTCTACAATTTTATTTTCCTCAATTATAATGGTATAGTTATTATACAAAATTAATTACATTAACATTTAAAATGTTTTTATGCTAATGGCCAGCAAACAGGTATAACTAATAGTTAATGGTTCCTATTGCTTAGTGACAGCTGCAATATCTAGTCCATTACAGTGATGTTGCCAACCTAGAAGACCGTATTTTATTCCTTTTTTAAAAAATATATCTTGGGAAGAAACTGTATCAGACAACCCTTTCCATAGATCTAATATCCAAAACAAGAATGTTCTGGAGAACATTCTTGTGTTGAAGTAGCCGGTAAATAAAATTATTTAGCAGTAATCTATGCTATAGTATTATAAAGTGGAAAAGTTTGTCTCTTTGAACATGCTAATCTTAGGAACTATTGTTGGATTTAAAAGATATCTTGGTTTTAATATATAAAAATCATTAAGATAAAATTTGGGCTATTTAACATCATGCTACCATCAATAGGAGCAAAGCGATTGTTAAGCAATGATTGAAGAAAGCAAAGTGGAAGAAAACATTGCGATGAAACCATAGCATGGTAGTAGGAAGTTTTGTAATGCCTGCCTGGCTAGCTACCACCCTTAAGTTTAAAATCTGCCGCCAAATATCCATAAGTGTGTTCCAGGAGTTGCACTTCACAGCCAGTCCCTCCACTAGACTTATCATGCCCACCATCTTGGGTCACATTGTCACTTAACATTAGGTAAGATTGTGACAGTAATGATAAACTTATAAACTATAAAAAGGGGGTATTGAAAAAGGTATCACTGATGACTGAAGCACTGATGATTATAGATAAAAATAACACATCAAAATATGTATATTACAGTTTTAGTCCATTCTCAACACCACGGTCAGTACAAAATAATAATTGTTACACACCAAAGAAACTGATTGCTCTGAAACAAGCAGATATAGATCAAGAAATCAATTACTATATGTCAAAAGAAGATGAAAAAGAACCCACTCATACTGAAAATAATGCATTAAATGGTGATAGGAATAATATACAATTAAATAATACAGATCATAACAAATTAGATGTCGATAACTTAAAATTAAATATTCAGGTGTTAGAAACAGAACAAAATGATAATAGTAATCAAAAAATGTTAGAAGGGAATCATCCACAAGACTGTTATGTTCCAAATGGTAATGTTGAAGAACCAGTTGAAATAGAATTAAAAGACGGTAATGGAAAGGTTGTTATAGAAAAATCTGGTCCTAAATGTACTATAGATAGAAACCTTGAAGAAGCACTGAAGAATGAAAGCAATATAGAGTTCTGTTTGGATGATCTACTTGTATCGCCTCAAGGTAAGTTTGTGTAAAAAATGTTTTTATAGGTTTAGTGTTATGGCCACAATCTCACCTGATGTTAAGTAAGTAACGATGTGGTTCAAGATGGTAGAGGTCTAATGGAGGGACTGGTTCTCAAGTGTAACTGCTGCAACATAATAAAGGTATTTGGCGGCAGATTTTCAACTCGAGGGTGGTAGCTAGCCAGGCAGGCATTAGAAAAAGCCCTGCCACCATACTATGTTTCATAATGATGTCAGAAATAGGTGTTTATTGCACGCCTCATAACTCGAAGCGTTTGAGGTTGCTCATTACTTTCAACATGCCAAAGTCGACCAATTTTCGAGACTTCAACGATCATTATTTTAAATCTTTCGTGTTTTTACGACAATACAAATGTTTTATTATCCAGAGTAATACTCTCACTAACACACTAGATTTAAATTCAATTATTTAATTATATACTACAAAACAATCTTATTGTAATAATTTTTGCATGGACGTCCAGATGTCTTTGTGTATGGATGTGTAACGATTATGCCTGAAAAACTAAATGTATTGTGACTATTTATTATTTAATAGCTCTAAAATGACATCGGATTACTCCCTATTTAATATGAGTGCTTAAATTTATGTCATTCAATTATAATTATGTTATGAGGCGTGCACTTTTGGATTTTCAAAACTATTTATACTAATAATTTATACTAATGCAGTTTTTGTGCTAAATTTGAAGTCCGTGGGTGAAGATTTTTTTTAGTTCTCCATACGATTTTGGCACGGTCGTTTATCTCTCTAGTCGTCAAATTTCAAATAATCTTAGTAAGCTACAAAAAATATTCAAATTTCATGCTTCTAGTTTCGGTTATGCATTGATGAGTCACTCAACTGTGCTATATATATAATCATATGAAAATAAATTAAGATTTTGTTGAAAACACAATATTCGTGTGGGACTAAATATTATTTTTGTCTAATTTGTGTCCGTCTTTGTAACATTTTTCAATACAGCTTTGCTTCTATTTAACATTATGTTAAATAGCCTAAAGCCCTCAAGTGACTCTGCTCGCGCTATACAGTGAGGCTCTATATCACTGAGAGTACATCATCACATCGCATACCATTCGTGCACACCCACACATTAAGTACACGGTTCTGTAAGGGACTAGCCCCGCGGCCCTTGCGTGGCTTATCCGATTTCATTGTTAGGACCACTAAACTTAGTAAGTTAGGACCTATTGGTTAGTTAGGATCGCGAATCCTTGTTCGTTTTCCGGCAGTATCCCAAGCCGAGGTTCGGCCATTCTGGCAACCTTGTGCCCGCTGCCATGGGGCTGAGTGCCCTTTGCATTCGCCCCAAGAAGTTCGGTGAAGCTGTCAAAGCCCTTACGGCTAACAGTGTATATCACGTCGAAAAATAATAGCCTAAAGCCTTTCTTAATTATTGCGCTATCGAATACAACAGTATTTTTTTGGAATCCGACTCGTATTTCCTAAGATTAGCGCAGTCAAACAAACTTCCACTTTATAACATTAATATATATTACATCAAATTACAAAAAAAGTGACGTTCCTTTGGGAGTAGGCCGTCGCACTGCTTGAAATCATTTATTCTGAAATTTAACATCTCGTGGACAATATGGAACGTGATATTTTTAGTTTTTTTTTGTTATCCGACTGGTAATTACTAAGATTAGGAAGTTCTAACAAACTTTCCCGCTATATTATAGTGTTTCCAAGAGATTCCGCAGCATCTTCGCCGTCTATAACAAGCATACTATTCGGAAGTAAATCAGAGGGAGGTATTCGAAACGGCATTAATAAAAATAAATCCGGACAGTTCATTGAGAAATTTCAAGACGTCATTGGTGGCTTAGAGGCAGAATTTTTTTTCAACGGAAATGAAATGTATATTGACAGTGAAAAACTAGACGCGGAAGAAAAATTAGATACCGAAGAAAAATTAGATGCGTTTTCTGTTGACGACAAGTTCGATGTTGATAATTCATGTTGCATAATGTGCAATAAGACTTTCGTGAATACCAAAGCATTAAGGATTCATGCAGTTAAAACTCATAAGATAAAAATAATTAATCCAAATAAAAAGGCATACAAGTATAAGTTGAGGATATGTGATATATGTGGCAAGGGATTCAGGGATTCGCCGAGCTTTTACAGGCATAAAAATCGGCATAAGGTAAGTTTATTTTTTCTTCATTACTTTATCTACTTTTTTTTATACTTAAGGTTTAGTGTTATGGCCATAATCTCACCTGATCTTAAAGTGACGATACGGCCCAAGTTGGTAGACACGCTAAACCTGTGGAGGAACTGGCTCTCAAGTGCTGCTGCCGGAACACACCTATTGGTATTTGGCGGCAGGTTTACAACTTGAGGGTGGTAGCTACCCAGGCGGGCATTAGAAAAAGCCCTACCACCATGCTATGGTTTCCTCACGATGTTTTCCTTCACCGAAAGCTCAAGCTCATTCTAGGTGCTTGGATTCGAACCCACGTCCCTTGACGCGAAGTCGTGCACACTATCACTAAGCTATCATCGCTTCACTTTCGCTTTGGACGATATCGATTAAGTTATTTGATACTAGCTTTTACCCGCGGCTTTGCTCGCGTTAATATTGATTTTACCAAAAAATTCGAAATCCGGTACCCGCTATTTTACATAAATTATATCAAAGGAGATTGGTATAAGAACATTTTTGCTCGTAGTCATTTATACGCGGGCTGCTCACTACTTTGGCGATAATGACTTACACATAAAAGATAAATGTATGCTGTCGCAGGCTTTTTGTTAGGACTATTTAGGATAAACATTTTCATTTTACATTATATACGTGTAACTCTAACAGTTGTTGCAGCACACGCCGTAATAGCTCGCAAATGGTAGAATTCATTCATACTTTCGAAGCGATGATAACTCAGTGATAGTGTGCACGACTTCGCGTCAAGGGACGTGGGTTCGAACCCAAGCACCTACAATGAGCTTGAGCTTTCGGTGAAGGAAAACATCGTGATGAAACCATAGCATGGTGGTAGGGCTTTTTCTAATGCCCGCCTGGGTAGCTACCACCCTCAAGTTGTGAACCTGCCGCCAAATACCAATAGGTGTGTTCCGGCAGCAGCACTTGAGAGCCAGTTCCTCCACAGGTTTAGCGTGTCTACCAACTTGGGCCGTATCGTCACTTAAGATCAGGTGAGATTATGGCCATAACGCTAAACGTTAAGTATAAAAAAAAAAAAAAAAAAAATACTTGACACTTATCGTTGTATTTTGAACAAACCACACAATATATTTATAAATTATAACCTATGTATTGTTCTAATGCATAAGCTATGTTATTGTAAAGTTTCATTAAAATCCTTTCAGTCGTTTTTGCGTGAAAGAGTAACAAACATCCGTACTTATAAACTTTCGCGTTTATAATATTAGTAAGGGATATACATATAGTAATGGAACTGTGCCTAATGTTAATCATATTGTAATCCAAAAACAAGGGCATCCACCGAGTAGTCTATATACTATCGCTATGCTTTTATGTGTTGTGCCCATAAAAGGCGACAAACCAAAAAAGAACACTGCATAACTTTCTATTTATTACTAGACGTGCAATGTTTGACCTGGCTGAATAAAAAAGAGTGTAAATGCAAGCGTTAGTAAGTAATTAATAGCCACTAGCATTTGATCAAGACATCCTTGGTGTAGAACGAATATTTTTTGTTTTATTTTATTCCCTAAATTATAGTGAAGATTATACAATAGTATACAAGTATAAAAACAACATTTTTGTTTTGTGATTTTCAACGGAATGCATTTCAATGAAAAATATTCATACCGAGAAAAAAAACTATGTTAAACTTTAATTATTATAATTTTTCACATCTTTTGGTTAAAAATGTTTACGAGCTGCGGTTTCCAGGCAATCCTTAGATAATAAGAATAAAAAAAAATGTTTCTTTTTATTTTTCGGTACACTGGCAAGGAATTTATTTTTCGATTTAAGCTAATGAGTGGGTTAAATAGCCTGTTTATTTAGTCACATTTTTTTAACTCTTGGTAGGACCTTTTGCTCCCTAGATATTGAATTTTAAACCAAAATCGATCCTTTCGTGTTTAAGCACCGATATATCCCTAATTACGGCTAGTGCAGAAAATTAAAGAGGAGTTTTGAAATCTAGTATAAATTTCCCGTGGAGTGCGCCATAATATACTTTGTTTACAAGTTTTATTCCTTCACCTTCAAGGACATCATGTCTCTATAAGAGCGTTCTAGTCTCATATAATGATCCCACAATATTGCGGTCTCAATACAGTCTGTTTTTTTCTTTTTCCAGGAAGAGAATACATTGTTTAGGTGCGAATCTTGTGCTATGATATTTTCATCAGCATCCAAATTGAAAATGCACATGATTTCTCATACAGGTAAAACAGTACCCAAGGATACAGGCAAGGTTAGTTTGTTTTAAATCTAATACTAAACAGCTCTTAAATAGTGGTTTTAAGGATATAACATTTTAAAACTGAATATGAATTTATATCAAGCGAATCCGCACGTAAAATTTAGTATAACTATATCTGAACCAAGTATATACATTTTATTAAATTTTAACTTTTATCCTCAATACTGGACGAAAGCTTTTGGTTTATGGCAGCAAAGTATTTTATATGTGTAAGTTTGTGTAAAGTTACATCAAAATCTATCCACTAGTTTCAGAGTGATGCGTACTGGGCACAGATAGATAAAAAGTGAAAAATTACGGCTTCTATAACAAAGTACATTCCAATTATAATAATGAAGCGATAATAGCTCAGTGGTAGTGTATACGTCTTCGCGGCAAGGGACGTGAGTTCGAATCCAACTACCTACAATGAGCTTAAGCTTTCGATGAAGGATAACATCGTGAGAAAACCATAGCATGGTCGTAGGGCTTTTTCTAATACCCACCTGGCTAGCTACCACCCTCAAGTTGAAGGTCTACCGCCAAATACCAATAGGTGTGTTCTGGCAGCTACACTTGAGAGCCAGTTCCTCCACAGGTTTAGCGCATCTATCAATTTGGGCCGTATCGTCACTTAAGATCAGGTGAGATTATGGCCATAACGCTTAACCTTAAGTATAAAAAAAATTAATTGTATTTAATGCACAGATTACTAGTTGTGTCTGCACTTCGTTTGGGAGGAACTTAAAGTTATTAAATAAAATTTGCCCGTTTTTGTAACTTATTCCAGTATAGCCTTGACCTTATTGGTGGTAGCGCGGTTTAATTATAGCCTAAAGCATCCCCTAACCCTTTTTTTAATCTGTCTGGTAGTTCCTAAGATTAGCGCGGTCAAATAAACACACTTTATTTCACTACACGCTTTTACCTGCAGCTTCGCTCGTGTTAATATTTATTTTGTCAGACAAATCGGACGACGCAATGAAAAGTTTCATACAAAAGTTTATCCCTCTCTTTACCCCACTTCCAATAAAGATTTCGCGATAAAAAGTAGCCTATCACCATCACCAGATTCCCATCTATCTCTACACCAAAATTCATCATAATCGATTCAGTGGTTTAGACGTGAAAGCGTAACAAACTAATAAACTCACTTTCACATATTTATAATAATAGTAAGGATTAATATAAATATGGATTTTAGATAATTGTTATTTAAACAAAATCTCATACAACTTTATATCTATTCGAAATTATTGTAAAAAAAAATATTATAATATGGGATATTTATTGAAAATGTATGTTATAATTGAAATTTTTGTTCCAGAAATATGTATGCAACATTTGTGGAGCGATAAGCAATCATTACGCGAATTTTCGTATACACAAAATGCGACACGAGAAAACTTACACTAAATCTTGCGAGGAATGCGGCAAAGGGTTCTTTAGATCCTCCGACTTGATTATTCATATGAGGTACAATAATTAAGCTTTAACGATCTATAAAAATAAATAAAATTGATGTGTCTCTTTGTAATTTCAAAATAATAGCTTTTTACTAAATGCAAAATTAGCGTTTACATATGAATATATAAAAAAAAAACAGTTTTTAAAGTGTTTGTCTTTCTGAATGTTTGTTTCATCTAATCTCTGAAACGGGTGAACCGATTTTTATGAAACAGTAGGTGTTTTCAGATGGTAAGTATATAAAGATAAAAAAAATGTGTTCTGAAACCTATACTTAAAAGCTTATTCAGTCATAATGTTTAGTATTATTAAGTCATATAGTCGCTATTAATTTGCTTTAAATACAAGTTATATTTTACAGAAGTCATACCGGTGAACGTCCTTTTAAATGTGAGCATTGTACCCGGTCATTCTCTCGACGAGACGGTCTCGTTAGACATATTAAAGCGCATACGGGTCTGTATAGAACTTTCTATATTACATCAGTCATTATAATAACATTTTTGCGATGACGGCTCAGTCGGTAGTATGTACAAACGTCGCGCCAAGGGACGCGAGTTCGAATCCACCCTCAATAAGCTTGAGCTTTCGGTGAAGGAAAACATCGTGATGAAACCATAGCATGGTGGCAGGGCTTTTTCTAATGCCCGCCTGGTTAGCTACCACCGTCAAGTTAAAAATCTACCGCCAAATACCTATAGGTGTGTTCAGGCAGTTGCACTTGCGAGCCAGTACCTCCACTAGGTTTTGTGTGTTCACTATCTTGGGCCACAACGTCACATAACATCAGGTGAGATTGCGGCAATAACCCTAAACCTTTACTCTAAAAAGGAATTGACAGACGCAATTTTTTTTTATGGAATAAGGTGCAATCGCGCGCTGGTGTCATCTGATGGTAAGTGATCACTGCCGCCCATGTACACCCACAACACCAGAGGAGTAGCAGGTGCGTTGCCAGCCTTTACTGTAGGCACTGGCTCTCAAGTGCCACTGCCGAAACACACCTAATGGTTGCAGACAATCATATCAATTAATAAGAATTACATTACAATTAATTAATATATAGGTAATGATACATTGATTTCCAGAATATCGATTTATATGGAAGTAGTAAACGAAGAATAAGGGAGGATTTATATTATTGCCTTAAATAACGGATATGTTTTCAGTTCCAGGCTAGAATTAAGAGATGAATTCAATTTTTTATTTTTCCAGTGTGATAATTACCGGGATTTTTCTTTCAGATGAGAGACGATTTCAGTGTCATCACTGCAATAGTAAATTTATAACTAAAATGAGTCTGAAACACCATATACAATACTCTAAAGCTTGTATCAAACTACGAGATAGTTTAGAAATTGGAGGTACTTCAAAAGATTTAGGTCAAATTGATGTTACTTACACTGTTGGGTCTCAAGATAAAATAAATAAAAAACTTAGAACTTTACAGCCTATATATGAGATAAATGAAACTAATAAAGAATTTTAATATGTATATTATGAGTTTTTAACATTGCGCTATCACTAATAGGAGCAAAGTTGTATTGAAAAGTTACAAAAATAGGCAAAAATTATTAAATATTTTTTACTTCCACAACTCTCTTTTTGTGTTTGATAGCGCAATCATTGAGGAAGGCTTTAAGTTATTTAATATCGCACAATCACCAATAGGAGCAAAGTTCTGTTGCAAAAAAATATAAAACTGGGCACAAATTATAAAAATAAAATTACTTCCACAGCTATTATATAATAAAACAAACATATGCTTCAACAATACCTTATTATATTTCATATAGATCGAGCTAATAAAAAAAAAATACAAAAATCACCCATTTGTATACATAAATAATATTGCAAATATATTTTACAACATAATACAAATATACGCTGTGTGCTTAGTTTAGTAATCAATTTACAACAATGGTTTTAAATGCACTATTAACAATTTCTTAATTGTTATATATCTTATTATTTAAATGTGTAGTTCAATCTACTTACTATTTTCATTGGTTTTTTTGCTATAACTAAATGAATTTATATTATTGATTTAGGTGATTGTACCTTCAACGTTTATTTATTTCATTAAAATAAAACATATTTTTTCAATAACTTTTGTTATAAACAAAAATGTTGGTTCAATATTATAATTTCCATCCAATAGAATACCTTAAAAAATTATATACTGAAGTAACAATTGATTTCTATATAGTTTCTACATACAATAGGGGAACAAGTAAAATATTAATATTGTTTTATCGTAAACAAAAAGAGAACAATTCTCAATGAATTCAAGGATTAAAAATTATAAATTTAAAATTTACAAAAAAAAAAAGTTCTCTGCACGTACTTTGAACACTTTCACTTGACATTGGAAAAATTACTGACACAAACAGAACTATATTAAAAAAAAACTTCCGTGTATTTCAAATTGGCTGCGAGATATTGCAAAAGTAGAATAGACTCATATTAATCGTTAATATTTGTAGTTAATTTTTTGACTACTATTAGACTCTTCAATATTTATGGTGACATTCGAAATATATATTTCAATTTCTAAATGTTAATTTATTGACTGTGTATTGTAGATTGAATCACAAGACAGAACTAATAATACAAATTTCTTTGAAACTACACAGCACTTAAAAATAATAAACACACTAGTGCCTTTCATTTTAAATCACAGACACATACAAACTACTAATATATAAAGTACAAAATATTTGTATGAAATAATATACAGAATAACATCTTGTCGGTATTTTTACATTAATATTATGAACAACATATATATTTTATATGGGAATATTATGTTTAATAAAATATAGATGGCCAATTTATTTAACGTCATTTTTAAAACATTTCTATTATGATTATATTTAATTCTATATTTTGGCAAAATATAATGTATATATTTAATAGGAAAAAAGAACTGAAAACTGCACTTTCCTCTTTGTTTTTATTTTCTCCGATAACTATACCAATAATTAACAATAATCAATAATTAAACATAACTAAAATAATAGGAAGTAAAATATTTTTATTACTTATATTATCATAAAACTCATTATTGCTTACATATTTACTTGGTTTTAAATAATAATAAAGACGAAACGTTTGCTCATGAGTAAGATGACATGATTGTTGACTTCTTTAAATCATTAATTATTATGCTAACTATTTTTAACTTTATATAAATTAACAGATTCACTATGGCATGCAAGAAACTGCAAGAACTCCACAACATTAAATAAACTTTTGATATAAATATAAGAGTACATTTGTAAGCGCACTTTAATTCTGTGAAAATAATTTACATTGAAGGTCTGAAATTTAAAGATCAAAAATTGTAGAGTATTTCAAACTACCTTCATTATTACAGTGACATTAAAAGTTTACTTACAGTTTGATAAAGCCAATAATATTACATTTGTGACATTCTCCGATGACATGATTTTCACATATATAGTTCTGATAAACAATATAAATAGATCCTTTAACGAACATGTGACAGATTATATGGCCTACTTTGTGATGCAGCTGCAGTTTACAACACATTTCATCAGCACCTTGGTTCACTCAGTCCAGTGTAAAAAAATACATCTTTTCTTGAACTACGATTTCTCATCCTTTGGTCTGTGTGTTAGTACTATGCAGTTGTCTGCGAGCTGGTGACGCATTGACGTGTTTTCTTTACGCACTTCCGTCAATTCTTGGTTAAGCCTTAAAATTTCTAGTACTAATTTTTCATTTTCCATTTCTAGTTTATCTAATCTAAAATATAGAACATATTTAAAATTAGTTTCGCTTTGTACGAACCCGCTACGCTAGTAGGCGTCTTTTAAGTAACTCTAAAAAAATCGAAGATTAAATTAGAATAAAAAAAAATTTTAGAGTTGTGGTCATAATGTCAACTCATATAAATCGATGATGTGACCCAAGATGGTGGGCATGACAAACCTAGAAATAGTGGCTTTCAAGTGGTATTTGGTGGCAGATTCTCAACTTGAAGGTGGTAGCTTCCCAAGTGGACATTAAAAAAGCCTTACTACCATGCTATGGTTTCATCACAATGTTTTCTTTCACCAAAAACTCGGGCTCATTACAGGTTTCAAATTCATATCCATTGAGGCAGGGTCTGTATACACTACTTACTGAGCCATAATCACTTTTATTTAAATTATCTACTTATCATTCAGATTTTCTTACAATGTTTTTCTTCATGACATCCACCCAGCGCGCATATAAAAATAAGTTAAATACTATACATCCAATACTGCTCTGGTTAACCCATAAAGCACTTGGTGGTGGTCTATACATATGTTTGTTATTTTTTGGCAAACTTAGTAAAAGATTTAATAAAATTTTACCTCTTTTGCCTTGCTGTTAATTCTGTTATGTGATCACATGCTTTGGCCAGTATTCCACCCTTGCTTGCTGAGTCTGGAAGTCCCGAGTTTGGTACTAATGCAGCCAATTTTGTGATCCAACTGTTTATTTTATCTCTACGACGTCTTTCCACCTCATTATGTGTAGCCCGTCTTTTATCGTCTCGCTAAAACAAATAATGACATAACTCGAATGGTTACCTGTAGGCGAGTTCTTCAGCCTGTTAGTCCTAACATCCCGTTAGTCCTCAAGTACCTTATCTTGCATCAAGCGTTATGGCACAAACCTCACTTGTGGCTCAAGTTGGTGGAAATGCTAGGCTAGTGGAGCAAGAAGGTATCAAGTGCAACTGCCGGAACACACCCACAGGTATTTGGCGGCAGAATTTCAACTTACGAACAATTTTCCATACAGATCGTAGAACTGACTATAAATTTAGTAACAATGTTGACTATCTGCTAAATTACTTTCATTCAATTGTCTCAAAGATTTCATTCACATTAACCTATAGTAGCTAGTAATTCTAAGAAATATTGTAAAAACTCTGCCAGTTAAGCAATTCAATAAACAATACCAACTCTTACAGTGATAAAAAGACTAGCTCAGTATGGCAAGCATGGCAGTAATGCCAAGTTAACCAGGGTAGCAGGGTGTAAGTCCTTACAGGTTGACTTAAAAAAAAGCAACATAATACTCGTATGTAACATTTCGGTTGTAAAAATGATCAGCTTGAACTTTGTGAAGAACTTGAAGAGTTTATAGTATTTCATACTTTATTAATAACATTACTTTTCCCTTGCCAATCTATCCCTTCTTTTTTACTGGCTAAAACCTTACTTACATTCTTAGCAGTGACATTCTCAATAAAAAACTAAAGCATTATAAAAACTTGTGATTATTAACCAGGAATTCATGATTTTCAGTGCAAAGGTTTAACAAAAAAAAAAAACTTCACAATGTTTACCTTTTTTGCATTCACTGCTTTGGTCTGCATGGGGTCTCTATGAATAGCTTTCTTTGGTGCAGCACTAGTTCCAAACACATCAACTGGATTTGTTATAACAAAAAATTCTCCATCAGGTATCACTGCAAAATAAATATTGAAATCATAAGAAAAATTAACATAATGAAGGTTAAAGGAAGCCATTAGTCTCAATGGTACTATTAATATAATTTATATTGTATTAATTTTCAAAGATTAAGGAAAATCATCATAATAAACTCTTAAAAATGATTTTTTATTGTAACTTCCTAATAAATGTGTTTATAAATTAGAATCAGTATGTTAATAGCCACTATTTTAATAGATCACTGGATAATTATGAACAATAAGTCATATTATTTAATATAGTTATCATAAATACTTTTTAATAAGAAATTATGTATGAATATCTGTATAAGTACAAATTGTCACTTATAATGTTTTTCATCTCAGCCTCTTTAGGCTTGATATAATAATTGCAGTCACATTATAAGATGTGAAAACAGTGATAGTAAATCTGATTCTACCTCTAACTAAATGGTCTTCCAACTAACAAAGTGGATAGCAAGCATTTCTCATTTCATAAAGTAAAGAATAAGAAAAAAGTAAATTTAAGTATACAAAAGTTATTTGATATAAATCTATTCTCTCAAACTTAGTAGTCTGAAGTAACTTTTAATTATTTATTATTAATTACAGCCGCAGATCATTATATACTTTTGTAACTCTGCTTTATACATTTTAAAAAACATCTCAGTCAGATTTTACCATTGTAACTTACAGCCTAAAAGAAAATTGTACTACTAACAAATATAAAAAGTGGTTGGTAGGTACAAAAAGGTATGCCTTATCTAAATAATCTTTTCTATAATTGTAATAGTATTTTTATTAATAATTTACTTCATTGGTTGTGCTAGTTTTCTGTTCGGTAAATATTTTGTAATCAATTTTACACTAACATATATAAATGTATCTCTGTAATAACTCTGTCTATAACATGTTATTAATCTTTTAAATATAAAGAACCGGAATACGAAATTGGTTGTTATAATAAATATATAATTTTATTAAAACAAATCATAAATGAGGCGCATGCATTACATCTGTAATATTAAAAAGTTTATGGAATATTCATTGGTCAGAAAACTGACCTCCTAGTTCATATGATATACAGTACAGTAACCTTATTAGTAATATAAATAAACTATTTGTTCATCAATTGTGAATTATATGGGCCTTCCAGCATTTTTATAACTATACTAATATTATAAAATAGCAAAGTTTGTTCATTTGAATGCAATAAATCTTATGAACTACCAGACAGATTTCCAAAAAATTACTTTTTGTATTTGACAAAATAATTTACACTACCACCAATAGCAGCAAAGCTGTACTAAGAAGGTTACAAAACCAAGCAAAAATTATTACACAGATGTTTCTACTTAAATAATTATTATAAAAAACAATAACTCACTGTGCGGTGGTGAAGGTGATGGGTTATTTATTGTTTCTTCACCTGTCATTGATATTAACTTGTATGTCATTGAACCAGCTGCAAAATCAGAAATAGTTCACATTATAAGAACTTTTTCAATTTAGATAACATATTCTCATCATGCAATATGTGCATTATATTAAAGCTTATGCATATCTCTGTTAACTTTCTTCATTGTATATTGACTTAGTGGTAAGTAATTAACCAATAGCAGCCTCTTAAGCCTAAGAAAGAGATGACTATGCACATTAATATTTACCAATTGGATTATGATTGGTAAATAAATTTAAGATTTATTAAGGCTTAATAAAATGACCTAAAATATTTATCTTCTATAATTGTAGGATATAGTTAATGTTTTTATTGCCATAAAAAACATTGTATGGCAGAATTTCAATAACAGAGTTATATAATGATTTCTTATGTTTACATGAATATTATTCATTGAAATAAAACTAATTTAAATAGATTTTATTGCAGTTATTTATTAATTTTGAGACCGCCCCGTGACCTCAAATGCTCAAAAGCTTTTGAAACATCGGGATCAAAATTAATAAATAACCGCAACAAAAACTGTTTCAATTAGTATTATTTCAATGAACAGATTTATAGTTTAATAGAGTTAAAGTTTTCCCTGTGACTTTAGTTTCACTCAGTAATCAAATAAAGTTTTTTTTAAGCTACAATTAAAACATTCCAGAATGATTAATTATCTGGATCTAGATATATTAGTATAAATAGCACAATGTTAAATATATTCTTGCAATAGTATTGTTGGTACTAATATTTTGTATAGATAATAATTTAACTCAGAACACATTTAAACTAATAGAAAGTTATGTTGTCTGTCATTTCAGTAATATTTTTTGATCTTTAAGTTGCTAGAGTTAATACTACTTTTATGTTAATACTAGATTTGCTACTAAAATCATGCTCTGGTTTTTGGATAACTACTTACAAATATCTTTAAAACTGTATGAAGAACTGTTTTCATTAGAGTCCAAGTAGGATTGTGAAACTAAATTTGATCTCTGTCCTGAGCTCCCTGTAATTAAATTTAACCTAATTTAATATTCACTCAACTAAATTGAATAAAGTATATTGCGAAGTACTTTTGGAAGTTTGGACAGGTTTCAATTTATATTTTAGAAGTTGTACTTACCGAAAGTTCCCTCATCACCGATGCCCAAATATTCACTATCCGCACTGCAAATAAACGCGGTAAATCAAAACATAGCAAATTCTATTACCAAGTCCAATTTCTAACATTGAGCGTGCACTGCGTTCTTGTCTGCCAAGTTGCAAAATGAGATGACCTTCGATACCGCAAATCTTTTGTTATTATGTAACACACTGCCTAATTATTACAAATAGATCTATACTTTACCTGTTATCGAGAGAATTTTCGTGCATGTCATCAACGTCAATTTCTACTTTAGCCATTGCGCGTAATTATTTTTGAATTTCCACAATTTGATCACGAGGACAAAATACAAGGGTCATGTGATGTGGCTATAGACAAAGTAAATAATTATTGCTAGAGATAAAACAAACACCGAATCAGTTTACAATGAAAATTGATGATAAAATTAATTTTATTATAATTCTACACACAATTCTTAGTTTATAATATTAGCTAAAATTAAGTACATATATCTGTAGTTTAATATAATTAATTTTAATATGTATATAATATTGATTTAGTTTTGAGCTTAAAATAGTGCCATCTACCGCATTATACTTTAAACTATTGTAATCATAATTTATTCATTTAGTACTACCATCTTTAGATTGTACATCGTATTTTTTAGTTGTATTGTACCTAACATAAAAAAAATTTGGGTTTGAAACACCGCCACCTGCCACTTACAAGCTTCGACTACAATGCAGGTAGGTAGGTAATATCATATTTACATAAGCTAAAAATTAAAAACTGTCAAGCTGTATATGAGGATAAAAATTACGAACACACGATGTACATGTTGGTTATATTAAGTTACAAATATCCTCCTACTACTACAGTGTTTATAGGAGATGCTATCGCTATTCTTGAAGCTGTGTTATTTATAAGCGCGCATAAATTAATCAGGTCCATTATTTTTACCGATTGTAAAATCTGTCTTGAAGCGATTTCCTCTAACCCTTTCCGTGTTAAGGATGAGCACCCACTAATACTAAAAATTAGAGAGGCATTATATGAGACACACAACTTAGGTTTAAGCACGGTTCTTGCCTGGATCCCCGGGACATTGTGGTATGTCGGGCAATGAGTGCAGACTCCTGCGCTAAATGTGCGTTCCAGTCTGGATCCTTGAATCACTACAGGGTTTACACGAGTGATCTATGTTTATTGTCCAAACCAGGGTTGTTTGATGCATGGAAAAAGTGCTGGAATTTGTCCAGTAAATTGAAGGACAAGCATTACAGCTCTCTACAAATTAATATCCCACAAAAGCCTTGGTTTTTTGAAGTTAAAAAGTTATGCAAAAATGTTACCGCTATCATTTGTCGTCTTTCACTTCGTCACGCTAGTACACCAATACATTTGGCTAAACTGAGGATTACGGATCACTCTCTTTGTGAATGTGGCTTAGAGGATGGATCCCCTGATCACATATTTTTTTAATTTCTCCAGGAACAGTTTTATTCTTTATGATGTTTTACCTCCCTCTATTCCCCGTCCCATTAACATTATGTGCCTCCGAACTCTTGTTACGGATAATCGTTTAGTTGTAGAATGCTTGTCAAGTTTTATAAGAACTAATGAAATTTAACTTTAGTGTCATTCTGTGGTGTATATTTGTAATCTACAAAAATATTTTATATATAGTTTGCATGTATTGTTTGTATTATCTATTTGTTAGTGAATAGCCTGGTTTGGATATAATTTAGAGAGAAAACCAAAAATTGTTTAATACTATCTCCATCGTCTATGGTTCTACCTACGTGACGTTGGCAAAATTGTGTGCGCACACATGTGGCCATTAAATAAAAAAAGAAGAAGAAGAAAAATTACGAACACATATTATACCGTATTTTATATATATAAGAATATTTATAAAACATTAGGACATTGAATTAAACCATTAAAGATATATTATTCTTAGCATGGATTTATACACATTAATTGACCATGAACGAAACGCATACCTACTGAATAATTTATAGTTTTAAGATGTTTAAAATAGTCTGCACTTTAGATGACACTCTTAGTTGTTATAAGTTACGTATGTTGAATAGTTGTGCATGTAATTGAACTAGTTATTGCTAGAAACTCAGTTCATGACCATCGGGCCTAGGGAATTCATAGAACAGAACAAGTTAAATATATCAAGCCGTATATTAAAAAAATATGTATGTTTAGTTATTTCAAATCCTCACTTATAAAACTTTCATATAGCATTTTTACAAGAATTACATTCAAACACATATTCACAATGGCTGGAAGTAGAAAGAACCTGTTTCTTTGATAGCCAGAATACGATTAAAAGAAATATTCTTTAACTAGAAACCCCTTAACCAGATCTTACAGGTATACAATATTATATAAAAAATGTTACATTGTTAAATGGCTATGGTACTCACTAAAATCATTATTAATTAAAAATACGTCTAAAGATATTATTATTAAATAAATCTCGATGGAAGAATTCTTCGTCGATTCTTATTAAAAAAAAAACGTCTTTAGATAAATATATAATTATTAAAAAAACGGCTAAAATTAAGATCGCACTGTTCATTTGAGGGGTTAATATTAGGGTAACGACCACTGGATCCACGATAATGACGGCTATGAAATGTTAGGTACCTTTGTTTTCTCTTGTCTTGAATGTCTTGCATTCAAAACCGATAATATCTTGCTTTTAACTATATTTATCAAGGTTGTTTCGTTTCCGACTTTTATCGGATAGCTGTTCTCGTTCAAAGAGATTCTATACTGGGCATTATAGAATTAGTAATATTCTATGATAATAGTAGGCACTCTTTTATAGTTATTTAGACTTTTAACCATTGTCAAGGTTTACGATATCCTACTTGTATTTGCAAAAGAGTAGTTCGCACAAAACATTGTTTAATTATTTTTTCTTTTTTTTTTATATTTTGCAAACTTTTACGCTCTCGCTTAATTAGATCATGTTATTGCGATTCAATTATTTCGAGACTATGAGAGTAAAAAATATGTACGCAGATAGGTATGTTTTTATGTAGGTAATGTTTCTCCAAATTACTTATCAGCCGGTATATTTTATTTTTGAAATGGAACTCATATTTTGCCCGTATTCATTAGACTACACGAATAAGTTAAATTTATTGTAATACTAATACCGACCAAAGAGTCACATAACCTTTTTGAATAGTGAATTTGTAATTTAATATAAATATACATATTTCTAACCACGTTACAGTGGTACTACTATTTTACACTGAACTTAAATAGTTATCAGAAATATATGCAATAAGTCTACGATCTTATTCACTTCTAAATGTTTTACAAATAAGCTCTTCATTGAAATATTAGACATGGCATAAAGTATTTACTGGAGACAAAAGGCTGCGCACTCAGCGAAGCGACATTCAGATAAGCCGCAGATCCAACTTATCTTCATAACTTCAGTGAGACAACATTGTGCAATATTCTTACGCTTGTAATTTTAATTTGACATTGTTTATTTTATACTATTACCTTAACTAAAAGCATTTAGTAATGTGTAACATACAGTTGAGTAATCCTTACTTTTAATATTATAAATACATAAATAACTCTGTCTGTCTGTTACACTTTTACGCCTAAACCACTTTAACGATTTTGATGAATTTGAGTACAGAGATAGACTAGACCTTGGGAAAGGACATAGGCTACTTTTTATCGCAAAAAAGGGTTGAAGATGTTAAAATAGGGTGTATGATAATTTATATGGAAATTCGTTGTTAACGAAGATAAAAGTAGATGTCTGTAGGTACTTCCAATCCCAGTCTTTGCTACTTGGAGCCCGTCTGCTTTACAGTATGAGGTCCCGCGTTGTCGTCTGAGCAGCAGAGACGATGGTTTGTAGTGTTTGCTCCCTAAGCGTCATTGATGTTGTCTGCCACGTTCCTGCCTCGAAGGTACTCATATTTCATAATTACACGAATTTTTAACATATTCATGATGACGACAAACATTCAAATGCGACAAAAACATAACACTATTAAATAAACAAGTGACTTCTTTTACAAAAAATAGTTCATGTCTTTAAAATAGAATTAATTTGAAAATAGAACTCTTATCCAATCAAAAATTATTTTGATTTGTAACGGCTAGTACTGCAGAACGGTAATTTCATAGGTAAAGTCCTATTAATATTTGAAGCGATGATAACTCATTGACATTATGTACGGACCTAATTTGAAGCCAGTCAGATTAAAAACATGTAAATGTTTCTGGAAATAAAATATTTGTATTTGTCAAGACATTTTACTCACTTTATAATGGCAGTAAAAATCTTCGACGATGAGGATTAGTTGCCGAGTTGGTAAACAGAACAATTGCCTAGTACTTTTAGTACTTCTAAAACTCCATATCTCTAAATCTTATAACTAGGTTGGCTACTGCTAGATAAAGTGACGTTGTGTGAAACCTAGCATTATCTGTTTGCAAGATATTCTAATATACTACGTGACTTTGGCTTAATCTTATATAAACAAATAGCCACTAAGTAAGAAGAAGTAAAGGATATAACTGTGCCCTAAGTATCTTACAAAGAAATTCAGTATTCGAATTCAAATTTTCGCACAAATCGTTAGAGCTGTTTCCGAGATAACATTGGATTTGTAAATTCAGATTTACGGGTAATAAAATTCAGTATACCTAACTATATGTCTAAACATTTTGGAAACAAAACTTTATTTCGACGTGTTCTATTTAACGTTAAAATACTTTTGGCTATTTTTCACCTTTTTGACGTGAAATGTCTTTTGGAAGGACTTATCTTTCTTTCTGTCTGACGCTTATTCGGGTAAAGTCGGCTCAAGGTGGCTAAGGGAGTGACGTTTCACGTCTGTCGTGTGGTCTTAAGCATACACTTTTTTATATTTATTAACATGGAATAAAATCCGTTTATGGGCTTCCCCATTGCAATGCACTGCCCGGCCTCAAGCCAAGGCGAAACTAAAAACACCGCGACGACATTTCAATCTCCCATGTTGTGACCAACTGTCAAACTTCTTACCTTTTTTTTAACGTAGTGCTTAAAATCCTATCCTTTACAGATTTACTCATCCCACGCAAATTCAAGCGCTATTACCCGGGCTCAAGACGGCGAGAGGGGTATTTGGTGACTTATGGGGTGCTAATCACCCAACTGTACCCACTAAAATGCACTACGGCAACACTTCAAATTCCCTTGTGATCAGAAACCAGTGACAGCGCCCCCACTTCTAAATATACACAGTACCTTAAGTGTTATTACTTTGACTTTGCACTATAATTAGAACTGAAATTTTATCTTACGAACATTCTACGCAACTCGAATACTAACGTTATTTCAATCAATCATGCACAATGCCGACAACTCAATCGCAATACGACCACTTAGTACGTACGCAAGCACTTTGTTCGTTTACACGGTATGTCACTAACTTGTCCATGAATGATAGATGACACTGAGAACCGACTTCATGCGCGTTTCCTTCGTCGAGTGATTGCGATTACGCGTACTGACAATTATTCCCATTTCTGATTTCAATTGGTTGTTGTAAATTTTATACTAGCTACGCCCGCGACTTTATTTGCGAGGAACTAAATATATTTAATCATTCTTAACCGTTTTTGGAACTTATTTTCTATACAGCTTTGTAATATAGCGCGATGTTAAACAGCCTAAAGCCTTTTTTAATTGTTGCTCTATATCAAATACATAAATAATTTTTTAAATTCAACTGGTACTTCCTCAGTTTGACTCGTTCAAACAAACAATTTTTTTCCGCTTTATTATATTTTTTGAGACTTCCAACCCGATATGATACATGTCGTGATCATTATTGGAATTGTAGTATGCTATAATAAAAACGCTTTTCTATGATTTCATATCATATTGTTTCTTCGTAATCATTGTAACACTAAAATCGATGTCAATCAGCATATTATTCGAACGCGTTAGAACTTAGCCAATTTGAAAATTCTTCCTACAAAACGAATTTAAACTTGTCAATAAAAGTCCCGTAGACTTCGTTTCATCAATTACTCCCTCGGGTTTACATCAATTAGGTCGAAACGAGGCTCCGTTTCACCGTCCATTGACAGTCGTAAATCTGGGATTATTTACTTTACACTACCCACCCATGATGACCGTTAACGGGAATATTTGCATCGGAAACCTTTTTGCTAATCAATTTCTATAAAATCGGTCTACTATGTTTATTATTTTATGTTTTTTTTGCCATTCCACCTATGAATTTTGTCACTTTACAATATTACAAATTATTACTAGTTTTGTATGGGACTTAATAAAAAGGTAACGAACTAATAAAAACAAATCTAAAACTGAGTAATTTCTATTTTATCACTTGGCAATTGAATGTGATATTTGAGGGATTAATTGTTTTACATTTTCTGTGAATTTCTGGTTAATAACTCAGGTATTGTTCCATTTAAATAAAAAGGTTCGTTTGTGGTATATCAGTTCTATCTAAACTAAATAACAGTATTTTGTTTGACACTCTATTTATTTTATTACCAATACTAACTGTACCCACGTCTTCGTTCGCGTGGGATTAAATATTATTTAATAATTTTTGTCCATTTTTGTAATATTTTCAATACAGTTTTGTTCTTATTGGTGGTAGCGTGACGTGAAATAGCCTAAAACTTTTGTCATTGATTGTTCTATCAAATACAAAAATAAATATCTAAATCCTACTGACACTTTCTAAGATTAGCGCGTTCAAAAAACAAAGAAACAAACTTTTTTTCGTTTTGTGCTATTAATATAGATTCCCTTACTTTTAATTAAATCCAAGCCTCAATTATTCTTAAATGCGCAGTGTTTACTTCAGTTAGAAAAATAATGCTAGTAAAATGAGTAAAGGTTAAGAAACCTAAATATAGGTTTCGTAATGATAATGTACATATAACAAAAATTTATTGATATAGAAACACATCAGTGTGCAGCGAATATTAAGGAGTAGTAGGTATGAAATTTAAATATTTTTTTAATTAAAAATTCCGATAAAACTGGTTAATGTTGTTACTAATACTCATTTTTATCTTTTAAGTTATGACAAGAACTTCTTTTCACACACATTTTCTTTTGCCGAAAATGATATATCAATACAAAAATAACAGCTCTCATTTGTTTTCTTTGCTGAGGTAGGGAAATGTTTGTTCTTGATAAGGACGCTTATGGAGTTATGGAGTATATGTAAGGAAAATTCTATTGTATGGTTGGAAAAACAAGTTTACGAAAACTTCACTTTTTCTCATTGTAGACGAGCCTTTTGCTGAAGAAGTCGATCTTATATAAACAATAAGGTTTTAAGTGTAGTAAGAATTTATATATATTCAATTCATTATTTTGTCCACATCTGTGGCTTTATATTGAGTTTTAGCTGATGTTATATGTATAGTTGTCATATCTTTTGGGTGCGAATCCCATATAGGACAATTACTTGTTTAATCCACGAATTATTAAGTCAGTATATTACTTCGTTTTCAATATATGTAAAACTGTTTGTAAAGTTCTCCGCGATGCGGCTCATGCGCTCTGAAATTGTTACGATAATTTTGTGTCAGTTGGCACACTCATAGCTCGGTATCGAGTCGGTGTTCACGGAAGTGTGTTTTGCAATGATTGATATATCAAGTGCCCTAAACCAACAGAAAACGCCCTCTTATATAATGGAATATTGTACAAACTATACACACAAAACTTCTAAAGGTCAAGCGAACGCATTTAATTTTATAAAACTAATTTAATATTTAATAGTTAATTAAATTAACAATTTTTATGTAATATTAATAATATTATATTTATCTTATTTGATAATGTGAAATTTTATGAAATAAAATATATCCATCCATAAAACTTTCCATTACAATAAGAAATATTTATACTTTAGACGATACTTAGTCTCTTTTTCACGTCCGGTATAAAAAACTTACACTGTCCTACTTCCACGTTCGTGGCAATATGTGAGCATTGGCGTGCCATTTGTTTGGCCAAATATTATGAAGGTAACGGTATACTTGTACAATATCATTTCATCGAACCATATGGGAAATCTATACTTCTATAACAATATAAAGAGGAAAGATTTGTATTTTTGTTTGTAAAGAATAAACTCAAGAACTACGAGACTGTTTTTAAAAATTCTATCAGCATTAGAATGCTACATTAGCCCTGAGTAACATAGGCTATATAACATCGTTTTATGAAAATTATTAAATAAACTTTTAGTTTCACGCGAATGGAGTCGCGGATATAGCTAGTTAAATATAAAGAGCCGCACCCAACTCGAAACGCCTTGACCTAAGAGGCCGTCGATTTACGATTACCTAATGATAAACACCACTTCAGTACAGTCAGGGAAGTCCTTCATTGCGGTATGAAGGTAATTTTGGAACACCGATGACTTGCTAGTTTCACTCTAATGAGTTTTAAATGACACCTTTAGTCGTAAATTTGACTACATATATATACACCAACAGTTATGTTGATATTTTGTTTATCAGTACAATAAAGTACTGTCCTTGTATACTTTTATACGTATTTTAACTAATTTATAGCATTTATAGCCAATGTTACTCAGGAATAGTATAACAAATGGAGAAAGAATTTTTGAAGTCGGTCCAGTAGTTTTTGAGTTTATTCATTACTAACAAAAATATAAATCTTTTCTCTTTATAATATTAGTATAGATAGGTTTAGTCCGTGGCCATACTCTCACTTGATGTTAAGGGACGATGTGGGTTGAGATGGTGGACTCGCTCACCATACTGGTGAAATATTTGAAACTTCAAATTGGAAAACTGCAAACAGTCTGTCTCTTGTTTATTAAATAAATATCGGTGTAGTTGAATTTTAAAGTTATTCATAGTTTCAGTGTCCTAAAGTTGACACGGTAATGCATTCTGTAATCGTATGGCAGTTATTGTGAAGGAGTTCGAGTATAATGTATGTAGATCTGTGCTGAGTGATTATGAGACTTTTGCTGTAAGCTGAACGAAGATCACGACTACGAACCGTAAGGAAATCAAATGTTACCCGTAGAAATTTTTTTTATTGTTAAGGGTTTAGCGTTATTACCATAATCGCACCTGATCTTAAATGACGATACCACCCAAGTTGGTTTTTTTTTTTTTTTTTGAATTGACATACGCTGTTAGCCGTAAGGGCTTTGACAGCTTCACCGAACTTTTTGGGGCGAGTGCTGAGGGCACTCAGCTCCGAGGCAGCGAGCGCAAGGGTGCCAGAATGGCCGAACCTCGGCTTGGGATGCTGCGGGAAAAACAAACAAGGATCGTGGGAGTAGTCCCTTACAGAACCGTGTACTTAACGTATAGGTGTGCATGGATGGTATGCGGTGTGATGATGTACTTTCAGTGATGTAGAGTGTCATTGTATCGCGCGAGCAGAGTCACTTGAGGGCTCCTATCCGGAGGATCGAACCTAGGCTCAAGCGTCTGCAGAGGGAGGCCGCGGCGGGTGTGCGGGAGCGAAATTAACCGCTCGGCCTCGGCGGCGGTTACGCGGGCGTGTACGCGGACACGTACGATTGGTGGAGACGGTAGGAAGAAGTGCGTTCAATCTCGTTATTTTATCGACGGGATCAGTGAAGCAATTACGTGGCCGTCGCGCGAAACCTTTGGCGTGCGGATTAGCATTGTAGCTCACTGTGTGTACTATTTTGGGGTTGGGATGAACTTCGGCTTTTTCGAAGAATTGCTTTGTAAGGTCTTTGATATATGCATATATGGACGGAATATCCATATCTTTATGGAGATCTACATTACGGACGTACGGAGGGGCTTGGACGGCTATACGCATGAATTTATTTTGCAGAACTTGTAGTTTGCGAAGAGTGGTGTGCGAAGCGTGAGCGAATACGGGGCAACTGTAGGTAAGTATGGGGCGGATGCATACTTTGTATATTGTGAGCTTATGTCTGAGTGACATCTTGCTCTTAGAGGAGGTTAGGTTGCGTAGTAGAGCCATAGCTGTGGTGGCTTTTTTCTGTACATAATCTATATGTTTGTTAAAGGTGAGATGTTTATCTAAAACTACACCAAGGTATTTAGTTTGGTTAGCCCAGGGGATATTGACACCAAAAAGATGCAATGTTCTTTTTATATTCTTCCTCGCGTGAGGATCGAACATAATAGCCGCGCTTTTGTCTGGGTTTATTCCTATGCGCCATTTGAGGCACCAGGACCCAAACGTAGACACAGCCCTTTGGACGCGGTAGTATAAGTGAATCCTATTCCTGCCTGAGCTGAAGATGACCGTGTCGTCTGCGTAAGAGCCTACTGCGGTGTCGGGGAATTCGGGGATGTCACTAACAAACAGGTTGAAGAGGCAAGGGGCTAGGATAGAACCTTGCGGGACCCCTGATCTTATTGAATGTGGTGAGGATAGAGTTCCGTCCGCTTGATAGCAGAAGGTACGGTCTGATAGGTAAGCGAGGATTATGCGGACTAGTCTGTCCGGGACTTGAAAGAGATTGAGTTTAAATATGAGGCCTTCGTGCCAGACCTTATCGAAAGCTTTGGCTATGTCGAAAAATACGGCAAGCGTGCGCCTAGGACGGCGTGGCTCCGTGAAATTGGAGAGAATATGCTCCGTGAGGCGGAGCACTTGGTGGGTACACGAGTGCTTCGGTCGAAAGCCGAATTGCTCGTGTGGTAAGAGACATTTCTCTGAGACAATGGATTGAAGTCGGTTCAGAAGGAGCCGCTCGTATATTTTACCTAACGTATTGAGGAGGCTAATTGGGCGGTAGCTTTCTGGGAGAGATGCCTTTTTCCCGGGTTTGCGGATACCTATTACCGTTGCCTTTTTCCAAGCGGCTGGAAAATGGCAGTGAATTATGGCCGCATTGAAGATACAGACCAGAAGAGCTATAAGTTTATCAGGGAGAAGTTTTAGGGCTTCGTTCCTGATTCCATCGGGACCAGGGGCTTTCCTTGGCTTGAGGCGTTTTATGATCGCGACAACTTCGTCATTTGTGACCGGGTCTAAATTTTCAACTGGTGGGGTCTCTCTTATTGATTGAATTGTTCGATTGACCCTCCCGATGTGTCCGGGATCTATGGTATGATATTCATAGGAATTGGGAGAACACTGTTGTTCGAGAGTGGTAGCGAGATACTCTGCCTTGTCTATACTTTCGAAGGCGGGCAGATTGCCGGAGCCTCTATCCAGCGGTGGCATTGAGGACGAGTAGCTGCTCTTTTGTTTACGGACAAGATCCCAGAAGGCAAGATGAGATGGTTTGATTTCCTCTAAAAGACTGTCCCATCTTTGACCGCGGAGTTCGGAGATACGAGTTTTAACTAATCGTTGTAAGTTACGTAGCCGTACGCGATTTTCCTCCGTCGGATAAGAATCATGGGCGCGAGTCGCGGCGTTTTTTTCCGTGATCAGTCTTCGAATGTCATCAGGCAGTATAAAGCGGCGATCGTTTGCCGCCTTTACCTCTTTCGAAGTTTCGCTGATGGCATTCTGGAGGTGACCGACCAGGGAGTCAATTGCCATATCGGCATCGGTCACAGACTTTATCTCGTCGGGGATCCTATCTAAAAAAGGGGAGGAGAGATTATTTGAGAGATAGTGTTTGAGCTTTGGATAGTCAGCCACTTTGACTGAAGCAGGTGTGTGGTCACCCGGGTGACCTAGTTGCAAAACTACTGGGCGGTGATCGGAATCTAGTTCATGTACGACATCGATTTGTCGTATCTGAAGCGATATCCCTTTTAAAATAGCTATGTCTAAAACTGAAGGGCGGCAGTTAGGTTGATAATGAGTTGGCTCAGAAGGAGCAATTACGTCGAACGTAAGCGTATTTTCTAGCCAGTATAGAGTCCTACCATTAGTGGTACTACGCGGGTTGTTGTATAGAATGTGCCCGCTGTTTAGATCGCCAGCCACTATAACAGAGTCACCGAGCGCGAAAAGCGTCTCCAGATCCGACTGGAGGAGAGTTTTATTAGGCGAAAGGTACGCGGAAACGATAAAGATAGTGGGATGACCGGTCATACCCACTCTACACACCGAGACTTCTAAATTTTTAAGTTCGGGAGGATCTATTGGCATGCAGTACAGTGACTTTCTATAGTATATGAGCGTGCCGCCGCCTCTTACGCCGATACGATCATTTCTTACTATCTTGTAGTTCGCAATCGCGGGATTGCGAACGCTACCCAAGTTGGTAGACACGCTAAATCTATGGATGCGTATCCAGTATGGACTGGCTCTCACGTGCAAATGCCGAAACACACCTTTTGGTATTTGGTTGCAGATTTTCAACTTGATAGTGTTAGCTGGCCAGGTAAGCATTAGAAAAAGCCCTATCACAATGTAATGGTTCCCAAACGATGTTTTTCCTTCACCGAAAACTCAAGCTTATTGTAGGTGAATTCGATCCCACGTCCATTGACGCGGAGTCTGTACACACTACCACTGAGCTATCATCGCTTCACAAGTTAGTAAGTCGAAAGTGGTAAACACTTTTGTAATCTTTTATAGTAGTGCATTATACCGTAAATCTTTTTACTATTTACATTGATATGGTGCGTTCATGGTAAGATTTTATGTAGAAATATTTGTATATTATGATGTTTTTATATAGTCCTAATATCAAAGTAATTCATTTATAATATTCACAATTAGTTACAAATAAACCTACGTAAACAGTAGTACAGAGTAGAAAGTTATTCCCTGGCTGCGTTACCGAGTTAGAAAATAAGTAATTAAAAATAAACTGACATTCCCAAATGGCGTTAAATGTTTGCGTTCGGATTTACTTCGCATTATGTCCCTAAGTAATTAATATATATTTTATAGAAATAGCAGCAAAAATGTTTCCAGAAGATAATGTATTAACAGTACATTGCATCATATATTCAATGTTTAAGTGTAAGTTAGAAACTATATCATATTTTATTCAGGTAACATGTTAATAACAGTATAGCTTATCAAGCTATAAGATTTTTTAGTCAAAAAATTTATTGTATCTTTGACGACAGTGGTGGTAGCACAATATATACTATTTGTATATATAAAAAAGTACAAAATATGTGTGTATACATTGAAAATAATGATTTACCTTTGGGATTGTGTGGTAGCATACAAAATTCGTAAACACACAAACATAACTAAAGAATGTAAATTTATTATTCCGCGATGAAAAAACTATATGAGCAAAAAAACAAGCTACTGAAAACGAATTCTGAATTTTTGAAACCCTGTAATGTGTATTCATAATTGACTGTGAGCGTATTACTAACATTAACAATTTAGAGAAAAGTTTATTTTCGAGATACTACGATTCAAATTCATATGTATACATAAAGAGGTTCTTCGATCCTATTTACTCCAGTAAAACTTTAAAGGCTTCTTATAAAATCTTTTAGTGAAACTAAAATGTATGTAATAACTTGAAATAACATTAGTAAAGTCAAGAAAACTGTACGGCGAATTGTAGAAATATAATTTTAGATGAAAATATTTATTTTTCGGATTTCTCGTCCTTAGTACCAAGGATATCATTTTTGATAATGACTACGTTACCTGTTACCACGCAGAATACTAAAAAATAATATATCTATACAAATAAATAAAAAAACTGTCTGTAAACAAATAAATATGAAGTGTTTTTATGTCGAAATAAAAACTTTTTGCTGAATGCATATATGGTACTTATATACAAAAATTATTTTTTAAAATTTTGTCTGTCTGTCTTTCTGCCTGTCCCGCTAATCTCTGAAAGTGCAGGATCGATTTTGACGGGATTTTCACTGGCAATTAGCTGATGTTATAAGAAGACTTAGGCTAGTTTTCTTTTAGAAAAGAACTAGGGTTTAGCGAAGAAAAAAAATAGTTCCAAGCGAACAAAGTCGCGGGCATAGCTGGTATAAAATATATTTACTTGATGTGTTATTTTACGAATAAAAGTTTTTTTATTTTACTTTAGGTTTAACGAATAATAGTCTTATCGGCTGTATCTTTACAACCACATTTCTTTTTTTACCTTTGAGAGTTTTTATTAAAAGAAAGGATTTAGGGAAGCTTAAATCCTTTTCCGACTTGTCTTGAGATTTAAAGGTGAATGGGTGCATGAAAAGGTTTACTTTCTTTTGTCAATACAACATTGTTCAAAATCCATCGGTTACTGTTTTCACACGTAATAGTATTCGAATTGATTCGCGTAGTGTCCCGTATTACGAGTAAACATATAAATAAAGAAATCATCGTGTATCAATTTATAAAAACTTGGTAGTTACGAGAAGTTTGCCAGTGCGAATCATTTAACTTGATGTCAGAATTTATAATTATTAAAATACAACAAAGCAAATATGTGGTCTATATTAATATTATAATCGGAGAAGTTGTTTGAAGGCGCTAATCTTAGGAACTACCAGTCGGATTTCATAACTTCTTCTTAATAAATAAATGAATTTTACCTGCTGCTAGAATGCACCACCGTACGATACGTACATTTAAATTCTATCCTTGAATGGCGAACCACCACGGTGGGCTTCATGCGAAATTGCTTTCACGCACGTGTATCTTGTGGAACCAAATTGCGTCGTCGGTGTTTTCGGACCGATACAACTTAGGAATCTTCAAGAAGAGGCTTATTCTTTTCTTAAAGGCCGGCAATACGCCTGGAAGCTCTTTCGAGTTGTAGATGTTCATCAGATGACGCGCTCGTTCCTTTGCCCCTTTTCCATAAAAAATATGGCCTCAAGTTTGAAAACTTTATATTTTGCTGCAATTTAATTTTAATGAAAACATATAAAATTATATAACTTGTTTTGGAGCGTAACCATTGTTTTACCAATATACATTTTGCCTCTGTCTATGTAAAGTTTTAAACCGGTCGTTTTGTTAAAGATTACGTTTACAACGAGATACGTTAATTTATATACAAGATGTGTTTTCAACATTAAAGGTAACAATATTAGAAGAAAAGTACATATTCTTTAGTAACGTTAGATGTACATACATATATTGTTAATATTATAAAGCGGAAAAGTTTGGTTGTTTGAAAGCACTACACTTAGAAACTATCAGTTAGATTTCATAAGTTCAATACCTCGGTAGGTTAATAGATGATAGATAGATAAAATTTAGTTGACTGTGCTACATGCTTTCAAGAAATTAACTCGACTGTAGTAGCTATAATTACCAACGGAATTTCCTTCCTTTTATCTATTGGTTTATCGTATTTGCGGAATCAGCCAAAGTATGTGTATTATCGAAGAGGAGTGTATCGTATTTATAAATCGGATTACAGAAGAGTATAGAAATAAGTTTTTGTAATAAAAAAAACATGTTGTTCCAGAACAAGTAAACATATAACAAATAAATACTACGAGCAAGTTAATCAATTGAATAGAAATGGGTATGTGGTTAATTTATAGGCAGTCGAAGTGAGTCGAAATCTCTCTACAAACTTGTAGAATGTCTTGGCCTGTCTATGACTGTAGTAAGTTCTATAATAGAAGGTGCTTCTAAAGCTGCGCTAACCGGCTCTTATTAAATTTATTTTATTAAATCTAACACGAGCAGTGAAGGTGAGTGATATCCTGGGAAAGAAAGGGGCCCCTTAAACTTATACCCGTATCACAAGTTTCTGAATCTATTCGGAGTTTCCCTCTCTGCGTTGCGATGTACCTGACGCACGGTAAAGCGCTGAAATGATAATAAATTCGACTACATTGTAATATTTAACCAGAGTGAGAATTTAAAGAATTGATCTCAGATATTAGACTCAATTAAAATAACCTTGGCTTAAATAAAATACCATAAAAATGTATAGTGCAAATTCGTTAAACTAATGTCTCTTTCGAATTGCAAATATTGGTATAGAATTCATATTTTCAGAGCGCAATAAAAAGTGCACCATGCCGGTTTTATTACTACAGTTTATGTGAGTGCACGTATATATATATAAATAATATATAAAAAGGTATTTATATATTATATTTTATTCAAACTCTGTATAATATTTGAACAATATAAAAAGAAACTTTGTTACCGCAATACGCTAACGAAAAAGAAACTCCTGTCTCATTAATATTAACAGCATCAGATAAATCTGAACCGAGAAATAATACTTTCATAGTAACTTTACCACTCTCTTTTACGCCGTAGGAAGTTGAATAAAAGAAACATGATTCAGGTCTTTCATACAATTAATTGCGTAGATGATTATTAATATCAAGTTTCAAATAAATGTGACCCAAAAATATGATTTCTCATTCATAATTTATTACATCGATTCATCCTTTCAATGCTTAAATATAAAGTATTCCATTTCAAATTATATTTAAAATATATAATCAAACTTACCCGTGATCTAAATTTTTTATCCGATCTCTGCTCGGACGATATTGAGTCAGCATATTGCCTTTTATAGACTTAGAACACAAGCAATTACTTTGGCAATAAGGTTAGTATTATAATCAAATATTCATACAACACGAGGTAACTTCTTCCGTACCCGCATCATTCCATCTATTTTTAGAGTATCGTTTCTGAAGAAATGACAACAAACGGGGACCCTCGTCATGTAGACATCGACAGCAAAAACAATGTTCAACACAAAAGCCTAACTCGGGGATATCTCACCTTTCCTTATTCCAGTTCATGTTTTCCGTGCTTTTGTTTTCTTTGTACACTATACTTAGAATTGAAATTAGAAATAGTTTACCTGCTATTTTAAGCTTTTCTTTTTCATTCTAAGCTAAATGTACCTATAGCATGATACAAAAACTTTATTACTCCACATGGGACTGAACTTATAAGACTAAATTCAGCTTTTATATAATATAATGCGATGAAATATCAGAAATTGCCACTTTTTGGACACATATTCGTCATAATCGTATATAAATTTATATTATACTAGCTTATACTACGGCTTCGCTCGCGTTATTATTGATTTTGTCAAATAAATCGGATGACACAATAAAAAGTTTCATAAAAAGTATATCAGCCCCCTTACCTCACTTCCAATAAGGTTTTCACGAGAAGAAGCCTATCACCGTCTTAAGTTTTCCATTTATCTCTATACCAAAATACATTATAATCGATTCAGCGGTTAAGGCGTGAAAGCGTAACAAACAAACCAACTCACTTTTGCATTTATAATATTAGTAAGGATTTTTAGACAGATTTTTTTACTAGCTATCGTTTAACTTTTAGTTGCACTCGTGTTACATTATAAATAATACCAGGGATTTTTCTTGGTATAAGTCTTAAGTAACATTTATGATAGTCAGTAGTATTAAAATGCAGGTATTTTAGTCGATAACAAGGCCTTTTGACACTAAGTGCGTAGTTATATACAAGAACTATGCTAGACGTTTGGTTTTATTTCCAGGAAAAAATTATGTATTGTCCCTAACAATGGAATTTAAAAACATAGTACTTTATAGATCCATGCGTGAACACTTCGAATGGACAATCCAGATAAGTTTAGTAGTTTGGACGTGACCGAGCATCAATGGAACGCCATTTTCCTTATATATGTTTATAGGTTATGGTCACAATCCCACTTGATATTAAGTGACGATGTGGACAAAGATGGCGGACACGCTAAGCCCAGTAGAGGGATTGGCTCTCGAGTGCAACTGCTGGAACACTTCTATTACAAATGGCAGATTTTGTACTTGAGGGTGGTAGCTAGCTAAGCGAGCATTAGAAAAACTTACCACCATGCATATGTAGAATTACTATAATTAACTGCTAACTATGCCAGAACCAAAATTTAGACGTCTACATTTTTTATTCATATACTTCAATATCTTTATAATAGTTTAGATCTGATAATTACAGTTAAAACACAGTAGAATAAATTTAAATTATCCAGTTCACTCAGATATGCTACAATAATTAACCAGGTTTCACGTAATGCACTAGATATTTCCTAGCTGTAGTAGCCCTTTGTGTGCATCACCGGTGGTTATCGGATATCGGGAAATGCGTTATAAAGCTAGCATCCCTATAGCCTATGAACCAAAATGCATTGTTTACATCATAAATTGAATAATAAATTAAAGACAGGGTTATAGAGTTTAATTTTAAATGTTGTTTTGGTTTCGATAGGAAATTAACACAATTGACCGGGACAAAATTGACACTAAGCACCTTTTTTGTTTTCGAAATGAAACTTTTTCAGTCACCTTGATGGGAAAATTTTGCTGTGTTATTATATGAAAGTTCACTAAAAGATTAGATAAAAATACATTTTATTGCAAAATGTGTAAAATGTACCTTGTAATGTTGTATTAGTTATTGCAATAAACAAAAATATTATACCCATATAAATATTTACTTCCTCGTATATACCTAAACGGATTTGAATGCAGTTTTGTGTTTAGAAACAACTTGCAAAGTTTTAACTTGCAATTTTCAAACTTTGTAAGTTTACTTAGGCAGGTTTTTCAATAAGATCCCGAGCGAAAATTGGTTGTTCACATATTAAAGCTCTAGCTGTGGCCGCGACTTTGTTCGCGTTGAACTAAAATTATTTAATAAATTTTGCCCATTTTTTACCTTTTTTTCAGTACGTCTTTGCACCGATTGGCCATAGCGTGAATTTAAATAGCTTTCCTCGATGATTGCTTTTACAAACACAACAAATTTTTTTGATATCATATTGGTACACTCTAACAATAACGCGTTCAAAGAATCTTTTCTGCTTTATAATATTAATATAGGTAATATATGTTTAACAAATCAAGTTTTCAACAAATCATAGTTTCTTTCAAAAAGATATCCTTAAAACAATCATATTACTACATCTAGTTTAAAAACATAGCATTATTCTCAAATTTGAAACTGAATTCATTGTTTGATAAATCATAACCATACTTAGTAATTTGTTTCATAGAAAAATATTACTCTTGACAACCAAACATCTTGAAATAAAGGAAAAATAAAATTTTGGCGAATAAGGTTACAAAAATTGGATATATTGGGTAAGATTAAGAGATTAGGTTATCGGTTTTCATATTTCCTTACGAGAATAAGAAAATAATAATGAAACGATTTATTTAAGTAGCTCCCACTTTTTATTACCTCTATTTATTCGATTTCTTTTTATTACACGAGTTTTCCTTATTTGCTGTTTAAGTATTCAAAGATTAAAAACTACGATCATTTCTTATATTTGTAATTGGAAATTTCTGCCATTGGTAAAACAAATTCAACAAATAGGCATCAAAATATTAATAAAAGCACAATAGAAACAACACCACTTTAACTTAAAATTGGTTAATAAAAGTCGGTGTCATCGATGCTTAGGTATAGATGACACTAACGCCTATTTCAATAACATTATCTTAAGAGGAATGTTATAAATTTAAAATCTGGAAAACAATCTAAAATCTTTAAACTATTATTATTTTTAATGCTATATAGGTTTAGGCGTTATGCCCTGATGTGATGATAAGTGACAATGTGGCGGCCACCCTAAGCCTAGTTGAAGGACTGGCATTGAAATGCAACTGCCGGAACACTCCCATAGATTTTCATCTTGAGGTTGGTAGCTAGTCAGGTGGACTTTAAAAAAAGGTCTACTACTATGATATGGTTTCATCACGATGATTTCCTTCACCGGTAGCTCAAGCTCATCGCATTTTATATTATATATTATCATAATTGTTATTATTACTATTAATTTGAAAACGTTTCTGCTGGGTCAGCTGCGACAAACTCCTTTTCTATGATATAGTAATGGCGTTTTAGTTTATTATGTATTAGGATAACGCTACTTCATAACTCCTTGGTACGTAGTAACCTCGAGTATGCTTCTGTGGTGTGGAGCCCTGCGTGTCAAGTGCATATAAACCGCCTGGAAAAGGTACAAAAAGCTCAATCTGTTTACTAGGTAAGGTTTTGCATGAATAATTTTTATTTAGACATTAATGTTTTAACTTTACATTACTTTGGAAATCTCTCATAATGCATTATGTGTTTTCCTAATCATGATATCATTTGTTTGCATATTTATGTTTGTTTAACTTTTAGTCTAAATATGTCTCATATATATATATCTATGAAAGTTATGCATATTTATATTTATTGTACTGGAATTGGAATCGTTATTCATTTTATTTTGTATATTAGCTTTATGTCTGTGCAATGTTGACTTGCTGTATATAAATAAGTAAAAAATAAACAAAATTTCAACAAAGTTTTAGAACGGTATGACAACCTCAACCTCAGATAGAGTGCTATCTTTCGACGGTCGTTGTTTTTGGTTACTTTTGGTTTTACCGTTAGACAGTAAAACATCGTTAGACATTTGTCTTGTTAGTTAAAAAATTTAATAAGTTAAAAAATTTACTAAATATGTTATCAATTTACGAATCCACAGAAATAAAAGCTTCTATTCTTTATACTTGTGGACCGTAAATAATTTGAACATTTAAACAGAGAGCGATGAAAAAACTCCGAGCTCGGAATCGAGGCATTTATAAAAAAATCGTTACCATCAATCAAGCAGCGAGTTTCATGCGAATTATTCACGCCTTAAATGAGATTTATCATTGATATTTCTATAATCGAGGGAGCATTTTCGTAAATTCACTTTTCATATATTCAATTTTTCATAAACTTTTGCGAGGACCATTTTTATTATCAATACGCATTACCTTGAAGACATGATAATACGACAAATAATGTAAACAATATTTTACTATAATATTTTAGAGTGAAAAAATATTTAAAACTTTAGTAAAGGAACTTTATTTATTCATTCGAATATTATATAGCTATACAGTGAAACTTGGATAAGCGAGACTTCAAAGGACCGCTAGTATCTTTTTCGCTTATAATTTTTTTTCATTAAACCAAGTTTTTTACTCCGAGCTACAGGAGTGCTATTTCTCACGTGTAAAGATTTAAAGTATGCAGTTAATATATAGTAATAAATATTTATGTATTATTCATTAGAATTTGACATAAATGTTTAAAAAAAAATCGTTCGCCGATAATAAAGAAACTACTGGTTTGTTATGATTACGCGAATATTACTCATCGGAATAAAACTGTTCTTTTTTAATTATTATTGTTATTAGTTTAATTTCGATGAATAAAGAAACTAATTACGAAATTTTAGAATGAGACATAAATAGTAGATATTAAATGCACTCGACTGTTGTTAAATTGACGGAACCTCTCAATTACTCTCACTTATATAGCTTTCTCCCTTATCTCAGTTCCCGTTCATTCTGTTTCGACTGATTACAAATGTATGATTTTTATTGTACCCTCATGACATGCATTTTACCGCGTGTTACACAGAATAAAATCGGTAAATAAATCTGCCATTGAGAGAGGGATAATCCACTGTCGGTTGTCTCTGGCATGCAGACTTAAAATCTCTTACCAGCTGAATATATCTACTCGCTGATCTCAAAATGCGAAAAACAAAAATAAAAGAGTCATTGAATGGGTATATATCGCCACGCGCATGATGTTCGCGGTTTATATTACCAAATTGAACAAAAAGTCAATGTTCAATTAAATCTTTTATTTCTATAGACTACAACCGTTTCGGAAGCAACATAGAGCGTTCTGGAAGAGAAGAAACGGCGAAAGAAACTCTCCAGCAATCGCTCTTGTTATCATGCGAATACAATCGTTCGCACATACAACTTTTTTTAACAATATTTTAATCCGCATATCTTAAATCCGTATCTTAAATGTAAAGTATCACAAACGTATGGCCGCATCTTAAATCTAAACGTATGATAATCGCATCTTGAATCTAAACGTATAATAAACGCATCTTAAATCTAAACGTATGATAAACGAATCTTAAATCTAAACGTATGAACCACATCTTAAATCTAAACGTATGAACCGCATCTTAAATCTAAACGTATGTACCGCATCTTAAATCTAAACGTATGAACCGCATCTTAAATCTAAACGTATGAACCGCATCTTAAATCTAAACGTATGAACCGCATCTTAAATCTAAACGTATGAACCGCATCTTAAATCTAAACGTATGAACCGCATCTTAAATCTACACGTATGAACCGCATCTTAAATGTAACAATCATCGCATCTTCAACATGTATCTCTGCACTTAATTATAATACCGCATTAACAAAAATTCTAAATCCGCCTGAACTAGAGAGGACACGAAGATCCGTCAGCTGGACGAGTTAGTCGTGCACAGTGTCTCCCCAGCTACGGGACACCGGTATATATAGATTTGATACCCTCAGCGCGCGCAATGGACCCTCAGCGTACGCAATGGGAGCTGGAGATAAAGGTTCTCTGTAAATGTATCTCAGCTGTATCGGGTAGTTGTGCAAAGCGTGAGCAAAAGCGCCAGTATGAGTAGGATGCCCTCGGCGCCTAAAATGAGTCCCCGACGCGAAAGCTGTAAAAGAAAACAATTATATGTAATACATTCGCATATTGATAAACCGTAAGTAAACAATAAAACTAAGAGTATGAATTAGTAGAACCATCCCCCGAATGAATACAATAAAGGGAAAACACATTATATATAACCAACTATATAACAGTAAATTATCACTTACCCATACGTCATATACGGCCTGGTACGAAGTGCCGCCAGCTGTACAAGGTAGTCGAGCAAAGCGTTGCCGGCGTTGCCGGTAGAGTAGAGAGTAGATGCCCATAGCACTTGCAACGAGTAACAGACCCGAGACCTGTAACAGAAAGCATAGGTGCGGATTGCATTATGTATTATTCGCAAAATTATACACTGCACGTATAACCCCGTATATCACAAAGAAAAACAAGACATCCCCACATGCACTAATATATACACTACACTACAAACAAATACAAACACCGCAAATACGCATAACATGTACTACAAAACATGCAATAACAATGTACAACATGCTACAATTAATACATACATCTCAATAAAATATTACTAATATCTAGCCGTGCTTATTTCTATTCTTAATGTACTTACAACTAACTTACACATTATAATTATATATAATTAATAATAATCATAAAGATTGTGTTCAACTGTCAAGCAGCGAAATAAGATCAGTTCCGAAATTAAAAGGAATGGAACCATCCTGCCAGCCTGCCTGCCTCCCTACCACAGAACGAAGACTAGAACCGACCTAACTAACAACCGACCCTACACGCACAGAAAAGAAAGAAAGTCGACCGACAAAATAACAACCCTACACAGAACAAACACACAGGCCGACGGACAAAATAACTGATCCTCGCACAATAACAGTTGAACACACTCTGTCTTGCATACTAAACGCCAATGATTTATATACACCTGTAGATCAACAGGTGGCGTGCATCCCTCTCCTTCCGTTATTAACTCCATGTTTTGATGATATCTACATACTGGTATCTATACTGATTGTATGTACCTCTACTATATTGTTGTACGTATACAGAAATATGAAAATAAAGATGAAGAAATGCCTATGAGTTTTTAATTTCACAAATATTCCTACAAAAATCATAAGTTTGCAATTAAATAAGTTACCATATTGGCGCTAGTGTACAATAAGAATTATATGTAGTAAATGTTGAAACTATCTATATTCTTGCTAAAGGTAAATTTACATATAAAATTAAATAAAATTTCCCTTTATTCTTTATAATCTACGTATAAATAGCCCAAAAACAGAACAGATCAGTGAATTTTTGCCTCCTGTGTTTGTCAAGCGACTTTCTTTTTTTGTTTAGTAATTATTGAGGAACTGTAAGGATATCAATAAACAAATTTCCGTAACTGTTATTTTTTAACTTGTCAAAAAATTCTTTAAATATCCAATAATAAAATTATATGTGCGAATTTCGATCACTGAGTTTACGTTTTAAATTGAAATAACACATAACTTAATACTACGTCAGCTCCCGACAGTACATTAATAGATTTACATCATATTTCTCAGCAATGTAATCTATGGAGTGCGGAGATGTTATTTTTTTTACTTCTCATCCGCATCATGAATTGATCTCTTTCAACATAAATTAAATGCCCAACCACTACCCTTTTTATAATTTGTTGTTGGGAGACTAATTAAGATAATTAAGAGAATAATATTACTCCGTCAAAATAAACTTAATTTTATGTACTTCTAAAACTTTGTGTTACCATATTGTAATTTAATAATGTAATTAAAATTATTTAATTGTATATTTGATTACTTTGTTTATTGTCAGGAATGGTAGAACCATAACAGTTCTACATAACTAGCTAGGTACATTATTTCCGTGTTGTAAAGGTGATAATAATTTGTAAAAGAATATCAGGGTTTTCCTATTGTAATCACCTTTAATTTAAACAGTTGCGTATTATATTTTATCGTTTTTGTCGTATATATATGTATAAAGGGTAGATAGTAAAAGTATGGTTAAAAGCCGATCGTGTTTCAATGAATATCTCTAAACAAAGATTGACTGTACATAACACAGTAGTTATTTATAGCTACAATTCATCGTAGTATCTCCAAAGAGAGTAAGATAAAAGTGTCTAGATGTAATTATCGAATAAGTAAATATTCATATTATACCCATATTTATTTACACTGTATGTACAGGATTGAGTAAAACAAAAGTATATTATTTACACAAATGAAAGATACATCAATATTCCGTAGAATGTGTATCAAGAATGAGGTTGCCATCAACTAGATTTATAATATTTTGTTTCATATTTATAGCTTTTTGTGGAGTGATAATAGATTGTGTGATGTTCAGCTGTAGCGGATTACAAAGTGAATAAAAAGAGACCCAGTGATTGAAACAAAATTTGTTTCGATAGAAGGTTTATGGGCTAGCGACAGCGCCTATTCCATGTACTGATTTGAAGAAATCTATAACTATAAAAATTGACAATTTTTATTCCATTTTCCATTGAGTAAGCAATTGTTGTATATAATTATATTAAATTTTGTATTTAGACAGATTTTTCCTTTTTTAATTCACGTATTCAGTTGTATTTTTTGTAACAAATGCAGTTTTGAGCAAAATTATTACTAAAACAGAATATATAATATCTATATATAATTAAAATATTTTTGCAAAAAAAACATAATATAAAAACAATACCGAGCTGAGTTTATTTGTATGTCATAAATCTTTAAATATACATGTATCATATATAAATCATTGGGCATATATCACTAAAAGAAAGTTTGATCATTAAACGAACACTTGGGAACTCATAAACGTTAATAATTTTCGACTGAATATAACAGTTTAGCGAAGTTACGTGTAGTTAAATGACGCTGGGTCCGTTCTAATTTGATTTTATTATTTCCGGAGGCGAGTGCTTAATTAAGAATTACAACCAGAAACGTAATTAAACCGTCTAATGATCAAAGGCGAAGAAAGTATTATTCAAGGATTTCCACGCAAAGTATATTTGTCCCAATACAATATTACAGTGTATTATTAAATTCTTTATAAAAAATCTTTACTGCCTGCGGCCTGAACTGACTGAAAGTTATCATGCGTATATAATAATTAATAAGGACATGTAGATGAATATAAATGAATATTATTCGTTGTGTAATTTAGACTAATAAACACATTAATCCTTACTAATATTATAAATGTAAAATTTTATAAGTATGGATGTGTGGATGTATCGATACAATACAATACAACATCTTTATATATCTGAATATGGTCAATATAGGTTTTACATTAATAAAAATAGTTTCATCATATTCTTCCATTTGTGACGTACAAATTATTAAAAAATAAAATTAAAATTGAAATCCATAGTCATTGCAAAAAATTGTAGCATAGTATACTTAATACCTATAAAAATAATAAAATGTCTAAACTAGTTAATATTATTAATTATTACTAAAAGTAATTTATAAATTACATACATTAGAATAACAAATGTTATATTATTATGTATTATGTAAAAGTATTATTTAAAAAGTCATCAATGTTGTATAACAGCACTTACAATTGAGTACATTCTTTAAGTGATTTCTATATAAGTTTAAGTTTAATTCCTTAAAGGTGTTTGGTATATTGTTATAGATTTTAGGTGATATACAAAAAAAAACCACATAAGAGCAGTTCTAGAGCTGCGAATAATTAACTGAGAATTATCACGTTTATTACCAGTAACTAAATTTGAAAGCTGTGGAAAGTATTGAGGGTTTTGATGGACAAAAAGAGAAACCTCCAATATATAAACAGAAGGCAGTGTTAGGATCTTACATTCCTCAAACTGTGGTTTACAGCTATCAGTAGTTTTAACCCTAAATATTGCCTTCAGACAGCGTTTTTGCAACTTAAATACTACCTCCTTATCTGTGAAGTTGCTTCAGGAAATAAAGCTATATCGTAATAAAGATGCTACGAGGCCTTGATATGCGATAAATAGTCCATCTGTACTAACTGTTGTGGCTAGTTTATATAAAGCATATGAAGTAAAAGTAAAAGTAAAAAAAGTAAAAGAATTAGCAGTTTCTTTTACTTAAACCTTCAATGTGTGCCTTCCAATTTAGTTGTTTGTCAATTATTAAACATGGAAACTTAGCATTTTCAGTATCTTGTATTCTGATATTCTGATAACTTATATTAATGTGTGTTGAATATGTTTTCCTAAATTATTAAGCATTTTTCTAAATTTACTTTTAAATTGTTCTTATCTATCAATTCAATTGATTATTTTAACGTGTCATTTATTTAATTTTAATATTTATAAAATTTGTCTGAGTGTTCACTATTGTACTATCATCAGCAAAAAGTACAGTAGGATGTTTGACATTTTTTGCTAAATCATTTCTGTAAACCAGGAACAATAAGGGCCCCAATACAATCCCCTGAGGAAATCCATATTTTATATTTCTATGCTTTGACCTGTACTTTAATTCCCTCTTAGAAATAATATTAATATTTGATATTTCTGTATATTGCTGACGATTCTTTAAATATGAAGAGAGTAATTCTTGTCCTTTGCCGCGAATACCACATTATTCTAATTTGTAGTATATCGTATATCAACGTGATCTAACGCTTTTGTCACGCCTATGTAAAGGGTTTAGTTTTCTATTGTCTATACTATTCATTAAGTTTTTAAGAAAATCGAGATCTGCTGCTCTTTCACGCAAAATCTACTTAATGTATTTTAATTAAACTTTACAGTAATATAGCTTATGAATCAGAATAACATAGGTTACATTTTATAAAGATATTGTGCAAATTGTTCAAAATATAACGATAAGTGTCAAATAAGTAGAAAAAAAAAACTGCCAACTGCGAGCTATTCTAGCGTGCGCTGCAAAAACCGTTAAGAGTTACACGTATATAATGTATGATCGAAATCATTATCTTAAATAGTCCTACAAAAAAGCCCGGGACAGCATATATCTATCTTTTTTGTGTAAGCCATTATCGGTAAAATAGTGTGCGGTCCGCGTATAAACTACTACGAACACAAATTTTCTTATAACAGTCTCCTTTGATATAATTAATGTAAAATAGTGGGTACCGGCATCAGAATTGTTTGACAAAAAGAATATTAAAGTGAGCAGAGCCGCAGGTAAAAACTAGTCAAAATATATAGTGCAAGAATAAGAATAAAATAAAGATATTTTACAAATTTGTTCAATAGTAATTGAACATAAAAGTATAAATCTTAGTTATATGTAACATATTCTGGTGTAAATCTTTCTCTGATAATGTTGGCAATCTTTTTATATTGTTTGTCACTGTTTCCTTTAATATAAACTTATTACTACGCAATCGAGAGACTATTATATTTCCTGCTATGCAATTTATATTTGTATATCTATTTTGTAAAAGGAAATACTGTCAAAGTAAATTAAATGTGTTTTACTTCAAACATATAAATTAAATTTGTTATTACTACTTTGTACTATAAGTATTTCACGATGTCTAAGGGATGCATTCTTAGATCGAGGTTCAATATCTTATAAAACATTCTCCCTTTGAATTATATAAAAGGAAATGAATTATCCACTTTAATCAGTTTCAGGAAGTAAGAAAGAAAAAAGTATTAGAATTATTTACGACGGATTTCTGCAATACCTTCTTTCATCAAATATAGAACACAATTTTTCCTCTAAAAATTTTAATTAAATTCGATAATACCTTAAAGATAAACTTCGTATTGCTATGAACTTAATAGGGGTTTTGAAGAAAAAAATATTATAATTTTTTTATGTATTTTTAAAATGTATTATAAATTATATTGATAGTCGGTGCGAATTGTATCTTTTTTTTTCTTTTATATACAATTTAAAGTTGATAACTTTTCAAAATGTATCACATGACATCACATGACTATAAATGCGTTACGATTGATCGCCATGTTTGTGTAGTCATTATTGTAAAGGAGTTTCTCAGTAGTAGTATCCAACGGCTTCTACACGTAAATGACTAAAAATATTCATAATTTAGTCCAAAATATTGTTTATAATAGTTTCATTTATTTAGTTATGTGTGACAAAGGATATACAAAAGATGATTCCGATAATATATCTGATGATAAATGATACCAGATTTTCTGAAACATGATATTCGGTTTTATTCAACTGAAGTTTGAAGAAATGCTAAAGAATGAAAGTATGTTTAGTTACTTAAACAATTGTTTATCTAATTTGATTTATTCAGTTCATACACTTAAATGTAAATAATTACTATGTTATTATTAACTTAAAACTGTTCGTCATTTCGTTCGCGTGAAATTAAAATTTTATTTAAAAATATTTGCCAGTCTTTGTAAATTTTATTTACTATAGCTTCACTTCTATTGGTGGTAGCGTTATGTTAAATAGCCTAAAACCATCCTCGATGATTGCTTTATCAAATTCAAAGAGAATTTTGAAATCCGACTGATAACTCCTAAGATTAACGTATTCAATCAGACGGACTTCCGCGTTAATAGAATGCACCAAAATCAAAACAAAAAAATGGTGTTGTTTTGGGGTTAGGTCGTTGCACTGATTGAATCTATTTATTCCGACATTTAACATGTTGAAGAACATTTAAGACCATTTTTGTAGATGTTGTTTTTATAGTATAAGGACCTTATAGAATTAAACAAAACGTTTGCCTTTTTTGTGTATATACTAATATTAAAAAGAGGAAAGATTTGTATTTTTATTTGTAAAAAGTAAACTCGGGAAAAACGACCGATTAAAAAAAAATACTTGTTTAGACATATGCTACATCAGCCCTGAGTAACATAGGCATAATATTTGTTGTGAAAATGTTTAAATAAAATTTTAGCCCCACGCAAACGCACTCGTGGACACAGCTAGTATTTTATATAAATACTAGATTTTGCGTGCGGCATCGTTCGCGTTAATATTGATTTAGTCAAACAAATAGGATGACATAATAAAAAAAATAACAAACAAACAAACCAAACAACTGAACTTAATCACGAAATCATTATATTTCATACAAATAATAGACAAAAAGGACACCTACATTGAGAAAAATCGTTTGTCTACATTTATACATTTGTATTGCCTATCATTTGGAGTTTAACGACCGTGGTATCTAAAATTGTATGTATAATTAATAAATTAGTTTGTGACGGTCAAAACTTCATTTCACTAGAGCACCCTAGTTTGACTATTCGATGTTGCGTGCAGAACTTAATTACTTTCCAACCCTCATACCACTCGCAATCTCGGTAACCGGGTACTCTGAGATCTGGGGATTTACGTACTTCCCAATTGTCAGGATCGTCTGATATAAGTCCGACTAATGATCTCACCTTTTTGTGCACATATTTTATTAGCTTCGGTATTCAGGGAGTACGGTGTTCTGATTGGGGTTTTATGTTATTTTTGGGGTTCCGTACGTTAATAAGGTAAAATCAAACTTTTTTTTATCGTTTATAGGTTTAGTGTTATAGCCACAATTCCACCTGATGTTAAATGATGATATGGCTCGAGATGGTGGACACACTAAGCTTAGTGGAGGGACTGGCTCACAACTGCAACTGCCGGAACAAAGCTATAGGTATTTGGTGCCAAAATTTTAGCTTGAAGGTACTAGATGGGTATTAGAAAAAACCCTACCATTGCTATGATTTCATTGCGATATTTTTGTTTTTTCCATTAGGTTCCTAAAACTCATTTCTGGGATTCCACGCCCAAGCCCACGGTCATTAAAAGTCAGTAAGGTCAGTAAAACTATAAATACAAAAATATAATACATAAATAAATTTGAAAAGTTAATTCATTAAAATGTTCTAAAAATAACAAAGTAAAATTTAAATTAAATTAAAGCCTAAAAAATTAAGCCTTCAATTTATTATATTACACAATTTATATGTTATAAAAGTATATCGCCATATTTATCCATTTTATGAAAAAAAAAAACTTATAATTACGTATTGCAAGATCATGTTATGTATTGTATTCTTATTTATATAAACAAGTAGATTTAAGTTAGGCGCGTACGTGAAATTTCAGAAAAATAGGTTTAGGATATTTTACAATTCACTTACAAAACTAAACAAATGTAAACGTTGCAAGTGAAATAAAAGGTTGTCATAAGGAAGTACTGTGCCGTCTCTATACAGCGACACCTAAAGAAACTGAACATTTTATGACGTTATTAAGAATTATCGTTAAAAGGAGTGTATTCTGTATTTCTAAAATCAAGTTTAAAAAATTAAGTTTAAAGTCTATAGCCCCATATTGCTGTAAAAAAATAGTTTTCAGTAAATACAGTAAGAAAATGCGGTTCTTGAGGGTAAAAATCTGCCCAAGTACCCATCAAGACCTATTTGGGATTTCTAGGCTTCATACAATTTTCAGACCCCACGTCCAAGCTCGATTATTGTCCATACACTTGTAAACAATGGACAGGGTCACATTTTTCAGTCTATAATTCATAGTCTTCGTAATTTGATATAAATCCTCACTAATATTATAATTGCGAAAGTGTGTTTGTTTGTTTCTTACTCTTTCACGCCTAAGCCGCTGAATAGATTATGATGAATTTTCGTATAGATATAGATGACAACCTGGAGTCCTTGATAGGATACTTTTTCTCGTAAAAACCTTATTGAAAGTAGGAAAGAGAGGGATAAACTTTGTATGAAACTTTTATTGCGTCATCCGATTTGTTTGACAAAATCAATAATAACACGAGCGAAACCGCACGTAAAATCTAGTATATGTTATTTCCAAGTTCGCTTGTACTTATAAATACACGTTGTAGAAGCGATGACGTTTAAGTGGAAACATGTTCGGAGTTCGGACACTGCATCAATCGACATAAATTCGAATGATGCAACGAACTCGAGCTTTCTGTGAAGTGCACTCTAATGAATTAATAACCTGTAGAGCTTTAGTTAATGCTTGACTTAATAGTTATCACACTAAAGATAAAAATATATTACCTATTTACGTTTAACTTTTAAATGTTTGTCAGCCCTTTTCTAAGCTTGACGATTTATCATTTCAGGTAAAATTTAATTTTAATGTATACATTATATTTATTGAAATTAAAAGAAACTAAACATTTATTTTCCTTTTTTTTTAAATCACATGTTCATAACAATAATAATAATCTTTGATAATAATTCTCGGAATGAAATTAATTTTCTTTGGTGCAGCAAGAGATCGAAGATTCAGCACGACTCGACAGTGAGGTAACGATCGCCGGAAAATAGAATTTTCTTTGTTCCTTTGTACGGACACGTAATTGACATTTAGAGTCGAGTTTCAAGTGGATTCAATGTGAAAACGTGTTCAATAATATGAAATTATTATGCTTTAATATCTTTATATTCATTTTATATTTTAAACAATAAATATTTTCGTTGTTTACGAACTTTTTCTGATGTTCTAAATATTCTACATATGTCGGACAACTTGTAATTCTCTATGGTTGCGCCGGAAGTAGCTACGTAATATTGAGTTTCTGATGGATTCCTGTCCTGAAGTGATCACACCGTTATTATGAACTGTTTCATTTATCGTCAGGTAAAATGCAAATAGTTCAGTATAAAAGAACAAAAATACATTTGTGATATTTGTCATTTTATTTAAATATTATTGACTTATATTTACATATCACTAGGAAAGATATATTTCTATAGGAAATATTTAGTCATTAATACCCTATTTGTACGGTTTCTTATATATTCCCAAAATAACATATTGTTCAAAGCAATTTTAAATTACTTAGATTATTGTAACATTTATTATAAATATACTTCAGAATATACGATTGTATATTTTCTTATCTCGAAATATATTATTGTATTTCATGCAGTCGTTTCCTAAGTGTAATATTCTGCTAGGTCAATAACCGAGCCTTGTGTAACCAACTGTCTACATTAGATCGCCGATCCCTCTAGCCGAAGGGCGTCTCATTTTCCGTAAACAGCCTACGCAACGTTACCATATGAAAATAGATGAAAGGAATTTCGGAATGTGATTCCCATTTAATTGTACAATATATTTTTAATTATCTCTTTTAAAACTTGTTGAAAATAAATAAATAATACTGAGACAGGTGGAGCCACGTGTTTGAATTGTTTTCGAGTTGATATATTCCTATGGCCATTTGGGCAGGTATATAAAAAAATAAAGTATCGCACGTTCGTCGTTTCACATGGTTTGACACAGTACGGTTTCGGATTAGTAACGTGTTTGTGTAATGGAGTTTATTTTGACATGGACTTGTGTAAGCGAAAATAGTGATTTGTATAGCTCTGTATGGTGTGTAGATTGTACTTGAGACTCGTTTTGTTTTATTTAGTAAAGTAACCCAGGAAAGTGTGCTGGCCGTTTTGTGTATCCATTGGTGACAGCAGCTTGAACCTTCCGGTGGAACCATTACGCACATAGTCTACTGTAAATAAACCCCTCTACAATGTGATTATCGTTTTAGAGCGCCGAGGGTCGAGGTAAGAGCAATTGTACTGTGTATCGCATTCACCAGATCGCGATTTCATTGTTCGAGGTGCGCAGTACCGCTTGATTTGCTGGTCGTGGACATGTCGAACAGCAATATATGATAATTAAAGGATATCTATCTAATTAACGTTTTTTCAATTTTGTGATAATTGTAAAATATATGCTATACAATGATTGATTAAATATTTGTGAATTAAACCGATCGTTGTTGAACTTAAACGAATAAAATATTTAAATATCTATTTGTATATAAAAATATAGATAATGCCAAAACGAGATAGATAAGTGGTGCTTAATCGACGATCCGGTTAGTTGTAAAAATGTGTCTAGTACTATTCTTACTAGTCCATATTATTAAGAATAATGCGACAGTGAGTTTGTTCGTTTTGACGAAATCAATATTTAAACAAGTTTTTCCCAGAAAAATTACCCTTATTCACACTATAAAATGAATGAAAAATATTGTGTTACATAACGATCAGACCAATGAATATCCACCCACAGGTAGCGGTGTCACGTTGCAGCCGAGCACAATATCAGGATCGCTGGGTCGTGGCGTCGAGATCAAAGCGGACTTCACTTTGATGTGTTCTCGAGCGCGACACAGCCTTGCAAACACGCTCTTCGGACAAATATTGGTTTACTTTTTTTGTCATTGTAATAGGTAAAGGTTTCACGTTCGCTGTGACGATTTGGATATTTGTAAATTACTGAGATTGAGATTTCGATTAGTAGTAAGATATAATTATAATATAATAATAACGACCCGACTATTTGATTCAAGCTAAACAAAGCTTGCATTATGGTAACTAAACAGCTGATGTGCACTAGTTAAGGTTTTAGCGTTAAGTCCACAATCTCACCTGATGTTAAGTGATGATGTGGTCCGAGATGGTATAGGTATTTATATACAGGTTTTCAGTATGAGGGTAGTAGTTAGCCAAGCGGGCATTAGAAAAAGCCCTACCATCATGCTATGGCATCACGATTTTTTCCTTCACCAAAAGCTGAAGCTCATTGTAGGTGGATTCGAACACACGTCCCTTGAGGTGGCGTTCGTACAAACTACCAACTGAGTATCATCCCTTCAAATTATGTATATTATTATTTTATTACGGTTTAAATTTAGCTAGATGGACGTTTTTGATGCACGGTGCATCTTTCCTCTCGCCTTCCGACAATCTTAGAGAGTGATTTCGTAATGTGGTGCTGAATTGATAAACAGGAAGCAAGGGATGCTCGCGATTTTTCATTTGACCAATGTGCACGCGCGATGGTTGAGCTAAACGTTATTTTTCGAGAGGTTAGTAATGTCAAAAAAACTATATTAAAATGTACTGTTACCACCGCCGCTCAAATAGTTGGAACGTCAACAATAAAAGATGAAACTTCGATTCAATAAAAAAAGAAAAGGGATTTTACGCCGCGACATTCTGACGACATAACACTGAATTTACGTAACTGTAAACGTTAGGGTATTTAATCATTAACCTGCGTTCCCCCCCGCAAGCTAGTACTTTCGCAAAACTATTGCTATATATAAGTGTGTAAGTATTTTAATTAAAAAATCATGAAAAATGCGGTTAAATTACGCTATACACGCATCAATATATGTATAAGTTAATCCTCCCTCGCAAAAAACCATGTTTCAGAAGCTACACTGCATTATTTTCTGTATGCTTGAGAACGTGTGTGCCGAATTTCACATTGATCGGTTGAATAGTTAAACCGTAAAAGCGGAACCAACAAACTCGCATTGGAACTTATTTTCATACATTACCTACCTTACACCTTTTACCTACCTACCTGGTTACCTACACAAATTTTATCATACGCGATTGAATGTTAGAAGCAACGAAGCAAGTATTTCTTTAAGTCAAATTTTATTAATCCTTAGGGCTTGGGTTGGAGCAGACAAAACAGAGCATGACATATACGATTTATATAAATAAAAAAGCAATAATCTCATTCCCTGACATTTTTAATGAAACGCCCAAATAAAATAAATAAGAAACAGACTTTACGGTTGATTAAATTGAATTAACTTATTTAACTACTTGTAAAATCACGATATCTTATTTGATCCGCAATTTCGATTTCAGCAGGATAAGTTTGATGGTAAATAGTAATTAAATGAAGCTACATATGAATGTATATTTAAAGTAAATTATTTAGTTGCATTTATAGTGAATTTAATATATATTGCCATTGAATTTATAATATGCATTTGTGAATAAAATATAATTCCGGATCAAAAATCGTGAGCAACAAGATGTGATGCACCTAACACTATTATTATGTAGTATCAGCATTGATACAGAATTGCAGACTGGATTCAGACCGGATTAAATCGTAGCCCACTGAGCTACGGAAACCCAGTGAGCGTTATTATTTTGATCCGATTAATGTCGATTCTAGCGCGATCGAATTATAAATCTTGATAGAGCTTGGAACATGCTTGGTATAGGGTACATGACGCAACCTCGGTGTACTAATCCTCTTTGAAATTTACTATATAACGATAAATTATTTGCTGTATATGATTTTAAGCTCTCCCCCTTACGCTAAGTGACATTTTCCCGCCCCCCCCTTATTATAATACATCACCCCGCATCCATATATGATATATGAAAATTAATAGCAGTACACAAATTGAATTTTGTTAAATATTTATTGTGAGCTGTGAACGTCATATTTTCTTAGAGCCCCGGCCCCTCATATCAAATTTACGTATTTTATGAACGGCCCTATTATAAAAGCAAAATTTTATGACAGCGCCAATAGTTAGCAGACCGAAGAGTTATATAAAAATAAAACTGTGTGCGAAAAATATAACAATGTGTAGGATAAACTTAACAAATTTATTGCGTAGGATAAAACTTTTTTAATTATCTAAAAAATCTTTTTATAATAAATATTAGCGCGAGCGGAGCCGCGGGTAAAAGATAGTGTACAATAATTGTGATTAAACTAAAACATTTTAACCGAACAACAAATAAAATGTGAAGTTATTTATGTTATTAATTATTTATCTTATGTAACTTATATTTTAATTATTTTGATTACATTATGCTTAATTCAAATTAAAAGTTTATATATCAATGTAACATTTGTTTCAAAATAAGTATTTTAAAGATATTATTGAAACAATTTTGTTAATTATAACAAAATATTTTAAATCTAAAAATGTATGAACTAACGACTATGTAAGATTATTACATAATACAATGCGATATATTATTGTCAAATAGAAAGAATATATGTTTACTAGTTGTGCCCGCGACTTCGTTCGCGTGGAACTAAAAGTTATCTAATATTTTTTGCTCATTTTTTCTATACAGCTATACTTTTATTGGTGGTAGCGTATTGTTAAATATATCCTCAAGCCATCCGCAAAGGTAAATTGCAATGGCAATCCGCTATCAAACATAAAAAAAACCCACTGGCAATTCCTAAGATTAGCGCGTTCAAACAAACAACGTTAACATATTGCATGGTTTTATATCCAAGTTGATAAACTTCTTTACACACAATACAAATTTTCTTTTTCTTATTCTATAACTGTTTTAATATGAAATCTACTAAAACATGATTGCATTTTTCAATATAATTCTATAGCACTTTTCCTGGTAAATCTTCTTCATCAAGCAGCAATGGCTGGCAACGCGCTAATGTACAAAGACCCATCTTGAATTGAAAAATATATGTAAATCATATGAAATCTTTGAACAATGATTTATAGTATTTAGACAACATACGCTAAATACAATATTTTATATTATTGTAACTGTTAATATACGATAAAATAAACAATATCCTACGAATAAATAAAGCTTATATGTGCTTTTTATTTAATAAAACATTACTCCTATACCAGGGATCAAACCCTTTTTAGTGCGAGTAATTAACAAAACAATTAAATTATAATTGTGTACTGTTTTAAAATTTCGGTAATTATAAGGACGAAAATTGTTTACAATATATCTAGTCAGCTAATACTATACAGCAAATAATTCCTATATATGAATATTCGTCGAGTGAAAGAAAATCGGCTCTAATAATTAGTGTAAATTTAGGCCAGATTTATATACAGGTAGAGAAAAATCGGTTGAAAAACATGAGAAAAACGTTATATATACGTGAAAACGTAGTACTCTTGTTTAAAGATACATCGCTCACGGAGCTTTGATGAGGTTAATTTTTGTATGAAGTAAGCGTGCACGTAAAGCTGTTATTTATGTACTATACATGCTATAAATACATTAAACTTAAGCTTGTTTTCTAGTTAAAGTTTAGCGTTATGGCCACAACCTCATCTAATGTTAAGTGACGATGTGGCCATAGATGGTGGACACGCTAAGCCTAAGAGAGACTGGCTTTCAAGTGCAACTGCTGGAACACAACCATAGGTATTTAGCGGCAGATTTTCAACTTGAGGGTGGTGAGGTGGAGGGTAGCTAGGCTGGAGTGCATTAGAAAAAGCCTCACCACCATGCTATGGTTTCATCACGATTTTTTCTTGTGCCGAAAACTCAAGCTCATTACAGGTGAATTTGAACTCACGTCCCTTGACGGGTGTCCGTACACACTGACCTATTATCGCTTAACATTAATTTACATTACATGACAAACAATAATTAATAAACATTGATTTATCTCTTTCGAGCTGCGAAAAATAACCAAATATAGTAAGTATCTGTGGTCAAAAAGTGGCACTAAATAGAAATCGTCGCTAAAAGGATTTAAATAATGTGTATACTTTAATAATTTGATATGTAATAAATTCAATATACATTTTGACAGTATTGGTGTATTAATATGAACTATACACAAGCTTGCGACTAATGTTTAATAATTATTCTTCTTTGTGGCTTTTCATTCCTTTTATGTATTGTCTTATTGTGTGGTTTGTTGAAAAAAAAATAACTAAGGTAGTGTAAGACTTTTGCTCCTGCGATGTCTGTCCGTAAGTAGTTGCTACACTTGCCATGAATTATATGTTTTTTATACAAAAGTATTAGTTTAAGTAACTGTGGATAAACTATTGTTAGTAAATAAATAATAGATGTTAATTCTTTACTTACAGCAGGAGATCAAAATTAATTAATTATTGACGAAAGTTAACATTTTATCAAATTTTCGTTTATCTATTCTTGTCAAATAACTCATCAAACTCTATCGTAGCATTATTAATATACTTTTGTCGTAGAATACTTAATGAAAAACTTTCTATTTAAACTTTCCATAAAATAAACTGAACAACTCAATTCAAAATTATTTTCACTTCGCACTTCTACATTCAAAGTTTACAACAACTATTCAAAGTAAAATCCGAAGCTCTCAACGAAATTATTTCTTATATTTATAACAATATTGACACTCTGATACTTGAGATGAGTTCCATGAATATTAAAATAACTCGGATATTGTTTCAATAGCTGTTCTGAAGCATAAATTGACCACCAAGAAAGGCAAAACCCTTCTTTCGAGCGTACTAAAAGTAAATATTAAGAAGATATGCTGTATAATTTTTAACAATGTTTTGTACAATATTATTCATAATAATTTCTTTATGAACCTTCCAATAATTTCTGTAGGTATACTTCTTTACAGTTACATCATAGGCCGCCGATAACCGAGATTCAGAGGTGTCATCAGGGTTCTAAAGGTTCTAAGTAATCTATTAGAATATAACTTAACAGATCATTTCCATACTACGGTTAGGTAGACTGTCCCGACCATTCCTTTATTATTGTAATCGAGAACAATAATGATATGTGAAAACAATCACAAACGTTCGATTTCAAATTAGGTGTAATTTGTACTACAAAATTAGACAGCTTGATTAGTATTTGTAATTATACGGAATAACTGTCTGCTTTAATGTCGCGTATCGTAATGTTGTGTAGCGGAAGTAAACAGGCTTATATGTAGCGGGAGTAAATTTAAAAGCTCATCGCAGATAGTGTAATTTTCATTCATTTTTCTTTCTCGTTGTCATCTTATTATTGTTATATTCCGCTTGAAAAAATAGCATAGAAAAAGCTCGTCAGTAATTAAAAAAGTGTTAATCTGTGAGACCGTAAAAACTTTGTTTCTCGTTTGAATAAAGGACACAATACTAACCCTGTTCCTGAGTCCTTGGTATATTGAGCTAAATGTGCAGCGTTTTAATTTGGTGTATCTATCTGTTTGTTTAAAACTAACAGTGCTTTATTTGAAATGAAGTCCGCTTATTACTACAGTATTATCCTACCTAATATTATAAATGCGAAAGTGACTTTATTTATTACTCTATGACGTCTTAACTACATTCTTTTTTTCATCTTCCGCCGGGCAGCAAAAGTATGGGTTATGTCAGGTTCTTACTGACTAAGAACCTACGGCCTCTGTACCTTCCAGCAGAATTGTTGGAGCGTTTTCAAATTCATCATCTAATCCTGGTAAGGTCCAAATCTAATCAAGGGATCCTTCTAATGCGGTTGGGGATCGGCACACCCAGACAAAGCGTCCGAGTGGTGTACGCAGATGTTCGTCACACTACTTCTCGGGCATGCACTGCAATCGCGACAGAGGTGCCCGCATCGTCTAAACGTTTTTGTTATTCGTCTTTTTTCTCTTTTTTGGGCTACTAAGGTTCGTAATGCGGGTTAAATACCATATAATCTTCTTCAATAATTTGCCTGTCAAATGCAAAAAAAAAGTTCAAATCCAGTACGTAGTTCACGAGATTAGCGCGTTCAAATAATAAGCCCATCAAGTCTACTATATTTGTTTATACTTTGTAGGTTCACAACCATCTCACCTGATGTTAAGTGATGATATGACCCAAGACGGTGGATACGCTATATCTTATGGAAGGTTAGGCTTTCAAGTGGGACTGTCGGAATACACCTATAGGTATTTGGCTACAGATGTTCAACTTGAGGGCGATAGTTAACTAGGCGGCAGGCAGCAGCCACCAGAAAATTTTCTACCACCTTTCTATGGTTTCATTACAATATTTTCGTTCACCGCCAGCTTCGGCTCATTGAATGGATTTGAACTCACGTTGAAACACTACTAGTGAGACTATATTTTTTTTAAATTAAATATTGCTATAGGTAGATAGTTTTAACGTCAATAATATGTATTTAAAACATAAAACCATGATATTTTTTTAATGTCTTTGATTATCTTTGGGTATATTTTCCATATGTTATTCACACGTTAAGCCAGAACCAGGGTTGTTAGAAGCGCTAGAGGGTTACATGTTACATTTCGCTACATCTCACCGCACCGCTACGAGAATGCCGGTCGAGACCGCTCAATAACCAGCTGAATTGAATCATACGTATCCGTTTTCACATAATATTTACATTTTATTTTCGCCTCGGGACACGTTCTAATGTATAGAGTTGTGTAGAAATATTTTTACACTTTTATCATTTGAGATTTATGAAAACACTTACCTTAGGTTATTAAATTATTTCTTTAACGTTAAGTTAAAAAAAATCGATACTATATTGTTTTCACCCTTAAGATGTTGATGTTTGAGTCTTATTAACAGACAGTCTGTTTTAATAACTTATATACATCTTGTATATTATGTACATATAATACATCTTGGCTACATATTACACCTGGGTAATATCACATGGTTTTTAAAAGGTCTATAAATTAAAATCCAAAAAATGAATTAAAAATTCAAAATGTAATAGGATATAGTGTTTTAATTTATTTAATCACTAGATATTTTAATGTTTATAATAATAAAGGATATATTCCTGATAAATAATAATACTATTAAAAATTGACTTAATTATAATGTTTCATTTATAATTACTAATAATTTTAAAGTCAATACAGACTGAAGAAAACTACCAGAACATCAGATATTTATAGATCTTAAGGTGCAGATATAATATTTAGTATTTACTTAAATTCAAAATATAATGTGAAGAATATTTGAAAGTCGGTGGTAATTGTCTGAGAAATATTCAGACAGAGTCATTCCTATTCACAAGTTTACAGCGGATTGTGGTACATAATGAAAAGTTTCCACAAACATGCCGCCAGACGACATGTCAGCGCACAGAATGTGTTCATAACGCTTATGTTTAATTCATCTAGTTACGGCAAGATTACTTGTCGTCAAAGGCCTCTGTAACGTGATGTCGAGGCTTACGCATATTACATTATCGTACATAGGTACTATATACACAGTATCCCTCTGTTTAACTTTAGGGAAGATTTAAAACTGTACAAAAGCAGTAACTTTATATTAGAACCTATTACCCTATTATTATTTAGTTCATAGTAACCTATATTGGTACGCATCGATTATCTAGTCAAAATTGCGGTGATTTGACTTTACTGATATATCTTCATTTAATAATTAATATTCGCCAATAGCTAATAGTTGTACCAAAGCAAAATTTCCATCCAAATTATTTGAGCCTCCTTGTTATATTTAATAATACATATGTAAGTAAAGAGAATCAATTTGCTTGAACTTTTCAACTGAAGTACCCTCACAGAGAACATTTTTACGAAGATGTTGCATAATAAGTTTGATAAAGGTATTTACGACGTAGATTATACGTCCTGAAAGCTCTTCTGTGAATATTATATAACTGGTTTTCATCTAACATTGATGCTTTCGCAGTTCGATCAGTTCGCATATTATATGTTTCATATTACCATGAACTCTACCTTCATTAAGTAAACTTTAAATTACACATTGTATTTATAGCAAGTGGTGCACAATTTTAATACCTTAGAATTAAGACACGGTAACCATTTTTCCTATCGAATATCATTACTAGCTTAGTTGTAATCTGATGGATGGAACAACTGGTCTAACTCAGCATTCAAGCTTTGTTATCCATGTAACTGTTTTCGAATAAAGACTTAAGAGTTTTATAATAAAACTAGATTTTACGTGCGGCTTCGCTTGCGTTAATATTGATTTTGTTAAACAAATGGGATGCTGCAACAAAAAGTTTCCTACAAAATTTATCCGTCCCATTACCCCACTTCGTATAAGTTTTTGGCAAGAAAAAATAGCCAATCTCTGTCTCCAGGGTCATATCTATTCCTGCTCAAAAATTAATCACAATCGATTTAGCGGTTTTGGCGTGAAAGTGTAACAAACAAACTCACTTTCGCATTTATAATATTAGTATGATGATATGTTTTTACGATAATAAATTTTGTAAATAAACGAATAGTAGAATTTTATTACATAGATATAAATATATACACAGACACATAGACATGTATCTACATACATATATAACATACAACATAGACATGCAAGTTGGTGGAAATTATGATTAACTGGTGTCAATTTTGAAACCAACAAAAGCATTCTCGAGGCTTATACAGAATGAATTGATAATTCGTTTTCGTTCTCTGTTTCTACTGTAACGGTCATGTTTTAAATACTAGATACGAACAAACTTCGAGTAATTAAGCGTAAGTGTAAAAGCATTCAATAATATTATTCATCTTTTAATTGCACAAATTAATATAACACTCATGACAAATATCCCGTTTTAGAAACAAACCTAGACCATTACATCAAGGTTACTTTCTTTTAACCTAACCTAGATCTAGTAAACTAACCTTTAAACGACATTATTGTTGTACATTTAGTTCGCAACCTTGGCTCTATTCATTTAGTAAAAGAATTATGTTGTCATATTTCAGCTGATCTATCAGTAAATAGTCTACAAACAGTATAACAGATCTGGTTATAGTGGCTTGTTATTATGTGAGTTGGCACGATATTGCATGACGTAATCCTGCGGATCCCATGATACAAAAATTAGTTTCTGTAAAGCGAAGAAAAACAAACCTTGTTACCAAGTTATAAAGTTTAATATATGTATTACATTCGAATATTTGCTACAACATTGTGCAGACTCCTTGGCGTCTGCATGACACCTATTTGTCCTGCTTCGAGATGAGGATATTTGCAGGCCTGGACAGAGATATGAGGAAAGTGTATTATCAACATTCTCAGAACGATATAGTCAACAACTTAGTAGTTATTTGCAACATTTTTGTATTTTTGGTATCAAGAAATAAGTTTACAAGAATACTATCATCTACAAATTATCATTAAAAGCTAATTTTCCGGAATTCGGTATCTTAACTCTGCATTTATAATTTATATGTGAACGATAGTGACGTCTACAACTAACAGTCCTATCTGTGCATCCGTTAAAGTTATCGTAAATGCACTATGTACAATTTTCTTTAGGTTAATATGCCTAAATTAACTAATACAATCAGATCGAGTTTCTTGCTGTTTCTTCTCGATGACTAGTTTATTTCTGAACCGGTGGTAGTTTTAAGCTTCATAAACGCCATTTCAGTGTCTAACTTGAATAATTTTATCTGACCTGACTATGATTTCACAACGATATTTTTTTGACGGGATGCTCATTTGGTAGACACATAAAACTGTAACTACATATTTTTTGAAAATTATAATCCGTTTGTCACTCTTAATTTACTGAACAGATTCGATTAATATTTGATACAATGACAATTAGTATTATAGATTAACATACATAATACTTTTTACCTCACTGGGTTTCTCAGCAATAAGGAATACAAGTTAAACATTTTGTAGTACTTATTGACTGATTTTGATAGAATGTAGGTACTTTGTTGAATATCTGACAACTTAATTAAAAATACTGAACTATGTTTCTTCCACCTATGTTATGTTATGCTAAAAGTTAGCTCTCTAAAACAAGGTTTTACAGAAGTTCAGTAATGGAATATAAAAATAATGTTTAAAACATACCATAATGGTTTTCTCTCTCGTCTTGAAATATTTGTTAGTTTATATTTATTTTTCAATCGGTACTTATTTTGTCATGAATAAATAATCTATAAAGGTGTACGAAGATACGGTACGGCTATATTTACCTTTTTTTTAAATAGTATTACAAAGTGTTTAAGCAAATTACATTCACATTTATTATCGAGATTCTTGTAACATGGCGATAGGATTTTCGAACAACTTTAAACTGATTTTCAAGACAGAGACTGGGAGTACATTATGTTTTACCATCTGCAAGCAACCAATTCAAAGGACCGATGTCGGGGGAAATTACTTTTTAAAGCCTCGAGGAAAGTGTAGCGATAAATTGGGGCAAGTTATAAATTAAATTCAAATTCTTTAATAACGTCTAACAGAAGGTTTCTAAATGTTAAGTATAAGAGAATGAATAAGGGTTCTATAAACATATCCCCTTTGCAAGAAGTCTTATTAATCGCCTACTGAAGTACTACTGGTTTTGGAATTAATTTCAATGTCATCTTATTAACTCTCTAAAAATCTTTTTATTAAAGATGACAGGAAATTTATGTGTATACATTTATTCATCAGTAGGTTTTGTACGGAAATTACTAATAAAGAAATACATGGAGATATTTCAACATGTCTAGTATTTAAAAATTAAACATATGTTTAATTTGAATTTGCATCTAGTGAAAACAAGACTTAATCCTTCCCGCATTAACACAAACCATTACTTGTTATTCGCCACTTGATGTTTTGTACAGCATCATTGATAGTTTATAGGTTTTAGCGTTACGGATACAATGTCACCTGGCGGAAAATTTTCAACTTGAGTGTGGTAACTAGCCCCTACCACCATGCACCATGCTTTCGGTCACCGAAACTTCGGCCCGTTACACAGATTCGAACTTACGAATAATGACGTGGAAACTGTACACACTACCACCGAGCGATCGTACATAACTGCATTAGGTAGATATAAATAGCTATATGTTAGTTTGAAACACAGTGTGAGTTGAAAATGTAATATGCCTTTATTAATTAATCACGTAATTAACCTATTTAAAGTAAGGAAAGCCTACTTTGATATTGGAAGTTACTGTTAATAACCACATGTAAAATAACTTTGTTAACAAGTCTAACAAGTGTTAATAACATTACATTTAAAGTTAACTTACAAACTTTACTTCTCGCTGTTCATTACATAAAGCATTAGATATTCATATATTTGCTTTGCATACTTGATTTCATAAATTAAACTCATCACTCTTTAAATGCTTTGCCTTAGTGAGTCATGTCTCAGAATAAGCAATATCTTTTATATTACTGAGGTAGCAATCAGTGTCCAGCTTTCTTAATGCTAAGAGCAGTTACTTCTCCAATAAGCTCTAGAGACCTTTTTCATTGCAGGAATAAACATACGTTTCTTTGAATGTGATTTTCTGTAGGGCGAAGGGAGGAATTTCACCTGATGTGCTGCCGAAAGTGTAGAAAAAACAAGTTTTAAGTTCTGTAGTGTACTAATGCGAAAATAATTTTACACACTTGGCTCTTAAAGACACAGGAAAGGAGTAAGTCGTAGCAATTCAAGGATATTTACCAACTGTTTTTCTGGCCTCTCATATTGTTTGCTGAATACAATATTAATATTGCTAGCGCAAGCCATAGCCTTTTGTGAAGACATGACGGCGCCAGACTGTCCTTGGACGTCTCAGTGGCGGCTTGGCGGCAACGAGTCGCGACAGTCGGCGCTTCAGGGACGCCATGATCTCACCCCCAGTATTTAGATAATGGCAGAGGACCTGATCGTATTATAATTAAAAGTTCTTTCAACCGTGAATTTTCTCAACGCTTAAAACAAATAATAAATCTATCGTAATACTTTGAAATGAGATTTCTATTTAATAGCTACTTTTAAAAATCTATGCGGGTATATCTTTTGTTTTTGCGTGTTACTAATTATGTAATTAGATGGATTGAAGTCTTATTTACATATATTTGTAGTATGGGCCCGATGGTTCATAGCTTTTACTGGATCTTATAAGTAAGGTCTGAACAATGCGTACCTGGTTAATATTCATATAAAAGCTTCTGTTCTAACTGACTCATCATAACCTAGACTCAACTACATTTTTTATACTTAAGGTTTAGTTATATGGCCATAATCTCACCTGCTCTTAAGTGAAGATACAGTCCAAGTTGGTAGACACGCTAAACCTGTGGAGGAACTGGCTCTCAAGTGCAGCTGCCGGAACACACCTATTGGTATTTGGCGGCAGGTTTTCAAATTGAGGGTGGTAGCTACCCAGACAGGCATTAGAAAAAGCCCGACCACCATGCTATGGTTTCCTCACGATGTTTTCCTTCACCTAAAGCTCAAGCTTATTGTAGGTGCTTGGATTCGAACTCACGTCCCTTGACGCGAAGTCGTACATACTACCACTATCATCGCTTCGACTGAAAAGCGCTACCAAATACCATTTACATGTATTCAAATTAGTGTGAAAAATACATTAAAAAGTATAGTACGTCAATAATAAAAAAAAGGTACGAAATGTTGTTCCTATAGGCAAAATATCCGATCAAACACAAATTGGGGCATGGTTGCTATGTCGTTGTACCTCGTTATTGTTTGAACCCAGTTTTTCCTGTTTCTAGTTTCACCTTCGTACGATATTTCACTGCAGCCACGTAAAGCCACTCCCAAATCCTTTAGTATCGAGGCTACGTTGTAAGGTATTATTATGGTGTTGTATTGTATGAGAAAAGCTTTTGTTGTCTCTCACCTTACATGACGTTATACAAAAAACCATATATATCACAAAAGAAACTTACCAACATTATATTGTATACAATGTGGATAGCTTAATTGGACAGAATATAAGTATGAAAATGTCATATAATAAAAAAAAACCCATCGCAACGTCTGTCTGTTTGAACACAATTAACTCAAAAACTTCTGAATGGATTTTCATACGGCTTTCACCAATAGACGGAGTAAATTACTAGAAACACGGTGGTGAATAGGAGGTGTGTATTATGATTTTCAGTTGTTCTGTTCAGTTTCAAGATGACTGTGTAAGAAGTCGGAAAATCACACCGTCTGACTAATAGAGTTATATTGAAACAATGCAGTGCGGGAATTATTTATCTATTAAAAATTAACAACTATATATACATTTTATTGTACTCGTGTGAAACCAAAGCGGGTCGCTAGTACTGTATACATTATAGCCGATGAGTAAGCAAAGGTGAATTTACTGGCTACGTAAATTATTCTAGATGGAATAATATCGTTTACTAAGACAAATTCTCTTGAATGAGGTTGTTAATGCAATGAGCTAGCACTACACTGCACATCAAAGAAACACGACGTGCTCACTTCAATATTCATATGAATTCTTGAGAAGGTGAAGCGGATTACCGTCACGACTGAATGAAAAATATTACTGATAATGTAGTGGTCCATGATAACACATAGTTCCACTTAATTTTTATAAGTACAAGCTACGTCACCACAGTACTCCCACCAATACCTGAAATGATCTAAGATACTTTTTGCCTATACTGACTGGTGTTGTTCTAGCATCGCTTTGACTACTCATTCAATGAACGAAACGTATATGAAACAATATTTTTTAATTATTCAAGGTCATGATAATCGCTTACTAAAATACAATATGGTCCCATTATAACTATGCTATAATTAAATACCACTAAAATTAAATACCACTCTCCTACTGAACACAATGGTGCAGGAAAAGAACTTTCACAGTTTGACTATACATGACTAAGTCTGGCCACTGATAAATCTCCTCTCATCATTTTAAGCTGCTTTCAATTAATATACGGCTCAGTATACCTCCTGTGGCACCGAAACCGGCAACGCAATTGCAAGCCCTCCGGTGTTTTAGATGTTCATGGGCGGCGGTGATCACTTTACATCAGGTGAGCCTCCTACCCGTTTGCCTCCTTATTTCATAAAAAAAAAACAATTGTAAAATCTATTTTTTTGTGTAATTTATTTTGAAATCTATTAATTGTAAAAGAATCTTGTTATATCTAAAATTCTCGTGGCATAATGTTAGTTGTCATACTCCTCTGAAACGGTTCGACCGATTTTTGGGAAAATTTTATATGTATATTCTCTAAGTAATAAGGGTGATCCACCCCAAACATTTTTTAGTATTTTTTTTAATGATATGCTATTAAAAATACATACAACCCTAAATTTTCCTTTTCCTACCCTCATCCCCTTTTTTTAATACAACTAAAGTATTTACTAGAAATAATATATAAGACAGGGTAACGTTTGTCGGGTCAGCTAGTCTCATCATCTATTCCTTTGACACTCAATCACGTCAACACTACAGAACATATGGGGATGGGACTATGACCATTTCAAGGGTAAACATTAGTAGATAGTTCTAGGTTTCTTATTTTTTGGATTTCATTGACGCCTTGATATTTTTATTTTCAAATAAATTTTGTAAGCCTATGTATGGAGCGGGTGACGGCTCATTTATATGTAATTTAAATTAAAATAATTAATTAACTTATGATGGGTGTATGAAAGATACTCAAGTTGGTTCTGGCATACTTTAGACGCCGAATGTTTTAAATTATTCAGGTGAATGAACATTGAATATAAATGAACATTGAATAATTAACATGTTGAACCATTAAACATATTAAGTGTGAAACCGACGTCGTTTACATTGTCATGTCGTGGAGATAATATAGCGATTTTGAGTGTTTAATTGGTATGTGATAAATGTACACACAATATTTGGATTGTGTATTTAAATGTTAATATTTTTTTCCTTTTCTCTATGTTAATTACCTAACGGTAAAATAGTAGTGAGCCTTGCTATAAAGTTGATAGGTTGTTGGTTCGTTTCCTATCTATAATTGATTTTTGTATGATGAGCATTCGGTAAGTTAGATGGGTGTTAAGTTATAATAATACAAGTTTTGCTTAGTCTGGACTAGTAGACCGTGTCTGCAATAGAAAGCGCCGCATAAGATTAAATATATAAAAATAGAGAGAACGATATGTATTTTGCCCTCCAGATGGTATGTGAGGTTATTTCTGAAGCATTCAATTTTACCCACGTTTTTTGCCATCAGCGTCAATTAATAGAGTTAATAATTAAAGTATTAACTGTAAGCCAACTTAAATTTTTTCATTAGTGTGGACAAAGAATGGAATTGGCGAACGTGTGATCAGCATTTAATGGATTACCAGTGTACCTTACCACTCTACCGCCATAAAACACGACGCTACTAACACCATAATTTAATAAATTTTAATAAGCGCTTAATTAATCCTTTACAAAAAAAAAAAAAAAACAAATGCGCTGTCATTACATGTATGTCTTAAATCTATATTAATAGTAACTGACCTGGTAGACCTTGTTCTGCGTTTTCGAGTAGTCAATCCCATCGATTACAACAACATCTATCACGTTATGATCGCTTATCGAGATAGAAAGCATTCTATCTCTCCAGTTGGATTAAACTGCACACAGTGTGATAAACTTGATGAAATTCGGTTCAGTAGTTTAGGATTTCATAGCGGACCAAAAACGTGACACCAAATTTTTATATATAAAGATTATAAACAGTAACAGTCTGTTTTAAGACCCTAATCTTAGGAACTATCAGTCTGATTTAAAAATTTCTATTAGTATTTGATAGATCAATCATTGCGAAAGGCTATTAAACATCAAGCTACTACTAATAAGAACAAAGCTCTATTGAAAAAAAAACAAAATCCGACATAAACTATGAAATACAATTTTTGTTTCACGAGAATGAAGTCAATGTCACAGCTAGTAACCTATAAAAGCAATCGCATATGCTAATGGTGAGAGAAGTTAAATTGAGATAGTCTTATGACGGGTTATGGGCGAGAAGATGTTTCTCATAACAGAAAAGAGCTCGATTCAAGATTCAGAAAATAAATCAAAGCTTTGTCAACGTTTTCTGAATTCATAAGTAAATTACTTTGGGAATACTTCAACAACCTTCAACTTAAATCCGTCTTCGGTACGACTTTAAAGCCAGCATTGAGGTAGGTTTCCTTAATTAAGTTTTCGAACATATAAGTACAATATTCGAATCTTGTTTCTTCAGTTGAACTACTTAGCTGTTCTGATCGTATCCCTAACAAGGTTTATTTTATATTATGAACTTTCTTCCTTCTTATAATTTTGATTAATTTCTATTATATATTTGATGTTGAAATTTTAATTTCAATTTTGAATTAAGTATTAGTGTAATTAGGCTAGCATTAGCGTAAAATTCAGCATATGCTGAGTTGCGGTCCATTATTTATTTGATTGAGGCAATTATTTCTAACACTGCAATATTAATTGTAATTGTGCTTGATTGAAAATCAATTGTATAATTGTAAATGATAAATTTCTCTTTTTTTCTATATTTGAAATATATCTTCGATATCAACATTAAATGTTAATTCTTTCTTTATCTTACTTTACTTTTATATTTATTTGTCTTTGTTTTGTTTAGATACAATTAATGAAGTAGATACTTAAAGCGATAGAAGATAGAAGATGTACGAATTTGCGTCAAGGGACGTGACTTCGAACACCTACAATGAGCTTGAGCTTTCGGTGAAGGAAAACATCGTGAGGAAACCATAGCATGGTGGTACGGCTTTTTCTAATGCCCGTCTGGCTAGCAAACACCCTCAAGTTGTAAACCTGCCGCCAAATACCAATAGGTGTGTTCCGGCAGCTGCACTTGATAGCTGTTCCTCCACAGATTTAGTGTGTCTACCAACTTGGGCCGTATCGTTACTTAAGATCAGGTGAAATTATGGCCATAACGCTATACTCTAAGTATAAAAAAAAGAATGCAGTACAATAAAGAGTTGAATCGAGAGAAAATAGTTAGATAGTTTACGCTCGAGTATATTGCTAGAACTGGGATCTACGATAACATATTGATTAGAGTATATATTTTTATAAAAAAATATAGTATATATACTATTTATTAAAAAAATCACAAACTACGAATTGTGTACTGTAACGGATTGTTCGAAGAACTAGTTTTTAGTTTATATTGAATAACAGTTACTAAAACTTTTTATTTCTTGCCCCCAGGAATTAAGTTCATACATTTCTAATTAATCTAGTATTAAACAAACTTAAATACATACAATTTTGCTACCATCTTTTTTCCGTGCCCTATTCGGAATTTAGTTATATAAATTAGTGAATAATCTGGCATTCGCAATGTACATGCGACCGTCTTGAGTTGGAATTCTGCAACGTGTGAGTAGATTTTACTTGTACAGGATTGGAGAGGATGGCTCTCTCTACCTATTTTATACTACTTCTTAGCTCATTGTTGTTAAATACAGTCGTTTTCGTAAACAGTGAAATATTGTAAAACAAAAAGGAAATTATACATATTATATAACTATGTGAGAATATAATTTCGAAAAATGCTTTAAATAAAAAATAACAGAAGTAATTTATTACTATTATTTTTGTGCCAAATTTTGATGTTATCATGATTACATTTCAGAGGCGGACAAAATTATGTTTCGAAATTCGTACTCCAATTACTACCATATTTCATTTAATTAGCTTTGTATTACAGTATCGCATTTCTATATTTATTAATTCATATATTGTTTTATATGTATAAGTACTTTTTCTCAAACTTAGTAATAGACTTTGAAATAAAACTAATTTAAACGGATTATATCGCGGTTATTTATTAAATTTTGATCCCGACGTTTCGAAAGCTTTTCAGCCTTCGTGGTCACGGGGCGGACTGAGGTGTAGGTTGTCCAGAAAAGTTTATGTTACTGTGTCTACCTTCAATTTAATTTTTATTATTGATAGTGTTCCGATCTACGCAGAAAGAGCTCACAGTGTCTTGACGTCTGGCAATTGGTCTTTTGGGTTCCGATTTAATTAAATGTATAATTGGATCCCAGGCTTGTGCTAGCTTCCAACCATCTTCTCTATTGAAATTTGGATGTTTTTTAATTTCAATAGCCTCACGAATCATCCTAGGTAGGAATCGGTTCTACTGTGGCTGGTTTCACTCGGTTTCCAGCCAGCCACAGTAGAACGTGTACCTGTTGTGTTACCTTTTGTAAGAGGGGTCACAGACAAGATTGGCTATGTACTGAAGCGTGCTTCAATTAAAACTTACTTCAAGCCGCCCAAGAAGATTAGTCAATTTTTACCACCTGTCAAGTGTCATATACCTCTACAAGAACAGGGCGTATACAAAATAGAAAGTGACTGTGGCCTCTCCTATATCGGACAAACTAAAAGAAACATAGGGACCCGCGTAAAAGAACATATAGCTGATGTTAAACACCGACGCTCTACGAAGTCTGCAGTTGCTGAACATTCAGAAGAAGGCTCCAAACATTATCTTCGATTTGACAAGCCACAAATCCTTGCAAAAGAACACCGATTCCTACCTAGGATGATTCGTGAGGCTATTGAAATTAAAAAACATCCAAATTTCAATAGAGAAGATGGTTGGAAGCTAGCACAAGCCTGGGATCCAATTATACATTTAATTAAATCGGAACCCAAAAGACCAATTGCCAGACGTCAAGACACTGTGAGCTCTTTCTGCGTAGATCGGAACACTATCAATAATAAAAATTAAATTGAAGGTAGACACAGTAACATAAACTTTTCTGGACAACCTACACCTCAGTCCGCCCCGTGACCACGAAGGCTGAAAAGCTTTCGAAACGTCGGGATCAAAATTTAATAAATAACCGCGATAAAATCCGTTTAAATTAGTTTTATTTCAATGAATAATATTCGCGTAAACCTAAGAAATCATTAGTAATAGACTTTATTATAAAGAACGTTGATTATGACAATAGGAATATAAGTAATTCTAAAATTTATTGGCAATTGGAAAATTATTAGTATAGTATTAACTGGTTTTAATAAAACTTTTTATAGGGGAATTATATGTTTTAATTTTTTTTTTAAATATTGAATAAAATACTATCAAGAAGAATTTTTAAATTAATTATCTAATTTTATAAATATAAACGAGTAGGACATGTTATTACACGCTTGATAGAATACACAAATTGTCACTAATAACTTTATTTAAGATTAACTAAGACTAACTGTGCGACTCCGAAAATGAACAATTGAATTGAATTGACATAGTAAATGAGTCCAATTTTATTGCGACTAAAATATATTAGACATAACACAGATTATTATAACATGTTTAACTATATTTTTTCCGAGTATAGTCGACGTATTTCCAAAAACTACGTAGCGTGGTAGGAATCTATAGGGATGCAATCGCGTCTACTATATTCATGTCGAGCTGGGTTCCGAAACTTTGTTCGCATGGGACTAAAATTGATTACTTTTTTTTTTCATCGAAATAAAACTAATTTAAACGGATTTTATCGCGGTTATTTATTAATTTTGTTCCCGACGTTTCGAAAGCTTTTCAGCCTCCGTGGTCATGGGGCGGACTGAGGTGTAGGTTGTCCAGAAAAGTTCATGTTACTGTGTCTACCTTTAAATTTAATTTTTGTTATTCATAGAGTTACGATCTACGCAGAAAGAGCTCACAGAGTCTTGAGGTCTGGCAATTGGTCTTTTGGGCTCCGATTTAATTAAATGTATAATCGGATCCCAGGCTTGTGATAGCTTCCAACCATCTTCTCTATTGAAATTTGGATGTTTTTTTAATTTCAATAGCCTCACGAATCATCCTAGGTAAGAATCGGTGTTCTTTGGCAAGGCTTGTCGAATCTAAGATAATGTTTGGAGCCTTCTTCTGAATGTTCAGCAACTGCAGACTTCGTAGAGCGTCGGTGTTTAATGACCACGAATGCTGAAAAGCTTTCGAAACGTCGGGTACAAAATTAATAACTAAACGCGATAAAATCCGTTTAAATTAGTTTTATTTCGATGAATAATATACGCGTAAACATAAGAAATCATTTTGCCGTTTTTGTACCTTTTTTGAATAAAGCGTTGCTACTGTTGGTATTAGCGTGATGTTAAATAAACTAAAGCCTTGCTCAATGATTGCTTTATTTTTAAAACCCCACTTGTAGTTCCTAAGATTAGCTCGTTCAAACAAACAAACTTTTCTGTTTTAAAATATTAGTATAGAATAATAATCGTAAAAGAATATTAGACGAAAATAGCTATTGCGTTAGTAAATGTCTTCACAGCTGAAGAGATAACAACTTTTTCAATCATATAAATAGTTAAGTTTTATTGTAACGTCGTTTTGCAAATAATAATAACATAGTGTACTCCAGGAAGTATATTTTCTACGAATGGACAAAGCTTTGCTTTATAACCGTAAACATAGTTGTGTTACGGGCACCGCAATTATCTACAGAATAGAGTTCACGGACATTTAGTATCCTATAAAATAACTTAACGACTGAGTATCGCTTAATGGTGAAACTAAGGAAAATATGGAGGCGTATTTTGGTTTGTTGCCAGATATAATTTATTAACCGTAACTCTTAATAACAAAGATTTAACATTCATCTTGGTGGGTCTCCTGTTAAGTGAACTTTGTTGTACAATTATTATTCACAACTTTGTTAACTTTAAACTAGACGCTGTTTTGTGATTTTATTGTTTCATTCGCGGGCCTGAGGGTAGTTGTTATTTTACCATAGACCTAAGGTTGTGTTACAAGCCTTATTAGATGAAAAAAAACAATAAGTCGCCCTGGAATGTTTAAAATAATATGATGGTAAAAATTTAATCAATATACTGCATGCCGACAACTACGCCTTCCACTGGATCCTTAAAGTCAGTTGCCGTTTATGCTCAATGACTTCATATTTCGTTTAATTTAGTGCAAATTTCGATCCTAAAATTGATGAACTATGATACCCAATAAATATAGAATTAAAACATCCTATGCACCTATTTACGTCGCTATAAAAATTTTCTTTAGAACGGCATTGTTTTATTATTGAATGACATTTGTAAAGTTAGCTAACTTGTTTTTCAAGTAAAACTGCTTGATTACGGATCCTCTAATTTCCATTTACGCCCCTCTTTTCGAATTCTTTTTTCGAGTATCACTGTCTTAGAAAATATAGTATCGATGTATTTAGGTTCGACATTAATGAATATAAATCGATCCTAGATAGGTAATTCATCACTGAAGTGTAGCTTAAAGACTGCCAAGTAGAGCGTCTAAAATTGGATCGGCTAAAGAATTAAAACATATTAGACAAATGCTGTACGAGACTATTAATAAGACTAGATGTGTTGGCGACTTCGTTCGCGGGGAACTAAAAATTATTTAATAGTATTAACTTGTAACTTTTCCAATACAGGTTTGCTCCTATAGGTGGAACCGTGGTATTAAATAGCCTAAAGCCTTCCGCAATGATTAATCTATTACATGCAAAATGAAAATTGAAATCCGACCGGTAATCACTAATATTAACGCAGTCTACAACAACTTAAGACCAACAACTTAAGCTAATTGTACGTGAATTGGAATTTACGTCCCTTGACGTGGTGTCCGTACACACTAGCAAATGAGCTATCATAGTGTCGATGACGTTTGATGCTAACAAGGTTAATAATGTATTGGGTGAATTAACTGTCAACTGAATGTAGATTTACGCGTTAACTGTTCCCTTATGGAGTAAATTTATTATTTTAAAGATACTTGTAATATTCCATTTAACTTAATAAACGTAATCTCAAAACTTGAAGACGGTGATTATATCTCTGTCGAGAGCGGTTACAAGTAATTGGATTATTTCGAACAAGCTCTGAGCACTCTCCCAATTTCTTTAACATGCTTATTTTGATTTCTTGTTATTGATATAAATAAAGAAAACTAAGATCTGTTCTCATCATAAATTAAAGTAGTTTTTTTCATAGTTATTATCTTATAAAAAGGCAGTGATACAAAATACTTATTTTTTATAAATGTCCATAAATTGTATATTCCTATAGCTTAGCCCAATACAGTCGTATTTTTACAAATAACGCATTTACTTTACATTTTTTAAGAAAGTTGTTTGTAATAGATTGATTAATTATATTCTTGATATATTCATTAAAATATTCAGATCCATCGTATATAACGGGTGTTTAATAGGAATATGATTCCTGTCTAAATATGTATTTTTAAATAAACATAAAAAGTACCAAGCTTAGCTCGATCGTTGAGGTATTTCATAACAATTTACTCAATGATTGTAAAAAAAAAATGATTGGTAATCTTACAATACTAAATCTTCAATGGTGTAAAACCACATCGAGAGTGATACTTGTAATTTATTTCCTGACTTTTATTTGTTCCGATGAAAGAGTCGTAAATATACAGCCTACTTTGTACTCGGTGAATAATTGATATTTTATTTCACGTATTTGCTTTATTATTATTTTTTTTTTTATGGAATAGGTGGCAAACGGGCAGGAGGCTCACCTGATGGAAAGTGATCACCGCCGCCCATGAACACCTGCAACACCGGAGGGCTCGCAAGTGCGTTGCCGGCCTTTAAGGAAGGAATACGCTCTCTTCTTGAAGGTTCCCAAGTCGTAACTGTTCGGAAAGACCGCCGGCGAAAGCTGGTTCCACAGAGTGGCTGTGCGAGGTAGGAAGTGCCTCACAAATCGCACTGTTGTGGAAGGCTGGACATCGAGGTGGTGTGGGTGAAATTTTTTGTTTTGACGCGATGTCCGATGGTGAAATTCAGCGGCCGGGATCATTCCAAACAATTCCTCAGAGCACTCCCCGTGGTAAATGCGGTAGAAGATGCAGAGTGACCCAACATCTCTACGCAGAGCCAAGGGATCAAGCCGATCGGAAAGAGCTTGATCGTCGATAATCCGAGCCGCCCTACGTTGAATGCGGTCAAATGGAAGTAGCTGGTACTGGGGGGCTCCCGCCCAGAGATGAGAACAGTACTCCACGTGGGGCCGAATTTGTGCCTTATACAGGTTCAGACATTGAGCCGACGTGAAGTACCGTCTCGCCTTACTGAGCACACCTAGCTTCTGTGAGGCCAATTTGGCCTTACCTTCCAATTGACCGCGAAACTGGACGATGCTCGAAATATCGACGCCAAGTATTCCGATACTGGCTTTGGCAGAAAGGGGAGTATTCTCAAAATGAGGAGTTACGATAAATGGTGACTTTTTAGCGGTTAACGCGCAAACTTGTATCTTTTTGGGGTTGAATTGGACTAAGTTAAGTCGACCCCAGTCGGAGACTTTGGTTAACAAAGACTTGACTTCAGACACAAGTTTGTTCCGGCTCTCGTCAACCTGTTCCCGAGAAATATTAGCACGGCCAGTGTACAGTACATCCACAGTGCTATCGTCTGCATAGCAATGAATGCTGCTGATTTGCAGCATGTCATTGATATGCAGAAGGAACAGAGATGGAGAGAGTACGCAGACTTGTGGAACACCAGCATTGACAAATTTAGGATCAGAGCATGCACCGTCGACAACGACCTTGATGCTCCGTTCTGCCAAAAAGCTGGTGATCCAGTTGCATAATTTCTCGGGAAGCCCATAGGAAGGTAGCTTCGAAAGAAGCGCTTTGTGCCATACTCGATCAAAGGCCTTCGCTATGTGCAAACTGACTGCAAGCGCCTCCCCCTTGGTCTCAACTGCTTCTGCCCACCTATGAGTTAGGTAAACTAGAAGGCCACCGGCTGAGCGACCCCGACGGAAGCCGTACTGGCGGTCGCTAATCAGCCGGTGGTCCTCTAGGTACCGCTGGAGCTGGCAGTTGATAACCGACTCCATTATCTTGGAGAACAAGGAGGTGATGGTGATAGGCCTGTAATTGGACGGATCCGAGCGGTTGCCTTTTTTAGGGATCGGGTGCACTAAAGCGGCCTTCCAGGATTTCGAGACTACGCCTAAAGCATAGGAGTACCGGAAAAGACGCGTTAAAACCGGTGCCAACTCCGGAGCACATGTCTGCAACACGATCGGAGGGATGCCATCGGGCCCACTCGACTTATGAATGTCCAAAGAAAGAAGTGCTTTGCGAACCTCCGGCATCATAGTATCGCACCGCGGGATTATCGGTGGTGAATTTCCTTGGTCATCCAGAGTCGAGTTAGACGCGAAGAGGGAGGCCAGAAGATCGGCTTTCGCCTTCGCGGCATAGGCAAGCGAGTCATTCTCCGTGTGCAGGGGTGGAAAAGAAGGCTGACAGAAATTCCCTAACACAGCCATGGCGAGAGACCAAAACGCCCGTGTTCCCGACGGGAGACGCGCCAGTTTCTCGCCAATTCTGCCGATGTGCTCTGACTTTGCCTTGGCAATGACACTTTTGAAGGACCTGGAGGCAGAATTATACTGCTTTTTAAATGCACTGGTATTTACATCACTAGACGCCGAAGCCACAGCCCAGGCCTGGTAACATTACCGCTTCGGCGTGATGCCGTCTTGCAGGCGCGAACAAACCAAGGCTGGGATTTGCCTCCGATGGGCACTGCAGAGCACGGAATAAAAAGTTCCATACCTTGAAGCACCACATCGGTGACAGAGTCAGCAACGACATCTGGATCATCCAGTGAGAAGCAAATCTGCCCCCATGGGTAGGACGCAAAGAATGATCGCATCCCGTCCCAATCCGCTGACCTATAATGCCATACGCGGCGGTGGGCCGTAAAGCGAGGTCGTATTGTGCGCGTAACCGGCACTGTACTCCGGACAAGACAGTGGTCCGACGAACTAAGAGGGGGATCGACGGAAACTAGGTAGCCGTCCGGATGAGAGGTCAACAGAAGGTCCAACAGGAAAGGTATATGATCATCCAGATCTGGGATTCGCGTAGGCGAGGTGACCAGTTGTGTCAAATTATATACCAAGGCGAAATCGTGAATAGATCTACCCGCATGATCGGTGGTGCGTGATTTAAGCCAGTCGGCATGGTGGGTGTTAAAGTCGCCGAGAATCACGATCTCTGCGGATGGGATCTGCTGCAGCACAGAATCTGTAGCCATCTGCAAGTGCTCAACCAGTCGGTCAGTTTCGGCATTACCGCTATGGGACCTATACAGGCACGCGTAGGTTCGCGGATGGTCATCGCAGTCTACACGTAGCCAGAGGATGGATAGGTCCCAGCCTTCAAGGCTGCCGAGGCGACGAGAGCAGATATCCTCTCTTACGTACACGCACACCCCAGCCCGCGGCACAAAGGAATGTTCCAGTTTGTACTCCGGGTAGGAGAGGAAAGAGGTGTCAGCCGGAGAAGATATCTGAGTCTCGGTAAGGAAGAGCAAGGCCGGCTTCGCTGTCTCAAGGTGGAAGTGGACGGCGTTCAATTGGAATTTAGCCCCCTTATGTTGCAAAAGTCCACAGCAAGCGTGGTAGGGGTAGCCTTATGTTGCTTGCTCCGTTTGCCCCGAACACAGAGCGCAAAATTGCCCCCCCCCCCCCCCCCCCAGAATACGAAGGGCAGCCTGTACATCCACGCTTAGGTAGTGTGCGATCTGAGCGTGGACGTCCAGAGAGGGAAGCTCCACCGCGATGGATGCTAGTGGTACCCTCCTGGGGTAGATCAACCAAATTTTGCACTTTCATAATATGGGAGAGGGATGGGGAGTGGGCTTCCAGGACTCTCACAGGCTGAACGAAACGCGACAGCAATGTTGTCACTTGACGTCAGTTTTCCGTGAGAGAGTGGTTTTTCCCCGGGCGTGCCAGCCCATTCGACTGCTACCCGAAGGTGCGCAGCATGGCACTACCACTTACTAAAATTACACTTACTAAATTATAATACAAATCTTTGTACATCTAACCGCACTAGGCTGGTAATTTTTTTTTTTTTTGTTTTAGCCTCTAAAATTCTTGCTTTTGATGAGCAAAACACCAGGCTTTTTATTTTAATGTAAAACAACACGTGTCTCGAGACGAACTAAGTTAATTTTTGTGTAATATAAGATTTTCTTCAGAAATACATTTTAACAACCAGTCTATTCGACACCGAAATATCTAAAAAAAACTGTAGCTCAGCGAAATATGTTGTATATGTAGCGAAATAGGTACATTAATAATAATTGGAGTGCGCTTGTATAATTGTGCACTGTTAAAAATATTTTATTTAACATTTTTCTCTGTCTGCTTTTCTGTCAGACCCTTGTACAATCATGACTTTTGAAACTAGTGGACCGATTATTAGCTTATCATACAAGATACGTTTAAGTTCATAAATGGAAAGTTTCTTTCGGAGTAAGGGGGTAATAGTTAAAATTTTATCATATTATTATACATTTTATACCACCCAAAGGCAAATCTCTTTCCCTAATTATTACATAATTATATTTACTTGAAGTTGAAATATATTCAACTGCAGAAAAACAAATATGTAACATAAATTTAATCATTTACATCACACAAAATCCGTTTGCAATCGTATAAGAGATTATAGAGTATGAAAATGTATTACAAAAACGCGGGAATATAAAAAGCACATTGAGAAACCATCTGTTATTTCACGTTGCGTGTTACGAGGGCGTAAAGACCTAAAATGGAAACGTTTTATTATGCTACATCATCACACCGTTGAGGATTCAAGGACCGCAACACCTACGCGCAGTGTGTGAAAGCAAAGCCTTCGCATTTATTATGCGGTGATAATATGATAAATGGGAGCAGTTTTCGCTACGGTTATTCGAAAGAATCTAATTTTATTTACAATGTTCTGCAATGCATATTTTTAATTTTTATAGTTAAGGTTTAGCATTATGGCCTCAATCTTGCGCAATGTTAAGTGACAATGTAGCCCAAGATAGTGGAGCTAAGCCTAGTGGGGGAACTGGCTATAAGCGCAACTACCGGAACACACCTATAGGTATTAGGAGACAGATTTTCAACTTGAGGGTGGCCAGGCGGACATTAGAAAAAGCCTATGTTATGAATTCATCACGATGATTATATTCGTCGAAAGCTCCAGCTAATTGTAGGTGGATTCAAACTTATTAGATATAAGACACTGATGTGCTAATTAAAGAATGATTCTATCTGGATTTAACAATAACCTAATAAAGATAGAGTGACGTTTAGAAACTAATTTAGTGAAACCCAATTGAAGTTAATTAAAAATGATTGCACGATTGGCCCAGCGGTTTAAGCGATTGCCTTGCCGCTGCTGTCATGCTGAGTACGATAGGTTCGAATCGTATACAGAAAATTTATTAGTGAAAATTTGGAAAAGTCACCTGCGACCAAAAAAAAACATGTAACAATTTGGTACTATTTTGCCTCTGCTTTAGTTTACTAGTGGTCCACTTTAGTTTAGGTTTAGTATAGTTAAAATTATCAATTTTCAGGAGTTTTATTAGGCCTGTAAAAACCAAGAATATCCTCGTTTGATTGCAACGGAAGGCTTGACAAAAGTTGTTTTTCTGTGAGACGAAGCTGATTGTTGCAATTAAATACTTATATATAGGATATGTCCTCGATGAGGTTAAAACAGCCATTATATTTGAGATCATTAATGAGATTGGCAATCTTGAAAAAGTGAGCGGACAATCTCCATAGAGGACCAAGCATATTTATTTTACTATGATAAGTACTGATTACTTACAACAACAATTATTTATTTATTTACACTTTATACATGCAATGGCGGACGTAATGCCATAGACTTTCTTTTACAGTCAACCTTAAGGTGATGCAGAGATAAAATATGATAGATGTAAAGCAAAAAATGAAGAAACTTAAGCAAAGTTAAGAGTGCTTACTATTTAAATTCATCAACTGATTTATCATTTAATTTATCAACGACTCGAGTTATTCGTTTCTGTATTGCCTATAAATATGTTATCTACCTTAGTTGTAGACCTTCATAGTACAATAGCGTAGGGTATTAAAGTCTGGAAGTAAGCGAAGTAAACTCGCTTAGCAATAATATACCTAAACGAACAATATTAACATTTAATAGTTAATCAGTCCCTAATAAATATTATTTTTTAAGAAAACTGTAAAAAACACAACGAATGAAAATTGTAATGATGCATTGAACATATAAATTTAAATGATAGGTGTTGTACCTTATGTGTGGAGGTTGAAAGCCAATTAGTTGTTTCTTATATTACTGTATCTATAAAATGTTTGTATGCTATTTATGAATAAAACATGAGTTCGCTGGTTGAATCGAAACTCTGGGATACAATGTAAACAACACTGCTATTATAACACAGTTTATTGAAAATAATAAACCTCTTTTGTTTTTCACCATTTCACAAGATAATAGTTACATCAGCGTATTTTTATTTTCCTTATATAAACTTATATTTATTATAAATACACCGTACCGTTAATTTACAACATTGAAAGCAATTACTCTATATTTCATTACAATTATTTTGTATTAATCGTTAATATAATACCAGTCGAATTTGTAATACTCTGCGACTAGAATCTATAGAACAAATTAGACAAATATAGCATTATTAAAATTATTTGTAGCGATAAAAATATTTCATTCAATACAGAAATAATCTGTCAAAGTAATTATTATGTCATCACATCCGCTTTATGATCGAACATTGAAAATTCGAATTACTATTCAGTTTTCATTTGTACTTAAATTATATTATCTTACCTTAATAAAATAAATATTAATTAACAATAATAACATTTGTATGCACTAAAATAATTTTCATATGTCTAAGAACATTTTTAATAACATTGCGTGAATTATACTCGTATCAGTAGGTACATAGATTCTTCGGGGCATTCTAGATGGGTAAAAACTTAGAGGTCATGTCACAAACACGCTTGTGTCATTTGATACAAACACGGAAAATAAAATATGCACCATGAAAGTCATGTTAATACAAAACACTATGTATAAACTATATATTTATACATATGTATATTAATTATTAAGTCAATTAAATTGTACTTAACGCATAACTAAACCATATAAATTATATATTTCCCGAACAATAATAAGTTAAACGTTAAATATTGTGAATGAAGTCATAATAATTATCGTTTATAAAACCATGTTCGTACGTTATTTTACAACCAAGATCCAGAAAACTTACAATAAATGCTAAAGTTATATAAATAGTATGATATATACGATGTCTTTTTTGTTATATAAGACGATATTTTCTAATAAAGTCACATATTCGCTGATGTATAGAGAAATGACAGTTAAAATTTAGGTAAAATGATAAAAACCAACCATTATTTGATCATTTAATATATTCTTAACAAATGTAATTGATAAGATTAATTATAAGTTCCCACTATAAAAAAATATTAAATAATTTAGATTACAAAATGCAATTTTAAATGTTATACAAACTATGGTCGTTCTGTAGGTCTGCCAGTTTGTTCATAATTTACACTAATGGTTTACATTTTTTTCTTTTAAATAGACGTCTGGAGAGGTTTGAGTATTCAAGTAATGAAGATAACAGTAAATTATGATGAAAAAATATATGCTTTTATTATATTTTCTTATAAAACTAAACATAAAAATAAGATATTCGGTTCATAAGAAAATATTTGGTTCTAAAATAAATCACATAAGCTTTAAAGGTATTTATTTAATAAATTTTGTTGTAGTTCTTGTGAGTGGATTCGCCGGCACAGTTAATTAATTACAGTATAATTATACAAAAACTATTAAATTTAAAGTGTTATCTTTAACGTTACGTACATATTAAAAATGTTCTTAAAAAAATCTACTCCTATGAATTGCGTATAAAATGAAATAAATTAAAATTTAAAGTGATTTACGATTCTAAATATAATTATATAATATAATCATACAATGTTAATGGAAATTAATTAAAACTCGAAATACTTATCCATAAAATTTTTACATAATTTATTTTAAATAAACTAAATTCTACCACGAGTAAATATAGGAATATCCTATTTAGGGGTTATATGTGACTGAAGCCTCCTTTGCTTATTATGTAATATATTATTAAGAAAAGTATAGATTCAATTATATACCTTTAATAATTAATGTTCAACTTCATTGGCACATTATGACCTTATTGAATATGGAATTTATTACATGACATATTTACAGACAAGGTATTTTTAATATATTTACCTTAAATGTATTGTAAGATCTTATTTATTTCTGTAAATTTGAAGTAACAGTACGTAGGTCACGCAAATTAAAGGCATTGAATGAAATATGTAACCTTGGACGGGTTTTCTAATAATTTTATCATTTGTTTTCATATAACACAGATAGAAAATGTAACTTAAGTTCTTACACTAAGTGCAGCTGTAATTAGGTCAAGCGGACCTATGCCATAGCATATACGCCACGAAGTTGAAATATTTACAATTAACGAATATCTTATATTATTTATTAATGATTTTATTTATCAAACCTTAACAATTGGTTCCAATATAATTGAATTTTGTATCAATTAATTAACTACTTATATTAATATCACTTTCGGTGAATTACCATAAATAAATCGCTAATGGCTTTCACGTGCAATCGATTTTATGCACTGGAATTTGTAATATTATATAAAGCTATTATTTTGCATTAGAACTGCATCTATCATACAATAACTGCAGCCAAATTATAGCACATATTATTGATTACATTCGTAAGTCCCTAAATATAATATAATTTGTGCCATCAGTGTCCGATTTAGGTTCGATGGCTTATGGAAAGTTAATTTGATACCCTTATATAGAATAATAATATTAGCACGAATACTAATAATGGCTTCAAATTATATTTAGATATTGAATTAAATGTAATGTAATGAAAATTAATTGTATATTCTGCTATAACAATAAAACATAAAATTACATATACAAACACATAAACAAGAAATAAATCATAACTATCGAATTATATATAATATATTTATGTCTTGCTTTGATTCATGTCAAAGTATTAATAGTATCCTCATACTTAACTTCTTGAATTAATTGTGCTTCAATGCTTAAAAATGACAATGCATTAAGCCTACCTTGCCTCATAACTGAACGTTAATTATCTTTTACTCTTTTCATGGGGGGAAACGATCTTTCTCCAGTATTAAAAATCAAAATAGATTTCAATTTCTTTACCTCTCCAAAATTTTGCGACCCACAAAAATTTGCCGCCTTTAGACCCAGGTGTCGCGGGTCTAAACCTAAATTCATCTCTGTACAACAAGTTTTTATTCAAAATTTGTAATACACAATCAGTTTACCAATATATATATAAATACCTATAGTAATTTCACGCAAAACTTATATTTTCAATTTGTAGTCATAATTTTGTCATATAACATAACATGCCACAAAGTCATTACATTTTTATACGTCCACATTTTACAAGCATAAAATCCACCTAAGTCTTTTATCTGCAAGTTCATGTTAAAGTGCATTTAAACGTAACAGTCCCCGGTTTCTACCTCACGTTGGTTAATAAATACCTTCAAGTTATCTTCACTCAATGGCCATTCGTTCGAGCGAGTCTAAAAGCATATTATATTCCTCTGTTAAATGCATCTCTTATTATACAAAGTTGAAGGTTACACACCGCGATATAAAAATAATAAAATAAAAATTATATTAGAGAAGTTTATTGACGTATATTTTCGTTTGTTTTTTTGATAATGGATTCAGGTAGCTTTCATTTTAAGTTTATTATAAGAAGCAATGAAAATTAATGATTCTAATTATATGTCAAAATATTATAAATTTTGTTTGTTTTATCAAAAATATTAACGAGCATTTTTCTTACTCGTTTGCTTTTACAAGGCGCTTATAATCTGTATCGAGGTTCAAATAAAGAGCGTTTGTTCATTTAAATTATTTTACACATAAACAAATTTTATAGGATAATTTATAAATTGAAATAAAATGCTGATGATTGAAGATTTAAATAGGAATGTGACTATTTATAGAAAGATATTATATTCAATAGCAAATTCCATGAAATGCACAATTGTTAAAGTGATGTCATTCAATTAAAGTTAAAATCAAAAATAATGATTTTGTTTGTTGCTTCGTTATTGTTTTATCAATATGAGAGATGTCACGTATGGGTGTAATAATGCAGCAAATTTAGAGCCTGGAATATATACTATAGTAGCATTTTCCATGGAAAAAATATAAATAAATATTTTATTTTATTTTGATATTCAATTAAAATACTTACGAGACACAGCCTCAAAATTAATCATGGTGTATTAAGCGGTCAACGAATTATCAAAGGAAGAAATAGAAACGATTTACAAGGTTAAAAAATTACTTTTATAATTATATTATTACGAATTTTTAAATTTCATCTCAGTATAATAAATAATATTTGCATTACTTTTAATATCAATTCAGTGAGATACAATTAGAGGTAGTGTTACTGCTATGCAAGCCTTTCCCAATACTTATTTCAATCTACCTGCAGTAATTCTGAAGCATTATATTTTTAGTACAATATATAAACCTATTTTATTGAATTTAGTGTACGTGTTTTCACCTAATCTAATATTATTGCACCATGTAAAGTCAATTGCACTATGACAAAAATGCTATAGCGGTGTTTCATTACCTTCGGTGTACGGTAATCTAACAACCTTAGCTCCTGACAATACGCCAACACCTTCTACACATGATCGTCTATTGGAAATTACGTCTTTAATAAATGCCCTCCTAGTCCCAGCTAAATCAGTCCCCGTTATCGATCTTGTTAGTTTCCTTAATGCTGGTAATTTAAGAGCTTCTTCGTAAGTCGGAGGTTCATCAGTCGGAGTAGTTTGAGCTCGACCGCCAAACGGATCTCTCGAACAAGTTGGCGATAATTCTCGAGGAAAGTATAACATTGTTTCCCTATTTCGACTCACTTGTGGTTCTGGAATCGGCTGATAACTCGAAGAATTAGACGTTCTGAATTCTTCTAATATTTGCCTTGCGCTACGAGCTGTTGTCAAAACTCCAGCCCATGATCGTCTATTCTGCTGTTTTATTTCTTTATTGCGATCATTGTTTGAAATACTGTAGCTTGAATGCGTACTAGTTATATTTACTTTCGGCCTTCTTACAGGCTCATCAAAGGACGCTGCTTTTACTGCTTGTCTGCTAGATCTAGTTTCAGGTTCAATAGCAATTCTAACTTCGTCAGTACCGGGGTTCTCAGTAGGTTCTTCGCGAAGCGCAGCGTCAATGCGCATTGCTTCAGAATAAGACGGTACTAAGGCACAATTACCTCGAATTGCTGCAAAAAGTTCGAGACTGTCAACAGTAGAAGCATGAGAGAGGGGAAGGGTTCGCAATGGACGGGGTGCTGAAGAAAGGACAGCGCTTTGTTCATCTGCGACTGCCCAAGCATAATTTGTTGCAGTAACTGGAGGCAGAGTATCGGACAGATGAGTGTCCAGATCCAACTGTCTACTTGGATCCAACTCGTAGTTTGTACCAAATATTTTAGTAATCTGCAAAGTAAATTACCATTAGTCCTTCTAGATAATGTTGCTGGATCGATTTTATAAGTTAAATTATGAGAAAACCTACCGTATAATGTACATAAGCAGTATTACATTCTATAAGAATACGTAGAGGCCAAGAAAGAAGAAAACATGACATTGCCCAAAAGAGAATCTGAGAAGAATACCATGGACAACGATCAATATCCCTGAGAACAAAAAATTTTTTATAAAATATCATTAAAAAAATCAAACACACAGTCTTTATATAATCGTATCATACCTGTATGCCACCATGTATTCTTTGAAAGAAGTGACTCCTATGAGATCCAACCCTTCGCGCATTTCCATGAAATCATCAAATCTTTCATGCTCCGCAAAAAATCTTGAACGTTGGTCTTCGAATTCTTAATATCAAATAAAAATATTCTTTAATTATTCAAATATATTTCGTTTGTTTAAGCAATTATTTTTATTTTTATATTTATGGTTTTTATAGTTATAATCTCACCTGAACCTAAATGGCGATACGGCTCAACTTAGTAGACACGCTAAACCTGTGGAGCAACTGGCTCTCAAGTGTAACTGCCGGAACACACTTATTGGTATTTCACGGCAGATTTTCAACTTGAGGGTGGTTGCTAGCCAGGCGGACACACAAAAAGCCCTACCACCATGCTATGGTTTCCTCACTATGTTTTCCTTCACCGAAAGTTCAATCATGTATTTCAACATTTATTTAAATTATGAAGGTGTCAATGTTTTTTTAATAACTTCAAGAAATAATATCCACGATAAATGTCTATAAAATAAAACATCTAATAAAATCAATACTCACCACTGGCCGCTTCGATATTAGCAAACGCGAAACCTTTACTGAAGCGGACCTTGGTTATTGGTGTCTTTGTGTCTAAAACTAGATTCCTGGAGGCATCACGTTGTCCACAACAGGCATGAGCAAATGATGTACTGGCACTATGCGTATTTACTCTTTCATAATATACCTATATTTACAAAGAAAAAGTATTAGTTCTATCTTTATAAACTGTAATATATAGAATAATTTTATTATAATTTTATATCTTAAGCCTCTATTTTTATACCTGTTATTATTACAATGCTGAATAACATTTAATATGTTTACTTTTAAAATATGTACAATATTAAATAACGTGCAACGTAAATATAAAAGGTCACATCTGATATGAAAAGCAATAGCTCAAAGGTTACATCTTCAATGCATGTTTAACTTCACTGAACTTTTACGCCCACGAGCAGGTATATTAGATTATATAAGTTACACTAAGATACTAAATGGATTCTATAGAATTACTTTAGTTTATTTTATAAATACATAAAGGAATAAAAGGTGCATCATATTCAAACGTTATTGAAAGTTAATTGAAAATTGAGAAACCTCGGTACTTATATTTTAAATTTAGCTTTCATTTTTATTCATATAACAGGTAGCCGTATATCAAATTACCTGTGTAGTTGTGTAGGCGTCTCCATTTCGATATCGCGTGACTTGCCGCTTCCGACGCACGTAGTGGTAGCATATTGCCTTCCACCTAAATTAATTGAAAAATTAATGTACATGTAATAATAGAAACTTTATGTTATATTCTTGATGACGTAGAAGTTCTTGTACATTAAATATATGCTTAATCTATTTTCGTCATAATCGTAATTAGAAGGAAGGCGAAGAACTCTGAGTATTGTTTAGTACTTACTTCATTAGATTTCTTTAATAGTATTCTTTTATTAGTTTATGTAACTATATAATGTAATTCATTTGCATAAATCTGAGAGAGTATTTGTAAAGGTTTAGCGTTATGGCTACAATCTCACCTGATGTTATGTAACGTTGTGGCCTAAAATAGTGGACACCCTAAACCTAGTAGTCTCAAGAGCAATTGCCGGAACACACCTATAGATTTGGCGGCGGATTTACTACTTGAGGGTAGTGGCTAGCCAGTTGGGCATTAAAACGAAACCCTACCACCATGGCATTGTTTACTCACGATGTTTCCGTCAGCAATAGCTCAAGACTCATTGCTGATACATTCGAACTAACGTCCATTGACGCGGTGTCCGTACAAACTACCAACTGAGCTATCATTGCTTCAAATTGTATTTTCATGTGACATATGGTCAGAGTTATTATTAAAAAATTAAGTGATAAAGTATATAATCCATAGTTTTGCTTCATCTGGAAGCCTTTATATTAGGGTATACTCATGTTGACTCCGTCGATAATACAGCTTAGAATTTCATGAACCAGCCAGTTCGAAATATGACAAAAATAAATCCACTGTTCATATCAATGTAGAAGAAAAGTATATTAGATAAGGTTTTACTATAGAATGATACTCGCTTATCGCTTCAACTTCTCGGGCTTCCGTTTTACGCAGAAAATTTTGCATTTGTGTTAGACACCACTTTTATTACGAGTTCTTATATCAAGAGATATTAAAGTAAAATATTTCATTCTTAATTGGATCGTTAAGGGAAGGATGATCTCTGCACCTTCCCTATAATATAAAATAATTATGAACCTTACACATAAATGACACAGTAAAATAAGACAATTCATAGTGAGTTTCTTGCCGACTCCTCTTGATAACTGTAATTTATTCCGAACTAACAGTAGTGTTTTAACTTTTTTATTATTAAGTGGTGTTTAAGATACTATTCTTTTACGAACTTTCTCATCCCAACGCGTAAACACATTATCCGGGCTAAGGCCAAGGCAAGAGGGGCATGTGGTAAATCATTTGGTGCTAATCACCCAAAACTATCCACTGAAACACATTACGACGACACTTCACACTTCCGTGTTGCCAGAAACCGGGACAGCTTTCCTGTAATCTCTGGCGGAAAGTGTTATTAACCTGAATAAGTTTCTCTTAAAGGCGTAAATTAAATTATTGCATAAATAACTATATATGTTTTTATTTATTACAAATATATTTTTATTTATTTTGTCTAATGGTTAACGTTACCAATTAATCAGACCGGTTATGGGTAATCAATATACTGACCTTATATGGGTATACACTACTGATTTATCATTTTTTACGTTTTTCCATTGTACAACCAATAATATGTTTACTTAAAAGTAAAAATACCAACATAACATTCATTATAAAGCTTTCTTATATTCAAGAATTTAAATGATAATGAAGTAGAATTTTAACCCTTTTTGACTTAGGTTTACTAAAACTCCAACATCATTATAATACAATGAATTTTAAAATATTTGAAAAGTTAATTTAACTTCTATACACCGAATTTTTATAGACAAATTAAATTGAACGGCAAAGGTATATATACCTAAATGAAAAGAAATCTAACAATTCCCTAGATATTGTCTAAAATTAGTAAAGGTTTAAATTAATTTAATTTATGTAATCGCGGGAAAACGAGCAAGCGTGTCACTTGATGGTAAGTGATCACTGCCGCATATAGACACCCATAACACCGGGAGAATCGCAGGTGCGTTGTCGGCCTTTATTTTAGGGGGGACTGGCTTTCAAGTGCAACTGCCGCAACACAGCTATTGGTATTTGGCGGCAGATTTTCAACTTAAATGTGGTAGGTTGCCAGGCTGGTGTCAGAAAAAGCCCTACCACCATACTATGGTTTCCTCACGATATTTTCCTTCACCGAATGCTCAAGCTCATTGTTAGTGGTTGAATTCGAACTCACGTCCCATGACGCGGCGTTCCTATACACTACCACTGAGCTATCATGGCTTTTTGTGAAATACTCCAAAGCTCTCAATGTATCGTGGACATATACAACGTGCAGGTAAAACTATTAACATAACAGTATTTATTATTCAGAGAGAAGCTGAAAATTAACCCGAAACTAATTAATATCAGCAATTTATACATGCAGCGTGGTTCGAATTTAACAGATGTGACGCAACGTGGAAGAATTTAATTAATTACTCATTTTTTGTAGTATTATAAATTATATAAAATTTTATCGGTTGACTGGTAGTCCATCGATGCGAACTTCGACCGTACTATCAAGTCTATCAGCATTAAAAACAATAAACTGATAAAAACTTGTGCAAATGAGCATTTTAAGTACAAAAATCAATTCACATTAATATCTTTATGTTATTACTAGGTTTTACCTGCACCTGCGGCTTCGCTCGTGATAATTTTGATTTTGTCAAACAAATCGGATGACGTAATAAAAAGTTTCATAAAAAGTTTATGCCTCTCTTTATCCTACTTCCAATAAGGTTTCTGGAAGAATAAGTAGCTTATCACCGTCTCCAGGTTCACATCTATCTCTATACCAAAATTCATCATAATCCGTGCAGCGGTTTAGCTGTGAAAGCGTAACACAAACAAATTCACTTTCACATTTATAATACTAGTATGGATAATTGATATAATAAGATATGATGCGATGCGATATGATATAATATGAGTACTCATACTACTTTCATGGAAATAATACATTGAAATTCTTCGAAGCATCTGTGCCACTATATATTTTGTATTTACACTACAACTTATATTGGGAAAACGAAAATTATTTAAAAATATAAGACGCGATCGAATGTCTACGTAATCCTAGTATCAATTTTTTATAATTAATTATGAAAAGCAAATCGTGATAAATTAAGAATATTTAAGGCGGTAAGAGAAAATTAAAAATAAAATACAGCGTTGGTTTTTGCTAATTTTACAAAACAGAACACATGATATTTAGACTCATTTTATTAAGGGCCCTTTTAAAGCATAGTATCGAAATATAAAATTATGCTTTTTTTTTATTTGGTAATTTGTGAAGGAAGTTTTAAGGTTAAAAAGGTTTTAAGAATATGCCTTAGTAAATAATTGTACAACATTATATACATATTTTAGTTTTATTAGTAGATATTATATTAAATGTCATTAAGTATTTAGTTATTAATATTTTTTGTGGGTGTCTTAAGTTTTCTAAAGTTCACTTAAAATTTAAAAAGCTTTCAACGAATTAGTGTTATCTGTCAAATCGTATTGAAAGTTTTAGCTTTCAAATTATTGAAATTTGCCTTCTAACTACAAAATCGAATTATTAAGGAACATATTATGTACAAGAAAAATAGTATATGTATTTATAAATCTTATCGATTATTCAAAAAATAAAAATTACTTACATTTATTTATTACTTCCTTTTTTAGAACTATTATGGCACACATTTTTTAAGACCTTTTACGGTATAAAACCTACGGTTTCCTGTATTTGGTCTGTTGGTATACTTCCAATAGAATTTATTTACTGTTAAAACTTTTTACAGGAAACGACCGTTAGCACTGAACCTAACAGAAATTACAATACAATCAAAAAATCCAACCATTAATGGATATATACCATCTGTTCTTGAAACAAGACACGTGGAAGTGCATCAGTGTGGTGAGATAGAAACTTGAGATATAGTTATTGGAATCAAGCCGAGCACAGTTGTTATGACTTTTCACCTAGCAAAACTACTGTAATGATATTCAAATTTAACACACTTTATTCCAAATTATATTGAAGCTGTCTGTATCCGAGCAAAACAATATCTCAACTTAAGAGTAAACAAAACCAACCCACAATATACAACGTGGCGTCTAATGTTCCGTGACTTACCAGACCCTCGGTGTCGCTGTTCTCATAGAGTGGACTCTGGCACTGACGGCGGCGACATCTACTTTCCTCGCCAACTGGATCCTGGCCGTGCTGTGATAGCATTCCACCAGATACACCAAATATAGAAGTAGCACAAAAGCGATAGGAATGTATGCGTAACCGACGTCACACGGCGATTCACGTACTGTTCTTTTTATGGGATGCCTGTAAAGAAATATATTTATTTATATTCTATTGCACATATTGTGAGTTTCATTTGCGACTAAACTGCGAAAGGTAATCTGCCTGCTAAGCATAGTGACTATAGTAACCGTGTAAACGTATGTATATACAATCTATCTATCTAAATATTAATATCTAAGATTAAACGTATAGACGGATTGGGTGTCGTAATTATATACTGTTATATAAAAATCATTTCTCTGCATCTATCTTAAACCAATTATACTAGAGTGAGCACTCTGTAATTAAATTAGCGCATTATCATAAATATAACCATAAGATGTAACAGGTACATATATGTGGAGAGAACAAATTTGTTTATTAATATAAATATATGAAGTTACTAGATCTATTCATTTGTCATATTATAGTAACAGCTTAAGGCCTTTTTATAAATAGATTATTATGTTTATCATACGCAGAGGAGACTGATTTTAAACAACAAAAGGTACCATAACAGCTATAACCTAGAACCTTTGAAAGAAAGAAAGAATACTACTTTTGATCACAGAGATTTTATATTGTGTTTAAAGACGGTAATACACTTCTTCCATAAATTAAGTTGCTCGTGTACACAGACTGATCGTTCCAGATATATTTTCAGCTTAAAATTGCAGTTAATCAATAATGGAATATAATCAATGCATGAATAAATCAAACAAATGAATCATAATGAATAACGGGATAGCATGGAATAGTATTATAATAATATGCCTCGTAAATACGTCAAACCATTGAGAAATTTTATAATTATTCTAAATGTATACTTAATTATACAAAAAGTCGTTAATTAGCCCATTTTTTTCGAGCAGAACAAAACTTGCATATATTATTTTCGCACCTGGCTGGTTATATTTTTTGTAATGCCAACTTAAAATTGAAAATCTGTTCCCAAGCACTCATAGCGATGTTGCAGTAACATAAACCAGTCTCTAGGCTTAACATGTTGACAGTTTCTGTCATAAAGTCACCAAATTTTAAGCGAGTTGAAAAGCGAACACCTATTTACTTTTGCCTATTTTAACTTAATGCATATTTATTTACTCGTACGTAATTAGCAAAGCTGAATTTAACATCCTCATTATTATTATAACATTGATTGTGATAATTTAGGTACTGAAAGAAATTGCGAATATTAAAAAAGTACAAAAGATTTATATCGAAATCCTCTAACAAAGATTTAAGTATTTTTGTAATCTTTTTGATTTCTTTTTGATACAATTTCTGACATTACTGATATAATAAACAAAGAAGATTTGCAAAAATCACTTGTATTCGAATGTTACTAACTATGAAATTAATGAACATAGTCACGGAGTTAATTAAGTAATTTTATTAAAAACTAAATAATATAAATAATGTTTTTACGTTTCATAATCAGAGAGAGTATAATAGCTTTTAGAACAACAGATTGCGAACCAATTAAAATTAATTAAATCTCACATCACCGGGGAATAATAAGTTCTGTGCGTGAATGCTAATTCAGATATTCAAATTTATAGCCATATTTAGAATAGTCGTGGCTATTGCATGTAAATTGGGTAGGTACATAAATGGTACTAATATTATAAATGCGAAAGTGAGCTTGTTACGCTTTTACGCTCAAAGCGCTGAATTCATTACGATGAATTTTGGTGTAGAGATAGATGGGGACCTGGAGACGGCGATAGGCTACTTTTTATCGCGTAAAACTTATTGGAAGTAGGGTAAAAAGAGGGATAAAACTTTATATTGCGTCATGCGATTTGTTTGACAAAATCAGTATAAAAGCGAGCGAAGCCGCTAGTAAAAGCTAGTAAAACATAAATACGAAACTTGTTTTAACTATCATTAATAATATTCTATTCCGAATATAGTTTTATTTTCTTTTAGGTTGGTAATTTTTTTGGAAAAACGTTATTATATTTGGTGAACATAATATAATCTGTTAATATATTATAGAAGCGAATAGTACATATCTTGTCTATACTGCGAAATACTGACAGTATCCTTGGATATTGCGCCAATCAATATTTAAGCCCTTGCTTTTTGTAAAAGAAAACCACGTGATAAAATTATAGCACAGTAAAATAACTTTAACAACCACACTCGAAGTACAAAGTATACCTTAAGTACTTATACAGAGTGAGCCTCCATCCAGGTTTATTGAGTTACTACTTTGATAATTTTTCATTTAGTGTGTAAGATAACGACTTAACGTAAACATTAACAGCAAACTACAACAACACAAAAAAAATAAAACCACCAATGTTGTCCAAACATTAAATTAAATTACGTGATATCTTGTAAATATTGGTATATATAATAATAACTAGAAGTAGATTGACATAGATGAACATATAATGACTAGAAGTAGATTGACTTACATGACTCTTATTAATGCTAACAACTTACTTGCTAAAGTCTATGAGATCTCTGTCGATTTCAGCTGTACTACACCAAGTGACGGACGCAAGGCATCCGGCAATCATGAGAGTCAACATAAAACACTTCCAGTTGCCTTCACGCCTTAGCACCCCGCCAAGACTCTGCTGCCGTGGTCGCTATGAACAAAACATTCTCTATATAGATATATTATTTAACAATATTTTGGTATATGTTAGAATTTTAGTCATGTAATACGAAGCGTAAATCAGTTCTTACTGCACGAATGCGTTACACCTTCGGCCCCGTCTTCACTTTTCATCAGGTGTGACATAGGCTAAGCGTCGTATAGCCAATTCAAAAAACAGATTTTCCTTATTAGATTCATTTATTTAGACAGAAATTAAAACAAATGAAAAATAACTGAAAATTTACTAATTTATATCTTTTTTTGAAATGTAATCTTTTTAGTGTCATTAAAATCAGCCAGATACAAATACTACAGGCAAAGGGATTTTATTACATTGTACATACTATATGCGATATGACTATCTCAGGGACCTAAAATTTAACTAGCTGCGCCCAGCGGTGTTAGCCGCGGTTTCATCAAAATCAATCAAGTCGTTTGAGTTTAAAAGAGTTTTGGGATAAAAAATAGCCTGTGTTAATTCAGGGTGTCTGCTACGTCTATACCGACTTTCATCAAAATTGGTCACAAACACACTTACAAATTTTTGCTTTTATAATATTAGTAGATGATAGGATAGAACACAAATTAATCACTTCTATCACGCACATGTAAATCATACCTAATAACAAAATATATTTGCTAGACACAAACATAGAACCAATTATGGAAACTCGCTTCTCTCTATTTAGATTGGCCCTATAATTTGGGTCCGTATGTCTCCGTGGACCGTGTTCAAATATTTATCTTGAATAAATGAAAGATAAACCCTCTATGCAATATATCCTTGGTTTTGTAGTGACGATGTTTTCTGTATCTGATATATTTTTGTAGTAGGGAGATAAAATTATGGCACTGAACGATTTTATCAAACAACAATAAAAAATCCAAGTAAAAACTACCAGCTAGTGTTAGTATAAAAATTGCAAAGAAATATACGTAATTTTGGCTAATAACTATAGAAAACGCATACCTACAATAAATCATATAAAAATGTATCTAAAAAGATATGTACAGATCGGGTTTCATGCTGGTTCTTCTTAATGACTGCGTTATTTTCCGAACCGGTGGTAGTTTTGACGTTCATAAGCGCCTTCTCAGGGCCTAAATGAATAAAGTTTTTTGATTTGATTTGATAGTTTCTTAATATCGACGTAGTTGTTATTCATCTATCCTCATATTATAAAGAGGAAGAGTTTTGTATTTTTGTTTGTAACGAATAAACTCAATAACTACTGGACCGATTTCCAAAAAATTTCACCATTAGAATGCTACATTAGCTCTGAGTAACATACGCTGTATACAATATTTTTTTATGAAAATGATTAAATAAAATTTAAGTTCCACGCGAACGGAGTCGCGGACACAGCTAGTACACGTACATGTTAGGATGTGTTATGATTTCTGTTATACTCGTATAATAAACAACTAGCTGCTGCACCCGAGATCGTTTGCGTTATTACTCGTAAATCACAATATTGCGATCATCGTAATATTCCTTCTTAGTTAGCGAGTCTCTACGCCGTGAAAGAAATATCTAAAACGAATTTCAAATCTATAGGGCTTGTTATTTGGATATATCGTGATTAATGAGTGAGTGATAAATCTATGTAGATTGACATTATGAACTGAAAAAGTTTGTTTGTATGTTTGATCGCGCTAATCTCTTAAACTATCCAATGGATTTAATTTTTTTTTTTTGATGCAGCAATCATTGGGGAAGTCTTTAGGCTATTTAGATTACACTACCACCAATAGGGACAAAGTTTTAGTGAAAAAAGTTACAAAAACGGGGAAAAAATATGATTATTAATAATACTTAGTTACACGCGAACCGCGGGCACAATATACATATACATAAAGACATTGACTAACTCATCAATGCACAGTCGAAACTATGGAAGCTAGATACGTGAAATTTGGACAGTAGTTCCCTTTTGTAAAGGCTCACTAAGAAGCGATTATTTGAAATATAGCTCCTAACAAACGGACAGGACAAAGTTTGTGTGCGAAAGAGAAAAACCTTCACCTGTTGACTTGAAATTTAGAATAAAGATTTTTTATTTAAAATTATAAAATAAACAAGCGTTTTAAAATTTTATCTCTTAGGTATATAGAATAGGGAATGAAGTTTTTCATTTATACCTTTACTGAGATAGCTCCAAAACTACCATGCCGTGGATACCCGCTGTGGAAGATTGAAGGGAACAACGCAAACGAAGTTGCGGCGCACCGGCTAGTTGCTTATATATGTATATAAGTATATAGAATAGAATAAAAGGTTAATAAAATTTTATAAAAACAAGTTGTTATTCCATTAGCGTGTTACCTTTCGGGAAAACAAATTTTAGCAGGCTTGTTAAAAATTGTTAGGTACAGTTTTTTCCCGTTCCAAGCGGTCGCTATCGTTCGTTATATTTTTTTCGCAGAAGTCGTACTTTAAATTGGATTGGAAATGTTTTTTACATTTCTTGTTCACACTTCAAATATCAATTTATTTTTGTTTAATAGTGCTGTCTCTTATATGTTTTTTACTAGCTGTGTCAGCGTTCGCGTGGAACTAAAAATGAATTAATCATGTTTGTCCGTTTTTGAAACTTTTTTCAATACAGTTTTGTTCCTATTTGTGGTATTAAATAGCCTAAAGCCTCCCATTGCTCTATTAGATACAAATTTATTTTTTGGAATCAGACTAAAAGTTCCTAGGATTAGCGCGTTCATACAAACAAATTTTTCCGCTTTATAATATTAATATATGTATTAGATAATAAATGTGTCCACGAGGTCGTTTCTGTGAACAGCTGCAACTTTGTTAATTAAATACCTTTATTTGAATAACCAAACGAGCTGTGATGGGCCCCTCAAACAAAGAATTGCTCGCGGATCGCTGGCAACCCGATATAGGACATGCGATACACAACAATATAATTCTTGAAATAAAACTAATTTAAACGGATTATATCGGGGTTATTTATAAATTTTGATCCCGACGTTTCGAAAGCTTTTCAGCCTTGTGGTCACGGGGCGGACTGAGGTGTAGGTAGGTTGTCTAAAAAAGTTCATGTTACCAAAAAGCTTTCGAAACGTCGGGATAAAAATTAATAAATAACCGCGATAAAATCCGTTTAAATTAGTTTTATTTCCATGAATAATATTCGCGTAAACATAAGAAATCATTATAATATAATTCTTTTTCTCAAACATGCATGGAAATAATGTCACTATTTTCGAAAAAAGAACACGTCAAGTATTGAATTTCTAGACGAAGAAAATCAAATCCAATGCAGGATCGTTTTTTGAATTCGGCACCGATAATAAATAGAAAATTGGCGGCAAAGCTGAAAATTCGTCTTGATATGTGATTTACATACTTAATAAATATAAATTTAATAATTAAAATGAGTTCCAATGATTCAGAGAATGAAATGGAGATTGATTGTATTCCACCAAATTCAAGACCAGAAACCAAATTGGTAATGGAAAACCTGCTTCCAGCAAGGTCAACAGAAAAATATTTTAGCTTTTTAATATATATTATAGCTATCATCGCTTCAAAACATTTTCTCTGAAACAGTACTTTTGAGGTATTTTAATGAGATTGCTAAAACTAAAAAGCCATCTACATTATGGACAATTTATTCCATGTTGAAATATACAGTTCATGTTAAAAACGGCATGAACTTGAGAAATATGGGAATATAACTACTTTTTTAAACGACAATCGACAGGATTCAAATGCGAAAAAAAAATTTTTTTTTTTCTGGCGAAAACATAAATTTTCCTGTTTTATTTCCCTGTATTCTTTTGAGAAAAGCACTATATATGCCTCGGCGGAAATGGCAATTGCCTGTCTCGTATTAGTAAAGTCCTCGACTACGGCTCGTCCTTCAAAATCATACTCGATCTGCAATTGCCTATTTCACGGCCTTTACAATAATGTACTATTACCTTCACCCTCGGCACTCCGAGTACCGTAATAGCAAACCGTAATTGCGTTGCAGAATGGGGTATCTACTGTGGACTCAGAGTACGGTTTAACCTGGAGGTTTGACCGGACGTCACCAATTTACACACGAATATCTGCTATCCTACTTTCTTGGGCCATTCCACAATTAAATCCAGCCACGATTATAATCTTAACACCGTACACATGCCTACAAGCCCCTATTTTTGCTTTCTCAAGTCCAAGGTTCAAATAAAACCCAATATTACAATAAACTGCGCGCCACGTTAACAATCCAAAAGCGTACTGCATCAATCCGTGTTAGATGACGAACACGCGGCACTTACTTTTATTGAAGTGAAACTTCTTTAGAATCGTTGTGATTTCATACTCTAAGAAACGAAAAAGCGAGTCCATAGAGACACAAACACGTAAATGTATAGGATTCAGTCGGCGAGAGAATGAGATAGAACATATTACCCTTCTTCGTCTCCTCTTTCTGCGATGCTACGTAGCGTCCCCACTATCGTCTACTAAGCATTGTCCATATGTATTTCTAATACTTTTCAATAAGTATTTTTAATCAGGGACTTTTCAGAAGTTTCATTTCTACCGTGTGTGACTTGTAAACACACACATTTTTTATAAGTACTCACCCAATCGGCCTTAGGAAATATATCTGCCCGAAAATAACATAAACATGTGGTTCCGCCCGTTTCAATAATGTTATTTATTTTCAACAGACTTATTTTTATTTTATTAATATTAAGAAAGAATTACATAATTCCGTATTGTGTTAAGGTTAATGTAATAAGTCTAACTTGTAAGACCTCGAATATAGGTCGGCCATCAAAATGTTGTTTTTGTTTAATTGTCCAAATTATAGATTATGTATTTAAATAATTTATTTATTTCATTAGGCCTATGACAGGTCTTCACTAATATAATAAAAAAATAAATTACTAGTAGAAAACTCCGTCCAAACTACTATGGTAATAAGCTATATTATATGGTTTTTACTTGTAGGGGATTATAAGATTATGATATACCTGGTGTATGATGAGGTATTCCAAATACAATTTTGAGCACAGTGTTCTGAAGGCTTATGACTAATGTTTTTCCTATAAAATAATAATAACAAACATTAAACTTCAAATCAAGTAAATCTTATAATATGATAAATAAACAGCTCGTATATTAAATATATAATAAATATATTGAACATCCAAACACTAACACAAATGTTCAGCACACATGCCAGTCGAGTTTCGAGATAGAACCTATATCTTCTTACCACTGGGCCATTATACTTGCATATTACTCGTAATTTGTTAACTATATGCCATGATATAAATAAATTCACGTTGTCATATTTAGTACTTTACATATTAACCCAATTTTTTTGTACCAATATTCTATTGTATTAAAAGATGAACGGTTAATAATTAAAAAGAACATCATTCTAGTTTCTGATATTACATGTAAAGCTCAAGTAAGTTGAATTAAGAAACTGATCTTGTATGATGGTTTTTATATAGGTTTACCAGTTCACAACAAATTCTCCTCGTCCAAAATTATAGACCCGCCAAGCTTACTAAAGAGACTGGCTCTCAATTGCAATAGCCATAGCACGCTTATAAATTTACAAGTTGATGGTGGTAGTTAGCCAGGCGAGCATAAACCTATGGCCTACCACCAGTCTAGATTTTCCTACACGGAGAGTTTACGCAGGTTCACTTACGGGTTTCGAAATCACGTCCGTTAAGGTGGTATTTGTATACGATACTACTGAGCGAACATTGATTAAAAATTATTATTGTTATAAAAAGACATTCCCGTCACAAAGGGATAAGAAAAAGAAAAGCCGTTGAGATTGAATAAATGTAATGCTTCCTTTCCGTTAGTATTTTCTTTATACCAAATTAAACGTAATAGATATGGCTTGCGGTAATAGGACTTCGTCTGAAAAAATTGATTACTAATTCCGGTAGAATAAACTCGTTTTTCATTTTATCATTTCATATTCAGCTCGGTGATAAGCTCAAATACTAAGAACTTTAAAACTTCATGACAATTTTGTTGAAACTTTCAAATTGTTAATAATTGAAACAAGTTTCAAATAATCCGGTCAAATGTCGCGATACCATTTTAACGTAGGTTACATTGAAGTTAATATACACACTTTTAGTTTACCTTAATTTTTTTTTTTGTTACATTATAGATTTACCGTTATTGTCACAATCTCAACTGATGTTATGTGACGATGTGGCCGAAGGCCGAAGGCCGTACACGCTAAATCTAGTGTAGGGACTGGCTCTCAAGTGCAATTGCCGCAACACACTTATAGGTATTTGACAGCAAATTTTCTACTTGAGAGATATAGCTACTCAAGCGGGTATTTAATAAAAACCTTACCACCGTGGTATGGTTTCATCACGATATTTTCCTCCACCGAAAGCACAGGCTTGCAGGAATTCGACTCACGGCTATTGACGCGGCGTACGTACACTACCAATTATATTATATATTATAACATTAATTGTGCCAAAGAGTTACACTTGCGTTTAACGTTAATAATTTTAAGTTACTGTTGGAAGCCGTAAAACACTTCGACGTAAAATATATTTTTAATTATATGACAAGTTATTATTTGTTTCGTGCTGAGTTTTGATACTTACCGAGTATACGTTTTCTGTACAGTTAATAATTCAAAATCATCATCAAATAAAGAATCACTTCTATAGATACAGATCATGAGTACCGTCATTTTAAATGATCGTCTAATGTTAAATATGCTTGTAGGAAAATGTATCCACCTTATTAAGTATACTCATCCTTCGCCATCAAACTAAACGATAACTGACACTATGATTCGTTTTAAAATACATGTTTCATAAAGCTTATAATTCATCACTTGTTTGTATAAATATAAATTAACAAAATACAATACAAAAATTGGCTTATTAATTACAATTCAATTTTAAGCCGAAATATTTGTTATGGCAAATTAACGTTTATAATACAAATACAACGTAATACTTCTGATAATTATAACCGAGATGCTGTAGCAAAATGTAGGCAAATAACTACACATTTACATCAAAGCCTTGTTTATAAAACTTATATTGATTTACGAGTGAGTTTATATATCTATTTACAACGAATTAATTACGATTGTTTATTAATGTAACTAATTAATTATGCCTGTTTTATTATTTTATGGGAATGACGTTAGAGCCACAATGTCATCTGATGCTAAGTGACGATGTGGCCTTAAATATCAACATGATAAATCTAATAGAAGGCCTTTTGTGTAAGTGGCGCCTCAGAAGTACACTTACAAGAACTCGGTGTATTCTTTTCAAGTCGGTAGCTAACCAGGTGGGCATTAGAAAAAGCCCTAGCACAGTATTATGTTTTCATCAAGACATTTTCTTTTATCGAAATTTCTGGCTCAACATTAAGATTCTAGTGAGCTCTCATTGTTTGAAAACATTTAAGTATTAGAGTATCTATTAAATTTCCGTATTGGTAGGCATGTTTTGATCCCGTTTCAAGATAGGCTCAGTTTAGATGTTTAGTTCAATCCTAAATTAACTTGAGCTATTGTCATAGGTTTCGTATTATACCCTTTTTTAAGAAAAATCTTATTTCTTAAAAGTTTAATTTCGTAAAAGTTCACTGAAGCCACTGATACTTTTTGTAATTGTTATTCTTAAGACATAAAGATAGTAACAATAGGTATTGTTAGTATATAACAAAGTAGGTATATTACGGAAACTAAAGGTCGTTGTTGTAATCCCTCGGGCGACAGTACATTTGTCACGGTCTGGTTAAGGCACTGAAGGTTTATTTCGTGGCTATATATATGAATAAAGCTAAACTTTTTGTGAAAAGTTTTTTTTCTATTTTAAAAGATGTACTTCGTAAGACATTTACTCGTTCGAAAGACATTCTAAAAGTGAAAATAAATTCTATGAAACTTAATTTAAAAATATTATTGTTTTGTTACAAAATTTGTAATAAAAACAATAACAATGGCGATATAACTTTATGCGTAGGACTTTAATATGAAACAAAAAAAAACTTTTATTATGGTTACTAAACAGATTATACTTTACATACATACCTGCAGCGATGATAGCTCAATGGTAGTGTGTATGGACACCACGTCAAGCAATGTGAGATCGAATCCATCAACAATGAGCTTGAGCTTTGGTGAAGGAAAACATCGTGAAGAAATCATAGCATAGTAAAAGGGCTGTTTCTAATGCCTGTCTGGCTAGTTACCTCAAGTTGAAATTCTGCCGCCAAATACCTATAGGTGTGCCCAGGCAGTTGCACTTGAGAGCCATTCCCTCAACTAGGCTTAGCGTGTACAACATCTTTGACTACATTGCAACTTAAGATCAGGTGAGAGCGTGGCTATTACGCTAAACCTATGAAGGATATGAAACACATAGATATAGGTAATTATTTGATAGATTTTAAATTGGTGTAAACATCTTCAAGACCATTTACGTAATATACATAAGTAAAAAATTAAAATTAATTAAAAGCGATTAAGCCTACCTTTTGAAGATAATACGCGTGATACGGGTATAATATAACCCTTTCGTCTATGTAACGTGACATTGTTGATCGCAGAAACCTAACTCATTAGCAAGATTTCATGCAATACCACGACCCTTCCCGTTCCGCGACCACAAAGGAGTTTCCGCCACATTATTCCTTAAGAATGATCTTCATAACTCCTTTAAATGTTACGCTATAAATAAAATATTCGCTTCTGTAAAATGTATATTTTGTTAAGTGTTTTCAAATTTAAATCGATTCCATTCGAATTATATTTCCAATACATATTTTCTTTTACAAATATATTATTGAACATTTTGAAAGAAGCATTATTTGTTTCTTCTTTTAAAATTAACAGTTCTATTGTTCGGATCAATAGTTTTTATATTAATGTAGACTAGGTTCCGTGATGCAGTGTTAGTATGGACTACTATTGAGCTGAATGTTCATGGTTTTTCGCTCATGATTGACCTTTATGTGATGGTCATCATTCTTAATTTTAGATATTAAATACCTATATATGTGTTGGTATTCAAATCAAAGGAAATGAAATGATAAATGATATGCCCGCTTAATGATAGTTTATATGAATAATTGATAATAAATGATAGACCGATTAGCGTAATGAAACAATCGCATCTGGATAGTGCTTAAAGTTCTTTACTTTATTTTGATAAAACATACATTGTTAATACTATTATAATGCGCTTATTACTACAAATAATTGTTATATGCAATTGTTGGCACCAAAATTTTACTTTTTAACTCCACGAATGGCCTTGCGGCTTAAGCATTCGCCTTTTTTTTTCTTTTTTTTATTCTTAAAGTTTTAGCGTTTTGGCCGTAATCTCACCTGATCTTAAGCGACGATATGACCCAAATTTGTAGACACGCTAAAACCTTTAGAGGAACTGGCTCTCAAGTGCAGCTGCCGGAACACACCTATTGGTATTTGGCGGCAGATTTACAACTTGAGGGTGCTAGCTACCCAGGCGGGCATTATAAAAAGTCCTACCACCATGCTATGGTTTCCTCACGATGTTTTCCTTCAACGAAAGCTCAAGCTCATTGTAGGTGCTTGGATTTGAACTCACGTCCCTTGATGCAAAGTCGTACACACTACTACTGAGCTATCATCGCTTCCGTCACGCTGACTGCCGTGGGTTCGAAACCTGCCCAGGGCAATTATTTGTATGATCCACAAATGATTGTTCTAAGTCTGGGAGTTACTTAGTGGCCGTTAATTGTATGATTGTGGGTCCCCCGTGACATAAATTACAGTGTACTGACTAGCACTAGCGGGCTTAGTACCTTCGTTAAAAAAATGGAAAAATAAATCTGACTGTTTTATACGATTCTACACATAAACTGTTTAGTAGACTTTAACGAAATTTTGGATAGAAATAGGTTGAACCTTGAAGAATGACATAGACTACCTATTAACATGAAATTCACAATTTAAAGGGTGAAATACGAGATAAAAGATTATATCGAGAAATACTTATCATTTCTCAAATTACAAATATGAAAATTCATATATAGCTTATGACAAGAGACTATATGCTGCATTTTTGAATATTTCCTCAAGGCAGTCTACAATAAGGGATGGTTGTCATTATTCAAATGCAGATCGTCGTGACAATAGTTAGAGTATATATAAATAATAAATAAAACATAGTAATCATATTAAAATAATTTGCAAGTTTTAATTAATACCATTTAAATAATATAATTTAATATATATTTGATAAATGAGGAAAATTAACTAACGTTTCAATCCAATCAAACGTAATCTTAAACTATCGGGAAATTTATAGAACAAAAGTAACAAATTACCATAATAATTCATGTTCAAAGTTAATGAATAGTAATAAGTTAGTCAATAGAAGTTTATCCATTACTAGGAGTGGATTTGAAGGTCTTTGTAGGAGTGTATCAAGGTAAATTTAATTCCTTTGAGGGATCAGAAACGTTTGAAGTTCCTAAGTATTTAATTACACTCAAAGCTGCTCTCATTCAGAGTGTTAAGCTATAAATAAACGCTAAAACTCTGTGCTTTCTTTCAAGTTTCGCTTTTAGACGACGTATTTGATTCTATTGATGATCAAGTTTTATTTCGACATTATTCGTTAATCGTTTTATTTACTCTTAAATAATTAAAGACGGTAAACTCACTTACTAACGCGTTTGAGTAAAATAGGTAAATAAAATCATGGGTTATGTTGATTCTAAGGTAAAGTTGATGATAAGGTTCTTTTCAGGCATATTATATATGCGTTAAAAAGGGCACTCATTTTAACTTTTTTTTTATATAGTTAAGGCTTAGTGTTATGGACATGATGTTACCCGATGTGTTAAGTGACGATGAGACCCATGATTGTGGACACGCTAAACCTGTGGAGGGACTGGGTCTCAAGTGCAGCTGCCTAAACACACCTATAGGTATTTGGCAACAGATTTTCAATTTGACGGTGGTAGCTAGCCGGGCGGGCATTAGAATGAGCCCTACGACCACGTTATAGTTTCATCACCATGTTTTCCTTCACCGAAAGCTCAAGCTCGTTCTAGGATTCGAAGTCACGTTTTTTCACGCGGTGTCCGTACACGCTACCACTGAGCTATCATCGCTTCAAAACTTCTAATCTAACGACTAACTTAACTCTCATGAAATAAAACAATAAAATAAAAGCAATTATGTATAATAATTATTATGACTAAATAAATATCCTAAAATAAATAGTAATTGTTTTTTATTTTTATGTTTTGTTTCATGAGACGTAGCACCGGTCAATCAACTCCAGGTCGAGGCGCAACGTAACTCCTTCATTAATTAAATATAGTACTTAAGTAGAAATTCAAATTATAAAATTATATTGTTCTCAGTTTGTACGCTACCCAACTCAACTACACAAACAAATCCAATTCCGTTTACTGCGTTACTAACGTTAAAATCGTAGAAACTTTTAAATAAACTAAAACAACGTTAAACATTTACGAAATGTACGTTGTTTATCAGTAATATGTTCGTAAGACATGTTTATAAAGCCTGTCACGTAATTCCATTACGTGCTTTCCTAAAACCGAGTCGCGTGTAAGCATTGAATTAAATGTTGGGCTCACTATTCGAAGTGTCTCTCCTTTAACCTTCTAGTTATAATCACATACAGAGAAATACATACATTTATTCATTAAGTTGTTGAAACTTAATAACAATTATACAAATTTTGAGAAATGATAAATTAGAAATAAAATCTCAAAATCATTTCATTGTTAAATTTAATTTGGTCAGTTGTGTCTACTTATTTAATAATATATAAAAATAGGTGTGTTTGTATACTGTCTATCTTATATACACATACTAGCTGACCTGGCAGACCTTGCTCTGGCTTTTCGAGTAATCAATCATATCGACTACAGCGTCATTTTTCGCGTTATGATCACTTATAGATATAAAAAATATCCTTTCTCTCAAGTTGGATCAAACTGCATACAGTGTGCAAAATCGGTTACGTTAGTTTAGGAATTGATCACGGACAAACAACGTGACACGAAGTTTTTATACATAAAGATGTATATGGAAACTACAGTTCCTTTGACGTTCAATGACTCTAAAACTGAAGTGATGATAGATGATATAGTGTAAGGACGCTCTTCAATGGACTTCAAATGCTGAACTTATCGCGATGAGACAATAACCATTGTGAGTGAGTAGTACGGCACTCAGCCCGAGGGAATGAGCACAAGGGAGCCATGAAGTGGCCGATCCTCGGCTTGGGCTGTTGCCGGAGGGTTGAAATTTTATTTCTATTTACTGTTGTTACCTACATCGAATGTAAAAAAAAAAAAATTTGCTGTTTTATTTAGAGTGCCTTAAAAGAAAAGACGCTTAGTATACCAGATGGGTGACAGCTGGTATACTATATACATATTCGATGTTAGTGGACGTTTACGATATGCATGGAACATACATGCCAAATTTCATGTTCTTTGCTTGCGTATTTTTGGATCTTGGATCGATCTGATTCATTTTCAAATTTCTAGCTAACTAGATGGTCTTAGAATATACTACATCATCACATTAAGGTTTCATCTACATATTTATCATCTCAAGCTCGTTTTAGAATTTAATCTATGTCAATCGACGAGGTATTTATCTGAAAATACAACAATTGAGCCATCATTGCGTTAAAAAATTGTAATTATAACAAATATTTCATGGAATAATTCAATTAACTTGTCATCCATTTTATTAAGCGATCCGTGCGTGCTTTATATTATGCACAAATTGCTGGCATCGCTGTTGTGATAGTTCACAAAAAGTAGATTTTATTATATCTATACTAATATTATAAAAAGGAAAGATTTGTATTTTTGTTTCTAACGAATAAACTCAATAATTACTGGATCGATTTAAAAAATTCTTTCGCCATCAGACTGCTACATTAGCCGAGAGTAACAGAGCTTATGTTTATATGAAAATGATTAAATACAATTTTAGTTCTACGCGAACGGAGTCGCGGTCACAGCTAGTAATTAATATTTACATGCCATTAATATACTTTTATTCGTATTATGTGATACGTATTCAATGTTATTCTGAATTTTTGTTTTGCTTACCATATATTTTGGATAATGAATAAATCTAAAACAGTGTATTTTTATACTTTATATTATAGGTTAGAGGCATTATGGTTACAATCTCTCCTATGATAGTGACGATGTGCCTTAAGATGGTGAGCACGATAAGCCCAGTGTAAGAACTGGCTCTGAAGGTCAATTGCCGGAACATACATATACATATGTGGCGGCAGATTTACAATTTGAGGGTGGTAAGTAGTGAGACGGGCATTAGACAAAGCCTACGCTCATTGCAGGATTGTAGGCATTTAAACTCACGTCTATTGACGTGGTGTCCATACACGCTTACTTAGCTATCATCGCTGTATATTACTAACCTACATACTTATATCAAATAGTATATGTATATCGTCTGTAATGCGCGTTTAAATCTATATAAAATATACTACAACTGTAAATGTATCGACACTATGATATGATTTTTTTTAAATTAAGGAACACAAAATTATTTTATTATAATTTTTCTCCTATAAAGCAGTCTCTTCTATGTTCATCTTTCAGGCTACTTAACAGATTTTGATTATATTAAACACAGTGAAGACTAATATTATGGATTATATTATTATTATGTTACTAAAGATACTTTTTATTTCATAAAACGAAAGGATTCCTACACGACCAAGGAGTAGCAGTTTTTTTATAATGTGATCATGAAATTACAAAAAGCTAATTCAAGATCACGCGAACAAAGTCGCGAGCACAGCTACTATATAAATTTAAAAAATAATTGTTACAGCTTTCAAAAGGACGACGCGTAAAAATCACGGATTAATTCATTAGGATCTAATTAAATGAACAATGCGAGTGCGAGTAATACGGGATCAAAGATTACTACATTTTGTCGGTTAATCAATTTTTCATTGAACCCGAGCATGAAGACTTACATAGAATTCCCTTTAGTAGGGATTGAGTACATAAAAAATTGTGTTATTCTTTAGAGACAAGGTATATGGATATAATGTCACCTTATGTTAAGTGAAGATATGGCTCATGTTTAACGCGCTGAGAGGAATTTTTGATTAGTGCAACTGCTTGAACACTCCTCTATGAGTGCTTAATGACAGATTTTAAACTCAAGAGTGTTAGCTAGCTAGCGAAAAAAGTTCTAGAAGAAATATGAAATGGTCTCTGGGAACACGGAAGATTGAAGTGTCGCCGTGGTACTTGTTTTGGTAAGTTTAATGGTGATTGTCACTTGATGAGTCGCCACATGCCCCTCTCGCCTCGGCTTGAGCTTGGGTAATTGCCATGTGAAAGTCCGTAAACAGATTTTAACTTCAAGCTAATAAAAAAAAGTAGGCAATAACATGGCGCATATCGCCGTATTAAAGTTTTGTTCATCGATTGACGTCGATTGATGCTATGCTTCTTATATAGTATTCTAAATATGATTTACCGACTGTACATCTGCGAGGGTGTGCCTCGAATTGTAAATTTGTGTAACGACTAGGAGTCAGTGTTCTCGGTTTCAGCACGCATTTGTTACGTAGTTATTATTTTTATCTCTAAAATATTTCACTTATATTCAATGATTTCTAAAAGTATAATTAATATTTACTCTAAGTTTTGTTATAAATTTTAAAGTGAAATATACTCATTGTATAGAAATCTCTTCAATATATACTAATAAATATTTTAATTATTTTTTTCTACGAATTCTAAATCATTATCTGTTGCTGTTATAATTTATCACTGACTTAAGACATGGAAAAATATCATAAAATATTCAAACCGTTTTAAAGTTTAAAGTTTTTATATTATATTTAGGATCAGTAATCTTAATATATTTTTATTTTATTTCGAACGATAAAAGTACATTTAAAAATATAAGCTGGAAATCAATAATAGTAAATTAAATGTATATAGCTTTTTAAATCGAACAACCTATTATATAAGTGCACAACATGTTATATAATAATCCTCCTACTATTTAAGCGCAGATGGTTTAGAATAAAAACCTTAACTATTTAAAGTGTAAGTTGTATAAAAGGTAATAATCTATATTAACGTTATAAATATGAAAAGTGTATGTTTGAATGTTTGTTATTCAATCATACGAAAACGGATGAATGAATTTGTATGAAATTTGATGCATATTAGCTAAATGAACATATAGAATATTTTTTATTCGATAAATATTTTGCTTCTTTGTTATAATGTGAACGCCAACGAAGTAGTGGGTAATATCTATTAATAAATAAAATGCGTAAACAGAGGTATATTAAAACATTATACTGTTATGAATATAGAACTATAATACATATTATTATAATATTTAGAATAAAATATTGTGGAAGCAAAACTACAGATTTATTAATATAGAATGCTTTACGTAGAAAAATACATTATATAATAGTCTGAGGGAGCGGTTATCTTTATGAAAAAGTATAGTAAAATAGCTGTCGTCGCGAGTTCATTGGATTACTGAGCAATTTCCAAGCGGCGTGCTAGCAGAATCTTGTCAATTCAAACTAACTTTAATTAGCTGTCCATCTGAACGTTCTCTCAACATTACCTATTTCTTGTAAACATTGTGTTAATTAAAAAAAACGTTGAAATAAAACTAATTTATACGGATTTTATCGCGGTTATTTATTAAATTTTTATCCCGACGTTTCGAAAGCTTTTCAGCCTTCGTGGTCACGGGGCGGACTGAGGTGTAGGTTGTCCAGAAAAGTTCATGTCACTGTGTCTACCTTCAATGTTTTTAAAAACGCTTACTCTTGGAATTTTGTAAATAACGAAACTTAGAACATTAAGTGACGAGCTCAGTCAGTTGTAAAATTATGAATATTTTTTTTTTATTATATATATATAGGGATGTAGTCATAAGGTGGGTGTATTATGGCAGAATATAGTTATAGGATGGTAGTTTATAACGCCGATTAGTATAAAGCGCGATGCAAGTATGGCTTTGGGTTCAGTTTAAGCGAGGCGCTTGAGCTGTATTCATAGTACGTAGCTGGAATATCACCGAAGGGACGTAAGATTTATATTACTCTATTATTGACACTGTTTTGATGTTTATGCTGTCAATCATTATCGCCAATGATTTATACTGGGCATAGAGAAACACGAGCGGTGAAGGTGAGTGTGACAATTGTCAAAAGGAAGTCTCCTTAAACCTACATCCGAAGTCGCAAGTCTCGGTCATATCGTATTATACTCTCTCTACAACAATGATTAGGTTTCACGATGTACCCGGCACCCTTACGGTGAATCCGTGTTTTGCTAGTTCGTTCGTATATCATTTTGACAGTAGATTTATCCGATTAACTTTTTAAATCATCGGCATATCTTGTTATTCTGTAACTCGGCATATCTTCTTGTTTCTACATATATATAATTTTTGATATTAATTTACAAAACCAAATGATTAATAAGTCTATTGATGTTAAAGATTTAGTGGTAGTGATCTCGAATCTTACACTGAGCCCTAGTTTTAAGTGGAGGAAATCATCGTGATAAACTATGGTATCATTTTTAATGCTTACCTGGCTAGTTAATACCTTCACATTGAAAAACTGTCGTCAGGCACTTACAAGTGTTCCTGATGTTTCACTTAAAACAATCAACATGCGAGGTTGACATGAGACTTAGCATATTGACGTCATAACTAACATTATCTCTCACATTATCGCAGGTGGAATAGTAGCCGAACACTTAACTTATCAAAAACTTGGTGTCTGTTATATATGTATAGTGTATAGGTATAGATTGTTATAATTATTTATCAGGAATTTAGTATTAAAATTATATGAAATGGTCATAATCTAACCTGATCTTAAGTGACGATTTGGCCCAAGTTAGTAGAATCGCTAAACCTGTGGAGGAACTGGCTCTCAAGTGAAACTACCGGAACAAACTTATTGGTATTTGGCGGCAGATTTTCAACTTGAGGGTGGTTGCTAGCCGGGTGAGCATTAGAAAAAGCCCTACCACCATACTGCGGTGTCCTCACGATGTTTTCCTTCACCCAAAGCTCAAGCTCAATATAGGTGGATTCAAACTCGTGTCCCTTGACACGGAGTCCGTACACACTGCCACTGAGCTATCATCGGTTCAATATGTATGTCTATATATACTTTTTAATGGCCTTATTTATGTTTCACTTGATTGATATTCTTTTATTAACTGTCAGATCACCATGTATCCTAAAACTGAAATATTAGTTTGTGATTTAACCGCAATATAGCTCAAAAACCTTTCTTAAAATATTTAAGCACTCCAACACTATGGTTGGTAAAACATAGCTTTGATTTTTATTTAAGGCATCAACTACCGAAATCAGTAAATTGCGTCTAATTCCATAAAGAAGTTTGCTAACAACAAATCGCAACTTCTATTGCCATTGAAACCTTTCGTTGTTTGAGGTCAAAAGTTTCTTATATGTTACTCCTTAGGATTAGTTACTACCGTATCAAAATTTTGCAAAATCTGTTCTGTAATTGGGAATTATTCGCGTACAAGAGGGCAAACACATGAAATGAAATGAAAGCATACCCTGGTCATAGTTTCCAAACAAATATTTAGCAAGGAAATTTGACTCACTTATGGTTTTTTAATATGTTAACCAAAACCCAAAGCTACCTAAATAGCTCTAAGGATTTTAGATGTAATGTAAGTACCTACGTTAATATTTGTAACATAAAGTATAGAATGTGTAAATCTAATAGCAATTGAAGTAACACAAATCAGGTTTCAAACGGACTATTTATTCTCATTAGATATATCTCACTCTATAGTATTCCGATAGTTGTAATTTTGTTCGGTACAAATTAGACTGCACTATAATATTACGAGTTTCTTTCGAAGTAAGTTGACGAAACTAATCTTACTGTAATTTTACTCGTTGGTGCTTATATTTATTTACAATATCAATATTTTCAAGACAACTTAAAGTAATTTTGAATTCAAAGATTATTTTTAATGAATGTTAGGGCTTCATTAATAATTGGAGTTACGATGGCGCAGATATTATAATTTGCAGTAACTCACGACAATACTAGAACTAACATATTGGTAATAGTATGTTGTACATATATATCCTCGTATTTATAATTATGAAAAGTAAAAGTCATGACTAAAGTATAAAATTTTATACAAAGTGAAAAATAATATTGTCATGCTGATAGCCATGTCTTAACATAGGTAAATAAATTGTTCTGCACTTTTTATATTATTAACTATTAGTGTTCTTTACAGTTTTACGTTACTCGATAGAAATTTCTCAATGTAAACCATCTTTCTAAATGTATAATTGATTATGACATACATACATTATCACTTATGATTTAAGTATGATAAATATAATACAAAGGAAAACCAATCGTTGTTTCGCTTGTAGTTCACTGGAAGCTCTATTTGTGACCGTCAGTGCTCCAAAAGATAACAGCTATATTGTATGTATTATAACCGTTGATTACACGAGTTTCAATTTAATAAGTCGGACCGAAACATAATCTTTACTAATAATATCAATGCGAATGTGAGTTTTTTTTTTGTTACGCTTTCACGCCTAAACCGCTGAATCGATTATGACGAAGTTTGGTATAGAGATAGATGGGAACTTGGCTTTGGCCTAGACTACTTTTTTTCGCAAAGGGATAAACTTTGTATTAATTTTTTTATTACGACATCAAATTTGTTTGACGAAATCAATATTAACAGAAGCAAAGCCGCGGGTAAAAGCTAGTTTATCATAAATATGTCTAGTAGCGAAATTTAATGCAAAGTAAATTTTATTCAATGTAATTGGTGATCCATTATCAGTTATAAATGAGGCTCCACGAGTAGGGCAAGTCAATGTTGCAGTCAAGTCACGTCTCGAAACCCCAACCCAATCGATAGCCGTTGAATAAATAACCTTGCCGGTTTGTTATTGTTTAGTTCCACCCCCGAAAAAGTAGGGTCATTTTACTGTTGTGCACTGCATCTTTAATGTTGATTACATACTATTGTCTCAACGCTTATTTGTTCAACCTAACATCGATTCACTTTTATAATAGAACATTTTCTACTTTATTTTGAAAACACAACATTATAGTAAAGGTATTATTTCTCATAGGTTTCATAATATACAAGTTAAACAATATTAAAAAGTAGTTTTCTGTTTTCAAAGTAGAGAGAAATACTCTACTATAACGTTTAATCAAAACTGGATTAAACAAATAAGCACACAATATTCACTCTATCATGCTTAGGGTATTACCATATTTGGTCACACCATAATATAATATCAGATATAAATAGTAGTGAATTGTTAAACCTACAAAGTAAATAAAAACAATTAAAGGCTCAATTACCTAAAATAATTAAAACAAATATTCAGCTGTTTCTAATATGGAGTACCTAGATAAACCTAATAAACTTTATACATATTAAAAAAAAAAGTGTTTAAATTACAATTGAAAATATGGTTTAACAATGCCATAAAAAGGATTTAAGATGTGTTCTTTTAATATTTTGTTGCTATTTTAAAAAATTTTTCGTGCACTCCGTAACGATTCTTTGTTCAACTTTCAAAACTATTATTACTTTGCTATATGCTATTTTGAAGCGATTATAGCTCAGTTTGTGGTGTGTACGGACGCCGCGTCAAGGGACGTGAGTTCGAATCCACCTACAATGAGTTTGAGCTTTGGATGAAGGAAAACATCGTGATGAAACCACAGCATAGTGGTAGGACTTTTTCTAATACCCGCCTGGCTATCTAACACCCTCAAGTTGAAACTCTGACGCCAAATATCAATAGGTGTGTTCCGGCAGTTGCACTTGAGAGCCAGTTCTTCCACAGGTTTAGCGTATACACCACCTTAGGCTATATCGTCACTTAACATAAGTGAGACTGTAGCCATATCAATAAACCTATAAACTATTATAAAATAATTGTTCAATAAATATCTGCGTTATTGTTGTGAATGTTAACATATTAAAGAAACACGTACAATATTAATAGTCATCTTGATTTATGGTTTGTAGGTAATATAAATTCATGATAATATATATATATATATATATATATATATATATATATATATATATATATATATATATATATATATATATATATATATATATATATATATATTATAACCTACACTATAAAGTACTGTATTTGGACATCGTTTTTATGTTAAAAATAATTACGTTAAAACTTAAAAAAAAACCTATATACAGTTTTAATAAACATTTAATAATATAATAAATATCTATAAAATTATACACTTTAAAAATTCTCTTAACAAAATTAATTTTATTTTATTGTACTATGCATATACTATACACAGTTTACTGCTTTTAAAGAAAATATACATTACTTCATCCACAGAAGTTTTAGTATCTACTAACATTATTAAGACATACAAACATATTTATTTACACTCTATGAATAATGCAGTGGTGCACTTAATGCCATAGGCATTCTCCGACAATTAATCTTAAGGTGATACATAGATAAAAGATGGTAGGTGATGATGGTATAGTATATTGAGGATAATTAAAATATGTATATACAAACGTAATTTCTATACAATGAGTCTGAGTTTTCGTTTAAGAAAAACATAGTGATGAAAACTTGGCTAGCTTCCACCCTTAAATTGAAAATCTACAACTAAATGCTTATAGGTGTGTTCCGGCAGTTGCACTTGAGAGGCAGTCCCTCCACTAGGATTAGCATGTCCGCCATCTTGGGCCACATCTCCACTTAACATCAGGTGAGATTGTGGCCATAACGCTAAAACCTTAACTATAAAAAAAACACGCTATGAAGTGAAATGTACGATATGGCATTATTCAGAACTTATCACGCATTAATATTTATATTATTTTTGAGATAGAAATAAAAGTCAACTTAAAAATGTTATTACATACAGTAAAAAAGAACATCACTGGGGAAGATCAAGGATCTGATAAAATTATTGAAGTATAGTTAGATTTCAACTAACTTTCCTTCTTTGTGGAGAGGTTGGTCTAACTTTCAATGCGGTAGACGCGATTAACTGACAGAATCTTTGCTAAACTTCGCCGTGCTTAGCTTGTGTGAAATTAACGTTTCCTCTGCTCAACTAATATCTAAGTTGTAAGTCCGAACAAGTACTTTAAAAGTAAACTGGAAGTAAATGCTACACACTCGTAATTATTAACAAAACTTTTCAAAAATTATATGTTTAAAAAGGCAACACTTTTCAGTATATTAATTAACCCTAATCTTGACTAATACTATAATGAGACAGTGAATGTGTATGCTGTTACTATTTTATACCTAAACTAGTCAGCAAATCATCTAGAAGAGAAATGTTGTTTCCGAGGAACAGACAAAACATTTTTTAGCTTCACGTAAACGAACTAGCAGTCTTTGCTAGTAGAAAATAAAAATGATATGTAATTTAACAAACATTTGAAATGTTAAAAACTTTCTTTTGAGATATTAAGGCCACAAGTGACAGACGTTTGAGTATTTTGAATCCCTTAGAATTATACCGTTATGTATATTTTCTTATTCTCTAAATTTACAAATTTGTCCGTGTGTTAAAGTTAATTAGAAACTAATAAAATTTAATCGAAATTATTGCAGTATTTTTTTATACTTTACAGGTTTAACGTTATGGGTACAATCTCACCTGATATTTAATGACAATGTGAGCCAAGATGGTGGTCAAACTAAAAATAAAAGAATAATTCTTTCAAAATTGTATGATTATCTATGATCAGTAAAATAATTATACATAATCAAATTCTATATTGTAAATTAAAAAAAAAACCCTCAAACAGATATGTATATACATATGATATGTAGATATTTTTTGCATCAACATAAGTGTTATTTATTGTTTGTTTTTCTTATATATAAGATTGGCATAGCAATAAAATAAGTTTATGAACTTTTGTTCTCTGTCTAATGTCTTTAATAAGTTTTCAATAAACTCAATCCTACCATAAAGTATATGTAATTGACCTACCTTCATTAAAATCCTATGTAGGTTTGTCAGAGTGGGCGTCACTCTCAGGAAGTAAGCCATCTTGTTGGCTTATGATTTTATTAGTAGAAAGATAATCTGAATGATCCGAATGATCAGACTCGCTCGGGAGTCTCTCATGATATATCGTAGCCACTTTTTTTTTCCAATGGACATACCCTGTTAGCCCAAGAGGATTTTACAGTTTGACAGTGTTTTTGGGGCGAATGCTGAGGGCCCTCAGCCCCGAGGCAGCGGGTGCAACGGTGTCATAGTGGCCGTACCTCGGCTTGGGCTGCTGCTGGAGTAAGAATAAAATAAAACACGATAGGGACTGGCTTATTGGAGTAGGCCTTTAAATAAAGTAGTAACGAAATAGGCAAGAAATTCGGGTGGAGTAGATTGTACTGTGCTGAGCTTGTAGTGACCTAAGAGTATAAGAAAATAATTGTATTTATCCTTTTACTTTCTACAAATTGTGAGATATGGTTCGCAGTCTATATAGGGTTGCCAAAGATTTTTACTGACACGGATTTGTACTACAGGCATTGCGAACTACAATAATTTCTTACATCTGTACATTATAGAACATATATATCTATAATCTATACATAAAACTAGCTGTGCCCGCGACTTCATTCGCGAGAAACTGATAAATATATACCTATTATTATGCGTTTTATAACTTTTTTCAATATAGTTTAGCTCCTATTGATGGTAGCGTGATTTTAAATTAAGCCTTCTCCCATAACTGCAATATAAAACGCAAGAATATTTGCGATTTCAACCGCGGTCGTGAACGGACGTGTCCGTGAGCGCTCGTTGATTGTTCTCGAAACCGATCGCTGCGCTTTACCGCGCCGCCTATTGTTTTTTTGTGTTATTCTTACGTCTTATCGGCAATAATCCGTCTATTATTGCCGACAATAAAGTTCGTGTTACCGATAATTAGTTTATTCTTAAACTCAATCTATTGTTTGGCTATCGTGTTAATATTACATTGTGAGAATTCTCGTAGTTTATTATTGTGAATTCAAAGTATTGTTTGTCGTTATCGTGAAACAGTGCAGTGATAAAAGTGCTTCCTCTGTAAGTACGCCGGTCACCGGCTGCAAACAAAGGTAAAACTTAATTTCCATTAAGCCTTTTACTACTTTTACAGGCAAGGTCTCAGATATTGTTTATTATTATTTATTATTTTCTTTTTTCTTTACGTTTTGCACGTGCACTAGATTGTATTTAAATGTTATTTCGTCGAACTGTAGATAGTTCGTTTAACTATTGATAGCCGCGCCCCCCTGCCCCTCAGGCAGGGAGGCTTTTTTATACAGGTTTCCTTTTAAACCTACGTCACACCAAGACTGCTACTGGAATGGCAAACCGCTCAGAGCTTTTGCTAAATAGGTTCCAAGTCTTCGTAGACAAGATACACCCAGAGCTCTTTCAAGAGTTCCTTGGTACCCAGCCCCAACCACCGCAAAATGTGCGTATCCCGGCAGCGGCGGTAAATGCGCCCGCGCGCACTCGCCCTCCTTCTCCGTCCCGCTCACTCGGGACCTCTAGTTCTCGCTCGCGATCGCGTTCCCCAACAAGGAATTTAAATTGTCATTCACAGGCACCTGTCTCTCCCATACTACCTACATCCCAGGTACCAACGCCGCGACAATTCGAGCAACTTATCTCATATGCTCCGCATGCGATCCCTACGGCGAATTCATTCTCGCCACTTAACCCGGACCCGACACCAACCAACGAGCCAGACATGGAGGAGACCGATTCTATTAATACCGACAGCGACTTCACGCTACTCAGTAGGGTCAAACCTAAAAATAAAAGGGTACTTTCACCAGAAACTACCGAACCGAAAGTAGCCAAGGCTTGGCGGACCGAAAGTACCCCCTTCAATCTCTGCGACTCCTGTTCCTGGCCCCGCGGCCTCGACTGAAAAAGCAGTCCGCCAACCACCACCCGTCACTATCGCTGACAAAGCAGCTTGATTAAATATTTCCACGCAGCTTAATCTTAAAGAAATCCATTATACTAGCGCCCGTAGCACCCCTGCCGGGATTCAAATTAAAGTCCCTACGCCTTTAGACTATAAAAATCTCACCGCCTTCCTTAGAGAAGGAAAACACCAATTTTTCACTTTCACTCTGGAAGAAGACCGTTTACTGCGCGTGGTTATTAGGCGCGTCCCCAAAGAACTCCCCGAGGAGGAAATCATTGCGTCCCTTAAGGAACAAAACGTTCCGGTTCACCAGGTACACCGCATGTACCACCACATAACTAAAAAATTGTTCGACCTTGTTCTTGTTATCCTAGACCGCTCTAAGGAAGGCAAGGAAATCTTCTCGCTTAAATCCGTGTGCGGCCTCTCCGGCATCACTATCGAGTTACCGCACAAAAAACACAGTCCTACTCAATGCCACAATTGACAATCGTATGGCCATTCTTCCCGCAACTGCTTCATTAAGCCGCGTCGCATCAAGTGTCTACAAGATCATTCTACTAAGGAGTGCCCACGTACCCCTGAGTCCCCGAACCACCAAGCTGCGTCTTATGCGGCAAAGCCGAGCACCCCGCGAACTATCGTGGATATGAACGTGCCCCACGCACGAGACGCACGCGTTTTCCCACACAAGCGCCTTCAGCGCACTCAGCGGCTGCACGTACCGCACCGCCGCCACTCATGTCTAATCAGGATTTTCCGAGCCTGGGCAAGCCAGCGCGAGTCACTTCCGCGAACCCATCTCTTCCCCAAAGACCCACTCTAGCTCCGACCAACGCACCAATCAACCAACAACCAATCAGCAGCCTCCGAAGGCTAAACCCGCGAAAGTCACCGCGGCCGGCCCTTCTACTGGTTTCAAAGGCATCGACTGGCTCGCCGAACTACTAGAAGAACACTCCGTAGATATATATCATTGCGTTCGACGACATGATTAGCGCTAGTCAAGTTTTTGGCCGTCTAAAAGCCATTAAGTGCTTCCCAGGCATTGCAAAGACTATGCAACGCCTTATCCGCGCTTCTCCTAAATAAACTCGCAATGGAGGATAAGATTAGACCCCGAGGCCTATCTTTGTCCTTTTTTAACGCGCGCAACCTGAAACCCCAACGCGACTTGGTAGCTAGCTTCCTTAAGGAGCGGCAAATAGATGTGTTTCTAGCACAAGAAACTCTTTTAAAACCGAGCGTTCGCAATCCCGCGATTGCGAACTACAAGATAGTAAGAAATGATCGTATCGGCGTAAGAGGCGGCGGCACGCTCATATACTATAGAAAGTCACTGTATTGCATGCCAATAGATCCTCCCGAACTTACAAATTTAGAAGTCTCGGTGTGTAGAGTGGGTATGACTGGTCATCCCACTATCTTTATCGTTTCCGCGTACCTTTCGCCTAATAAAACTCTCCTCCAGTCGGATCTGGAGACGCTTTTCGCGCTCGGTGACTCTGTTATAGTGGCTGGCGATCTAAATAGCGGACACATTCAATACAACAACCCGCGTACTACCACTAATGGTAGGACACTATACTGGCTAGAAAATGCGCTTATCTTCGATGTAATTGCTCCTTCAGAGCCAACTCATTATCAAGCTAACTGCCGCCCTTCAGTTTTAGATATAGCTATTTTAAAAGGGATCGCGCTTCAAGTACGGCAAATCGAAGTCGTACATGAACTAGATTCCGATCACCGCCCAGTAATTCTGCAACTAGGCCACCCGGGTGACCACACTCCCGCTTCAGTCAAAGTGGCTGACTATCCAAAACTAAGACACTATCTCTCAATTAATCTCTCTTCTCCTCATTTAGACAGTATCCCCGACGAGATAAAGTCTGTGAGCGATGCCGATGTGGCGATTGACTCCCTGGTAGGTTACCTCCAGAATGCCATCAAGGAAACCTCAAAAGAGGTAAGGGTGGCAAATGATCGCCGCTTCATACTTCCTGATGACATTCGAAGACTGATCACGGAGAAAAACGCCGCGACACGCGCTCACGATTCTTATCCGACGGAGGAAAATCGCGTACGGCTACGTAGCCTACAAAGATTAGTTAAATCTCGTATCTCTGAACTCCGTAGTCAAAGATGGGACAGCCTCTTAGAGGAAATCAAACCGTCTCATCTCGCCTTCTGGGATCTCGTTCGTAAACAGAAGAGCAGCTATTCGTCCGCAATGCCCCCGTTAGATAGAGGCCCCGGCAATCCGCCCGCCTTCGAAAGTATTGACAAGGCAGAGTATCTCGCTGCCACTCTCGCAAAACAGTGTTCCCCTAATCCGTATGAATATCATACCATAGATGCCGCACATTTCGGGAGGGTCGATCGAACAATTCAATCAATAAGAGAGACCGCCCCAATCGAAAACTTAGATCCAGTTACAACTGACGAAGTACTCACGATTATAAAAGGCCTTAAACCAAGGAAAACCCCCGGTCCCGACGGAATCAGAAATGAAGCCCTCAAACTTCTCCCTGACAAACTTATAGTTCTTCTGGTCTGCATCTTCAATGCGGCCATAACTCACTGCCATTTTCCGGCCGCTTGGAAAATGGCAACGGTAATAGGTATCCGTAAACCCGGAAAAAAGGCATCCCTTCCTGAAAGCTACCGCCCGATAAGCCTCTTCAATACGATTGGTAAAATATACGAGCGACTCCTTCTGAACCGACTTCAATCAACTGTCTCAGACAAATGTCTTTTACCACACGAGCAATTCGGCTTTCGACCCAAGCACTCGTGCACCCACCAAGTGCTTCGCCTCACGGAGCATATCCTCTCCAATTTCACGGAGTTATAGCGCCCTAGGCGCACACTTGCCGTATTTTTTGACATAGTCAAAGCTTTCGATAAGGTTTGGCACGAAGGTCTCATATTTAAACTCAATCTCTTACAAGTTCCGGCCAGGCTAGTCCGCATAATCCTTGCCTACCTATCGCACCGCTCCTTCTGCTACAAAGCAGACGGAGCTCTATCCTCGCCTCACCCAATACGCTCAGGAGTTCCCCAAGGCTCTATCCTAGCGCCTTGTCTGTTCAACTTGTTCGTTAGCGACATTCCCGAATTAACCAACGTCGCAGTAGGCTCCTATGCAGACGACACAGTCATCTTCAGCTCGAGCAGGAATAGGATTCATTTATATTACCGCGTCCAAAGGGCCGTCTCTACGTTTGGGTCCTGGTGTCTCAAATGGCTCATAGGAATAAACCCAGACATAAGTGCGGCTATCATGTTTGATCGTCACGCGAGGAGGAATATAAGAAAAACATTACACCTTTTCGGTGTCAATATCCCCTGGACTAATCATACTAAATATCTTGGTGTAGTTTTAGACAGGCGCCTAACCTTCAACAAACATATAGATTACGTTCAGAAAAAAGCCTCCACGGCTATGGTTCTGCTACGCAATCTTACCTCTTCTAAGAGCAAAATGTCACTCAGACATAAGCTCACAATATACAAAGTATGCATCCGTCCCATTCTTACTTATAGCTGCCCTGTATTCGCTCACGCTTCGCGCACCACCCTTTGCAAACTACAAGTGTTGCAAAATAGATTCATGCGTATAGCCGTCCAAGCTCCACCCTATGTCCGCAATGTAGATTTACATAAAGATATGGACCTTCCGTCCATATATGCATATATCAAAGATATCACAAAGAAATTTTTCGAAAAGGCTGAAGTTCATCCCAACCCCAAAATAGTACACGTACTTAGCTACACTCCTAATCCGTATGCTAAACGCTTCGCACGCCGGCCACGTAACTGCTTTACCGATCCCGTCGACAAAATAACAAGATTGAACGCGCTGCTCCCTGCCGTCTCCACCAATTGCACGTGTCCGCGCACACGCCCGCGTAACCGCCGCCCTCGCCGCCGAGGCCGAGCGGTAAATTTCGCTCCCGCACACCCGCCGCGGCCTCCCTCTGCAGATGCTTGAGCCTAGGATCGATCCTCCGGTTAGGAGCCCTCAAGTGACTCTGCTCGCGCGATACAGTGACACTCTACATCACTGAAAGTACATCATCACACTGCATACCATCCATGCACACCCACACATAAAGTACACGGTTCTGTAAGGGACTACCCCTGCGGCCCTCACGTGGCTTGCCCTATGTTATTGCTAGGACCTGTTGGTTAGTTAGGATCGCGAATCTTTGTTCGTGTTCCAGCAGTAGTCCAAGCCGAGGTTCGGCCATTCTGGCACCCTTGCGCCCTCTGCCATGGGGCTGAGTGCCCTTAGCATTCGCCCCAAAAAATTCGGTGAAGCTGTCAAAGCCCTTACGGCTAACAGCGTATGTCAGGTCGAAAAAAAAAAAAAAGCAAGAATATTTTTGATATTCAACTGGTAGTTCCTAAGTTGAACGATACCTAACAAACAAACTTTTCCGCTGTATAATATTAATATAGATTACAAAGTAATATAGATTACAGAGTAGATAACTAATAGGAACTAATAGGTAACTTAATAAGTCAGCATTTATTGATCTAAATTAAGACAGCACGGTCAGAAGTATGTAAATTGTGAGTATGCTATTAAAACTATTTATTATAACACCATTAAACAGATAAGCTTATTTATTGCCGTTGTAGTATAAAATAGTCCTTTATTTCCGTGATATAATTATACCGAAATTAATTTTTAAATATCTGGATAATCGTGAATGGCTTAATGTATTTAGTAAAACCCTGATAAGTTTAACATCACGTAAGGGGTTGGGAAAACCACAATTTCCGTGAAAATTACAGATATGTGTCAAGTTTCATGATGATTAGACCAACGGTGACTGAAACGATGATAGCTCAGTTGGTAGTATGCACGCAGCGTCAATGGACGTGAGTTCCAATAAGCTTGAGCTTTCAGTGAAGGAAAACATCATGATGAAACTATAGCATGGTTAATACCACAGTCAAGTGAAAAATCTACCGCCAAATACATATAGGCGTATTCCAGCAGTTGCACTTGAAAGCCAGTCTCTACCCCACCCTTAGTCCAGCTTAGCTTGTCCATCATCTTGGCAACATCGTCACTTTACATCAGACGAGGCTGTAACCATTACGCTAAACCTAAAAAGTATTAAAAATACGTAGCTCAGTTTTAGCAAATACACATATATTATAAACATTAATTTTTATATATACAAAAGAAAAGATTATTTGAACATACAGATTCCATATAGTACTGTATCAACCCTAACATCACGAATTCGAACAATTGAGAAAATGCGTAACGTTGTAAACAAAGATTCTTTAAGTACACACTCGAGCTATTGTTGGAATGAGGCTGGAAATATAATGGTGATTTCTTTTTTGAATTGGACTTGAACATTTTCTTTTAATCTCGCAAAGGTGAAATAATAATTTATTTAGGACCCTTTGAGAATATATATTCGTAAATTTATTCACTTAGTAACAGCGGCTCTTTAGTATTTTAGAAATTGGCTGGATGATACAACGTTATGATTATATCACGTACCTTACAACTAATGTAAAACTTCTATCAAGGGAGATGATACAGATCTGCAGCTGATTGATCACAATCGCCATGAGCCCGTGCTCAGGGGTCAACGTGACAAGCAGTTCACACCGGCTTTCTTTTGGCTTATCAGGTTTTTTTTAAATAATATTCAAGTCAATATAATTCAAGAAGATGTGACAGTCAACCTTTTTAATAGCGACCTTTTTTATATGTCAATAATAGAAAAAACATTAATAAGGTGCAATAAAGTACAGAAGCATAAATGAATAAAGCTTCTCTTATTTATATAATGACATGTTTTATTTGATTTCTAAGTAATATTTTATTGTAATTTTTAAGGGGAGTTTAACGCCTTCAATTGGTGACTCAGACTAAATTTCTCAAAAAATTCGCCAGTTCACTATTAAACATAACGACTGCGGTATGGCACGGTATTTGATCGCCGATCTCTTGGATTTTACTGAGTCTATCATGACGTACAGGGATGTCACTGTCCTTTCCTAGTACATAAAAACAACAGCATACAAATGGAAAACATAGATTAAATTTTTTTAATAGATTTATTCGTTATAGAACAACTATACTTAAAATATTTACTCAAATGACTTTGTAATGTTACAAATAAACTTATGAGAAAGATCATCGCTATCTGAAAATTGATATTAGTTACTTAAGTACTTTTTAATCAATGTGATTTCAATTGTGATATGCGGGTATTATAAGTTTTTATTATGTCAGAAATGTTAGGAATTTCCTAAAACTGCGGAGCTACAAAAAAAATTCAAATATCTATAAGGTAATACAGATGTATAATAAAACATTTCAAACTAAAAATGAGATTGATTTTTCAATGTATACAATTAGTTTTCTAGTTAGTATCTTAAAATACATGGAAATATATATGTGTGTTTAATATTTTTATAAATGAAGATATCCGCATTTGATTGTTTATGTATTATTAATCCTTACAAGGTTGTCAACGAGAAAGTGCATAAAAATAATAATATATAGGTATAGTAATTTCAAGCGATTGAAATAAATTTTGTTTTTTTTATATTTAGGTAATTGTAATGTGCTAAGCCTAGTGTTGGAACTGGATCTTGAGTACAGTTGTCGGAAAAGATCATTGAGAACTAGCTTTCATATTGAGGTCGCGAGGCCATTACAAATAAACCTATACCCATACTTCAGTTTTACAACAATACTTTTTTACATTGCAAACTCAAACACACTGCAGGAATTCGAACGCAGGGTGTCTGAACGCGTTACCACTAAACAAAGAGTATTTCTAAAACCTTTTTTAGATAGTACATATAATCCTGTGACAGTTAATATTATGTAGTAACGGTTCTAAAGAGATAGGTATTAGTATTATTTATAATATAGCTCAGTATGATAATAATCGGTATTCGGTTCCCGTACTTGCTATTTTCTATTATCGTAGAAAACAAGTTCGAGGTAATGCGGAAATATTTTTCTAAGGACAGGGAAAAGAAAAAGGGAGAGTAAAATTTATAGGCAATTTATATCTTACACGGAGCAAAGTTGGTCCCTATTCGTGATCACCGTCATCCGTTTTCAACGCTATCCGGAAACACCTACTTTGTTCCATTTTGCGTGTTGTTTTATCATTTTCCTTTTAGATAATTAATTACTTTAAATAAATACGTATAGAATTTGAATAGCATGTTTCTTTAATAGAGTTACTTATTGCTCTTTGGTAGTGTGTACGGTCACAGTATCGAAAGATGTAAGTTCAAATCCGTGCAATATTCCTGAGGTTTCAGTAAAGGAAGTCATTGTGATAAAACCATTGGATTGTGGTAGGGTATTTTCTGATGGTCGCCTTACTAACAGCTACCCTCAAATTTAAACTCAATCACCTATGCATATGTTCCGGCAGTTGCAATTGAGAGCCATTCCCTCCACAAGAATTAGTTCATCCACCATCTTGAATCATATTGTCACTTAATAGCAGGTGATATTGTGACCAAGCGCTAAAAATCCATAGAGAATTTTATAACTGCCTACTACTAAGTATATATCTCTTCTTGAACAGAATTGAGGGTTTTTTTATCACAACGTACCTATCCTATTTATTCAACGAAACTCTTTATAAGAAAAATATGGAGAAATACAAATAAGGAATGAATATATGAAACGTATTATCCCGTATACCCCGTATATACTCCTTTTTCATTTAAACGTTAGAGTGTACTGCGTAAACATATGACTTGCCTTCGAAGTCTGAAATTTATGATCGCCTGTCAAACACATTTTTAACCCAAAACTCATTTAATTTGAATAATTTGAACGTAAGGGTTGGAATTGCAAATTAACATATTTCGTTAGAAGGTCTCAAAGGATACGTACTCTAAGAATAAATGGCATGATTATTACTTTTAGGGAACCAACCCTGTCGACTATACCGGGACGTCCAATTGAAAACTTAACTCTAATGAAAGTATTTAATTTCGTTTTTATTAAATTTATTTACTAAAAAATATAATCATTACAATAAATAATAATATATTATTATCTAAAAACTAAATTTAAATTGTATACTTCTAATTGCTTTTATAAGAACTCAGTAGCAGAGAATGGCTATTCTGGTATGGTAATATTTGTTAATTTTATACCGTATTATTAAAAAAACGAGTTTTTTTTTCATAATTATATAAACAATAAAATTACTTATACTTCTATAAGCTTTTTTAAGGACTCAGTAACATTAAAGTCGATCGATGAATATACATATTTACCTTTTGTTTTACAAATGATTTCAGAAGAAAATATTAAGATTAAGTTTTCGAAATATACACTACAAAAAACTGCAAAACAACGTTTTTCAGGCCACATTATATTATATGTTACTGCAAAATCTATAGTGAAGGTAGACACAGTAATCTAAAACATAATTAACATTGTTACAAAGTAAACAAAACGCTTAATTGCTGAGTGAAGTATTCTCTTTCATGTGGTTTTACAGTTTGAAATTCTGATTTAGTCTTTACTAGATATTATGTGCGGCTTCGCTCGCGTTAATATTGATTTTGTCAAACGAATCGGATGACGCCATAAAAAGTTTCATACAAAGTTTATCTCTCTATTTACCCCACGTCCAATAAGTTTTTTGCGAAAAAAAGTAGCCTATCTCCGTCACCAGGATCCCATCTATCTTTATGTCAAAATTCAGCTGTTTAGCGTAACAAACTTACTTTGATATTTATAATATTAGTAGTAATTATTATATTATTATATGATAGTGTTAAAGCGTAAAACTTAATTTTTATTTTACATGATTGTACTAACTTCAATTAAAAGTTTCATAGTGAGCTCATTTTTAAATGAGTTATTAAAAACATGAAGCCATTTCGACTATTTTGTAGAAAAAATGTTCCTTTATTAACATGGTATGCAAATCATCCAAACGGACTCTGTTCGTTCCCGAGTATTTTACCTCGAAATTTTGTTTTCGGATCGGCTACTTAATTATGTAAACAATTTTATATTTCACTGCTGTTTTCTTTTGTCTTTTCTAACAGAAATATCACATATTTTAATTAACTGAACCTTTTAAATTGTATTCTTCTTGAATTAACTAAATACGTAGTATAATCAATTTATACACACTTATATACATGGACATTAATACATTTAATTTAAATTAATTTCATCATATAACGATAATTAATGGAGTGAATTTATATCTGCAAATTCGAACCCCAGTATTTATCCATGAACGTTTTAGAATTCGCGTACAATTGATTATTTTATTTGGGGATACTATAGGCTGACGCGCAGGAAATATATCGTTGAGTAAAAGTTCACGTCTAAGAGATATTGTCCTAGTAACATTGTATTTTAGAAAAAAATATAACTAATTATTCCTTGCTGTTACAAATCGCCAACACGTCATGGGCTGTCATGGCGATTAAGTAGGTTCCTTCTCTGGAGAAGAGGTCTTCACCGGATTGTGAGTTATAAACAGGCTGTTTATTTTATTATTAATAGTGTTCACCCACTGCTCGAAATTCGATTACATATTTACAATAAGATTCTTATTGATATTAAGAATATCATATAAAAGTAAAAAAAAAAAGGTTTTAATTTTTCCATATATTCTATCCTTCTATCCGTAGCTTTACTCGCAATAATATTGATTTTGTTAAACAAACGGATGACGCAGTGAAAAGTTTTATACAAAGTATATCCTCCTCTTTACCTCACTTACTATAAGTTTTTTGCGAGGTAAAGTAGCTTATCACCATCTCCAAGGTCCCATGTATCTCTATACCATAGTTCATCATAATCGATTCAGCGGTTTAGGCGTGAAAGCATAACAAACAAACTCGCTTTCGCATTTATAATATTAGTAAGGATTTTAAAACTCGGTAGTAGATACTAAACAAAGAAAAACGAAAATCGGTTAAGAAATCAACGAGAAGAAGGTACTGTGCTATTTTATTTTTACTTATTTACACATAGAAATTATTTTTAAAATCACTACATAATATAAAACATAGGCGACCGCCGCGTCTCCCTGTCTTTTGCCAATTCACGATAAACTCTGAAACCACTAAACATATTTTCATACGGTTTTCCCCAATAGACAGAGTAATTAATGAGGAACGTTTAGGTGTACGATTTGTTAAGGTATTTGTATTAATTAGTTGAAGTATGACCGAAGTTGTAAAAATTTACTGTTTCAAAAAACAAAACACGCCTACCGTAGCGTTACAGATAGTATTTTATAAATTTTAATAAACGCGTTAGGAACTTGCGTCACAGATAGTATTTTATAAATTTTAATAAACGCGTTAGGAACTTTTAACGACATTTAAGTCCAACTAATATTCACTTGGGAAACTATCTAGTTAATTGTTTTATTGATGTACAAAAATGTAAAAGTGCACGCCTCATACCATTTATTTAATTTTTATGCAAACGAAAAACCAAAAATTATAAAACCAAACTTATACATAATTATCATCTAAATAACTAATTAGTAAATCGGTTTGATGAGTGAGAGACCTGGGGGGTATACCTTGATCATAAGCTATCATTCAATATGCATATTAAGTTAATGACACCTAAGGCCTATAAAATGCTCGGTTTTATTTTGACAACAGGACAATATTTTAGTAAACCTTCCTCTCTTGTTTTTCTCTGTAACGGCATGGTTCATTCTGTGCTAGAGTATGCCTCAACTGTTTGGAACCCGCAATACTCGATTTATATAGAACCGATCGATAAGATTTAAAATAAATTTGAATAAATTTATCAATAGTTACATTGATTCGCCGTATCTTTTGAATGAAATTAGCTTTAGGTGCCCCAGACCTAATGCCAGGAATCGATTTTTGTTTAATGTGCCATTTCGTAAAACTAATTTTATACCTAATATTTTTTTATTTAAAGTGTGTAATTCTTATAATTTGTATTTTAACGATATCGACATTTTTAGCCACTCCGTTACCACATATAGGAAAATAATTCAAACAAAGAGTGAGAGTATAGAAATGCATAAGTGATGGGTGTTTAAATGGTTTTGTGTATGTAATTTAATTTAATTTTCTTAGTTTATTTTCTTATTATATTTGCAATATTTCTTAATCTTATGAAAATGTTGTTGTAGTTGTATTGTCTTATTTTACTTTTTTTTTTTTTGTTTTCTTTACCGCAAATTATTATTATTTAATTTTTAATAGATTAATATATAAGAATACTCTTGACATTGTATGTTTCATGATATATGTGGAAACTTAATTAGAATATAATAATTTATTGTTTTTACACTTATAAGGATAAAGAACTGTATGTTTCCCAGATAAATAAATTTAAAAAGAAATGCAAAAAAAAACAAGCTATAGTGTTGCCTTATTTTAGTAATTATTCTATATTTTTTAAGCAAACATGATTTATTGCTTGCTACAAAAACTCCGTAGATAGTTTTACCTAAAGAGTCTCTAATGTTAAAGTGCTAACCTCTTTATTATGAAACTAGCTGTGTCCGCGACTCCGTTTGCGTGAAACTAAAATTTTATTTAATAATTTTCTTTTAATAAACTTATATAGTACATGTTACTTAGGGCTAATGTAGCATTCTAATAGTGAAAGAATTTTGAAATCGGTCTAGTACTTCTTGAGTTAATTCGTTCCAAACAAAAATACAAATCTTTCCTCTTTATAATATTAGTATAGATAACGATTGACAAGGCTGTATGGTTTCGGTATCTTAGCCTTTTCATTAAAAAGAAAAAAATTACAATTCTTTGGTAATTACTAACTAAAATTAGTAACTTTAATTAATCATTTGTAAAAGTAAAAGTAATAAATTTAAAAATGAGGCATACGGAAAATCATTTTATAATTAAACTACGAGTAATAGGCTATTGATATGAAATATATAACTGGTTAATGCTATTCTAAAAAAATAAACGAATCCTGGTTTTGACACGTCAATTTTTTCGAGAGATATCGTGACCACCTCCTATAAAAAAATCCGGGCGTCCACGTAAGTTTTTTATAAACAGTTTTATTTTCAAGGTAGTAAAATTATTTGAAGTGTTTTCTTGAAATACATCTATTCATATTATCGTAAAAACGCAAATTGGTTATGGTAGAGGCACATTAAGTGCAAAAAATTGCCTGATCTTGACGAATTGAGGGTAGAGCACAACCTCATCTGCTTTGCGGTATGATGCGTACAAAATTTAAATGAAAATATATATACACATTCTTAAAAAATACATTATTTTAGAAAATATATTGTTAATGTTTCGCACATGTTTTCTGTCGTAGTACATAAATAAATAAATAGGTCAAACTAACGTTAGTCAAGGGGTTTAGCTTATTCATGTTTTCACGTCGACCGCTGAAAATGACAGCGCAAATAAGGAGTTATTGTAGACGAAGCTTGGTTATTAACCATTCTTCATACACAAACTAGTCTTTCTACTTGACGTAAATAATATTTCAAAAATCCAATTAAATTATTTTCGTATATTATGCATATTTAATAAATTACTATTACCATTGCGTTAAAATAAAGGTTCAGGTATTGGTAAAATTGGTAAAACTATCACAAACATAGTTTTCACAAAGAAGAGGTGTGATAATTTTCACAGAACATTTGTACTTGATGCACTCTTCAGAATGGAAAAAACCATTACGCGTAATGAAGGTTTGAATAATGATGGGTCTCAAAGTTTCATCGGCACAAAATAAAGCTGTACGTGATAAAACTTGTACACTTTTAGAAGGTACTATTCATTTAAATTTCTTATCGCGAGTTTCGTCGATACTTTCATGATCAAAAAGAAATATTACATGAAATACGTGTACTTTATAAATAGATTATACTTATATTGGGCGACCGAACTTTTCTTCGTATCTTACGAATAAAATATATTCAGGTAAAGTAGAAAGGGAAGCAATATCTAAATACAGTATTTCATCCTAATTGTTTTCAGAGAAACAATGTATATATAATAATATAATATACAATTCCAGTGTACGTGCATGTTCCTACATCTTCTCCTAAACGACTTGTCCTATATTAATAATTTTTGTTTGATATACTTACTAGCTTTTCGCTCACGTTGATATTGTTTTTTCAAACAAATCGGATGACGCGATAATAAGATTCACACAAAGTTTAATGTTTCATATACAGTTTTAGCCCACATCCACTAAGTTTTTTTGCGAGAATAAGTAGCATATCATCGTCTGCAATGTCTCATTTATTTCTATACTAAATGTATCATAATCGATTCAGCGGTTTAGGCGTGAAATCGTAAGAAACAAACTCACGTTCATGTTTATTATATTAGTAAGGATTAAGTTACTTTTTTTATGATTTATAGGTTTAATGTTATGGCCACAATCTCACCTGATGTTAAGTGATGATACGACCCAATATGGTGGACATGCTAAACCTGTAGAGGGACTGGCTTTCAAACGCAACTGGCAGAACACATATATTGGTTTTTAACTGAAGATTTTCAACTTGAGGGTGGTAGCTAGCCAGGTGGATGGTATAAAACTATACCACCATGCTATGGTTTCACCACGATGTTTTCCTTCACTGAAAGCTCAAGCACATTGTAGATGGATTTGAACTCACGTCTCTTGACCGGGCGTCCAATACACACTACCAACTCAGCTATCATCGCTTCGACTATCAACTGAATTACCATCGCTTCACTCCCAACATAGTCATCATCGCTTCATGCATTATTCTTAATTTAACTTCGTAGGCAATGTTATCGATTGTTTTTTAGTTTCAAATTAAAAACATTTATGTCATAGACTTTTACACTTCTAACGTCCCTCAAAGCTGTGGCAAGTCAAAGTCTGCCTACTGTTATATAAGTTATTCAAAAATTACCCCTTTAGTTGATATAAATAGTTATTACAAAGTTATTTCACTACATTGTATAAAACAATCACAGAATGTTGACTTTATGAATAGGCTATTAGATTAAGAATTAATATAATAATGTATAAATTTGCCTTTATCTATGCTTTATAAAAACATTTTCTTACCTTGCGTGGCAGAAAATCGATATACTGCTATTAATAATGTGATGTGTACGTGAACTGAAATATAATTGCGGTATATTTTATGTGTACAGGAGTCTAATAAAAAGGTAACCTATTCAATAATTACCTCACCTTTGATCCTTTATAATGAATTAGGATCGAAAACTATTTCGAGAAGTCCTTAGTCTGAGTTAATAAAGAAAAGGGCTAGCAATGTTTTTTTTTTATAAATATATTAAATACAGAAACAAGTGGAGATGCATGCGTGGTATAATAATTACAGGCTTTTTTTGTTGCCTTCTGAAAACAAAATCTGTTAACGGCATCTATTAATTAATCAGTATTTCAACAAGCACCGTCAAATGCTTCTAAAAACTACTACCACGAATCATTTTCCGCCATACTGTCAGAAATGAGGGACAGCTATCATACTTCTTCTTTTTCTATGGTGTCGATAATCGTATCTTATTGAATCTGACCAGTATTCAGGTACATTCTGAGCATTTAAAGTAGATGCCAATAGTTCAGTGAGTGTCCAATAACAATAGGTGTATCATAGTCGCATAGGGCTTGGTTCTGTTATCTAATGCGCCATTTAACCAAATTGTACTTGCAGCGGGCAACTTGAATTCGAATTTGGTTGAATAATTTCCGAGTACTCCATCGCAGTTTATTTCAAGGTGGTAACTCCTCAGCAGACATTACTGAATATAAACCAACTTATTTAATAATGCGGCGTGTTACAAGTGCAGTATTGTGGTCAAAATCAAATTGTACGCAATCACATTGCCAAACAATTTTTTTTTGTCTGTGTATTGGGTACTTTGTATAATATTTGTTCTATGTTAGTATTTGGTCCAGTTATTTACATATATGATAAGATTACTTATAACATGGGACATTTCACTATTAGCATTATTTCCGTAACTTCTATTTTATATGCCAGATGGGGACAATAAAAGCTCAGATAAAACTATAGGTCAAGATAAAATGGTAATAAGAAACCTAGTCATAAACAATTCCCTAGTCAAAGTTAAAGAGGTGTTCTAGATAATGCGTATCATTTTACTTTCCACGCGGAGCCGGCTGATGTCAAAGCCAGTTTTGATAAATGATTTAACTTATAAAACAAAACGATTAATGAGACTTTCACAATTTCCTTAGCTTATTTTTTACTACAATTTTGTGACACTGTACTTGATAAAGAGTGTTTCCCAGAAATACCAGCTATCATCGATGTTCTACAACTCATAATGTTTCGCCAGTCATCGTTGTCATACGGGTCTTCTGTTTTAGCGTGATCGACCAAGATATCTAGTTAATATGAATAAGAAACCAATTTCTTTTCTTAACTAACTCTTTTAGTACGTATTTTATCTTTTTAAATAAGATTCAGATTATTTAAAAAGAAATAACGAAAGATACAAAGAAAGAAAGGACTATTAACACCGTTATGATGAAAAGGAAAAATGAATATAAAAGTGTAAAATTTAGTTAGCGCTGCCTACTTTAATTTTATATGAAAGTCTGTGCAACTGAAATATGAGCTACGAAATTGAAACATGAAATATAAACCTTAAAAGTTTTGAATACAAATAAGCAACCTCTATTAAAATTCTCTTTTGACTGTACCACAACTTTCGACCGACAGATTGGTTAACCAAAAATATGACTGCAAATAAAAAAAAAAAATTGAATTGATGTGGGGTCATGCTTTTATATAAGTTTATTACTTTATTATATATATACATATATAGTTTTCAACGAATTCTACAAGACCTCTAACAAATCATTTATAATTCAACTGGCTGGTCTGGTAGACCTTGTTCAGCCTCTTTTCAATAGTTAATAACTCAACTTAGGCGCCAGCTATCATGTTCAGGGTTGGGGTCATATTAACTATCTTATTTTTAAAATTGGATCAAATAATACGCCTTTCCAAAATTAAATTGAAATCAGTTGAGCGGTTTTAAAATCTTTATCAACCACATTTACTCAACTGTGAGCTATTAATAGATAAAGCTTCCAAATATACCTTATTTATTCTAATTCTAATATTAAATTACAAATAATTATAACAATGACTGTGTTATTTCCCACGCGAACTTTACCCCTCCTTTAACATTCTTAGCGTTGTATTTCCAAATTTCTTCTTAAGTGATGTCTACTATAACATTTCCAACTTCCGAATTTCTACCATCAGTTGTTTAGGCTAAATAATAAAGAACTAGCTAGGGATTATAGTTGTTATAATTTTAGATAGCCCTCATATTATATAGATTTAGATTTTGTAGTTATCCTATTTATATCATCGACAGAGAATCGTTCAGAAGAGAAGGAGAATATACAGGGTAAGTACGTAGTATTGATTGATATACTAATTACTAATATTTTGTATATTCAAGCAAGATTACAGTCAATACCTACAATCAAGAGCAATCGAGATCCTCCTGTAAAAACTTTAATAATAGAGTTATGTATAGTAAAGAGTCTTTAATTCTGTTTGCAACAATTTTATCGAATGAAAATTGTTTACTTAATGGAATAAAATAGCAAAGAATATATTATAACTGTTACATAGGATCGATACCGCATGTTTTTCTCTTCTAACTTCCTTTATCAGCTGTCCTGTGAGTATTGGTACTATCTATACACATATTATACCTGTACTTTTACATCCATCCACCTTTATACTAAGCATTCTTCTAGTTATAAAGCCCTCATATCTCTTCATAACATGCCCATACCACGCTTATCTATTACTTCTCTACTTCTCTGCTATTGGTGCTATTTTTATACAGCTTTTAACAGACTCATCCTAAACTTGTCCGTTCGAGTTACACCACAAATCCATTTTAAAATCTTTGTTACGTGTAATCCTGTTTTTATACATTTCTTTTTAATTTATCACACGTATCTTGGTCTTAATAGGGTTTTGTAAAGTTCTTTTTGATATTTTAGAGTTATACTTGTGTATCGTGTATAGTCGCTGGTGCCTATTTTATTTTCAACCACGCTGTCTTCATAATTTTTAAACCTCGGTCAATATCGCCATTATTTTGATTTTATAGTTGTGATTCCAAATATATTACTAGGAAAATATCCTATAAGATGTTATAAAAAAAAGTAGATAGCATTCGCATAAAAATTAATTATCAGATTTTGTGAATAAAAAAAATTTATAAAATCATTTTGCCAATACAAAAAGACGATCTATCATGGTTCTTCGTCTTTTGTAAAAACTTTCGTACGTATAAGAAGTAGCCATCGAATATTGAAAGGGTTCGCATTGTGGGACCGGGAAAGCATACTGCTCATCATTGTACCCTAAGATTTATAGTAACTTTCTCATGTTACGAGTGCAAACTATTAGCAAGTAATAAGAGTATAAAGTAGAGAGCTTTAATTCATACACCCGAGATTGGGTGCAGTAATTGGTTTCTCTGGTTACGTAAAAATAATGATTATTTTTTACACAAGAAGTTTAGCGTATTTAATAAAGTGACCGCTTATATTTATTTCAAATAGGTGTGGATATAAAAATAAGCATTTCATCTATAGCCGTGTTGTTTGAATACTTATCTGTATATTTATTTTAATTCCATATTTGGGAAAGTACAGTTTTAGAGTATCCTTGATCACATTCATTATAATTTGCATGTTTATAAGGTCAAAATAATAAAATTTATTTATTCAGCAATTACGGTACATATAAGCCAAAAAAAAAACGAATTTTAGTAACTGTTCGTAACTTTGGTACTGGCTAATCCTGGAACGCAACACGTATAAACACGGTACACATAGTGTATGGTGGACGAGATTCAGTTAATAGTGAACGATTGCGTATTACCCTTCCATAACATTCTATTTTGTCACCCGCACTCTAAAACATTAAGTTCGCGACATCTTATTAAAACATAAAAAAATGTAGTAAGAACATTATAGTTTAATTGTTTGCATATTTTATTTTTATTTGTTGTAGATTCATTTGAAATAATTTACCTGTACAACGTTATAAGTAAATACTACCTACTTTATAGTTCCAGTAATATTTCAAAGTAAGTTTATTGATAAAAGAGAAAGACGAGTAATTACGGCGAGTACCTACTCGTGACTCTGCAAGAACTTTAACATCACAATTATAGTCATACTTATGCATTAAAATATAATCAAAAGTAAATATTTGAGTAATTATTAAATTAATAACGATACATAAAATAAAAGGTGATTTCTTTGGTTATACTGATTATATCGTTGTATTTTTATGAATTAACGTTTATGGCTTGCACCATTCATTTAAACCCTCTACGAGTGCCAATTCTATACATTTATGACAAAAGCTGAATCAAACTATTGGTGTATATGACCTTTATGATAATAGTTAAATAATGTTACAGGAATCAAATAAAATAGATCTATTATAAATTCTATTTTTTGTTATAGTAGTTCTTATTTTTAAGCATATACAAAATAATGAACAATAATAAAAAACGGCCAACATTGTAAAAATATATATATTAGAGTAGCTGTGTCGGCGACTCGGTTCCCATGGAAGTAAAATTTAATTTAATCATTTTTAATAAAAAAATGCTATATAGCCCATGTTACTCAGGATTAATGTAGCATTCTAATGTTGTATGAATTTTTAAAATCGGTCTAGCCGTTCTTGAGTTTATTCGTTACAAAAAAAAACCATTCCTCTTTATATAATTATAAAATAATGAAAGCAAATAAAAAAAAGTATACAAACCAAATCTTCCTCGTTGTCTGAAAAAATATTAGCTCGGTCTTCGGTCGTCATGTTTTCGAAATGAACATCCATAACAGACACAATTCATCCATGATTCAAAAACTCAAATCACCCCGTACCACTGAAAAACACATCAACTGCATCCAAAACAGCCCCGGGGGAATCGTACGCCCCATGCAATACATTATCCCCAAATAAAAAAACACTCGATCAATAAACGAATTAAAATTAATACTGTTAAACAGAATTCAGTCGTGAATCCGAATATTTAAATACTACGACTGAATACTAAAACATGGACATCGAAAAATATGGTACCGCGATGCTAAACACCCGACCACTCGCTGTGGAGTGCGATCGCTTACTGCGGCGAAGGGCGGGCAGAAAAAGCACTGCAGCGTCTAGTAACCATGGTAACGCGAGCTTTTCAATTTGCTGCGGAAAAACACGCGCATTTGCATTTTCATTTTTGTTTTGTAGACAATGTCAACGTTGAAAGTGCTTTCTGACATTTTGACAGCTTAGTGAAATATTATGATACCTGAATATAGGTATTTTTAACGTGATAGCCGCATAAATACTATTGTATTGATCTCACGTGTCATGAGAATTTGCATAAATTCCCATACGTCATAAATCGATTCCGGTTTTATTACATTTACGATAAGAACATAAGGTACAATGTTATGAGTATAAAAGTAAGATTTAGTGTAATACTATTTGTACAGGACATAACCAACAAGAAAATGATGCGCATATAAGAGTTATGTGCCTCTAGCCAAGGTATTATCCAACAGTTGCTAACGTAAAGAGAAAGCAAGAAATGTAAACTCTGTAACAAAAAAAAATGGACGCAAACTAGGAAAGAAGAATCCATAAAAAGCCATGGTCTCAGTGCTTATTTGTCCTATCCACCATTGTTCACTTAATTAACGTTTTATGCTTTATTTTTAAAACAAAGCTTTATTTTGAAGAGTGCTTAATTTCTCATATCAACGTTGATAGGACTATGTTTCCATGCTTGGTTTTATAAATAGAACAAAAACCTTCCTATGACAAGTAATTAAACAAATTAAACAAGTAAGCACTAAAGCGACGAGCAATTATGCTAAAGCCAGTGTATAAAAACAAAAGCAAAAATAATTAGGTATAATACCTTATGGATTTAGAAGACTGAAGCAACAAACAGTTTTACAAAAGTCAAGATGGAAAAACAAAAGCAAAATAATTAGGTATACGATATCCTTTTGCCGTCTAGAAGTAGAGCGAAAGCTATCCCTGGTTTTTTATGACACTGAGCAGCAAACAGGCAAACGGCCTACCTTATGGTAAATGGTTACCATCGCCTATGAACAACTACAATACTAGGGGCGTTACAGCCTTGTTGCTGATCTTGGCGGAAATGGCTGATTCTCGTTCACTATGCCGGAACACAAAGGTTCATACTGAACATTTACTTTACCGGATTCTAAACACGAGGATAATCACTAACCAGTTGAGCAATAACCTTACCACCAAGCTGTGACGGATCAAGGAATACATGGTTAAACGTCAGAACCAAAACCAAAGGTGGGGCCAACAATCACCAGAGCCTCGTCGGTTACTCGGCAAGGTGCACCGCGTACAGGTCAGATTGATTTGAGTAACTCAGATGGTAATCGATACCACTAACATTTCTAAGTCTCTGATCTCTGGCATTATAGGAGTTTGAATACAGCAGTGGTGTTTTAGTGGGTATTGGACAGAGCTTGTCACCCGATGAGTCTGGCCTACAAAGGCCTTGCGATTACGCATTGCGAGATGTAGTCCATAAATGCATTTTATCATAACAATAACAAAAAAAACGGTCTACCTTATTCATTTTTATGCATATTGAATATATATTTATACTCTAGGTTGTTGCTCATTCATAATATTGATTACATGAGTTATAAATACACAAACATGATGTTGTATAATACCTCAAGGCGAGGTAACTAATTATACTCAACCTAAGTTATTTCAATTCAAAAATAACAATTTCCTTGTAAGTAATTTTCTTCAGTGTATGTTCTTAACAGAGTTGTTGTACATATTTGTTCCGGAAATAAATTGAAACATTAATGTATCAAATTATATATTTAATTTATGAAATTGTTTTCATCCGTTTTTATTGAGCCATGATCATAGAATAAAGATTGTATTTACTTTGAATAGGATTAGCGCTTGACTACATTGCTATAATGATAATGTCATTGTTGAACATACTGGATTTCAAGTAGACCTACCAGAACAAATTTATATATAGATTCTATAAAAGTATGCAACTTATAGATGGTAGTTGGTCAGTGTTACATTTAAAAATGGTCCTCTATGTGCATGTTATACTTTCGTGATTAAATTTTCATTTATTAAAAACACAAACTTATTGCATGGAGTTACGATAGTGCCAAGATAAAACGTATTTACCATTTGAAGAGACATTATTTTTCTGTAGCCAAATACTTCTTGAACAGTTAATAATTCTTGGAAAAACAAATCGCAACACCTTTGACTTCGTTAGTATATTTTCACTTTAAATATATCTTAATATTAAATAAATTCAAACATTACTTAAATGCACTTATTAATTTTTCGTACCAGTCAATGAAGTTTCGCAAAACTCGGACGGATGCTACAAAAAAAGAAAAATTCCATAAAGTGTACGGATAATGCAAAACTTCTGAGAAACGGAGTCATAACAAAGCTTTTGTTTAACAGTTTCTTCCTCAATTTAGCGTAACAATAGTAAAGCACGGACCATGGAAAAATGAGGTACAATGAATACAGAGAGTTATGAAATGAGTACAATTAAGCGAATGAAATTCAAATCGTAGTGGGGGCACTTGGGTAATGGTGTGTGATTAACGCGCGGTTACCCATTACCCATTGCATTATTTATTATTAATTTAATAATTTTTCGCTTAGGCCGTATGAAAGAGCGATTAGCTGTTATGCTAATAAAGGATTAGATATATGTTTTGCCATTACAACCCGCGTAGGTCCAGTTGAAAAACAACGCTATGATAGTTCACCGTAGGTCCTTTTATATGTTGAATAATATATCATTTCGGAAACAATGCAGAATTAAAAACATAACTTATACCAGAATTGTAGTAGATATATCTAAGTGTATAACTGTAAAGCAATATATAATATAGAAAACAGTATTCGTTAATACTTTGAGTTTAATAATTATATTACTGCTTACCAAAACTTACAGATTTTCTTAATATCGATTTCAATATACTTATATGATAACATAGTACTAAAGTTTCAACTTAATAATTAATGCCCCTACTAGCTACATAGTAGTGCGAATCCTTAAAGGCGATAATAGTGGTTGTTTAGATATCGTCGGCTAGACACAAACAAGGAGACCCTAAGTACGGTTCACATCGTTCAAGCGGTCGCGGGCCGGTCGTAAAACACTGTACCGAATCTCAGTTCACAAGACGTAGAATGAAAATATGTAATAATAAGCCTACTTGGATTAGTTCCATTTTAATATGGATAAATAGGATATGGATGAAAATAGGACTAAAGTGCAAGTTATTGGAATGAAGCTAGACAAATCAATATGTAAGATTTTTCCGTCAAAACCCTTTATTTAGTCTATTCTATATTATACATATTTGATTGACATTAATGAATTATAATTATTATTATTCTATCGTAGATAAGGCGAAAAAGAAACGAATGTATCTATATTTCTCGAATCAACTTCGTTTGTTATAAATTACGACCATAAAACATAATAATACTGATTCGACGTTGCGGTGCGGGAAGGATAAGGCGGCGCCTTGATGTCGCGACAGACGGGCGTCTATCTAAATACTGTAGGAGTTTTTCCCCTATGAAGAAAACTAAGTTGCGCGTTGAATATTTATGACATGTATTAGTGAAAGTTTTAAAAAAAGCGGTTTGATCTTTTTCTTTTTGGATTGATGTGTTTCAGTTTTAATCGTTTAATGCAATTTGTAATCAGTTCGCTTGCAATATAACCAAGTTGTTTTTATATAAACGTTAGCGTAAAGAGGAAATAATATATGTATGGAATGTCATTCTAAACACCACATCGACGATATACACATCTCTACACTAAGTCAGAATGTATTATACACAAAGCGTCTTTACCATCAGCTATAAATTTATATGATATCAAGATTGTGTTTCAAATCTCTACAATTTTTTTTTTACTTGCATTAATCACGGGAGGTAGTATTTGAGAGATGTTATCGATTTAGAGCTTAGAATGTCAACTTATAACTTTTGTTTTTATTACTCTTTACGCAAGCGAAAGTAGAAAAATTAACTAGAGGTACAGGTGTAGTATAGAATCATCTCACATACTTATGTTGGATTTGGCATATGTTTCAAAGGTACATTGATAAAGTAAAAGTAGATACATAAATTAAACTAAGTGTTTAAAATTAAGCCACATATAGTACAAACACGAGTAACCTAGACAGGTATATATAGGATGAGTACAAATATTTGCAAAGGTCACCTAACACGTTTTTGTTACATCACACATCCCATGGATGAGTCAGCGACGCAGTATCGACTGGGAGGGTTGAAAGAGTGCCAAATGTAGTTCCCTCGAAGGTCATTTTACGCTATGCAGTATTGATGTCATACTTTTAATGCCCTAGTATACTAAAACTCTTTTTCTTTTACGAAGTACTTTACGTAGTTTCTATATTTGTTTGAAATCAGATACTCTTTAAATTTCTTTAGTTAATGGTTTTGCCTATTGAACGACAATAGATAATTATAGTGATAGATAATATTTATAAAAATTGACCGGTGAAGAAATGCGTAATGCTCTATCAAACATTTGGTTTTCAACTTAATATTAATTGAAAACTACTTTGTTTAGTAAGTACTTGATTTTATTAAGGAAATTTATTTTTTAATAAAGGTAGAGTACAGTCCACAAGGTATTTCTGTTAATAAAGTACCTTTGCACTATGATGTTTATGTTAAAATATTAATAAACCATTATATACACCTCCAAACAATCATATGTGGATAATATACAGCATATATTTTAAGAGGAGATTGTATACTTTATGTGTTTAATGAAGTCTCAGAATATGTTTAACAAGAGACAACAAATCTTATATTATGCGATATTTCCTCAATAGTAAATAAATGATATAAAGCAAAAAGTAATTTATCTCTACTTGGAGTAGTTGAATTAGCGAAATAAACAATTCCATCTCAGAGTAGTTCTCTGTCAAATAACTTTGTGTTTTCATCGTACGTCCATTCACAAAATTCCTTGAGAAAGAGTGGATCTAGCTACACAACAGTTTAGAGATTAAGGAACGTTTTTTTTATTTTATTTCAAATCATATTTTTCGTATGATAGCATAATGAGTAGAACAAACTTTTATTATCTTATAAATTTAATTAGTTACTAGATAGCATCCTCGAGTTCCTATGCATTATTATGAAATGTAATAGAAATAAAAGATTTTACCTAGTATATGTTATTCCGGAATAACGTCAGTATTTATCAATGAAAGCATTTTTCATTAGGATAGGTAGGTTTTGAAGCGATGAAAGCTGTAGTACGGACGCTGCACCAATGGAGGAATTCACTTTAAATGAACCTGAGCTTTCAGTGAAGGAAGTATCGACTAGGAAGGCATAGCATAAGGCCTTTTATAATGCCCAACTTGATTGCTACCATCCTCAAGTTGAAAAATTGCCGCCAAATACCTATAGGTGTGTTCGCGCAGTTGCAGTTGAGAGCCAGTCCGTCCACTAGACTTAGCGTGTCCAACATCTTGGGCCACATCGTCACTTAAAATCAGATGAGATTGTAGCCATAACGGTAAACCCATAAAGTATTAAAAAACAAGTAGTTTCAGGTATTAGTTACTTCTAATAAAGAAACTTTAACTCATTATAATAAATAGCAAGTGATTTATTCCATGCGATAAGAAACCAAATTTTGATGTAGATTGTGCATAAATCCTCCAGGGTGGCAGGATGCAACAATAGTCTCTGATACTCGTATATTCAGCCATCGAAGAAGGGGGTTGGACTTTGTATTAGAATAGGTTGCGTGTACTAGATACACTTGTTATAAAAATACAACTAGATAAACTTCTTACAGTGACACTTTTGTTGTTTGTCACTTTCCGGGATCAGTCAGTATATCTAGTTGTGAACAAGATAATATGCTTTTTGCGTATGTATATCGCGAGATGACAACTACAGCCTCTTTATCTTATCTATAAAAAAGATAGACTCTCGTAGATGAATGAAGTTTACGCCATGCTAGGACTACGGCCATCCGGAGAGATTTGGACGATAAATTATTTAGCTTGGCGGCCAGAAGTGACAATAACTAATAATGAAATAAACTCACTGAGCGCCGAACTGATGCTATATAAAGTGAACTACTGACTTTAAACTACTACAATACTTCAATAGCAACTTTTACATTAAAAGCTGATAGACGTTTTTGTAAATAACATATATGATAAAGAAGACACCTGACTATAATTTTTTTTTTTTTTTTTTTTTTTTTTCGACCTGACATACGCTGTTAGCCGTAAGGGCTTTGACAGCTTCACCGAACTTTTTGGGGCGAATGCTAAGGGCACTCAGCCCCATGGCAGAGGGCGCAAGGGTGCCAGAATGGCCGAACCTCGGCTTGGACTACTGCTGGAATACGAACAAAGATTCGCGATCCTAACTAACCAACAGGTCCTAACAATAACATAGGGCAAACCACGCGAGGGCCGCAGGAGTAGTCCCTTACAGAACCGTGTACTTTATGTGTGGGTGTGCACGGATGATATGCGGTGTGATGATGTACTCTCAGTGATGTAGAGTGTCACTGTATCGCGCGAGCAGAGTCACTTGAGGGCTCCTGTCCGGAGGATCGATCCTAGGCTCAAGAATCTGCAGAGGGAGGCCGCGGCGGGTGTGCGGGAGCGAAATTTACCGCTCGGCCTCGGCGGCGAGGACGGCGGTTACACGGGCGTGTGCGCGGATACGTGTAATTGGTGGAGACGGCAGGGAGCAGTGCGTTCAATCTTATTATTTTGTCGACGGGATCGGTGAGGCAGTTACGTGGCCGGCGTGCGAAGCGTTTAGCATACGGATTAGGAGTGTAGCTAAGTACGTGTACTATTTTGGGGTTGGGATGAACTTCGGCCTTTTCGAAAAATTTCTTTGTGACATCTTTGATATATGCATATATGGACGGAAGGTCCATATCTTTATGTAAATCTACATTGCGGACATAGGGTGGAGCTTGGACGGCTATACGCATGAATCTATTTTGTAACACTTGTAGTTTGTAAAGGATGGTGCGCGAAGCGTGAGCGAATACGGGGCAGCTATAAGTAAGTATGGGACGGATGCATACTTTGTATATTGTGAGCTTATGTCTGAGTGACATTTTGCTCTTAGAAGAGGTAAGATTGCGTAGCAGAACCATAGCCGTGGAGGCTTTTTTCTGTACGTAATCTATATGTTTTTTTGAAGGTTAGGCGCCTGTCTAAAACTACACCAAGATATTTAGTATGATTAGCCCAGGGGATATTGACACCGAAAAGGTGTAATGTTTTTCTTATATTCCTCCTCGCGTGAGGATCGAACATGATAGCCGCACTTTTGTCTGGGTTTATTCCTATGCGCCATTTGAGGCACCAGGACCCAAACGTAGAGACGGCTCTTTGGATGCGGTAATATAAATGAATCCTATTCCTGCCCGAGCTGAAGATGACTGTGTCGTCTGCATAGGAGCCTACTGCGACGTTGGAGAATTCGGGAATGTCGCTAACAAACAAGTTGAATAGGTAGGGCGCTAGGATAGAGCCTTGGGGGACTCCTGAGCGTATTGGGTGAGGCGAGGATAAGGCTCCGTCTGCTTTGTAGCAGAAGGAGCGGTCCGATAGATAGGCAAGGATTATGCGGACTAGCCTGTCCGGAACTTGTAAGAGATTGAGTTTAAATATGAGACCTTCGTGCCAGACCTTATCGAAAGCTTTGGCTATGTCAAAAAATACGGCAAGTGTGCGCCTAGGGCGATGTAACTCCGTGAAATTGGAGAGAATATGCTCCGTGAGGCGGAGAACTTGGTGGGTGCACGAGTGCTTGGGTCGAAAGCCGAATTGCTCGTGTGGTAAAAGACATTTGTCTGAGACAGTTGATTGAAGTCGGTTCAGAAGGAGTCGCTCGTATATTTTACCAATCGTATTGAGGAGGCTTATCGGGCGGTAGCTTTCCGGAAGGGATGCCTTTTTTCCGGGTTTACGGATACCTATTACCGTTGCCATTTTCCAAGCGGCCGGAAAATGGCAGTGAGTTATGGCCGCATTGAAGATGCAGACCAGAAGAACTATAAGTTTGTCAGGGAGAAGTTTGAGGGCTTCATTTCTGATTCCGTCGGGACCGGGGGCTTTCCTTGGTTTAAGGCCTTTTATAATCGCGAGTACTTCGTCAGTTGTAACCGGATCTAAGTTTTCGATTGGAGGAGTCTCTCTTATTGATTGAATTGTTCGATCGACCCTCCCGATATGCGTGGTATCTATGGTATGATATTCATACGGATTAGGGGAACACTGTTGTGCGAGAGTGGCAGCGAGATACTCTGCCTTGTCAATACTTTCGAAGGCCGGTGGATTGCCGGGGCCTCTATCTAACGGGGGCATTACGGACGAATAGCTGCTCTTCTGTTTACGAACGAGATCCCAGAAGGCGAGATGAGACGGTTTGATTTCCTCTAAGAGGCTGTCCCATCTTTGACTACGGAGTTCAGAGATACGAAATTTAACTAATCTTTGTAGGCTACGTAGCCGTACACGATTTTCCTCCGTCGGATAAGAATCGTGAGCGCGTGTCGCGGAGTTTTTCTCCGTTATCAGTTTTCGAATATCATCAGGAAGTATAAAGCGGCGATCATTTGCCGCCATTACCTCTTTTGAGGTTTCCCTGATGGCATTCTGGAGGTGACCTACTAGGGAGTCAATCGCCACATCGGCATCGCTCACAGACTTTATCTCGTCTGGGATACTGTCTAAATGAGGAGAAGAGAGATTAATTGAGAGATAGTGTCTGAGTTTTGGATAGTCAGCCACTTTGACTGAAGCGGGTGTGTGGTCGCCCGGGTGGCCTAGTTGCAGAATTACTGGGCGGTGATCGGAATCTAGTTCATGTACGACTTCGATTTGCCGTACTTGAAGCGCGATCCCTTTTAAAATAGCTATATCTAAAACTGAAGGGCGGCAGTTAGCTTGATAATGAGTTGGTTCTGAAGGAGCAATTACATCGAAGATAAGCGCATTTTCTAGCCAGTATAGTGTCCTACCATTAGTGGTAGTACGCGGGTTGTTGTATTGAATGTGCCCGCTATTTAGATCGCCAGCCACTATAACAGAGTCACCGAGCGCGAAAAGCGTCTCCAGATCCGACTGGAGGAGAGTTTTATTAGGCGAAAGGTACGCGGAAACGATAAAGATAGTGGGATGACCAGTCATACCCACTCTACACACCGAGACTTCTAAATTTGTAAGTTCGGGAGGATCTATTGGCATGCAATACAGTGACTTTCTATAGTATATGAGCGTGCCGCCGCCTCTTACGCCGATACGATCATTTCTTACTATCTTGTAGTTCGCAATCGCGGGATTGCGAACGCTCGGTTTTAAAAGAGTTTCTTGTGCTAGAAACACATCTATTTGCCGCTCCTTAAGGAAGCTAGCTACCAAGTCGCGTTGGGGTTTCAGGTTGCGCGCGTTAAAAAAGGACAAAGATAGGCCTCGGGGTCTAATCTTATCCTCCATTGCGAGTTTATTTAGGAGAAGCGCGGATAAGGCGTTGCATAGTCCTTGCAATGCCTGGGAAGCACTTAATGGCTTTTAGACGGCCAAAATCTTGACTAGCGCTAATCATGTCGTCGAACGCAATGATATCATCTACGGAATGTTCTTCTAGTAGTTCGGCGAGCCAGTCGATGCCTTTGAAACCAGTAGAAGGGCCGGCCGCGGTGAGTTTCGCGGGTTTAGCCTTCGGAGGCTGCTGATTAGCATCTGACTATAAGAGGTTATTACATTATATAGGAGCTTGTAAACCCAAAGGTAGTAGTGAGTTATAGACCAGAAACCCAATTGTTCTGGAAGTTCTAGAAGTATACAGTTTCATAAAATATCTTAATTTTATAAATATAAACTTTAGCATAAGCCAAGTATCATTTAGCAATGACTATAGAAATTGAACCTAATCACGTCTATAAGATTGATAGCTCCATCAGTAGTACGCGTTCTCGGCATCGATTTGAGCAATTTGTTCGTCTCACCAGTAATCGATCTATCTGAGTGCTTGCGAGATTGATAGCGAACTGTTATACGGAGCATTAAAAAATCCCACCTGCATTCAAATTTAATATTGAAAGTACTTAGAATGATATTGACTTTCTAATTCATATGTATTTGTATTTAAAATTAAATTGAGAATTTGTACAAAATATAAGTAAACTGATTAGGGTATTTATGCTACTTTCTCTCGTGGGCAAGTGCTGTAAAACACTTTTGATTAAGCATTTTTTAAAGATCGACACGGTTTAGATTTTGTTTGATTTTAGAAACTAAGGAAACGACTAGATCCTTATTTTAATGATATTCCTGTGTTTTATTGTTATTATATGCCGGTATAAAACGTTTAGTTATAAATTATGGGTAATGTAAATTTTATGATATTTATCGTATTAAATGTTGTAAAGTAACTGAACGGCTTCAAAGATTTCCAAGTAAATCGTGTTACTGTTAATACGATCGAACCCCAAAACGATTTTGCATTTGATAACACTAAAGCTCGAATAATTACTAAACAAAAAATGGTCGGTTGAGTAACAAAGGAGAAAACTGAATTGTTTTATCTTTGTCTATTTATTATATAAAGATATAAAACGGGATAGCAGCCTAACAAAAAGATACATTAATTAACAAAGTGTCACCCAACTGGATTGAGAAGCACTACTGAAAATAATACCACTACCTTTATTTTAGAAATATTTAGTATTGCACGAATAAATATACAAATTGCAATGGACTAAATTAGCTGCAATCACAAGACACTGTAATTTAATTTCTTTATGTTGTGTTAGCCCTTGCTTTAATTGCGTTAAAAAAGAATTCGTTTCCAAAACACAATTTTTGTAAGCCACCATTACCAAAAAGGGCTTAGTGAAGTAAAATGAACATCGACTAATGAGACATGAAATGAAATCGCTCTTAAAGGCACGGTCATATTGTTAAATATATTTTTATTAATATAACTTTTACAATAAAATTAATGTACCGCTTAAAATATCAATTATTATTAAGTCATTTTATGAAATAAATAAGTATGTTTCTTTTTCTTTTTTACCAAATATAAATAAGATGGTTTACCAAAACATGAAAACTTTTGATTAAAGATGACTATGGAAAATTGCATTTCCGATTCATATAAGATAACAATTTTTCGTTTTATTGTATTAAACCCACTATAATAAATATATTTTCTTGGCAATAATAGACCAAAAATAATCACACCGCTTTGGTACGGAAAAGCTATCTCAAAATTTGTGGTTTTATGAAACCACGAAACAACTGAAACTTGTTTCGGATCATAGACATTTGTAAAATAGGCAAATGGCATAGGGAGCTGTAAAATGGAAAATATGACAATATAAATGCTACAAGATCAGCTAATGCGAGCCACGGGCGACGCTATATTGGCCATGGCTGCTCTGCCGAACGCTTTGCACTTTACCCCCACTCCGCGGCCGGCTGTAATGCGATAGATGGATGAAAAAAAATGCAAATGTAAAAAAAGTTGCCCTTTAAAAATCTATATGGTAACTTAAATCAATAGCATATAGCTTATACTACGACTGAGTTTCTTAAATGATTCGAACCGCATGGAATTCAATATCTTGTTGAGGAATAAACATTTCCATTTCCGAGAGCGAGGGTCTCGAGGCGTCGCCGTAACTTACAAGTGATGAAAACATTTTATAGAATACGTTCATGATTTCCTTTCGTGTATATAAAATGTCACCCTCGAGGTTGTGGCATGTAAAATGGGTACCCAAAACTTCGATTGAGCTTTTTTACTTATTCAACTCATGCGTATCAAAAATGGCACCTACCGCTGACATTCGATTAATTATTTAAATTATTTTAGATAATTACATTTTGTCAATAATTCACTATAAGCATTAATTACCTTTGCATTTTCTAAGTCATCACTTTTTGTTTAAATAATAGATTTTACGTTTGGCTTCGCTCGCGTTAATATTCATTTTGTTAAACAAATTCGATGACGCAATAGAAAAAATCACACAAAGTTTAACCCTCTCATTACCCTACTTCTAACAAGGTTTTCGCGAGAAAAAGTAGCCTATCACCGTTTCTAGGTTCCCAAGATCTGTATACCAAAATTCATCATAATCAATTCAGCAGTTTAGGCATAAGAACGTAACAAATAAACACAATCATTTTCGCATTTATAATATTAGTAAGTTTATGCTTACCTACTTGACGTAAATATTTTTTATCATTATTAAAATAAAATAAACCTTCATTGCTATAATCACTATTCATACTAATCATGTAAAACAAATTTTTAACTACATTTTGTCCTCCGAAAAAGGCCTCTTCTAAAGATTTAAATTACTCTTCCCTGGGCCACGCTGTATCAGATACTTTTTTAATAGCACGCTAACATCTTCTGATCCTTTGATTGTCTCTAGAATACTGTTCTGTTAAATTTTTTTTGTTTCTTAACACATGTCCCGTTCATCTCTATTTTAGTTGCTTATGTGGTGTTTTGACGTGCCTATATTTTATTATAACTTTAATTTTTTTATAGTAATTATCGTTTATCCCTATACCCCACTTCCAATAAGGTTTAGCGTAAAAATGTAGTGTATCACCGTCGCCTGGTATATATTTATCTCTATACCAAAATTCGTCATAATCTATTTAGCGAATAAAGCGTGAAAGTGTAACAAGTAAATACACAATCTCACTTTCGCATTTATAATATTAGTAAAGATTGATGCCGATACCGGACTCTTTGCATGATTCGACCCCACGTCGATCGAAGCCGTGTTCTAACACGACATATAGTGGACGATATAATATATGTTTTAATCGTTACACCGAAACTATTACTGTAGTATTTGTAAATTGACATATCTTCTTACATTTACTTATTATCCCTTTCAATCTTACTTCTATAATAATTGCATCAGATAAGGTCAGGTTGCCATAATAATAACATCAGGCGTCATCCAAGGATTGACAAAGATATAATAATTCGTGGTTTTCATGACCAATTTAATATATTTTAATTTTCCTTAATTTTTTTTTAGTCTACTGCCTATAATGGAAACATTAATTATTTTAGACAAAGGTCATTATCTTATATTACTTCTTACTATTATTATAAATGCGCAAAAGAGTCTGTTTATTTGTTATGATAGCCCACATTAGTATAGATATAGATAGGATCCTGGAGACGGTGATAGGTTTTTATATTTTAAAAAACTTATAGGAAGTGTGGTAATGAATTAGTTGACAAAAAAATTAATATTAATGCGAGTGGAGTCACGGCTAAAATCTGGTAACATAATATAGTAAATTTAAATATCGGTATATGTTAATTAAAATTAAAAACTTTAAAACATGTACGCTGTTATATCAGATTCAGAAATAAAGCAAATAAACGAAATTCACGCACCATAAAACAAAGCAACGAACGCGATGTGTGTAGCGCCCTCCGGCCTCAGAATGGTGATTGTTTGCATTTCTTAAAATACTGGGCACAAAATACAAGCGTAATACTTATTATAGTCAATGTCACTACTGTATTTTTATACTTTATAGGCTTTACGTTATGGCTTCAATCTCTCCAGATGTTAAGTGACGATTTGGCCAAAGATAATGGACATGATAATCCTAGTAGTGGAGATAGTGGCGCTAACGTGTAACTACACATCCATTGGTATTTAGCCGGAACATATCTATAGGTATTTGGTGGCACTTTTTCAAACTGAGGGTAGTAGATAGTTAGGTGGGTATTAAAAAAACCTTATACACAGGTTATGGTTTCATAGATATACGCATTTTTTTAAGTTCACATATCATAAACACGTTTTTTAAATTATACCTTTGTTTAACATCCTAATGCAATAATTAGAGTTTAATTCATAAGTAATCGAAAATTATAAAATTTTCTTACAAAGGCTTTTTGACTCTGACGCATACTTAAGTCGTATACGTTGATGTATACCAAACTTGCGAAGTCTTTGAAACTGTCAGTCGTAGGCTAGTGAAGTGAATAAAATATTATATTCATAACTGAAACTGATTATAAACTGATAAAACGTTGTATTCGTAAATTTCCTAATAACTACAAGAGATTAAAGCATTTCCAGCACCAAATATATATTGTATTTTCGAGGTTCTTAGATTGACGTACCAGAGAATAAAATTACAAAAAGGTATGAAATTAAAAAAGTTTTGATTGTTTTGCCCTTACGCTAAAAAATATTATTTAAGAAGGACAAGACAAAAATAAAACTGGTTTTATTTAGCATAAAATTTTTAAGTTTAAATATAAGGCGAGGTCCGAAATTAATCTAAGTCGCTCCGTCGCATTGCGTCGGTCTCTCTTGGCTTATCCCACTTAAAACTTCGTTTAAGGGAAACGTCTTGCCAATTTTCCTATTGCACGGGCGAATTCTTATTATGAATATTTTTTTCCATCAGACGACTTCTTTTGAGTTCTCTTGGATGAACGATTTTTAGGAGCAGTTTCAGTTATTTTCTTTATCTGGTCGGGCGTTACTTAAATATGCTGCAACAGATTGCGGCAAAAGAATTTTATTGGGTAAATAACTTAAACTTTTATAACGAGAATTAAATTTACGCATTACAGCCAGAAACTGTTAAAAATTTGAGTAGACACTTTTGGAGGCAGCAAAACAACGTTAATTAAAATGTATTATGATCACATAACGGTTCATATAATATAACTTAATACGAACCTGTAAAATATATACAAGATTTGGATTCTAAATAAAGCGTCTATTGAACAAAAAGAGCCAAAGTCCATTAATGCTTAAACATTACTCATAAAACAAAGATATTATACTTTTAAACCTCAAATGTTATAATACGTGTTTAAGGACAAATAACTAGTCAAACGTAGTTAATCTGACAACCTATGGTTGTTTGGTTTACATTCCAAAATAATGTTCAACCTCTAAACGTGCAACCAACTTTAACAAAGCTTAGCCAAAATCATGAATCTTTTTTTCATTAACCGGCAGCAGCCCAAGCCGAGGTTCAGCCGTTCTGGCCCCCTTGTGCCTGCTACCTCGGGGCTGGGTGCCCTCAGCACTCTCCCCAAAAAGTTCGGTGAAGCTGTCAAAGCCCTTTCAATTCGAAAAAAAAATTAAACATTGCTATACATAGGCTATGTTGCATTATAATGCTTGTACACCGATCGGTTCAATCTTCAGCTAATTTCCTCCAAAACAAAATATGCTCAATATCTTTCGGTTTTCCTGTATTATTTTTTTCTTCGCATCCCCTCTAACAAATACTATTTTAGGTGTACTTAATACCACTTTGCTTGCCAACATCTGCTAATTTTCATTTCAATAACAAAATATATATTACACGAAGAACAGTGCGATCCTAGGTTTAGACATTTATTATATTTTGGTGTATATATATAGCATAGATATTGTGCTCTACAATTATGTTTTATTTGTACTTAGCGCATACTTAAGTATACTATCTATTATTTATCGTAAGATTTTAAGAAATATAATAGGTACAAGTAACAGCTTGGAACTATAATTATGGAATCGTCCACAGACTGGTGTCTAATGTGACACCGCGCTGCTACAGTTCCTGACATCGTCTATATCCTACTTCTTTTATATTAGCAATCTGTTAATACATATCTGTAACTACACCAATGTCACTTAGAACGGTAAAATATCATGCAAATTTTCAGGCTTCATACAGCACTTTAATAGGATGGTAAAACTAACACTACCCAGAAAGGTTTGTGGTTACTAACAAACCTTGCTCTGAGTTATTACTTAGAATTTAATTCACCTATGCACAAACACCAAAGTATGACATACAAAATTCTATCAATATTACCTAACATAGGGTAAATTAATCTACATATAATAACATAAATTAAAATAAAAGCCGCAACTAGACCGATTAACTTCCCGTTAAAAAGTTCTCTTATGTGGTTAGAAAGAGATGCCAAAAAAGTACTTGGAACGAACTCTTTATTCTTGTCGCTTATAGATACATAAAGGGATAGCATACGCGTAGTATTTAACAAACAAAATTGTTACAAATATAGACTTATGATAATGTAACAGGCTATTATTATTTATAATAGGTTACTCGGAGTGTTTCTTCTCTGGAACAAGAACAGGTGGAACAGGTTCTATATTCAGTTCAAACTTATACACAGCCTCAATTTTGAACGCTTAAGACAGAGCACCATACATTATACATTGTACTCGAAGTAGGCAAGAGTCTGGTAAGTTTCTGTTTCTTTGGTTCATTTTTTTATAAATATAATATTTTATATCGAACTAAATAAACTGTAATCTATAGTTGTATGTGTACAATATGCACTTGTCATTTAAATTTAATATTTATTTCGTTCGATTAATCACTATACATCTTATAACTCCACCAGCACACATTCCCAACCGCTAGCTGTTTATAATAGTAAATAAATAAATATTATTAAAGTTCAATGAGTAAAATACGAAATATATTTATATCCACTGTTCTTTAGACGTGCCATTTCAAACTTATTTCATGCAGACTATTAATATTACGATATAAAATATTATTGGAACTTGAAATTATGACAACTATAAAAAAAAATACACAAACAATACTTCTCACCATAAAACTCCGTCATGTTTACAAGTCAAATTTACGAAACGTAAGCTGTAAAACATGTCAAAACAAGTGTACTTCAAAATATGACTAAAATAAGTTTACAAAATACGCCATTTGATCTCATAGTTATGAACACAGCTCTAAAGAATAGCCACTTCAAGTGTCAACTTGCTCTTATATTAAGAGTTCTAAGCCCCATTCATATTTCCAACGGTTTTTTTTACCCTCGTCAAATCTCCAAACATTCCAGTACATAACTATTACAGCTACCCAGTATTATTTCGAGGTTTGTCAATGTTCATAGTATTGTAATTAATTTTATATACCATTCTAAATTCATTATATTTTTATTCATGAATTTTCATTATCTATGCACAATATAAAAATGTAACTGAGCCAAACGTGCACCAAATCCGTCCAGAATTTAGGCATTTAAAAAAGAAAATCATTTTCGAATTAATATTGTAACTTATTAACAAATAAATATAATATTGATCAATCAATTTCTAATAAATATTTAATTGTGGGATATAATTTTAATTTTATATTTTTTAAAGACTTACTACATTCTTACATAATTATGTATGTTACACATACTACATCCACAGAAATTCTTCAAAGATTTAGTACATTCTCTCAGGCATTTCGGTATTTTATATTATTTAAGTACTAATATTTTCATAAAATATGTAAAATCGTTATATTTCAATACGAGATGCGCGTCGAGGTTATACTCGTTTTTATTTTTTCGGATCTTATCTTGTGGTCTATCCGCTCTCTGATCCAATACCGCACCAAAACTAAACTATGTGAAGCAAAAAATATAGTATGACTTGTAGTTCCAATATTACGTACAAACTAACAAAAAAAAACAATATTTAAAGGTATGTAATATTAATATACTATAGTATTTCAAAAGTAATTATATTAGAATATCACCTTGGCATTATGGATTTCGACGTGACCAAAGTAAACGAAGCGTATCGAAATGCATTGAGACAAAGTAAAAATAAATGTCCTGAACTTGGTGATATCATGGAATGAGTAAGATAAAAAATCCAATCGGTGATGTAATGCCCAATATTTTGTTTATTTTGTATACTTTTGTACGATACCTTGTTTCGTTACGCTCTAGATGTTTGCTTATTCTGTTTGATGTTGAACCACGTATTGACATGCCTTATAAATCAGACTCCGCTTCGCTTTTGGATTATATTTTTCCGACGGTAGAGTAATTTTTTAAAGTGTATACAAATTATACTTAATTGTATAACACTGAACTAATTCATGTAAAAGTAACGGTGGTAATCTATTTTTTGCCAAGATTTACAGTAAAGTAATGGATAATTTATTTTTTTAGACTTAACTAACTCGACAGTACCAAAGTAAGAGTAATTCCAAAACGCAACAGACTAAAAAGACTAACTATGATGGCAGAATACTCAAGAAACGTGACGCTTATCATCATAATTGGTGTGTAAATTCGTTCGCTCAATTTATCAAAATTAATGTGTTCGTATGATGGTAGAATACCAGAATGGAGATTGACAAGGCAGCGACACACGAACAATAAGTGCAACACGCACCATGATCACATACTTCGACATGTCTCGTTCTGGAAACAACCGAATTATATATATCCAAGAATGATGTAAGGTAATTTGTACTCCACTGACTTGCGACAACCATACACGTCATGATAAACCCGTCAAAGTGACTCTTTTGGTTTATCGCGTTTCTTATTTTAACACTACTAAAGAATATGCCGGTGTCAGTTATTTGTTTCAATAAAAAACAATACAATTTATTATTTCGATTAACTAGGTAACAGAATATTCAATTCCATAAAGATACAATAATTCTAACGTTCAGACAAGTTAGGCGTTATTTCTTAATTAAAATGTAAGTGCTTCAATAACATGATGACTCTATTGTTAAAACTGTTGAGGACGTTGGCATTTAATACATCATATTCTTTCATCATTATTTACAATTTATTTGATGTAAACGCATTATCCAAGCTACATCACGCAAAACGTCACCAAATCTGCAAAACACAGGATCGAATCACTAAGTATACGAAATAAAATAAAAATACAAACCAAGATCCAGCCACTTTCGAAGCCGGCTGACCTATTGCTATGGGTTTTTCTTTTTCTATATTACTATGCTTACCATCAGAAATATATTTTTTTTTTCCACCTGACTTACGCTGTTAGCCCCAAGGGCTTTGACACCTTCACCGGACTTTTGGGGGCGAGTGCTGAGGGCACTCAGCCCCGAGGCAGCAGGCACAAGGGTGCCAGGAATCAGATATAGTGATATCATTCTGGTATACTATAATAAAATAAACCTAAAATCGATTATTCTACGTTATGAACCCATAAAATACGAGCTACATGTAATGAAGCCAGTATAAGTGATCCCCGCTGCGTTATGAGCCGCTAACGGAGAAGTAAATTGTAGTACCGACGCTTGTTCATAGTTAATGAAAATAAACGAGATCTAATACAATAGATGACGTTTTTTCTATGAATGCGATCGAAATAATACCGTTTGTTATTACTGTGTGGATAACTGTTCGCATTGTATTGTCTCCCAATGGGATCTTAGTTCGGAAAGTTTCATGTATAAAATCTTTGAATAAAATTTATTTTTTTATTGCTATTGTAGAAATATTTTCTATTCTAATCTTAAAAATTTGTTATACATTACATTATTCTTACTTACATCATATATTATATTTACTAAATAAGTATATTGTCGTCTTAAAAGAAAATGAACGTAAATTATATATTGTTTTGTTCTAATTTAGACCTGGAAACTACAATAAATCACATCAGTCACACAATATTTGATTATATTCATTTATAATTAAGTCGGTTAACAGTTATTTACAGTAAAGACATAATAAATTAATGTGCATTATAAACTATGATAAGTTCCGAAACTTCTTAGTGAGAAACATTGATACAAGATGATATATCTTGTCTCAGCTAGGACAGTGTTATTGTTACTATAATAAGATTCTCACATTCTAACATGTGATGAATACAATAACACAAAAAAAAAAAAACTAGTATGAAATAGAAGTCAAGTATTAATACAATGGTATTGTGATGTGTTGTTTTTTATAGAATCATAGTAAAGCGATTTCACTATTTTATTTGCTATTTTTAGATTTAATAATTTCGATAATCGAAAAGTCAATAATTTGCTGGCCTGAAAATCTGTGTATATACTGGTTATTTTCGAGATCTTTAATCTTCAACTTCAACCTCATGGTTGGAGACCTTAACTCAATCTTGTACAGACGGATATCACTCTGTTCGATTATGGGATATATATCGGTTTAACCCGGTATATAAAATGAGGAAGCATGCCACTATGGCGGGCACTACGCCTTACGTAAAATAGATAGTGAAGAAAATAGCAAGCGTAACGTATTTTTCATTAATAAACATATTACCAGTAATCACACGCATATTTTACGTATTCTGTGTGCGTATCGTAAAAATGTTTATGGTTAGGTATGTCAATACCTTCACTCTAGGCTCGATTTAAAAACGTATATTTATTTTGAAAACATTATTCAGGACCGATTCAACTCTGTAAGACATTATCTGTCTCAGAATGATCGTAGGAATGTCGATATTTTGGCACACGTCTAAAACAAAATTTATCGCCATAATTATTACATGATAAAAGAAAATAGATGTCATTTTGTATATGACCTTGGTTATTTCACGAGTTCTTCTGTCAAATAACAAGTCAGTAGGTTGCTGCGTCGGGCCGCCGCCGTGCGGTCCCATTAGCCTTGTCGTATGACGTAACCGGTATGCCTTCGATCTTCACGGCTCGACCGTCCGAGACATTGAACGCGCGCTCGCGCATCCTATTCAGTTTCCGAATTAATATTACTTTACAAATTAAAAAAGTGCTTATTATCATATATACCTTCAAATAGCAACACATTGAGCTTAATGTAAAAATGTGAAGTATCTATGATAATGGAAAGAGTGTCTAAATGAAGAAAACAAGAATATCGATCGAGTTCGAAATAATAAATTATATAGTTGTTAATTTCAGCAAAGTTTAGGTAAGCTATTCACTTCTGACTTTTATATATTTTGTTGTGTCTAAGGATTAACGATAAACTAAAACAATTTACTAAAACCAATTAATCTAATAGAAATAGATAAAGTGCATGTATCAGATACGTACACGTTTTAATTGGAAAATCTATCTGTTCAGAGAAAAGCGTTAGCTCTTACGTACCTAAGCAATCAGCTTAGCCATATATTTAGTTGTCGTGACTTATTAGGAATCACTTGAAATATTACTACTAACTGTAGAAAATTATTCTTTATAGAAATGTTAATTTTCTTGTTTCTTTACAAATACATATAACCAAGTTTTATACTATTTTTTGGTTATAAAGTTTTAAATGAATTCTACAATGTGATAATTTGAATATGTTAATTAGTTATGAATTACATTAAAATCGTATACATGTTAAAGTTCTAAAAATAATAAATTAACAGATTTATGTGTTACTTCAAATATAATTTTTATACGCATAGCTTTATTTGAAAAAATATTTATAACTTTTTCATACAATGTAGTAATTTGATAAAGATCATATTCCCGAAAAAAATAATAAGTTATGTTTTCGGTTGTTGACTTTCAAATGATTTCACTGGTCAGAATAATAGAGATTGAAACTAATACCATTCAACTACAACATAACTAACTCAATATAATGGACTAATGACTGTCCATTGACAGCGTGGGTAGAATCCAGTTTCGAAAGCTGCCATTTTAATTCTATAACTGCATGAATTGTCAATTGGAGACGAATTGGTTCAACGGTGTTAGTTTAAAATTCAAATTAAGATAAATGTTTTGAACTCTTAATTCGAGAATGAGGCAAATTAATAGTAACCTATATGAGTCATCTTAATCAGGACCGGGGGGTGTCAATGTTCGCTAAATATCACTAGGTTCAGAGGTCAATATAAATTAAATGACGCTTTAATATTAATCGATTTAAGATAAAGTAATTTATAGCGCCAAATTGATATGGCTTTGTAGTACTTTGAAACTAAAAAATAACTAAATTAGATTTACTTCTTCGTAGAATTAAATTTATATATAAATCTACATTTACAAACTGTAATTATGAAAATACTAAGAATATTGATACTATTATTTTTTCTATTTATATAGTAGTGACGGACTTTATATATTATATATCGATATATTTTGTATGCGTCATTTGGATAACATTTTGAAATTATTCTTAAATGTAAAAGTTATGTTTAGGGTTCTGTATCAGAGCCAGATAACAACATATTAATTATATTACGTTGTTAGATGTATTATTGAACTTTTTTCATTCGATTTTGTTCTAAATATTTATATATTACTTGTCCAAAATACGAGGTTTTTGTTTTATTTTTTTTTATTTAGGGACTTCGGTCCAAAAAGGACATGTAGGTCCCATCGTACTCAGGTTGTTTTTGAACTATGTTATTGTTTATAGAAACTGTAAAGTAGCGTAATAATCGAATAAGTCGTAATAATTTAAAGACATAGAGTTAAAATTTTTCGCTAAGCACATCTATATTAAGCAGTATATATTAGTATATATATATTATATATTAGTATACTAAGTAGAAAAGTTTGTTACATTGTTTAAACGCGCTGATCTTAGGTACTACCAGTCGTATTTCAAAAATATTATTCTGTTTGATAGAGCAATAATTAAGGAAGGCTTTAGGCTATTTAATATCACGCTATCACTAATAGGAGCTGAGGAGCTAAAAAGTATTGGATAAAAATTACAAAAATTTAAATACACGCGAACTAAGTCCCGGGCATGGCTATATTCTATAAAACAATACAGTCCTAAATCGAACAATCATGTAAAAACAAGTATCTATATTTACAAACACTTACACTTATTGTTTTGCATAAATAGGAATATTTAGTAATTTTTTTTACATAAGAATTACCATATTCTTTGGTGTCGTAGAAAAGTATGTTGATAAATAATTATTTACTGATTGTAGATAAGTATCTGGGATAGATAGAAATGAATGAAAATTACGAAGATACTTCATTCAATTACGAGCGTCGTACATATAATGAGTGCGTCAAATATCTATCTAGGGCACATAGGGAATATTGTAATGTAAATGACGTTGGCAGTTGGCACTTAGTGTGCAATCAAAGACAATGCGCAACACGACCCGTATGCATACGCATAATCAAGGATGGCTTTGATCGAATTGTGAATACCTAGGAAAAAAATTACATATGTACTTAGATATTCAAGAATTCGTCAGAGAGTGTTTGTTTATATTTTAAATTTTACCATCTATTACAGAACTTAAATAAGAACATTTTTTTTAATAATCACATACAATTATGAGGTTGTTTGTTATATTTTTCTATCTTCTATTTAGGAAAATTAATATTGTATTAATATAAAATTGGCTAATGTCTACAACTTCGTTCATGTGAAATGCTTTTTATTTTCCACGAGACTTTTCTTTAATAATATTTTGGATTACATTATACGTTCATTTCATTTCTTCGTCTCTTTGTGTAACCAATTTATATACCTAAATAAAAAAATGTATATTTATATTTATCAAATTGTTCTAAATTTTATGTGAGTACGACTGCACATAAATAAGTATGAATGAATGAATACAATCTCACCTGATGTAAAGTGACGATGAAGCCCAATATGGTGGACAGGCTAAATCTGTGGAGGGGCTGGCTCTCAAGTGCAACTACAGGAACACATCTATAGGTATTTGGTGGCAGATTTTCAACTTGAGGATGGTAGCTAGGCGGGCATTATAAAAAGCCCTATTACAATGCAAATGTTTGTTTCTCCTTTTTCAATAGTCATGACGCACTTGTCACTGATATACCAATTTATTTTAGACAGAAGGAAACTACATAAACATTATTTATAAAACCGAATACTGTTTTATTTATGAGACAATGCTACGCATGCCAGGTACAACCACTATTATTACAAGACAGTAAAAATGGATTTAAGACAACATTTAGCTCATGTGTTATGTACAATACAATCCTACGAAATAGCAAAGAGCAATTCGTTAATATACTGTAAATTGTTCTACATCAATTTATAATGTTAATAGGCATTAAAAACATACACATATTAAGTTAAGAATCGCGGCGTCTCCCAACTGTTCTATGGTATAACAATAAATGAATAATTAGCTATAAGCCTGTGTAAATACTTCTTATTTGTGTCATATACATAGTCTTCCGATAAGGATTTGTAAGGAATAATTACCATACTTCATTCTTTTAATGGTTTTCTTAACACAATAATAGAAACTAAATATGAAGTTAATACGCAAATAAATATATGAGATAATATTTTATAATTCATAACTTCATATCGATTGTTTATGCACAACCAAAATAGGTATTGGTATTGATGTAAAAACCTGTCTGTTAAAGACTATAATAAAATGTTTCACGTAGAAACTTTCATGTAAAATACTGTTTAAATATATATGTATGTGTACAATATAAACAATTATTTCTATGAATTGGAATATTTATTTGATGATATTTTATTAGATCGATTTTTTTCTATCAGGTTACGAGTGTCTTAGTATTTAAATATATTAATGAATAAAAAAAAAACTTTCTATTGACCCAATTAAAAATGAACTACCCCAGATGTTGACCATAAAAAAGTGGATTACATATTTGCTTTATACTTCTATAAGGTAGTAATTGAATACCAAATCCATAAACGAACATTAATTACTTTTAGTTCACTTTATTTATGGATTCCCAATAAAACTGAAGAAGTAAGATTATAGTACCAATGCATCATAAAGATTCATGGTTATTTCGCATCATAAAACGGAACCATCTTTCGGAAAGCGTATCTGGGTATTGTGATATCAGATAACAGATTAAGAGGTATTTATGCAGGCCGCGGCCCGACGTGATGTCTCTACCTTTCAGCGGATCGTCGCTCCATTAACACAGAAGGCGCTATATAACATTTTATTATCGGATATATCGATATATGTATAGATATTTTGAACGGGACTACATTTATTATCAACTGCAAGGTCGCTGTTTAGATGAACTCTTCTGATGTACACGTAATTTTATAGGCTACGTACCACTTAGCGTTCATAATACATATCTTCAGCCATTCCAAATGACGACTACAGTCATTTTATTCGCTAAGAAAATGTCACTAATAACGTCGTTAACCTCACTCAAGCCTAGCTTACAACGATGCATCTCCGAATGTGGGCACACATTAGGCAAGTGAAACGCAAAAACCTAAGTCGTAAGCGTTGGGAGCGCTAAGTAAAACGTAGCCGTAGTAGCACAATGAAGGTTACTATGTTTCAGTAGTGATCATTTAAGTCAATAATGAATCGGTGGTCTTTCCTGCTTCACTAGCTTGTAAGCCTTTCTGTAGAAGGATATTTACTGGCTGATTCTGATATGCATATACCAATTTTTTTTTAAATATAGTATATATTAGCGCTTTGGTCACAATCTCACCTGATGGTACTCATAACACTATCTAATTGCTAAATAGGACAAGCTGAAGCGAGTGTTCCCATGTTGCATGGCGGTCGCAATCTTATTAAAATCCATAAACTTGAATATCATTTAAAATTTTAGATAAACTTCTTCATATTCCAACTTGTTGCAAAATATTTTTCATATCTACATTTTATATGTGAATACATAATTTTAAAAAGCTAACTATTCAATTATTACCAGTGTGTTAATAAACAATGAAAATAGAATATAAAGTTCCCAGTCTGTAGTGACTCATTCGTACTCTGAAACGAGTTCTACTTTGAAATACAACATGGCGACGTCTCGGGCGCAGCCGGTCTCCATCTACGGTATTCGCGGGGGTGGAACAGGTTATCGCAGGGTTTAAAAAAACTTCAGCACGTTTCATAACTAAGATTTAGTGAAATGGTGACTATAAAACAAAATGTCACTTATTATAAATAGTTTTATCATAATCGAAAGTAGAATGGGTTTTTCTACAATGTCACAGATAGTAGATTATGGATAAATTATTACCGATTTAAGTGAGCGATACTCATTTACCCAAATAATTAAAACGTTCACCAATTCAATCGAGGATTATTCATTGTGTTTAAGTCAGATTTTTTGGATTATTTCTTTGTTGCATGACTTACTTAAATAAGAAATAAATAAATACATCGACACCACATATACATATATAATGTCAAAATCGTAGCTCAAATAGTTACAATAGTCATTTGGTTATATTATGTACTTGTGTTTGGGCCTTTCGTGCAAAGTTTCTTTCGTTGCGACAATGTTTTTAGTTGTAACTGAATTGATATGCTGTTTATTTAAAATTTGAACCGAGAAATATTTTTTCCATAAAATCTTCCCAACCATGTTCGTCCTCTAAATTCTTTTTCTAAATTTTCTAAAAAAATTCTTGATGAATGATAAGCTCAATAAACCTACTCGAAAATTCACTTTTCTATGCCTATAAGTTTAGGCTTAGTGATAATGATTAAGTTAGTTGTTTCACATAGACCAGTGTATGCTAAATTATCGAAGTTCAACTGTTTTTAATCATTATTGTAAATTGGAGATAATTTATGTCAAGTTAAAAAACGTATTTCCAAATTTTTTTTTTATTAATAACAATAAAGCTTTAATATACACTAAAAACAAAAAAGGCAATTTGAGGAGTAAAAAGACTTGGCCTGCTTTTGCCTATTTATATAGATGATAGGAGGCAGAGGTCTAGTATATATTCAGTAGGGATACTTTGGACATAGACGTAACCTTCATTTTGTTCAAAGATTCTGATATTTCGCAGAAAAATACCATGATAAAATATAGCCTTTCTTTAGTACGTTGTTCATTATTCGTCTTTATAGCTACATTGTAAATATACCGCTGTATACTAAATATTGGAGTATTGTATGAAATTTTGAATGATTTATGATAATAGAGGTTAAATAATGTTTTCGTGAGTCAACTAAGTCTTTCTAAATTGTTACGACATTGGTAGTATTATGAATGTAATCCTGAGGGGTCAGCGCTGCTCCGAAACTCTACTCTAACAAATATACAGATTACTTTAACTTGGCATTTTCCCAGCTTAGGCCAAGGTCCCTTTACCAACTTTGCAAAACTAAAATATGAAGAGCATGTCTCATTAATGTGACCTCGTAAATCAATTCCAAATGTTAAGCCGCTTTATATATGTATATAATTTTTTATTATCTATATTTTTTATATTATAAAACGGACAAACTTGTTTGTTTGTACGCACTAATAATCTTAGGAACTACCGGTCCGATTTCAAGAATTGTATTTATATTTGATAGAGCAATTATTTTGGAAGGCTTTAAGCTATTTAATATCAGGCAATCACCTATAGGAGCAAAGCTGTATTTGAAAAAAGTTACAAAAACGGCCAAAAAATATTAAATAATTAATAGTTTCACGGGAAACTGTCAAAGTAATAATGTAATAATTGACTTTAATTTGTTTTATCCAAATAGTCAATTATCTTTATTATTTTTATTTATAGATTATTTTTTCATCCTTCTATTTATTTCATAAGAAAACCCTGAAGGTTTTCTAATAACTGACTATTTCGATGTCAAGTGACAGAATTATAGAATAATTCTACGGATACGCTTTGCATTTAGAACGTTTAATTTTAATATTTTGAACGAAGAAGACATCGAACCGAATGGACAAACGAATATGGTCGTAAGTCAAAGCCAGGAGTTCGAGATGTACGGACATGCGGAAAAATTCTAGTATCGAGGTTATTAAAAACTGCAGTCCTACGATACCAATTGGCCTTGGTGAACCAAAAGGAAGAGTTCGGAGACATCAGACGTGAAGAAGAAAACGTCAGTCTGGAATACCGGATACCGATCTACAATATTACTTATTATTACTATCTACTTATATATATCCCGGATGTCGAGAACGATGTGGATATGATATCTTAAAAGTGCGAACTAATTACACGAAGGCCCTTCTAATTGTGCCCGATATACGAAGGCTTGTCTCGAAAGTACCCGATACCAGACGAGCGCCTTGCCAGAGAGAACGTTACCTACCTTCTGACGAAGGACAAAATACCAGGTTTGAATCCGGCCGAGCTTTTATATAAATTTTTGTAAAGGAAACTTCGGGTAATATATGTAATTTATTCTCATATTATATTTTCATTTGAGTACCTTTTAGGATAGCTTTGTCTAAATTAAATAAATTGTACACACGACAATACCCTTTTAATTTTAAAAGTATCATAATAAACGAGTATGTCAGATCAGTGGTTTTCGAGTTGAGTTATAAGATTCTTACAGACAAACGGAGATACGTTCTAAGACATTTTTTTTTAATACTCAATGTTTAGCGCTATGGCCATAATCTCACCTGATCTTAAGTGACGATACGGCCCAAGTTGGTAGACACGCTAAGCTTGTGGAGGAACTGGCTCTCAAGTGCAGCTGTCGGAACACACCTATTGGTATTTGGCGGCAGGTTTACAACTTGAGGGTGGTAGCTACCCAGTCGGGCATTAGAAAAAGCCCTACCACCACGCTAAAGATTACAGCTAGCACTTTTAACTTTATGACGTAGGCAGTTCAAATAAATAATGGAAGTTATCGCAACGGCTCTACGATAAATATAAAACCTATAGAAACCAGGTGTATATGGTTTCCTAAAAAAAATCTTATCGAATACGAATACGTAGGAGAGGCTAAACTGTGTCACCTTTTATCTAGCTTGCACGAAGTGTCGTCTTTTTACAATATGTTCCCGACCTTGTATAGTTCGTTCACTGGGATTCTTAAAGGGCACACTATGTACGCACCGTGTAATGCCACAAGTTTCTAGTACATCTTATAAGCGTGATTTTTCCGAGTCAGTATATCAATTATATGTATTTAGACGGCTATCGTACTTTTAAATATATGTATTTTTCGGTATGGTTAACTCAAAAGCTCCGAAAACATACGTTTATTTCAATATTCAATATTCAGTAACTGTATTCGATTCGCTACAACTCCTGTATAAAACCTTAAATGTTTTTGCGAAAACGATATTTTTTTAGTTGATTTAAAAATTTAAGAACGATTTAAAGAAAAAGACTTATTAATTTTTTTTCTATGTTTAACATTTTCATGTTTACCCATATCACTTAAGATTTGATGAAAATGTGACTAACCACTAGGCTAAATCGATAAAAAAGTATTATCTTTTTAATTGCACAAAATATAGATATCACATCTTGCTTGCGGTACAAGCAATTTCGTTCGTCCCACTCAGTGACATGTCGCTCTTAATAGCCTATAACTTATTAAAATCCGTCAAGAATATTTTTTTCGAAATATCTTTAGTTATTTCCATAATTAAAGTATTCTCTTATTTACCTTTATTCTGTATATTATGGCTTACATTTTTCGCGAGGTAATTTTTCATTTATTTTTCTACAGATGTTTGAAATATTTTTAAACCTATTTATTTACATTATCATGTTGTAAACTATTATGTTATAACTTATATAATAAATAGTTTAGAGTCTGCCCAAATGATCATATGATATTGAGTGTCGATGACCCGGAATGTGTGATACACGGGGCTGAATTTTTTTATAGGATAACTAGACTTCAGTCTAGGGCAGTAGGCCTCCTCAAGATCAAGAGGGCCCTACACTCAAGTTGTCAGCAAAATTAAAATCCTTAAAACGTAAAATAATGGATCGAAAACGAGGACAGATTTTAGAAATTTGAAGCGATGATTGCTCAGTGGTATTGTTTACGACTTCGCGTCAAGGGACGTGAGTTCGAATCCAAGAATCTACTATGAGCTTGAGCTTTCGGTGAAGGAAAACATCATGAGGAAGCCATAGCATGATGGTAGGGCTTTTTCTAATGCCCGCCTGGGTAGCTACCACCCTCAATTTGTAAACCTGCCGCCAAATACCAATAGGTGTGTTCCGGCAGCTGCACTTGAGATCCAGATCTTAAACAGGTTTAGCGTGTCTGCCAACTTGGGCCGTATCGTCACTTAAAATCAGGTGAGATTATGGCCATAACGCTAAAACCTTAAGTATATAAAAAATATATATGACCACTAATAAACATAAAAATGTATATGTTCACTTCAACGAGAGAGGTGAATAGGCCTGGCAAGCGGAATAGCCTCTTTTATCTAAATCCGGCCCTGGTAAAATATTAAGCCTATTGTTGGGGCACGGTACGTCTAGCGGTGGTGGACCACCGCCCCGTTGGTCAAAGTGCGACGTCGTGTATCCCCGTTTGGACGGGCGTAGAGTCCTCGTTCGTTATAAACGAGGATGCCGGATACCCGCCTCGGTGGCAGCAGGAAGATGTCAGTTTGCCGTAAGGGGCCGTAAGGATGCAATAATGCGTGCACCGGTCGAGACGTGTGACGAAATAATACTCGGAATTCTTCTCAATAAAACGTGAACCCGAGCCAACGGTCGATATTCTTCTCAGGTAGTTGCTCTTCTTGTTGTAGCCAATGGGCGATCGGTGACTCAATCGTGGAACATGATTAGGTAACGCCCCTTCGGAAGTTACCCATGCCGATGCGTGACTTTACAGAGAGCCACTCGATCGCGACGCTTTCTAATTTCTATTTGTTTCTATTTTCACTACCGTTGGCTCGGTTTCTGCGCTACATTTATTTTATTTCAAATAATATCCTTAATTACTATATACAGTCTTATACCCTAGGTTACACTCTATCTTATAAATATCACTTATCCTAGGATACACTCATAATACTCGAGATCGAGCAATACTTACGCTAAACTTTCTCTATTTCAATTTTTCTCTATCACGTTCTTACTCTATAAATTTACATATTCCCATATTTCGGGTTTCTATCTCAAAATACAAGCAACGCGATGTCTCTATCGTTGGATTTCACACTTGTCGTGTGAAATCCCTCAATTTTCTATACATATTTTCCGGTCTAATATTTAGGTAAGTATTGCTCGGTAAATTATCTATTTTAAAACTAACATGCACGATAATCTTAAACATATCTATAGTCTATACATGCATACATCAATTTCAATATAAATATACATAAAATACGCGAAGGAGACGCAAAAAACCTACTCGGCACAATCATTACCCGAACTCCCACGAATCCTTGGCAAATGAATGTGTGCGTCCCCAACGGTAGACGTCGATTATAACGTACGCCTTACGACTTTAACATAACATTCTTTATGTTCTCATTTATTAATATATCTCAATATTAATAATTCTCAATAATCTCAATAACCTCAATAATCTCAATAATCCCGATATTCTCAATAATCTCAATAATCTCAATATTCTCAATACTCGATCTCCATACTCATATTTATATATTCATATTATTTATCATATCATATTATTTATATTTATATAACGCGTAGTCAGTCTCGATACTTATGCTAACACAAAAACACTGTTTATTCGTCCGGTACAAGTTAATACTCGAACGAGAACTCGTCTGGCGTCTCAGGGGCTCTCCCTACGGTAACGCGTGCGTCCTATTTACCATCAGCGCCACCTGTGCGGAACTATTATTCCGGACGCCATTTCTATTTTCGTATTAACTTGTTATGCGTCGCTAACAGCGCCACCCGTGCGGAACTATTATTCCGGACGCCATTTCTATTTTTGTATATTACTCGTTATAGTCTTTATGCGTCGCTAACATCCTCCCCCTCGTGCACAGCACCAACTCCTTGTCCTAGCGACGCCGCTGTGTCTCCAGGCTCGGCAGACGATGTCCTAGGCTCTGCAGACGATGTCTCAGGCTCGTCGGTGACCCGTGGCTCGTTGGTGGCTCGTCGCTCGTCGCTCGTCGATGCTGGTACTAGTAGCACCGCTTTGGAGCTCGGTCGACGCAGCAATCCACCCGCTGTGCGTACTTCTAGGACTCGCGTGCGGCCGTCGGGTCCAGGATATGTTTTGACCACTTCGCCCCTCGGCCAGGTGTTTCGTGGCAGTGTGGAGTCCACTATGAGGACGGTGTCTCCACACTGTAAATCTCTTGTGACGACCTCTCCGCCGATCCGTCTGGGGAGCAGAGTGGGCAGATATTCCTTAAGCCACCTGCTCCAAAAATGATCGGCCATTCGTTGTGCCGTCCTCCATGTTCGCCGCCCGATGAGGTCTGCTTCGCTGGAACCTCCAATGCCAGGTAGCCCACAAGACCTCCCGATTAGGAAATGGTTGGGAGTGAGAGCTACGTCGTCGCTGTCCGGTTCCGCCGCGACAAGTGGTCTGGAATTGACCACGTGCTCCGCTTCTAGGAGAAGTGTATGCAATGTCTCCTCGTGCGGATTCCTCTCTTTCAATGTAACGGCTAGAACAGTCTTGATGGAACGGACCAAACGCTCCCACGCTCCTCCCATGTTCGGTGCCCCAGGTGGAATGAGCTTCCACTTGAGGTTCGATCTGGTAGCGACCGGTCGTCAATTTGCTGCCTCCAGTAAACCGCGCAAGCGTATGCGGTCTCACTGGCATCCGTGAATACGTGCAGCTCCCCCTCGTCGTTCGAGCGCGTGAAGCATCTCGGAACTCGTAGATCCTCCAGCACTCGAACGTTCTTATTGTAGTCACACCATGCCTCTATGTCCCTTTCAGCGATAGCCTCGTCCCAGCCGACGCCACTCCTCCATATGCTCTGGATGAGCACCTTGCCCTGTACTAGAACAGGCGACGCCACCCCCATAGGGTCGAAGGTGGACATCACCATGCTCGTCACTTCTCTTTTCGTAGGAGCTCGATAGTCCTCCGATTTCTTCATCGCTGCGTGGCTGAGACGCGCGCGGAACCCTAGTTCGTCGTTTCCCGGAAACCAGCGTAGCCCTAATGTTTTTTCCTCCTTCGAGCCGAGTTCCACTTCGAGCTGTTCACTTTTACTTGTGAACTGTCTCAACACTCCTTCACTGTTGGACGCCCATCCTCTCAATTGGAACTTCGCTTTTCTATGGATGGCGTCCACCTCGTTTGCTGTCTTCACAGCTTCGTCTTCCGTGGCGAAGCTCTGCAGATAGTCGTCCATGTAGTGGTTCGACTCTATCGCTCGCGCTGCTTCCGGGAACTGTTTCGCGTAGTCCGCCGCGTTCCTGTTTTTGACGAAGATCGCCGTACTGGGAGAGCAAGCGGCCCCGAATGTGACGGAAGTCATCCTGTATTCCTTGGGGACCCTGTCGCGTTGCTCTCCTCTCCATAAAAATCGTAGGCTGTCGCGATCTTCGTCTCTAATCCTGATCTGCAGGAACATCTCCTTAATGTCTGCGACTACGGCTACGGGCTTCTGTCGGAAACGCAGTAATACTCCGAAAAGAGATTGTAATAGATCTGGTCCCGTCAGAAGCAAGTCGTTGAGACATCTTTCCCCGAATTTCGCGGAAGCGTCGAAAACCAACCTCTTTTTCTTCTTAGTAGGGTGCGTGACGGCAAAGTGGGGCAAGTACCACTTCCGCTTCGAAGACGACTCGCGCGGGACCTCTTCTGCGTATCCATTTTCAATTAGATTATTAATCTGCTCATTATATTCTATTTGCAGATCGAGGTCCCTGTTCAACTTCTTTTCGACGCCCCTTAGTCTCATCTCGGCCGACTTGTAATTGTCGGGCAGTTGGTCGTCTTCGTTTTTCCACAAGAGGCCGACTTCGAATCTGCCGTCCTCTCGTCTCTTGGTCGTCCTCTCCAGAACGCTAAGGGCTCTCGCTTCCATGTCCGTGCTCGGCCGCTTCGGCGCAACTCCCAATGATTCTATCGCGAAGTGTTCTTTCATGAGCGCATCCAGCGCGTCTTCACGCGCGGTTACATGCGCGCATAGAAAGTTGACTTCCTTGGAGTTACTTCCGTCGACGCCGTGTAGCACCCATCCTAAGTGAGTGAAGGATGCTACTGGTTGGTTCTTCTTTCCCTTGCGCGTCTTCCTGGTGATGATCAGTCCCCAATTGTCTTGACCGATCAACAACCTAGGAGACTCTTCTTCGTAGCACAAGTGATCTACCAGCTTCTTTAGGTGCACGCAGCGCTCGATCACTTCCCTTTCTAATCGCTGCGGCGTCAGGTGTAGACCATCCATCGTGCGAACTCCGTTAACGGACAACTTGCTTCTTCGGTGGAGCCCCCTAATCTTGATGTCGAGCTTCATCGAGTCGGTCTTGGTGACCGTTCTACCACCCACGGTTTCCAGCTGCAGGGTCTCCTTGGGTCCTTTAAGGCCTACTTGTTCCGCTACCGCCGAGTCCAATAAGGAAACGGTGGAGCCCTCATCTAACAAGGCCAGGACTCGGGTTGAACCTGCTGGTCCGTACACTTCCACTGGAACCATTTTTAGGTAGGCTCTCGACATCCGCATGAAGTTTACGGGTAGCCGTACATTGTTGGCTACCTCCTTAACTTTGACCTCTTTTACAACCGCAGCTTCCGTTTTGTCGCTATGCAGCAAGTGATGATGCCGCCGCTCGCAGGTCCGACACGGTGGTCGCTGGCAGGTTTCCTTACGGTGCCACCCGTGCAGGCAATTATAGCACAAGCGAGATTGCTTGGCTACGTCCCACCTCTTTGGCACCGGAGCCTGCCGGAACTTCGGACACTCGTACAACTGGTGCCCCTCGCGGCAGTGTGGGCATGCTGGCTTCTGTCTTGCTGAACTATTCGCTGCCTGCTTTTCTGGTTGTATATCGACAGTAGTATGCGAGGCCTGTCTCCGTTGCTGCGGTTTTCTCGAAGCCGCTTCTCCAGGTACGGCGTGAGGTCCACATCTGTCCGCGATCTTGTTGAGGAATTTCGCCATCGTGTTCAAGTCTGGGTCTCCTTTATCCACCGTGTCCGCGGTGTAGTCATACCACCGGAACTTCAGTATGGTTGGCATCTTGTCGGTGATGCTCTTCAATATTTCCGGTGACTGCAGATACTGCGGTTTCTGTAGCCCCCTTATTGCGGCGACGGTGTTATTAATGCAGCTTGCTAGCATGCATATATCGTATGCGGAGTCGCTTATCACTGGCAGCTTCCTTATTTTCTGCAGCTCTGCCAGGACCAGCGCGTCCGCTCTTCCGTACGACCGCCTCAGTGCTTCCATTATTTCATGGGGTGTACTCTCTGAGTACAGCAAGCTACGAACCCCTTCTCTCGCTTCGCCCTTCAATGCTCTTCTCAAACGTGCCATATTTTGCACGTCAGAGAAGAGCGGAGCGGTGTCTTCATAGACGGCTTTGAAGGCCACCCATTCTCTGCAGTCACCCTCGAACGGTGGTAGATGGTGCATGTAGTCGGGTTGCGGTATCAACCCGTGATGCGAAATCCTCATCGCTTCGGCTATGGCGTTGGCTAGGCTACGGTGCTCTTGACTCTTCTCCATATGTTGGCCGTCGTGCTTAGAGTCGGGGGCGGGAGCACCCTCTATCCGCTCCATAACTTCCTTATGTCCCGCCGCCTTATGGACCCAGTCTCTGACCTGATCCTCTCTATCCGCAGGCTCCTCGATAACAGAGTCTTCGTCTTCATCATCTGCTTGGATGACCTCTAAGCGTAGCCTGGCTGCCACTGTAGCCGCTTGTGCCTCCCGAAGCTCCTTTTCGGCTAGTTCCGCACGGGCTTCCAGCTCCTTACGTCTTCTTTGTGACTTTGTGGAGGCTGGCCTGTGCCTCTTCATTGTGGAAGCTTCGGTGGCCTTTGATGTTCCAGTGATGCCCGTGACTGAAGTTTCGTATGTTTCATACGACGTTGTTTCCGTCGCGCTGCTCTGTTGTGCAGCGTCTGTCTCGGTCGGTTGCTCCTTCGGCGATTCCTTATGGCTTCTCGTGACTGGCATCTTGACTGCTGCGAAGATCCGGCTCGAAGGACCAGCTGTTGGGGCACGGTACGTCTAGCGGTGGTGGACCACCGCCCCGTTGGTCAAAGTGCGACGTCGTGTATCCCCGTTTGGACGGGCGTAGAGTCCTCGTTCGTTATAAACGAGGATGCCGGATACCCGCCTCGGTGGCAGCAGGAAGATGTCAGTTTGCCGTAAGGGGCCGTAAGGATGCAATAATGCGTGCACCGGTCGAGACGTGTGACGAAATAATACTCGGAATTCTTCTCAATAAAACGTGAACCCGAGCCAACGGTCGATATTCTTCTCAGGTAGTTGCTCTTCTTGTTGTAGCCAATGGGCGATCGGTGACTCAATCGTGGAACATGATTAGGTAACGCCCCTTCGGAAGTTACCCATGCCGATGCGTGACTTTACAGAGAGCCACTCGATCGCGACGCTTTCTAATTTCTATTTGTTTCTATTTTCACTACCGTTGGCTCGGTTTCTGCGCTACATTTATTTTATTTCAAATAATATCCTTAATTACTATATACAGTCTTATACCCTAGGTTACACTCTATCTTATAAATATCACTTATCCTAGGATACACTCATAATACTCGAGATCGAGCAATACTTACGCTAAACTTTCTCTATTTCAATTTTTCTCTATCACGTTCTTACTCTATAAATTTACATATTCCCATATTTCGGGTTTCTATCTCAAAATACAAGCAACGCGATGTCTCTATCGTTGGATTTCACACTTGTCGTGTGAAATCCCTCAATTTTCTATACATATTTTCCGGTCTAATATTTAGGTAAGTATTGCTCGGTAAATTATCTATTTTAAAACTAACATGCACGATAATCTTAAACATATCTATAGTCTATACATGCATACATCAATTTCAATATAAATATACATAAAATACGCGAAGGAGACGCAAAAAACCTACTCGGCACAATCATTACCCGAACTCCCACGAATCCTTGGCAAATGAATGTGTGCGTCCCCAACGGTAGACGTCGATTATAACGTACGCCTTACGACTTTAACATAACATTCTTTATGTTCTCATTTATTAATATATCTCAATATTAATAATTCTCAATAATCTCAATAACCTCAATAATCTCAATAATCCCGATATTCTCAATAATCTCAATAATCTCAATATTCTCAATACTCGATCTCCATACTCATATTTATATATTCATATTATTTATCATATCATATTATTTATATTTATATAACGCGTAGTCAGTCTCGATACTTATGCTAACACAAAAACACTGTTTATTCGTCCGGTACAAGTTAATACTCGAACGAGAACTCGTCTGGCGTCTCAGGGGCTCTCCCTACGGTAACGCGTGCGTCCTATTTACCATCAGCGCCACCTGTGCGGAACTATTATTCCGGACGCCATTTCTATTTTCGTATTAACTTGTTATGCGTCGCTAACAGCGCCACCCGTGCGGAACTATTATTCCGGACGCCATTTCTATTTTTGTATATTACTCGTTATAGTCTTTATGCGTCGCTAACACCTATTGAAGGTATTAACTCTCAATCGCAACTGCCGGAATACACATATTTGGCGACAGATGTTCAGCTTGAGAATCTTTAGTAGTTAGGCGGGCATTAGAAAATGTCATACTACCATGTTATTGATTAATCATGATTTTTTGCTTCACCGGGCTATTTCTAGGGGGAGTCCAAATTACGTATATAAATATAGTGATCATTCATGCTGCCATTGAGCTTCAAAATTAGAACTTAAACTTTAAATATTTAAAATAATAGCGAGGTTATAAACCTCAATTTTTTGATCCTTACATGGTGTTTACGCAGTGTACCCCGATGTGACCTGCCTTTACCCTACAAACCAACCTTTGTAATAGCGCGCCGCGAACCGTGGCTGAGCTTCCTAATAACAATTTTTTAAAGGCCTCATTCGAAAAGACATTGGATATATCATCCGAGCTCAAAGTATACTGGTAACCTGACAATTAGGTATACATGCACCCCAAAATAGCACATCGCAGTACGGTAGCCACGATATCGGTTGTGTGTAGTGCACGGACTGTTTGATGAACAATTTGTGTTTATATGAAACTGTATACGCGCAGTGAATAGTAAACTATATGAGTGTAAAAGTAGAATCAAGTAAGTTGTATAACACTACTATAAATAAATAAAAAAAAACGGTGTTCGTACTATTTATTTTTAAAATATTTATTCACCCTGTTGTACTATTTATGCGCTCTTTTCGCAAAATTATTGCAATCTATTTCATGATAAGACTTAATTATTTTGAGATACTATGTTAGAATGTTACATTTAGTTAGTTAGTTATGAATGTTAGAGTATCACATTCTCTATCCATAGGAAACTTAATTTAATGATTATAGAGTTATTAACATTGGTTATTACCACAAATATAGTACATTCGCAGTTAGCAATACGTTTTCACTTTTCCATGGATCAAAATTATTTTTACTTGAATCGCATATATAAGATTCTGTTATTCTATTACAATGTTTTTATTAACTCACTCGCTTGTAATGCTGTTCGGAAAAAAAATTGTTTTTTGTTTGGACCATAGCTCAGAAGCGACAATGCAAGAAATGTACAAAACAAAAATCTTTCGATTTGATTAGAATTAATTTATAACTTCTCGATTAGCTATATACTTGAATATAGCTCAAATCTAACTGACAGGTGAACAGAATATATCAAAATTTTATTCACAGTACTCTAAAAAGCAGAAAATAATAATAATAAAATAAATGTACAACGTTTCTATAACGGACTAAAAAGTAGAAAATGAAAGATTGAAAACGAAAAACATGGGGCGCATGCAATGCATATCTATAAACACCGCCCATATGTTTTGTTTCCAATGTTTTCTTTTTATTACGAAAACATTACACATTTCTGAATAGTATTACGAGCTTTTAAAAGACTTGAAGTTTTACTAATCCATATTACTTAGTCTAACTTGAGAGGCAGAATGATTATTATTCTGATAGTTAATACTGTCTCTCTGGGTCTTTGACCTATACCTATTTTGTAAATCACTCCATCTTCCGTGTGCATCAGCCAAGTGCCTTCTACGGTAACCGCAAAGCCCGATAAGGCTGTTTTTTATATATACTTTATAAGTTCCGCGTTATAGCTTCAAACTTACCTGATATTAAGTGAGAATATGGCTTACGATAGTGGACGTATTAAGCCTTACTAGTGGAGTGACTGGCTCTCAAGTGCGACTACCAGAACATACCTATATGTATATGGCGACATATTTTCAACTTAAGGGGGTTAGCTAGCCAGGGTCAGCTCGAAAAAGCTATACTAATATTCTATAATTTCATCACGATGTGTTCGTTCACCGAGAGCCGTGGCTCATTACAGGGATTCCAACTCACATCCATTGTGCCGGCGTCCGTTTACACTGCTAATTGAGCCCTTATCGCTTTTAATCAATACGGTTACTAGATTTAAAAAAAATTTGTTATAAACGGCAAAATAACTATAAAATATACATATTAAAAGACTGAAAGGCAAACTAAGTAAAATAGACATCATATTTATCTTTTCAAATGGAGCAAAAATAAAATCAAAAAACGAAATAATACTTGTACTGATAATTGTAATTACATCATATCAGGTTTCTTTTTTAAGTATGTTCACATTGTAGCTACTTGTAATAATTTGTGGTTATCTTGTTTCAGATTGCCAAATGTCAAATAACACAACAAAATGACAAGAAAATTTCTTTTCTGTTTCCCACTGAGGGTGGGGAACATTATTTTTGGCTACGTTATTATCGTAAGTTGATATTATTCAAGTTTAGTACCTAGACTACTTTAAACAATTACTTTATCACCAATATGTTACTTTGAAAAATAAATTGTAAAAAAAAACGCCTACTAAGAAAATATAAATCAGATAAGTCCCATATTGCTATGAAGAATTTTCAGGCACTAATTCGTTATGACATAAAGACCAGAGATAGAAAATTAAAAATCTATATCACCGGATCGCAACCACTATATACATGTCGATAAATAATTTATGGTAATATTCTTAACTTTTACTACGTTTCGGTATTAGTCCGTGTATACAGTTACCGAGAGGCTTGCAGGCTGATGTGATTATGCAACTGCCGATAGATCGCCGATTAATCGAAGGTTATCGTTATTATCGGATTGTATTGTGATTATGATTAAGTTACTAATTTATCAAGTTATTACAAAAAAGAAAAACGTTGGTTTTTGATAAAGTGATTTTAATCAAACTTTTTTTATCTTTAAAAATATAACATAGATTCAGATTTTGATAACCTAATACAATGTCATGTTTTATTGCAGTTGATAGCAATAGCAGTTGTTGCATTTAATCTATATGAGTTGGGAGTAAATATATTAAACGATCATAAAGACGATGAAAGATTCAAAAACTTCCAAAACCTAGAAAAGATATTCGGCACCAGCCGGGAGACATTAGTAGCTAGCACAATAATGGCTTATTATTTGAGCTATATTGTTATTGGAACTTTGATTTTCTTCTTTGGAATTATATTTATTTGTGGAGCTTACAAGGTAAGTCTTTAAATCATTTTAATATTTAAAACTAAGTGCACCAGCGTCTTCGTTCACGTGAAACATAAAAGTCGGTCACGCGCAATTGAAAGTTATTTTTCTATTCTTGGGGATTTTTTTTTTTCTGGATGTAAAATATCCTATACACGTTTCTGTAGTCCTAACAACGTGTCTGACTGAGGATGATAAAAAAGTTAAAGCGTAAAAAAGTTATAAACAAACTCTACACTTACATGTATTATTAGTTAGGACTTCGGTGTCGAACAAACGTAGTGTTTGCTTAATGGTAAACACTTACTATGATTTTTTCTTTATACTCCTTTAGTAAAACTGTAGTAGAGGTTAGTAAAATATACTTGTTCTTAAAATAGAATACACTTTTTTTATTCCTTCCAGACAAATCACTGTCTCGTGACAACATTTTTTATCTACAGTTTCTTCCATCTATTTTTTACTATTATTCTCATTGCATGGGAAGCGGTGTCTAATGGATGGATACAGCTTGGGTTAATACTACTTTCAGACTGTAAGTATATGATTTTCAAGGATTTTTTTTTTTAATTATTTGCTTTATTTAAAGTTTTATATTATATTATTTATATTTTAAATCATAATCATCGGAACCACACTATATTTGACAAATAAATCGTAACATTTTTACATTCTTTACAAATGTAACGTTTCAAATCGCTTTTGCTTGATGTTAAGCTTGCTAGAAAACGCCTTCTGAAGAGATTGACCTCTTACCAACTGTTGGAATCATAGAAAACAAAGCTGTGAGCGGTCAGTATAAGCCGTTTCATAATTCTGTCGTTAGAATGCATAATATAGATGCTTGATGACAGACTTTCAGTTTGAGAGTGCTACTTAGTCGAACTGTACCATAATGGTAGGTTTTCACGGCAATATTTTCCTTCACTGAATTTCAGGCTTAACGTAGAACTCCAAACTACATCGACCAACGTAATTTCCGAACTGTTCTGCACTGTTGTCGCATAATATTTTATTCGTTGTTAAAGTAATATTTAATATTATTTCTAATATTTTAATGTTACTACATATAATTAATATATAACACCTAATGATAAGTACAGTGCAGTCCAGAATCAACGATATAGATAGTTATCACTGTCACGCGTGACTGGGTTAACACTGGGTTAACGTCTTTTCACACCGCCTGTAAGGAGCTAATGTCATTGGTTGTAAGAAGCACGTTTACAAGGAAATCATTCTTCCTTTTTAATGTTGTTAAAAAAAATATTAGCGAATAATTTTTATATTAAAATGTTGTGTATTATTAATCAATAACTTTTGAATTATTTCAGTGCTCCTCATTATTTGCTTATTCAGTGTCAAATATCTGATGGAGGCAATACGCACTGGAAACATTTACAGTCGACCTGGCGAAGTCTATTATAAATATTAAATAAAATATATATAATAAAAATATAAAGTATGGCTGCGATTGTAATACAAAATTAATCACGAGAGGTATACGGTCATCAGGTTTAACACAATACCACATTGAAATTATGTTATTGAATTTAAAGATTAAGTGGATATAATCCATGCGGATATACTAGTGATACTGATTTGTAACAATCATTCCTGTAACTGTAAAGTTGCCTTTAGTGATGTCATAAAATCATTGGTGCTGAGTAAAAAAGATAACATTACAAAAGTGACAGTTTTGTTCGAATTATTTTAAGAACAATGACAGTATACTTACCCAATTATTAAAAAAAAATTAAACCACAGAACAAGAAGTATTAAATTTATTCAAATATTATTGCATAATTAATTAAGTATTCAAATAAATATCCTTTGTAAAAGGTACGAACGATAATAACAATCGTTTATCGTTTTACATTTGTATTAAAGTTTTAAATAATATAAACTTAATCAAAACTTCTTAAATACTTCTCCAAAACCAATCTCAACGAATTATGTTAAAATTACGTATTAGTCTAAGTATTTTTGAATAAAATTAATTTAATTAAGATTATATATCCTAAGCATGGTATAAGAAATCTTTATTCATATGAGAACGAACAAAGACACTGCCACTCGACGATATTACATGTTACTATTATATTTAATCACAGTCTGATCTTACTAAATTTAAAAATAAATATGTTCTATATATGTACTCTATTCATGTCTAAATAAATATTTAAATCTTCTGATGTTCTCAAATCTCGTCTTCTCCGTCTACGGCCCAGCATCATTGGTACCACCATCGCCATTGTTGCGGGCAACATGCCTGCTCCTACTGCAGCCAAAACAGCTGAACTATCCGGAGAAATACTAGACACAAGTTTCCTCGTTATGATTTTATTTTTTATCGGCTGTAACTGCGATGCGGATTCTTCCAAATCGTTCCTTTTATCCAAATCGCGTTTCGATTCTTCTACTGTTTGAAAACTTTTTTCTACTTCTAATAACCCCCCGTGAGATGTCGTCATATTAATATGGCCATTATCAACGGGTAGTACAGTCAAACCGACTGCTTGATGCGATGTTAACGTTGATGTGTCTACAGAATCATCGGCAACTGGGTTCATTGACCTTTGCCGCTTTTTATTCCTATATCCCTTAGTCGTTGATAACAGAACCCATTGGCCGTCACCGTGTGGAGGTCTTGAAACACGATCATTATCATAATCCGAAGATCCAGCATAAGCTACTTGACTTGGTCTGCTTGAAGGCCGTCTTTTAGGATAATTTGATGATTGATGAAGAGCCTCATATTCATAAGGAAAGTTCGGCGGACGATTGTCGGTTACTAGAGAATCTGATACTCCGTAGTACACAGTATCGTCGTTGGAATAATGCTCTTCAGAATCACAGTTTGGTTTATGAGGACGTCTTCCTTCGTCCGAAGCCCACATCGAAGGATATGAAGCCTGCTGAGGTTTACTCCAAGTTGGCTTACTAGGAACTTCTGTATCATATTGTGGGGGTATATGTAATTTATTATTAATATATCCGGGTCGAGTTAAAATTGGTCTTTTCTGGGTGTATGTATAACTGTTGTCTGCGCCTTGATTTTCAGAATCATACCTATCGTCATCAGGAAATTTATCTTCATCATAATTCCAAAGACTAGGCTTTTGCTTTTTAACGTTCGGCTTCCACTTCGATATCTTGCTAGTAGACCACGCGACTGGCTCTAAGGATACCCAACCATCTTTGTCATCAAAAGGGTGTTTATGTTGCTTAACTTTTAATTTATTCCAACTCGTATAGACTTTACCTGAATCAGTGTCATCATCTCCAGTATTTATTTGAGGAAACCGATCAAGTTTTAATTTGTCTCTTTTAAGTTTCGCTGCCAAGGCTGTTATAGCTTGTAAACGATCTTTAGGAAAGTCTCTATAATTTTTCAATTGATCTGCGGTCAATTCGTAGTCATCAAATCCAGTTTCATCTTTCTCATATCCCTCTTGACAAGACGGTCCAAAACATCGTGGCTTACTACCATCTAAATCATGCACGATATGAGTCATGAGATTTTTTAATTCTATGTTGTCTTTCCCTTCTTTAAGATCAATCACCTCTTTCCATTTTTTCTGAGCATTGTTGTCTCCTATAACTGTTATTGGATCTTTCCCCGGTACTTCGAGTTGGTAAGTTTTAACTTTTTCGTGTTTCTCGGATTGCGCGAGGTCTCCAGGATTAGCCGTTGAGATAGCAAATACGGAAATAACGAGCAATATCACTCTCATTTTTACAGTTGTTTTCACTTTCGCTTGTGAGACGACGCGCAAGCAAGGCGCGCTGAGACTGAGCGCGCTGACAGAAATAGCTTACTGATATAGTTTTCTTCGTGAATTTACAATACCCTCCCTGCGTTCTAATGCAATGGTAATTACAATTCAGCTACGATGAACGAGCGAGATAATTTCATTAGGATTGTAGTCTAGGGAGAGGTACCTCTTTTGTTATCTACTTTCGCAGGGCCGTGACCCTTACTCGAGAGAAATTGTTTACATTTTTTTCTCTTCGTTTATAATAGTTGTTGTCAGTTAAAAGTTTCTAGTAATAAAGATTTTTCCAAGATCTTAATCAAATACGGACACGGTATAATTTGTAAACATATGTAATGGATAAATGTTTTTATAATTTGTAAAATGTTTGTAAGATTACAAGATTTAATTAAGTAAGATTATTATTTAAGAAAGTGAAACTGTAGTTAAGTTATTTAATTTCAAATAATCTAGTAGTAAGCTTAATTTATGGATGTATATCGTACACAAAATCAAAATTAAAATTGTTAGAATTAATATATTCGAGAATACGAGTGAATATACACAAATGAAAAATATTTTTTCCATTTTAAAATATTTAGACCAAAATTGACCACATTATGAAAAATCTAATAATATAGGATAAATAAATTATAAGTAAACCGTTTTTTTTTTTCTTAGTAAGATTTATTCATATTTTTATGCAAGTTTTAGGATCTTTCTTATTCTTCACGGACCTAAGCGTTTGGCAACAACCTCGCCTGATTTAAAATGATGATGAAGTCTAAACCATGCTAAACCTAGTAAGAGGGCCAGCAATCGGACTACGCTATAAATGTTTGGCGACTATTTTCTATTTACGAATGATAGCTAGTCAATTGTGTATTAGAAAATGAATTATTATCATGCAGAATAATATACAGATTACTCCTATCTGGACAAATCTAATGTTAATATCATTACATCTTAAAAATACCTCGACTGTGAAAGTATAATACACATTTATGATAATATATATCTATTCCAAAACTAAGATTTTAAACACATGTTTCAAAGATCATAACCCAAAAGAGCAATCCCTTCCATCGTACTCTAGTTTCCACGTCGTGTCTGGCTCTCACCATAATCGTGCAACTGCTTATTATCTCTATCTCGAGTTGAATCGAATTCACTCTAATTGTATCTACGCTGCACTTTTACCGACAGGTCTAAATATTATATATATATATGTACTCGGCGATACATCGCAGACGAACAACCATCTCTTGATATGAATTGGAATTAATAAAATAATTGAAAATGAATTGAATATCTAAAGTGTAATTTTTATATAACATAGTCCGGGTTAACTATGTTCATATTATTTAAGCATACTAATATAGAATAAAATATTCATAATACTCTTACTATAATATTATAAACGCAAAAGTTTGTATGTATAGATGTTTGTTACTCTTTCACGCAAAAACTACTGAATTGATTTTAATGATAATTTACAATAATATAGCTTATATATCCGAATAATATATAGGCTACAGTTTATAAGATATTGTGTGAATTGTCCAAAATATAACGATATGTGTCAAGTAAGTAGGAAAAAATTCTCCCATCTGCGAGTTATTTTGGCGTGCACTGCAAAAACCGTTACATTTACACGTATATAATGTATGGTAGAAATGTGTAGAAAGTCAAAGTTCGGTGAAGCTGTCAAAGCCCTCAAGGCTAACAGCATATGACAGTTTGAAAAAAAAAATCTTAAATAACCATACAAAAAAGTCCGTGGCAGTATATATCTATCTTTTATGTGTAAGCCATTATCGCCAAAATAGTGAAGCATAAATATAATAAAAAATGATAATTTACTCCTAAATCATATTTAGTAGTAATAAATTGATTCTTATATTAAAATAAAAGTTTTTATCGCTTCTGGTACGATTATAAATGCAAAAGTAACTCTGTTTGTCTGTCTGTTACGCTTTCACGTTTAAACCACTCAACCGATTTTGATTAAATTTGGTACAGAGATACGACTAAACCTTTAGAAAGGACACAGGCTACCTTTTATCACGAAAAAAGGATTGCAGGGGTTAAAATAGGGTATGATAGTTTGTATGGAAGTTCTTTATTGATGAAGATAAAGCAAAGAAACTTTGTATTTAGACACTTGATAAGAAATAAATAAAATTTTGTTCCAGCGTTTTTGAAATTTCGACCAAAGCAGGAATGAAATAGGATATGAAAGTTGTATGTGTATTATATGTAATAAAGGTAATCTTAAACATTTAAAATGCTGCCCAATGTAAGTAATCAACGCGGGCAAAAGCTAGTTTGAATATAATATTAATAGGGTTAACTTGAAGACGACAATATGATTCCTAGTCGTCTAAATAGTTCAGTAATGAAAAGGATTAACTCAATTATATTCAATGAATACCTAATGATAAGACAAGCTACTAAGATGAGTACAGATAATTTTGTTCTATCCAATGAGAACAATCCAGAAGTAAATATTGATACAGAGAAAAAAAGTGATAACGTGGCGATTATACTCGCGTGCAAGCTGTCCAGTAGCTAAGTCATTACAGTGAAAAAATTATACATACTCTATTCTTATATTTCTTCCAGTGTCGTTTAACCAATCGATATTTGTGTCAACTTATTATTATATATCATAAAAAAGAAGAAGAAATTCCTTAGAATTTCTTTATGTCATATTATCATAAAACAATACAGTAATAAAATACATCGACTCATTGTATTCGAAATACAGACAACAATCAATTTCGTAAGCATTAATAAAGATCATTTCATAAATTATTTAAATATCTATGCAATCTTGCGAATTCTTATAAAAAGATGATTAAGTATGCATAGGTTATTAAGTTATTATGAACTAATAATAGTTATTAAAGATGGAAAGCTGAATTTACATACTTTTACATCCTATAAACCATTTAGAGCGAGATTATCTAATCTTGCGCGGAGAAAGGAGCGCAAAATAAAAAAGCGTGCGTACATAACAGATATTTATGGCGTGAACAAAACATGGTTCAATTCACGCGATCTGCAGTAGTATAAACTAATGACAGTCAAAGCATGCCTTTTATCAACACGAAAAAGTACGAGGAACCACGTTTAGCAAAATGGCGTGGTTATAGTTGAAGTTGGTTAACTTCTATTTTTAAATGAATGCATCTGTTTTTTTTTACTTTACGGTCGTATAAAAATATAAAACAAAATTAATCTTAAAGGGTAAATTCTTATTTGAAACCAAAACTAAATTGCTCTTGCAGGCGGTCCACAGATATAAAAATAGTAAGTGGGTAATTTGAATAAGTAGTTTGTTTATAATCAAATTTTAAATAATTGAAATTACAGATTTCTAAACAACTAAAACAGGATTACCTCTGTGAAATATATAGGCAATTGCTAAGGTAAATCATCTAAGATTATAGGATACTCCGTGACTCTGCTCACGCGATACAGTGACACTCTACATCACTGAGATTACATCATCACACCGCATACCATTCGTGCACACTCACACGTTAAGTACACGGCTCTGTAAGGGACTACCCTCGCGGCCCTTGAGCTGCTTACCTGATAAGGTCGTAGTTAGTATCACTAATTTAGTAATAAAGAACCTGTTGGTTAGTCAGGATCATGAATCTTTTTCATTTACCGGCAGCAGCCCTAGCCGAGGTTCGGCCGTCCTGGCACCCTTGTGCCTGCTGCCCCGGGGCTGAGTGCCCTCAGCACTCGCCTCCAAAAGTCCGGTGAAGCTGTCAAAGCCCTTGGGGCTAACAGCGTAAGTCAGGTCGAAAAAAAATAAAAAAATTATAGGATACTGATGAATAAAATAAAGGGCAGGTTTTGGTTTACGTTCAATTTTACCTTTCGTTTATTTTATTTAAGTAACTCGCAATTATCAGTACTTGCTTATTCAAGAGCAATTAGAATCACAATAGAAGGCTGAATGGTAATAAATTTTTCAATTCATACAGTTTACACTTACAATCAAATAAAATATGTACAAAAATATTTTTTGAAAATTAAAATCGGAGTATAAATTTTATTTGAAATGTTTGTTAGCTGTCTGTATTCTTAAGTTATTTGCTTGTCAAATTTTTACTCTCTTTGTTTAGTGACAACATAACTTAAAATATAAGTTAGGTGGCATCTCTCTGTGGCATTGGAGTGATACAAATAACGCGTTGGAGACAAGATTTTTGAGCGACATCTGTGGGTACTTTGTAAATTAAATAACACGTATTAAACCCGGTCAAATTCGTTTGAACAACAATATTTTATTAATAACCAGTGTGCGCTTTGCAACCCGTTAGTAAATCACTGTGAGAAAAATGTAGGCTTGACTATAACATTATTCATCAACAGGTATATATCTAGTATGTTACTAAAGTTCACAAAGTTTTACATGGTGGTAGGGCTTTTACTAATACCCGCCTGGCTAGCTATCACCCTTAAGTTCAAAATCTGCCGCCAAATACCAATAGGTGTGTTCCAGCAGTTACACTTGAAAGCCAGTCCTTCCACAGGCTTAGCATGTCTACCAACTTGGGCCGTATCGTCACTTAAGATCAGGTGAGATTATAGCCATAACGCGAAAACTTAATTATAAAAAAAAAGTAAGAAAAATAAGTACTAAAATTTTAAGAAACATAATTCAAGTTTACACGAAGTCTCGGGCACGGCTAATCAGAATGATAATTAATCATTCATATTTTAGTTAAATGTATTGATTTACGACATTATTAGATTGATACTGAGTTCAGCCAATGAATGGTGACTATTCCTCATTCAAATATCGACAATACAGTGAATGTCTTTCACAATAACTCTTTAAATCACAGTATCATAAAACAACCTGTTGTCACGTATCAACGAGTAAAAATATTTGAATAAAACTATTTAGAAACTCGTAGACTATTTTGTTTGTTAGTTGTAGAAAGCATAAAGGAATCATCTAGCGTTAAATGACTGTGGAAGTGACGTTGCGGGGACAGTTCGCGCCGCACCGTGATCAGTGGTAAATCTGATTTTAACAAATACTTCACACTGACATTAATTACATGCATTTACAGTCATATTTTCTACCTACTTGTATAGACAATAAGCACTTTTTCAAAGGGAATTATAAAACAAAAACGCAATGAAGACATTATCAAGAATCGTTCTAAAAAAACTACCTTTGGAATAATTATGTTTTAAGTCTGTTACTCCGTTCTTTCACCATTATTATTAAGGACGACATGTCATTGTAATGAATTATTAGTATTAAGCATCCAATTGCTCCTAGCGATTCTTTACGGTTAGTAGATTAAGGACGTTCCACAACAACCAAATTTCATCATAATCGATTCAGCGGTTTAGACGTGAAATCGTAACAAAGAAACCAACTTTCGCATTTATAATATTACTACGGATTCACCTGTTTATCTGTCGCTGCTCTGCCTTTTCCAGTGATTAATCATTATCTACCACATTTAAAAATAGCATAAAATCCAGGTTAAACCTTTAATAATGTTGGGAGCTATCACACAGATAAAATTAAACAAATGCTTGTGACAACGGACACAAAAAAGTGTTTGAAACGTCAAGTAATAATAAAAATATTAGAATGTACGCGATTTATCCGTGCATAGTCGTTTAATTTATTTTTAACAATCTCGAAGATCTAAGGAAATCATTAGGTACCTAAATATTTTTTGTTTACGGCCCACGACACATGACTAACATATATTTGAAGCCCCTATAAAAAGGTTGAGAATGGCTGACATAGTACCACCATTTTATGGTCTTTTCGAATATAATAGAATTTGTGTCATTAAATTTACCAACAATCGCTGAAAGCGCTGACATTTCGTATCATTAATTCCACTATAGTTTTAAAACCAAGATCAAGAATCCCGGGAATTTCAATTTATGTTCTTTGAAAACCACTTTACCAATAACAGATTCAGCGCCGCTAAGTCATAATAGTTATTTTGTTAACCGAGAAGAAAGCCGACGATCATTTCAAACGGACTGGGGTTAAACACGGCCGTGGAAACCGTTCTCATAAAGCGAATTGCTTTCTTTGAACATCATTATTCTTTTAAAACATATTTATTACATATAATTGTTATTATATATCCTACGAATTTGTATAAGTAAGTTCATTTCAATAGCAATATTCTTTGATTGATATATTAGAGCACAATCTGTTGTTTTTTCTTTTTATGTTAGCTCGGCAAAGTCACTGCGCTTTACTTGAGGTTAAGTACAATATAGTCCAAAAACAGCAGCGATCATAGAGAGAACGACAATCCACCGCCAGTCGCTACTGTCATGCCGCCCTGATATTTGATATTTAATGATAATCTCCAAAGGATCCAAATCTCATTAATTGAAGCGGTATTTATGTTAGCTAGCACTGAGCCATTACTATTCAAAAAACGAAAATGATAAACATATATAAGAACAATATATGTAGTAATATGAAAATCATCAGTAAATAAAGTTTTGAACTTCAAAGAGTAGAGAACTTATTACGAGATAAGCACAGATAGTAAGTCTAAATAAAATTATCGAGCCTGAGGGTAATCCAAGACAAAGTGCTGTCGAGAGACACGTTCGTAGAAAGTCATAGAAGTCAAGTCGTCCTGCAAACTTAAGGACAACAACTTTAGAATTCGTCTAGCTATAAGTCGATAAATTCTTAAACCACTAGGTATGTCAAAACTAGTCAGAATGTGTTTAACTAAATTTTTGTGCTAATAGTTACTAAATATTCTGGTTTTTATGGTTTGTAGATTTAGTATTTGTTTACATTTTCACTTCATACTAACTAGCTGTGGAGCCAAAATTGTGAGACACTTAGGGAAACCAAATATAGTTGAGTAAATGAGTCTCAAATGGAGCTGCTTGAATAAATCTATAAATGATTGACGACAGTTATTCAGCTTGAGGGTGGCAGCTATTTGGGCAGACATTAGAAAATGTCCTACAAACATACTATTTTTTCATAACGATGTATTCCTTCACTGAAAACTCATGCTCAATATATAGATTCGAATTTACATCGATTGATACTTAAAGTTAAAATGGCAAGTTCGCCCGAAGTCCCAGTATGTAAAATTATTTTATTACTTTTTTATAGATAAGGTCTAGCGTTATAGCCATCATCTCACCTGATCTTAAGTGACGATACGGCCCAAGTTACTAGACAGGCTAAACCTGTGGATGAACTGGCTCTCAAGCGCAACTGCCGGAACACACCTATTGATATTTGATATATATTACTATTTGGTTCCTAGCCAGGTGGGAATTAGAAAATGCCCTACCACCATGACCAAACTAATACTACAGTTAACATTTGCCTTTAGGCGTAACAAAGGAACAAAGGAAGTGTTTGAATGTGTTCACAGCACGTAATATAATAATTTCAAATACATATTTAACTTTATTTATAGCAAAACTTAGGTATTAGCAGCCGGTAGAACTAATATAAGTAAAAATAGCTTTTAAGAGAAGGATCATTAAAAAAGACCACACTAACGTACATAGTATTTATATTACCGAATTCACATGATATGAAATCTTATTCTGTTCTTTTCTCTTCATGATGATGTGACATACCAAATTTTGTATTTTACAGTCGCCTGATTGTTTTTCTAAACTAATTCCAATATCAACATTTATACAAGTACTATAAATACTTATGTACGTATATATCGAAAAACACTTCAGCATACAATTAATAATTGCTTTTGCTGGATGGTAAAGCACGACATGCTGGATTGGTATTGTATGACATAATAAGTTCAGTTAGACTGCGATCATCATGTACTAGGTTTTTACTCTTATTATACCTACCTATGTACCTAATTTCGTGAATGTCAAGTGTCATTTGTATACCACGCAAATAATTATCCTGTGTAGGATTCGAACCCCCAACATGCGTTAATAGTGAGGCAATCGCGTAAACCTCTATACACTAAGTATAATATCCATCATTGTGACACGTAAAAGCATGTAGTATCTTAGGATCAGCCGATATATATCTAGTAATTTAGCGGGCTTGTATCAATATTTTGCAATTCGTAACCAGAATTTATATAGTGATATATCTGTCAAAATGTCTATATTTTGATTCTTTGCGTTTTTCTCGTAATCAGCTAGTGAGAGCCTTACAAAGCGGTATGTCAGGCGATCGCCGATGAACTTCATCATTTTTTTTTAACAATAAAATAAAAAGTAATATTTTCTGCTAACTCTAAAAGGGTTATGTGAATGAAATTTTTATATATTCAGTTCATCTATCAGTTAGATTTGAGCTATATTCAGTATATAGCTGCTCGAGAAGTTAGTTATAAATCGATTATAATTTGTTTATGTCATCCACCTCTGAGCTATAGTCCAAATTTCAAGTGTATGGAGAAGTTAGTTTAAAATCAATTACAAAATTCCACCCGAACAGACATACAAAAAAGCAAGTTAATAAAAACATGGTAATATAAAATAATAATCGTCATTTAACGTATCTCTCTATTCTAATATTATTACAATAATTTAGAGAATATTCAAATACGAATATGAGCGCGGCTTAAACATAAATTTGGTTGTTACGTAGGCAGTACCGTTACACTTATCGAATACAATTGCATCACGCTCGAAAGCGTAATTGGCGCTATTAAATGTTATAAGGAAAACAAAAACACTGGCGCTTTCTTTGCGATTCGTTTGGATTATTATTTCAACTTAGTGTATCATTATCTACTCCATTAAGAGTGCATTTGTATTTAATTTTATTGTATTGTTTTAGAAATTTTAATTTACACATTGTCAATTTCTATTTAAACTATTTAGCATTACAGACGTTGTTTTGTACTTTTCAGTAGCTACCAACTCAATAGCAGCGAATTATCACCTACTGGAATATCATAAAAACTTTCCCAATAAAAAAAAAATGATACGGTGAAATCTATAAATCGTACTAAGCCTTATCTTTACGTTAGCTATTATTTGACGACTTGGTCTTTGCTCAAGATAAGGTAAACAAAGACTTAGATTAGGACTATAAATTTCAATCCTTAAGCCTGAGTACACTCGGTATAGATGTAATCCGGCAGTTGCATTGACAGTCCGTTTCTCCGCAAGGCTTACATCGTCATTTAACATCAGATATAGCCATAACGTTAAAACCTGTAATCTATAAAGAAAGGAAGAATGTTTTATTGCTTGATTTTTAAAGTCGGTATACGCTGATGATATTGTGACAATAAAATAAAGTATTTCAATGTTTTGAGCGGATATTAATTTTATAAAGGTTGATGGCAGTTGATTTGGAAGACAATTGAAAAGTAAACTGCACAAACGGTGACTTTGAATTTTAAAAGAGAAAAGTAATAGGCGAAGTTCAATTTACAACGAATTTTTAATTGAAGCAATGATAGCGCAGTGATAGTGTGTGCGACTTTGTGTCAAGAGACGTGAGTTCGAATCCATCCATCTACAATGAGCTTCAGCTTTCAGTGAAGGAAAACAAAGTGAGGAAACCATAGCACGGTTAAAGGGCATTTTCTGATGCCCGCCTGGCTAGCTAGCACCCTCAAGTTGAAAATCTGGCGCCAAATACCAATAGGTATGTTCTAGCAGTAGCACCTGAGAGCCAGTTCCTTCAAAGGTTTAGCGTGTCAACCAACTTGGGCCGTATCGTCACTTAAGATCAGGTGAGATTATGGCCATAACGCTAAGCCTTAACTATAAAAAAAACTAGTGCACAAACTCCTGTATCACCGTCAAAAGTCTACGTTAGCGTTATTAATGCATAATGTCATCAAGATGATAGAACGTTGCCAACCTCTCCTAAAACTTCTAAAAGGCGTGACGGTCAAGGCTGGCTACTCAATTTCACTTTTTGCTACCAAAACATTTTCACCAGACGCTCTCACGGCATTCACGGTGAGAGAAATGGCAGCTCTCGCGCATAGGGTTGTCAGCCCAATGCACTAACCCTGCTTTATAATATATATACGGACTAAAATAATATTTAAATACGTATTATGTACTTAATTGTTCACTGTCTACCTTACATCTTACATGAGAAAACAGAGGATAAAGCCATGTAGTTTTGGAAGGCGTAAATATAATACAAGACCGATATTCCATTTCAAAATATTTGATAATATTTGTTAAAAGCAAAAATTGAAGAATCCAATAAAACCAAAAAAGTAAATAGCTTTATAACAAAATCTCATCAATTGTTTTTACAGTCTGATGATAAAAATACTTTACTATTGACAATATATTATTACTGAAATAAATTCGATACTGAAAAACAACTGGATTTAAACTGAAGATTTATAAATCACTTCTGTTGTAAACAAAAAATAATAACTCAAGAAAATATACGTTTTAGATTTCATGACAACTGACTGTTGCGATATGGAATCCGTTTGAATTTTACTACCACGATTGATATTCAAGTGCTCCAGTTTGCCTGCCATTATATTCGCTTAAATAAATATCACTATGTTTTAGGTTCTTCTATTATATAACGTCCTTCATAAATTCTGTTTTAACATGAAAATAAGTATAGAAAGCGAATAACAGATTTAGCTACGGTACTATGAACCCGTAGAAAATATTTTTTCCGAAGCAAAGCAAAATGATACAATGAAAGTACCTGCTAGTAAATCGACAGTACAAACCACAGATCAGACAACGATCGTCATTATTATATTGCCCTGCAACCTTATCGCCAGCTGGACATAAGTAACTAATTCCAAAAAGACGAAACCAAGAAATAAACACTAGGACCATTATTTTTTTTAATACTTTATAGGTTTAGTGTTATGGCCACAATCTCACCTGATGTAGCCTAATATGGTCTGGCTCTCAAGAACAACTGCCGGAACATAGCTATAGGTATTTACCGGCAAAAATATATGTGCAGTGATCACGACTAAGTTAGATACAGATAGCTTTATTTTTTTGATGTGTTTATTATAAATAAGGTTTAGCGTTTAGGCCATAATCTCGTCTGATCTTAAGTGACGATACGGCCCAAGTTGGTAGACACGCTAAACCTGTAGAGGGACTGGTTCATAAGTGCAATTGCCGAAACACACATTGATATTTGGCGACAGATTTTCAACTTGAGTTAGCCAGGCGGGCAATAGAAAAAGCCCTACCTCTATGCTATGGTTTTCTCATGATGTTTTCCTTCACCGAAAGCTCAAACTCATTTTCGGTGTATTCGAACTCACATCCCTTGACGCGGAATCCATACACACTACCATTGAGAAATGATCGTTTAAAAAATTATGTGTAAATTCATTTACGACTACCTTTTATTGTGGGGTAAAAAAATATGTTAACGTACTCGCAATGGACAGCTTAGCAAGAGGCCCATGTGGCAAAACTTATAGATAAAGGCACTGTAAACACCCCCTAAAAATTTCCACGGCGATTCTTAATGCTTCATACAACCAAAGACCAGGGGCTGCTTCCACACTTCTCCTAGTCTCCAGTGGGTGCAATTATCCGAAATTCTTGTACCCTTCTGGTATAAACTAAAACACGTAACATTTTCCTACTGCTTGTCAGAAACCGGGAAACACTTTCTTTTGCCTTCTATTAGATAAAAATCCTATTACTACTCTTAATTACCGGACACACACGAGCTCAGTTCGAAGTGTAATACATTTAAACGCAATATAGTGGGCGTTAAATCTAGTGCATGATGCATATAGAGCAATTAAGCGGGGTGGTATGGAACCGGTATTCATGTGTATGACGACCACTATACACGTGGTTATCAACCCGTTTATGTGACTTCCCTTTGGTGTGTAACGTATCAGAATCATTCAATGTAAATCCACTATCCGAGAGCATTGCAAGCTGGCATGACGACGACCAGTTTTCAACGATTACTTACTTCTTGAAAGTATCCGATGTTTTTTTTAATACTATTGGATAGCAAACAAGCAGACGACACATCTTATGGTTCACCATTTCGGAACACAATGGATTACATCGAACCTTTATTTTGTGGCAGTCTAAAACCAGTCGGACAATAACCCTACCACCAAGCTGTGACGGATCAAGGTTGGTTTACATGGTTACATGGTTAACTGTCATGGCCATAAGCAAATGAGGGACCAAAAATCGCCAGAACCTCGTTGGTTACTTGGCAGGATACTCCGCGTGCAGGTGAGGTTGTGTTGGGTGACTCAGATGGTATTCGATGCCCCTTACACCCCTATTAAAACCCCCTTAAAACTTTGTACTATCTCTAACATTATGTAGGCACAGTAAAGTATTTTATCATGTACAGTAAAAAAAATGGAGTCTTTAACCAAGTTATCTTTTTCTACTTTCGTTTGCGAGAAGAGTAATGTAAAAGTGTGTGGAATGATATTTTAAACATTGAATCGACATGCTAAATATTTATTAAAACAAATCGGACATTAATGAATAAAATGTGCATACCCTTTTGAATTTATTACCAAAACTTCGGAGCGTTCCAAGAAAAATATCTTTCATGTTTTACTAACTACGACTTACGGAGTCCAGTTTTTAATACGCTTTTATTAGCTTCATACGTATGTTAGAATGTAACGGAATCTTTGAACATGATTTTGACCCCCTTCAAAACGTCGGATTAACTCGAAATTTGGTATACTTATTAAGGACCGATGACAATTCAATATTTTAAACACTTTGATCTGTTATCCTTACCAGAATAATCAGGATTAGAGATTTTTTGTTTCCTGAGACCCGGAGTGTCTGCGTCAAGACCAAGAACAGAAACTACCAGGCGGGCCGATGACCTATTTCTCAGATAAGTTACCGACTGATTCAGATGAAATTTTCGGAGAAGGAACCTGAGAACCGCAGGCTATCTCATCCGAGAGAGGCAGCAGGCGTCTGAATTCCTCATTTCTCGGATAAGTTATCGACTTAGAATAAACATCAATGATGGCTCAATTTTATTGAAAATCATTGATTTTCATAGTAGGATATTGAAAATATTGTGTACTATAGTTCTTCAACTCGCTATATCGAGTATATATTCTAAAAGCAGCCATTATATACTTAAACTCACTTTAGTAGTAAATTGATCTAATGTAATGTAATGATCTTAAAACAAACAAAACGAATCCGTATTTAATTTAAAAAAATCATTTTTTGAATGAAGCATGAAGTTTTATTATTATTTTCGACACATCATGTTGCTTAATTACAAAATAGAGTTATTCTGAAATACTGGCTATTTAAAAGGTTTAAATTTGATATTGACAGACACACACTGTTATGATACAGTCTGTTAATCAATTTAAAGCTTTCTGATAAACTATATATAATGTTTTGTTTTCTGTAGCAAATACATTTGGATGTCCTTCAACTGGTGTTCCTTATTTTCGACGCTGAAACGATTTCGATGATGCATTCCATGTGTAATAGCATGTCAGCATACAGCAAAGTGCGAGTAAAATCATCAGTTTGACAGACCGTGAAGAAACTTGTTAATGTTGTCGCTCTGTTTACCGCGTTCGATTCATTAAAATAAACTTCATCATCATTTGCATTTCATCATTTGCATTGGTTACAGCAAAGACAGCCATATCGCTACCTTTGTTAACATATTTACATATGTACTTTATCGACTTCACAGAGTTACAATATTCCACATTGATGTAAGTCTCCAAAGCTTTGGTTAATATTGGCAAGTATGGCACAATCCATCGATTGTCTTCATCAACATTTTGTCCTCTTACCTTCACAACTACTGATCGCTCATTGTCCGCAACTGATCGCCGAAGATACAATGGGTATCCATCATTTCCCGTTACGGTTTCAGCAAGCAGGTCTCTTGGGTATCGCTTGGAACACTTGCCGTCGACCATACAGGGTGAATTATAGTTGAAAAGTCCGCAAGGTCCATGTATCATGTGTTTGGTAACTACTGCAGGCAATTTTGGGTCAACTGTTTCATCTGGAATTTCAGCTGAAATTATGGAATCAATCTCATATGGCCTTATTTTGTACACTTACCAGACTAATATGTGCGCATGTGGCAAATCCACGCTTTTGCCATTCTACAGAGTACATCCAACAACGGACTCGGCCATACATACATTGTTTTATTAAGAAATGCATGAGAAATTTTAATTTTTTATTATCAATTTTTTAGTTGGATTTTCTATAAAAGCGTATTTTTTTAGTTTTTTTTTTAACTATTATTTATTGAAATTCGAGTTATATAGTTTAAATATGTAATATCTATACATCGCATGGAAATAACATTTTTTCGACGGTGTGTTAGTATTGAGATATAACATCGAATTTAGAATGTCATCCCATAACTTTTTTGATTACTCTTTACGCAAGTAGATGTAGTAAAAGGAAACTTGACTTGACTATTATATTATATTATATATCAAATTAGTGTAATGTTAAATTAATGAATTAAAATGTGATATTATTTATGTATGCAAGTAGCCCTATCATGCCGCCGTGAGCCACGCTTCATACTTCATAATGAGTGGGGCATTACAGCGCGGCCGCGGTGTCTGCACAGTTGACCGTGTAATTGACGACCATTGAACTCTACCCTCCGTGAATAAAAGCCACTCTCACTTAGCACGTGCATTTACTGAGAAACTTTTAAACATTTTAATCACGTTTTAAGTAACAAATGTTCAACTATCAGGAAAATATTAGTTTTTTTTTATCATTCGCTTTTATCCACGGATTCGCTCACGTTTATATTGATTTTGCCAAATCAGATGACGCAATAGAAAGTTTCATACAAAGTTTATTCTTGTCATTACCCCGTTTTCAATAAGCTTTTAACGAGAAAAAGTATCCTATACCCTCTCGAAGACCCCATCTATCTCTAAACCAAAATTATTCACAATCGATTCAGAAGTTTAAGCGTGAAAGCGTAACAAAAAAACAAACTCACTTTCGCATTTATAATATTAGTAAGGATAAGGATTTTATGACACACGCTTCCGAAATTCTGTGTATTCCGAAATTATACAAATACAATAAAAGGCAAGAAAATTATCATTGGATTACAACATGTAATAGCACGTATAAATTACCAGACTGGTAAACATGACAATTATGTCCCATTGATGAGATATATCCAGTTAGAGCATAAATTAGTGAACTATACTCGATTAGGAAATCATAAATACATACATGCTGTAATATACATTTGAAATAATATAAGTTTCCATCTACATACTTAGAGGCAGACCGCGCATCATTTGATCATCAATATAATAGAACTCTAGCGTAAGTCTTGATAAGATAATATACAGTAGAACCTCGTTAAGTTGAAGTTCGATAAGTTGAAAACCAGCAAATCTCGAAAAAATGTTTTGTTCCCTTCCCTTCAAACACCAAAACATCCATTCTCTATAAGTCGAAAACGTTATAACTCAAAAATTTTGGCGTCTCCCTTGATGTTCGACTTATACGAGGTTCTACTGTACATCAATTTTTCTTTTAAGCCAAAGTAAGATATGGGTGCTATAGTAGCGATCGTAAAAAAATCTCTCCACTATGCTAATACAAATGTTGTGGCGGGATGGGCAGCAAACAGTCGGTAGGACTGGGACAACACCAATATCGAGGAAAAGGAAAGCCTCACTTATCTACTGGTGGACTGCGGCCCTAAATGATGAAGTCAGCGTCAATGTAGTCCAGCCTTTTGACGATCACAACATACGCATACCTAAGGTTTAGGCTGCTTATGAATATTCAGTTAACACCCAACCAAATATGTTGACGAGCTGGGCGGCAGATATATTTGTACAAACTGTATTGTAAATCATTTCTATTTTTATATATAAGATAGAAGGAAGAATAACAACATAAAGTCACCATGATGACGCTTCGAGGCTTATTCAAATTGTTCTTTTTTTCAAAAGAGTGGCGGCACTACGGAGGTCGGTTATAGGTAATGATACCTCTTATCCCCCTCATTGGCGATCAGAGATCCAGCGATAGAATAGGCCCAAACACATTTTATAATTCATATAGACATGTACACAGACCAAAACACATAAAATTAAATTCGTCTTTAAAATGCATTAAAATATTTAGAACGACGTAATAAAATGTTTGCAGGCTACCACGCTTCGATTTATATATGGGTATAAAATATCAATTATTCTCTCAAAACACAAGTTATTAAGTTTATTTATACAAAATAGATTGAGTACGATGGCATTACCAATAATTTGCAGCTATATTATAAAAACAAAATTATTTTTGAAGTAAAAATAATATAACAAATAAATAAATATAAAACAAATATGTATAAAAATTGCTTTGTAAATAACGCCATCTATCCAGCTCTGTTGAATACTTTACTATTACTATATTCCATAACACGCAGAATATACATTTATACATAGTTTGTTACTTTTTCAGTAGATGGCATTTTATAAAATAGTATTATTTAATACGCAATAAAGTAAATAGTACGGTAACTTTGATTTGAAGTTTTTGGCTTTATCCATGTGGGGTTTATATTTCGGTTCGTAAACTTACATTATTTAGTTATATATGTTGTAATTCTGATGATAATATACGCGCTATAGGTGCTTAAGTGCAGTGGATTATCATGATTTGTTAGTTGTCAGGAAATCTCTCTAAACAATTTTAATAAGAGAGTCACTATCTAGCCCTGACCCTGAAGATCTGCAATATATTCTATTATTTTACATGACAGTGGCATAATCATGTATAAACAGCCTGTTATTAAATAAAAGAAAGAGAACTCTTATCAAAATTTTACTTTATAGTAGAGAGATTTCCATTGTTATCATGCTATTATTCGCCCCTCCGTCCGTATTGTCCGCCCCGTAACCACGAAGGCTAAAAAGCTTTCGAAACGTCGGGATCAAAATTAATAAATAACAGCGATAAAATCCGTTTAAATTAGTTTTATTTCGATGTTATTATTAGCTTAATTTATATGTATTTATCTTTCTACTTAATTTTCATAACTTCAGAGTCGATTGATTGACACACAGTTAAGAACCAATGGAACATAATGCAATCTATATTAATATTATAAAGAGGAAAGATTTGTATTTTTGTTTGTAACGAATAAACTCAAAAGCTCCTGGACCGTTATCATAAATTCTTTCACTATTAGAATGCTATATTATCCCCGTGTAACATAGGTTATAAATTAGTTAAATTATTCTTAGTTCCATGCGAACGAATTCGCAGGCACAGCTAGTAGTATAATAACTTTGTCGTGTTTAATGTAGTGATTAATAATAGCTCTTTAGTGAAAATCTACAAAATTCTGAATATCCGTAGCTAATGTGTGTATAGTGAAAGTCCTTCAAGTTTACCATTATACTTTTAAATTTTACCTACATAATCTCGTGTGAGTCATTAAAGAGTGACGTCAACAGTTAACCAAAACCTGACACTATTATTAACCTCTCACTTCCCACTCATGATTTATTTCCAATAAAATTTTCAGTTGAAAAATCATATGTGTGTATCAAAATGATTGATTCAATAGTTTTAAGTTATTTTCAAAGCTAAGTGGGCGTACAAATAGTCTACTTTCATTGTATTACCTGCATTATGTTTGTTATAAATGTACCATTCTATTGCTAAGGTACAATACATTAAAGTATATAGTTATATGCTAGAACACAATAATCATTTAAATATTATTATTAAGACTTTATAGTCAAATTAAAATTTATTTAAATAATTCCTTATAAGAAATGTATAGATACCATATGATGAAAATAATATACGAGTTATTAACTAGGTACAGTAAAGGACAGGATCAGTGGCGTAACTGTAGGGTGGCATTAAGAACTTATTAAATATAGTTATAATGGTCGGGCTTTTTCTAATGCACGCCTGGCTAGGTACCACCCTCAAGTTGAAAATCTACCGCCAAATACCAATTGTTGCGTTCCGTCAGTTGCACTTGAGAGCCAGTTACTCCACAGGTTTAGCGTGTCTACCAACTTGTACGGTATCACCATCAGGTGAGATTATGGCCATAACGTTAAACCTTAAGTATAAAAAATATGGTATAGTTACGCCACTGGACCGTTTAATCGATTATGATGAATTTTGGTCTCTACCCTGGAGATAGTTATAGCCTACTTTTTCCCGAGAGTGGAAGTGGAAAGAAAGGGATAAACTAAGTATAAAACTTTTTATTGCGACTTCCGATTTGCTTCAAACTCTTAGAATAATTGTTTATAATTGATAATGTGAGTATGAATATTTTGTCTCTTCAAACTACTCTTAAGTATAATTGTAAGATAATAAGAAGAAAATAAGAAATCGTATTCACGAAACTAAAATCTGGCAGGTAGGCGATTGAAAGTCAGGAAAAGTTAGCCAAAAAAATATTTTTTTTAATCACATCTACATGTCCTCCTCCATCTTCTAAAATAAAGAAAGTAATATCATTTGGTAGAAAAATGTTTTCAGTACCGATCAACAACCAGAATTGGTTGAAAAAATCAATCTTAACGCCAGCGGAATAGCGGGTAAAATTTAGTATTATCTAATTAGGAGATCGATTAGTTTCCAACCCGCTGACAACATATTGTAAGATGCATCTACGAGTATAGTAATTGAGGCCAAGCAACTATTTCCAAAAAAGGTGCCCATTGTTATGTCACGGTTATGTAAAAAGTAAGTCACACTGTCCCAGATGTTCACGGTAAAAGTATTACGGAAGCAGATTGGCATATCTTCTGGGTAAACAATCATTTGCCGCTCGGTTAATACTATCATTGTATTGTTAACTATTGCATTCATAGAAGTTATGCCTACCAGAATTATTGTAAAACTAGATAAGCATTTATACATATTTATTATAGGAAGTCTACGAAACAGTAAAGTAATTATATAAATATAAATAATACGTTCAATATCTATAACAAAAAAATTATACTTCTTTTTGTCCATACAACTAAACTTTGACAAATTTTGTGATACATATCTACAAATAAAGCTGAAGATCAATTATACTTTTGAACACGGAAAATGTTCTATCATCATACATTGATAGACTATAAGAAATAACATTTGTGCTTGTAGAAACCTAGAAGATACAAAAAGACACTTTTATTAACTCTATGGGTTTTAATCAAATTACAATTTGATAACTAAAATTATGTGTTATTCTACTTAATATGAGCTAAAACAAATTCTTATTTTTTAAATATTCTTACAGAAGACACGTTGCAAATTCGTCTGAAGACGCGGTGTAAACTAGTATATAATATTTTGTTTGCCTAAAATGCCTCTAAGAATTAATCAACACTCAGTAGATTTGAATAAAAATTCCTTATCTAAAAATTTAAAATAACATTGACAATGGTGTATGACAAGTGTTTTGATATCTTTCAAATATAAATAAAGAACAGTTTTCCTTCTTACTGGTTATTTAAAAATTATCAAAATATATACGAATGTATGCGTATATAGCTTATTTTTCTAACTAAATATAATTTTATCTTTCCTCAGCCATTCTTATAGTAACTTAAATACTGTATATAAAATATCAAACAAATAGGTTCCATGGAGAATATTAGAAAAAGTAGCTAACCATCGGTGCATCTATACATTTCGTAAAAACTATTCTATGACGATTTGAAGCAATAACAATAGCACCATTAGGAGATGTCATCGTGCGTGCAAACAAAAGAGTCCGGGAAAAGATAAAACACGGTAAACTAACCATACCATATCAGTCACCATCAGACTACCTGCTTCCTACAGTCACCAGCCGACACCCGTCAGAAATGGTCGCGATATATTTACTTCTCTGTTATGTTTCATACGTTTCCGCAGATCATCTAGGAGCGTATTCCTCACCGCAGTACGCTAAGATGATGTACAAGAAAGGACACGATACTAACGCTTTACTCCCGAAGGAAACACCGCCGACAACTTTCCAAGAGAGCCAAGAAACCATAGCAGTAGCTGATCGAAACGATACTGCTCAATACGGCCGATCCTCGTTTCTGGAGTCCGCGAGTAACTTCCTAAGCGGTACCGGAGGACAAGTGGTGACGAGCTTAGCTAAGGACTTTATAGCTAGGTCGACTGGAAGCAGTCAGGTTGGTTTTGACTGCGTTTCGCAGGTTCGTATTGCACTTTCATGATAAATTTGCACGCTTTAAGAGTGACTAATGATGCTTTGTATAGAGATAAGAATCTAAAGTACGAATTCGTAGAGTGAGTCATCAAAATTTTAAGAATTCATATTATGTCCATCGTAAGAATTTTAAACTTAACTTTAACATTTAAAACTTACATGCATATATAGAAATTATGAAACAGCAATTATGTTTATATAAACAGGTAGCGTCAGTATAATTTATAATTCAAATTTTAATTTAATGTATCTAAAACATTTAAGCTGTATTACAAATTGTTTTATTTGCAGGTTCTTAGTTTAAATTTAACAAACTTGGTTATCCTTATTGTACTAAAGGCATTAATCCTAGCCGCGGGCTTTTTCGGTGCTGGTGCTTGGAAAGGCGGTCACCACTATGGGAGAAGTTTAGAAGGTAATGTTTTATATTAACAACTAATATATTACAAATAATAAACTAAATTACTTACATACGACACATTTTGCAATACACTGTTATATATTTTTATATGTAACATAATTCAATAATAAATCCGAGCACTCATATAAATGTATAATTACAAAATTTAAATAAATATAACAAATGCACGCAAAGCCGTTGTTTTTTCTTCTAAAGTTAGGAAAATATATACTTTAATATATCAAAAATTAAAATTATGAAGAACAAACTATAATACGTATCCGGTCTACACATCATTTAATTAAAAGATTGCTAATATTATTTTTCTTCACCTGTGTAATTTTGTTTAATGGATACAATTTACATTTCAATATAGAATAGCTTTTCATTTATTATAATACAATATATCTTTAACCCAAAGACCGTGAAATTCTGTTGATATATATATTATATTCTCTGTTAAATCTAATAATATCTCGGAAGTATCACGGATGGACACTGTCCGACAAAACACACATCTGCTCTCAGAGTACGTTACTTTTTTCAACACGTGCCAAATCCAATGGTCAAGCGAAACATCATTGGATTTAATCCGATATACTTAGGGATAGGTTTGTCGTGTCCATCGGCACTTAATCCCATCGACATGGGATTATCTATTTGTCTCATCTGTCAAATGACCAACGGGTTTTTGAAAAACAGACATTGATGTTTTTATTTCTGGGACTCCATATTGTTGACGCGTACTTCATGTTTCGATATTATTAAATAATTAAGTATTATAAATTGTTTGTTCCTATCGAGTAAATAAAAATATCGCATCAAATTACGCATATTTTTATTTACCCTAATAAATAAATATAATACGTAATCTAAATTGTTAACAAGTGAGGCGATTGAAATATTTTCTTCTACTTAAGCTTTACTTATTTAGGCTGAACGACACCACATATTTCTTCATTTATTTTGCTAATTAGATTTTGGGTCAGTGGTGTACGGTGACCTGCCGTTTTATAACTTTTAGGTATCTTAATGTTTGAATTTAAAATACATTTTAGCTAATATTATCACCTATATAGCCCCCTGCTACCATCCTACTAATATAGGAATACTATCTTACATTTAGTTAATTATACATTTTGAAATCAAAATTAGGAATCTAATCATATCTCGGTGACTTATAATCTCATTATTATAACCTAGGTATTAGTTAAGAGCTATCATATATTAAGAATTAAATTAAAGTGTATAAGAAAAAGTATTTTGTTCTTACTCTATCATACATAAGCGAACAATAACTGACTGCCTCATCATGATACGCCCAAAACTACCAGAAATATCGACTCGATATTTGGGACGAAATTTCTTATTCCCGACATAGAGACTCAATAAGAACTTCCCGAAAAAAATATCAGCTAGTTTCTGATTATGCACAATTCAAATTCAAATTCTCAATAATCGCTCATAAGCTGTTAAGTTTGTATTACGTTTTTTACTTCGTTTATATTGTGAATTATATTGTGACAACTTTTTAACTTAAATGTTTATAGATAACAGGAACGCTTCTTACATCACCGAAGATGAAATATTACTCTACTTGAGTTACCTAGCTGGCCATCAGAAGAATGATTATAATTGCCTATATTTGCTCGCATGTCAAAACCCCGAACAGGCAGCGCTTTATTCTTCAGCAGCCGAATTACTGCTACAAGGCACTAAGCTTTTTCAAGGGTAAGTATATTTCTACTAAGTGTCAAATTAATTGTAAATTAAATTTTTCTTTATTTATTCCATAAATATTTTACATTTTTATTGAATTGAAGTAAATCTATGTGAAATATCGGTAACAAAACCTATTTGATTTATACACGTTTAAAAAACGAATACATTGCTACTGTACCTCAGTCAGTATTATTCTTGGTATAAATAAGGTTACGTCTTGTTATGAGATACGTCACCAATATATTGATGCTCTATTCTGTGTGAAATTAATACACATCAACATTGTATAAATTAGATACCTACAGATAAAAAAATTTTTTTTAAAGATATTGTTATTTCTTTCAACTATGTCGAGTTAGGGTGGATTAAAATATACAAATGCCGAGAAACTTATGAACGTTTTTTTTTTATTTGAAGATTCTTACATTCTACTTAGTAATTTCAATTCGTGGACTAAATATATGAGCTAGAAACTTAAGTCGAATGTGTTACATATTCCTGGCAATATTCAATACTGTATGTATGACGATGTGATTTCCATTAACTTACTATATCTTGACGTACACTAGCACTTTTACAGATATTGCATATTTATCTATTAAACTCCATTTAATAAGGCTGGACAATTGACAATAAAGGAAAATGTGGCAAGGAATCTAATATTTAATAGTAAATATATAACCGTAGAGTAAATATATAACCGTAGAGTAAATATATAACCGTTTAGATCGCTAATAGTTAGTGTAATTACCTTAGAGTACGTTCAAAATATAACTTTTTGCGCAAACCAATCTAAATTTCTGAAAATAAAGTATAAAAATTAATATTACAGGAACACGATAGATTTAGATCAATATGAAGAGATATCCAATGGTGTGAAACATGCAGTTGAATGGGGAACTAAAAGGATGTCCTGCGATACCAGATACAGATGCGGCGAATAAGATCATAATATATATATATAATATATAATAATAATAATAAATATATAATATATAATATATATATATATATATATATATCGCGTTAATTAACATCTAAACAAACTCAAGACAGATTTAAATATAATCGAAACAATAAATTATATTAATTATAGACTATTGTTTTATAAAGATTTCTGGAAATTATAATTTATAATAATTATATTTAAACATGTGACTATTACTGTATAAATAAACAAAAAAAATGTAAATTTCCTATTATTTTTTACCACATTTAACCTTTCACAAAATCATAAAATTAGATATCGTGAATAAATGAAAACAAATTCATATTGCATTTCTCTTATTTATACTTAAACTTAAAAAATGAAATATATACTAGTCCTTTCTGAATGTTAATGAAACAATTGCTGTTTATAGGTAAACAATTATTATTAAACTCATTTTTAGTACAAAATTCAATAACATTAAATGATAGGTTTATAATACAGTGAGTTTCAGACTCAAAGAGATATTTATGACTTGATTTGCAATTAATTTAATACAAATACCTACAGCTCATAATTGTTTTTATTCTTTAGTAGATTTTACGTGCGGCTTTGCACGCGTTAATATTGATTTTGTCAAACAAATCGGATAATGCTATAAAAAGTTTCAAACACAGTTTATCCCTCTCTTAAATAAGGTCATCGCAAGCAAAAGTAGCATATCACCGTTTCCAGGTTCCCATCTATGACACCATAAGTTATACCAAAGTTCACCATAATCGATTCAACGGTTTAGGCGTGCATACGTTACAAACAAACAAACTTTCGCAATTATAATAACAGTAAAGATAGTAGGACTGTAAAGTGTCAGCGATGTACCTGTCGGTAATGACGAAAATCAGTGATAATCCAAACGGAAAAATGTAAAACTGTGTATGTATCACATTATATAACATTTATACGATCACGTGACGACTAATTAAAATGATATAATAAATATCTTTACTTTTAAATAAATTAAGGTGCTGCTATCACGCTAGGAACTATTTCTGAGGAGTTCCTAGCCCTCGCCGATCGATACTCCGCGTATGAGATATATCCATCCTTGTTCGTGTCATCTGACTCCAGAGTGCGGTCTACTAAAGCTGAAACGAGAAATCACTTTAAAAGTTGCATTAATGCATTTTATAACAATAATACATGGCATGAAAGTGTTTATAGTACCACTTTTTTGTGTTCGTGGTGTAAATATGTATTGACGATCATTCTCTCACAATTTGCTGGACACTCATTAGATGATAAACACAGTCAAATGCCCACTAAAAAGACAGTACGACTACCTACAATCCTCCATACTGTTAGAGACCATAGACGCTTCTTGTATTCTTTAACAAGAAAGTACTTTTTTTACAGTGACTTTCCGCAATGGGAACATTTTGATTCAATAAGAAGTAATAACGCACATTGTTTTACTTAATGCTCCTTTATCATAAAAACTAATAATGAAATTAACTAAGCCAGTATTTTGTATTAACTTTTACCCGTGGCTTCATTCGCGTAAATGTAAATTTTGTTGAGCTAAAAACGTGTACACAAAATTTCGCATCAATCGGTTGAATAGTTAAAGCGTAAAAGTAAATAAACAAACTCACATTCATTAATTAAGTTACGAAATTCACAAAATATTAGTATAATAAAAATACTCACCAATATAGGCAGCTAGTTCATTCCCTTCGGGCTCTATATCATGTGAATCGTCGTAGATATTCGTAGCCTCATCGTATGAGGTATGGTAAATTGCCTGAAGACAATATCACATTTTATTAACTCCTTATTATTTCATATTTCAATCGATGTGAGTTCGTGAGGCATTCGATAAAAACAATCATGATGAAATCATATCATGATGACAAGGTATTTTCTAATGCACACGGCTACCACTCTCAAGTTGAAAATCTGCAACCAAGGCCCAACAGATGGAATTTGGTAAGTACATTTTAAACTTAGTTGGTACTTCATTCAGTACATGAGACCTTCCTGAATCACATAATTAGGTAGGTACTTGACCGAAAGTTCAAAATTGCCTAAGCCTATAGAAAGATTTAAATACATCGCATAGTTATACCTATAAATTTACTACAAATATGAATTATATTTGAGTCAGGTAAAACGTCGGGCGTAATACCTAAGTTAGTTATTCAATTTGTTATATTTTGTTCTTTCTATTTTATGTAAGAAATTGTACTATAAATAAAAATATTAGAACCACCGATATCACACCAATGGGTAATCTCGCACAGATTTTCAAAGATACTCGACACATGCTGGCTGCTGGCTAAAGCCATCATGGATTTACGTTATCTAATTCATAGCTGCCCAAAATATTTATTGGCCGGGCCAAAAGGACGTTTGAAATCGTGCCAGGCTACTGATAATATTTGAAATAGCTCTATTGGTTTTGTACTTTTAAGACATTATTTAGCTATCGTTTGACAAAACGAATTATTTCAGTCTAACCATAATCTAACTATGATTTCAGTCTATAAAGGCATTCACAAAAAAGAATTATGAATTGACTCCCAGGTTTTGGGTTAAGCAAGCTTAACCTAATCCAAATGTAATCTACGATGTAATATCGAGCAAGCCGAGACACCATAACAGTGCAGTTTATCACCATCTCCTGTTAGAATACACTATTCGTTTTTTTTAAACTTCTTCTCGCACAAATATTCATAACATATTAAAGTATACTCTTAATTATAGACTAAGGTTTGACTGTTATTAAATCAATAATAGTATATAATCTTCCTTTATTAGTTACCTTAAGTAATTCTAAACCATCCAATTTCGAGTTCCTATCAAAGTCGTGGGCTGAGAAATAGTGGAATTCCAATTCTTCTGGCTTCATTGATGAAAGCATTTCTGGTGTCAGTACTTGAGAATCTTCCTCTAAATGCCTGTGTAAAAAATATATCAATAAGTATTTATTATATAGCTGAATTAGCTAATCACCCTCGTCTAAATAAGGATTTATTTAGATATGTTCAAATATATGGTATACGATGAGCTAAATATAATTCTCAGGTTAGAACAATATACATATATTATTTTAATTCTTATTTTTTTTACGTGTAGAAATCCATTTATGGATACCGCCTCGCCTGGAGGAACGAGAGGATTATGTGGGACTCAGTCATTTATTATGTTATAAAACAATGAATGAAGTATCTTAAAATATTTAGATTATTTTCAAAAATAAAGAAACTGCATCAATTGGCCTGACAAAGATAGATAAATAATAGAGACGAGTTATTGTACTTTACACAAACAAGGATTTCTCAAAAAAAATAAAGAAGAAAGCCTCAAAAGATTTTTTGAACAAAAACCTTTTTTACTTTTCGGGAAAAGGGATCCTTGCGATTTGTGTCACGTGGGTTGAAATTCAAGTAAAGTCTCATACTACAACTTACTACGTTTAAAATTTAAAAAAGAGGATTATATATGGCCAAGCGACGTGTATGCTTGTAATGCTATGCTGAATGCTTTATGAAATCCCAATACATTATAAATAACTATCAAAAAACCAAAAAATGTTGAGTGAGGGCAATAATTCATATAACATACTTTTGAGATATTGAAATGAATTTAAAAAAAATAATTCCATGTTTATGAATGGCTGTTACAATATTAGCTTAATTACGCAATAAATTTGCATAATTTCTAGTTTAATGTTGTACAGACATTGACGGTACTTAAATACAAAAACATTTTTTTAATCTCTCACTTGATATCATGCAAAAGTTGCGCATCACCGGTAAGAGAGTCAGATCCTCGCGGCATGTAGTGATGATGTGTCCTCTCGACTGGAGTCTGCCCATGTGGGTGATGCGGTCCTCGGCGTAATCCCAACACCATTGTGTTTAGTGTAAGAAGGAGACATACTGTAACAGAATAAATACAAAAAATATAGTATGATACCTTAGAGCACTAGGGACATTCTCTTAGTGTTATATATGCCGGTAGGTATATATGTTTTAATCAATCTGAATACGAACAAATCGCAACCATTATGTACATGGTGGCAAACACGACCCATTAATGTTCTTTTAATTTATCATATTTCGAAGTCAGTGTATAGTTAGCTGAAGAGGTTTGTAGATTGGGACCAAAGTGAACACCGCCTGTAGATTACCAGCATTTTGTTGTACGCCGTTGCTTAAAAACAAAGAACACAATTAGTAAATTATAAAAACAAAGTAGACGATTCGAAATAAAATTATTTTATAAATTTTCGAAGTGAAAAAGCCCAAAAGCCTATAAAAGGCTAAAAAGGATAAAATAAAACAGTCCTAATAACGCTCAGTCCTTGTGTGTAATTTGAAGGCGATTGTATTTCTACATAAAGGGGACAACTGGGGTCCACGTATCCCCGCGGGGTCTCGGTACTCCATGCCGAGCCCCTGGGCGGGTGCCCCGTGGGGACTCAATATTCACACCTCATTTCACAAGGCCCCTGTCCATCGTTGCATTTGTCATCGGCTAGTCGAAATTAATTGTTTGCTCTTGTGACGTAGCCCTTATAATTGGCTTACCTTTCTCTCATCTTCTTCACATTTAAGGTAAAGCATTCATAGTTCAAAAAAATAATAATTCAATATCTTGTGCATATCATTATAACATACATATACTTACTTACATATCAGTAACTTCATTAAAATGCATAGGTATATAAGAAATATTAAAGGTATCTACGCATACGTTCATTTTTATTAATACTTTCATCAGAGTATTTACTTCAGATTCAAAAGTAACATTGATGTCTCCTTCTCATTCATCTCAAAAACAAAAACAGGTGGCGTGCGACCCTCTCCATAAAAATCTATTACAAGTTTCAATTTATTGAATGCGTAATGTATTTTTGAGGACCCCGGGACCCCTTCGGTTTGCATCGAACATTTGGCGCGACGGAAAGACGAACCGTGTCTTTAATCGAACCCCACTTTATTACAGAGCGTAGTGTATAAAATAAAGCCATAATAGAGTACAAATTATGCGTTTTGCAGTGACAAGTGCGCGCTCCATATGCCAGGGTGTCCGTAGAAAGCGATTTGGAACAATGGTGTGTGTACACACGACCATTTTATTTGGACAGTAACGACAGTAATAATAAATTTCTTATTAATTAATTTGTACATTTCTAAGCATTAACTAAAATTACTTTACATTTAAAATATCATTTTATTAACAAACTTACACTAACTAGTACCTTCGACGTAGTTCCTGTTTTTTCTATCAACCGCTAGTGATCGTAAAATCCGTTCCATTCTTAGTGAAGCTACATTGTAATAGTAATATGTATTCTGAATTCCAAGGTAAAAAACTTGTTTTGGAAATGGCGACGAATGAGTTAGTGCTAAATAGCTTATAAATATGTATATCAATGAGTAGTTAATGGTATGATTTTATTTTTAGTTTTCAGTAAATTCGTCCCCAATGCCTAACTAAATATGCAGTGAATTAATTGTTATAAAATACTGATAAACAATGTTGACAATAAATCTTAATCATTCTTTAATTTTGCGCATTGCATTTGTAATTACTTTTTGGAATAATAATTAACAAAAAGAAATATTTTCTATATTCATATTATAAAGTGGAAAAATTTGTTTGATCGACCGCGCCAATTTGGGAAATGCTAGTAAGATATCAAAAAATATTTTGTATTTGATAGAGGAATCACTGAGAAAGGCTTTAGGTTATTTAAGGTCACACTACCTCAAATAGAAACAAAGCTATATTGAAAAAAGTTTTAATTCCATGCGAACGAATTCGTAAACACAACTAGTAAATTATATTTACAAATAATATCAAGGACATCAAATAAAAAATACTTGCTTGTCAAAAGCCCTGTGTGTCTCACCTATCAATCATACCGAGTCTCGGCTGGTCTATGCCTCCGGGCAGCCCACTACATTATCGCTCTATAACACCCTAATCCCTTACGATTACAACGGCTCCATCAGAGTACGGGTCACAAATTCCATTATATGTGATAGCCCATAGCCACATTTTAATCTACACACACGCATAACCACAATCTACACGCTTCACACGACAATTTTAATCTTTTCGTAATTATAACAAAAATACAGATTTTAATTATATATAAAAGATACAGATAAGTTAATTTTTATTTTAAGAAAACGTATTTACTAATATCAATTAGATTACTACTATAACAAATACAACTTAAAACAAAATAATACTTTAACAATTTATTAACATAAACCTAAAATAAGAGAAAATATCAAATATCTGTTTGGCGGGATTAATGGTTTCAATTTTAATTCTATAAAACCTTGATACAGTGGACTGAATCATGTAATTTTGCAAACAATAAAATGTCTTATTCTAATAAACAGGTATTATTTATATTACCATGGAAAATATACCTTTATTGTCTTAAATCACAATGTACTAAACACCTAAGTATAAGAAATTCACGAGCTAGTTTCTCTAAACACAGTTAGCTAAATGGTCATAGTATATCTAGAAATTGACGACGTAATAAAATTACCTTCCATATTCATTTCGTCTGCATCACTTAAATTTAAACTATATCTATTGAACTGCACGAAACACTATTATTTATTTCCATGGTTGGCCATTTTAAATGCTCTGTCAAGACGACATTAGATCAATTGGAGAGCGCACGCGCACTATTTGCACAGTAAATTGAACCTAAGCTCACACAAATAAAGCGTATAATAAATAATTTTGTTTCATTTTCTGCGCATCTTCTTTTGCGCTTTTCCGAGCTTTCTCAATTATACGCACGTCTTTACTAGATGGCGTTACTAGATTCTGTTTGTTATTTTCAAGTTCCATAAACATAAACTTAGTAGGCTAGGTGTGATACAGGAAACATACAGGGAACACTGGAATGTTGAAGTCAGTAAAATACTCTTTGGTTGCGTTATAAATTCTATGTAATAAGAAGAATTTTTAAATCAGTTTTCGAAACAAACCTGTCTCTTAATAATATGCAATATACGATTTGATTCCAACAAATATAGTTAACATAATTTAATAACCACTACAAAAGATATAAAAAGAATAAACAATTAAATTGTAACACAAAGAATAATTAAATTCTTGTAATATTTTTGTAGTGTTAGGTATATACCTAAAGTGAGAACTTTAGGGATTCAGCTTCTTAACGCGTTATTCGCAGTTTTCCTTAAATAGACAAAAGATAAATAAATACTAAACTAACCAAAAACTAATTACAGTCAAGTAATTTACATGATATGGGAATTTTCTCGTTAAATCGATTGACGTTAATAAGCGTCTTCTTTGAGCCTAAATAAAATAAAATATTAGCAAACAGATAAAAAAAAATATATATTTCACTTTATTTTCTGCGGTTTTTCGTATATACAGAACAATATTTATAGCTGCATAAGTTTTGTAGCATTAATCGGGGTAGAAAGGAACAAAACATCATAAAAGAAGTCAGGAAATAAAATATATAAAAATATTTAAAAGAAATAGCTATTAAAAACAAAATAACGGAAAATTAACTTCTCTTTTAAGATTTTATTTAACTTCGTGCTACACCTTACAACAGATCATAACAGAATACCTCCGTTTTGTGTTTCTAAGTTTATTGTGTCTCTATTATTGAACTGGGTTTAAAATCGGTAATGCCTTGGTATTATAAGCTATTATATATCATATAATATTATATATTATATATATATTATGCTATTATAAGCATCCTTACCTGTAATGTTTTAAACCGATTTAAACCTTACCAACCGTTTACCACCAGAAGGCAGGTATTCATATTTTCGAGGTTGAAAAAAGAGACGCCGATTGTATCCGACTGGACTTCAGCCACCACACACCAGTACCCTTAGCAGAGTTATAAAATTATCTTGCAACAATTAGTAACGTGAAGACAAAAACAAAGAAATGACGAGTGCTTAAAACTACACGACAGAAGTGAAACATAACTATATCTCTCTCGCTCTCTTAGTCGTTTCGAGCTTACTGTGTTCGAAAGAATGTCACACAAAAAGGTTGCAGATCAGAAATTCAAAGCCCTCCCATAAGAAGTTTCACTTTAACAATGTATGGGATAACATATGTTAAAATTACTTTGACATTATGTATAGGATGTCATTCCGTAAATTTTTTCTTTACGTTAGCAATTGATGTAAGACAACTTGGTTATGGGACAGGTGTAACATCCATCAATACGACATGCCTAGGTTTTGCCATGTTTCTAGATGTACCGTATATCGAGCAATTAGGCACAATGGTAGAACTTCGTACCCCACGTTGTCACAACCACTATACACATATTATTAAACCTATCACAGATATTCTCTTTACCTTTGTCAATTATTAAAATAAAAATTATGTAAAATATTCGTTCATTATCGATTTTTTTACCACATAATTTCGCTTTCCGTTCCCCTACTGGTTTATGTAAATTATTTTATTACCTAATGTTTTCCTATGTCTGTTCATTTCTAAATGATTTAAAACAAATTTTTATGAATATAACTCAGTTAATTCGACTCAGTGATACCGTGGTAGAACACGATAATTATATCCAATCGGATCATCACCACCGAATACCAGCTGCAACTTAGCGCGCTTATGAATATTACTTTTAGGGAGCAACCAATATGTATCAATTAATGAAGCATGCTTGTACGGATATCAACTGAAATGCACAAGCTGCTAAATTTTTCATGATGACTTTCTTTTGGTTTGTTCCATTTTCGAAATAACCATTGTACACGAGTATATCTACTGTTGTCGAAGGCTTGTAGGCAGGTATAACAACGATCCGCTCGAAGAAGTATTAATGTCTCGATATACATATGTTATATTAGATACCGACTGTTAGAATAGATGGCCATAGATAGTCTAAGTAGTTGCTTAAAAGGTAATCGGATCAATAATAATGTCAGGATGAGATATGAACTTCTTAGGAAACCACAGATTCACCGTGCGGATGCCGGTTCCATCGTGTGGCAGGGAGAGGATAACACCGAGTAGTGTCCGAGACTTGCAAGACGGAGGTAGGTTTAAAGGATCCCTTTTCGATTTTACCCCTCACCTCACCTTTCCCGCTCGTGTTTCTCTCTCTCTGTCCAGTATAAATAATTCCCGATAATGATTTATAAATACCGAAACAGTCAAGTCAATAATAGAAAATATAATAATCCTTACGTCTGTTCGGTAACGTTCCAGTTACGTACGATATCTGGTCTCGAGTGCTTCACTTTGACTGAACCCATAACCATACTCGCACTGCACTTAATACTAATCGGTGTTATAAACTACCCTCCTATAACTGTATTACTGTACATATATTATTTTTAGTTTTTAGTTGATAAGCAAACCGCTTATGATGGGGTATAGGGGAAAGCGGGTCTGGAAGTAAATAAAATGAAATGTTGTTATGAAAATGAAGGGATGGATCAAAAAAGTACGCCAACAATAGCTCTAACTACAATTCGGGAAAGTTACATATGTGTAAGTTTATAGTAAACAGAGAGAGACGATAAACTTAACTATGAAAAACTTATTTACGTTGTGTCTTGACCTTACCATACCCACAGTCACTTAACTCTTATCGCAAGCAATAAGGACGAGCGATACTCAGGAGTAAGTAAAACCCCAGCAGATAACAGAAAGTGCACCCAGCAGATCGGCACGACATCTGACGCTTTAAGAACGCTGTTCATATGTATTGATATCTTTAATGCTTACGAATTTATTGCTGTCAATTGTATTGTTCTATATTGTGTACAATCTAAAAAAAACTCACTGAATCTATGATTTGATACACTCCCCGAAAGCCTACTGCGCTCTTATGTTCTTATTGCATTCACTTAATGTTACTAGTTGTCATCCATTTACTACGCCGGTGTCTTATGTTTTTACGTGCCGGAAAAATAGAACGCATAAGTAAATACCAAAAAATGGCAAAGATACAATGGAATAAAATGTAACTAGCCTAGAACCGTTTACAAAAAACTTCGTACCGAGTAGGCATCCTGATAAGTTTAGTAGATATAAGTTTAGTTAAAAATCAAAGGAACTGTATTTATCTTTAATAGATTAACTATCTCTATTCCTAATTATTTGTAGATTATACTGTACATTATTATACACTATAACACAAAACTTTATACTTAAATATACTACCGTAAAAACTCACTAGGTACATAAATTGGTAAAAAAGCATTAAATTTCACTTATTGTTTGATATAACCGTTTTATGTAAATAATAATTATTTAATCTCATAATGAAACAGGGTAAGAAATAAAAAGACAATTAAAATCGTAATAACTTCTGTTTTCAAATAGAATATTCCATTATTTTCAGAGGTATTATCATTACATTTAGCTTTGCTTTAGCGTTGCTTGTTTTATAAATATAGAAATAAGTTTAAACAGAATATTCGTCAGAACAATAACCAACAGCCTCTAATAAGGTTATGAAAAGGCGACGTGAATACAAATGTTTTTAAACCTTACCTAATCATTATTAAGAATTTCCTAAAAATATTTTATTCATAACGCTCATACTATTCTTTTCTTTCAATACCCTCTCTACGTTACATAAAGACTAATTGACGCGTACGACTATGTTGCACATTATCACGATTAAAAAAGGAATACTTAGCTGAAATTAATTATTTACTAAAAAACTACACTATAAAACAAATAAATATTACGATCTACTAAAGGTCCTGAACAGGAATGGCTACGTACGTACATTTATACGCCATCGAAATGGGAGCAAGAGGTATACCAGCAAAACCTCTCTATAATTTATTAAAAGATCTTGGCCTGCCTAGAACTGCAGTAAGTTATATATAAGAACACGCCTCTAAAGCTGCACTAGCAGGCTCTTTCCAAATTTGGCTGGGCAGGAAAGAAACACGAGTAGTGAAGGCTGGTGTTGATGCGCGTCGGAAAGAGCCCCCTTAAACCTACAACCGTGTCACAAGGTTTAGGAATAGCTCGGAGTGCTCCTTTCTGCCACGATGGGGCCGGCACCCGCATGGAGAATCCATAGACAGCTAAGAAGTCCGTCTCTTTAAATAACAGTTAAGAGAGTGGTTTAATTTGATTATTACAGATTACACTTGCATAGGGAATATAAATAATCTAACAGCTGCTAAGTTCGTTATGCAGACTGTTAATATATGGAGCCTATTACATGTTAGTTCAATTATTATAGCATTTCTATTCGCAAGCAGGTGAAAGAACAGTATTAAAAAGTATTTGATTAATTACTTGTGATGAAGAAGTAAAGAAAATACGTCGTTCTTACAAAAACACCTTTAAAAACTAATATTTATTTTAAACCAACTACGTTCATCTACATCAATAAAATAAAGCAGAAAAATATTTTTGTTTGAAAGCCCTTATCTGTATTATTATTATTTTTTAATGTTTGATAGAGGAATCATTGAGAAAGTTATTGGGCTATTTAAGATCATACTACCAACAATAGGAGCAAAGCTGTGTTATAAAAAGTTACGAAAACGTGCAAAAATATTCGTACTTTATGACTACGAATATAATAAAGAATATATGAAAGAATTCATATAATATGAAATAAAGAATAAGCTTTAACGTATTTAGAACCCTCTATATTTTTCAGATTATTTCTCATCTCAGTGTTCAACAACTGAAACTCAGCACAATGCTTCATCCATCGATAGTATTCCCTGAAATTACAATATACGATTCATTTTCTCTTAACTCTACACTGAAATAGATCTTTATTCCTTTAAAGATAGATTCAGAGTTTGCTGGCATAACAAGACTTACGTTTTAATACGAAACGTCGTATCAGTCACTGGAAGAAGAAAATTAAGAATATACCTTAAGTTTATTTAGCTAAATTTGAAAATAAGGTGGAGGTGGATTCACGAAAGACTTTTTAAAGTTCAAATATTTATGTTTATAGCGATCTGTTGTGGGGAAGTTAAAAAGAGACGGTAGTATGTAAGCATGTGAGGAATTTTGTGAGATCGATACAGTGTACGAAGCGGAGAGTTTCGAATGTGTTCCGAAGGTTCTAAATGGTCGTTTTCTTACATTTGCATGCTAATTGATTTCTCCGCTGTAGCTTTTGTTATATCCTTTTTGTCTGTCGTATGTGTTTCGAATCGTGAAGAATTACCGTCACAACGGCATGTACAGACGAGAAGTTTATCGGTGAAAGCATTTATATAAAGTAGGCTATTTTAATTCAAATGTTACATATTACATACAAAATGTATGTAGAAGTAAAGCTAGTAATCTTACTTTTGAATAAAACAAGGTCACCAATGTATCGAATTTGTGTCTATCTAACATAAAAGATCAAAAAATTGAGATTCTAGACTTCATTTCTAAAGGTACGGCGGTAAAGGCACTCATGCATACGGTACAAGTCATAGTGCATTTTCTATAATATATAACTATATCCACATTAGAATTTATTTTGTATGTTTTAGCTTTATTTTTTATTATTATAAAAAAAATGCTGATTTTTATTCTCAAAGTTCCAACCATTAAGCAGTACCAATACATATATTTAAACAAAGTTCCCCGCCGCATCTCTCTGTCAGTAGTAAACTCAAAAACGAATGAACGGATTTTCATTTCGTTTTTATCAATAGACAGAGTGCTTCTTGACAAAGATTTAGGGGTATCATTTGTTAAGATTTTGTGTAAATAGGTTGAAATATACGATAATTGTTGAAAATATCGGAAATCGTCAAGCCGCCTGGGAACTTTTACGTCCTGCATAGTGAGAAGATGACAGCTAGTTAGGTATTTAGAAAATTTATTTTAACAATCTGAAACCACCGTTACTCTAACTTACAAGAAAAAGGTGCAAGTGTTTTAAATAAAACTTATATGAAAAATAGCGCTTAGGATGCAGTCCAAGGTGTGTTGACTTTGATAAATTTACTAATTAAATGCGATTATTATTACATTATTAAATTAAATAAAATTTTTTTCTTTTTATGAATATAATAAATAAATATACAATAAAGCAAATTATCTATAAATAAGAAAAATATCGTGTTGTCGCTAGTGCTTGTGTTTGTTAACTCCAAAAAAATATTAACATTGCAAGAAATACAATAAAACGTAAAATAAAACGTCACTCAAATAATAAATGAAACGTAAATCCTGGGAACAATAAATTTTCGGTTTTCTGTATGAAACGGAGATTTGCGGCGTGGGGTGGTTACGGCTGGCGTTGCTAGGCAACCATCTCTCTCACACCACCCAAGGCTCCCCATCCGGATCACTTTTAAACTTTCATGTCGGAAAGTTTTTAAGGTTTACTTGTGCCTCTTAGATTCGCCATCTTTTTGTTTCAAGTTTTTGTTATATTAGTATTTATTATTATTATTTACTTATTTATCAGATTACAAAGCTCCTTTGAGTATAATCAAACACAAGACTTAAATTATTAAAATACTTGCTTAAAATCAGGACAAAATGTTAATATAATACATACGATATATTACAGCTTTTGCAATAGAGGTTAAATCAGAAATAAAATAACCCGGCATTATCATATTACGACTGACAGCCAATATAGCAAAAAAGGGTTGGTTTACAAGCCTATGAATGCATTAGAACTATCGGGAAATCTACATTGTAAAGAGATAATTTTCTTAAGCCTAATAAAAATAAAAATCATCAACACGGGTAAACGCAAACATAAAAGATGCTAGTGCAACTAGATGATTCTTGGTGGTAGCGTTCGTGTCTTGGATTACTGTATACAAATGTGACAAATAATGCTTCTGTTACGTAACATTTTGAGGTTGCAGTAAATTTGACAAATTTTACAATATGGTACAATTTGAAATCGATTATAATTTGTCATGTCATACACAACACCAATGCGATGATGGCTAATACAATGAGCCAGAGCTATCGGTGATAAAAAAGTCTACTGTGTACGGACTTGAGCTTTCGGTGAAAGAAAACATCGTGATGAAACCATAACATGGTTGTAGGGTTTTTGTAATGTCCACATGGCTAGCTACCACCCTCAAGTTGAAAGTCTGCAGCCAAATACTATAAGTATCTTCCGGCAGTTGCATTTGAGAGCCAGTCGCTCCACTAGGATTAGCGTGTCTACCATCTTGGGCTATATCGTCAGTTACCATTGTGATACTATGGCCATAACGCTAAACTTTAACAAAAAATAATTGACAGTTATTAGACGATATAATTTAGAAATTAAAAAGACACGAGTTTGAGGATCTGTGTAAAAGTATTCAACGAGTATACGTTATGGGAGGGAGGTGAAGTTTTTTAGGATATTCGATTGTTTAGGAGAACTCAGGAGAAATGACTGCACAACACCTAACGGTTAGTAGGTTCCATACACCTCTTTTGAAGTACCAATGTCATTGGAAAGTCGTAGAATAATGAAAAATTATACAATTATTGATATGATTATTTTTCAAGCAATGTAATTTAGATTTACGATAAATAGATATTGTTTGAACAATTTTAAAGCGACAATTTCATTCTAGAATTTATAAAATTATATATTATTAAATTTAAATTTCCTTTAAATTGGTTACGAAGTTACATAACATTATGTCCGTCGACCAAATTTATATAAGCGACGCACGTTAGGCTTTCGAAAGATACTAAAACTAAAGTAGAATTCCAATATCCACTGGATTTGTTCTAGATAGAACGCGAAGTTTTTAACTTACTGAGAGCGATGTACAAAATTGATGAGGGTAGGTAACCACACAGCCCGCCAAGCAAACCCGACCCGAAGGTGCTTTTAGCCCCTAATTGGTGAGCTTTTAAGACTACCTCTCGTTCGTTTGACGTCGCAACGTACTGGCGACGGGTAAAATGAATCGCTCTTTGCCTCAAAATAAAAAATACTAAACAAAAAAGTATTTCCAACCGGTTTGTAAACTGTTTCGATATAAGAAAATTCGTTTAGCGGCTTCATATTTTTTTATTTACATGAATACTGTTATATGCTACTATTTTTTAAACATATCACCGCCAATAGAGAGCTATATCATAGAGTAGTTTACAGATACGATTAAAGGGTACAAAGTACATCTAAATTTAAATTTTTTAATCACACAACTGTATTGCATGGGAACGTACAGCATTCAACGAGGCAACAATACCTAACAAAGTGAACAGTTAAACAAGTACGCCATCCTTGTAAACAAGTTTACAATTAAATAAAAATATAATTATATTTTAAAAGAAAGAAGCAAAGAAAAAGGGCTCGCTTTTCTTAGTCCCGGTTAAAAGGGTGCAGTTTAAAACACGCACTGGTGCAAGTAAAAACCGATTCTACTAATTTCTAGAACAACAAGATATTATTGACTGTCCTCAATACTAAGGACCTTCTGAGATGGATATTCAGTTAATCATCAAATTAGTTGAAGTATAATTAAATGTATAACTCAATAGAACTACTGCTTTTGTATATAATACCTTGCCAAATCCTAAAAAGAAAAAATCTAAAGTTTCATTTTAACTCCGTTGACTAAAATTATATCCAATGTGTTCCTAGGTAATTTAATTTTGAAAATAATGTTGGGCAAAAAAAAGTGTAAAAGTTTATCTAAAAAACATCAAACTTTCCGAAGGGCCAACAAAGGTAAATAAAATCGCAAACGTCACGGGCTCGCTGAAACATTCCCTTTGTGATAATATTCAACAAATTTGGCATATTTTTAAATAATATATTCAGTTAGTTAGTTACGAATAAACTATTGATTAAACTTCCACGTTTTAATATTTTAAATACGTATGGGCTAATTATTGAAATAGTGAAAACGAATTTATTCTAAATAGTTCGCTTAGAAATATGTGTTTTTACAAAAAATACCAACTATGTAAATGAATTCAAAAAGCAAGAATCTGTCAAAGAAGCAAAAATTTCACCCAAATCGTTACAAGCGTTTTCGATTATAGTATTAGATAAGATAGATGTATATTTTATTTAGTATGAAACAATAGCATTCATAATATTAAAAAAACGGATAAAAGAATATAAACAATGTAATAATTGATGAAGTATAAAAAGTCCGTACCACGAAGAACGCACAATACAAAATCTCAGCAGCAGACGAGACACGTGGCTGCAACGAATAAAGTTAAACGTTCTAATTTCAAATTAACGTGGGCGTCGACGAGCGCGTGCATCAATTAGGTGGCAATTTTGACAGCGGGACAACTTAGAATTTTCCTGTCAAAATATTTTCGCAAACAATCAGCACCAACGTTTTGACACCCTTTTTTATAACAAAACGAAACCACAATTAGCATAATAGTTACTTTCACGCTCCTATTGTCCGTTCACAATAGGAATAATGAATTGTATTCCACCTTTGGATAACGTTCACACTTATGAAATAAAAAAAACTTTAAGCTGTGATGTAATGGAAATAATTAATTAACAGAATATACCTGACGAGCAAACCTGAAACTTTATAAATTATTAATAAGTGAAAATGGTTCAAAAAGGATGAATTATGAAATTACCTCTCAAACGTTTCGTGGCAAACGGAAAGGGTATGCTTTTAAGGGGTTTACACACGATTTCCTTCTTCTCTTTCACGCTTTGAGTTTTGGAATACATACCAGGAGAATACCCTTTTCAAGGGTCATCTACTCTCAGGCGCTACTTAATCCCTTCAGTATTGATGATGTTTCTTTATAACTTGTTATAAGTATGTATGCGTAGAACGAATTATTAAATTTCACCGAGATTGTCTATCTTATTTTGTTTTATTTTTACAAGTAACATATATTTATGCATACATACATGCATTTGAACACGTATTCATTGTAGGAACCTTTATAATATTCATTAATAAAAACTAGTTGATTCCTGTTATAACTAAATGTAATGTTTTTATCTTCATACAAGTTTTGGTAGGTATATAAGAATTGCTCACCTAATGGTACCTACCAATTAGATAAATCCAAAAAAATATTACGTGACCATTAAACAGATTGTTTCTACCCAAATTTTGCACAAAGTGAGATATTTTCAAATAGATAAGAAGATTACCAATTTAAACTTGAACTCTCAAATTCACGAAAAATTCTTTGACTATAACACACTTAGATTCACGCTAGAAACGAAGTAAGGTGTCAAGTTATAGTGGATTATGAAAATACTATACGTTCGGCTACGGTTAATCGGCGGGACGTTCCGAGGCAGCCATTAAAAACTTATTAAACATCATCTCGAGCGATTAAGCCTCCCCCACCCATCACTACCCGCTACGAAGAGCCCTCTAGGGCTAGTTTTAGATTCGAGAGAAACGAGAAAGTAATTTATATTACAGGACCCATCCTTAAACTTGAATTGTTTGTTTGTAATAATAAAAAGTGATATATTTTTAATAACTTATGTCAGGTGAGCGAATAGTATTTGAATTGAAATAGGATTATTACAAAGCATAACATATAATTATATAAATCGTCAAGTAGGTATCTTTAAAAACTGAAAAAGTATTACGAAAAATCCATAAAAATATTAAAAAGCAAAATAGACATTAACATTTCTTTATTTAAAATTTTAGATTGCAGACATATTATTTAAGCGATAAATAAATCAACAAGAACTGTGTACAGTTGAGTTTCGAACGAAGAAGTAGCGCAGTCAGCCGTCCATCAGGCCGGAAGTAGCGGATGTGGTTCGCCAACAGGAAGCAGTCACGTCGTCTGCGCGATCAACCTGAATTTATTCCACTACATTCCAGGATTCGGATATAAAATGTTGTTCCGCTAAAAGGTCTATTGGCGTTAAATTATATCATACATAAAGATGATGGTAAAACTATATTTGGCTATGATACACAAGCATGATCCGTTGTAAAGAGGTAAAGTTTATTAACTATTTGTAAGAACAAGTTGGTTCGATTTTGAACATTCTTGTACTCATTCAGACTGATAGATATTGACAATGTTTTTTTTAATATTTATATAGTATATATAACGAGTAAATGTAGCAAAGGAAGCAAGACATTAAAACATTTTTAAGTTTATATGATTGTTACATTTTGGATTATAGTAGACTTTTATTATATATAATGTTATATTTTATAAGATTTTATTCGATTAATTATATCGATAAGTATAAAAATAGTATTTTCAGTTATTAATTAATTAACATCATTAGCCTAAAAGTTAAACACATATTTAATATTGTAAAAACCAAAAGTACGTTCTTTACACTTGCAATAAAGTGCTGGCCTAATACCTGACGGTAAAGACAGTAAAATCTCTTGTCTCTTGGTAGTCAAGTCGTACCAGCTAATCCAAAATGCAATACATTATATACGCTATACGTTATAGTAGATTAAAAATTAACTATAGGAAGTCTATCATTTCTCCAACTTTTTTTCTCTTTATTTGGTGTAGAGGGTTTTCAACGACATTTATTTCAGCCTCATCATGACGTAATAATACTAAAATCAAACTCTTTAGCACATCACTGTTCATAAAATAATTTTTCATTCAATTTACACAAATTTTCAGCAATCTCATTGCAAAAAAATATTAAAATGCAATAAAATATACCCATATGTAATTTATTGAAATTAAACTTCATAATTATTTTAATTTTTATAATACTCTTTTTAATACATTCCACCAGACAGTGGTGAACATATTTCTCAAACTTGGGATATGAAAATAGATATTTATTTTTTATGTTTAGATGTTATGAAAATTGCACGCCTCATAAGCAAAGCGTTGAGGTGGGTACTACCGGAACTTCACAAAAAACCACTGATTTTTCAAACTTAAAATGTCTTTATTTACCATATATTGCACTTGTAAAATAATATATACACACACATATCAAAAAACAGCACTATTTTTAACACTCATGATATTTTTGATGCCATTTTTATTCTTTAAACTAGCTAAAAAACTGTTTAAAAAAGTTCTGTCTTGGACATCCGTGTATCCTGACGTTATCACGATAACAACCGATATACTTTAGCAATCTTATTTTTTTTCTTACGCTTCAATATAATTAGGAATAGAACCGTATTACTTTTCACGGTCTGATTCGATGTGGTTTAATTGTTATAAAATAAACAAAAAAAAAGTTTTATGAAGCGTGCACTTATGGATTTTCCAAACTTTTTAAACTCATATGGAGGTATAATAGGGAATGATTGAAATAATTCAAGTTTACGTGAACATAGTAGCGGAAATACCTAATGGTATAAAAAGCAAAATACTACGAAACACGAATATACCTACTACAATTACATACAAAATCTAACATCAAATAAACTTGATAATACAATTAGTTTTCTTTAACAAAGCACAAATTCGTATTTACAAAGCACCACGTGTCCTTAATATCTCAGCTTGAATAGTAACAATTTGATATATCATTATACCTCATAGCTCACATTACTAGCGAAGTATTACGATGGACCATAGTGGAGAGGCGGGGTAGAGGCGTAGCTGGCACCCGGTCAAAACAAGTGTTGGGAATGCGAAATTTAGAATCCGCCTTCACTCGTAATGTTATTCGGACAACTCTAATATTATAAATGTAAGTGTGACTTAGTTTTTTTTTATAGCAGTTTAGCATTTGAGAAAACCCTACCACAATGCCATGGTTTCCTCGGGATGTTTTCCTTCACCGAAAGATCAGGCTCATTGCAGATGGAATCAAACCTACGTCCATTCACACGGTGTCTATACGTACCACGAACTAAGCAAAATTATTAGTTTAGTTTAAAACTTATTTTTAAAAAGTTACACTTTGTCATATAACTATCTGATGATTAATTAAAATAACGTGTGAAATATTTTAAGGGCTAGCTAGTACAATTATTATACGCTTAAAGTTACACAATACGATATTTTTCTAAACTCATTAAAAAACTTTGAACTTTTTAATCCATTATGATTATATTTAGTAAGTAAAAAAACATATTTTAAAAGGATATTGTTTTCACTAATTTATATAATATTGGGGCTATATTAAAATACCTATTTACGAAACACCCGTTTCTAATATGTATTTAGAATAAGAAATCATCAGCACCAATTGTAATATCTACTATATATATTATTATATGTTTAACAATTTATCTGTGACACTATATAATGAAAATACTAGTTCACGGGTTTTCTAGGATTTCTTAGTGTTTTTAATTTTTTACCTATTTTGTTTTTATAACTGTCGTAATTTTATTTACTAATTTGATATTGTATTATTATAGGCCCTGTGGCGCAACGGATAACGCGTCTGACTACGGATCAGAAGATTCCAGGTTCGAATCCTGGCAGGGTCGCGGATGTTTTTTTGTTATATTTATTGTTAGGAATTTAATTTTATTAACTGTTTAAAGTTAAAGTTAAAGTTTTGCAATAAAAATAGTACGATTTTTTTATAAACATGTCAAATTATCGTACCAAATCATAGGCGATAGGTACTTTGGAACATTAATGGCACACATATTAAAAAAAATTTTAGTTTCGGTATTACGTAAATCTTAATAAATTCTTGTCACAGTAATATAGATCTAGTATGACTATAAGAATAAAAATCACATAGTATTTAAAAAGTCCGTCACGAATGTAGTCTGTAGCTAAGTAACATTTAAAAACTAGTGGAAGCTTTCACATTTTGTCCTTTTTTACATTTAATTTGTATTAAAATTATTCCAATGATATGAGTATTGACGATATATTTAGACGTATTTACACGTTCCAATATTTTAATATATTTTTGAGATTTTTTTAATGACGGCAGCGTGTATGATGCTGATCACAATATAATCCTAAAACAGTTACTATCAGCAATCCATCAACGGTCGCCATTACCCTATCAGCCTACAAGTTTCTTGGCGTATGAATGTACAGTGGTTAATACGGAATCATGGAAAAGGAAGATAGAGTAACTTTCACAGTTTTTTCTCTATATGTGTTGTGGTTACAAATCAAACGGGTACAGAATCCTACCTCTTTTGTTAAATGAATATACACCAACTTATCCTGCCTATTTTGAAGGGAAGACGTCATAATGTGCGCTTAACACTAAATTTTGTGTGTATTGAATGAGACTATACTGATCGGCTCGGGTTGACTAAGGGAGCGAGAGAGATATAGTCCACACGTCGCTGATATACTCGCTCGCCGAACTTCATATGAGAAAGCATGACGCATCAGTCGCATTCAGTATGGACATAAAAATGTTATGTTAAGTGCCAATACATTTTATTTAATACGCTATAGATGTATTTGGGTTAGTAACCTCGTCTTGGTCAAGTTTTCGATTCTATCGTGTATTATTAACACACGCATTTTTTTCCTTTTTTTTATTTATTAACGTAGTGAAAATCCGTTTACAGCCTTCCTGTCGTGCACACTACACACAGTATCCAGGCTCAGGCTAAGACGAGAATGGCATGTGGCTACTCATTGGAGGACAAGAACCGTCAAATACCAATTATATCAACACCGCGACTATATTTAAGCTCCCATTTAAAGACAGGGACAGCTGTCACTGTTCGCCTAACAGTGCCACTATTGCAAATATTAAACCTGGACTGTCAGAGACAAGGTATCGTACATCTCGCGAACCTGCTACAGAAGATAATAATCCTAAACAATACTAACAAATATCATCCAGAATCTGGATACAAAATCATAAAAAAAAATTAAGATGCATAAATGACAGCATTTTCATTAATATTATTGTCAATATAATGAAAAACTCAAATGTCCTCGGTGACACCAAGATATGTAATGTAATATAATAGCTAATTTCTGAACTTACACCCACTTTCAACGCTCAACTGTTACATAAATAATACATAAGTATCTCGAAGTAGTCACTTTATAGAACACTACTGGAAAGTTGGCTAAAGCCCCGAGTCTTACTTCAAGGAGCGGGGAATCAATTAAAACTACTAATAAAGTTCTAAGACGTTTTACTTCGCCCCCTTCTTACGCGTTACGCCTCGAAAGTTTGACTCACGAGTAGAATTCCATTTTGTTTCTCCTTCCGCCCATTTACTTTCGCGCTTTGTTTCAAACGTTAAATAGATGCTTCTGAATAAATGCTATATTATCACTGTATGCACTACAAGACCTGTACTACCTAAAAGCACAAGATATATTTAAGTATGCTTATAGTATTTAAGCAACGTTGAGTCGGTAGAAGCATTTTATTTTTTTATTAATTTATCGAATTAGTGTTATGGAAACTATCTCACCGTATGTTAAGTGACGATGTGGCCCTTGGTAGTGACCAGGCTAAGCCTGGTGAAGAAACTGGCTCTGAAATGCAACTGCCGAAACATACCGATAGATATTTAGTGGTAAATTTTCAACCTACGGGTGGTAGATACTCAGGCAGGTATTAAAAAAGCCCTACCAACATACTATGGTTTTATCACGATATTTTCCTTCACCGAGAAGTCAAGCTCATTATAGGAGGATTCGAAATCACGTCTCTTGATGCGACGTACAGATACACTACCAACTGAGCTATCATCGCTTCAAGACTATTACTAGTATTATTAGGTATGCGCAAATTACATATTTTCTAGACCGTTTGCGTTATTAACTATACGGCTAGAGAGCCAGTACACTAGCCTACTGGCCCTTGCATTTCAGTCATGCGCATCGCAGCGTACATTGTGTGAATAATTTTACAAAACTGTGTTTCAATACCGTATTGTTTATATTCAAGGCATCTCTACTTCAGAATTAATTAATGAATTACGTATAAAAATAACTATTAAAGTAAAGTGATTAAAAGTGGTAGTGTGTACGGATACCGCGTCAAACGGCGCAAGTTCGAATCCAACTACAATGAGCTTCGGTGAAGGAAAACATCGTAAGAAAACCATAGCATGGTAGTAGGGCTTTTCTAATACCCGCCTGGCTAGCTGCCACCCTCAAGTTGAGAATCTGCCGCCAAATACCAATGGGTGTGTTCCGGCAATTGCACTTGAGAGCCAGTTGCTCCACAGATTTAGCATTTCTACCAACATGGACCTTATCGTCACTTAAGATCAGGTGAGATTATGGCCATAACGCCAAACCTTGACTATGAAAAAAAACTATTTAAATTATTACATATGCTTCGTAACATACACTGGTATCAAACAAATTATATTATTATTCATTTTGTTTTAGCATTATAGGCGTAAGTCATCGTTTTTTCTTTTGTGCTTTATCTACGCGTGGTCACTTGTATAACTTGTTTTTTATTATTGTGCTTTTGTGTTTTATCTTTAAAGATCCCTAAGAGTTACATTGCAAAGTATATTACATAATTGTAAGTACAGTATTGGACAATCGAACCTGTATTGGTAAATGAAAATCCATATGGACAAGATACCTAATACTAAAAACCCGGGCATTGTAACTGCCTGAATTTATCGATCAGATTGGTATAGATTATCACATTAAAAGCAAACATTAACAGCTTTATGACCCACAGCTCATATTCCATTATAAATCTTCATCACAGGAAGCTTCAGCGCATTACAAGGTTCGAACGCACGTGGGTAAATACCCACCTAAGTAATCGCTAAATAATCTTTATAGCTTAAAAAAATTACATTGAATAAAACCAAAAAAATTATCTTTCATCAAACATCAAACTGCAAAGCTTTTTGCTAGTGAAACTTATACATTAATCATATTCCAAAACGACGTTGCGTGGGGTTTTATAAAGGGTTGATGACTATCGTTGAAATTTGATAATCAAACCACTTGTTAATTTGAATAAGATTCAAGTATTATTTATAATATCATTTATAGCGCATGTGTTCAGATTTAGATAAGTTACAGTACAAAGTAATATATTACCGTTACAACAGTGTTTACAGATTGTTTATTGATTACCTTACAACCTAACACCTTATAGAAGAACGCCTGCTTATTTTTGGGTTACTATGTTACAGTCTTTAATCATCTGTCACTTAACATCACATGAGTATGTAATCGAATATAATTTATTAGTCGTCTATTTCTGTTGGTGTTTCTATCGAATGTCGAAGATCAGCTACCTTTTGGAAAACTTCTTGGCTAGACATAATAAAATTAAATATACGGAGCGGAAGATTAAATTAGTAGCATGTATACTTAATATCAATTTTGACATATAGTCTTAATTGTTGTTTACCGTATAATATAGTTATCTGCACACAACAACAAAATTGACCCTGTTCCGCAAAACAGATGAGTAACTATTTCGAAATGATGTATAAGCTCTGAATGAACACTGTCGTCTATAATAATATGTGCATCAATGAAGATGGTAACGTATTATCTTCTTCTATACAAACACTAGCACCGTCACAAAGCACATGAGAAAATATCTAACATTCATCTTTGTTTCACGTTTCACCGCAACAACTTCATACATCAGTTTGCGTTTTGTGAAACAAAACATGGTGCAATGCATAAACTTTAAACGCAAGATCGACTGGAAGCCGTGGGGACAATAAAACAAAGAAAAGCGTATCTAGCCCGAAGCGGTGTCGGGAGCCCCCGCCGGTACAGCCGATGAACCAATCAGCGTTCTCCGAGCGCTCCACCGCCGCCCCATCGGCCCGCCCCGACGCCGACCGTATCTACACCCGAGGGTGAACGGGACGCAGCAACCTTATAAAGATTTTACATCGATTACGAGGGTGTGGGAGGCTGTCGTTTCTGTCTCGCCCGTGGGCGGCGACGTGTCCTTCTCTCGCGCAGTCGCGAACAATTAACGCGCGGGGCGGCGCGGCCGAGCGACGTGCGACGTCACTATAATGTGGTTAGTCAGTGAGCGTCGGAGCCGAGCCGACGGCGACGGCGAAGGTACGGAGCACGAGGCGCGCTGGTCGCTCAGCCAGCGCACCGGCTACAGCACGGTGGAGTTCAAGAGCTCGGCGTGCGCGGGGGCCGGCGAGCCGCCCGCGCCGCCACTCGCCGCGCTGCCGGACCCCCAGCAGTTCAACATCTTCCCGGCGTTCTTCAGCCGCCAGCTCAACTTCACCAGTGGAGGTGGCTGCGGCCAAGGATCTAAGATTATGGAGGAGCTCAGGCCGAATCTGGTGGGAGGATTGCTGGGTGTTCCGGGTTTGCTTGACGAGCATCAGACGGACACGAAGTTCCTGCCTTCAGGTGCAGAAAGTAAATACACACCAGATAAGAGTCGAAAGTGTAGCAACGCTTCATCTTCTTCAGCAGAGGAGTTTAGTGGTCTGTACGGAGGCGAACATGCCGCGACACCGCCAGCGCCGCCTCTTAGTCGATCCTTACACGATAACACAGGTTAGTCATTCAATAACAGATTTAATCAACTATAGAAATAATCTGTAATTTCATTGAAACCTACCGTTTATATATTTAAAGGTTCAGTCAATATGAGGTATTACATTACTTTTTCACTTTTTAATGCTACATCCAATTCATACCACTTTCGATATTTTGCGTTTCGAAAAATTACATGTAATATACATAATGAATATAAACAAAAAATATTATAAATATTTATAAAATAAATATTATAAATATAAATATTTACTATTTTTTACATTTGTTACATTTATTTGGCAAACTAAATTAATAGCATATTTCTTACATCTACATAATTATAGTAAACTCAAGTAAGTTTACATGATTATTCTAAAATACTAAACTACTAAAAGCGATCAAAAATTTGGAGATTATTTTTTAGTTTATTTTGCTTATTATAGATAACGTATTTTATGCGCTATTTTGTTGGGAGAGTAATAGTCATTCGTATTCTTCATCCAATATAAATAACATATACAGAATATCTACGTGTAAAAATATATCTTAAATATTACGTACAACGCATCGAGTTGGCTCAGCTGTAGAAAGAGTAATTAAATGATAAACTCAAATAAGAATATAATACAACGAACCTTTAATAGCACTCAAAGACATCCATAATAATTGTATGCTTTACATTCCCCTTCACTGCACCTCAAGTCATATAATATGTATAACACACATATATAAACAGCCATTGGTACCTAGGAAACCAGTTTTCAGTTACGCTGAAAGTACCTATAGTTTTTTGAGTTATATACGTGAATGTCTTTCTGTTGTTTAAGCTGCACTTGAATTTTGTGATGTAAGTTTACGGTTTTGTGTTTTCGATTAACATTATTATGCCTCTCTTTTTGTACTGTTCGTTAGTTTCTGTGAAACATTCAGATATTAGGAGTAGATCAGTAACATATCATCTCTAAAGTAGATGCGATGTTTCAATGGTATTCCTTTGTACCTACGTGGTCAGCCAGAGATGGTATAGTCTATACCAATATTATAAAGAGCAAATATTTGTATTTTTCGAAATAAAACTAATTTAAACGGACTTTATCGTGGTTATTTATTCCATATCGGCCAAACTAAAAGAAATATAGGGACCCGCGTAAAAGAACATATACCTGACATTAAACACCGACGCTCTACGAAGTCTGCAGTTCCTGAACATTAAGAAGAAGGCTCCAAACATTATCTTAGACTCGACAAGCCACAAATCCTTGCCAAAGATCACCGATTCCTACCTAGGATGATTCGTGAGGCTACTGAAATTAAAAAAACATCCAAATTTCAATAGAAAAAAGGGTTGAAGCTAACACAAGCCTGGGATCTGATTATACATTTAATTAAATCGGAACCTAAAAGACCAATTGCCAGGCCTCAGGGCTTTGTGAGTTGTTTCTGTGTAGATCGGAAAACTATTAATAATAAAAATTAAATTGAAGCTAGATACAGTAACATGAACTTTTCTGGACAACCTACACCTCAGTCCGCCCCGTGACCACGAACGCTGAAAAGCTTTAGAAACGTCGGGATCAAAATTAATAAATAACCGCGATAAAATCCGTTTAAATTAGTTTTATTTCGATGAATAATATTCGCGTAACCATAAGAAATCATTTGTATTTTTGTTTGTAACGAATAACGAATGTTATATTATCCCTGAGTAACATAGACCATAAATTAGTTAAATAATTATCAGTTCCGTGCGAACGAAGTCGCAGCTACAGCTAGTATTATATAAACTGACCGGAATCTGGCAAAATACTTAATAACTTAGACAAAACGTTTATTATTTAACTATGTGTCCACAACTTCGTACGCGTGAAACGAAAAAGTATTTCATAAATTTAGCCCGTCTTTGTAACTTATTTCAATACAGCTTTGCTCCTTTTTTTTTTTTTTTTTTTTTTATGTCGCACAGCAAAGTGACTGCACTGGACCTGATGGTAAGTACAGTACAATCCATATCAGCGGCGACTGACAGCGAACAGAATACACTGCCAGTCGCGGCTGTCATGCTGGCCTGCTTAGGTACCTCTTCACGCCTCTTTTGAAGGACCCAATATCATAGGAAGGAGGGAATACGTTGACAGGAAGACGGTTCCACAATTTCACGGTGCGACAGAGATAAGAGTCAGCAAACTTTTTGGTTCTGGATGTTATAGGTGAAACCGTGAAATTGTGACACCGAAGCCCTGCCCGTGTGGTTCTGTTGTGGAAAGGAGCGGAGGGGATGAGTTCAAAGAGCTCCTCAGAACACTCACCATGATACAAGCGATAGAACACGCTTAGAGAGGCAATATCCCTGCGCAATTGAAGCGGTTCTAGAGTGTTGGTAATAGCTGTATCATTTATAATACGGACAGCCCGCCTTTGCAACTTATCTAAGGCATCGATGAGGTATTTAGCGGATCCATCCCAGAGGTGCGAACAGTATTCCATGCACGGACGAACCTGGGCCTTATAGAGAAGGTACAGCTGGTCGGGCAAGAAAAACCGTCGCACTCTGTTCAGGATTCCGAGTCTCTGAGATGTTTTGGAGATGACATACTCGATGTGGTCCCTAAGATTTAAGTCACTCCGAATATCTATTCCCAAGATATTTAGGCTGTCGCGCATTGCAAGCTGGGAGCACTGAAGAGTAGGGTTTGGTGAAAAGGGGGATTTTTTTAAAGTAAAGGCGCATACCTGGGTTTTCTTGGCATTGAATTCAACCAAGTTACTTGCTCCCCATGTGGATATGCGGGTCAAGACTTGGTCAAGTTCAATGACAAGTTCCTTCCGTCTCTTTTCTGTGTCTCCCCGTCCACAGCCAGGCTTACTGACATAGCACCCATGAACCGTGCTATCGTCTGCATAGCAATGAATGTGTCCCAGGGGAAGCATATCATTGATATGCAGAAGAAACAACGTGGGTGATAAAACAAAGCCCTGCGGAACTCCAGCGTTTACAGACATGAGCTGCGAGTTGTGCCCATCGACTAGGACACGAAATCTGCGCTCAAGCAGAAAGCTGGAGATCCATCGGCACAAGTTGTTGGGGAGTCCGAAAGCCGGGAGTTTGGAGAGAAGACCACGGTGCCAGACCCTATCGAAAGCCTTGGCTATATCTAAACCAATAGCCAGTGCCTCGCCATGTTTGTCAATCGCTTCCCCCCAACGGTGCAATATGTACGCTAGAAGATCCCCCGTTGATCGGTTCGGTCGAAAGCCATATTGACGATCATGGATAAGAGGGTGGTCTTCTAGGTGGCGCACAAGTTGGGCATTTAATATGCGTTCCATGACTTTGCACAACGTTGAGGTTACAGCGATTGGGCGGTAGTTATTGGGGTCTGAACGATCACCTTTTTTTGGAATTGGTTGCACGTTGGCCTCTCTCCAAACGCGGGGCACGTCACCAGAGATGTAGGATTGTTGGTAAACGCGTGTTAATACTGGGGACAACTCGGCTGCACACTTTCTAAGTACAATTGGTGGGATACCATCCGGACCACTGGCCTTCCGGACATCGAGCGAAAGCAACTCACGGCGCACGTCTCTTTGCCTGATGTGGACCTTAGGCATCGAGATACCACTGTTAGGTGTTGTGGGCAGTTGCGCGTTACTATCGTCGAGTCGGGAGTTGTCCGCGAAGATGTTGGCCAATAAAGTGGCTTTCTTCTGCGGTTCATGAGCTAGTGATCCGTCCGGATATCGCAAAGGCGACAGAGAGGATTGACAGAAATTTGCCTGGACGGCCTTCGCCAGCCCCCAGTAGGCGCGACTATTGGTTGGGTGGCGAACCAACTTCTGGCCAATCCGTGCAACGCGCTGATCGTCTGCTCCTGCGTAAGCCTTTTTGCAGGACCTAGTGGCCTTATTATAGGCTGCCTTAAGGGAGTTGAGATTAGGATCTTTATTCACGCGGCCCTTGATTCAAGCACGATACGCATACTGCTGCTCCTATTGATGTTAACGTGATATTAAATATCCTAAAGCCTTCTTTATTTATTGTTTTATCAAATACAAAATATTTTTTTAAAGTCTGAGTGATAGTGGCATAATATTAACATGTTTAAACAAGCAAACAAATTTTTCAATTTTATAGTATTTATATAGATAAGTACTGCTAAATAAACTGGTAATTTTATAAATTAGGTGCACTCAATTTTTATTTGTCTGAATTTACTAAACAATGTGTGAAATGAAATCACAAACATCCACTACGACTTAATCGAATATAATTTACATTATCATTAGTATTAAAAATTACACGTCTAATAGTGGAAAGTAAAAAGGTATTTATAAAAAAAAACGCATTCATGAAAGATTTACCTCTGTTCTATTTTGTATCTAGTTATAACATATCAGTATATTTACATCTGATTATAACTTGCACCGATTAACACGTAGCATATTGAAGTTAGTAGACAACCAGCCGGGCTCTACAAGAGCTCTGCTAAGGTCAGTTTAGGTAAAGTATTTTTACTAGATTATATTAAATTAAAAACAATTTATTTAAAGCAAAGCTATCACTTGTATAATTGTTATTATATTAGTATATTAGTACAATTAATGTTTATTATTACAATGGTTGAGATTCAAATTAATATGTAGTTTAGTTTATATTAGTATATTTATTGCTTCTCTTAGTATTCCAATTTCATTTATTATAATTTCCAGTAAATTAAGCTCCAAAAGAAACAATTCGACATTATCAATTTCTCATTCATTAAGATTAAACAGTAATATAAGGTGGCATTCCTTGTATAATAATATAAAACTATTATAACATTAACACTTTTAAAGCACCCACTACTCAATACATGTTTCAGTTATTAAGAATTCTGCCAGTGCTGAAATTAAGTTTGATTGATTGACGAAGAATATTACTCCACAAGGTAACGATAATCACACCAATACCTTCATACTATTGCTTACAATCAGATTTTTCAGAATATTTTCCTTCTAATTCAAACATAATGCTACTACAAAATGTTGTAGATGTACATGAATTATATCTTCAAATACCTATAGATGTCTTCCGGCAACTGCATTTGAGAGCTAAATTGGTACCATTCGTTTTGAAGCATCTTGGACCACATTATCACTTAACAACTGATTAATATTATGACATTATCACAACATTATGAGAATACAAAAAAATATCGGATATGGTATTAACATTATTCCTACTGGTTTTATCTATTTAATTTGAACGTCGACTAGTACTTATAATATTCTTCCGCTTCTGAAACAATCTTATCTAATAGTTTCATGTGCGATCATTGGGTTCTAAAAAAAAGACGTGAAGAGGTACCTAAGCAGGCCAGCATGACAGCGAACACTGGCACTGAATTTGGGTTCAATGTCAGTCGACGCTGAATTGGATTATACTGTGCTTAACACCAGGTGCAGTACAGTCACTTTGTTAAGCAACAAATATGATTTCATATAAATATTATTGTTATGTAGTATAGAGTATTATTTAATATTTATGTCAAAAAGAGTAATAACCTTAGTTCAGTCCACATAACAATCACGCCTAAATTATAGAGTACAAATTTTGAAAAATTATTTATAGATTTTGAAGCGATGATAGCTCAGAGGTAGTGTGTACGGACTCAACGCCAACAGACGTGAGTTCTGATTCACCTATAATAAGCTTGAGTTTTCGGTAAACGAAAACATGAAACCATAGCATAGTGATAGGGCTTTTTCTAATGCCCGCTTGGCAAGCTACCACCCTCAAGTTGAAACTCTGCCGCCAAATACCTATAGGTGTGTTCCGGCAGTTACACTTGAGAGTCAGTCTCACCACAGGTTTAGCGTGATTACCAACTTCGGTCGTATCGTCACTTAAGATCAGATGAGATTATGTTTATAATGCTTAAACCTTAATTATAAAAAAAGAGCTTATGTAATATACGTTGCCAACAATATTTATATGAATGTAGGCTGGCATTTAGTTGTTTGACGTCTGTGTAACACATACATATCTGTAGGTAATGAAATTTAAGATCAATATCCTGACATATTTTTTAGTATAGTGACTATTTAAAATATCCGTTCCAAGTGTATAAGAATTATTAAAGTTTATAAAAAAAATGGGTTTGTTTTTAGTAATATAGTATTTAATTTGTTTTATCCATTTTGTTGTATATAGTACATGTTTGATTAAATGTTACAAAGAATGCTTGCCTTCAACTGCAGTACCTACTACATTATCTCTACATATTCATGTTCCGTATGTTTTTGTTAAATAATAATTGCTTTATCACTTTTTTACTTAATATTATAATTTGTAAACTTATTTATTATATGTATCAATACATAAATGACATTCATTTTTCATATCTATACAAAATTTTACTAAATGGAATGGAAGTTATATTATATAATAATAGAAAAGAAATAATATTACCTGTTGAGCAATAACAAAAGTCGTATAGAAAATTTCATAAAAATCGAAATAACAGCTTTAATATTTTTCTGTAATAAATGCATATCACGAAATTTTGATGTAATTACATGTACGCCCAACTACAGGTTAAAAGATAAATGTGTTTACGAACTCCGTTGGCGATTCATAAACAAAGACATATAAAAAATGATTACTTTCAATGGTAATCGAATGCTCCTTTCCGTGAAAATAAAAAACAAACTTTGATATATCATATGCATATACAATAGCAGTACCCACTTACTATATATATCATAATTACAATTCCAATTAGTATAGTAATATTCCAAACAATCGGCCCGCGGGTGACGTCATGAATACGAAATGTCACTAACGACCTACACCTCCCTCGCCCAACCACCGACACCCTGTCGTCCCCCACAATACCAGCAACACAGCCTCCACACTGAGCGAAGGCTAAATTTTGAAGCGGACTCCGTTGCTAAGTGTACCGTTACAAATACGTGATACTCGTATAAAATGATAAATGGAATAGCAAATTAGTAAACGCATGTTTGTGTTTCCTTTACTAATCTACATAGAAAAGTTATGGTTCATTGTAAATTATTAAAATCTCAACGTACTCGACAGATCCAAAACCGATGTGCCAATTCAAGAGCAAGCAGATGGACGTGAGTTCGAATCCCTGCAATGCGCCTAACCTTGCAATGTATAAAACATCGTGATGAAACCATAGCATTTTATAATGCTCATCTGACTAGCTACCACCTTCAAATTTAAGAAATCATAAGTTTGTCGAGAAATACCTACTTATTACAGCAGTTGCACTTGAGAGTTTGTTTTAGCATTAGGCTTATCATGTTAACTATCTTGGGCCACATCACCACTTAACATCAGGTGAATGTATGGTTAAAATAAAATATTCACAAAATATATGCATATAGTCCAAAGGAAATCATATTAACTCATTTGTGAATATCACATCTCCACTACAATTGACAGTTATGTAAAATTAATATTGGCATTAAGTTTTTTAAAATTTTTCTTAAACTCTTTAAAATTTTTAAATTTTACGCTCAACTTCATTAATTTTTTCATTCATAAGAACCTTCTCCTGACAAGTAATAAACGCAACAAAAAAAAAGAATTAGCGAAATTGTTCCATCCGTTCACGCGTAATGCGATGACCAAGGGAAATAGAGATTAATTTATATATATATAGATAAAAACACCAACTTGAAATTGAAAAGCAAAAATACAGGTTGTAACAATGTTCAACAGACTTTAAATTACGGTAAGTATATACTATTAAAGGAGTAACACCTACTTAAAATATCATAAAACATGAGATAAAATGACTTGTGACAAACACGCTTGTAGCTATATTTTTAAACATTTCGTAGTTACTAACAATACAAAAATCTCTGAACTATCTCAAAACAAAAACATGAAAAACGTTAACCTGTTAACACCTGAATATTATTGTAAATTTTTACTTCTATGTAATTTACCATTACGCATTAACATTTCATTCTCAAAATATTCTGTTAGTAAATTTACACATTATATTGGCTATAATATGTATAATATAACCGCTTATTTTTTTATAGTTACGGAGACATAAATAAATTGATAACTTATTTTATTGAATATAAACGTACGGTTATATTTTAAAATATATGTTTATTCGATGTAATAAATTATATTGGTTTCGGTGCTATCTAACTCGTTCGCAGGTAGTACTGGTTTAGCTTGAAACAAAATCTTTTTTGCTGTTAATGTGTTGACAGTGACATTACTTTGTTTGTCAACCTCATTAAGTTTATCAACTTCTTTGCTATCATAATCACTGTTATATCTATTTTCGGATATTATAACTTGATTATACTTATTAATATCTTTGGATGAATTATTTTCAATAGGCTTTTCGTCAACCCCCGTCTTGGTAATAAAAGACGTAACTATACCAGAATTTGGTCTGTTCACCAAAATTGTATTTGAGGGCAAATTTCTATGTTCTTTTTTTTTATTAGGATCGAAAATCTTTAAACTTGATTCAGTTGGTATGTATATATCAAAATCACCTAAAGAGTCAAATGCATTAGAGTTAATTCCTGAACTATCAAAACCTAAAGATGCTCTTCTTCCAGTCGTTTGAAAAGTGTTCACGTCTTGATCGTATGTTTTACGTTGGTTGTTCAAATGCCCTTCTGTTGATATGACACCTGTAATTAGTTACATATTCATTTAAACATAAGTAATTGATTCAATAAATATACTGCCATAAATCGAATATAAGATGAATTTAAGTGGTAAAATATTAGTTTTGAAGACAACATTCTTTGTATCTATGATATGGTAAAAAAATATACTTTATCCCGCTTAATATATTATGTTTATCATACCAACTATTAATACAATTTTAAAAAAACCACCGGTACGTTATCATGCCACGATTAGTAGGTTATGATAAAAATAAATATTCAACCTATGGTTGGAGTTCGGACGTATTTGACAGATATTTTTATCTTAAGGGTGGTTGCTAGTCAGGCGGGCATTAGGGCGGGTTTTCGTTCACCGTAAGCTCAATTTATTCTAGTTGGATTCGAACTCACGTCCCTTGACGCGAAGTCGTACACACTACCACTGAGCTATCATCGCTTCGAAATCGCTTCAATATATTTTAGCTTTATGTAGCTTTATTTTTTAAGATAGGTTGTCAAGGCTGGAAGAACTGCGAAAGCTGGCCCAGTTAAGTGTTCCATTGATAATCACGAAATTTTGCATACACATTGTCAAGGGTACATAAAAGGGGAACACAAATAACTTTTTGTTAAAAAAATATAGTACATATAATTGATGAACTAATTTGAACATTAACAACAGCGGGTTTAGCATGTCGAACCATAAATAAAAAGTACTAAGATGCCGTCATAAAATCTTACACTAATAATTTATTCAAAATTGATCAAGCCTTTAAACAGAAATAATTAGCTCACATTGACGTCACAAAATTTATATATTTACATTATAACTCAATGTAATAAAAATATAAGAAGATTGTAAATTTTATTTGAGTTATATGTTATAAGGCCGTAATTGTGTTAATTTCACATTTCGGCTAAATATCGGCTATAATAATTCATATCGAAAATAAAATGCTACATATAAACAGATATTCATTCTAAATTATTGAAATCAAATTCTCCATTTATATCAAGAAGTTCGTTTATTAACTCATCAACATGCAGTCGAAACTACTGAAGGTTCAAACATGAAATATGATATGTAGTTCCTACTATAATGTAGAGGCTCAATATGAGGAAATTTTTCGAAATTTTACCTCTAAAGGACAACGGAGATGGCAAATTTTGAATGAGGGAGAAAACAATTGACTTGTAATTTAGCATAAAGAATCCATAATAAAAATAAACAAAACACGTCCTTCAGCGTTTTTAAAATTTCATTATCTACCTACGTGGGTAAAATAGGAGATAAAATTTTTCATTAACTTCAATAATTCCATGGATATTTCCTTCATAGACACACAGTAAGAATGGATATTTCGATAGTATAATATCACAAAATCGCGGGGCATCAGCTAGTATATATTATAAATACAAACATCTACTTTATAGTAACAGATTAAACAAAACTAGATCAAAATTACATAAATTAACAAAATATCAAAATAAACTCTTAAAAATAAATCACTTACCAAATATTAAAACAATAACCGATATCCGGTAAAAATATTTCATTGTAATTCTATTAAATACACGTCTCTACACCCGTTCAATGCAAAATTATGAATAAAAAAAATAAAGTAATAAAGTTATACTCATTAGTCAGAGGCAGAGCGGTTAATAAAATTACATTCTAATTGATTTAGTGATAAATTTAAGTTGTTAAAATATTAGGTGATTCATCAGCTCACTAGATGGAAACCAAACCTCCACAAAGTGTTTTACAAAATAATTTTATGTTAGCGTTACGATAACAATCTCAATTGATATTATTATTACTATTATCAGGTTAGGCAGACTGTGCCGAACTTCTAAGTTCAATTTCATTGCCAATACCCACATATCGTACACGCAAGACACCATACGCTAAAACCAACTATGCTCAGAGTTCGGTACTGTGTCGTATTACTCGCTTATCTAATATAGAATACAATACGATAAATATATTTCGAAATACAAAAAATATTTAAAAACGAAATAAGACAAGTCTTCACACTTAATCATTCGCTTACACATCAAGCACATGCATACTCATACACACACACACACACACACACATCCATAAGCGTCAGTTAATAGTGCCTTTTTTTCTCTCTAATTCATATTGATAATATAATTATATACAACTACTATGAAGTAATTGTGGAACCCTTTCTTGGTTTTAATTACTAAATGATGTGTGTTATTCCATATAATTTTGTATGCTGGTGGGCAACCTAAAAATAAATAAATAAATAAAGTAACGATGTGGCCCAAGTTGGTGAAGTGGCTACGGGCCTAGACTGGATCTCAAGTCCAACTGCCGGAACACTCCTACAGGTATTTGGAGGCAGATTTTCAACTTTAGGGTGGTAACTAGTCAGTTGGGCATTAGATAAAGCCCTAATATCATGCTATGGTTTCATCACGAAATAAAAAGTTCAAGCTCATTATAGGAATACGGACTAAAATGACGCACAATGTCGCGGCTACAATGAACACGAAACCCGCTTCAGTGACTTTCTTTGACTTGTTACTTTTCGAATTCAGCCAATGTTCAGATGCTTAGTCTTATAAGGTCGGTAATACAGCGCGAGCAATGACGTGTACCAAGACATTCCTCGAGGACTTAAGAGGACATAGAGTAGCGATGTGGTTGTATGTCATTTATATGGGATAGATAATTACGTGTATGTAACACACAACCATTAATTATCAATGTGTATACGGCAGTGTGTGTGTGCGAACTACATGTTAGTCCATTGTGTGTAATATTATTAAATTTAGTTTTGTAACGAAACTTCTTAGAAATTCTGATTGGACACCTTTTTGTGTGACGCTTGTTCGAGTAAAGTCGGCTCGTGGGGACTAAAGGAGCGAGAGACATGTAGTGATATTTCACACCCGTCGTGTGGTCTTAACTACACAGTTTTTTTTTAATACAATAGATTATTATAATTCAACAGTTTTTTAATGTTTTCGGTTTAATACTTTTCCTATCAACCCCTTGTGTTATATACTTAAATTTGGTACATTGTAATCATGTTACTATACTTAAAAAAACAGCACTAAATATTTCCTAAATATACAATTTTACATGGCGGTGGGCTTCTTCTAATGCCCGTCTGGCTAGCTACCACCCTCTAGTTAAAAATCTGCCGCCAAATACCTATCGGTGTGTTCAGGTAATTGCGCTTGAGAGCCAGTTCCTCCACTAGGCTTCCATCTTGGGCCACATCGTCCCTAAACATCAGAAGAGGTCGTGGCCATAACGCTAAACCTTAACAATAAAAAAATGAGATACCTTTTTTGCGGCAAATTTGAATGGCTGGTAGCATAAGCTTTTAGAGGATTATAGTAACAATATACCGTCGCCAGGGAGAAAAAATCCACCGCATCGCTAATAGAAGGCGCGTGGCTAACGCGTGCTGCTCACAATTCACACCTGCCCTGGTGTGACCACCCTTTACTCGTAATGTACAGAGGGCGGAAATGGTCTGATACACAATTATAAATATCAATTGTATTCGTGTAGAACTGTTAAACAGTATGATTTGTCAAAGTATCAAAACTTTAAACGCCTTGACAGATCACATTAAATTTCCTAAAAAACGATTTGTTTTTAATATTTGTCATTATTTCTTTCATTGTATGTTTCTCTAATAGTTAGAACATCTATATTATTATTATAATGCGGAAAAATTGTTTGTTTGTTTAAACGTGCTAATATTAGGAACTACCGGGTGGATTTATAAAAGTTATTTTTGTATGTAATAGAACACTGAGGAATGATTTAGGTTATTTTAACACCACGCTACCGCCAAGGGAAGTAAAGCTGTATTGAAAAATGTCACACAAACGGACAAAAAATATGAATATTTTTTAATTCTACTCGAACTAAGTCGCAAGCACAGCTAGTTAGGTATAAAATTGGTATTTAAAAGTTTATCCACACTCAAAATCAAATTTATTGTAGTTTCAATTAAAATTGCCTTTCACTCATGTATTACTAAAGTTTGCTCAGTATATAATTATTGGGGAATCATCAATTTTGTAAATTGTACTAAATTCTGCAGTTGACATTGCAATAAAATACCTAATACAGTTTAATACAGTTTGTCAAATTTGTTTTCTTTTTTGGTTATTTTTATTTCCCCTACTGTTTGCTAATTTTATCTTATATATATATATATATATATATATATATATATATATATATATATATATATATATATATATATATATATATATAAATTACTGTTATCATTGGAAAAACTAAGGTAAATTTGTTTTTAATTAAATAACATTTTAAAATAAATCTTCATACGTCCTTTATTTAGAGCCATACTTATTCGTAGTGTAATAATAATAATAATAATAATAACTGACTATTGTTACCTCATCCACAATACCTCTTCTTTATAATATAACACAAACATGTTTCCATACATAGATTATTGTATTACAACGCTTAATTTTTTATTTAATAATCATTCCTTCTAAAAGGAATACCATACCAATTAAAAGAGAGTAAAATTATTTGACCTATTTCACGTTTTTTTTTTTTTGCGCCAAAATTTTTCTACTTAAAGTTTGTTAAAAGCCATCGATATAACAGATTGTTAACTTTGAGCCTGTTACACACGCAGTGCACAGCGATCACCTTCAAATCTGTTAAACCTATTGTTATCACACCCTTTATGTGATCCCCTTGGGCGTTGAGTGGTACCTACTTGAAATAATCACAAAATCAAGTTAATATTATGACATTATTTTACAATCAGAAACTATGTTAAGACGCAGTGAGATTACTTTTTAGTTTTCCCCTCCTAACTCAAATTTTAAAAGATTAATGTAATATGAAAAATGTATTTAGTTATGTAACTAATTGATCAAAGGAATATAATATTATTATTATTATTTATTAAATTTGTTTTAAGAAGAGTCTTAGAATTAGTAATAATGAAAACGGAATGTTTACGTAAAACACTGTATTCATTGCAAAATCACTTAGATTACTTTCTAAATTCAACATAACTTTTTTGCAGTATATTGTTATAGTTTTCCTAAAGTATGTTTGTTGACGCCCTATCAAAAATCTATCTGTAGGATTTGCGGCATTTGCGTCGATTATAAATCTATTAGGGGCATGTGATAACATATGGAGGTCTGAGGGGAATCTCCCCGGCGGCACTCCAGAGGTGGTCCCAGCCCTTTCGCTTCACCGAACAATAAATAATTTGTAGCTCTATTCCAATTAATTTCACTGTTATTGGAACTGATGTCAGTGTAGGGCTATATTTGGCTTTCAGTGTGCGTCTACTCGACTATGATTTAGTCAAAAATATGTATAGATTTTTTATTTGAATGGATTAATCACTCTGATTATAGTTAAGTATTTCACGATTGGAGCTTTTTATAATATGGATTTTAATGTATCTAATACATGAAATAAGTATTAATTGTGCTGCAACCGTAAAAAGCTAAGGTACATAAATTTTTTTTTATAAATAAATCAAAATTTAATGCTGTTTCTTGGTCATTTTATCTCTTGAGAACGTCAAAGAGATTTGGCGACGAAACAGAAATTAGAAGAAAATTGAAGAATTCGCAAAAAATTGCAAATGCTTTAGCAATATTTCTTTTGTATGAACTCAAGAACAGTTAATAATACCAACAATGGATATCTAAAGTCTATTTTGTTTTGGTTATCATTATCATGGAATAGTTTTAAGAAAAATAATGAGAAAGGTATCGCTGTGGTTGAATTACTGACCACTACAAATAGAAGAACAACATCTATCAGGGCATCTAGAATAATGTAAAAAATTCGAGACATTTTAGCCTAAATATAAAGAGCAATGAACTGTAAATATTATGAACAATATCTAAATATACATTTAACAATTAACAGTGTTGTGTAAACGAGAACATGATTTCGCTTGTTAATTTAAACATATGATACCATATTATTTGAGGACTGAGGAATGTGGCAATAGAGGATTTCACTTTACAATTAAAACTTAATAATTTTGCAACCGTTTCATGTACATTGAATTTAAGAAACTGGGTAAATACGAATCACTATGATAACTTCGTTTAGGTTTACAAAAACAAAAGGAAAGAGGATCTCATCAAACACAATACTTATTGAATAGCAACAGTCCGTTGAACCAACATCGACACTTCTGACGCAGTCACCCAACACCTCTCGAATGCCACAGATGGCGCTTTTATGTCAATCGTCATAATTAGGGGATTACAGCCCCCTAATGACATGTTACATTGAATCTCTGTTACGCCTCGAACAAATGTTCTGCTTTGTGCTACAAATAATAGTTTTAGTTAACTTGTCAAGATTTACTCATACCGCGTTTTTACAAATAATAGTTTTAGTTAACTTGTCAAGATTTACTCATACCGCGTTTTATAACTGTTTTTAACATATAAATTAATATATATATATATTTACTTATGTGGAATGTATATTTAACATTCTTAGATCGTATCTAACAAAAAATTATATTGAGTTAATTGAACCAAAAGATATTGATTTTATTAATTTGATGATATTTTTTGGAATGAACGACATATATCTAAAAAAAAGTAAAAGCATTTCAGACCTTTATGATAAAATAGAAAGGTTTAAAAATTTCATGTGACTTTTATACAATTTATAAAACAATACTAATTATAATAGCAATAAATTTTTACTAGTCTTTGATCAAAACAGAATAACTAATGAATACTTTAAAATATGTTCTTTGCATAAATGACACATTTGCACAATGTATAATATTGACGAATTCATTATACAGCATATAGCTAATAAACTTTTCTATTCAAATTATACTAAAATAATTTTACTAGAACCGAAAAGCAGAACTGCATCAGCACTAAAAAAAATTTAAATTTCAACCTCTAACGACATAATTGGAACTCCGAAAAATGTCAGGTAAAAGCTAAACCAATATATTCGCCATCAAATCCCCTAAAACATAGAAGCGAATAAAAAAATAACCTTTTAAACGTTAAAAGGCCCGTTTACTGCGGACGCAAACACTTAGCTCTACGTTAATTAGTAAGTAGCTTGGAACAACGTCAAAGGGAATGCATGAATACTTGGCAAACCGACCTCCGACGGCGCTTTTAAAATCTCCCCCGCTTAATTCGGGGGCCCAGAGAAACCGAAAGTAAATTGATTACGTCGCCAATATGCGAGTTTTTCGTAAAAAGTTTGTGCCGTTTTGGGAAATACCAATACATTTGTAAAATTGTAGTTAACATCTTTGAATTTTGTATGAAAATTGAAAGAGTAATATTTTTATATAAAATTTCATTTATTGCCATTTATTATGAAATAACTTTACTGGTAAAATATCTGGTAAATGTAAAAATTTAAATTATTTCCTTAAAAGAAACATGAACGTAACCCAATGACAAAATTAGGAACTGAAGAGGTTATTATGCTTATGATATGTCGGTATAGGGTATGTGCCATTCGTTAAGTTTAATAAATACTTCACAATTTTATCTAGAAAGATATGAGTGCTAGTTTATTTTATAGCAATCCCTGTATCAATTAAATCAAAGATTGAAATAATTTTTATCAAAAACCCTGTCACCATAATCTCTATGACGATTTTATTACATTTATTACACAAAACAATATTTATTTAAATAAATCGTACTATATATGTAGTTTAAAAAAATTGAATAATATTGTATCTCATATTTTGAAAGTTACAATATGTTTTTGAATAATTTAATGTAATGTGTAGATAATTTAATTATTTTATCATATGACATTTTCTTTAAAGTGTTTCAAAAACAAAAAGTTAGTAGTCTTACCGTATTCTTGGAAGCGTTAAATTTTCATTTGTATCCATAGAAAATCATTTCATAGATCAATAATGAATTGTAAAGGAAATGATATAATTAGAATTAAAGCGAACTTGACCTAAAACGAGCAGCCGGTATGCAAATGAAGCAGTATCATTCATCTTTGCGGATTTGATTTCTGCTTTTCTAACTCCTTCAAGAATGGGTTAAATGTTTTTACTTCTTCATTTATAATAATAATCGGTTTACGCTATTGTATTTTATTTATAAATAACTTTTACCCGCTGCTTCGCTCGCATTAATATTGATTTTGTCAAACAAATCGGCAGACGTGACGTAGTTAAATTTTTGTGCCTAAATGAAGTGGGCCATAATTCATTACCTAATGGAAAAGAGTCGCAATATTTGCAATATTATATATACTTTTTCATCATTAAAATTAAATACAAAAAATAGCCGTCTTAATAATAAATATTTGATGATGAATGTAGTATGTATGGTATTTTCTGAATATACATATTTACACACCTAAATATCGTAAAATAATAAAATGATAAAATTAACAAATATATACCTATACAAAAAAATAGGTAGTCATTAAAACTGACGACAAAGTGAAGACTGAAATCTATGAAATAACAATTAATTTTTTTTATTACTAAATTGTAGTATGCAAAATTAAAATTGTATAATACGTGGACAAGATTTATTAACATTAGTCTCGCTTTCATATCTATTAATACCTCGAACAACAATCATAATATATACTTTTATATGTAATATTTATTCATCAAAATACAAGATGGGCTAAGCCCAGTAAGCCCAGTATAAAATATAAATGCAAGTTACTAGGCAGCATGCTTAATAAGCTGCTTGGTAGTTTCAGTTAACTTAATTTTTAATACTACTTACATTGCTTGTATTATCACTAGCATCTCGAAAGTTTTGCCTATACAAAAATTACTTAATGTATGTTTTTGTTCTAGACGTTTTCCATTTTTTTATTCGATTATTTAAAACGAATGAATGAAGGAAAGTGTAAAATCAACTTATGTATATCGAAATAAAATAAATATTTCTTTTTAGTTAAATACAAGTGTAATCATTGATCTAAGTGAAAATTTAGTTCACAGCCTTGAATTCAATAGTCGCATTGTTGCCTCGAAGCTTAATGCAATAAGGATCGGGAGCAATATTAATCAATAACCAGTAAATCAGTAACTAACAAGAAAAACAAACAAGTATCGTATCGATTGTTCGGAAAGATTACTAGTACAGAAAAAGTGTCGATTAATATTAAAAGTTGATGATATTACATCTTTTTAAAGTGCTTGTCTAGCTTAGAATTTATCACCAATTCTTACTATATCCTGGCTAGCGTAGTTGAAAAGTAATTTCGGCCTAGGTTGATCGTTTAAACTTCTTCGATTAAATAGTCCGTTAAATCCAGCGAAATTGTTAAACCTTAATGCATATATTGTCTATGATTTACTCCAATGGATTTTGACTCTTTGCCAATTACATAATGTTAGGACATTAATCGATCTGACTGGAACCTTAGCATCATACACTGGGCTCAATACTTGCCAAAGTGATAAGTTTATGTACGTATATGGCGTTCCGGAAACAGGTGGTGTGTATTCAGCAATAAAGCTTGGTGATAGAGATCTCACCTCATATCTTGATAAACTTGCTATAGTAACTTTTTTTTAGTTTGCCAAAATTCTGGATCTACTAGTGTATACCCAGTTGCCGAGGGCTTACGGCTCCCCTAGCTAAATTGTATTTTTTGCAATCGTTAACATAAAGAGGAAACAAAAAAGTGATTGGGATGGGATTAAAAATGTGACGTCTTTAGTATCAGCTGTGACATAAACATTAATATTGTACCGCAAAAGTATGTAAATTTTAGGGTTTTTAACATTTTCGACGATTTAGTGTCTAGATTATCATTCCTCTTAAGGTTAAGGTTTGTAGAAAAAAACAATTTGGTTTTGGCAGGTTGGTATGACAATAAAAACCTCTGATACGTTTCAGCTGTACTATTTTTACTAACTTATATTGCAGTTATTTTATCGAGGTACTATAAAAATGTAAATCTCTTTAGCTAATCATCTCAAATAAATACCAATGTTTGGTACAAAATCGATTCACTCCCTTAACTCTAAATATTTGCACGAAAACTCCTCAGGACAGAACGTTTGCGTTGGTTACCGACACGCCGTAAAATGATTTATTAGCAAAACATCATTAGTTAAAGCAATGCAATTACAATTAGGAGTGAACGCGAACTTGACCCACGACACGAGGTCGGTGCGCACCATCCGCTATGTAAATGAGAAAGGCGTTTCTTTGAACGCTTCGAACGGGTATAGCGGACGTTTTATAGACAATTTGTGCATCAACAGAAACATTGAAAAAGGCTATTTAAGCTTTAAACATACATTTAAGCTGGAATCCAATTATTACTGTAAATAGGGTTTTTATATGAACACTACCAAGTGACGGCAATATAGTTGATGACAGATACGATAAAATCACTAAAACAGCGACGGTCATCAAGGTATCAGTAATCCATCGAGGACCTTCGTTAAAACCGGTCTGCATACCTCTTATCAGCTGATTACAGAACTTAGCAAAAAGTCACTGTTATTGCTTAATCACTATTCACTCTCTCCCTTGTCCACTCCAGTCCAAGGTAGACTTTGGCTGATCCCTAAACACAACACTTACGCATGCCAATATGGTAGATGGTCTCATCTATATATAGTTTACCCAGCCCGACACAATCGTCGAATTTTACCCCATCACAGATATTCAAAACTTATAATACAATATATAATGTAACAAGTTGTATAAAATGATTTTTCTATTAATAAGTGCTTCATTTTTACTTATATAAAACACTTTTACATTTAATTGATAATTCCTAACTTAACTACGTTACACGTTAATAAGTCAATTGGTTAATTTAAAAATGTTAATTATAATTTTTATATTAAGTTTTATTTTGAACAGAAGGCGCTTTCAAAAAATTAAAACCGGAACCTGGCGGGACAGGCAGCACGAACACCTCCGGCGCCACTTCAGCATTGTCACCGACGTTAGGACCTCAACACGCAGGGCATACGCCAACGACGGCTTCGTGTCCCACACCCGCTAGAAGAAGGCACCGAACCACATTTACACAGGTACCTTTCGCTTTACCTGGGACTTTACATGTTTACTACATGTCCAGTCATGACTACAACTACTCAATATTAGTTAACACTATAGTCCATATCTAGTCCAAGCAAAGATTTGTTTGCAATTTATATGATAAGTAGGTATGCAACGCGGCCCGTATCTCTACTCACACCCCCAAAAACACCTATTACTGGACTTCGCGTATACTTTCGTAGCGCTCACAAATCGCCACAAGAATATATTATTTAATATTCTTTTTAATTATAATTCACACACCAGTATCCATTTAAATTATAGTTAAACCACAATAAATTAAGTTTCACATTATTTGTGGCAAAACTTAATCAAATAGCTCTATATTACTCGCATACTAGATCAATAAAGATTTGCATCGTTAAGAGCTTCATTTTTTTATTACATTACTAGCTTTTACGTGCGGCTTCGTTCGCGTTAATATTGACTTTGTCAGACAAATCGGATGACTGAATAAAAAAATTCATACAAAGTTTATCCCTCTCTTTACCCCACTTCTGATAAGGTACTCGCGAAAAAAAGTAGCCTATCACCGTCTCCAGGTTCCCATCTAACTCTATACCACAATTCATCATATTCGATTTTGCGGTTAGGACGTGAAAGTGTAACAAACTCACTTCCGCATTTATAATAATAGTAAGGATTAGGCTTAGTAAACAAATATAGATTTCAAAAAGGATTGATTATTTTTAATTTTACACGTAAAATTAACAGTTCTGAAAAACTGAATTGTTTTCTTTTTTTTTTGTGAATATTACACATAAATAAGGATAGTATAAATTATGTAACACGTTATCCCGAAGTTAAAGTTAACCCGCTCACCTTCGTATATATTATAATATACACTATTTCAGGACAAAAATGCAAATGAAATTACTAAATTTAACAAACATTTCAACTTACATCTGTTTTATAGTTTTGTAGTATTATATCGTATAATTTGAATATCTTGAAACTAAGAGTGATTGGCAATTTTTTTTTTTGGTATAAAAACTCAGTTCACGCACTCAGCTGTAATGAGTTTAGAAGATCATTTATCTTTCGTTAGGTTCATTTGTCAATAAAACTATTATGTCATTGATATCATTTATAGGATTTAGAATGAGATGGTGGTAGGGCTTTTACATGAAGGTAGGGCTTTTTCTAATGTCCGTTAGGCTAGTTACCACCCTCAAGTTGAAAATCTTCCGCCAAATACCTGTAGGTGTGTTTAGGCAGTTGCACTTCAGATCCAGTCCTTCTACTAGGCTTAACGTGTCTATCCTCTTGGACCAAATCGTCCTTATACATCAGCTGAGATTGTGATAGTAACTCTAAATGTTACCTCTTAAAAAAAACTGAAACTTGAGGAACGTATTATGTTACAAGATTTATTGAACTATGACACATTTTACTGATTTTTTTTATGGAATAGGAGGCAAACGAGCACGTTTGTCACCTGATGGTAAGTGATCACCGCCGCCCATGGACATCCACAACACCAGACGAATCGCAGGTGCGTTGCCGGCCTTTATAGGAGTGACTGGCTCTCAAGTGCAACTGCCGGAACACGCCTATTTGTATTTAGCTGTAGACTTTCAACTTGAGGGTTGTAGCTAGCCAGGTGGTCATTAGAAAAAGCCCTACCACGATGCTATGTTTTCCTCACGATGTTTTCCTTCACCGAAAGCTCAAGTTTATTGTAGGTAGTCGGATTTGAACTCACGTCCCATGACGCGGAGTTCCTACACGCTACCTATAACTGAGCTATCATCGCTTCAAAAACTACAAACTAAATCCCGCAGTAGAGCACAAATCGACTTTTTTTGCCTAGCATTATAAATTTACATTGAAATTTATTGGATATGCGTCCCATTATTGCGTATTACCCCTATTACCAGAAATGGGTCGTTGTCGTGACTATTTAGTAGGTATTACATAGTGTTTCTCACCGAAGAGTCCCACTTGCGCCTGCCGTAGACTGCCCTACATATTGCGAGAAGATATATGTAAACCTATCCTTTAGACAGCGTTAACAAAAATGCATGAAAAGATTACACTCAATAAATTTATAAATAGATCGTTAGTTTACTTTTAACTAGCTTTTCCTACGACTTCGTTGGCGTGGAACTGAAAATTAATAAAGTTTGCCCGTTTATGTAACTTTTTTCAATACAACTTTGCTCCTATTGATCCCGGCATAATGATAAATAATCTAAAGCATTCCCTAATTATTTTTCTATTAAATACAAAAATAATTTCTGAAATCCGACAAGCAGTTCCTAAAATTAGAGCATTCAAACAAACAGACAAACAAACTTTTCCACTTTGTAAATTAATATAGTTGAATCGAAAGGGATCATCCCAAGAAACGTTTCCAGTCTGTTCCATGTAATTTTTTTATCTAATCATAATTTTTTTATGTAACAGGAACAGTTAGCTGAATTAGAAGCGGCATTCGCAAAATCACACTACCCAGACATTTACTGCAGAGAAGAATTGGCCAGGACAACGAAACTAAATGAAGCGAGGATACAGGTCAGTTTATTTATATAGAACCACAAGAAAAGTTACAACCTGAATTCGCCTGAATATAAATGTGTATAGAAGTTTAAAAAATGATGGTAGGAAAGCACAAATTCATTTTTTCCCAATAAAATTTATCGCGTGACTTACACTGTTCTGTTTGTTTAATTACGTTAAATGTGGATGATACTTTACTATTGGAGATGACTTTATACTTTTCTAGTCTGTTCTTACTGAATTAGAATAAAGAAACACAGATTTACGTTGTTTTTCAGTACCAGTTGAGTGTTTTTCGAACTTCCATATTAAAGAATAAATAATACACGTCTGCATGAAAATGCCAATTTAAACATCTGAGCCTCAGCATCACTTTTCAACTTCCACGAAGATCTTAATCGACAATTTCATCTAAATCGTTAAAGCTGTACCGGAGAATTCAGTTATATGAACACTTACATGTATATTATATACAAGGTTTTTTTAATTATGATCGATTAAATTAGATTTTACTAATTAGATGCAGGAATTATTAACGAAATTTTTGGATAAAAGTGAAATAAAACTAAATAGAAACTCAATTTAAAAAATGTAAATGTATGTAAAATACAATTTAATAGAAGAATAAATGGAACCAGTAACCTAATAGTGTTTTTGTTCAATATGACTTGTACATAACATATAAGCAATTTTAGCAATGGTATATTAATCCCAAAGTATTAATATGAAGTTAAAATTGAACAAGTTTTTAAGCCACTTGCCCAGCTGTACTAAAAACTGCCTATAAAAACTGAATAAAGTAAGCTGGATCTAGTCGGAATTGTCGAAATATCAATGACGCGCGAATACTCGGATAATACAATTTGGTACATAGGCCGGAGGCAGATTGAATTATACCGCCATCTGTCGTCCTCGGCCGTATGAATACGAAATGCTTACAGTAACTCGCGAGAGATCTTTATCTCAGTTTTAAAATTGCTCAATCCCCCGGGACCCTCTATATTGATTTGTCCCCGGAGCACCTAATTTGTCGCTTTATATATATTATTCACAACATGACTTTTAACATCTAGATGTAAATTACTTATTCACTTTACATTATAATTTCTTTCATTGTACATTAAAAAATTACATTACTTTTGACAAAAATATAAATTAACAATATGCCAATGAACTAAGAACAAAAAAGAGTAGTAATAATAATAAAATTTTTGCCATTATTATTAGATATTAATTATCGTTTTTTTATGTCTCCTTGTACGATTTACGGAATTTTGAAATAAAGTATAGAACTTAATTACGCAGGCCTCTCAGTAAACACGGTAAGCCAGCTATCTTTAAATTAAAATTAAAGTAAATTAAATATTCTAGCTTTATTTATTTAGACAAGAATTGCTTTCAAAGTTTAATATCCTTGGTGTTGCGGCTGTCCATAGGTGACGGTAACAATTTACCATCAGATGGACCGTCTGATCCAAATTAGTAAAAAGTGTAATTATTAAGGCTTATTTGGAAAAAGGTTAGTAGACCAGTAAAGAAGCCTTTGAAAATGATAAAAAGTGAAAAAATTAATAGTACGATGAAACCCATTGGAAAATAAAAAAGAGAATATATTCAAAATACAAGGAAAAATAAATTACGGGAAATGAAGGGGGTGAGTTTTTAAGGAAAAAACGGTTTATCTTAATTTCCAGCAAAACTAAAAGTCATATGGAAAAAAGTGAAAAAGCAAAGTTGTAGGTAATAAAAAGATCTAAAACTTTTATATTTACACTTTTTTCATATAACCTCAAAATTTATGTGAAAAATTTAAACAAGCAAGATTTTTATTTTTACCAAAAAACATTTTTTTTCACGAAATATGGTGAAAACTTACATTTTTATGTCTCAAGCAAACTGTAATTTGTTTGATTTAAAATATTAATTTTTTCACCTTATTTTAACTTATTAACGAAAAAGCACCCTAATTTTTTATCGAAAATTCTCTCGTCAAAATATCACCTTTTTTAAAAATGTTGGTGGGCTTTTTGTTCGTTGGAATCTCTACTTTCTAATGGTATTAAAAATATATACATTAGTATAGTAAATGTTCACAGAAAATACAACCGAATAATTTAATAAATTTAATATTTAATAAGACATTTACAATATTTTGTGACAGTTGTAGGCATAGATGCCTATTTCTTGTTATTTTATGATAACTTATATACATGAGTGACCAATGGAAAATTTTAGCCCACCAAAAGCTATTTTATAGAGAAGTGGGGAAGGGGCTAGGAGGGTCTGGGCCTTACTACCTGTTATTTTCGGATTCGAGTTTTTTTCGTTTCTTTAGATTTTCTGGGAACATGTACCATATAATGTATACATTTTTAAATCTATTAGAAAGTAAAGATTTCAACGAACTGAAAGCCCACCGACATTTTTAAAAAAGGTGATATTTTGACGTGAGATTTTTGGATTGAAAATAAGGGTGCTTTTTTGCTAATAAGTCAAAATGAGGTAAAATAATAAATATTTTGAATAAAAAAATTACAGTTTGTTTGAGACATAAAAGGGTAAGTTTTCACCAAATTTCGTGAAAAAAAAATGAGTTTTGTTAAAGATAACAATAAAATACTAAACCCTTGGTTATTTGAATTTTTCACATACATTTTGAGGTATGTGAAAAAAGTTTAAAAGTTGTAAATCTTTTTATTACCTACAACTTTGCCATTTAACTTAAACTTTCCATAGGTCTTTTGGTTTTGCCGGAAATCGAGATAAACCGTTTTTTACCCTTAAAAACTTCCCTCCTTCCCTTCCCGACTTCAGATCGCCCGTAATTTATTTTTCCTTTTATTTTTGTTACACTCTCTTACTTTTCCAATGCGTTGCATCCTACTATAATTTCTTTTTTGTTTCAAAAATTATCTATCCCGGTCTATAGCTCCTATATCGGCAGGAGATAGCTTCAACATTGATCATTATTCAAATATGTTAGTATAACCTTCAATTCGATAGCGTAATATTATACACAAAAATAATATCCAGTGCTATATTTATTCTTTGTGTAATAATCAAAATAAAACTCTAGTTATCGAAGATAGATGTCAAATTTTTATAACTTACAAACTAAATAATCAATAGCTACGAAAATCGTAGAATCTAAAAGCCGACAAGAAACGTTAATCATGTTAATCATGAGAGCAGTATAGATTACATTCAATATAATGATCAGCTTTTTGGTAGTAAAATTATTAGACATTCAAAACACTATTAATGCGCTAATATAAGATGTTTTTACCAGCTCTTTCCAGTATTACTAATAGCCTACGGAGTACATCATTAAATTATTATCGCTATTACATTAAATCTACTTATGTAAATAAGCAAACGTAAGACAGGTCAGTGCATTTTTTCCTCTGTGTGTTAACCGATTTTCCTTTTTGTTTAGTAATATTAACCGGCTTTAATGTTATTAATATAAATGTATATTTGACGTATTTTATTAACATATAATTCTGATAAAGTAATGAAGTGCTTTCATTTAACTCCAAATTCCATGTGATTAAAAAGGAAAGTGGTACTTTGTACAACTTACAAGACAAACAGACTTAAACATATATATAATATCATCCTAAAATATATATTATCGTCTAAGTGGTATTGTTAAATTTTCAAGTGTCTGATATTTTATTCACCGACTCGCTTTAATATTTCAAAAACAATTACTCTCTCTTCTAAGCACAACAGAATGAAAGGTTCCACGAAATTACATTGGAGATTTTTACATACGTTAAAAGCATGAAAATGCGTGTAGGTGGTACGTATATAAAGAATATACTTATAGCTAGGCTAGTAACGTGTACGAGTATATACGCGATACGTCAATATATTGTATACGTGTAAATAAGTACGAGCTTACACACGCTCCATGAAGGCTATTAACGTTCAGGAGACGCTACATAAGAATGTAAACGTTAAAGACGACGTCGAGCTCCCTCGTAGAGGAAATTTCGATATAAAAATACAACTCTGGGCGTACGAGGGCTGTAAGCCGGGAGGCGGGGGCGGTGGCCCCTGAGGCATTGCAATCCCATCAAATGGATCCGTAACGAAGTTAGCCAGTATCCTCCCCGCGCGTCCCGACATTGTCTCTGCTCTCAAATGAATTCTACAATTGGAAATAAGAAAATGTTTTGTTGGAACCCTGTGCTTTTTCAGTTTATAGACCGATCGTTTACTTCGAATAACTTAGTAGGCGGTATCCACGTTCAAGTGTTTCAATTATAAATACATTTCAGCGTTTTGTGTCGATGATAGAATCTAAATCAATTCATTCATTCATGTTGTTTAAACAACATATACCTACACTCTTAGATATTATATCTATCTCTTTTACCATCACTAACTAAATTTCAACTGCTATTTATATACATGCATTTTTTTTTTGTATACGTACGGACTTTAGGTAGAACTGTTAAAAATTCATTACTAAATAAATCTTCGATTAAACTATAATATGATATTAATCATACAAACTTCTAGAAAGATAACATATTTCACATATTTAAAATGATAACAGATAAATTTTATAGAATAAATACTATTTATCACAGCGCATATAAGAAAATAAAAAATACTTATTAACAAAAAGCCTATTCCGCTATCTCAGAAATAATCTAAACGTGATTTAGTAGATATAGATTTAGTAATACCGTTAATTTCAATTATAACAAACACTAATGAAACTAAATTACTTGTATTAATTCATATAAACTTACAATAATCGATTAATTATTTCCTGAACTAATTAAAACGAAATTTTTGTATGTTAACTAACCCTAACCCATGACTTTTGGTGTATACATTCTTGCGGATACGTAAATAACATAATAAGTTCAAATATCTATCATATCCTATCCTATGTAGTGTTTAATAACAAAGTATTTTAATAGTATCACTAATATGAGTTGTGTTATTTCTTTACCTAACTCATGAATTAATTGCATGTACTGTAGTCTACAACCTAACATCTTTAACATTTTCATTCCGTTTTCGAAACTACAATACATACTGCTTTATGTATAAGTTAAATGTTACCGTAGGTATATCGGATTATTTGTATGTAGTGTGCGTACAGAGGGCGCTGCGCCCCCGCCCACTGCGACGCGTTGAGGGCGGCCCTCCCTCGCCCTCTAATCAGCTCTAATCACCATATCAAACGACGCACGCCCTCATTCCCGTTGACAACACAGCTTAAAGGCTCGTGTGTTTAGTCCTTTGTTTTTATATTTAAATATTTTTTAAATATAATTATCGGTCAATGCGACGAGTAACAGTTTAATATTTTATAATTATAATAATATATCATCACTATTGATTTTGTAGTAATCAACCGATTCAACGACATACTTCTAAATTACTTTTTTTTTGTAGATGCCGTAAAACTAGAATGGAAGATAAATAATTGAATTATTTTGAATCAGGTTTGGTTTCAAAACCGCCGAGCGAAATATCGCAAGCAAGAGAAGCAATTACAGAAGGCGTTGGCGCCGGCAGTTTTACCTGGCTGCAACGGCATGATGAGGAACATTCAAGGGTACAGAGGATACCAGCCTTACCCACATCCGAACACAATAAACCGGTATCCCCAGGTACGTAAAATTACAACGTTGGATGCGTTTATATAAGTCAATAAGCTAAAATGTATGTTATATATGTAAGTAATTCATGAAGGCAGTCTTGTTGAAACTGTTATTGCAAATGTAGTTATTGATAAATTGGTATTTATTTTTATATGCTTTTTTCATATATAATCTCAATTCGGCGGTGTTTTATTTTATATGATTATATAACTATAAACATACCTCTCAAGTTGCCATAAAAACTCCCTGGACTTTTAAACTTGGAATTTACCTCCATGTTCAAGTTAGGTTTAAAAATTACAAGAATAGTACGGAATTGCTATGAGTTGAGTTAACAATTAAAAACAAAGAAGCTCATAAAAAAATCGAGGATCATGTTACACATCACTGTTGCCTAGTCTTTAATGTATATAATAAATTACATTTACTTGAAAAAAAGAAATGAAATATTTTTGTGCACATTAAGAAAGTGTCTACTTGTGTTACGGCTTATGAACATTTTTCCTGACTTCAACCATATCAAGGCTTTTTGTACAAGAAACACTGTATTATTCTTTAATAAATTCAAATACCTCTTTCTCAAATCAGCTGTTAACGTCTCTAAGCCTATAGAATAGTTTTGGATGGAATATTAATCTGTCACGTTGTGATTTTTATTTTGATTTATGGGCTTATGTTATTTGGCCGTATCTGTATTATATTCTTGGCGTTTTACGTTAAAGAGTTTGGGTATTATATAAAGAATAACTTAGTGCATGATTTCTTAGATACCCCAAAAACAACTTGTACAGTTTTAACGAGACAGTAACCATCTTGCCCAGGCGCTATATTAACCCAAAATATCTGTGAATATTCTACCATTCTATGCGACATTGATGCAACGGTGTATGAACGGGTTATCATTAATAAAAGGAAGAAGAAGAGCTGACAGAACTACACAATGCGGTATAAATTACAAAAAAGAAAATACAATTTCATTTGAAAGATCTATTGAAAAGCACCTGTGACAATACGTTGATAATATTGAAATTCTTTTTAATTATACAGATTTGTAAATACATTTTTTCTATTATATGTCAGTTATATTTAAATAGTTATCCCTGTGCAGTATTTAGGTTTACCTTAGGTATACTAACACTTTTGGTTCTCCATAATTCAAGTTATTTGAGTAAAATTACTCACGATAATTTCATTATCGTTAATTACCATATATATTTACCATTATACACAACCTACTAAAAAGGCAGATTTTTACTAGAAAGATAAAATGCAACCCATTTCTCGTGTTGAAAAATATATTTTATTTGTCGAATGGAAATTGTTCAAAATCTATATTTTCATTCGGTTTTAATATCTTATTCGGTATTGAACTACAAACATACCGTCTACCTGTCCGTAGTATGCTTACTATTTATAGGATTTTGCCACAATTTATAGTTGCATTATCACAGGCGCTAATCAATCGTTGTGATTACGGAGTAATGAGATTCGGTATGCGGCTCGTTTGAATTCAGAAAATAATGTGAACCGTGATGCAACATGTGCCCGCAGGGTATAGTCATTGCGAATATTTAGTTCTGTTTAGCTATGAATATTTTTAACAACTTAATGTTTCTTCTTAAACACGACAAAAACAAATCAACTATTTCAATCTTAATAATTGTATTATATAAAATAAATATATAGATATTTATCCATAGATATTTAAATCTTTATCTCTAGATATCTTTCGATCTATAATCTCTTTATATCTATAGATATTTAAAAAGAAAATGTATGTAAATCAATTAATATTCAATAACAAAAGTAATTTATCTTCATATATAAAATTCCAGACTGCTTGTAGAGCCTTTTCAAAAGAAAATCATAAACACTATTTATATGAGGGTTTTTTTCATTAATAAATAAAAAATATTTATGATATGTTTATAAAAAAATATGATCTGTAATTCATAATTAACCACTGATCTATAAAAATAGTGGCTATGCACATACTAATTTTAATTTAAAAAGATAATTTTTAGGAAATTATAATTAAAATATATTGCTTAATTTTTGGCGCTTAACATGTTTTTCTTGAATAAGCTCGAAGTATTAATAATTCTTCTCGTCCTAAATGGCTTAAACGATTGTGTTGATTATTTTATCTGTACGAAATGGAGTCACGTTTATATTCTACAGCGATAGTTGAGCTCTCTATGCAGCACTGCTGTCGATTAACAAAATTAGTGTTCCCATCAAATGACGTTTTATATTACTTTGGATGTCTCATATTAAAAAAACATTGAGCTCCCCAACCCATCTAAATAATGTTTGTTCTAATGAAGTATATATTACCACAACGCCTGCTGATCGTGTTCCGGTAGTTACTTAACATAATGATTGTATTCTGATAAGTACATAGTTATAATAATAATTTAATAGAGATAATTGCGAACGTTCGGTCGGCTCGGTAGCATAACGTAATTCCTCCCACCACTATCCCATTAACCGAAGTGTTAATCGTTATAAAATATAAAACCACCGCTTAATGCGTACAAATAAAGCAAATGATGCAGTTGAAAAATAATTTACTTTAACGAAGCGACGGTAATGAACCAATGAGTATTGCCGCGATTTTATTTAAACGCAACTAGTCTACTTCTTTTATTTCATTGACTTAATGATAAGTCATTATAATTGTGTTTGACTTAATCAAAAACACTTTATACACATAGTCGAAATAGTGGAATGCTTAGGCTTATCTTATATACCTATAAAAATCTCATGCACGGTGTGTGTGGTCGTACTCCTCCAAATCGGCTCGACCGATTTTTATGTTTTTTTTTTTTAATGTATATTTGATATATGTGAGAATAGATTCTAAAGTATATTCCATACAGCTAGATGATTAAGTTAGAGTAAGTTGAAAGATTGATTATGTTTGACTATAGTTAATCATAATATTATAAAAATATATTCAAATTGGACAAACTGTTTTTGATTTTTAGCGAGATTATCAAACAGTGTTTGTAGGTGATACGAAGTTTAACGGGTCAGCTAGTTACTATTATATTATTTTTTTTTTTTTTTCGAACTGACATACGCTGTTAGCCCCAGGGGCTTTGACAGCTTTACCGAACTATTTTATATTATACTGTGTTTACCATATGGCACAGTACTATCACATGACTTAGTTTTTGCCATTTTTTTTAATTCTAATTCAAAACTGTTAATATTACGCATGTTTATTGGTAAAGTAGATACCAGTACTAGTTTTGGTAGTGTCACTCGTGTTTAAGATTAAAATTACAGGCCATCTTTTAGAGCCACGGCCGAAATTACGTATCAAGAAACCGTTACAACCAACAATCTATATAGTAAAGAGTGTATGTACCACTAAAATAGGCCTAACAGTAAAAATACTACCTATACTGATCATTTTACAGGGAATAAGTAGAATTTAATCTAGATATTGAAAACAGAACTGAATTAAACTTTACTAATGTGATCAATAATTTAATTACAGAGCTCAGATATTTCTAAATGCAATAAGTATTAAAATATGTAATAAATGTTACAAAATGGATTAAAATTTTAATTTTTTTTTTTTTATATAGCATCATGGCAGTTATGAAGAATTGCAAAAGGACATATTCTCGTTGTCGCAGATGGGCGGCGGATCGTATCCCATGCCGCAAGGATTTTCTATGGGTCACGGTGCCAACATGAGCGCAGTCGGCATGCGACAAGACACTATGGGTAAATAATTGTAAAATTATTACAAACTGAAATTATACCAACACAATTATTTACAAATAATTCAGATTTTTGATAAAGTAAATTAATAAACAAACGATATTTTTGTAGTTGGCAATCTAAGTAACCTCAATTTAAATAAATTAATAAGGTACTTTATATTAGATACACTAGTTGTTCCTGTGACTTTGTTCGATTGGATTTGAATTATCTGTGTAATCAGATTCACAGGCATAATTCAATGTATCAGAAAATTGAATTAAACAAAATAATGACATGTTTCCAACCCTTTCATGTATATTATATTAGGTTTCCAGGAGCGCATACTAAACTATTGATGTCATCGGTCATTCGGAGTAAAGTCACGTAGATTTCAAATAATTTACATTGCATATGTACTTATACTAGGTTTTCAAAATGTACCAAATACATACGCCACCGCACATGATTACTCAGTAAAATTATCATATAATACGCTATATAGTCTATATATATCAAAACTATCCACGTAAAAATTTTACACAACTTAATAAATTATATTAATATCAGTATGAACTAAAATGTAAGTTTACAACATAGAACAAAAAGCGGTAGACAGAGGCCGCGGCCGCTCGGCAGCTTTCATCAAGTTTCTATTAAAGCCGTCAAGGCAATTATAAAGTTGGGTAGAGCTGGCGGATGATCGCACCGACGCCCTTTTATACAAATATCCCTTATAGTAATGGAAAAACTTGCCACATCGCGAAGCGCTTAGCGACGACAGATGATCTTGGAAAAATATTAAATGGAATTTATTAGTGAAACCGCTGTTTTTTCTCTTTTGAAACTCGTCTCACCTCTTTATTAATTATTGGAAGTTATTAGATTTGTCTTATTGTTAGTTATCTTTGTAATATTAACGCTTTCTTCATAGGTATATTAAGCAGATTATACAAAAGTATTTATAATAATAGTACTACTATTATAAACAGGTAAAGGTTGCGAATATGTTTGTAAGAGGTAATATATGAAACTGCTGATCCTAGTGTAAAAATTATTTCACTACTAGAAAATTGAATTATCTTTGATATATATATCAATATTCCTAAATACAATAGCCACTTAAATAAAATCAATCAAATCAAAATTAAATAAACAATCAATAATCCGTACATATACCGAAATTTTGAATTTTATTCAGGTGCATCCTAAATTAATGTGTGAATACAGAACACACGCCTGCAACGAGTAGCCCACGGCGAAAGCCAACATACTACTTGACACATTAAGTTAGAGTATCTAATGTGGAATCTACCGATATCGTACGATTTAAAACCAGTAGCGTTTTTCTTGGGGCACCAGGTTAAACTATTAGTTTCAAGTAAATCCCAGACGATTAATGATTTAAAAATCAAAATTACTAATACCATCAATAATACTGAGCCTGATTTATGTAGTACAAATAAATAAATAAATAGCACTCTGCAAATCTATCGCTTTCAGTTGGCCAATATCTCATTGGAAATGTAATCGGTTATATTCTATAAAATAATATGAAAATTATAATATGAGGTAACTTATAACAATTAAAATGAAAATAACTTATCCATCTCTTTCAAAATATAACAACCTGCAACAGGTCCGTATTAATAATACACAGTATGTAAAATATTACGCGAGTTGTATTGTTTGTATTACTATAATCGAACAAAATGCTTATTCAAAAGCATATTCATATGCATAGCTTTTTAAGAAACTCACGATAAATAAGTTTTAAATAGAGAAAAGCATGGTATAAGCTAAAACAGTTTTCTGAAAGTCGCCACGCTACGAAACAGCTACGTGGAAACTATTTTTCCGGATTAGAGATGACAGTTTAAAAACCTTACATAATATCATATACAACTTATTTCAATTGAAAATTAAAGCGACTGTAAAGAAACCCGTTGCAAATATGTAAATACATATGATAATCTTCCATTTGCAAATGCAGCTATTTTTTTTTGTTTTTCTATATCAATATTAAAGATAGGAATATCGTTACTTAATAAATCTCAAAACCAAAAAATACAACAATTTACGAACTACTAAATTAATGTAATATGTAGCAAGTAATATGAAGCAGTGATAGCTGAGTGGTTGCGTGTATCAGATACTGCATCGTCGGACATAAGTTCAAATCCCTACAATGAGCTTGAGCTTCCGACATAAGTGAGTATGACGATTGTCGCGAAACGATCAATCACAATTGTCTTATGTTATCATATATTAGATAAGTGATAATAACAGAATGCCTAAAACATACTGTCTAAAAACTGGAATGATAAAAGTATAATGATTAACAGTGTCAAATTTATCCAAAATATCAGTACATTCATAGTTATGTTTCACTAATATATTCCTAGTTTACGGTTAGTTATCTGAAGACGTACCAACATCGTAATTCAATAAACATATGTATATATGTCGAGTATGCGGGCGGAGATTATAAATTTGTGCCTCTCAACTCAAGATGTATTAATTTGTGTTAAAGTGGTGGAAATGATTCTGTTCAATCACGCTCCGCGATTCTCAAGATTGCATAAACACATACTAATAGTAATATATGAAAATTAAACAAAAAATCGGATAATTTGCAGACATCGGGGTTTAGATGAAAAAGAAATTATATTAATCATAATTTGATTATTTAGAAACATATGTATAAGTATTATATTACCGAAATTTAATAACTTTGTACCAAACAATTCAAATTACATGTTGTGCATAATTTAAGTATAAATTTATTACGAAAAATGTTGACATAAGAAAGAAAAATCGTACCGTTGTTAGTTGTTCAAAATGAACACAATATGCCTTATTATTTAATAAGGTATATTTAAAATAATTATTGTGAATAATTTATAGTCCAACTATATAGACTTGATATGTATATTTAACAATTATTAACGATTTATACCTACCGCAAAGACAATGGATATACCTATATTTTTATATACCAAATAACTCAAACAAATTTGCATATATCGTTACTAATAGTATAATGTTCCTAGTCCATAGTTATTATTTCATAGCAAAATCAATAAATTAACTAGGCGGGTAATAAAATTCAGTTATTTTATTTAATAATTTTTGAAAAATTTCAAAACCTTAACTTGGTTGTAGCAATAATTAGCATTAATGACGGTTGATTTAATGAACCCATAACATATTAGGTTATATAAGCCAATTCTTCTTCCAAATAAGTATTCATGTATTTACATACAAAAATAAATAAGTTACCTATATTTGAATTGCTATTTAAATAAATCAAAATGCTGGAATTGTAATCGTACTCAAAACTAAATATAATCAAGTTGATAGATATATACGTTTATGTTTCCTCAACACTCCGTCTAAACTGTAAGCGAGCGACATAGCGTAAAAGTGGAATGGAGGGTCGCGACAGATTCCTGTGTAAGTAAAAAAAACGACAAAGTAATGTAACCGAGGCATCGTACCGTAGATATTCTAATAAGAAAATTTCCACTACATTTACTTTGGCGGGCGTCCTCGCGGCGTCTTCGCAAATATCTTATTTCCTGCGGCGAGATTGCATCTTGAGAAAACGCGAGGGTCGATTCAGCAGGTACCTCACTATTCGCTTCCCTACTCTTACCCTCTCGGTTTATCTCATCTATAAAGCTATGTGTGCGACGGTGAATTTACTTTTTCCTCTTCGTAACATTGTATATTAGTTATATATTTCACATACATGTTTCTCATTTTATTAATAAACAATATTTAGTTTATAATTATTAGTGTTTATTTCAAGGAAAAAAATGTGAGTTGTCATGTTACTATCGCTAAACATACGTGTTATAAGCTAAAAACAAAATTATTGATTTCAATTATATTTCTTCTAGGCACACGCTTCACTTTCTTTACTGTGTTTACTTGAAAGTATAACGAGCTGATGTAGTGGTAAATAGTGTATATGTCGCAGCCAACTAGCTTAATTAGCTGTTTAATCAACAGCGTACAATTTACAGTACAATATATTACCCGAACTCACAACTTATAATAAAAGAGTAATGTAATAAATTTAATAAAAATAAGATGTTTCTTATAACAAATCCAACCTACTTAACCCAGCAAACACCTCTACCTCTACAACTACCACACCGCTACATACTCCGTCTACAAGTTATTACTTTATTACTTTTATTGTTGCTAGTTACACGGCCCGCTAGTTAATCGGCGCTGTTTAGTAAAGAGATTAAGCTGTTTATTGAACGGCTTATTACGCTAGTTGGCTGTGACACATATACTTTTAAACAGCAATACCACTAATATTAAAATAAATATCCGCTTAAAAGGAATCCCACTAGCTGATTGCTGGTTCATTTTTTTTTATGGAATAGAGGCAAACGAACAAACCTGTCACCTGATAGTAATTGACCAGCGCCGCCCATAGACACCAACGACACCCCGGGAATCGCAAGTGCGTTGCCGGATAAAGTGCTGCAACTATTACGCCACACGATGCTTGAGTATTGTAAATAACGAATAGATTTGTTCAAGCTTATTCACGGATAGCACACAATATAAACCGACGGATTTACAACAATGATATTTTGCACAAAAGTTGCTAATTTAAAATGGATAAATACAAAAAGGATATGAGAATTCGGTGCCGTAGAGAATTAACAACATTCATTTTCCTTTGCCGTTGTCTTTAAGAAACCAAATAAGATACACAGCTAATTGCATATAAAATACTTAGTATCCTTACTAATTTTATTATTGCGAAAGCGAATCTGTTTGTTACGCTTTAACGTCTACCGCGCTAAATCGGTTATTATGAATTTTGGTATAGAGATAGATGGGACCCTGGAGATGGTAATAGGCTACGATTTCTCAGGAAACCCTTATTGCAACTGGAGTAAAGACAGGGATAAAATTTGTATGAAACTTTTTATTGCGTCATCCGATTTGTTTAATAAAATCAATATTAACGAGAGCAAAGTCGCACGTAAAATCTAGTAACATAAAAATCAAATTTCAATTTAAATTCACAGGTATGAGCGCGGAAGACGAATGGTACAACAAATCGTTATCAGCACTCCGCATGAACAGCGGCCATCATGCGAATCTAGCGGCCGCCCCTATGCTGCAGTACCAGACCTAATCGTTGCTGCACGGCGCCGATTACTCCCCGGCGCCGGCGCACGACTACGCGCCACCGTAGTCGAGTCACCTCTATTAGGTGCATATCGATATTGAATTGTAACATATTGATATAATTTTATAAAATAACAACGTACAATCAAAACAAAACTATTTTACTTAGATCGTATATCAATTTCTTTTATTTGCTATAACGCCGGTGTAAAATTTTTGTCATCTTTGGTGAGCATCATAAATAGCAAAAAACGCGAGGCGGCAAGAGGTGCAAAAATTCATAAAAGATATAAACATTACACTCAAGACTGTAGCGGTCATGAAGCTAAGTTATTGTAATAATGTAGGTACAACTCAAAATTCATTTGTAAAAATTTAAATAACTCGTCTCATTTATCTACCAACTTATCTACATATGTTATAATTTCATACTGTGGTTTTTATGATTCTGAATTGTTTCCCTCGTTTCTCATTGATTGAGTTGTCAAAAGGTTTTCGTGTTTACGAAAATGAACCAGAATCCAATATAGGATTGTAGAATTAAATAGCAAGTTACACCACGCCCGTTTATGATGACACTTTTTATCTGTTCTGTCACAAACCTACGGTACAACACAACAAACAACTTTTGTGCGGCTTATTAATATATCGATATATCCACTTCAATATGGATGTTTTCCTAATATTGCTCATCACTAGTTACTACGTGTCGTTGATATAACGACAGAGTAACAGCATATACCATAAAAATGTAAAAAAGGATGTCAGCAAACGCTTTTATAGCCGCTGAAACTCGCGCAAATATACCATACAATCCATTTACAGACTAATATTTGTTACAGTAGCCAAAAAACAATGTGTTGTTGTAGACATGCATGAATGACTATGAGTCACGCAATGTTTTATAACGTACCTTGTATAAAAAAATATTTATACGACGTCTCATCATGTCTACCATAACCATGCATATATGCAGCCTATAATAGAATTAGAAGACCATAATAAATTCAATGAATTGTATTATTTCTATATCATATGTCGTTCCAACGTTTAGCTCCGAAACATTAATGCCAATTTTATTAATATTGAATTGTTACGACATGACATGAAATTAGCATGTAAAAATATGGTTTAATCGTGTGCACACCTCATTAGAGGAATCTCGGGTCAAACGCTAATCAACATATTACATATTAAACCTTCCCATTAATTCTGTAACGGCATCTATCTCTATTATTCCAGAACTTATTTCTTATTATATGGTGCCGTTGCCAAGACCATTAAAAAAGGGAAAATTGATTACTTTTAAATCCATAGATTTTGTTTTATAGTGTGTTACACGATCATTAAGATTTTTGTAATAAATACTCCAATTTGTGTAATAGGCTAATAAACTAAAAATACAGAGGGATTATCATAAGATTATCACATTATTTATTAAAATGTATTTTCGAGAACATGAATTAAAATTACCTTTATAACTATTGCTAACGTTGCTTTGTCCAATGTTCTTTATGTATAAAGTGCATTCCGAAATAAGATAATACCAGAGAAATCATTAGGTACCATTTTGGTTTGGAAATTGCCACAATGAATTTTATTGTTAAAGATGTATGTCTAAGTAACATTCTAAGAGTTAAAAAACCATCTCAATTAATGAAAAGGAAATTCTACGTTCCAATTACCTTAACTTTCTTAACTTTTGAATAAAATTAACAAGATTATAATTCTTAAACCAAATTGGAAGAATTATCTAAATTACAGATGATTTTGTTTTATATTGTAATTAACTAGATTAGTTATTTCATTTATTATTCGTCTATCTTTATTATTATAGACATGTTACTTATGTACGAACGACAGCCATAAAGTTTATAGAAAAAAGTCTTATATACATACAAACATTCTTCAATACTTCATTGGTTTAACTAGTGTTTACAAAGAAAAAATATTTCATCAGTTTCGAAATAAAATATAAAAGAAATGTATTCATGTTTACATATTCTATTTAAGATGGAAATAAACAGCTTATAGAACAGCGCTCTATAATACGTTACAAATCGTACTCACATCTATTAATGACAGTGTATAAATATAACTTAAACATATTCCAGAAGCATTTAACTTCTTCATGGGACATGAAATCGACGAACTCGCGATGTTTTAGATATTACTAATAGATAAAAATAAGATTTTAAAGTAATGTGAGGAAGCGATGATTTCTTAATATACGTAAATTATCTCTGCTAGTCGTATTGTACAGATATTCCAAATTCATTGAGCGGTAAGTATCTAGTCATTTAAGATTGATATAAAGTGATTGGGAACGATCTGGTTCGATTTATAAATAAGATATTGTATTTTGACAACTCGGTAGGAATAACAATGAAGTTTTTAAAATTGTGTCGTTATTTATTGGAATATATCGCCAGTTACCCTAATATTGCTTCCGTTTCAGTTAATTTTAATATATAAGTATTTGGTTACATTATTTAATATACAAATTTCTTAATTCATTCATTTAATTTTATATTTAAAACAGAATTCAAAACATAGAAATGGATTTCAAGACAACATCTGATTAATATGATGAATATTAGATATAAAACCCGAATACAGAGTTAATAAAAATATCTCATATAAGCTAATGTCTTACATTTCAAATAAGTACTATTACTTTGCGGTAAGCGCTTTCGGATATATTTTAATATTTTTTTCTACCTACAAAGATAATTTGTGAATGTCTAGTTTCATGATAAATATTCAGTATCCTGTAAAATAATTAAGATACATGAACTAATACGTAGTGCTCAGCTCCAAAGCAATTACTTTAGACGTAATATTTTGCCATGGACGCTGCAAAGATATTATACATAAAAATCATAGATAAACAGATACAAGATACATATCTTTTTAATATTATTACTATAAATAAAGACACTAAGTTGTTTAAAATGGAGTTGTCATAGGACGGAATTTTTAGGATAAAAATAATGTTGTAAATATATATGTAAGTGATAAATTTTGAATGTTACTTTTAAGGTGTTACCAGCTCAACGACATCATTATGTTAACTAAACAACAATTGTTTAGTAAAAATTTAAAGTATAAGAGGCCATTTCATAAATTCCATATAAACATACCAAAATAAAAACTAGTCATTTCAAATAGGTAATATTAGTACCTGCAATCTAAGATCTCATAGTAAATTAATTGATAAAGTTAAATATAACATTAAGTTTGGGCTTTTGTACAAAGTATACGAATCATATCGAGTAAGACTGTTCCGACAAATTCATTACCAGTCAATGTCCATACCGTGCATTTAATGTAAATATACAAAATAAGAAACCTTGTCTTAATAATGAACATGTGTAAAACGAAATAAATTGTGTAAAATGTAAAATAATGTATTATTTATTTTCCCATAGTAATTACAATTCAAATAAAACTAGATTGTACCATTTCACAGTATCTTTTCACATTTACGAGTATCATTTTAACTTTTTTTAAATACTTCGTAAGTTAAGCGTTTTACCGCAATGTCATTTAATGTTAAGTAATGATGAGGTCCAAGATGAGCACACTAAGCCTAGTGAAGGGACTGGCTCTCTAGTCCAACTGCCGGAATCCACTCATAGATACCCACAGGTATTTGGCGACAGATTTTCAACTTAAGTGTGGTAAGTAGCCAGGTGAGTTAAAATAAGCCCTACCACTACTCTATGGATACATCACGATGTTTTCTTTCATCGTAAGCTGAAACTTATTACAGAGATTCGAACCCACGTCCATCGACTCTATGGCCGTACTTACCACTGAACCATCATTGCTTAAAACGAAATATAAATGACAGATATATACAAATAAAACTCTGTCAAATATAACAGCAATCCTTTAATTTTTAGAAATACTACAATATTTATTTCATTTTAAGTTAAAGTGATAAGTAAACCAATCTAAATCTGAAATAAAAATAAATAGTACTTTTTAAACTATTCGAATTTTATTTGAATAGTATATATAAATAAATATCTATATCATAAAGAATACTATTCAGTACCTCATGAAACTTAAAAACAACTTAGTAGCAGGGATGTTACGAATAATATGTTTCGGAAACGAATACGGATATCTATGGACTAATCAATCAATTTGGGATATGCATACAGACATTAAATTTATTTGAAATATCCATTAGCTACCAGTAATTTCAGCTATGAATAATATATTTTTCAAATAATTATAGGTATTTATAATTGTATTTTGTAACATTTATAGAAAAGAAATATTTACAATTTAAAATAATTATCAGTTAAATTTTAAGTCATTATCGGTATTCGACACTCAAATAGGATATTATTTGCAATACTTGAACGGTATACGATTTCAGATATTTTTATATTTCGAACATCCGATGATTTCGGTAAGAGGTATGAAAATCTATAGCACCCCTACTTATTAGTGAAGTGTATTGCATAAGTTAGCCACTCTATTGTATACGCGTGAGTATTCAATTAATAATGACTCTCTACTAATCGTTGTGAAATTAGGGCACGTAATAAGACATGTCCGTACCTCCACTCATACCGCTAGACATGGTTATTTATTCTCACGAGTCATGACTGGAAATTTTTACTGTTTTATATAAATTCACGTTTTGGAATAACGTAATGTGAGTTTGTGACATTATTTCGGTTTAAATATCTGAGCAGGTGAGCGACCACAATGCGTTCACCACTAACAGTCTTCCAGAAACCAGCTGTTTCACTTCGTATTGCCCCGCTTTGCCCGCATTCCTGTAAAGAAATTTGAATTATTTAGAGTATTAATATCTTACTTTCCAAATTTTTTGAAGGTGCGTACTAAACTTTAACTATCTATTCAAAATTATCATCCACATGCACTAGGGTATGTAGTTTTTCCTACTATATATTAATACTCGTAAAACAATGTATTACACATATCAATAGCTTTAACTTGTTTATATTAATATATTTTGTTACTAGCATTTACATGCGGGTTCGCTCGCGTTAATATTGATTTTGTCAAACAAATAGGATGACACAATAAAATGTTTCACACAAAATTTACCCCACTTCCAATAAGTTTTTCATGAGAAAAAGTAGCCTACCAGCGTTTCCATGTTCCCATCTATATCTATACCAAAATTTATCATAATCAGTTCAGTGGTATATGCGTAAAAGCATAACAAACAAACAAACAAACTCACTATCGCATTTATAACATTAGTATGATTCATAGAGCCTCCAACTAGTACTAAAATTAGGACAGCGATAATCTGTGTTAATTCTACAACTACATAATTATATCTGATTATTAAGTATATAATGATAACACAAACTAAAGCTGTAGGTACGAACTGAACGCTTCTGCGCAAAAATGTAAAATTAATATGTCATATAGGAACATTAATCGATATCACAAAATTAAAATTTTACTGGCATATTATTACTAAGGATTCTATTGAAGCGATAGATTCAAGACAAATACTCTAAAGGTAAATAAATTAACTAATAAAACTTGCCTTCATTTAACCGAAACAACTCTAAAAAGAATTGTGCCTATCATAAGAACTCTCTAACACAACATTATAATTAAAAAGTTTTTTTTACTAATTAAAGAAAGGTTTATTAGATACACACACAAGAATAAAATTTTAAATATACTTACAGATGGAATATCCTTTGGTGTACTTGTGTGAACCTAATCATAAATATAATATCTCTTAAAGAAAAAAATTTAAATAACTAATCACAAATATAACTAAGAATTTAGACCCAATATTGTAATTAACAGGCTCTGAGCTTAACCGTTGAACATGAGGTATAATTTAGATATTCAATATCTTTGTTAGGATTATAGAAATTATGGCTCAGTTGATAATATGTACGGATGCCGCGTCAATAGACGTCCAAGCGGTAGTGCAGAATAGTATATACTTCAACAGTTAATTATAAATTTCCGCAAAGTAACGCCTTCATCAATCAAATTTTTTTATACTTGGTAATATATATTTTAGCATTCTACATTCCTTCTCCGTATAATCATAGATTTTACACCAAATTCACTCATCAGTGCGCACTGTATACATAATAGAGTGTACAATGTCTTCACTTTATGTATTGGTTTATTAATGTACTAGCTTTTACCCGCGGCTTTGCTCACGTTAAAATTAATTTTGCCAAACAAATCGGATGACGCAATGAAAATTTTCATACAAAGTTAATCCTTTCTTTATCTCACTTCCAATAAGATTTTCTGGAGAAAAAGTTGCCTATCATAGTCTCCAATGTCCCATGTATCTCCATACCAAAATTCATCATAATCGATGCAGCGGTTCAGGTGTGAAAGCGTGACAAACAAACAAACATGCTTTCGTATTTATAATATTATATTAAGATAAAATAAAGCATAACTTACTATTTGTAGGCTGCTGGACCTCACTACGAATTTATCAACCACTGAACGGAACGTGCCTAGGTTCGGGGCATCCTGTAAAATGATAAACCTTTGTTGAGATTGTTGTACTTCTTATATTTCCTGATCTACAAAAACACATACTACACATCCATTACAATTACACTCAAAGTATGTCCATTGCTGGGAGTAGATCTAAATCAAAGACCGTCATAATACTCTCATTCACTTTTGTATCCATCCTAAAAATTTAGTTTTTAATTATTTACATTTCTTAAAACACGAAATGTTCTAACAGAGAGCGTTCTTCTATTTTATTTACAAGAGTTAGAAATAAATAAAGATATTGAAAAATTAAATGGTCAATACCTTAGGACCAAATCCACAGCTAGGTATATCAGAACAAGTTGATGTATTATATGGTAATGAAGATTTATCTGTGTCTAAGTTTGTCAGTAATCTTGATTTTACTAAGTCATATACCTAAAACATAAAGCAGAGTGAATAAGTTAATTGATTGTTCTATCAAATACAAAATTATTTTTTGAAATACGGCTGGTATCTTCAAAAATTAACGCGTTATAGCAAACTTTTCCGCTTTACAATATTAATATAGATTCTTACAAAAATACGACAGTTAAACATTTCAATGAAAAAAAATGTGTTGTAAGATATACTATGAGGTTATACAATATTTAGATATTCACCGTGCCAACTTCTTGCTCGTTGATGTCTCTAAGCAGGCCGGTAAAGGTTTCCTGATACAAAGCAGACATCCATGGTTGTGTGAAGAATTGATATAAATCTTTGATTTCATTTAACTGTTAACGTAATACAAAGATTAATTCATTTTAATCAAGTTCCTTTCAAAAACGACTAGCTTTATAATCTAATTTTACAAATTTTATTTAAGTTGATATAACGCTATTTCTTACTAGCTATGTGTAATGTATGTGAGAAGCAATAACATCTCAAGAAATTTTAAGTACATATGAAAACCTATTTGGAAAAAAGTTGAAAGAGTTGTTCATACATTAAAACTCCGTACTAAAATTAAATACTAAAGCTGTGTTTGGTTTCATAACCAAGACGGATGTAAGTCTTAAAAATATCGTAATTTTAGATAGATTATATTTCTAAACAATAAATTATTGTTTCTTGATATATAGTCAATACCAAAAAGAAATACGCAGAAAACCGTAATCGTATCTTATCGTTATATATTCGTATCAGTAACGAAATTGCCATTAAAATCATAATAATCAAAAATAAAGTGAAAAAAAAGTATGAACCTACAAGTGTTTCAATAATACCTTTTTGTTATTTTTATACTCAATCTGAACTGATATACATAATTAGAATAATTTTATTTACATATCCGTAACAAAAACGGTTAAATATTATTAAAATATCTATTTACAGATCAGAAATCTCATATCCAATCATTCCTAGTCAATTAATACATACTGCTGGCATAAACTGGCATGACTTTACCACCATGCACTTTAAACTTACTTGATATCGAGTAAGTAGTTTGTTAAAGAAAGCTTCATGTTTCCCGTACAACTGACTCAAGATCTCCGAAGAGAAACTTTTCTTAGACAAACAGGTCACAGACTCAACGCAGTGTAACACATTCAGTTGTAGTCGGAAATAATTGCCGTTGTGATCCGTGCTAAGGGTGTGACCCTGGTAACAAGAAATACAAAATTCTACCTATAGAACACTACGTTAACAGCTGTATAATATATCTAAATGTTCCCGCTACTTCGTTCGCGTGGAACCAAAAATATTTTTACCTTTATTAGTTACAAGCTGGTGCCTTTGACATAGTTTGCGTTCTGCCCATTATCCGCGTGTAAACATAAAATCTATTTTTAGTGGATATCCACGAAGTGAAGGATTACGGATACCAACTTTCAAGTTAATAGATCAGTACGTTTTGAAGATTTGATGATAAACATCTCCATATATACAGACATATACATAAAAAACAGATAAACATAGATGCGAAACCTTAAACCTTATACTTATGTCTAAAAAAGAAGAATATAACTATTTGAACCACTGATAAGAGCTACTACTTCTTTATTTAATGTCTTTAACCTCATATGTTCCGGTACAGCTTGCGACAGATATTTCTAATTTACTTATTGTAGCACACGTTTATCACACTATTGCATATTTTCTTTATCGTCATACTTTAGGTTATAATATAATATTATTTTGGATTTACGGATATATAGTTAACAGTTATAGCTATTTTAGTCATATTACGAAACTATGTAATATGTATGATCTTAAAAATTCGATCTGTAAATTACATGAAGATGAAACCAAATTCAGACTGTTGACCAAACAATTAGTACCTGTAAGTTAAAATTTTGATGTGTTCCGGCAGTTGCACTTTAGAGGCAGTCCCCTCCCTTAAGGTTAACGCGTCCACCATCTTGGGCTACATCGTCACTCAATATTAGCTAAGATTGTGGCCATAACGGTAAACCTATAAAAATGCCTATAACTAAAAATGCTAATATACCTGATGGGGTAAGCTTAATTGCACTTCCATAGGAATTTCCACGCCAGGCTTCCTGAGTTTCATGTAATAAAGCGGACCCGGTAACGTTGCGGACTGTATTATTGGCGATTCGAACTTCTTAACAGGTTGCCAACTATGAAAGTGGTATTAACTGTTATTATTATATTATAATTGTAAAAATACAATTCATTTATATATTTCGTATTTGTTTTAAAAAGAATCTCATCTATCTGTACACCACAATTTATTATAATCGATTCAGCGGTCAACAAACAATAATATTAGTAGGATGATAGTAACGAGAAGGATTTTTTTTAATCTGGTAATAATTTAAAGGACACATTTATGCTCAATTTAAAGACATGTATTATGTACATAAAAGAAATAGTTCATTCAATAAAAATAGTATTAATAAATCCTCTCGTAACGCGTAATCGGGTGGATCGTGTGGCAAGATTCCTCGGGTGACCAGCACTGTCAGATACAACTCTATAGAAACCACGATTGCACTCAAGCCTCTATATATCCAGGGACTAAGGTTAGTTTTCGCACTTTTATTAATCTTGAGAGGGAGAGCATAGCGTCATGCCACGCCTTCTACTAATTGTCATTCCACATCGCACTATCAAGTGTTTCACAGAGTCACATCGCTTACGTTACGTAACCCTCACGCTATTTAAGCGGACTACGACGAATGTTCGTGTTCACGAGATGAGCGTGGTCGGGTGAATCGTTGCAACGCGTAGTACACGGGCGGAGACGATGTACTATCGGGGCACTGTCGGTAAACAGGAGCGCATCAAAGGGACTTGTCGCGACAGTATTCGTTTCGGTGGCTACAACTATGTCACTTCAGTGTCGTTAACACTTTGTAGCGGGACACAATCCGGCACGCTGAATCTCCACCAACCTAATGTAGACAAGAACATCGCGAATGCCCGTACACGATGTTTGTAGCGTGTCAATGCGACACGAAAGCTCCAACATAATAAGTACTTTAAAAAGTTGTGACACAGGCTAATAGGCACAATATTAGAAATTTATTATTAGAAACCGAAATGCAGCTAAACATTTTTTTTTAATTTTTTTTATTATTTGTTTGTTTTAACTATTTGGTATTATAATTTTTTAATTATATAGAACAATGTAAGGTGTGTTAGCATTGAGTAAAAATAATTTATTCTACAACATCTTATACATATTATTATTTAATCACTAAGCTTAATCCAGTTTCACAAACTAAATATAAAACCTATTAGATTGAACACCGTATAAACTTGAAAACTTACTTTCTCCAGGCGCCGAGTGATATTCGAGTAGCACTTGGCAGAGAACCGTGTGAACTCATGTAACTGTAAAATAAAAAGATCAAGAATCATTGTTTGCTTTATGATACCAGTATATAGAGAAGCAATTAATGCATGACTGAAGTTATTAATTTTAAGGTAAAATTTCAGCAATCATGTTCGGTAAAAATGCAGCAGAAATACGAAGAGACGGATGCGTGGTGTTATAAGGCTGGATAAATTCAAGAATGAGTATGTTAGAGGGAGTTTGAAACTGGCGCCAGTAGTAGAGAAGTTGAAAGGAAATCGCTTGTCTTGGTTTAGACATGTCGTGAGAAGTGAAGAAACGCATGTGGTGGGAAAAGTAATGGATATGAATGTTGAAGGATGGAAAGGAAGAGGAAGACCGAAGAAAAGATGGATAGAGTATGTGAGGAATTGGTTAAAAAAGGGACTGAATGAAAAGATGGTGGCTGACAGAGATTTATGGAAGGAGAGAATGTATTGCGCCGACCCAAATGACTTGGGAACAAGACAAGAAGATGATGATGTTCGGTAGACAACAAATTATTATTCCACTCTGATAGTTTATCTTTCTTGTATATCGTAACTAACCACGTACTCATATAATTTCGTAGTATTTACAAATGTCCACTTAGCTAGATTCCACCCTCAAGATAAAAATATTTGTTCTTAAATACCTAGAGGTGTTCTGTAACAGCATTGGAGAGTCAATTGCCCTGCTACCGATAGATTATAGTCACACCGTCAATTAACATCAGACGAGATAGTGACTAAACGCCAAACTTAAAAAGAATAAAAAAGTATTACTTTTACTTTACTTTGTCCCATACTGAGAAAGGGCAAGCCTAATACTATAACTAGCTTTTACCAGCGGCTTCGCTCACGTTAGTATTGATTGTGTCAAATCGGATGAAACAATAAAAAGTTACATACAAAGTTCATCATCCCTTTACCCCACTTGCAATAAGTTTTTCGCGAGTATTCTATCACCGTGTCTGAGTTTCCTTCTATCTCTATATCAAAATCTATCACAATCGATTCAGCGGTTTAGGTATCAAAGCGTAACAAACAAAATTCACTTTCGCATTTATAATATTAGCAAGGATGGTGAGTATTGTTAAAACAAGGTAAGTGTTGTCTTATTGAAGTGAAACTTCTTTGGCAGTAGTTAGAGAGTTGGGCAAGGATTCAAGGTGAAATTTTAGAGACACCATACATTTAGGTACATTTCAATAAATGAGGCAGAAGGAAGAGATAAAGTAGAAAAAAAAAAGAGTTATACATTGTATATATAATACACAGTATATATAGTCTACCCGCGTTTCCTTTTTGTGCCGACCTTATTAAGAACTTCGGTGTTGCACGCGTATTTCTTATCCCTATATCCGAAAAAATCTATTTTCTCGACATAGTGATTGTCGTTAATAATGTCGTACTTGTTATACAATACCAATTTATAAAGAGTATATAAACAAAATGTAATGTTTACCCAATGAGACTGGAACTGAAACGCGGCAAAAGGTCAACAGATGTGGAACTCAAATTTTCATCAGCCATCACAAACGGATCCAATTTTTTCAAAAATATTTGTGCCAACTAAAAGTTAAAAGGCGCTTATTATTTAAAACCATTATGTTTGTGAATACTATTAAGTAACCAGTGACTGTAAGACTTTATCCTTTCAAGAAAATAAGACTTAATTTTTTTTTTTTTGTTAATAAAAAACCAAAAGAGTCCGAGCGTATGTGTTTCTAATTTTTATGGTATGCACACAGTTAGTTTTTCGTTGTCCTGCCCACTCTCCGTCTTAAACATTTTTTGACTACATCCTTGTTGAATCATATTGATGCTAGATAAAAACGTTTATAAAGTTTACGGACTATATCTACACTAATATTATAAAAAAGAAAGATTTGTACTTTCTATGTTTGTAACAAATAAACTTAAAAAACACTGAACTGATTTCTAAAATTTTTAGAAAGCTATATTTATTAATAGAAAAAAATTAGGAATCCTTCCTAAAGTTTCAATAGTCAGACACTAGGTAATATAAACAAAAGACAGCGCAGCAAACACGTGACAGTTACTATTTGGTATAATAATTATCATACCGCTTTATTAAAAGATGTGTCGGTGCTCCCTCTGTTCCCTGGCAACACAGGAGTTTGAAACGTCGTTGTGGTGCATTTAATTGGGCATTTTATTTATGTCGGGTGCTTATTACCCGATGAGTCTAGCCGCAAGCCCTTTTCACCTTAACCTCCTTTTAAGCTTAGGTATTGCGTTTATGCGTTGGGATGAGGAAGCCCGTAAACGGATTTTGAACACCAAATTAAAAAAAGTTATCGCACCGCTTCACCGACTTCCTCAGAACAATAATATCTATGTAGTCGTTGCGTCGCGTACAGCTTGCGTGAGTAACGCACGCAAGTACCCGCACCATATATACAGGGGTCGTTGGTTTCAAAACTTGCACTCACTACCAATCCACCATCGTACACTAGACCACACTCGTTTATAGCTGAAATAGAAAAAGCTATGTACAGAACATTCATGTATTGTATAATATTGTCGTAAGAGTCAACGGCTTACCTACAGATTTAGCGTTCAAGGGTTAACTAATCTATTGCCAATAATAAAGTACGTTAGTACAGATCTATACCCGCTTTAGTCAAGACCATAATGCACATGGTGATAGATCTGACACTTGTATCTCTCTTCGTTTGTCAAAGTTTGGTATCGGTTAGTGTATATTCAGTTTCCGAGAGGCGTGCCATGTGCCATGGTGTTCGGTGATTGTTTTGCATTCAACTATGCTTACTATCACCTGATAGTAAATCCATCATAGAGTTATCATTATGCCATGTTCTCCTATTTTTAAAGGAATATCTTCACGACATTCGCTCTCTCTTTTTCTATGATAAAAGATTTAACTTTGCATCTTTTTTTATTCACATGGTGGTAGGGCTTTTTCTAAGGCCCACCTTGCTAACTACCACCCTCAATTCGAAAATCTACCGCAAAATACCTATAGGTGTGTTCTCCTGTAGTTGCACTGGAAAGCCAGACCCTTCACTAGTCTTAGCGTGTCTACCATCCTGGGCCACATCATCACTAAGCCCTATGTGAGATTGTGGTCATAACGCTAAACCTATATAGTATAAAAAAATACTAAAGTCAAAATTTAAAGTTTATATCTGGTACCTTTATAGTATGAATTATGTGTAATACCTCTAAACGCGTTTATATCGATAGCTTTGAGTCCGAAATAGAAAAGTGCAAAGCACGGCACACAGGTAGTATATAGCTGCGACATCAAATGAATCACTTCAACTCGATTATCAATCTGCCTCCAACCAACCAACCAGTATCGACGCAACACTCGGACTCCGATCTTCTCCAAATTCTCTTGCACCCTCCTGTCAACCTTAGAAACAATCATTGTTTCAATTATATGTACATAGCATATAAGCGCTTTACGATTAATTAAAAAAACTACCTGACCCAATGATTTTCAATTTCTTCTATATAACAACGCACACAGTCATTAAGAATGGATTTTAAGATCACACGCAGTCGAGTGAAAAAGTTTGGACGAAGTCAAGAACACCTTAGCAATTGAAATATATCAAATTAAATTATTTTAATTGTTTTACTTACCGTTTCGTTGTTAAAGCAGTTCACCCTTAATGCATTGCCATCTTCAGGAGGAAAAGGTTCTATAAAAGTGATCATGTCTGGGGATAGGCCGAGCTCTAACAGCGACGCGATACAGCTGTAGGCTTCAATACACTCTCCATACACAATCACTTGATGTTCCTCCGACAAACACATTCGAGTGTCTTCTATAAGTCAAAGTATACCTATGTATATAATATTATAAAGCTAATAATAATAAAAGCTAATAATAAAAAAAATTGAAAGCACTTATCTTAGGAACTACAAGTCAGATTACAAAAAATATTTTTATATTTAATAGAGCAATCATTGAGAAAGATTTAAGGCTATTTAACACTACGCTACCATCAATAGGAATAAAGCTGTAAATAGCTATATAACGGGCAAAAGGTATTAAAAAGTTTTTAGTTCCCAGCAAAAGAAGTCGCGGGCACTGCTAGTATAATATAAACATCACGGTATTTTATGAATATTATGAAATATATTATAGTAAACCGTTGCCTTTTAAAGGTAATGACTTCACGAAGTTTTAGGCTGATTAAACAAAATAAAGACATAATAAAAAAGTTACAATGCATAACCAAGGTTTTTTCATAACATTTTTTTTACTTTAAAACCATATTTCAAAAATGTTTTGATCCAACAGGAGCATTTATCATGTTATTTTGCTACTACGAAATCATTATATTGGAGATTTATCATATCGTTTTTTTTTTGTGGAATACCGTTGTCTCCTCTTATTTTATTTAAATAAGTTGTCGTTGATGATATTTAAGTAATTTTTTAACCTATCGTTATAGTTAAGTTATGAAAGACTACGAGATATTATCCAGTAAAAGTATAAAATATTTTAAATGGTTTAAAAGTATGATAAATATCGTAAAAGTACTAACTAAAATCAGTAATCATGCACAAAAGCTTCCTCAAACAGACGTTCGCTTCGAACAGGGAATTGATCAGCATAACATTCTCGGGCAGGTCCGGTGTTGCGGGCACGCGGTCCGGTTGGTAGTGAGGATTGTCCATTAATATTCTATCACATGGCTTACCTTTTCTAAAAAATATACTAATACAATACAAACTAGCCCTTTATTTGTCTCTTCTCCTTGTTAAAGACTGTCCGGAACAAATGTAACGATCGCTTTTAATATGATCTCATAGTATATTTAAAACAGATTGCAACTTGTGAAATACAACATTAACCAATAGAAAATATAATTGTACATACTAGTTGTGTCCGCGACTTCGTTGGCGTTGAACTAAAAATTATTTCATTGTTTTTTGCTCGCTTTATATCATTTTTTTAGTACAGCTTTCCTCCTCTTATGCGTGGCAGCGTAATATTAAATAGCATAAAAACCTTCCTAGATGATAACTCGATCAAGTAAAAAAAATTACTGATTGTTCCAAGATTGGCTCGTTCAAACAATCAAACAAACTTTCCGCTTTATAATATTAAATATAAATATATGTAGATAGTGAAAAAAATACCACAATAGTATAGATGTATTGACATTGAGTAGTTTCACAGTAGTGCTATATGCACAGTTGGGTGTGTAACTTTAAAATACAATATTTTTGGGTTTTATATTGACAACCAAGTAGGTTCTGATTATAATTATGAAATAATATTTTACTTCGTTACAATTTACTTATAGCAGATTAATTACTAACTCAATTTCTTTAACGAGTTCGAGCGATTCACTCAGATAGTCTGGATGTTGAAATTGTAATCCGCATGCAAGTACCAACTCATCATAATACTTTACACTGCCACCTTTAAGATGAATACATTTTCTCTTCCTAAGATAGTAAGAGTTCAAAAATTATCTGATACCGTTTATAAGAAGATCTACTAATCAAAAATATACTGTTTTGTTTAATATAATCAAAAAACAATCTTATCCACATTAATTAGATTATACATTAATGCCAATTAACTGGAATTTCTGAAAGCCTGTAGTTGATTTTGGAATACAATTCGATTCTATTTAAAATGATTTTTAAACTACGATGAAAATTCTAAATTCAAAAATCTAAATGAATTTATATAAGGAATTTCAAAAATATATTATACAAAATAGAGCTAAACCTACTGAAAAGGAACAACATTTCCATAACTGAATTGAAGTGATGACGGCTGAGTAGGTAGTATGTACAGACGCCGTGTAAATGGAGGTGAATTTGAACCCCTGTAATGAGTTTGAGCTTTTGGTGAAGGAAAACATCGGAACGAAACCATAGCAAAGCCCGGCTTTCTTTAATGCCCAATTGACTATCTACCACTCTATAGTTGTAAATCTGTCTCCAAATACCTATAAATGTATGCCGGCAGTTTCACTTGGGAGCCGGTCTCTCCACTAGGCTTAGTGTGTCCACCATCATAGACCACATCGTCACTTAACTTCAGATGAGCTAGTTTCCATTACACTAAACATACAAAAAAAAACATAAAAATTAGATAAATCTACATCTTTAAAAATGAACAAAAATCAATAATATGAAAATGAATACATAATCATAAAAGCAAAATTTAAAACTGCAAGACCTGTCAATAGCGACCATAACCGCAGACATGACATCCACGTAAAAATAGAAGGGAACGCTCTTGAGGTACCGGTCGGTGAAGCGTCCGTCGTGAGGAACGCATATGTCGGCCGCGCGCAAGCACTCCGTCACCGTCGGCAGCCCGTGCTTCGACACCAGCGTCACGCTGCTGAACGTGAGGTACTTCGCTGTTGGACTACAGAACCATTCTGAATCAACAATGAAAGAAGAAACAGATGATCTAAATGAGTCCTAAGTAATAACTTTAATCTTTATTAGAGGTGTCACTAATATGAACATATTGCAACATGTTATAATCATACTTTGATACTAGCAAAATTTTTATAATCGTCGATTCAGCATCTTATTTTATCTGATTTTATTTTTATGAAATATATAATTATCGTTTTTATCTGAAACATAATATTGCTTTGCATGGTGGTAGGGCTTTTTCGAATGCCCGCCTGGTTAGCAACCACCCTCAAGTTGAAAACCTGCCGCCAAATACCAATAGGTATGTTCCGGCAGCTGCACTTGAGAGCCAGTTCCTTCATAGGTTTAGCGTGCCTACTAACTAGGGCCGTATCGTCACTTAAAATCAGGTGAGATTATGGCCATAACGCTAAACGTTAACTATTAAAAAAAAACCTTTATACGGAAATTAGTATAAATAATTACAAAATCTCGCAATGAATACGTATGGAGCCCGAAGTTTCGGTGAAAAAGAACTTCCTGATGGAACCAGAGTAGGTTGTAAATCGTTTTTGAGTTCTCATATGGAAACTAACAACATCAAGGTAAAAGTATGTCATCAAACACTTTTCCCTGAGATTTCTTTCAACTTGGGACAGCTCTACAAGAACACGGGCATTGAAGCTAAAAAGGCTTGTATTACGTTTCTGTGGTGAATACAAAACTTCGTCACAAAGGTATTCAAGGTGAATAACGCATTAAAGATATCTTAAATGTTATAAATCGCTGAGACTACAGACAGAAGCTGAGTTTTACAGAAAATAACACTCACCCCATAAGCAAAGTTTCTAAGAAAGCGAGTCCCGTACGACTAGCACCGACCACTACTATGTTATTATTGACATAGACTTTCGGCAAACATGACAGTGGTCGCTCCAATACCCACAGAGCAAACGGCGTAGAACTGTATCATGTAAAAAATAAAACATGTCTTGATATTTTCACTACAAAAATTATACATCATGCTCTAATAATATTCAGAATCATATATATTTATACTTACACAATCATATCATATTATATCTTAATCATACATATATATTTATTTTAATTTATTATTATTTATAATATCAACCAAACAACTCGAATGTTACGTTTTTGACAATAAAATTTAAAAGGTGTTACTCGAAACATGTAGCATTATCAAAAAGTTGTATATGTTTATCAAAATTAATTAAATACAGAATAAATAAATGTATTATCAATGAGCTGGTCCAGCGGACACTATTCCGCTCTTTTCAATAGTTAATAACCCGGACCCTTGCGCCAGGTATTACATTCAGGGATAGCATTAAAGGTAGCAACAAGCAAAAATAGCATCATAGCAAAATTCTTACACCAATTTCCATGGTGATCAATGAAATCAACCAATGCCATAAAACGAAATCGTTTATTTAATGGAAAAAAATGAAGTTATAATTTTATTATACTACTAGCTGTATCTGCGACTTCGATCACGTGGAACTAAAAATTATTAATATTTTTTACCCGGTTTTTAACTTCTTTCAATACAACTTTGTTCCTATTGATGGTAGCGTTAAACAACTTAATGCCTTCCGCAGTGATTGCTGTATCAAAAAAAAAATGTTTTTGAAAGCCGACTGTTTTACCTACGATTAGCGCGTTCAAGCAAACCAACAAACTATTCCGCTTTATAACATTAATATAGATGTAAAGAGAACTTACACGTCTTTGAATAACTTTTCTAACTGTTCACTGCCACTTAAATTTGGTATAGGTTTACGAGGACGCACTGGTATCATGTGACCAGCAAGTGACATCAAATGCCGACTTGGTATCTACAGAAAAAAAATCATGTTTGTCATTATGACATACTTAGGTATATCGCGTTCCGGGTATGGTAGGATTAATCCCAGTAAACGGTTTGGCAGTATCTATACCCAACTGGGTTTTGGTTAAGATGTGACTTTCATTTGGTTTGACACATTTCGGGACCAACCAGTATATATCCACCTATCGGGAGACTTAGCAGGCCAGCCAGACAGCAAGATGGGTTGGTGATCTCTCGATTGTCTATGTTTTGACTTATAATGTATTTACTATCAAACACAAAGTTATCATTTTGCCGTGATACTATGAACAAAGTTAATTGATTTCTAACTTTTAGGACTTGTATAATACCAATAAAATTGTTTTCTTTTTTACATTACAGCTAGAAAAGTCTTAGGGTGAAGATTTAATTACACATATTCTTACGATAATCTCTTGCTATGCCTTTTCTCAAAAGAGAAATATTATTAATTATATTACACTTTCAAGTGGATAATTTAAATAGCCACCATAATTATAAACCTTAAAATATATTGACAGAATGATCAATCATGTAATAATGCGAACGACAAAAATAAGGAAATCATTTCTTTACTACTATTATAAATACGGAAGTGAGTTTGTTGTTTATTACGCTTTCACAGCTAATCGACTATTTGTGAAAAGATAGACGGGACACTGCAGATGGTGATGGTCTTTTTTTACCGAAAACTTTATTGAAAGTGGATAAAGAGAGGAATAAACTTTGTATGAAACTTTTATTGCGTCATCAGATTTGTTTGACAAAATAAATATTAACGCGACAAAAGACGCAAATCAGAAGAATATTTAAGGTTAGACTGGAAAATATCAAACTACAAACAAAGATATATTGCAGAATACTTACAGCATCTCCTTTAGCAAACAACCTGCATATCCAAAACAACGTCGAGTACTGTGAATACCTGAGGAGTTCACGTAAGTACCAACGACCGTGTGGCTCCATTACCGGAGACATGACACCTACTAAGATCTAAAGTAATAAAACATTCAAATAAAACACAAAATGTAAAAATTAAAATGAATTCCATATTTCAATGAAAGTTGTAATGCTGCAGAATTATAGAATTCTTCAGTATTACAGCTGAACAAACATCTATTCATTCTAAGATCTTTCGTTACGTTTTTGTAGAACTTTCGCTCAATTATAATCTCGAGAAGATCGATTTATTACAAACTAGCTATCTCCGCGACTTCATTCGCGTGGAACTAAATGTTTTAAGAAGATGTACCCGTTTTTGTATTTTTTTTAAATACAGTTTTTCCCCTATTAGTGATAGCGTAATGTTAAATAGCCCAAAGCCTTCCTTAATGATGGCTTTTAAACAAACAAACTTTTCCGCTTTATAATATCAATACTAATTTGCCATTGAACTTTGTTCTCTGTACTGCACTATAGGTTGTGCAAGCCAACAGACACAAATGTCAAAAGACACAAATGCGTTTTCGATTTTAAATTTAACGGTTATTAAAAAAAACCGGATGCGGTTGCAGTATAAAAATTTATGAATGTAAATGTAAATTTCAAAATAACCAAACCTATTAATAATAGGGTGAAGGTTTATCTTATTAGATTAAGAGCAATGCAAAAGAGATTCCTAGAGTCTTGTAAGGCGAGAATGTAGGGTCACCATGGAGATTTTAAATAATTACGAGTTTTTCCACAGTTTACCCAGCTATATACATTTTTTATAACAATAATATTGTAAGAACTCAAGAGAAGGACCTACCAATGATCACAGCAACATAAAGATGACAAAATAACAGAAATTGTTTACGAGGTTAGGTACTTATTTCATGGCTTAGATGAATATATTAGAATATCTTCACGATTTAGAAGTAACAGCTAAATAGTTATATATGGCGTTCCTGTGAAGAATAGGGCTCTCAGAATTCCTAGAGAAAGGGAATTCACGGTCGCCAATAAGAGACACCTCCAATATCGCCAGCAACCATAGGGTGCGTGACCTTTTTACCATTAGTGAGGTCATACACTTGTCTACCACCTTGGTTGTATAAAATAAAATGTTTTAGTCTACTAACAGTGCCATCTGTACCCGGTCTGCGAGGCTCGGGTTCCAAGTCGTACTGAGTACGTATTGCTGTTGCATCTTCTAGAGGTCTAAAAATGTTCAATAATGGTTTTCATAAAGTATTGAGTCAAATAATTAAAACTATATTAAAAATAAAGTTCAGGCTTTATACTTTATAGGTTTATGGCTACGATCTCACTCTATATTAAGTACAGATGTGACCCAAGATGGTAGACACGCTAAGCCTATTAAAGTGATTCGTTCTCAAGTGTATGTGCCGAAATACACCTATAGGTATTTGACAGCAAATCTTCAACTTGAGGCTAGAAGCCCGCCATAAACTAGAAGAATTGAGGTGTCGGGGTGGTGTGTTTTAGTGGGTAATGTTGGGTGATTAGCACCAGAAGTCTAACCACATTTTTTTTTATACTTTAGGTTTAGCGTTATGGCCATAATCTCACCTGATCTTAAGTGACGATACGGCCCAAGTTGGTAGACACGCTACACCTGTGCAGAAACTGGCTCTCAAGTGCAGCTGCCGGAACACACCTATTGGTATTTGGCGGCAGGTTTTCAACTAGATGGTGGTAGCTAGCCAGGCGAGCATTAGAAAAAGCCCTACCACCATGCTATGGTTTCATCACGATGTTTTCCTTCACCGAAAGCTCAAGCTCATTGTAGGTGCTTGAATTCGAACTCACGTCCCTTGACGCGAAGTCGTACACACTACCACTGAGCTATCATCGCTTCAAAATACCGATTACGCCTTTGGTCCGAGCCTGGGTAATGCGCTTGCGCGTTGCGTTGAGGACGTCCATAAAAACTATGATTGTAAACACCACATTAATATAAAAGGGGGTGGTCGCTACCTAGTTGGGCATATGAAAAGGCCCTACCATCATGCAAACAGGTGTGATAACATAGAATACCAAAAACTTATTCAACCATAAAGTAATAAAAATATAGCGTGTGTATATAACAGATAAAAGTATTAAACAGATCACAAAAAAATATAGTTTCTAATATTCAACAAGTTTCTAAGCATGGCTTAATTTTTCAAGATATTTAAATCAGCAATTTACATAAGTACTTGCCCAAGTATCACCAGACCAACAGGTTGATTTTGGCTTAGTAAAACATAACTCTGAAGCGTTTTCGATGTGAGTGTCGACTCGAATAGATCTACAAGTGTTTGAGTACGAGGCATGTGTTCCATCACATCAAAGAGAGATGGCACATCGAAAGCTTCACCCGGACGAACACTGACGTCACTACAAAAAAAAAAATCAAGAGAGCCTTACCGTAGTCACATTTGATATGGAATATCTGACATCTCACCTTGGGAATCTACTTTAAATATGAAAATTAAAATTATTCATTGAACGGCGATACAAGTAAACCTCAAAATTAAAAAAGGTATATACGTTCAGACCCCAACAACACCTATGGTAATAAGTTCGACACAGTTGCTCTCCTCTAGCTTGTGGCGTTTCGACATCAATCAATATATAGTGAAAACCACCAAAGGGTTGCTTTTTCGGTTATCGCCATAGTATTTGGACTATACTCTGCTTACCATCAGCCACAGTGTTATTACTAAATTTCGCTAGAATAAAAAAGATCTATTGCAAGATAATTCTGCAATCCTGATGTAAGAGAGTTTTAAACCTTCAATTGATAAGGGCTGAATGATAGAGACAGAACCTATTCATGTCAAAGAAAAACATTGTCGATGATGACAAGTGATGCCAAACGAACACCTAACACTATTCTAGCAGTTGTACTAGAAGTGTGTTACCGCATTCCACTCTATCACAATATGTCCAGCGTCTATGTGAGGGACACCCACTAGAGACTAAAGGAAATATAAAAGTTGTCCCAGGTGTCTAGCAATATAGTGAATTGAGCGAAACCGTGATGTCTTTTAATGGGTATTCGACGATGCTATTTATCTGATAAGCCCCACAAACCCCTTATTGCGAGAGGAAGTACTTTAACTTTACCACGATAAGAGCAAAAACATACGAGTGATGTATGTTAAACTCTTAAATCACCATTAAAATACCCTCAGAGCGACCCGGCATTGCCCCAATTTGCCAACTTGCCACAGACCAGCAACAGATTCCGCCTTGCTTTTTATTCAAAACATCTGCCTAGCTCACTACACATCAGACATGATTATTCCAGAATTATAAGCTATAGTAAATATGTCAATAAGAACATTAAAAAGACTCACCCTCTAACGGAATTTATATGCGCAACATAAAGAGTATCATTTATGAATCTCATCTGTGAACAGTAAGGTGTCACTAGCTGAAAAGCAATAAATAAAATAGTAAAAGTATCAGCATTTCTTAAATACAATAAGATACAAATTATGGTAGACAAACAACACAACTTCTAAACATCACTAACATCTATCTACTTCTAAAAATCTACTACTTGTCTCAGGCTGAGACGTGAGTTTAAAAATAGACAACTAATTTGTATTTTATTTTTTTGCATTTAATCTACAATAAGTGTGTACAAAATCATGCAATATCCAAGTAAATAAATTATAGGGACACTCTTATTATTATTTTTATAAATCCTAATATTATAAATGTGAATGTGAGTTTGTTTATCTCCTTAACTACTCAACAGATCAACTCAAGAAATTGAATTCACCGTGTAGTCGCAAGAACAAAACAAGTTCGAAAAAAAAATTATAGTGCCTACGTACTGGCAAAAAGCATACGGTCTACCTCCTGTTAAGTGATGACTCGAGTCTATATGTTCATTATGATCTACCTCAAAAGAACCGCAGTCTTAGCTATACGATAGGCTAATAATGTGTTGCCACTCATGAGTACTGCATTCGGACGCATTCTGCTAATGTGAATAAAAAATAAAACCCTTCGAATGGTATCACAGCAGTGCCTACGTTCATGTTTTTAACTAGAAATAATTGTTCTACTAAATAGAATTACAACCTTGAAAAGAATGTACTATTTTTCTTCCCTTATTAAAATAAAGTTCTCTAAAAATAATTAGTACAGTGAACTGATGTTACTGTAAAATGCTCCAAAAGTGGAAACGAAGAATGGTTGGACGGTAAGCATAAGATACAATAATCTCTGTCAGGAAACAATTCGAAAGCAGCTTCTAACATATCAAAACCATGCCTGAAAACAAATAATCCTTAATAATAAATAAATATATCTTGTGTGAGTCTGTTACTATTGTATTACTTCTAACCGAATTCATCGATTAAGGTATATATTTTTAACAAGACGCTGTTTATTCTCAAATCTACTGGGTAAAGCAGTGTTCAACTTAATAAATACGAAAATCGGAGAAACAATGTCTATCGATCGCCTCTAACGAAAAATTATAGTACAAATATTGGTTCGAATAAATGCGTGTTGAAAGATATTCGTTCCAGAGCATTTTTTATACCAATTAACCATTTCGTATTCTTGACTAAAGTATCACGTTGTTTGTAGGTGGAAATAGCAACTTGTAATTTCGGTTTCAAGCTATTAAACATAAACGTACAATACCTCTCATCATAGTCCGGGTGCATTGCGAATATTTCCAGTAGGAACGCATTCGGATTCCCTGAATAACGTATAGTCTCAGGTGCTTTATGCGATATTGCCGCTCCAATTGATGTGGCTTTAAAATTATATAAAAAATGATACATTCGACTTACAAGTATTATAGTATCTAATATTGGGTACAAACTTCATGGGTCTGGGAGGCATATGTGGGATTCACCCGACGCCAGTCGTCACCGGGACATACAGTCCATCTGGTCGCCTCCGAGCTGCGTGGCACTGATAATCTTTTTAAAGTCGTTTGCTATTTTACCGACCCAAAACCTTTTTGGTTTGGTAGATACACTGATTGATTTAATGCGATAAATAAAAAAATAATCACCGTGACGGGTTTGTCACCGCGTGTATTGTTATTTGCAAAACAACCGTGTATCCCCTCAACCCCGGTCGGTCAGCTGATACGGATACGAGTCAGAGTAAGCTGGTCACCAGGGACGGCTTTAGATGAACAAACGCCCTAGGGTATTCCACTTATGAGGCGCTTTCATCTCTCGCGTTATTCTTAACTAACACATTTTTATGTTTGTTTATTAGTTATATTTGCAGAATTTCGCCAATTTCTCGGTCCAGTGTTTTAGTGTACGCTGTTTTAGAATAGTGTAATTTTAATTTTGCTAACAAATTGAATGTAGGCCCCTCTTGATTTTGAGGCCCTAGGCTGAATCCTAGTTAGCCTATAGGAATATCCAGCCCTGCTGGGTACCTATTACGGAGCTTAAGGTGTGTGCCATCCAGTGGGACATAACTATTGTGTCCCTACCACATAGTAAATAGTTTTTGAGATAAAGGCAGATGGTAAACATGGTTTGTTTGATTTATTGTTATTTCTCTATACAAACATATTACTATCAGTATTATTTGTTACCTTTATAATTATAAAGATTTGGTTAAACAACTTTTATTTTAAACAATTATTAAAAAAGTAATATTCAGTTTAGTAAAATGTAAAAACAATATGTAGCATTTGAGAAACGTTATAAAAAAACTTAAAGTATTTTTACAGAATTTTATTACAGACCGATGGTCGCAATAAAATGTTTATGAATTAAAACAGTCATTGTTATGACGATAAATAAGCTAATATTGGAACTATTACAAATTTGTGCATAGTAATAAATATCACAATAGTTTCACCATACTTTCTTTTAAATCTACTGAGGCAATACAATGGGATATACTAACTTTTAACTTTATCTTTTTTGGTGTTTTCATCGTCAATAGATTTGCTGTGAGCGTGTCGACCAGTACCATCAATAACTTTCATTATAGTTTCTACAGGCCTGTAAAACCAAGATCCTTGCTTACCTACTTTCTTCAGTAAATTCTAAGCCGATTTTATAAACGATTTAATGGTTTTCATAACAATCGCACCTGTAAACATCATAAAGCAACTGGTTCTACCCAATAAGTGCAACTACGCTAACATGTTTGTTTAGCGACATACTTTCTTCTTAAAGATAAGACCAACCAGTCAAGACTTACAAAATGACTTACCATACACTGTTTTGTTACGATATTTTCCTTGATACAAATGACACCTACTGTAAGATGCGAAACGACGTCATAAGTAAAGGATGCAATTAAAATTTCTATATGAACTGAAAAATGTATTCAAAACTTTAATGGACTTTATAGAAATTGATTTGTTTATGAATTCACAGCATTACCTTATTCCCACTATATTATAACTGTGTAATAAAAATGTATAATTTTGCATAAATGTGTATATTTTTGTAGATTGTAATCACCCAAAGCAGATCACTATACATAGGTACAGTGGCCTACAATAGTCAGTTGCAATATATTCTTACATGTTTCCAAACATCACTGTTTGCAATAACACGTATTTTCATCGTCAGTTAACATATCTATGGTATCAAGTCTCAATGCTCCGTTGACTATTACATGTGATACCCTAGAATATTTATTATTTGATTTACTAAAAATAGACAATTAATACCTATTTAGAATTCGTGTGCCAAAAGTCAATATATAATATGTCAACAATATTTAATTGTACTGATTTTTATTTTACCCAATAGTTTCAAAACATAACATAGTAATATATCATTTCAACTAACTTTTGGAGCCCATGTATATGTCATGTTTCTGGTCGAGCAATATATATGCTAGTGATCTATAACTACTTATCATCCAAATTAGTACACCTTCGCTTTTGAGCCTTACCATTAATCGCCTTGCATATTACTTACCCTTGCCCTAAAGTTTCATACGACAATAACTTCGGAACTCTCAATAGATCAGTGTCGATGTTAACAATATCGAACTCAAGTTCCTCATCTTCATCTTCCAAGAGGTTAAAGATATTTAGCTGCGAATTCAGACCCATTGTAAATTCAGCCTGAGGACTAACATTGATACTGCCCGTTTCCAAACCTTTAAATTCGTCCTCATGAAAGAGCCAAGTTACCTAAAAAAAATTACATTTCCATTTGTATGTATATGTAAAAAAATCGTAAGAGAATATCAAATGATATAGCTATCGTAACGTAAAAATGCAAAATGCCGTGTTTAGTGAATCATATTTTGACTTTGAGTACCTAAATATTCTTTATAGTGTAATAACAAATAGCTCAACTACTCTTTTTACTTATTCATATCTACAACATTACATTATACAAAAAAATACAAAATATTATACTAAGTTGTTAATAATATACAGTACTATATGCCGTATACCACACAGCACGGTTTCATTTATCAGTTACTTACTCTAGATTTGGCTTCCTTCGATCGCGTCGATTGTTCAACATGAAACGTAGACCCTAGTGTTCCATGTTCCGTTATATTATTCCCAGGTAACAAACTATGAAACGATTATTAATTACATTTTTATTTTTTATTGGATTACCGTTTTAACCATAACTCATATGATGATGATACACTTGTAGGAGGATTGGTCCTCAAGTGCAACTATCCGAGTATACCTATTAGCATTTAACGACTGATTTTCAACTGGCGCATAACTTTCTGGGACCTTAAAAAACGGATAAAGATAGTTTCCTTCTGACAAGGTTATTATGGTAGCACATTAAAGTGACGATAGTATATCTGATCTGAAGTACAGCCAAATATATACCAACAGCTCTGTGACATATTCCTTCTTGAATTGTCACGATCATGCCAAAATTGCAAGAGAGAGCATAAACAAGGAATATAAATATGACTGTTCCATATCTTCAGGATCTGACAACAGTACAATATTGGGCACTCTTTTATTAAAAGAAAAATGAAAGTGTTATAATAAAACATTTCCGTAATGTTCTTTTCAAAGAATTGCGTGTGTACTTCTATTATAGAAAACAGAAAAAGATTTTACAGTTCTACAGAATAAACCAATAGCGAGATAATGAAATGAATATATTGATAAAGAACACCTGGACACACAAGTGAAATGTATTGTTTGTATCTAATTTATTGTAGGTATACAATTTATACCTCACACTTGACTCGTTATCCTTTCTGCGCTTGTGCATGGGGGTTTTATTCAAACGCTTTAATCCAGCGAAAGGGGATAATTCAAAACTTTCTTCCAAAGCTTCATAATTTATCTGAGTGTTTAAGATCATCACGCCGACAGCCAATTCTTTGTGCTTTAAAATGAAATTCTTTATCAATATTTTATACTATAATATATATCACTTTATCTATAATATAATACCTAATGCTTTACTTACAATCGAGTCAAACTGTGACCACAGAGATATAAAAGTATTAGTAATCAGTTTTCCTAAAAGCAAAGTCTACGCAGGGGCGTAACTATAGGGCGTCAGAAGAGACAAAATACCACAGGCAAAACTCAAATAAATTATTAATATTTAAACACGTTCATAAGAAAGAGATATATTTTAGAACGCACCCATTTGACTATTCAATCTGATGAAAATTCTTTAGCCTGATCTTCATATTTAAAACTTTATTGATGCTTTTGTAAAACAGATAGCTCAGAGAAAAGAATTTTATTAACAATGATCTTGTTAAAATTTTATGTTTTTTTTTTATAAATATGTTATAGGCTATACTTTTGAAAATTAAATTTATAAGACGTTTAACTAAAATACAAACATTATTAGTAATTTTTTTTTATAATTTAGGTTTAGCGTTATGGCTAATATCTCACCTGATCTTAAGTGACCATACGGCCCAAGTTGGTAGACACGCTAAACCTATGGAGAGTTTGGCTCTCAAGTGTAACTGCCGGAACACACTTATTGGTATTTGGTGGCAGATTTTCAACTTGAAGGTGGTAGCCAGCCAGGCGGGCATTAGAAAAAGCCCTATTAACATACTCTGGTTTCCTCACGATGTTTTCCTTCACCGAAAGCTCAAACATTGTAGATGGATTCAAACTCACGTCCCTTAACGCAGATCCCGTACATACTACCACTGAGCTATAATCGCTTCTAATACTGCCGGATAAATACTTCAGTGAGTTATTAAAATCTTTGCTGATATTTTAATTATATAGATACAATGATTAATAATCTTCGTCGAATTCATTATTGGCATTAAAATCAATGGAAAGGAACTGGATTTTTTATGATTGTCAAAATTAGTAATGGATGAAATTCGTCTGGAGTGTAAACAGTTAATTAAACTGAGTTAATATTACCTCACAAACAAGCAATACGCGCTCAGACTCTGGATGTCTGGATATGAGTTCACTTATGTAGTAATCGCCGTAAAGCTGACGCAGTCGCGTAGAATGTCTCTCTATTATTGGCACAATATCATCATTATCTTCTTCCCTGTTATTTGATTAAGTTTTCACTTTGTATGCCCAACTGACAATCATTTATTGACACATTTTTCTATAATACACATATTTAAGTTCCCCAAGTAATATTAAAAGATTAAAAGTATTAAAAGTAATATTAAGTCCAGATCATTTTGGTACTTTTATCGAACCTATATAATAATTAGCTTAGTTGAAACCTAATGGAAATGATATGGAATTGTAGATACAGTTTAGAGCTCCAACTAATGTCACATTTTAAAGGCTTATTATCGTTTAAATTATATACAAATGTAAAATTAGTTTTTAACCCAAGAGCTATTTAGTTTTGAAGCGATGATAGCTCAGTTGGTAGTCTATAAGAACACTGCGTTAAGGCACTGAATTCGAATCCACCTACAATGAGCTTAAGTTTTCAGTGAAGGAAAACATCGTGATGAAACCATAGCACGGTAAGGATTTTTCTAAAGGCCGCCTGGCTACCTTCCACCCTCAAGGTGAAAATCTGTCGCCAAATCCCAATAGGTGTGTTCCGCCAATTAAACTTGAGAGCCAGTCTCTCGACTAGGCTTACGGTAGCCACCATCTTGGGTCACATCGTCACTTATCATCAGGTGAGGTTGTGGTCATAATGCCTAAACATCAACTATAGAACAAAGTTGATTATTTTCTGTAATAGAAGTAATGTCTTACACAGCTCGTCTGATTCGAAGTCTAGGGCTGACCTCTTGCCGATCGGCTATAAACAGTTTTGGTAATTGATCTCCCGATATCCCTTTCTCCATTACTTGTACTCTTTTGAAAGACGCTTCTGAACGGGACTGGCCTGGTACTAATACTTAAATTAAAATTATTAAGTTCTGTACCAGATATTATCAATGAGTACTTGTTTATTAATAATTAATACTTCTTAGTAATTAAACAACGGAAACCTAATGATGTCACTTTATATGCAGTTCATCACATTAGAGCAAGTTACATTAATTACCTTGTACCTTACATTACTACTGCGGACAATTTTTTTTTTCCGAGAATAGTGAATGTAAGGCAAAAATACCTAAATTATATCAACATAAAATAAAATGAATATAAAATAAAATAAGGAAACGTACAAGGGTAGGCTATTAAAGACTTCACCATAGCGATATGTTGAACATATGAATCATGCATAAATATAGATCTAAGCATTCCGTCAACACATTCTCGTGCATATATCGGATTCCAACATAGTAAGTGCAAAAACAATGTATTCCGTGAGTTCAATTCTGTTGTTCTGAAAAAATTTAAAACTACTAACAAAATAAAGGACAAAAATGTTTTATTGAACAATACACATTAACGTCGATTTCATGTACGGAATAGTTTTTAAGACTACTTTCAGAACTATAGACAAGGACTTTCAGGTTTTTTTATAGGTTTAGTGTTATGGCCACGATCTCATCTGATCTTAATTGACGATGAGGACCAAGACGATGGACACGCTATGCCAAGTGGAGACACTGGCTCTCAAGAGCAACTGCCGGAACACACTCATAGGTATTTGGCGGCAGATTTTAAACAAAGCCCTACCACCGTGCTACATAGATGTAACTCTCTCGCAGTTCAGAGATAGTATCAATTGATAACTGACATAACCTGACTCATTGAAATTTTGTTAACAACCATAATTCAGTAAATATTAATTCCATTCGTTTAAATGATCACAAATCTCTCTTAATCGCAAAAATAATTTAACAAAATCTACATAAATTAATTAAAAAAAAGTCGTGGTTTACTTGTATTTAGACCAAATATATTCTTCCCAACAACGAGGATGTACTGAAGGAATCAGTGGGTAATCTCTGGCGACAAGCGCTCCGACAATTGTCTCGTTAACATCTAGATGACACATTGATAAAACACCATTTTCACTAAAATTCAAACACGAGAAACTTAAATCAAATACTACAGGAATGTTATATATAGTTAGTCTTTAGCTAGAACTGCTGACTGTATTATGATCTGTGAAAGACAACTATGTTCTTAAAAATCATAAATCCGATAGCTGCTTTGTCCAAACATTTTTTAATGTAGACTACCACATGGCAACATTTATTTTATTTCATATTTAGCTTTAGATGAAGAATATTGCCCAGTAGAAACCACAAAACAGTTCTTGATCTTACATTATATATTCAATATCCGACGTATCGGAAATTCGAAAATTTTTAGACATTGATTCATTGACGAGGCAAAATATCGTCGGAGCATCATTAACACAGGCTAACCGAAGCCGACCAAGAGCTGGTGGTCGAAATATACGAGAAACCATCATTTATTACTAAAAATGTATGAAGACGATGGCTAAAATTCAGTAGGTACATAAATAATGACAGTAAACTGCCAGCACAGACTAAAGAGTACTTTATATGGTCTTATTACTGCCAGAAAATAGATCCATTATTTTTATTGGTTCAGCGCAGTTTTTTCTTATAACTGTATAAAAATCGTGATTAAATTTTGAATTTGAAAATAGTCAACGTCATTCTATTTCTCCCTATATAAATATTTTATACAGTTATAATTATAATAGCAGTGCCCGCGATTTCATAATATGCATGAACTATAAATAAAAGTAGCCTAAGTATCTCATAACAACAGCTATCTGCTAATACAAAATCGGTCCATCCCTTTCCGAGTTTACCCGGAACAAACCCACAAGCACACATCAATTTAAAAAAATATTTCTGTTGTATACTGCGTAGTTTGCGTACTAAATATTTAGTAGTCTCCCAAAACCGTAGGAGTAAAGCTAAACTTAAACATCAACGTAAATAACCTCGTAAGAATATAAAAAAAACGTATAGACAGACATGTCGCGGAAGTTCGCTTAGCATTCTCTTTGCTCGGCTCCCAACGGTCGTAGAGTGATTTTAAATTGCATAAACCTTTTTCAATAATTGGGTGTCAATCCAAACAGTTTTTTTCAAATCTGACTCGTAATTCTTTGTTTTATACCCTTTGGATAGTTTGGGTTTTCGTAATAATATTGAAGTTGTAATATTAGTTATCTCTTACTGACCTGCTCCTCCTGAACAAACTCCTTGATCGTATGATTTAAACCTTAAACTAGGAATATATTACGGAGCTTCGACTCCGATTCCGAAAGGTCGGAACTTCCGATTGATTTTCCACAACCGACACCGACTTCGATACTTTTGAATCGGAGGTTATAACGGAGATCGCAACACAAGTAACTGCGGTTAGAATAATTATGCACAAACTTTAACTTGTAGCTCAGATAATTGCCTGATTTTTAAAAGGATTGCTCTACAGGGCCCTCCTTAAAGTTTTATGAAAGATACAAAATTTCGTCACTTGTTACAATTCTTAGTATCGCTCTACCTCCGTTTCGCATCCGATTCCGACTCCGCCTCCGACTCAGATAAAGCAGATTATAAACCTGCTGTTCCAATACCAGCTCCGGTATACCCACCTCCGTAACATCCTTACCTTAAACTAATGAGATGATTGATTATGTTGTATGGAAATTTTATCTATTTTAATAAACTTAGTAAAATGTACGCTTTCATAAATAAACTGTAAACTGTAAGTATAGCCGGTACACTAATTTGTACTTTTGATCTCTAATCGAACAAAAAATGCAGTCTAGAGGGCACCAATTATAATGTACCTTTGTACAGTCTACATAAACTTCTATGTATTCTCTTAATAACAACATTTATTTAAATGAGATCACCGTGTTCTTCTTAGCTTTATTTCATAATTTCAGTGTGACGGCAGGCTTTCTTCTTCGGCTGACTCTATTAGTTGTTATCTTAGTTCTTCACATTTCTTAAACATATCATTCCTTATACAATATATTCATCTTAGACCTTTCTTCTACTACTATTAACTTTTTACTTCATACTTAATACTTTTAGAGTTATGATTGTCATATATAAATATGAAATATCAACTAAAACCAGGTTTTCCCAATGTTTTTCAATTCGCGGTGCACATACGTGTTAACTATTTTATCGCGGCGCCCTAACCTATCTAGCTGGTCGAAATAGATAGGTACAATGATACTAGAGTTTCGGAGAATGGTAAAGAGAATCGCTTCACGGAAACCCTTTTCACTCTACTGCGCACCAGGGCGCCGCGGCGCATACTTTGGGATCCCCTGCACTAAACTAGCCTATTACCTAACTTCTTTCCCATACTTCCTTTGATATAGTAATAGTAGTTATACCATATATACATCATAATATGGATATCTTTATTACTTGTATCTTTTGAACAACCTCTTTCAAACTTAACGCTCATAACTATGGAGATAACGGATCCGATAAAATGCCAACATTAAATAAATTACATTTCTCTTCTTCAAATGCTTGCGTTTGGGTGAGAAAATAAAACATCGATTCATAATATATACTTACATTTATTAAACTTAAAATAAAAACCTTGTAATTTCGAACACGGTACCAAACTAAACTATTTGTGAAAACTCACTGTCAATAATTTCGCAAATACGAAACATCAGCCAGCTATATTTTTGAGCTTAACTTAATCATAAATACATTTCATTAAGAAATCCTAAATATACAGAACACAATAAAATTAATCAAAATAATTTAATGTACTATTAATATTTCATACTAGCCCTAAAAGCATCAAATAAATAAGATGACTTCATTATGTGGGATCTCTTTGGAATGAATAGAGCGATATTTACTGAAATAAATTCAAGAATAATTTAATATTAAAGTTAATAACTTCCATTTGAAATTTTGATGGATATTATGCAAATTATACATATATATTTACAAACACCAACACCATCTAGCTTAAATATCAAAGAAATTATGTAATACATAGTTTACTGTTTTTCGCAGAACAAAGCAAATAAGTCCAAAGAGATACGATACCATAGACCAGAGTATATGAAAATAAACTATGTCATAATATTACAAACATTTAAAAAGCACATAGGGCTTCGTCACGGTCTTAGTCTAAAATCTTCATCTATATACAACTATTAATGTATTGTGGTAAAAATATAAATTAAAATTTATTTACGTCATGTTACTGTTAGGCGGGTGTTATTTTGAAAGAGTAACCAAGAAAGTTCAAAGCCAGTTGATTTCTTAAGTTTCCATCTTAGCGGTTGTGACAATATATAGGAATCGAATAATAACAAATTGAGTTACTTAATTGAAGCTGTACTTTTACTTATGTGAAATTAATGTAACCCAAACTAACTTCTAATCCTTTGACCTTCAAATTTATTTCTATTCCGAGTCATTCAAATTAGCGCTTTATGACATATAACCTTAACTCGGCAAGGATTTAGAAAATTCAACTAAGTTTGAGAACCACTAATTTATCTACAAATATATGGGCTACTAACTCACGATTGTTAACCAGGTTCTGTATAGATATACTACTTTAAAAATTGATTGATCAAATGCGTTTCCATATAAAACAAAGTGACAATATAATTTAAAACTTAGTTTGCAAGTGTTGGTCATTAGTACTTTCGTCATTATTAATGTTAATATTTCTTAAGTGCTTTATCCTTTTTATTTTTGTATAATTATAATATTGTATAAGACATGCAAAACAGCGAATTATACTATTAAATATTACATTCTTCATAATCTTACAAATAAAATAAAATAAATCGTTACATCGGTAACGACATCTTCGGCTCCTAATTCATCATGTACATAATAATATTAGTAGATTATGCTATACACGTCTTTATAATCCTTTTTACTCTAAAAAACTATAATCCTTTATTCTTAAAAAAAGCTAATTGCTACAGTAAAAAATTATAGACACACACACGTCAATTAATTACTATCACCACCTTACAATGCGACTTACGACACACTATTCTGGTGCAAAAATAAAAACTATTTATAGTAAAGCAGTTTACGGTTGACGTCATAATATAACTCAAGTGACGTCACGTTTCAAATTAACGCGATACCGTCCTAAACAAGAGAGGATGTCTTTTAACAGTATAAAAATATCATAAATACAATTTCTTATTTTTTCGTTACTACTACTGTCAATAGTTAAGCAACTTCTTTATTACAGCACAATAGAACATGTATATTGAACTTTAAATTTGAACAGGCCATACTATAGAAATTATTACCTTACATTATTTCGAGATTATCATAAATGCCATTTTAACTACCTGAGTATCGTTAAATACAGACTTACCTAACACTCATTAATAATATTGCCTAAAGGAGGGGCATAATTTAAATTTGATAATAATAAGCTTATCAATAAAATAATAGGTCTACATTAAAATACCTAACTACTTCCCTTTATAATAACATACATTATAAAAATTATATTGTATCTATATTGCATAATATTTCTTCAAATATCTCAATTTATAATGTTGCCAGCAGAATTAGGATACCTAACTCTACGACCATAATTGATACCAGTCGGTATATTGAAATCAATATTGCTAATTATCTCCTTATCACCTAAAACGAGCGAGTACATGATACAATATGGAACTAACACATAAGGCAAGTGAATACACTATTTTTTTTCTTTTCCTGTCGTTATATAACCCTATCTACACATCAAAACGTAAATAAACCACAGTCTTAAAACGATATCTCTGTACCGAGCACTGCTCAATTAAATCCCATCATTGTTAACTAAGAAACTAAAATCATAACGCAGTCATAATTATAAATATCGATCTTAACCTAAATTCATTAGATAATATTTACAAATCCAAAGCATTCCTATAACGTATACCAACTTCTCTTCCTTCACATTATTATCTTAACGTTCACTATATAACTAAATTACCACCAATGAAGTATTGCTATTTTATGGCCAGGCATATGAATATAAATCAATTCTTTACAATATTACTACTTGCCTATTTCTCACATACTATAGACCATATCTTGGTCGGACATCATTTAACAACAAACCATCACGACGACTCTTCCTTTAGCAATATGAATATCACAGTTGTCAATGCTGTGAAAACAGACATAAATTCATAAGTTTCATTTTGACTGTCTGCATGTTTTGCATGTTCCAAATTTCACTTGATAACTGGTTTATGCCAGATTATCATTTAACATTAACTCTGGAAGTTAAAAGACTTGTATCCAATGGTCTCAGTGAAAAAAAGTACTGTCAAGCTAATATCAAATGCAGGGTTACCAGCCATTCGAAGTTCCTTGGAGAAATAAGAGAATCTAACATAGGAAATTTTATAACATGATTTAACATTATGAATAATATTTTATTACATAAAGGCGGTTTTATAGTTTAGCTACATTGGGTGCTAAATGAAAAGTAAACACATTAGGTAATGAAAAATTTCTTCATTTTAATAGTAACATATGCCTGCAATATATTTCCAGTGTGCATGGAAGTGGTATATGGCAGAACAACAAATGACTGCTAAAATCATACTCATTTGATATGCCTAATTATTAGTTTTATATAATTCTAAAAGCTCAATAAATGTACGAGGCTTGAAAACCAAAGTATGAGATTTTTAACTATGTACAATCAAAAAAGATTTACGGTTGGCAGCCCTGATTGGCTAATAAATTGTGAGCTTAAAGGACTTGTATCCAGTGGCCTTAACAAATTAAAAATATTGTGATATATCAAGCTGCGGTATGAGGTGTCAGTATGAGACAGTCGTACCTATATGCGTGAAAAAAGAGAGCCCGGCTTCTTGATACATCACTTGGCCGATTTCTGTTTGGGCGGAGTGGTTGGAGGACCGCCCTGCTCAGCCGGTGCGCCGATGGCAAGACCGTCACTGTCCACTTCAGTCTGCAACACAATGAAATAATTGAATCTTGTGGTTATATGACACCACGATGCAAGTGAAGCTTTTATTCGAATTGTTGGCATTTTACTGAACATTTTCGGAAAATTAATCGATTTAGGCTATAAAGACTTTTTTAATCTTAATATTGGTTTTGACTGCTCTGCCGAGCGCCTTTTCCTTTACCGCTACTCCGCGGCCGGCTGTAAGGCAACATGTGACAGATAAACGGAAAAATTTGAGGTAATGAAAAAAAGTTTCTATTAAAAAATATATACAACTCATTAACAACAGCTAACTGAATACTTAAAATGTTGTTAAATAATTGGTAATAAACAATAAAATCTATGGTTTCCACTATAAATATGCATATCTTTAAAATTATTCCGTAAGCGGACTGAAGTGCGATAAAGCGATGATACTCAGTTGGTAGTGTGTACGGACGCCGCGTCAAGGGATGTGAGTTCGAATCCCCCTCTAATGAGCTCGATCTTTCGGTATAGGAAAATATCTTGACGAAATCATATCATGGTGGTAGGGCTTTTTTTTTTATCTACCAATCTCAAGTTAAAAATCTGCCGACAAATACCTATAAGTATGTTCCGGCAGTTGCACTTGAAAGCCAGTCCCTTCACTAGACTTAGCGTGTCCACCATCATTGGGCCATCATCATCGTCACTTAACATCAGGTGAGATTGTAGCCTTAACGCAAAACTAACTACAAAAAAAGTGTCCCAGAAGTGTATATTGGTGACGCGGCCGCAGGTAGCGGGGTTAGATTAATTTGGACTCGAGATATAAAATAGCATGCTCCCAGATTTGTATATTTATTAAAATAATAATATTAAATCATAGACGAATTATTATTTTAAAGTGCTGATATACAATCTTATAGAAGTTTCCATCAAATTTAATGTGCATTTTTTGTATTTAAATATAAATGTATTATTAAAATGTAAAATTATATTATTTGTAAATGAAAATAATTAATATTAATCTCGTTGATATAAGTACTCCTAGCAACAATTACATACGTTGTATATGGGTAATTTATTGAGTTGTTAAGGCGTAAAAGAGCAACAAAGAAACAAATTAACATTTCCATTTATAATATTAGTTAGATTGCATTTCATATATGCTGCTTAGATCAAGTAATTTGGACAAATATTAAATTATAAATTTTTCCTCTGTACAAAGTATTATATGGTTGCTTTACAAGGCTTATTATTCGAGTGAATGTAATTTAAATTTATAAAATATAAATACGACTATTATTAAACCTTGGTTTTGATTGACTTCGGAATTAATAATATTACAAACAAAATTTCTTCCAATATATTTGTGTTCTTAAAGGTTTAGACTGCACTAAATGGTAGTAAGTTATTATTATAATTAAAATTTGAAACTGACTTTCTCATCCTTGCTTGCAGTTTGGGGTGAAGTTGTTCCATTATTAGGGTTAGCATTATCAGCAACAGTATCAGCAGACTCCGTACTGGTTGTGCCTGAAATTTATACCTATGTTAAATAAAAGCATAACAACTTAACAAAACACGTAACATAAGAACAAAAAACAAACAAGTAACTACCAGTGGGACTTTTTTTTTTTATTATTTGTTAGCGCAATCATTGAAAGCTTTCGACCGTTTTACATCACGCTAGCACAAATAGGAGTAAGGATGTATTACAAAAACAGGCAAACAATGTTAAATAATACTACGCAAACTAAGCCGCGAACACAGCTAATTAATTGTAACTATACTAAATCCCAAAATCCTTGGTCACAGTATTCTTTAAAAGAGATCCAACATTTTAGCTTCTTGTATTATTATATATAATATTATTGATTATGCACAGCAGCACAAACCAGCTTGTATATGATGGGCAGTTCCACGTTCAGCTTCGTGTTCGCGAACGACTGCGTCCAAATTAAATTTACGTCTGTATGAAATGAAAAACGATCTGACGTGCGCCTCCGTCTTAGTACCGAGTGTTTCCGCAATGGCTTGAAAATCTCGACCTAAAACAAACACATCCTTACTAATATTACAAACGCGAAAGTGTATAAGTGTGGATGTATGGTTGATTGTTACTCTTAACTCACGCAAAAACTACTGAATGGATTTTAATAAAACTATACAATAATATAGCTCGTATGCGTCAGAATAGCACATAGGCTACAATTTATAAAGATATTGTGTAAATTGTCCAAAATATAAGTAAACAATAAGAAAACATTGTCCCATCTGCGAGCTATTCTGGCGTGAGCTGCAAAAACCGTTAGTTACACGTATATAATGTATAATGGAAATATTTTATGTGTAAGCCATTATCGGTAAAATAGTGAGTAGTCCGCGTATAAATGACTAAGAACACAAATGTTCTTATACTAATCTCCTTTGATATAATTTATGTAAAATAGCGGGTACCGGAATCAGAATTGTTTCATAAAGTGAATATTAACGCGAGCAATGCCGCGGGTAAAAGCTAGTTATCTATAAAATAAAGTGTAATCTCTATACAGCTACGTATAAGGGAATGCAATATATCATGGAATAAGAGGGAGGGGGTCTGAAAAGGTAAAATTTTGCGTAACGTATTTTACTGTTATAAATGCGAAAGTGTGTTTGTTTGTTTGTTTGTTTTTCCTACACGCCTTAACTAAGCAACCAATCGATTTGGTTTTTAGCCTAGATATAGTTGAAAGGATGGAGAGTAACACAGGCTACTTTTTGTCTGGAAATATTCAAATTCCCAGGGGAGATTTACAGGAATATACGGAAAATTATTTTATATCCATAACTTCCTTAGTTTTAATCTATTCAACGAAATCATTTCTCTGCGGTAGGGAATAAAAAGGTAAACTGGAACACTGTTCGCTGCTCGCCATAAAAAATTGGCTTGTGTATGTATTTCTTCACGAAGGTGGTTTTTATACTACACCTGAACGCGGCCAGACAAACTATATAGTTATGCCAGAAGAACTATATAGTTATGTTATTAATTACCGTTTATTTTGTTTTATATTTTTAATAATTATTTATCTAAAATTGTACACACATCCTTTCTATATATATATATTAATAATATAAAGCAGAAGAGTTTGTTTGGTTGTTCGCTTGAACGCGCTAATCTTAGAAATTACCAGACGGAATTCATTTTTTTTGTGTTTGATGGAGCAATCATTGAGGAAAGCGTTATGCGATTTAACATCACGTTATCATCAATAGGAGTAAAGTAGTATTGAGAATAGATCTCATTCTTAGATAAATACGTAAAAAAATATTAATAATACTTTAAATGGATACTGATAAAAAATTGTTCATTAATAATATGTCGGTACTGAATTAATGCTATAAGAATTGTCCATATTATTCTTACAAATAATTATTATATGAAATATTAAAGTATGAGACTAAAATTTCACTAATAAATATCAAAAACTATTAAAAAAACATAAATTACTTTGACACCTTAAATACAAAAAATCAATTAACTAAGTCATACAAATCATTTCTTTAAATATATAATATAATATCTTTAATCTTTAATATATAATATCTTTCCACTCGAACATAATTTCTCAACTCAATATATGAGTATAATAAAAAATATTAATTACCATATTTCCGAACAGCTGTGACGGCCATTAGTAATTCATCATTTGTCCAACGAGAATTTATCTTAGCGGGTGGTTCTCCAGGGCGGAACTCGTCTACTCCACTGTCACCAACTTTCCGTTTCATTGCGCTAAGTTGCTGTTTATTTTGCTGTACCTATTTAAGTTAATTATGCTAAATGTGATAAATATACTATAAAATAATAACATAAACATATATTTATATATATATGAAAGAAATAGGGATTTTAATGTGCATATCTGGATTATCCAAAAAGCTACAGTGATTGATCATCGAAGATATCAATCGGCAAATAAAATGTATAAAAAAGCAAAATGTTATTTAACGGAATCAATCTTGGAACTAGTAACTATGTATGTGTGCAGAATACATTTTCCTACAATACCACCTGTAATAGTTTTGTAGTATTATTAGCAGGAACACTACAAAAATGTCAGCTACTGCTCTTTAGGAACGTCACATTCTCACATTACATCGGACAATGTACGCGATATGAACTACGACTACACTTGATGTCCTTTTACTCTCGTATCGAAAATATAAGTATGTCAACGTAAGAGTGAGAATGCGTCCGATGACACTACATAGCGACATTATGGCGGGTTGCTCCTTACTTGTCTTTTTAAGGATATAATCTCTCTGTCCATCGCTTTGAGCATGGCTTCGCCCTGATTGACAAGTCCGGGCTGCGGCGCGTCCCCGGGCTGCGGGCCGGTCGCCATCGCGACCAGATCATCGTGATTGATGTAAATGCCGCGCGGCAGCCGATGCTTGTACCGCTGCTGTTTCGAGCCGGGCCCGCGTCTACCCGATGGTCCGCACAGCGGTCGCATACTTCCCGTCCGTCTGTTACATTACCGCCAATATTCAACAACAAAAAACAACAACAACAACAACAACCCCTAATCATAACTAAACCGAGTTTTTGGCGGGATCTTGATCTGTCATGTTGTCATTTTTATTTTTAATTAGCCCCGTATTGTGTAATATAGGTGATATTTTACGTGATGTGGTATATCTGAAGAGCATAAGTGGAGTAATTTGTGAATATTCATTCGGAACATGATATATTAGTTGCCACAAAAACTCCTAAGAGAGCTTGAAAATAGATTCCGTCTCCCCAAATCTATCACTTGAAAATGGCAGTAATAAACTCAAAGAGGACTGTGTTGCCAAGAATAAAAAAAGAAGACAAACCACACTCAATTGTTTGTTTTGAACATGCAAGATTGAATCGTTTTAAATTAAATGAAACGAAATCGTTACCGACCTGGCGTGCACGAGGCATGCCTGACACAATTTCTGAGAGTTGTGAGGTGTGGTCTGCGTGCACAGTATGCCGCATACGGTGCACCACTTGCCCGCGCCATCGCCGCCGCCCTCGCCCTAAACCCCAATCAACACTTTACATTCCTGCCTGACCATACACTGTGCTTCTATGTAAGGACAATGGCGATAAAACATACACACTTCTTTTAAAAACCCGTTAGAGTATTAAATGATATTCTGCACACAATAAATTACTAATCAGATTTACGTCTCTGCTTGGGGCTGTTAAAGGAAGCATGCGGGAATATAATAGGAAATTGAGTAGGGAAAGGATATATGGGTATCATATTGTTAACGTTTATAAAAAAACACCTATATAGAAAAAAGTGATGGTTATTAGTGGTTACACGTAAAATTTCATTCTCAAATATTAAAAACACATATGATGTTACATAAAAAGTTGCTCTCTGTCCAAATAAACAATAGTATAAATTAGAAAATTATAAAGTTTATTGAAACTGGAGAGCACATGCATAAATTTATTATCTTAGAGTGATTGACTTTAATATAGATATACAAATGATAACACGCGAAAATGATTCTTTTATAGTTACAAGATAAAAATGCAAAGCCATTAAACTTAAAAGTTGGAAAAAGCTTTATTTAACTGACAAGCACTCTTCTAGTAAATCATAACTATCTAAAGTTGCACTGATAGATTTTGAAATAGTCCCCTGTGTATATATATGAGACATCGACAAAAATATAGTGAAGCTGTCAAAGCTGCTCAAAGAAACAGTTAAATCAGCTCCAAAAAAAAGATCAGCACTTTCATAGCCTTAGTAAAATATATAGGACTACAGGCACAGGTATTGCTTGTTATATTATTATCAGGTCACAGAACATAATTTGACATCAACTATTCTACATTTGCAACAAGTGTTTGCAGGTGTTCAATAAGTTATAATATTTAATGTCTTATGACTAGTGTGTGGAAGGAATACAAGATTATTCTACAATCCTCTACATAATGAATTACATAGTGGACTCCACACAAAATTATGTTGCCTATAATTTCGTTCAATAATTATGTAAGATTAAAAATAATCAAGTACTTGTAAATAATGACGTCAAAAAGTAGAGTTGAAATCCAAAATAATTTAAATTAATTACCTGTTGTATTTACTTCATAATGAGCAAATTTGTTATCTGAGATTCTGAGAGATGTTAAAATTACTGATTTTATTTGAAAATAGTGAAAGAAGCATGTATCGATGGCCAAACTTGCTTAATACAGATTGCAGTTATAAAATGAAGTGCATGGTATGTGATAAAAGCTAATCATAAAATAATACATAAATTTTACTGTAGAACATCGAACAATCTGAACAGTATATAGGACAGATATCACATTGTGAATGAAATCACACCAATAAAGATATAACATTAAATAGACACCGAATACTGGACTTTAATAATAAAATACCCATCAGTGGCGAGGGCTTATAAGAAGCTGAATCATAAAAAGTAATCTATATTAATATTATAAAGCAGAAAAGTTTGTTTGTTTGAACACGCTAATCTCAGGAACTACAAGTCGGATTTCAATAATTATGTTTTTATTTGATAGAGCAATCATTGAGGAAGGCTGTAGGCTATTGAAAATCACACTACCACCAATAGGAACAAAGTTAATTTTTAGTTGCACGTCAACGAAGTCACAGACCCAGCTAGTATCTTTATATTTAGATAGAGCAAATGTTTTATAGATATAATTATTGGATCGGCTTCTATTGTGAAATATCTACCGGTCGCCACTGATACTCATGGTAGGGAAGCACAGCACCCACCTGGGCGGAGTGCTGGCCGGCGGCGCGTTGGGAAGCACCGCCCGCCGCCTGGTTTTTCCCACGTACAATACCACGGTGTAAAGTCCACTTCTGTATTATCCAACACAACTACATAACTCAAGTAAGGCTCAAAATTCCATTAGTGTTATATATTTACACTTATATTGATAGTAGGTTTCAAAATACAAACACAAATTAACCTGATTAGATACAGAGCAATTGCAAATATCTATACTGATCAGAAACAAAGGCATGATATTATTCACAAATGTATATACGCTCTGCACTTTTATTTCCTAACTATTAATAATCAGTTTTTTATTGGACAATCCAGATATTGTTGCATGTCAAAAATTCATCTAATTATGGCAATATTTAATGTGTTTTACTAATATTTTATAAGGTAGCATTGCATACAGCAAATACAAAAGGAAATAGCAAACGATGTATAATAATATAAATATACCAAAATTTAATATATTTAGATAGATATGTACCTTTTCATCATTATCAGACTCCTTGTCTGAACCGCATGGTTCTGACCCTGTTCCAGATTCTCTTTTCCCACTGCTGGAACCAGTTGCATTGCGCCCATCACCAACTACATCCATTAGAGAAGTGCGAGCTCTCGTCTTTTTCCATGAATAATAATATTTAACTAATGAAGCTATTGATTTATCTGGCAACTGTTGGAAAAATTAATTAAATATATAAATAAAATGAGTATTTTTTTATTTATTTCTAATTTAAGTTTAACAAAGATGTGCCAATATTTTCCTAAGCACCTAATATTTACTCAATTTTAGCATAGTTTATGATACTTCAGTAAAGCAGAATATTAGGTTGTTAAGAAAGTAATTTCTTGTTTTCTTAACAGAAGAGTTAATCATAAATTTTTTGCACCCAACAATAACACTTAAGTTGAATAATTATTATATTATATTTCAAAAGCTGATATAGCAAGGGTTACTTGTAAAAAAGTTTGATTGTAATCAGTAGTTTTGGTACTTTCAAAAACTATGTTTGTACCCTTTCAAATATGGAAACTAAAAGCAATGTTTCTGGTATGCTTTACAATTAAAAATGTAAAAGTGCTGTTCAAGCAAGAAAAAATTATCAAACTTATATGAGAACATGTATTGGAAGAACTTCAGTACCATAACTACTTTACAAAATTTTGATCTCCCAATTTTTATGCTAAGCCTGCAACACATTCTGGAAGAACAGTTAAAATTATATATTTTTAAATTTAAGAAATCAAATTTAATGTGTATTTGAATCTGAATCATGTACTTAAATAAAAAATGCTAGAATTTATGCCAGTTGTAGAATTACACCAAGATAATATGAGCCTACATAACTAGCCAAAAACTTATAAAGTGTAGATGGAAAAAGATTAATGTACTTGAATCCATAGGTTTCCCAGAAAAATGGCAAAGGGTATTAAACCAGAATGGATAATATATACTTAGTATAATAAAAACAGTTCAATGTGTCGTTAGTATAAGAAAAAAATTAAGTTACTATCTGAACAAACAAATTATTTAAATAATGTTTTACGGGAAACATTTTTTACAGCAGCTATATTGAAGAATTATTATATGTACTTAGCAAAATTATTTGCATATTTATAAATACTAATTGATATAATCTAAGTAACAATAAATACTTACCATCTGTCTTATTTTGTGAAAACTTTTACCATGAAACTGAAAGGCTTGTTCAAAAAGTACTTTATCTTCAACAGTCCACTCATCAGGAAAAGGTGTGAAGTTTGCAAGATCCATTGATGCACGGTTGAGATCATGTTTATGCCAGAACAACATACCGAGAGCCTGTTCACCATTATAGCCATACTTTTCTTTTGCTGTTGTTATGTACTCGTCCACTAAAATGTGTTTCACCATTAATACACAATTACAGTATTAATATACTGTGACATATAGATTATTACTTACATTTGATATCTGTTATGTCAGCAGTAGGTGACCAGACAAGTAAAGCTCTATCTGAAATTTCTTCAGGTCTTCTTTGATCAACAGGTTCTAATTCAGGACAAACTGCCTGATAATCTCGTCCAACTCTAATCTTCTCGGCTGCAAACGGTACCACTGCTTGGTTTCGTATTATATAGTTGATGAGATGAACGCAGCGTGAAGGCGATGATTGTAAGCATAAAAAATAAAGCATGTTTACAGATGATAGATTAACACATCGTAAGCGAAGATTAGTTATTTACAACATACACAAATATAATTGGTCCCATATCCAAAATATCCAAAACCCAGTTTACATAGAATATGAAATCACGTACTTGTCAAGCAAAAGCTTATTAATCCTTAAAAACTTAAAATTAATTGTGTTACAACCTGATTAATCTTAAAAGACTCACCGTTCTCATCTTCAGAACTGGAATCGGGGCTTCCATGGCCATTAGGGCTTGGCCCCCTCGACCGCTTCCCGTTTCGAACATCACTACTTCTTTCAGCTAAAACCATGTTTCGCACTTATATACAAGATTTAAACTTTTTACACAAAACTTAAAACTTTATTTAAATAATGTTAATATAAAGAACAATAAAACAAAAAGAATTACGAAGATTATCACTAAAATTCAAACGTGATTCAAACCACCGCATCAATAATTTGACAGACCACCAAAAGAATACATTGAGCCATTTTTGGGCGTCTGTACTTAAGCATTCACTTTATTTTATTAAAATAAAATTTATAATAGATTGTTTTTAATTACACCATTTTAAAGTTTATCTTAAAATAAATGTATCTAGCATATAAATATGTGTAATCAATAGTGGAACTAAATGTTTACTATTTTTTCAAAGTTTAAAGAATATTTGGACCTGGCAACTTTTAAATACAGACTTCTCAAAAAGAATCAAAACACAAGTTATAAATGAAATATACAAATTAATCGCTAATTCTTTGTTTCTATTAATTACAACTTTAATACATAACAATTAATTTAAGGTTTCATGAGAAATAGTCACAATTTAAGTTGAATAGCGTTTATAGTTACAAAACATAAAGACATTGTAAACTTTTGTTTCAATAATCTTAAGTTTGCAAGAGATGGCGTTACAATTCACTTTAACTAATTATAAGGAAAATAAAGTTGTTTTTTATGAGGCTAAATTTACGACGTTACATAAAATCCACAATTTGTTGTGTACATAACTAATTACTTCATCTATAGTCTGTTCCATCTATAATTTTGACCGTAAATGTGTACATGATCAACAAAAAGATATAGTTATAATTTGGCTAATAATATACCTCTATTATTCGTTACTGGGTTCGCGAATTTATTCGTAGGGTATTATCAGATGTTTTCCTATTATATTTTTCTGGCGAAACTCTCTTTTTCTGGCGAAACTCTCTTTTTCTGGACATAAATAATGTTCATAAGTAGTTAAAGGGCAGTACCTAGGCGTGAACGGGAATGGGGAAAGGGAACATTCCCATTTATAATATTAGTTAAAATTATTTGGAGTAGCAATAAAATGTCTAATATTTACATAGAAAATATTAAACAATCGTAAAAATATAGATTATTTAATCTAGACAAGGGCTATTCCTATATGTAAAAGGATGTTTTGAAGTGAAATTCCTTTGGGCTTTGAAATTCCCATCCGCAACATTTTTATGCGACGCTCGTTCAAGTAAAGTCGGCTTGACACGACTAACAGAGCGAGTGAGATATGGTGTTGTTTCACTTTTGTCGTGTGGTTTTAAACACACGCCGTTTTTTTAATTATAGGATACTAGCAAAAACATTAATAAAACCCGTGTATGCCACCATGCAATCCATTCATTGCGATGTTTTCCTTTAGTGAAAACATTCGATGCATGAATCAGTTATGTATGGAGGTTTTACAAATTATTTTTTGGTAAATATTTTGTGTACTAAAATAATGAGATTCTGTTGACTTGTCGCATTGGACAATATGGATATATGATAAAATCATCAGGCATCTAAGTCACGTTCGTGCATACTTCGCGTCAGAATACACTATACTGTTAATGAACAAATATTGGCGGAACAAAATAACAATACCAGGGTATTACAACACTTTAATTTTTTTTATGTTAAATTAAATCGTTTATATCTCAAAAATAGTAATCAAAGCACTTTTTGAAAGTCAATATATTGCTGTCATTTTACAGATTACATGGTGTTCTGGAAGAGAAAAAACGTTGAAAAAGACATTTTTTTTTATGGAAGAGGGGGCAAACAGGCAGGAGGCTCACCTGATGTAAAGTGATCACCGCCGCCCATGAACATCTGCAACACCGGAGGGCTTACAAATGCGTTGCTGGCCTTTGAGCAAAGAATATGCTCTCTTCTTGAAGGTTCCCAAGTCGTAACGGTTGGGAAAGACTGCCGGCGACACCTGGTTCCACAGAGTGGTGGTGCGAGGTAGGAAATACCATACAAATCGCGCGGTTGTGGAACGCTGGACATCGAGGTGGTGTGGGTGAAAATTTTTATTTTGGCGCGATGTCTGATGGTGAAATTCAGCGGCCGGGATCAATCCAAACAATTCCTCAAAACACTCCCCGTGGTAAATGCGTTAGAAGATGCAGAGTGACCCAACATCTCTACGCAGAGCCAAAGGATCAAGTCGATCGGAAAGAGCTTGAACGTCGATAATCCGAGCCGCGCTACGTTGAATGCGGTCAAATGGAAGTAATTGGTACTGGGGGGCTTCCGCTCAGAGATGAGAACAGTACTCCACGTGTGGCCGAATTTGTGCCTTATACAGGTTCAGGCACTGAGCCGACGTGAAGTACCGTCTCGCCTTACTGAGCACACCTAGCTTCTGTAAGGCCAATTTGGCCTTACCTTCCAATTGACCGCGAAACTGGACGATGCTCGAAATATCGACGCCAAGTATTCCGATACTGGCTTTGGCAGAAAAGGGAGTATTCTCTAAATAAGGAGTTACGAGAAATGGTGACTTTTTAACGGTTAACGCGCAAACTTGTGTCTTTTTGGGGTGGAATTGGACTAAGTTAAGTCGACCCCAGTCAGAGAGTCAGTACAGATTAGGCTATTGCATTTAGAAAAAAATCAATGTATCAATTCAGTAACGTAAATGTAATCGTAAATAGACCGTGGTCTCGCTGTGAGCATCACTTTTATTAGACTGTAAAAAGAACTGTACTTGGAAGTAAGTAAAATGTAAAAGATACAAATTTTTGATAATATTTATAATCATATCTTTATGAATTACTCTTTTTTTAAGCTATCGTTTTTAGATATGTTTATTTATTTCTAAATGTTCTAATTAAGTTTTGTCTATATAACTAGGTTAAATAGATGAATCGATATTTTTTTTTTAAATTAGCTCGTTGAAATAACTGTGTAGCATAAGCATATAGATACTTTACGATCCAGAAACCACGGTGACCAACGGTCACTGTCATACTAGACTTCAGTTATGCATATAGATACTGATACCTCTCAAACGCCTATATCGTAAATAATTTCGATGTGGTAATAGTAAGAATTTGTCAATTTGTTTATTCGTGTTAGAGTGCTGTGATATAGCCATGGAATTGTATTGCAGGTTACATGATTCTGTAATGGAATGGAGATGTTTCAGAGCAGTCACCAGATAAAGTCAATAAAACAAGCAATTATATGCTAGTAATAGACTGTTTTCGTTGAAGTCATTTTCGCTGTAGCTGTCTAGAGCATTTTAGCGGAACTTATAATTAAGCTGAACTGCCTTAGAGATGCAGTATTTCATGCCCTATACCGATGTCTAACTGAACCTGAAAAACTATCATCGTCAGTTCTGGATGCCAATAGAGACATTTTAATTGAAAAACATAAAAGCCTTGTTTTTGTTCAAATTGAACTCAACTAAGATACATGTACGATGCAGATATAAAGTCCATGATTGAAGTCGATAGCGTGTCTTGTCTGTAACCTCGGTCTCGACCTGCTAATCTGTATATTGATGAAAACAGATATTATATGTAATTAATATTCACAAGAAACTGAGTACAACACCTTTTGGAACTCCTTCAGTAACTGATATGAGCTATATATAAACGAATATCCATAAATGAGGACACGCTTTTCAATTTTTGTGGGGAAAAGATTATTAAATGATACTGTTTAATTCAAAACAGCGGCTCCGGCTCCGACTGTGGCTCCGACTTAATTTGACAACATTTTGATACAGGTATAGATGACTTATAGAAAGCAGGAGCAGAATGAGGTATTAGTGAATACCGTATAATTGTAGATAATAGAGATTGTAAAGTGTAGGTACATACAAATGGATAAACAGACAAAATTTCTTAAGATCCAAATATTTTTCATTTCCATTACTTAAAAGATAATGCCTGATTATACTATTGACTCTATAATAATATATACAGGTAGATTTTACCTGTTCTCACAATCTGAAGATAAAAACAATTAAGTTTGAAACTGAATTTGGACTACAGTGACGACTTTGTAAGATTAGTAACTACACATAATTATGTGTATCACCTGTATTTCCACATATACAAGTTACTTATAAATTATTTAGATTCAAGTGGACCAAAACTTCTTTCTAGAATATATCTACTTGTTATAAAACAAAACTCTGGGTAAACTAGTCATTTCTCAAATATTTTGTAGTATTTAGGTACATCTTATAATATTCGGGTAATATAACAATTACTTGGCTTTTAAATATAGTATTTTTATTATAGTAGGATGCAAAAAGATGTTAATGCTTAAAATCTGAAATTCACCAAATGACATAAAAATCTAGCCGTGGGGAAGAATTCTTTAGTTGTGGTATTAAAACTACTTTAAAAACTAGATAAGAGTCGTGTCCTATCCTAAAGTATTCCTCCATAAATGACCGAACTATCTGATATAAAATTATGTAATGTTGTTTTTTTTAGTTCCTAATATCAACGCATTTAAATATCACATTAAAATTTGCTTTAAAATTATGAATAAGCATGATTTAAGTTTATACATTAACAAAAATAAACCAACGCCATAGGTTAGGGTAATCCATACAAGAGGAAAATAAGATAAATGAAAAGTATAAATTTATAGATGAAACTAATGACGCAGAAGTATATATATACATTAAATACATATCTCTACCTCTACATACCTCTTTTACATTTCTTATCAAATAGCCAACGTAAATAGAAAATAAATGGTAATATCCCGACTAATTCTGCCTATGTTGAAGAAGTATTTATTTTGAAAAAGTATTCGCGCCACCTTTGTACCTTTTTACTTTCGGATGGTCAGTTTTTTTATGTTTATATGAAAAGTTGTTATTCATAGAATCTACAAAATCTTAAAATTTAGTTTTACGAAATTCTAATTTCTAAACTAACAATAGAAAGTGATAGAAAGTAATAGTGTATAGAAACTATAGACTTGTTTTTAGACGACATTTATTTTGAGGTTGACATACAAAATACCTAATATTTTTGGTATATTTCTTTCACTGATCTATTTAAGTTATCAAAATAGATAACAATGTTGCATTATATTATTCTTGTAAGCATACGGTGAAGTCGTGTCAGTTTTCAGCAGTGTAGTTACGAACTGCCGGAAGATATGCTTGTGCCCTGACCGCGTTGTTTTTAATTTTGCCAAAAAAATAGCGCACAATATTTACGTACGTTATGTAACTGTAGTTTTCTCTAGTGTCTAATATTATAGTTGTGAAAATGAGGACGGTAGCATTGATCAGCGGCGGTAAAGACAGCTGCTACAACATGATGCAGTGTGTAAGCGCCGGCCACAATATTGTGGCTCTGGCCAACCTCCAACCTCTTCATAAAGGTTAAAACACATTTATATGTATATTTACACTTTTGTTAATGTTGTCACGAATAGGAAGTATACTATTCTATAGTAATAATGAAACAAAATATATATCAGGCAACCATTTCATGGTAATTACTATAAGATACAAATCTAATAAATAAGCTAATAAGTTATAATCATCAATCAAATCAAATAATATAAATTTAAAAACTCTAAAGCTATAGGATAATACAAGTACAAAGTTCATATGCAGTTAGGAATTATAAATAACATATAATTATTGATATTCCACTTCAAATATCTATAGAAAATTAATTCCTGTTTTTAGCAAATATTTTGATGACATATAATTATATTTCTTGTATACATTTTTATTTTTAATCCATTACAACTTCAAATTGCTAATTTTTCTATGAAAACAGAAGTTATGAAATAAGATGGCATAAAATATGAAAAATATAATGAACATAGTTAACTTAGCAAGAACTTTATTTCTAGATGAAATGGACAGTTATATGTATCAGACTGTTGGACATCATGGTATTGAGTTGTATGCAGAGGCAATGGGCCTACCACTTTATAGAGAAACTATATCTGGAACAGCCATAGATCAAGGAAGGAACTATAATCCCCATGAAAATGATGAGGTAGAGGATTTGTTCAGACTCTTGTCTAGAGTCAAGGTATGTGTATTTTATATTATCAACATCCCATTATCATGCTGTGTATAATTCTCAAAGTAAAATATCAAATATTTTTACACATTATTATAATCTCAATTAGTAATCCTATTTGAAATAAGTATTCCTGGTAATATATTATATTACTTGCAATATTTTATGCTATACAGGATTTTTGGATTGAAACTCCTTTAGTTATGTTGTTATAAAATTTAATATTGCATTAAAAAGAAAGTTACCTTCACCTCTCACATTTGCCAGCATAGTTATATATTTCAATCAGTGCTTATATGTCCATTTTAGTATTAATTATAATTTTTTGTAATACAATAACTATTCTATATAAATAATTCTATTAATTTTTGTTTTAAGTTTTATAAAATTAATAAAATAATTAAAGTATTTTTTGTGTTAAAGATTAGTAATAAAAAACTAATATTCAATATCCAGCAATGTTAGTTTCATACAAATTAATCAACAATAATTATTATTAAGTAAAGTTATAGTTCAAATTACTTTTAAATATAACTAATATTAATACAAGTATTGCTGTCTAGGAGAATATAGAACATGTTATCACACATTCAGTCTGAAGTAAGTGTTGATATCATATAATAATATTTTCTTTACATTCTCAGTTATCTGAGTCATTGTGATAAATATTACAGTTTCTGTACTCATTAATCTTAGTATTCATAATTTTGTTTCAATTGTTTATATTCACTTTACTTTTCCTTTAAAATAAATATGTTGCAAAATAATTCTGTATAAATTCTCTAACTGTTCTAAAATCTAATTAATTACTGTGTAATATTTCCCTTATATCTCCCTATTTAACTGTTAATCTATGTATAGTATAAAATATTCATTTATTTTGTTATAGGAAGAAATGGACATAGAGGCAGTTGCTGTTGGTGCCATTCTCTCTGATTACCAAAGAGTTAGAGTTGAAAATGTGTAAGTAAATTTGTAATTATATAAGACAAGCTTAATAAAATATCCGTCTCCCATACTTGAAGGGTTTTTCCTATGGCTTAGTCTTTGTAGATATTATGGGGAGTGATGGAATATAACAAGTCCCTGTTTACAGACATTTAAACTTTAAACAACCTTGAAAATTCTACTTGCCGATTGGGTGTTATCAGATGAATAGATTATGAGTGTTTGTGCTAAGCAGCAGTTTACTTAAGTCAGAGGCCTGAGTACTCACCACTGAGTCATTGAAATAGTAGAAAATTGTTTTTCAGACAAAAAAAAAGGTGTAATTATGTATACCAAAAATTATGTTTACTCTTGGTAGCTATTACACTTGTGTTCCCGTTTCATTCATGACATATTTTTTTTAGTTGTTCGGCATTATAAATGTGCATTGAAAGCTTCTCTTCTAAGTAACTCTTTTGCATGAAATATACTATTATGTACCCAAAAGCTACATACTTATAAAGCCACTTTAGAACAGATGCAGTGGCAGAGTTACATTTTTGCCGCCTGTAGGCTATTCAAATTTTGCTATCCTACCTGCCTCTACAAATAGATTCCACATAGAAATTGTAAAAAAAAAATCGATATAAGACATAGATTCTAAGTGGTGAAATATATTATCTAGCAACGTTTAGGTATATGTATAAGTATGAATCATTTCAGTTTCTAAAGAACAAAATAAAAATACCCCAAATTTGCTGCCTCTAAAATCAGCCACCCTAGGTGCCAGCCTACTGGTAAATCCACCACTTGGATTGGATGCATAGTGTAATATAGTATATATTAAATACTAAATACTTTAGAGGACACATAACAAAACACATTAATAGATAAAATGGTGTTTCCAGATGCCATCGGTTAGGTCTGGTTTCCTTAGCCTACCTTTGGAGGCGAAATCAAAAGGAATTGTTGCAGGAAATGATAGTTAGTGGTATAGAAGCTATCATAATAAAGGTTAGTATTACCTATAGCATATTCATTGAACTACAACAATGACAATATATTTTCTATGGGTTAAACAAACAAACACATTCGTCCACATAAAAAATACCAAGGTACATGACAATTTATCTATTAATAGATACTACTTCAAAATGTATAATATGTAATGCATTATATATCATAGGAGTAAAATAATTTATTAAGAGCCTTATTGGTCTTTTAATGATACCAACAACAATCTCCAATAAAATCATCAAGTCGCAAATCATAACCGTGTTAATAAGATTCGTAATACAATGTGTATAAATTAATTGTGCGTATAATAAATATGCGGGTGTCGTTAGTCATCAGTGTATTAGCATCTGCCATCGCGGTGTTTGCACAGTTTATCGCATCGCACTCGACTGGGTGCATTACTAAAAATAACTACATACGTTGTATAACTTTGTTAAATTCATTTTATACGGTGCCGCATTTCACTATGTTTTTTTACGAATATAGTAATAATTGAACTTCTATCTTTAAACAGATACTAATATTATTTTATCCATTAAAATATTCTTGTCACGAAGCGACAATAATGCAATACATTACTAAGGCTCATATAACCGTATTTTTTTTTATGGGACCTATATTGTTAGCCTTAGGGGCTTTTACAGCTTCACCGAACTAGGCATATAACCGTAATACTATTTAAGGTCTATTTGTAAGTCTGTTGATTGTTCCGTAAAGCATATAGATTCATGCTATGGTCACATCCTAATATATACTCGATAAAATGTTTGAGCATCTAATATCTTTGTTGGCCTTGTGATACATACACATTTTTTACTTTAATTTCATTGAGTAACACCATAAAATCAATATCTTGGCCACAAAATATACTTTTTACGGTAAAAACACTTTGAAATAAAATGTAGCGAAATATGTACAATTTTAATAATAATATAAAAGTCAAATTCTTTCTCAGATTAGGTTTTTTCCTTAATATTATCAACAACGTATAAACTTGAGCTGATAACCACGAATATTTTTATTTTTAATGATACTCTTAATGGGGAAAAAATTATGCAATTCATTTTTAATGGAAAGATACCTCGTTATCTCCTATTTGATTGTTGTAAAACAAATACTCATTCACTAATGGGAAGGTACAATGTCTCAGACTGCTATGGTACATTGTTATTAAATTTCGTACTGTAATTAAACCGAACTTGGGTGCGGTTACGAGTGAGTTATCATTTATATTGATTTTAGGTTGCTGCTCTTGGTCTAGACCCTCGGATACACCTAGGTATGACGATACGAGAAATACAGCCACATTTACTAGTCATGCAAGAGAAGTACGGGCTCAATGTTTGCGGGGAGGGCGGCGAGTATGAAACATTTACGCTTGACTGTCCGTTGTTCAAAAAGAGATTAGTTATGTAAGTTTATTTGATTTCGATTTTTAATGTGGATTGTTTATTATTCAACTATAGGTTTAGCGTCTTGACCACAATCTCACTTGATGTTGATATATGATGTAGGCCAAGACTGTGACACGCTAAACCTGAAAGAAGTGCAATAGCCGAAACACATACGTGCTTAGCATAGATTTTTAACTTGAGTTTAGTAGGTACAAAAATGGGCATTATAAAGTAGTCTACTAATATACATAATAACCAGCTTATATAAGAACTTGCATATTATGCTTTTAAAATAATTAAAATAAATAATTATAAAAAGTAACAAAGAAGTTAGGGCGAGATAATGTGTTAATTTAAACTGTACACGCCAGTGTTTAATGTTTCTTTATCATATAGATTGTTTTGGTAAAACATTGTTGTTTTGATAATTAAAATGATTATTACTATTTACGTAAATAATAATATAGTTACTAGAAATTGAATTGTTACAATAGAGTCAATAGAAAACACATTATATTTTTTAACAGAGATAATAAAGATATGGTGCTTCATACCGACGATCCCGTGGCTCCTGTCGGGTATTTGAATTTAAAACTACACCTCGAACCAAAAGATAACTGCGACGAACCAATTACATTACCTTCGACTGTTAAGAATTCATTAGATTTTATAAACGATTTGAGCGATTCCGTGTTTAGCGATATAAGCGATATAGAACTGAGCGAGACGGAATTAGAATCAATAGAGAAGTTAGAGAAGGAGGAGAAGATGAAACAAAACGAACTGAACCCTTTGCTCACTTACTCAGAAGATAAGGAAACTAATTTAGATATTATTGACTGTCAAAATGATAGTACAGAGAGTATAGAAGAGGGTTATATTTATGACCAAGCACACACAGAATGTGACAGGTATCCTATATTGGACCATAGTACCATATACGGCAATAAGCATGGATGGTACTTCATTGGTGGTATTGTCGGTGAAGGAGTGGATACAAAGGTGGCGACGGAAGATGCAATGAATAAACTAATTAGTAGGTAAACTTGTTTAAGAGCTTTATTATGTTGATGTTTAGTTGCATGTTGCTTGTAATGATTTATATTTGATTGAGTTTTATTGGATATTTATTTATATTTTTACATAAAATAATAGTTAATTTAAATTGTTTAAATTTTGGTTGGAAATAATGTACTAGTTTCTTTTATTAAATTTATAGTCTCCCTAATGTATAGAATTATAATATATAAAAACTCTTGTTAGAAATAATGCAAAAACATAAGTTGCATTTCAAGAGAATAATTAATTCGTAAATAGAGAAACTATTTTTTGAGAGATTTATTAACATTTTTCCTTATAACTATACTTTTTAAAGGACAATAGATTGTCAAGAAACGTTTACATACTATTTTAAGAATAGTTCTATGAAGTTAAGGTATTGCACATTGTAGTCTGTTCCATAAAATCTTGACTGCACCTGAAAGTGAAGAAGCCAAGATTTTATGGAATTTTGTTCATTAGTTCTAAGTAATCTTTGTACATATTTTTAGACATTTTTGTACATACTGTACGGTCAGGGTACAATGGTACTGCTATCCCCTTTTTGAATCGAAGTCCCTATATTAAATAAAAACGAAAAAATAAATGTAGTTTATTCAGGAGAAGTTTAACTGTAGTTATAGATTAATACAATTAGAATCTTGTCAAATAATAATAACTTGGTTTTATTTAGGTTTGCTCGAATCACAGAAGTTGCAGTTGACGGACGTGTTCTCTGTAAACATCTACATGCGCGACATGGGGGAGTACGCGGCCCTCAACGAGGTCTACGTGAACACGTTCCGGTACCCCAACCCGCCGACGAGGGTCTGCGTCCAGTGTCCGCTTTCCTCCAACATCGGCCTTATACTTGATGCTGTACGTATATACAAATCAATACTAATATTATATAGAGGAAAGATTTGTATTCTTGTTTATAACAAATAAACTCTAGAATTACTGGACCGATTTCCAAAATTCTTTCACAATTAGAATGCTGCCCTGAGTATCCTAGGCTATATAACGTTTTTTTAATGAAAATGACTAAATAAAATTCTAGTTCCACGCGAACGGAGTCGCGGACACAGCTAGTTTATTATAAAAATGGTATGCCTATTTTGAAACGATAATAGCTCAGTTGGTAATGTGTACGCACTCCGTGTCGATGGACGTGAGTTCTCATTCTTGCAATAAGTCTGAGCATTTGGTAAAGGAACACTTCGTGATAAAACCATATCATGGTGGGAGCGCTTGTGTAATATTCTACCTACTATTCTAGCTACCACACTCAAGTTAAATATCTGCCGCCAAATACTGTAGCTGTGTTCTGGTAGTTTTACTTGAGAGCCAGCCTCTCCATTAGGCTTAGCGTGTCAACCATTTTGGTCCATATAGGCACTTAATATCAAGTGAGATTGTGGCCATAACGCTGAACCTTAACTGTATAAAAATATTTATAAAATAAAAACAAATTATATATATATATATATATATATATATATATATATATATATATATATATATATATATATATATATATATATATAATATGTATTAACAATGACCATGTATTTCAATACGTACGTTTTGTTTTCCAAATTTTATCAATAAGTTTCTTCTTTTAATAAAATACTAAACACAAATCCTTAATAATATTATAAATGCGAAAGTGAGTTTGTTTGATAAATTTTGGCATAGAGATAGATAGAACCATGAAGACGGTGCTATGCTACTTGTTCTCGCTAAAAACGTATTGGAAATGGGTTAAAGACAGAAATAAATTTTGTATGAAACTTTATATTGAGTCATCCGATTTGACAAAATCAATATTAATGTAAGCGAAGCCGCTGGTAAAAGCTAGTATGATATAAATAAAAAATGTTCTCTCTGTTTACCAACACAACTGGCCCGCTTATTACGTATTAAGCAAAAATAGACAAATATTTGCCTCGTAATGGAAATTTCGCAATATGTATCAGCTTTAGAGTACTAAAGTTGTCAATTCATATTAGGACATATTTATATTAGCGACACACCGACATTTAATTTAGTTACAATTCAATTCAATTTATTTTATGTCGATATCTATATGCTTACCGCACATCTTTGAATTCAAAATTATGGTATACCATGAGTAAAGTTGTTATGAGGTAATAATAATCTAATAGATTAATATTAGAAAACCTGTCAATAAATGGATAATAAAAAGTGAAGTAGCAACATAATATCTAAGTCATTTTGCTTGATAACAATAATCTTAGAGCGTGATAAATGGACGCGAGTGTTTTAAATGGGTGATGTGATCTCTAATCCCATGATTAAATAATGCCCACGGCAACATGTTTTTGATGATGAGTGCTATGTCATATGACGTACAAGATTAGCCTCACGCGAATTTAACATGATCTTTGAATATTGAAATCTTGAAATATATATTGTATTATCTATCAAATTATGCACGGTGGTCGGGCTTTTTCTAATGTCCTCCTGGCTAGCTACTACCTTCAAATTGAAAATCTGCCGCTAAATACTGATAGGTGTGTTCCGGCAGTTGCAGTACCCAGTTCCTGCACTAGGCTTGGCGTATCCACCATCTTGGGCAACATCGTCACTTGCTGTCAGTTAAAATACAAAATTTAATTTAATTTACTGAAGACACTTAAAATATCTGCCTTTTAAGTTTTAATTATTTTCATGTACAACAAACTGTTTAAATTAAAATAGGGTCATCTTAGGTTATCTCGTACTGTAACTTAAAAATGTAATCATTTCGAATATTTACTATTGTAGGACAATTAGTGAAGTTTAAACGATCCGTTAGGCTGTTGTGTTACTATAGGCTTCATATAGGTCGGATTTAGATAAAAAGAGACCCTAAGCTATTCCAGTTATGGGGTCTTTTCACCTCTCGCGTCTACATCTTAACATATTTACATACATCATTACATACGTCTTAACAAATACATTTTTATGCTTGTTTATTAGTCATATGTGTACATTTTCTCCTTATTTTCGGTCCAGTGTTATAGTGTTCAGTGTTTTTAGAATAGTGTATTTTTAACTTTCCAACAAATTGGATGTAGGCCCCTTTTGATTTTAAGGCCCTAGGCTGAAGACGAGTTAGCGTATAGGAAAATCCAGCCATGGCTTCTTAATTTATACATATCCTGAAGCTATGTCTACTATACTTTATACTGTTTAATTAACAGGTCGCTCACAAAGCAAACGTAAATTATGAGACTGACAACAACCAGAAGGAGCGAGTTACGATGCATGTGCAGGGCATATCGCATTGGGCACCCGCTAATATCGGACCATATAGTCAAGCGATTAAGGTAATTATTTGTATATCTTTGATGAATTTGAAAGTATTATCAAACTTCATGTAAATGAAATACAACTTTATATTATTTTATTAGAGGTATATAATTATTTAATTAACAGAGTAATTACAGCCTGTGTAGATAAAAATGGAATACCAATCATATTGCCATAAACAACACATTATGAATAGCAGGGCGTAATTACTTTTATGGACACAAATTACATTATTGTCAAGATTAATAAGTTTCTATTAAGTTCTCCAGGACGTTCTTCCGTAGTGGGTTATTATTATAGTGGACCACTTTTGATAGTGAGTTTATGGTTTCTGAATATCGTACACTGTAGTACTTTACTTAAAATCCTGCATAATTTTATCATAGTGGTATAGAAAGTACTTACAACTCGTAGGATCTAATATGATGGTCTTTTATTAAGGTACTGCGAGGATACGTTATGGCACCCTTTCTGTTTGATGGATGTGCTTTAATGTGCTCTCTAGAATATGCTAAATATTTTTTTTAAATACATTCGTTTTATTTGAAAGTAAATATTGTCTGTTTAAAATTTTTGTTTGCATTTTGGAGTTCTTTGGTGTTTGACAATTTGAGTGAATATTCGTATCATTCCAAGATACAGACTTTGCGCGAGCTCTGCGGAATCTTATTCGATATATGCAATATTGCGGTCTTGTGTTCGAAATATAAACTTTTTTTTTCTCTGCCTGTTTTAATTGTTCGTGCAAGCTATTTCTTTTTTGCTCAAATAAAATAGCTATCCATAAATAAATAAAAAACATTTTTGGTACTATTTATAGAGCAAAATAACATGGTATCGAACAATTGAAAATAAGATTCGATAAGCGTACGTCCTTGTGCGTGATGGATCCTCAGAGCTCGCGCGTGGACTGTAGCTCGACTAGTCTATGTTAGTTTCGTCTACGTTAATTTAGTTAATAAATGTCAATGTATTCTGTTACAATAAATTCCTGAGAGTAAGTATAGAGGGGTGTGGGTGTGCGCGCAGGTGGGCGAGGTGATCGGCACGTGCGGGCAGATAGCGCTGGTGCCCGGCACCATGCGCCTGGCGGAGGGCGGCCCGCGCCGACAGTGCGCGCTCGCGCTGCGGCACCTCACGCGCGTCATCCGGGCGCTGCATCCGCGCGCGCACATCCGCAGCGTCGTGCAGGTGCACCATCACATCCATATACACACACACACACACAGACACGCACACACCTTTCATCGAAACTTCTTTACTCGTTCAAAAGCAACTACAGTATTTTTTATAGTTCACTAGCTATTACCCGTGTGTTTGCTCGCGTTAATATTGATTTTATCAAACAAATCCGATGACGCTTATTCCTCTCTTTTTCCCATCTCGGATTCGTTTTTTTCGCCGATTTCTAAGGTCCCGTCTATCTCTATACCAAAATTTATCATAAGTGATTCAGCTGTTTATGTGTGAAAGCGTACCAAACAAATAAACTCACTTTTACATTTATAATATTAGTAAGAATAGGCTTAACGTAGCCCAAGATCGTGGGCACGCTAAGCCTATTGGAGGTAGTAGCTCTCACGTGCAACTGCCAAAACAGACCTATAGGTATTTGACGGCAGATTTTCAACTTGACGGCGGTAGCCTACTAATCGGGCACTAGAAAAAGGCCTGCTACCTTGCTATGGTTTCATCATCAGGATGTTGTCTTTCAAGAAATGGTATTTTCTTTGAAGGATGTTTGAAGAAATGGTATTGTTACTATTTTCAACAAACAACTTGAAGATAATACAATCGTAAATATTTATAGACAAAGTAATGTGCAGCAAATTAACTGACTTGGCTAATCATGTCCAACTATTCATTTACCCTATTGAAAAAACTGGAGGATAATAATCCTTGACACTCTCGTCCTTCGATCTTTTACTATATCATTTACACATATCGGTAACGAAGATATTTCCTTATGTATGGTGGAGTAATTATAAATTTGTATAAGTTACTAATATTATACTACCCATTATTTAAATACCTATATAGATTATTTTAAAATAACTCAGTGATGATGGATTCATAATAAACCCTAATCACAGTTACATACATTCATGCATTGCTTTTCAGTTAACAACCACTTATTCAATTTACACTTTATATATCTTTGCTCTTTATATTATTTAGTTTGTTTAGTTCACTTTAGAAATAAGCGAATGATAACGATAATTGTACACCAAACCGGACAAGCGTTCGTTGTTACTATTATTAATGGAATAATAAGTGATTTGTGTCACGCAAGCAGAGCCATTTTGTATACGAAATCTATTTTTACATTGAAATTGTTAAAGTTTTTCAATTATTTTATCGAACTGTATATAGATTTACAATCACGTTTAAAGTTAAGCGACAAAATGCTATTATATCCAATAACATCCCGACGCTCAGTAACTTGCTACAGTATGACCTTACGGTATATACTTTAGCGCTGGTTTTCAGTAGGTTTTAAGTATACATAATTTCAAATTTGTCGGGTTTGAAATCTGCCGCTGTAGGCTGTTCGGCGTAGTGGTAAATCCAGCAGTGATAAAGATGCGCAATATGTGAGGTAGAGCGTGTGCTACATGACGGAGGGCGGGGCGGTGAACGAGGCGCGCCGGCAGCTGGAGCGGCGCACGGCCGGCGCCATCGTGCAGTACGCGGTGGTGCAGGCGCTGCCGCGCGCCGCCAGCGTGGAGTGGCACGCCTGGGCGCACACCGACAACAACCGCTTCGAGTGTACGTTATCAACTCTTCATGTTATAACTTCTTCACCGAACGCTTTCCATCATCTATATGTATACTGTGCATATATGTCTACTTTCTGGGTAAACAAATATCGTTAAACTCGCACCGCACGCTACCCATGACCTATATATACATATACCTCCGTGCGTTATTAGTATACATTATATATATACAAAGAGTATATCTCTCTTATGTTTATAGTTTTAAGTTTTCACTTCTGTCGGCAGTACTCATGACGGTATTTTTTATTTACTAGTTTTTACCCGCGGCTTTACTCACGTTTATATTGATTTTGTCACATTGGATAATACAATAAAAAGTGTCATACAAAGTTTATCCCTCTACACAATTTTCAATAAGTTTTTCGCAAGAAATAGTAGCCTATCACCATGTCCAAGGTTCCATCTATATACCAAAATCCAATACAATCGATTCGGCGGTTTAGCCGTAAAAGCGTAACAAATAATTAAACTCATTTTCGCATTTATTGTATTGAGTTATTTATTATAGTGATGGATTCTGTTACATTAAAGAGATGAAAAAGAAGTATGCATATATCCAGAACCGGATTTAGATATAGAAACCCCAGGGTATTCCACTTATGAGGCCATTTCACTTCTCGCGTTCATTTTAACGAATACATTTTTATCTTTGTTTATTTAATTATATACGTAGAATTTCTACTTTTTTAAGTCAAGTGTTTTAGTGTTCACAATTTTGTGAACAACTTAAATCTAGACCCCTTTTGGTCTTGAGGTCGTAAGCAGAAAACCTAGTTAGTTTATAGGAAAATCCGGCCCTGCATATATCTGACACGTAGTTTAGACTATCCGTGTCCACCTTTTGTTAGTTGGACTAGAATTAAAAATCTAATTTCAAGGACGTATTAAGGCATATCTCGTTACATGACTGAGAAGAAAGTTATAACGTAAAGAGATAAGAGTGAAATATCTCCCTTTGGCATGGTCCTTTTTAGAAGTTTCTCTTCTATAACATATACGGCCTCAATCTCACCTGCTATTAAACGATGCTGTGGCCCAAGATAGTAATACGGTAAGGCTGGTAGGAGAACTAGTTCTCAAGTTTAGCTGCCCGAACACAATAATAGATTCTTGTTGACAGGGTCTTAATTTAAAGATTAACTAACTATCCAATAATTATTAAGTAATTATCCAGATCGGCTTTAAGACAATGGCCCTATCCGCAATGATTTTGTAATTACCTAGTATATTATTTTCGACAAAAAAATAAAAATAGTTAAGGTTTAGCGTTATGGCCATAATCTCACCTGATCTTTAGTGATACGACCGAAATTGGTAGACACGCTAAACCTGTGGAGGAACTGGCTCTCAAGTGCGACTACCTGAACACACCTAATGGTATTTAGCGGCAGATTTTGAACGTGAGGGTGGTAGCTAGCCAGGCAGGGATTATAAAAATCCTTACCACCATGCTATGGTCTCCTCACGATGTTTTCCTTCACCAAAAACTCAAGCTCATTGTAGGTGTTTGGATTGGAATTCACGTTCCATGACGCGGCGCTCCTACTCACTACCACTGAGCTATTATCGCTTGAGCTATCATTTAATGATATTTATCTTTTGTGCTATGAAATCTAAACTTAGTTACTTTAGAAAATATTCTTGAAAAGTCTTCGACGTTAGCTTTCGCTTTTGTCGATCGAAATGATTCAATAGGATGATAAAATTATTATTCCGGGGCTATTAGTTTTCGAAATTCTATAATTTAAGAGTTAATACAAAATTTAATATATAATTGTATTACAGATGAAGAAACCGGTTGTAATATAGCGGACTATAAAGTGGCCATAACTCGAAGATGGAACTATGAGAACACAGTTGCCGCTTTCGTGTGCTATGTTGCAACAGGTATTATATTTTGTACTATTATTTGGTTCAAAGACATAAATCAAAAAGTGTTGATAGTCGTCTAATACATTTTATTAATCTTGACTGTCTGTTTAACTTTGTATGGGCACCACTCTACCATACTATATACGAAACAGCTAAACAGGAAAAAATCTGATGGTACTAACAACTAGAAAAGGCTGAAACTAGAAAGTCCCCCTTAAAGTTATTTCTGTGTTTTTTATGATAATTATATTTTCCTAGTATGACATACGTGAACAGATATGCGAGCTGTATAGACCAATGAGCATAGCCCTTAAAGATTTTTGTCGCTGATGATATTTGTGTTAAAAAGGTTCATTATAATGATGTTTTATTTTATTTTATTTATACTTAAGGTTTAGCGTTATGGCCATAATCTCACCTGATCTTAAGTGACGATACGGCCCAAGTTGGTAGACACGCTAAACCTGTGGAGGAACTGGCTCTCAAGTGCTGCTGCCGGAACACACCTATTGGTATTTGGCGGCAGGTTTACAACTTGAGGGTGGTAGGTAACCAGGCGTGCATTAGAAAAAGCCCTACCACCATGCTATGGTTTCCTCACGATGTTTTCCTTCACCGAAAGCTCAAGCTCATTGTAGGTGCTTGGGTTCGAACCCACGTCCCTTGACGCGAAGTCGTGCACACTACCACTGAGCTATCATCGCTGTCATGTGTGTAAGGTTCGTCGCCGTCGCGTTGCCAGCTGTCGTTCCCGAGCGAGGAGGCGTGCCGGTCGCACCGCCACGTCGCCGCGCACATGTCCGTCGCGCACCTGCAGGACGTGCTCGAGTACGCGCTCGGCAAACTGCTCAACCACTCCGCCCACAGGGAGCCCGACACCGAGCCTGCCGTCAAGATGCGGATATTCTATCAGGTATTACCTGAACCCTTCCGCATGACGCTACACTGTTCGCATCTTTTGTACGGTCCTGCAAAGTACCTCCTTAATGCCCCGGAGAACTTGGTACCGCTTCAACTGTTGTTTATTTATTTATTTAACACCGCCAGTAGTTAGTACATTACAACAGTTACAAATTATAATTGAGCTAATTCAGAAAAAAATACACCGGACCTCTTAAGGCAACCAAAACGTACAAATTGGTAGACAACACAAAAATAAAAACAAATATAATTGTTAATGCAAAGAAACGATAATAACTTTAGTCTCTCAACAGCCCCACAACATTAGCCCTAAACCTAAGGGAGTCTTTAAAGATGTCAATATTTGCACTGTATCGTTGCGTCGACTTTATCATGGTTAGTGCTCTGAGGAGTTATTTAACCTAATCCCCTCCTCTCCTTTCCACAGTAGATCCACTCGTGCTGGACTAGGGAGCAACAGCTTTACTGTAACGACCATCCCGACACGAACGAGTTTTGACGTTCATAAGAGCCTTGTTAGCGCCTGACCGACAAACATTTTTGATTTGCTTTATTAAATGGAGTTCACTGTTGTTTTAGATAAAGGGTTAGTATTGATTGTGGTAGGTGTGGAGCGCGCCGGCCATGTCGCGGGTGCGCGAGGGTGTGGAGCGCGCGGCGCGGCGGGCGGGCGCGCGGGTCGCGCTCACGGCGGTGCCGGTGCTGGCGCTGCACAACGCCTTCACCTTCCTCTCCATCAGTGGGCTGCGCTTCGACGAGTGACCACACTCCCGACCCGTACGTACCGACCGACACGCACACGCACGCACCTGTTTGTACTACCCTACATCCCTACTCCCCCACATATGCATGCTCGTACGCAGCATACACGAACGTACGTATATTACGTACGTACCCAAACTCGGTCAAATAATAATTTGCATCTTTTAATCATTTCTGGCTAACTTTTGAATTTTGCTATCATAATTAATGTATTTTTTGACTTGTGAAGTTTCATAAATGATATTACGTAAACGCACTCTCTCGCACTCTAATATATACCACTTCTAGTGTCTGCGATATCCTCCACGCGGAACTATAATTATTTAATAAATTTGCCCGTTTCAATCTTTTTCAATATAGCTCTGCTTCTGAACCCTACGGGTAGTTCCTGATGTTAACACGCAAGATATAATACAAGTACATACACAAACAAATTTTCTTATATTGAATCCATATTTTATATACAATTTTTCATTAGTAACAAACTATTACATTCTGTGTTGTTTTGTTTTCGATATTAGAGTAAATGTAACCATAAAATTTATTCTCATTTAAAATAGTCCTAAATAAAATGTAATACTGGCATTCTTCGTATACTCCAGTAGTATTTTTTTTTTTAATGTAATAACTCTAAATTATATTAGTGTACTCAGTCGGTTTTGGTTCATAACATTCATCATTTCTAAAATGGTGCCAATACAAACATATATAAGTATATTGGCGCAAATATCATATAAACAGAAAATACGATGAAAGAAATTCAACGAATGTTAGTGCATTACGAGTACATCAACGACTTATGATTAGAGTACATAAACAAATTATTAAAAGTACTTCAACGGATGTTTGCTCATTATGTGACGGCAGCGCTCCACTATACTATAAATAAGCGCTACGTAACGCTGGCTAGCATACAGCAATTAGAACATTAAAGTTGATGTCTGATGAAACTTCAGATAGATCATGGCAAAATGGTTTACAGTATATTAAGTTACCGTTAAATTGTACCGTTCGCCTGCATACGCAGATGTTTTGTTGCTTAGTGTAACTTTGACGCCATTTTCTTATTAAAGTCTGTAACTTAGTTGAAAACCCGAAAGATAATTTTACTTCTGGTAACTGCATTTTTGAAGTTAAGTGGTGAACTATTCCCGATGAGATTGGATTGATAACCTCAATGCAAATAACATAATCTACGATAGTTGATCTCCATAGTCTCATTTAAATGGTTCAGACCGACTTTGTGTCAGTGAAACTATTAATTAAAACCTCTTATTGTTGATCAATTTGATAAACTGTAATAACGCGTGTATCTTACATGCTTGGATATAGCGACAGGTTTCGATCGAAAGGTTCGATTGAAAAGAGCACTTATAACTCCTGATGGTCAATTCGAATTTAGGCGTATGTATGTCTTTTGGTTTTTGCAATGCCGCATGAGTTTACCAACGTGCAATATATAAAGCGATCCAACGTGCAATATATAAAGCGATCCAACGTGCAATATATAAAGCGATAAGTGTCTATCGAGATAAAATTGCTTTGGTTTATATCGGTGTTATTTCGGTAACTTCGGGTGATTTGATTTGGATGACTGAGCGATCTTTTCAAGGTCAAAATCAGGTTGAAAATGACCTCCATCGTTCAGCAAAGTTGTTTGAGGAAACGTTTCGTGGTGTTGGCCCACTAGTATTTATTTTGAGTGATTGTGGAAAGTGTTTACTTGGAGTGTGCCCCGGGACCCAAAACAGGCTTGTTTTTTTTTTATGTTGTTTGAGGCGCAATCGCGTCAAGGCTACTGATCGTGTTGTATCATCATGGGACTTCATCATTCCCCATAATGAAATTAACATTGAGGAATGTTACAACTTTGTTGTAATATTTTGGTCAGGTATGACTGAGCTCAAATAAAATGGAATATATCAGCTCTTGAAATTGTTGGCCGAGTTCGACGATTACTAATGCTTTAGTTAGACAGGTTTTCTATTTTATACGACGATCGAGCCAATGACGTTTGCTGTAGGTGTGCCTGTGGTATACTAACGTCGTGCCTGTGCTATGTTGGGTAGTTACGATTGGAAATAGCTAACGTCGTGCTTTGGCTTCAGTGAATGTAGTTTACTCTGTGAGTTTTGGCTTGAGTCACTGTGGTTCAATGTGAGCTGATCGGTGAACTGAAGAACCCTTGCAAGAGCATTATGGAAGAGAAGACGACCACCTTGGGCAATCCAAGTGTTTTTGTGTGGTTAGTTTCGTCATAGGCAACCTTCATGTACAAAGCGACCGTCCGGCATTTCGAGTTCCACAAATTTAACAAATTTAAAGATGGTTTGCGTCCAGAATAAGCCGTACCGAACCAGGAACCGGAAGGGTAAAGAAGGACCGGATCGCCTTTATATTACAAATAAGAGCAGACGAGATTAACCACTCGCAGGCAGTTGTATAGTTGGCGGGATGACGATATATGGAGTGAATGGATACTTTGTGGAAGTTGTGGTCAAAATGTGTTTGAATAACTGAGAGACGATGCCGAAGTATGGATTTCTGTTTTAGACAGCTTTGCCCTTATGAAAATAAGTATGTTAACGTGTCGCATAGTGATAGTATGCAGATACTAGGGTTTATGATATGAATACGTGGGAGTGACGAGTAAGCTTGGTGCCGCTGTCATAAGCAGTGTATGATGAGTGATGTAAGTATGAACCCTTATCTGTGGGCGCTTTTTGTTTGAATGAAATGTATTATGTGATGTGTTGTGATGGTGATAATGACACAGTATGAGCAAATGCTGAATAATCTGTTGCAGTTGTAATAGAATGTTGAATAAGTGACATGTGATTATGCTGACCTGTTGTTGCAAGAAATGAAGGGATGAAATTGAGATAAAGCTTTGAATGAGCAGAATGTTGAATTAAAATCACGTTGATGAAATTGCCCTCGGTTTAGACTGCCGCAAAATGAAGGTTCAGTATGAGTCTTTGTGTTTCGGCATGGTGAACGAGAACTAGCTCTTGTCTACATGTTCAGCAACATGGCTGTAATACCTCTGATGTTGCTACTGTTTATAAGCGACGGTAACCATTTACCGTCAGATGGGCCATCTGCCTGTATGCTGTCCTATGTGATTATTTGTGTATTATGTTAATTTGTTATTGTGGGGTGAGGCTATGAGGTTAATGTGTTGTCTATGTATTGGCTATAAGCAACAATTGGCGCTAAGACCATGAGGTTATAAATATGATGTGAAGGTGACAAAGGCGCAGGGACCCACCTGTCATCAGAATGGCCGTATCGGCGCAAATATTATATAAACAGAATATACGATGAAAGTACTTCAACGAGTGTTAGTGTATTACGAGTACATCAACGAATTATGGTTAGATTACATCAACGACTTATTATTAGAGTACATACACGGATTATGGTTAGAGTACAACGGATTATGATTAGAGTACATCAACGAAATATGATTAGAGTGCATCAACGGATTATGATTAGAGTACATCAACGTATTATTTAAAAGTACTTACGCGGCGCATTACGTGACCGCAGTGCTCTACTATACTATAAAACCAGATGGTTTATTTATTGAGAGTACCCCCGTTACTCTTACAAGTACATTAGCTTATGTCGCTAAACAATAGACAATACAGGATTAACTTGGCTAAAATAATACTTACTAGTTTTTGTTTTACTTCAATAAGTATATTAAAACGGAAATAACTCTTTCACACAATATAATAAAACTAAATAACACATAGACAAACAGTATTATGAAATAAAGTATTATAAAAAAAAGAGTTACATGTTATATTAGAAAGGCATGTAAAGTGTTAACTGAACATGATTTTTGTGACAATAAAAAGTAGTTTTTAAATATGACTATTATTGATATCAACAATTTTATATTATCACGAGTTATTAAAATTGCTGGTCCGTTGTAGTTTAATTTTCAAGTGAATAACACTGAAATTGAAAGGAGTGTTGTATGCACTGCGTATTAAATATATGTAAAGGAAATAAAAAATTAAAGCTAAATAAACATATGATAAACCACATAAAACGTCTTGCAGAAATGCTCAATAACATATATTTTTATCTTCAGTTATCATTATTTATTATTAATATATAAACTACATTAGATAAATAAAACAAGTTTAATTGTTAGCAAGATAGCTAGTTTTAAATTAAAACACCACAGTGTATATAAAAATGTTTATTGTAATACCATCGAAACAGAAAACAATTTATAAAACCAATTTCAGTCAATATTGCGGTAACATACTAAGCCTATTCCAGCGGCACAATAACTGGCTCTATGATTAAAAACAGATGATCAAGTTTATTTATACCAAAAAGTATAGACTAAATGAAAAAATAAACTATGTTTCTTTATTGCAGGTATCGCCGGATGTTAACAATACAGATGCTTTATTGCCAGTTTATAAATTATATTTTCAATGTTTGTAACATTTTGTTTATAATGCTACCGAGTTTACTTGTACTCTGTAAGTCAAATTATATACATTATTTTTATTGCATATTGTGTTTTTATTACCGCAAACAATATAATATTTTCGATCCTTCGTACACTTTCGTTTAGGAGGAATGAAAAAATCAACATATAAATTAAATTTATTTTATTTATTTTTTTACAAAATTGACCGAACAGTGCGAGATTTCTAGAACGTTTACACTTGCATTTAAGTAGACATAAAGATATCATTATTCTCTTACAAGTAAGTCTTAATATTCCACCTGTGTCGATAAAGCAACCTAATTTCGACGTGTAAGGGGCACACGAGAAATTGTTACGTGTACGTTTTTATATATAAAGTTTTTTTTATCATGATTTAATTAAACATATATATATATTTGTGGAGATAAAATTGTATCCTTAAAAATTGTCACCTAAGTAAATTATGATTAATAATAACCAAAGCATTATATAATTACAAACTAAAACATGATACATTACATGTCAGAATATTCGATGAAGCTAAATGAATCATCACCTGCCCTTATACAATACATGTCTAATACAATGTATAATACACAACAATATTAAAGGGATAATTGCACACAGCAGTGGTTAAAAAATAGATAGCGCGCAGAGATTACTCCTAAGTACAGCAAATGCATACACTTCTCGGAACATATGCTATGTATTATCAGTTTGTTTCAAAGGATCAAGAAGCCACCCCCGGAAAACTGTACATATCACCCGATACATAATCATAATTGTAGTATAAATAAATAATTTCTCAATAGCGAAAACAAAGACGTTAACAATTTTACATAATCCGTATCATTCGGGAAGGTATACACGTTTTCCAGAATGTCTTTCTATTTTCTATACAATTTGTACTTTGAAAATTAAGTAAAGATATAATAATTGTCACAAGAAAGAAGAACAGCTGCATGCTGAATTTAATTCGTAAATACAATTAAACTATATATATTAAAAATAAACGAAAAGATCCTAAAATAATGTAAGTCTAGATATTGTTATTAATTAACAACTTTCATAAAGTGCATATTAACATGAAATTCGTATATTATAGAAATGTATTCATAAGTAAATAAACTTCAGGTGACTGAGTCTCTACACATTATATGAACCTGAAGGGATCCGAACATGTTTTTGTAACTATGTAATCCTTTGCAAATGTAAAACTTGCTCCAGACATATTGGATAAAGTGTGTTGTATACAGGTGTATCCATATTAAAGTACAACTAAAATAAATATCTTATGAAGCAAAATTAACCATAATTTAAAATTAAACTATCAAAAACAAACAAAATGCGTTATGTATGCATTAGCGAGTATTACGCTTATTTTGAACAAAAAAAATGTGTAATAATCAAAGTTGTAAAATAATTATCAAAATGCATTAAAAGGCAGATATTGATTATATTGAATTTTTATTTGTCAATTTTGAGAATTAATTTGTATATAACAAATTAAAGACATGATCATTATTCATCTACAGTAATAATATAATATATATACGATAAGTTCACACATTCTCAATACAGTTTAAATCATATCTTGTAGCAATTGTCCTGTCACATACTGTTCTGCTACCAGCTTTAGCACTAGCACTCACGTTCCATAACGTATCGTGGACGAATACACAACTTGAATACACAATTTGTCCTCGCGGATTTATAAACGAAAACTATGATTATTAAAAAAAATATGATTGCCCAGCTACCCAGTGAAGTTAGTATTAAATTACTGTACATTTTACTCGTTAGTGACCTGCGAACTACATCTATTTAACCACTCTAAGTTTATAGTCCATATTAAATCGAGCCGTTCGAATCTAGCTCCGATACAAACGGTTACGAACGTCACACTATACATAACCTACCGGTTAAATCGTTATAATATATCAGATTTATGCAAGAGTGTGTACCTTGCGACTGTGACTGCGACCCGCGGCCCGCAACCCGCTCAGCCGGCGCCGTCAAGCGACGGGTCGGACGGGTCGGGCGGGTCAGTCGCGTCGCCCGCGTCGGTCGGGTCGGTCGCGTCCGGCGTGTCCGTGCTCGCCATGCGGCTCAGCATGTACTGCCGGTGCGCGTACTTGTTGAACCGCCGCTTCGCCATAAACAGCGTCGCGATAGTGCGCGGCGCGAGACGCACGGCCGCTGCGCGCGACGTGATGCCGCCGCGCCGGCACTCCGCGCACGTGTAGTCCAACACCTTCAGGCTCGACACCGTCTGCCTAACGCATTCTGTAACATCACAACACATATACATCACGCAATCCTCCCGATACTAGGACTCCGTTAGCGACGAGCGCCTCCAGTCATATCCGACTTTGCTCTCATCACAAACGGACTCGATGCACCTACACCTAGGGTACACAGCGACGCATGGCACACGCAATACGGATGTATTTCAACATCCAGTGTGTCGTCATTCATTGCAACCCAAGATTCAACTATCGTCTAAAGGAAGCAAGTCATCGCATATCGTGTATTATACATCATGCTCACCTATATTAATGTCTTCTAAACACATCTAACGAAACACAAGCCCCTGACGCTATTTTCGTTGCAAATTGTTTTTGTCATGTTCGTTGAACATGTCTAAATGCATGTCATGTAATATATAAATAATGAATAATATAAATACACATATAATATAGCTAAGATTGACGAAAATCAAGCCATAATATACGCTATATGCTACATAATAATAGTGCACTAAATTTATGATAATGAATGGACAATGAGAAACCAGCCAAGCATATGGACGTGAGAATTTCATTTTCTGTCCGTTACGTAGATTACTAAAAAAAAACAAATTATTCAATGTTAACATGCAACACTGCATCATGCTCAAATCTAAAAGCTCCGTCATGGACATAAAACGTATTCTCACTTGCGAAACATGCAATATGAATAAGCACGTAAAAGCGGTAACTCATGATACAGCAAACGGGTACGAGATGTGTTGTACAATTGAGAGGCATGTTTCGTCTGGCTATTAACAGTTTGCTGATTCATGTTCAGTAACCGGTCGAAGGCATTAGGGCTTATTTTCATTAGTTGATGATCCAATGAAATTCATCGGTCGGTGTACTATAACGTCTACTCAGACCACTCTATCAAAAGAAATGCGCGGTGTAGAATATCTATCAAACCGCAAGCGAGGCCCTATCTAGTAATGAAAACGGTTATCGCATGCGGTCCCTATGGCATGCGTGAACAGAATCGCGGGCTGTAAACCAATGAAAATGAGCCCTTAGAGTGTAGCCGTTCGCTGTGGGTATGACGTACCTTGGTGTAGTTGCCTATCGCAGAGTTTACATATGACGAGCTGCATGGTCCCCTTGGGCCCGATGAACGAGCGCTCGCAGAGCGGGCAGTAGCGACCGATGCGATACGCCCTACGCACGCACACGCACGCACCCCACACACACACACGGACCGTACGCGGACGCGCACACGCACACGCAACCACCGGAACAGAAATACGCCATTAGTTAGCGACACGGAATCACGATACCGAACTAAACTATTTATACTCTCTCTCTTCTTTTTGTTACTTTTTTGTTACTTCCATTATTTATATTATTACACATCTTCGGTAGGCTTTCATATTCTATACAACATTATACATTTTTAAATGAAATTCATTCATACAGACACTATAATTAAACAAAAATCTATCATTCTTTGCAAAACAAAACAAAAACACAATACATAATAGTTTTCTAAGAATTATAAGTGGACATTATAAATATAATTAATTTATATGAAGTAGAATTGTATACGCTGAGCCGAGAAGATATGTAATAATAAATCGCGTACGATTAGTGAAAAATGAAAGACAACTCATAACGAACTATTCCTGTTAGTTGTAAAAGTTAAAAAGGAGTTAGTTTGATATTAAAGGCGATTTTGATGATATTAAATCGACAATCGACACCCATTGTCATGATTCAGTAATTAATGCAGTACATTTATATAAAGGAACTTTGTAGTGCATCAATTATAGTAAAAATTGCGAAACCAGTAAGATAAATGAAAAAGAACAGTAAAGCTGAAATGTTCAACAGATGTTACAAATGAATGAATAAGGAAAGAGATATTCTAAAGCATAGATGAAGAAAGTTAAGTATGGTAAATAAATATTTGATATTTAATCTTAAAGAGTATAAAAGAGATTTGCAATAACATTAGATTTATGAAAACAAATCCCTGATAACAAATTATGAACACTTTGTTCATTTCACTTTGCTGTTTGCTCTATGAAGATTGTTGCTTTGGAATATAAAGTTTTGATTAATCATGACGTTAGCTAAAGTGAAATGGTTCTGTTTCATTAAAAATAAACACTAATGAACGAACAACCTTCAAGTATTATTATAACAAATTATGATAGTTAGGGAGTTAGCATGCGTCTTATCAATTGATACTGGGATATGTGCGTTGCGTAAGAACGTTGCGTTGGACAACAGAAAACATTCTGCGGGGACCAAAATGAAAGATAAATCAGAGATGGGTCACTAAGGTCGCTACCTGAACTAAAAACGGGCTAGCGAGTGCCCATGTATTTACGCAAAAAATAGATTTATTAAAATGAAATATATTTTTTTTTTTAATCATTTTAATCCCGAGTGCTGTCGACCAACAGTGGTAATGAACAATTTGTTTCTGTTTTTGCGTTTATACATCATTTTGCTTGTTCCAGTCCAGATGAAAACATTCATAACGAGTCGAGTAGATGCTTTTAGTAGGCGTTTGCGAGTAATTTTTATTTCATATAATATTTTTATGTGTATCTATTAACCTAACTTTATAGTCTGAGATGATAAGACGTTCTAATAAAGGAACCAGCTCTCAAGCGCAGAATACACCCACAGGTACTTGGGATAAATAATAAACTTGAAAGAGGTAGTTCCAGTTATGCAGAAGAGTAATAGAAAATGCCATACCATCATGCGTGCCTACTGTAGGCCTAAGCATAAGGTCCGGTTAGTATATCAACAAATAACAGAGTGTGACAGAATGAAAAAAAACGTTAATACTATATTACTCGAGAGAGATAAAATAAAAATAAAATCACGAATTTAAAGCAGCGAAGCGATGATAGCTCAGTTGTTAGTTTTGATTGTGATTGTGATCGGTGTGAGGTTGTGTATTCAGTTAAGGAAACCATCGTGATAAAATCATAGCATGGTGATAGTGCTTTTTCTAATGCCTGCCTGGCAAGTTACCACCTTCAAGTTAAATATCTGCCGCCAAAATACCTATAGGTGTGTTCCGGCAGTACCTCCGCAAGGCTTGGCGGGCCCATCATCTAGGAACAAATCGTCACTTAACATCAGGTAGGATTATGGCCATGACGCTAAACCTATAAAATAAAAAAAGCGAACTTCAGAAGTATTTCATCGGTTCGCAGTACTCGACTCGCATGGAAAACCGCTACATTTGGACTAGATTTTCTTAAGCATATATCCATTATTAGCGTATCATTTACTATAAAATTATTTATGCGCAAAAAAACGTGTTTATCGAAGTTAATTTAAAGTAGTTACAAAGCGTTGGGCATCGAGCAACAGGAGTGACCCATCTCGGCATTATCTCCGGCAGATGCTGCGAGACGGCAACCAGAGAGAAAGCGGATGTCGACACAGTGACACAATCAACTCGTGTTAATTCCACATCGAACACGCAATATATATGAGATGATACGTGATTACATGAACTACCAAGACAATTTATTAAGTTAAAAACATTTAACATAGATCATCGAATAATTTTGTATAAAACTGTGTACTTTTTTTTAAATCAGCGTCCCCCGGATATTAAAATCTTCCACCCACAATCGAATGCAATCATCTCTTTCATGTATTGCCGTAGCCTCGCTTCGTTTTACTTGAAAAACAATACGTCAATTTTATTATTTACCAACATTTGTGATGATAGTAATAATATAATATACGTACATAAAAAAATGTGACAGGGGAAAAATGTTGTTGTAACATAATGCTTTTCTCACGCGAATTTACGCGTAAAAAACTATATTAATAATGCAATATGACAGTAGAATTTGGGAGTAACGCTTGTGTGACGCCAAATTATTGAAAGTAATCTACAAGTATTAACCAAAAAAGTAAGATTGATGAACTTCGAAGTCATATCTTATATCCTAACGTGGATTAAGTACCTAAATTAGACGATATTAATCACGTCTTAAATTTATTATTAAAGGTGACCGTCGACTTCATACTTATTAGTGAAGGCTACAGATACCTCTCTTTGATAAACTTTAAAACCGTTTACAAATTTATTCCCGGCTAATTGTATACTTCAGAAACGTTGATATTATAAAATTAAGGATACGTTGCCTTTATAGTATTTTGCCAAAACAAGTGGTACGCTAACGAGCACATAGTAATACTGCAATGAATGGAGAAGTAAGACGGCATGTTTTTTATACTGAGAGTAAAAAGAGTTATGTATACATTACTGTGTATCGTTTATAGCAAGGGTCAGCAACCCGGGGCCAATCTGTTGCTGTTTTGTAAATGAAACTCTAATATAGGTACCTTATTAAATGAGAAAGATAGGCACGCAGTGGTTTCAAGCGAGTGTCCATTTAATGCCACATTGGTCCATTTAATTCTTTTTTTATCCTATTTACACATGGATACTTGCTTGCCTCAACTTGCTTACTTTATCGATTGGTGGTAGCGACCCACTTGGGTGTACATAACAACCCTGTTACCACATAATATTAAGAACAAGTGCGGCCGCCTTCACTTAATTTTTCCATTATGTGGCTCTTGGCTGCCAAAAGGTTGCCGACCACTGGTCTAAGGTATAAACGATTCCTTTTATAACGTAATCTTTATTTTATTTAAAAATCTCATTATCAATTACAATAGTAATAATTACGAATTGTATGTGATCTTATAATCTATCATAATATTGCATTTCACACAAGGGTATTTTATGTTTTGTAACAGCATTATATATATCATTCGGTACCCAACATACTTCCATTAACGTAGACGCGATACTGTGGTATGAGTGGGCCAATTGACACAATAATAACACTTTTTTATTTATAATATCATTGTTATGAACGAATACAGTTGTCTAACATACTACAGATGAACCGGGTATAACAATATTGAAAGGATTGTATAACTTGGAACGTTACATACGATAGCTGTTATAAACAATACGCTAATTTCAATTATTATAAGGTATTAAAAGTTGTAATCACTGTTTTTTTTTTCAATCTCAAAGATGGTTTGCTTTTTATGTTTCAATTTCCTCAAAGAAAATTATTAACATCAGCAGGAAACTTTTCGTTATAAACGACTTTTTGTAAAGTAGTTACAAAAAGTTAATAGCCCTAAATGGTGATATTAGTTGAAATTGATCTTATTGCTCTGTCAACTGTCGTTCGCTATGCGTATTGGCTAAATGTTAAATAGTTCAACTCGAAATGGCATCAAATTCAGATGAGGAAGCAGAAAGAGTAAAAATTTTAGTGTTCTACTTTAGTGGAAAAGATGTCAATTCTTCGTTATAGCTAATATATTCTGATGGCAATTCGTCTCTTTTACCGATATATCGACTTATCCGACGTTACTCTAAGTGATATGTTTACATAGGTAATTAAATAGAAATTCGTCCGAGACCTTGCCATTTAGTCGTTATAAGCGATATTGTTATATCCGGTTTCGCATGGATAAAACTAATCAATAACATTTTTGGAAAAACTTATTTTATTTTGCACTCAAAAATGATTTTAATAAAAAAAAATTGTTTTAATTTATATACTGTTATAATAAATCATCGTCGACGATCACCTTGGGAACAACAAGAGGTTGTGAGGTCGTTGTCAGTGAATGTTACCTGGCACAGGGCGTGCAGAGCGAGTGCGAGTACACCTTGTGTCCACCCGGCCCGCGCCGCGTCTGGTGGTGCCACTCCGCCCCGCCCGCCGCGCCCGCCACGCCCGCCGCGCCCGCAACGCCCGCGCCGCCCGCGCCGCCCGCCGGGTCTCGCGCCCCGCACGACTTGCATATCGCACACTCCACGCAGTGCCATCGACCTGGAATTATATAACAATACATGTCATATTATTATATTCTTTTTTTATGTAATAGCGGCCAAACGAGTAAGCGTGTCATCTGATGGTAAGTGATCACCGCCGCCCATGGACATCCACAATATCAGGGGAATCGCAGGTGCGTTGCCGGCCATTATTTTGGAGGGACTGGCTCTACAGTGCAACTACCGAAACACACCTAATGGTATTTGGCGGGAGATTTTCAAGTTCAGGGTGGTAGCTATCAGGCGGGCATCAGAAAAAGGGACCACCATGCTATGGTTTCCTCACGATGTTTTCCTTCACCGAAAGCTCAAACTCATTGTAGGTGGTTGGATTCGAACTCACGTCCCATGACGCCGCGTTCCTACACACTACCACTGAGCGATTTTTTTACAGCATTTTTTTAGATGCGGAGTTCATTACCACGTTATCGTTTTGATTTGTTTGCAGGCTAAGGGACTAGACCGAAAACGTGTATCAATGAAACACAACATTAAAAACTGACATCTCCTTGCAGTGAATTTTAAGGAACAGTACTTTTTTTCCAATCGATTCATCTTGTTGTCTATTTTGAAAACATACAAAACTATTGTGACCTATTAAGTTTTATTTAATCATTATACTTAATACAAACACAAAAAGAGATATAGCCAAAAGAACGGACTAGTTCTCATACGCAACTGCCGGAACACACAACTAAGTATTTCGCGGCAGATTTTCAAATTGAGAGTGGTAGTATTAGTCAGGTGGATATTATAAGATTTACTACAAATATGGAATAAAATTCATATAAATAACCTGTATGTCGTTTCAAGTGTCATAAATATATGATTATAAAAATCGCCTAAATAGACGTTTCTACCCTTCTGCTAAACATTAGGGAAGAGCGTTCTGTCTCGGATTTAAAAATAGATGAATTAATAAAGATACTTATAATGATTAAAAATAGAATAATTAAAATGTAATACAATAATTATTATTGAATAATTGCTATTTTGTTTCCAAATACGTTCCTAAGAAAAATGTAGTAACCATAAAATTGATTATTCGAAACTATCGAATATCTGAAATTATTTACTATTCTTATCCGTAACCGAAACCTTGTTTTTCCGCTCCACTCAGGAGCGCTGTCAGAATCTGGTCACACTTAAATTCATTTCGTACGATTACCACTGCCAGCCGTAACTAAAGTAACGACTGCGCGTACTACTCCGAATTAAAGGAAATTACAACAAATAGTTATATAGTTTTAGCCAAATTCATTTTAGTTGAATCAAAATGAGCGTCTCCAATTAGTTTGCATATAGAGTATGCATTGTACTTTTGTAAGGCTATGCTGAAGTTAGTGTTCATAATGCTAAAACCAAACAGTAGTCCAAGAATGGTAGTAAAATACAACTATCTATTAATTTCACTACAATAGAATGTTGGGTCGGTAATGTAAGTGTACTGGAGTGGAAGAGCTTTTTCTAAGTTTTTTCAAAATCAACAAAACGTCAATTGAGGTCTAAAACTAAATTTACAAGTTCTATCTGTTTTGATATGTTGTTCATAATTCATATTTACTTAGTTATCTACTTAATTATCCCCACTCTCATTAACTAACGGCTCTAATTATAAAACAATGCTGCAGTAGTACGCTAGCTTACCCACTTCATCTGACCCAACGCCACAAGTAGTAATATAATCAAACAAATTTGGGTACAATTAAAAGCCAGCGCTATAGCAGTTTGCCATAGCATATGCTGAACCCGTATCGTTATTCGATGTTGTATGAGGTTTTAGTTTGTAAGACCATGTTTGTGTAATGTACATTGTAATTGCTAATGCTATACATTTGTGTATTTACACGGTGTACATTGTGTTTTCAACGTCATCATCGAAATAAATGTTCTTTTTTCTCCTTTCTATCTCGCAAAGGTGGTGGAACATTGTATGCGTGTGTGTGTACGTGTATGTATATGTAGGGACGTATGAGGGATGGAGAGGTGCAGAGAGGTGGAGAGAGGTGGAGGAGAGGCGGAAGGGTACCTGTGGGCACGGCGGCGAGCCCGACGCAGTAGATGTGGAAGCCGCGGTCGCAGAGGTCGCAGAAGAGCATCTTGTCGTCGTCGGCGGGCAGCCGGCACGAGCAGCACGTCTTGCACTCGGCGCACTGCCACGGGTACTCGCGGCACTTGCGGATCGTGTCCGCGCTCAGCTCCACGCACGACGGGTGCACTGCAACAACCGACACGTCAATGACACTTCCTAACACGCGTACCGCACCGTGTCTAATGGTAACAACGCTAATTTCTACCACCAAGACGTTAATAATGCCTCATTAGTCGTTGCCCGAGCTCCATTCGGCAGCTGAATATACACTCATCTACCACGAAACGTGAAAATTTTGAAGCGTCTCAACGTTAGGCAAGTCAAATTGTATCATCATATACATAATAATGGTCACGACTCAGTTAAGCACAGATATATTTTTTTTATATTTTTGTTGGTATGATAAAAAATACATTTAAGTACATTTTCTCACAATTTGCCGGGAAAGTTATTAAAAGGTTCATCAAGTGAGAGCATCAAAATCTACCCAATAAAAAGACACCACTATGACCCACATACATTGTCATACTGTCAGAGACCAGGGACAGTTTAAACAATTCCTTGAGTCTCCAGCAGGAAACCTAATCAACTTGTAGTTAAAATCACCATATCACCAATGACCTATAGGTGTATTATGGTATAAATGTACACCGATAATGTCAAAGGCTTAACATGCCTATCATCTTGGGTCACATATTCACTTAACATCAGATAAGATAATAGCCAAACGTTCAAGGCAGAAAGTTTAAAATATACTGATTACCATACGGAATCAGTTTACACGTAACGCTTAAACATGGCCGCCTAATTTATTATGAAGATAAGCTATAATTTCCATTCCATTAGCTAATCCTTCATATACTACATCATTGTTGGTGACAATAAGTGTAGATATACTGTTTCCTGTAGAAATTTTTTATAATATCTTTGGACAGGACAGGTGGCGCTGTGAACGAGTTACTAGATACCAGCAGTTTTTACGTTACAATTTAATATAAAATCATGATAGAACAAAACACATCAACCAGTTGCATACCTAATCAAACGATATATAGCCGAGAACTTTACGAGTACATTAAGAGAAAGGATTACTCTTTTACTCAGTACTTTACAACTCTTTTACTAAATATACTTTTTAACTTTATACTTTTTTTTTCTCTACTTACTACAACTATACAAAATAGTGTGCGGATTTTCCTACTACAAACCCGTACAGTCCAAAAAATGAATACTGACTGTTGTCGAAAACGGCCAGGTTGTAGTACTAACATGTAGTATGTGGACGCTAGTAGAACAAGGACTCACGCTTGGCGTTGCAGCTGGCGCAGACGAGGAACCGCTCGTGCGTGTACTTGCGGTTCCCCTCGAGGCGCAGCTTGCAAGTGCGGCACGTGTCCTCGCCGCTCGTCTCCGCGCTGCCTTCCTCCTTCTCTTTGCTCTCCGTCTGGCTGCTGCGCTTCACTTTGCTCAGCTTCTTCCTCTGTGACGTTCAATTCATTTTTCTAACATTTATCACTTCATACAATAATAAACATTTGCAGGTAGCAAGTTATAGCGATAGATGGATATAATAATTTACTACCATATGGTAGTCACATTTTTTTATTATTGTTATAAAAAAATCCACTACCCGCACTAATATACGTATTATTCGCGCTTAGGTCGAGGTAAAGGGTGTAAGTTATAAGAGTAAGAAAACGTTCGCCCATCACATTCCACGTCTCGAATACATAACCGTATGATTCAATATATGTAGTACATAAGTATGTTAAATCTAGAAGACATATAGTGGAGTATAACAGCTATAAGAAAGTATGATTCAATATAAAATGTTTTATTTAATTTCTATATATGATATATAGATTAAAAATGTCTCATTTTTCACTTTCACACATTTACAAACGTCCTCTATTCCTATAGGGTATCATTGCACAAACGAGAAGAAATATAAAACGCATATTGTACTTCTATGGGTACGTTGCAATTAGCGTTACCAATGCTTAAAAACATGCTTTCGGCTATTCCACATGACGGTTGCGATAAAATCGTCACTAAAGTATAATCACAAACAGTTATGTTATATGGCAAGGTGAGTTGACCGCGATCCTTGAAGAGTGTGCACACGATCGACACAATGAATTTAATACTGGATAAACTTGGCGGGAAGTGAGGGAGGAGTAAGAAGGCGGCGCGCGATATATCACAGCGTATCACTCAATTTAATAGCTTTTATTGAACCAATAGTATATAGTACAGTTAGGTGTGAACATGTCTATAATTAATGCATGGTGTGCGATATTGTTGTGCTATGAACTATATGCTATTATATTATAGCGCAGTCTGAAAAGCGCTTAAAGGTGTAATTATTTTCAATCGTAATCTAGAGTGGACGTAAACACCAATCCACTTGAGTTAATCGTTGCAACGCAAGAAACAAGTGAAACTGGAGAATACGCAGTTGCACGCTAAGTGGACCGTTAGCCCATAGATATGAAAGTTAGTGAAAAAAGAGACACGACAAGCGTCACAATTTCTAAACTCCGGCTTATAATCCTAACTAGCATTATAAATGCGCTCACTAATTGACGTGACGATAGTTGAATTGGTAGCGTGTACGGACTTCGCATCAATAGATATTCAGTGAAGGAAAACATCGTGATGAAAACAAAGCATGGTGGTAGGGCATTTTCTATTTCCACACTGTCTTGTTAGCTTCACCCCCATGTTGAAAATCTGCCGCCAGATACCTAGAGGTGTGTTCCAACAGTTGCACTTGAGAGCCAGTCCTGCCACTAGCTTTAGCATGTCCATCATTTTGAACCACATCATCAATTGCAATGCGCAATTTACGCATACCCTCTCAACCCAGGGGAACAGAGAGGGTGTGGAACTCGCCCGGCGCTAACCGCTGGGAATACCCACTAAACTCCCACGGACATTTGTCGCCTTGTTGGGATGACGGGAGTTAGAACTTGCAATCACCGCGTACATCGTCACTTAACATCAGATGAGACTGTGGCCGTAACGCAAAAGCCTATAAAATATTAAAAAACATAACGCGAGAAAAGTCATGGATAAAGGCGAGTAGCCTGTGCTTTTATCTGCTGCAAATCATAGTACATTTATTACTTGTCTGTATGATCCAGATATAGAAAAAGGTTATAGAATGACTGACCTTAGACGCATGCATGTGCGAATCGGAGTCCTCGCTAGAAGAGGAGCGCGAGCCCCACTCGGGCTCCGAGTCGGAACTGGAGTCACCTGGCGAGGGCAGTGCTGTGGGAGCCGCTAACACTGTATTCAGTGGAAAATATCTGGAATACAAGTAAAAATAAACAGTAACAAAAATTTAGGCGAATTATATAAAGCTATAATAAAAAAAAGATACTTTTAGTTTTTTTGCACCGCAAAGTGACTGCACTGGACCTGATGTTAAGTACAGTACAATCCAAATCAGCAGAGACTGACACTGAACAGAATTCACTGCCAGTCACAGCTGAACCACGTTTCAAAGATCTTTAAAAATTGCGTTATGTAATACTTAAACGGTCTCTGATATGTTATGGCTACAAGAATAAATTTATTATTTAATTATAAATGCTTTGGGCAAGTATAAAAGAATAAAGCTAACCTGAGCTGTTCGGGTGTGTAGACGCGGTACGCGTGCTGGTACTGCCCGGGCAGCAGCGCGTGCGGGTAGAAGCCGGCGGGCGGACGCACGTGCGTGCGCGGCGCGGGCGGCGGGGCGCGGCGCCGGTGCACCGTCAGCGTCTGCAGGTCCACGCACGCGGTGCGGCGCATCGCGTTCGTGCGCGCGTTCCACTCGCTCGCCGACGCTATCGCCGCCGCCGCCGTCTCCTTTAACAACCGTATACACAATTAACTACGAGGCTCACAGTGAATTGTCTAATGGCAAGACCTTTAAATCTAATGTTAGAAACGCGACTCCGATTCAGTCTTGGCTATGAAATGATTGCACTTTATAATATTATATTTAATTTCTACCTTAAAACATTATTCATTGAAAATGTAGTTTGTTAAAATACTAGATAATCAGCCTAAAACTAGCCAATCATATTAATGTGTGTTTAGAAATATAACTGTTGTTGGCTGTCCACAAAAAGATTGTATGTTTAGAATTTAAAATTAAATAGATCATGAACATCATGAAAAATTATGGTAAATGTACAATAATTATTGTATGTCAGCCAACACTGGTCGTACTGTTCTATATGACCAGCAACCTAAAAGGTTGGTAATGACTTTTACTTTGCCGCTAATTGCAATACCAGAATAACATAATATATTGCTTAAACTTAGGGTTTCAAACATAGTCATACCAAATATAACACTTAGAATGGAATAATGTAATAAAAAAAGCTAATAAACAAGGTTTTACATTTGATACAAAGGTTTCCTAGCTTGGCACATTTAGTGAGCGTCTAACTTTTTAGACATGATCATATCAACCTACATGCTACCATAAAGGAGTTGACTGATCAAGTAAAGCCATGAAATCATACCATTAATTGATTAATATCAGATTTCCAATTTACACTATAAATTGCTCAAGCAAGCATTACAAAATGCAATGAAAGTCAAGTAATTTGTCAAGGCTCAGCTGGTAATTTGTACAGACACCGCGTCAGTAGACGTAAGTTCGAATTCAATTCAGTGAAGGTAAACATTTTGATAAAGCCATAGTGTGTTGGTGAGCATTTTCTAATGTCTACCTGAGAAGCTACCACCATTAAGTTGACAATCTGATAAATACCTATAGGTGTGTTGCGGAGATTGCACTTGAGAGCCAGCTTCTTCACTAGGCTTAGCATGCCCGCCATCTTGGGTCACACCATCCCTTAACATCAGGTAAAATTGTGACCTAATTGCTAAACGTATATAGTATTTAAAAAAACACAATACTATGTATTTAGTCTATGTATCAAATGTTTTAACAAGCATATTATAAATATTATATGGGTTAATTCATACAGGTCAAATCAATAATAATATAATTTTTTAACTATGAACGAAAATCACATTTTCCAAAAGACATGTATTACACAAACATATTTTCTACTTTTCACTCACCTGTCTGACTTTTTCTGGATCTATTTTCGGCATATCAGGTTTAATATCTACATATTTTTCCACTTTGATTTCAACTTTCAACGATTTGTCTTCAACCTTGACTTCGACCTTGTTTTCCTCCACAGGTTCAGTGAGTTGCCTCTCTCGCTGATGCGATCGGTACTCTTCGTACTTATGAGGATAATCTGATAGCATTATATCTAAAACTTCACTCGCGTCCACAGCTGTAATACCTAACAAAATCAGATCATGATAAAAATAATATGTGTGTATTTGTGTAAAACAAATAATAAATATATTATAACAATTTGTGTAAATAATAAAAAGCACTAAATAATTTAATATTACAATATTTAAAGAGAATATATTATCAAATATTTAACAAGCTTAACGTTAATTAACAAAAATACATGTACTATCACTATACATTACAGTTAAAAGAAAAATACACAATTTATATAAATGTGTGAGTTGATCAATGAAGAATGAATGAATGTTTTAATAATGGGAGTTCCTACGTGGGATCTTTTTGCTAGCGCATAGATATTGTTTTGTTATTAAAAAAATATAATACTTGGCCCTTTGATATAAGGCCTCGGGATTACAGTTTCTATTTTCACGAATAAAACTGATAGTAAAAAACAAGGGGCAGTATCCTCAAAACTAGTACTTATTTATGTAATGACCACCGATAAGTCTTTTCAAATGATCTGTAGCAATAACACAAGTAAATATAGCAAATAATCCAGCAATTAATAATAAAATAAAAACTATATTAAACTAATAATTACTTACCAAGATCACAGAGAGCTTCCGTAACTAGACCTTTAGCAAGGACAAAGTCTTTCTCTTCCCCAACAATCGGCCGCCTCTTTAGCTCTGGATACCGCCTCTTGAAGCTTTTGACGCCCAAGAACATTGCTACTTGTTCTTGTATCATCATTATCTATGAATAAAAATAATTTTACTATGTTTTTATTAACTTGCTTTGTTATATGTCTGACCTGATGGAATTATGTAATTGATTTTAAACTAACTTCCCGATGAGTTAGATACTTGACATTTGGACCACAGCTCAGATGGGGATGACAATGTATGAAAATGTGAAAAAAAAAAGATTTGTTATTAAGATAAAAAACAAAAAAAAAACAATTAATAACTAATTACTTGATCAGCTATATACTTGAATGTAGCTCAAATCTAACTGACAGATGACCAGAATAATCAAAATTTCATTTACATTACCCTAAAAAGTAGAAAATTATAATTAAAAAAATGTACTATAACAGACAGAAAAATAGAAAATAAAAGATTGGAAATGAAAAATATGGGGCACTTGTAATTCATAACTATAAACATGCACCGCTTTTTTTTTCGTTTCCAACCTTTTAGTCTGTTATAAAATCATGGTACGTTATTTTTTTAATTAATTTAATTATTAGTTTAATTTACATTATTTATTGATATGTAAAATGCTACTCTAAATAAAAAATTCAAAATCACTATGCTATGGCTATTGATTAATAATTTTGATATATATAATATTAGTAAAAATGTATTCAAAATGGCTATATTAACCTGTGGTACAGCATCTGGCTTCTCTTCTGTTGGCCATGTATATTCCTTGACATCAGCTGCTGTCCATACTTTGTTGCTAAAATCAAGAGTAAATATTCTATTTATTTGAGAAATCTGTAGGCGAAAACAATGCAGATGCATGCAGAATGGTTTGCAGATAATTTATAATTTTGCCATAGACAAGTATTAAGAGATTTTATAAAGCCTTAGACAATAATAGAAATTGCATTTTCTTTTGCAATTGAGGTTTAAAGAAAATCTAATAAACATAGCTAATTTTTGCTTTACATATTTTTAAACAAAACATTACTTCTTAGTGTTCACATACTAAATATTCAACTTGTTTTACCTGTCAAATAAATCTGCAAATTTTGATTTTTTAATCTTGTTGCTCTCATTCGTAGAGCTCTTAACTGAACCTTGTGAATCTTCATCCATGAGATGTGAAGGTCTGTAATAGTTATAAGATATTTTTAAGGCACTTGTTATATTAATGTTATTATTGTTAATATTTGTTTTTATTGATAATTGTTTAATGCATAATATTACATTCCTGTACAACTGCTGTTCTTTTGTTGTTCCTTCTGTTTTAGTAAATCATAACAGTATAATAAGATCTCTCTGAACAACATTACTCACTTAGCAGGAGTAGCATTGTCATCCATCATACAGGTTTCCTCCTCAAATAGTTGAACAGTTGTTGTGGCCGGACCGCAAACTCGTCCATATATCCCCATAGTTTCCTGCAAGATTTAAGAGACACTATATAAATATCATAAACATTTAAACAACTTAATTTAAGAACTTGAAAAACATGTTTTTGTTTTGTTGTAAAAACTAGCTGATGGTGTAATTCAAGGCTTATCTCAACACTCAGATTATTATTACTCTTAAAATTTTTTAAGAAGCCCTAATATTCTAATTGGCTGGAAACTGTACGACACTGGAAAAATAATACTAATATAGTTTTATCCTTAGAATAGTGTAGGTAATATTACACTAATATATAATATTAGCTAATTTTAATAGTTGTATTTTATTATGTTAGCTCAGCAAAATGATTGCACTGTACCAGATGTTAAGTACACTACTGTCCAAAAACAGCAGCGACCATCGCCAGTCACTACTGTCATGCCGGCCTGTGAAGAATGCTTATGTATGGTGGTTAGTTTCTTGTGTTGTGATGTCCTTTTTGTTTTAGGTAATCTGGCTTAGAGAGAAAATAAACCTAGTTAATTTTAACAGAAATACTTCAGTATCCTACTGGCCAGTCTTCTTCATTTTACCTTCGTATCAGATGAACAGGCAAAATTGGGCACTTTGCACATGTTGCCAAAACAATAAAACTTAGAAACAAAAAATGAGGTATCAAACTAACTTTCATGTATACAGCGCCCCGGCCACCACCCCGCCCCCGACCTCGTCCTCGTGGCGTCCTGCCACGTCCTCCCCGTGATCCTCTACCACCACGACCTCGACCCACCACCTCTGGTGATTTTAAGAACACATCCTCCAATTTTGATAAGTTTGCTTCATCTTTTAATTCCCTATCTAAATACATGTTCGAAGAACTCCGCCGCCGACTTGAGAGCGGCGTGGAGCAACCACCAGGCATGTTATCGAGAGCCTCGGTCATACGAGGCAACTTTATTCGAGAACAGGTAGGATCTATGGGTGTTGCCGTCGGATCGTCGCTTTCACTGTAACTAGCAGATAGATCCAGTATGGATTTAGATGGACTTGCAGCTCTTCTAGCACCGCGCCCGCGACCCCGACCCCGAGGTTTTCTTAATATTGTGGGTCGATCCCTGAAAGTAAAAGTAATATTATATTTATATATGAATGAATACTTCATGTGACGAAGACTGCGCCCTAAACATTGAAAAGAGCTTTTTTATGTAATAGGCGGCAAACGAGCAAGCGTGCTACATGATGGTAAGTGATCACCACTGCCCATGGACACCCACAACACCAGAGGAATTGTAGGTGCGTTGCCAGCCTTTATAGACGGAACTAGCTCTCAATTGCCACTGCCGGTACACACTTAATGGTATATGGCAGCAGATTTTCAACTTGAGGGTGGTAGCTAGACAGGCAAGCATTAGAAAAAGCCCTACCACCATGCTATGGTTTTCTTACAATGTTTCCCTACACCAAAAGCTCAAGCTCATTGTAAATGGTTGGATTCGGAATCACGTCCCATGACGCGGCGTTCCTACACGCTACCGCTGAGCTATCATCACTTCAAAATCCTTTTATCACAAATATAAATATTAAATAATCATTTATTTGTAACCATCAAATTCAAATGTAGAATCTTATGTGCCTTACCTAGTTAAACGGAGTGATCTCTGTGGCCGCTCCTCCAGTGCAGGTACTGGTAGAATTATAGAAACTGGTTTAGGACTGTCTGTCAGAGGTATCTTTCGTGGACGGCCGCGTTTTTTCGGTTGTGGAGTCATTTCTACGTGCTGTGGGACGACATCGGCTTCTTTTAAGACAATGGCAACCTCCTTTGGTGTATCTACCTCAAGAGGATCCTGTGAGGTGTCATCAGGTATTGTTCCAAGGTCACGAAAATCTGAGTTTTCGTTAATCAACATTTCCTGAACCTTAGTATGACAATTCTCTTTAGGCACAATTTCTGTAATATTTGACTCACTTAATGGAGAGTGTGTTCTATTTTCAGTTGGGATTGAAGGGACTTCAACATGATTTATGTCTTGGAAGGACAATGACTGTTTTTGTTTGGCTTGCAAATTAGACAATATGTTATGAAGCTTTGAATTGCCATTTTTAGAGCAGTTTTCATTATTTAATATTGAATGATTTACAGGTTTTCCTCCATGTTTTTGGTCTATATTCGTTTTTGTGGGTGATGTTTGAGTGATTCTTGTAACTACTGGAGTGAGTGTTAACGATTTATTGACAGACAGAAGTTGCCCCAATTTCAATCTTTTTGTTTCAAGTATTGACAGCTCAGTCTCTTTATTTGGACTGGGACTTGTTTCTGTAGTAGATGGTCTTTTACCCATATTTCGTTTAACATGTGGAGACTTCTCTACATTTTCTACAATTCTTGAACTCCTTAATCTTTTACCCACTGCCATAGTTAAGGAGTCATCTGAATTTGCTTTTCTTCTGCTATTTATGTTGTGCTTTTTTGGACTTTCACAGTCATTTGTGTTCTCTTGAGTATTTTCAATATAACTTTGCTGAGGGGTACCTGGCCTTTTAATTTCTTCAGTAATAATTTTGGCTGAAGGACCATGATCTGTCTTATTTATTTTTAATATTATTCGAGGGGAATCTAGACCGGAGCTTTGATTTGATAACTTTTCTGATATATTTATTTCTAATGGTTTTGTCAAACTCTCAGAGTTTGCTTCTTCATATATGTTTTGAATTGTATGTTGTTTACTTATGCTGCACATATCATTTATTACATCTGTACTACTTATTTTTAAAACTTCACTCTCTCTGGATTTATCAATATTTAATTTTTGAATCGATGAATCACCTGATTCTCTAGCTTCACAAATAGTTGTACAACTCATATCTTTATTTGATATCATGTTTTCTGGATTCAATAAACAATTACTCATATTCAGTCTAGATTCTTCTACTTTCTTACCCAAATGCTCTTTAGTGTTTTCAAGAAGCTTTTTTAAAAGTGTGCAATTTTGTAAAGCTATTTTAGGTTTATTAATAGACTGAATATGGACTAAGTCAGCATTCTGTGCTTTTGTTAGATTAATTTCTTTTCTATGAAAACTATTTTCATCATTTTTTTCACAAACCTGAGAAACATCAGTTTTATGTAGTTTTTCATAAACTGGTTTATTTGATAAAGTGCTATTACTTTTATTGTCTTCAGTAACTGAAGTTTCTATGTGAATTAAAGAGCCACTTTCTTCAGTGTTGAAATGTTCTAAATTACTAGAGATGCAATTTTGATTGACATTACTGTCAATTGTGGAAACAGTATCTGCATTTTCACATTCTGTGTGGTAAACTAATCTATCAGCAGTATTTGCTATATCTATAAACTCAGTTGTTTTGTCTATTTTATTATGATTACTGCCATGACTATATTCACCAAGATTGTTATATTTATGGTCTTCTTGGCATAAATTGTCTCTGTGTAAAGTTTCACCAACAGACTTTATATTTATTTTCATCACTAATGGTGGGTTCTTGGCAGGTTTTTCTTCCAACTCATCACATGACTTTTTTGTTTCAGCTTCTTCTGGTTTGACAATAGGTTTTATATTTAATTTGGTAACAATAGGTATGCAACTACCTCGTAAATCAACACTTTTCAAATGCTCTTTCTTAGGTGAAGATGGTGAAGCAGTATCATCTGGTTTAATTATAGGTTTTATATTCAATTTAGTAATACTGGGAATTGTTTGTTCATGTGGTATATTTTGTTGAGGAATTTCTTCAGTCGGTTTTGAAATAGGCTTAATATTTAATTTTGTAATAACAGGTATGTGATCAGCATTATCATCACTAGAATTACTTGTTTCTGATGATTGATTCTCAGAGTATTTAGATACTTCTTCCTCAGGCTTAACAATAGGCTTAATATTAATTTTAGTAATAACAGGTATACTACTTTTATCAATGTCAGTTTTCAATCCATCACAGTCTTTTTGTTCTGAAGAATTAACTTCAGGACACTTTATAGGTTTAATATTTAATTTAGTAATTTTAGGTACATCTTCTAAGCTAAAATCTATCTCATTATCTTTAGGTTTTATAACAGGTTTTATATTTAATTTTGAAACTACAGGAACTTTTTCATCAATTTCTCCAGTAATTTCTTCATTATCCATCGGTTTCAAAATAGGTTTTATATTCAACTTTGTTACAAAGGGTATATGATCGGTACTATCACTAAGAACTGATGACTTTTTTGGTGTCTTAGGACCTGGATCAACATCAGATTTTGTAATTGATTTAATAGTAATTTTAGGCACATGAATATTTTCTTTTATTTCAGAAGCTCCACAAACTGATTCGGCACATAATTTTGCTTTAGAAACTTCAGCTTCTTTAAAAACATTTTCAGGTGTCCTTAAAGTTTTTATTGTCAATTTTGGACTAAGTGGCTGGTTTTCTGATTTTGTTAGTGTTTTTATAGTTAATTTAGGTATTTTTTCAAGCTGTTTATTATCTTGTTGACTTATTACTAATTTTAATTTAGAAGTTGAGTCAAGATCTTCATTTTCAGTATTTTGTAAACCTTTTATTGTAAATTTAGGAATATTTTGCTGTGTATAAAATTTTCCTTCACTTTCAGTACCAGGTTTTCCCATTTTAATTGTAACTTTTGGTACAATATCAGTTGATCCTTGGTCAGATGCTGATGCTTGATCAGATGTGCTTGTTGTTTCATCATTCTCTGAGCATTCTGATTCTGAAATTTCACTACTACTTGACTTCCTATGTGTATCATTTATCTTTTCAGGTGGCTTTAAGATTGGTTTAATATTTAACTTTGTTATAGATGGTATATGTTCGTTAATATTTGATATATTACTTCTTTCATCTTCTGAATTAGATTTTGTTTGGCTTTCAGTCAAATTTTCTTCAGGCTTTTGTAATGGTTTAATATTAAGTTTAATGACACAGGGCATCTGGTCTATAACAGCATTTGTATTGTCTATATCTGTATGCAATTTAGTAGGTGTTTCATCATTGCTTTCTGATGGTTTTATAATAGGTTTTATGTTTAATTTTGTAACACATGGAATTTGTTGACTGTTGTCAATTTTATTACATCTTTCACTATCTGTAGGTGGCTTCAAGGGTTTTATAGTAAGTTTAGGTGTTGGTGATTTAATTTCTTCTGATTGGACATTGCTCAATTTAATGGTTAGTTTAGGAACCTGTTTAATTGTATCATAATCATTTTTAGTAAGTTCTTCAGTTGTAACTAATGCTGATGTAGACGGCTCTAATAAGCTTGAAAGTTGTAACTTTATAGGAGGTATTTTCCTTTCATTTTCTTCAAGTATTTGTTTTTCAGGATTTTCTGATAGTTCTACCTTATTATCATCAATAGTCATATTTTGCTCAAAGGTTTTTACTGATGTACTGGAAATACATGGATCTAACTTTACTTCTTCATACTTTAAACCAACATTTGGCAATAAGACATTTGTATTTTTCGTATCATCAACATTCAAAACAGAATCACTTGCATTTACATTAGAATCTGTTAATTCAGGTAGTGCTGTGATGGATTCTTTTACATCATCTTTTGTACAGTTATCAGTAGTTACTGGTTTTGTTTCAGTTTGTTCAGATACAAGTGATGATTCTGATTTTAATACACTTACATTAGTCTCTTGAGTCACATCACTTTTAGAATGATCAATTATTGTTTCAAGTAAAGAACATGTATTAGTTATGTTTAAATTTTCATTTAAAACTTCTTTATCTCTCTCTTCAGACAAATCTTCAGGTAGAGATGTTTCTGAAAACTCATTATGAATTGATGATTTTACTACACTCACAAGATTGTCAGATGTACTAATTATATTGCTTGATGATTCCGCAATAGGATTATTTAACTGTGCAGTAAGAATATCAGCAGATGTTGATTGACAATCTTGTTGTTCTGATGTCAACAGCTGATTGTCAGTACTACTATTATCATTATTACCTTCAGGAATCACAAATTTTGGTCTAATTAGTTTAATTTTTTTAGGAGAACTCACCGAAGTTTCTGCTTTGCAGATACTAAATTCACTTACATTGCTAATCTCATCTGACTTAATATTACCATGTACAGCAGGCATAGCATCTGACGAGCTCGAAACATCCTTTGTAATATTTTCACTTATTTGTACAGTGGTGCAAATATTAATAGTTTGAGAATCAACTGTTGAAGAAACTGTAGAATCAGGTTTTCGATCATTTGGTTGTGGTCTTACAAGACGTCTTCTTAGAGGTGATTTTGTTGATTTCTCTAAAGTTAGAGACTGTCCTTCACTAACACTACAGTCACTTGATGTTGATTCAGCTTTCTCAACAGTTACACAGTCCCGAGTTTCACTGGATGTTACACATTTCACTGTTCTTTCATTCATTTCACAATCACTACTCTCTGAAATATTTTTAATTGTTTGTAACACACTAATTGATAAAACATCTGAATAAGTAGTTGATGTTTCAGTTTGTACACTTGACACAGGACATTGAGGTTCACTCTGCAACTTCTCCACACTTTTTATAGGTTCAGACACAAAAACCCGCTCATTATTTGATATATCACTGCTAACATTCACTATTTCGGCCGCCTCAGTAAGCGGCGAGCACTCGGGTTGTGCATCCGTTTTGTTAGTATTTGTGTCTTTACTACTATCACTGGCTGCACATAATGCTATATGAGGTGACGGCGGGCTGCTTTCACCGATATTTTTTGTTGTTTCTTGGGGTGGACTTTTGGCTGTGGTTGAAGAATCATCGTGTTGTATGTACACAGACTCACAGACGAACGGCAGGCGTTTCGGCGCACCGGGCCCATCCACGATTTCATCAATCATGTCCAATATTGCCTCGGTACTGGTGTTGACATCTTGCGTCGACGGCGACGGTACGCTGTCGCCGTCGAAATTATCCTCCGACATCGCGGGGGTTTGGCACGACCTCCGGGCTTCAGTCGAATCCTGATCGTAGCTACTAGTTGCATCGACCTCCTCTGTCTGCCCGACGTCTTTTTCCCGCGCCGATTCCCGGCGCGAAGCGCTTGTCGCGATGCCCGCATCATCTTCTGGGCTCTCCATTATCTACAGTTTTGCGACGCTGTCATATCTGAAATATAAAACGCTCGCTTGATGATATTTACGTTACGAATGGGTAACCTGACGACGTGCAAGATTGACAAGCCACAGGCACCATTCTAATTCACCATAACGCTACGAAAATTCTTTCACAGGGTCCACAGCGTTGATTATATACCTACACATGTATTTTAATTTCATATTCACGACGTTTACGTCTCGTACGAGAACTCGCAAAGCCTTGGTAACTGTTTAACAGCGTAAACCGGCAAACAAAAAGCTTGTATACGCCATTTTTAAAACCCGAGACATGGCAGGTCGCAATGTATAGGCCAATAAAAAATATTCTATACAGACAATTCGGCCATTGTCGTGTTGGTAAACTGCAAGAAGCCCATAGATCGTTCCACTTGAGCTTTTTAGCTTGTAAAAGAGTAATAAATATATATTTCGACATGTGCTAAAAGGAGTCAGACAATAACTCGTCAATGTAAATCAGTTATTTCATATGGCAACTATACCATTTTTAAGTTTTTTATTTTTATTTTTAAAGCGTCTGGTTACATCATGTCAGTTTTGTTTATATATAAACTAAACTAATAAAATATTAAAATTGTACTCTCATAAAATAGTTATACTTTTAATTTCAGATAACTGATTTACTTGCAAAAATACCGTTATGCATACAAAACTAATGTTCAATTCTTTGTATCTTTAATGATACTCTATGAACATAACTACAAATATATGTTAAAATTAGATAGGTGGCATAACAGTAGTGTTTACATGATTAACAATTGATATATCAAGATTATATTACGCAATTTAAACAGTTTGAAACCATTACAGGATAATTTATATAATCGATATTTTTATTTATTGAAATTAGCATTTAGTGGCAAGGTTCACATTTCACTTAGCATTTACAACGCTCAAAATATCCCTTTAGCCATTCTACTGTCTACATGACGTTCAAAGTCGTTGTTGTTGCGACGAATTGGTGACTGAGGATATCATTATTTTAAGTTACGCCAAGCTTATAGTGAGCCATCTGCAAGGGTGAACCCACATTCTATTTCACTTGAGTTAACGATTTTAATGCTGAAAAGTGTGGTCGTGAACTCTAAGTGGAATGTAGCCAACAATAACTATGAAAACTGTCCCTGGTTTCTGGCAGCATGAGTAATTGTGTGTCGCCGCACCGCACCACAGTGTTTTTGGTGGATATTTTATAATATTTCTCATCTGATGAGCCCCATGTATACCATTTATGAAAAATAATTATAATAAATTTATAGAGAACAATACCCATAAAACATAAAATAAAAATAAAAATATAAACTATTAAAGTTTAGTCTTAAGTTTAATTTTAAATAATTAGGCATTATTGAAAATGATTGCCAATCAATTAGATTTGTTTTATATACTACAATCAAGATATCACATAATCAATCGATGTGTAATAAACTCTACAGAGAAATATCATATAATTTTTTGTAAAACTGTGTACAACTATGGAGTGTGAAGGTTAGAACCGTAGTATTACAAAAAACAATATTTTCTTTTTCGATGATAAAGTGTCTACAAAATAGAATAAACTAAGATACGTGTTCTATAGCATAACTTTTAGGTTTCAAAGAAAGCTCGAAAAATTTAAGGACATGATAACTTTATTTTTTGCAATAATTTTGTTTATTTAAATTTCGTACTACTATTAAATACTCTATTCAATATAAGTTTTGAAATTTATATTTTACATCTACATACTACCACTAATTTGAGGTCTTACTCTTGTAACACATTAGCACCATTCTGGTCATCTATTTAATTCTTACCATAAACTTTTGAGTGGACACTTTATGTGCTTAAAAACATATATAAGATATTTTTTACTAGTACACTTCTGAGGAAAATTCGAAGTATTCGCAGATATCTTTAATTTTCGCAATGAATACATAAATTCATTAATTTTATTTGCCTCTGTCATCATATTTATGATTAAAAAAATATCGAAGCATATTACATACTATATATTATGACTTTACTATATATTTGAAGTCAAAACTGACGAGTAAAACAAATAATTTGATGTAAAAATTATTGTTTAATCGATACATAAAAAATCGATATTTAAATGATCCATTTCTAAAAATCAACATGTAAGAGATCGAGTTTTTTAACTCGAAGAGGGGAAGGGTGACCTCCTGATTAAGGGGAACGCAAAGATATCTAACACCATGCAGCCAAATCGGACAATAATATAAGTCAACTACCGAGTTTTAAGTAATAATTTTTATATGGTAAGAGCTTTATACGTATTTGAGTAATATGTTCAATTAATTTGTAAATATTTTTATAGTTCCTATCAATATATAAAAAATTGATTCCTGATTGTCAAGAATGAAATATCGATTCACTGGATAATTCAGTCACAGAATCGATACTTAGGTTAAAAAAGATGGATCTAAAATTAATCGATCTCAGATCGTCACCCTATCACTATAGTGTGTATAATAAAATCAAGATCGATAAAGGCGATATTTATGTTTATCTAATAACTTACATTGGCATATAAGCTTTATTCATGTCCTTTAGTTAGGGAGTTGTTGTAAATTTGTAATAGTCCGTAAGGTATTATATAGTTACCCCATTATTAATTAAAAATGACTACAATACGACCATTCACGTGTGAGGATATGTTAAAATTTAACAACGTGTATGTACTTATTTATTGTAATTTTATTTGGGTATACTTAGTCTTTATTTACTAATAAACATTTTGGTTAGTTTGAAAAATTATTTGTTTATTTATTGCTTAGTAGTATTTTTAGCATTGATCGATATGCAGTTTTGTATAATAATGTAGTAAATAAGACTTGGCGTACATGGTTAATGCAGCCTATATGTACGCGAAATCATTATCTAAAGGTCCATAGCCCATAGTCCTAGGTCAGTTCTAATATGATACAATTCATGAGAATTGAAATAGGCGTTCTAGTTAATGTTGCCGGAAACATGCTTCAAGTATAATTCAGCCATTACCAGATTTGGATTTAGGCTCTCGGGGCTCGGGCTAAGATGACAATTTTTTTAGGAAAGTCAAAATTTTCTGGGTAGACAAATTTTGAAATCTATTTTGTTTTTAGCAACTGTAAGGCTAAATTTAATGCTTCTTTCTTGCTTTGACAACCTCATCATGTAAATATTAAAGGGTAAAATAATTTAAAAAATAAATGAATATGTAAGTAGTAATAGTGTAATTTATTTCTTAATTTAAAATAATTTATTCCAAATTGTATGTTTAATTGTTATACAAATATAACATAGGTTTTTTTTATTGAATCTGTTATGTGTTCTACCACGGTTGCTACAATAGATTTAGAGATTATAGCTAAAAGTCTTCTTACAGGCTTTAGTTGCATTTTAATAAAAACTTTTTACAGAAACTTAGATCCTCTAACAGAAACCTATGGACTTTCATTCTATACACAGTACTTGGCACATTGGCCAGAGTACTTTCAAGTGGCTGAATCACCCAGTGGAGAAATAATGGGATACAGTACGTAAATTATTTATCTAGTGTAAGCCTAGAACATTTATAGTTTTTAGTTGTTTAAAAATTCACTATTATATCTATTTAGTCTGCCCGTTGTATTGTTATTTTGTGTAACTATTTTTGTTCTTTTTTGTTCACTATATTTGGTTTTAAGGGTTCTGAAAAATATTACTTAAAATTTATTCTTTTGTAAGGTTTAAACATTGTGGTTGGTATAAATTATGGTTATTACTGTTATCAAAGGGAAATTATCTGCATTTTATATGACTTATAAAATGTTATTTATATTTCAGTAATGGGAAAAGCAGAGGGCCATGCTGAAAACTGGCATGGACATGTTACAGCACTAACAGTTAGTCCTGATTACAGAAGATTGGGTCTTGCTGCTACCTTGATGAATATTCTTGAAGATGTTTCAGAGAAGTAAGAATATAATGATAATATTTCAATATTTAAGTAGAAAGTATAAAATTTAAAGTATAAATTTACATTTAAATTAAAATGGTAATAATAATTTCGAAAAACTTTACAGGAAAAAGGCTTACTTTGTCGATCTATTTGTCAGAGTAAGCAATAAAGTAGCAATAAATATGTACAAAAATTTGGGATATATTGTTTATCGCACAGTTTTGGAGTATTATTCTGGAGACCCTGATGAAGATGCTTATGGTAAAGTAACTTTACTTTATAATACATGACAGGTTGATAACTTACATTAAAATTTTCAAAACATTTTACATCCTTAATATCAAAGATACCCTTAGATATACTGAATACATGCATAGTATACTTTAAAAAAAACATTCAAGTTTAATAAACTTTATTGAAGAGTAGTAAAATTCCATTTAATCAATGTTATTCAGTTCAGTGTTTTATTCTGATATGAAATAGCAAATAAGTATGCATTCCATTTGATTTTAAGTGGTCAAACTGCAGTCCTAATTGGTGCGTTGGTAGTGTATGTTTGTAATACATTACTAGCACAGATGTTTTGAAATTATAATAAGCGGTTGCAGTCTTTATGGCTGGCAGAACATTAACCTTGTGCATTTTGTGTTTACTTATATATTGTGTACATGTACAAGTTGCAGTTTGCTATATTATGTCAGTTATTCCAAGCCCCTCAAAAATCTTTGATAGTTGAAGTTATTAATAGAGGGGTAAAAGTAACGAGAAATAGCATAACCATATATATGCATTACTACAACAATCAGTACTTGTTACTATAGTATTGTTACCCTACTTATTTTTTTTCGTTAAGGTTTAGCGTTATGGCCATAATCTCACCTGATCTCAAGTGACAATACGGCCCAAGTTGGTAGACACGCTAAATCTGTAGAGGAACTGGCTCTCAAGTGCAGCTGCCAGAACACACATATTGGTATTTGGCAGCAGGTTTACAACTCTGAGGGTGATTGCTAGGCAGGCGGGTATTAGAAAAAGCCCTACCACCATGCTTCCTCACGATGTTTTCCTTCACCGAAAGCTCAAGCTCATTGTAGATGCTTGGATTTGAACTCATGTCCCTTGACGCGAAGTTGTACACACTACCACTGAGCTATCATCGCTTCAAAACTTCATTACTTTGGAAATCTAACAAAGGCCACCGCATTGAGGCATCTTGTATGATGTTGACATTGCATCATTCGCACTTTGTATATTCAGTATGAAAATACAAAAAAATGCAAGTAGTGAAATGCATTTGTGATTAATGTTTCCATACTCTATACTGTACCTGTTACTCCGTACCAAATACATACAGTTTTTTACAGTTCTACTTATTACCTATGGGAAAAGGCAGAACAAGTTCTCCCAGACCAGCTTGTATTATATAAATTTTGCCTAATTTGTTTGGATGTTCTATAGAATTGAAGTAAATTATAAACCATAACTAGAAACATTCTTTTTAAAAACCTATTATTGACTGTATTTCCCAATTTTATTATTCATTATAGCAAATTCAGGAAACTTGTTACAACTTCATTTTAATAGAATAATGATATTGAGATTTTGCAACTAATTCATAAGCACAATGGAAGTTAAGTGTATCTATTCAGTTTTGAAGTTTTTATTTTTGTTGATATATGATGCATGTTGTTCAGTGGTAGTATGTTCTGACTGACATGTATTCAAATTATTGAATGCGTGGTAATGGATGAACAGACTGATTTCACAAGCATGCATGGTTGCAGGATATATGTCGTTATTGCATGACATTGCTACAATAACTTTGAAACTCAATTGATGAAAGTTATGATAATGATCACTGTTGAAACTACAAGTACTACCTATCACTGTATCTACAGTAGTTGCAGCAATGTTCATTGTGTATGTATAAATAAATGAATATATTTCATAACCAAACATAATTGTATATTTTACTAATATTTAACAATTAAGAATGAATTGATTGTAGAGAAATAAGCTAAAGGGTACAAAAATATTTAATTACCCACAATACAAATACAGGTTCTCATGGTTCCTATGTCACCTTCTTTATATATTTTACATTAACACTTTTTCTAATGAAAGCTTTGCATTTTTTACTTTTGATTATACAAACAGCTTAGAATTACAAAGTTATGTGTAGGTAATAAGGATGTTAAATTCAGTAGCATTTTTCCAAATTAGTTACCAATGCCCAGTTCATATATATATATATATATATATATATATATATATATATATTTATTATCTAATATTAAATTTACCTGTGTTACAGATATGAGAAAGGCCTGTTCTAGAGATGTAAATAAAAAATCAGTGATACCACTTACACATCCAGTCCGACCTGAAGATGTGGATTAACTTTATTATTAAATGTAAATCTATTTTTAAGTGTTTTATTTTCAATTTAGATTTTAACTTTCACTGTTCATCAGAGGTTTCACTATTTGATTCTTCATTAGGTTTTCCTGGAGGAGTTTGAGGTTCTTCTTCACTTTCTTTATTAGACTCAACTTCAGCACTTAGTGGGACTTCTTTTTGTTTACGCCATTGCTTAGCTGCTGCAAGCAATTTAAGATTTGGTTTAACCATTTCATCTTCAGGGAATATATAATCAAATACTTCTTCCCAGCCTTCTTCAACTCCTTCACTGATAATCTTCTGTCTCTTCTTCACCCTCCTAGGTAGTTTAGCTAAAACTTTTTCAAGTTTGATTTCATCTCCAATCTCTAATTCAAAGTCTTTCCAAGCCTCCAAAAGAAGAACCCTTGATTCTTTTTCACCAGCAGTTCTAAGACTATCATTAGCTCTTTCATAAACTCTTCTGGCTAATTCAACATTAATGTTTTCAGCATTTTCAGCATTCAATTCAAACTTTGCATATGACAACCATACTTTAACATGTACAGTTCTTTCTAATAGTCTTTCATAGAGCTGTCTTGCCTTTTCTGTTTCTCCCTGAGATACTTCAAAGTCAATGTAGCTTTTCCATAGAAGCTCTGGCATGTCCAATCTTGGCTGACCTACAGCAATCTCATATATAGCCCTGGCTCTATCCATGTCACCTAATAATGTTTCTAATTCTGCAAATTTCATCCATGTGACACAATTTTCTGGTCCATATTCTAAAAACTTTTGATATAGTATTCTACATCTATCAAACTCTCTTAATTGTATTTCCAAATCAATATATCCCCTGTATAATTTGTCCCTCGGACACATGCCAAGAGCTAAACCTAATGCTTTTCTTGCTTGCTTTAAGTCTTTACATCTAACTTCAAATTGTGCATACATTAACCATATTTTTGAGAATGTAAATATTTTATGTGGTATCAACTCTAAGCAAGTTCTGTATACCTGTCTGGTGCGTTCTACATCTTCAGCTTCCAATTCTTCATAAAGTGCATAGTTAATCCATAAATAGATATAACGTCGCCAAAACTGCTTATCTTTTGATGGAGGAACATTTGCTATAGCCCTCTCATATGTATCTCTTATATCATCAAGATTTCCTTCATTTTCAACAAGCCTTATGTAGTCAAACCATGCATCATAATTAGTAGGATTCTCAATAACTTCTTGTTCATACATATATTTTCTCTTGTTCACAATTACATCTTCAATGCCAGATCTGTCCCCATATTTTTTTTCATGTATTGTGTAGGCTTTGTATAATTCTTTGTTCCTATCTTTTGGTATGTGATCTAGAGCATATTTATAAATAACTCTTGCTCTATCATGTTCTTTTTGATTTTCTTCAAATTTAGCAAATGCTATAAACAATCTTTCATCTAGATCTTCATCACCAAAGAATTCGACAGCTCTCTCAAAAACTTTTCTTGCACCATTAATAAATCCATGGTTTTCTTCAAACTTTGCATATTTTATCCAATTTTTAACATCAGGATGAACCATAACAAACCTTTCATAAATTTGTCTGGCTCTTTCTAGTTCTTTATAGCGTAATTCAAAATTAATATATGTTTGCCATGCTTGTTCATCTGGTTGCCATTCCATCCATCGTTCAAAAACCTAATAAATAAACAATATGTTAGTAAAGTATGGTATGCTTATTGACAATAAGAATGAAATAATATATTTCTTTTTAATTTTATGTTTAATTAAGACTAACTATGCTTACCTTTACAAAAAAAAAAAAATTGAATCTGTAAGGATGTAAAAGTATGTATGTACAGTAGACAATTATTACCTGTCTAGCTCCAGGAACATTTTCCAACATCTCCTCCATATATGTGTATTTGTACCAAAATTGGGATACTCTAGGTAGAATTGTGACAACACGGTCCCACAAGTTACGTGCATGGTTGACTTGCCTATTACGCATTTCCATTTCAGTGTATTTTAACCTGAAACGAAATAAACTCTATAAATAAAAGCCTAAATAAAATCATAATTCTTCACAACAATAATAGTGTATATTTGATTCACATTTGAGATACATACTAATATTATAAAGTAGAAAGGCTTGTATGTTTGTTTGAATGTGCTAATGTTAGGAACTATCAGTCTGATATCAAAAATAATATTTGTATTTGATAAAGTAATCATTGAGTAAAGGTTTAAGCTATTTAATGCCATTCTACCATCAATAGAAACAAAGCGGTTTAAAAAAAATACAATAATGAGCAAAAATGACTAAATACTTTTTAGTTTCATACAAAGGAGGCTGCAAGCACAGTTAGTTCATTGTATAAAGTAAATACAAGCAGGCCTGATAGACCTTGCTCTCTTCTTTTCATAAGTCAAAAACTTGATTAGGGATCCACCAACTATGGTGTTATGGGATAGTGTCATTTTTAGAATAAAAACTATCAAGTCCAACCAACAAACACATGTTAACATTTAATTACACTCCAATAAGTGAATTCTGAGTATAGTATGAATAAACATTGTGATACAGGGTTTTTATGTAAGATATAATGAGTAATGTTATATCACTATATACCAGTGCTGAAGAATATGCATTTTAGTACCTATGTAAATGGATATAATAAATAATGAAATATCAAAATACATATATGAATGTGTAGTTATGTGTGTGTGCAGATCGGTATACCTCATTTATTTTATTTTTAGCTGTGCCTGTGACTTTTTCTGGTAAAATACTAAAAAATATATAATCGTTTTTAAAAAAAATTGTAATCTTTTCCAATACGGCCTTGCTCCAATTGGTGGTACTGTTATATTAGACTTTGTCAATGATTGCTCTATAAAAAAACAAGATTTTTTTATTCAATGGTAGTTCCTAAGGTTAGAGGTTTCAAACAAACACACTTTAACCGTTTATAATATTAATATAGATATATCTTAGTATCTATGTTCATCCAGTTATTATTATACTCACCAAAGGGTAACATTTCTATGGTCCATATCCAATGCTCGCTCGTATATTGAGCGAGCTCTTTGAACCTGTTTTTGTGACTCTTCCCATTGTGCATACTTCAGCCAGTTTCCAATAACCTAAAAATCATCTACAATAGTATATAACTTGTATGCAATTAAACTTTTTACACAATATCATATTTTTGACTATTATTAATTAAAATATATTTTTGTAATTAATTTTCTGATATAAAATTTACAGGAACTATTATAATATATGCATAGTTTTATCTTCCTATGTTTTTAAAAAAATATTAAATAAAGTAGAAATATTATTATTTGAAAAATATATTTTATGCAGAACTATAAATCAATACCACTCACAAGTCTGTTTTTTCTTATATTATCCTCAAAAGCCTTTCTTTTTCTATGTTGATAATCCCTCAGTTCTTCTGGATCAGAAATCTTCTGTTTAGGAGGTGGAGGTAAAATTTCCAAATCTCTCTCTTTTGCTTCTCTGAGTAATTGCTCAGCAGTAATTTGTATTTCTGCTGGTGCTTTATTTTTGACCTGTAAAGTAATTCCTAGTAAATAATAACCAATAATTGTTTAGCTGTCTTTTGTACTAGTATTTAGATATTACCTTAGCTACTTTGGGCATCTTCGTAGTTTTTGCTTCCATTGTTACAAATATAACGTTTCTTCACAAATGATATAGAATACGAAAGAAGCAAATTAATGAACATAAAAGTACTGTGTTTTTGAGATTGTATAAAATAGACACAGCAAAACAAAATATCTAGCTGTGTTGCCACTGCCTACGTTTGGTGTTACCGTAAGTACAAAAATTGCCGTATTTAAGAAAAATTACCGTACTCTAAATATTACATTTCACTGCCAGTATTTTCATATTCTAACACTCCTCGATTTTAATTGTTAATCACACAAAAGTTAAAATCCTTACATTAATTATTCTCTAAGTAAAAACTTATTTCATTCAAACTTAAAAACAATTGATATTTCTTATTAATATATTCAAACAAAATATTTTTCAAATTCTAACCTCTAACATAACAGTTGGTTTACAAAATAATCAAATTTTAGTTTAGATAGACTTTTTGTCATAATATCAGCAAAGTTAAATAATTTGTTTCTACATATTCAATATCTAATATTCGTTTCTTAATTAATTCTTTTATAAAATGTACCCTAATATCGATGTACTTAGTTCTCTTAAAATTTTCGAAACTTTTAGCTATGGATATTGCTCCCCTGCTATCTACTAAAAGTTTCGTTTTCGCTTCCTGTCCTTAATGTTTCCATAATCCCTTTTAGATTAATCAATTCCTGAGTTTTTAATAATGCCGCTATATACTCTGATTCTGTTGTAATTAATCTCACACAATTTTGTTTCTTTGAATACCAACTATTAGATTATTTCCATAAAATAACATTTCTCCTCTTACACTTTTTCTATCTTTGACATCTCCAGCCCAATCTGAATCGGAATATCCATATAAACTAGTATCGGTAGTAGTCGTAAATTTAAGTCCTTTAATCATAGTTGCTTTCAAATATCTCAATACTCTTTTTCTTGCAATCCAGAGTGATTCATTTGGTTTATCCAAATATCTACAAAGATATGATACAGCAAATGCTAAATCCGGTCTGGAAGTTATATTAAATACATTAAACTCCCTATTAATTCACGATATGATATTTTTATTATTCGCTTATTTTTTACATGTATATTGATATTCACCTTGATAGGTGTTTTCGCATCTTTGCTATAAGCCATTCCAGTATGTTAATATTCTAACATACTTCTTGTCCCACTAAATCTATGACCTTTCTCACAGCATTTAATAGGTTTCATCCGGCTTATAATATGAAGACAGGTTTTTGATATTTGCCACCTTATCGGGTGTCGGTTTAACATTTTGATTTTCTACAAATGTATTATTTTGTCAAAATCATCCCATAGATCGTAGATGTTATGAGATGGTTTTGCAGATTTTGTTTTTTGTAATTAACGGTTGTTATAAATAAAACATTTGTAGTTGTTTATTAATATAACATAATATATTTCTTAAGGTATTGACAGGAAACAATAATCATAAAGATGAACATGAGTGACAAATGTTTGATATATAGAATGATGGGAATGCATGAAGGTTTATAACAACGGTTCTATAGATTTTCTCCGAATAAACATTTTTATATGGCAAAGTTAGAACTTCAATAACAAATTATGCCAAATTAATAATCAATGGTTCTGGATAGTATAGTATTTTATTTCAAAAGTGGCGTTGATTCTGGATTGCAAAACGTATCTTCGGCAAAATTGTATTTGACAGAAGACGCCATTCATCAACAATAGTCTGTTATCTGAATAACTAAGAATTAATTCTTTTCAAAATAAGTGGTCCGAGTAGAAGCACGATAGTGTGAACTTTCTAAAGTGTTCTCGTGTGTCACATGAATCGGAGGTTTTCTATGGCAGCCGTAGACAGTATAATTTTTTTTTAATGAAATAAGGGGCCAACCTGGCAGGAGGCTCACCTGATGTAAAGTGATCACCGCCACCCATGAACATCTGCAACACCGGAGGGCTTGCAAATGCGTTGCTGGCCTTTGAGGAAAGAATATGCTCTCTTCTTGAAGGTTCCCAAGTTGTAACGGTTCGGAAAGACCGCCGGCGATAGTTGGTTCCACAGAGTGGTGGTGCGAGGTAGGAAATACCTTACAAATCGCGCGGTTGTGGAACGCGGGACATCGAGATAGTGTCGTTGAAATTTTATATTTTGGCGCGATGTCCGATGGTGAAATTCAGCGGCCGGGATCAATCCAAACAATTCCTTGGAACACTCCCCATGGTAAATGCGGTAGAACATGCAGAGTGACCCAACATCTCTACGCAGAGCCAAGGGATCAAGCCGATCGGAAAGAGCTTGATCGTCGATAATCCGAGCTGCCCTACGTTGAATGCGGTCAAATGGAAGTAGCTGGTACTGGGGGGCTCCCGCCCAGAGATGAGAACAGTACTCCATGTGGGGCTGAATTTACGCTTTATACAAGTTCAGGCATTGAGCCGACGTGAAGTACCGTCTCGCCTTGCTGAGCACATCAAGCTTCTTTAGCCTTACCTTCCAATTGACCCCGAAACTGGACGTTGCTCGAAACATAGACGCCAAGTATTCCGATACTAGCTTTGGCAGAAAGGGGAGTATTCTCAAAATGGGTAGTTACGACAAATGGTGGCTTTTTTGCGGTTAACGCGCAAACTTGTGTCTTTTTGGGATTAAATTGGACTAAGCTTAGTCGACCCCAGTCGGAGACTTTGGTTAACAAAGACTCGACTTCCGACACAAGTTTGTTCCGGCTATCGTCAACGCATTCCCGAGAAATATTAGCACGGCCAGTGTACAGTACATCAACAGTGCTATCATCCCCATAGCAATGAATGTTGCTGATTTGCAGCATGTCATTGATATGCAGAAGGAACAGAGTTGGAGACAGTACACAGCCTTGTGGAACACCAGCATTGACAAATTTAGGATCAGAGCATGCACCGTCGACGACGACCTTGATGCTCCGATCTGCCAAAAAGTTGATGATCCAGTTGCATAATTTCTCGGGAAGCCCGTAGGAAGGTAGCTTCGAAAGAAGTGCTTTGTGCCATACCCGATCAAAGGTCTTCGCTACGTCCAGACTGGCTGCAAACGCCTTGCCCTTGTCCTCAATTGCCTCTGCCCATCTATGAGTCAGGTAAACTAGAAGAACACTGGCTGAGCGACCCCGACGAAAGCCATACTGGCGGTCGCTAACCAACCAGTGGTCCTCTAGGTACCGTAGGAGCTGGGAGTTGATGATGGACACCATTATCTTGGAGAACAAGGAGGTGATGGCTATAGGCCTGTAGTTGGATGGATCCGAGCGGTTGCCTTTTTTAGGGATCGGGTGCACTAAAGCAGCCTTTCAGGATTTCGGGACTACACACCTAATGCATAGGAGTGCCGGAAAAGACGCGATAAAACCAGTGCCAACTCCGGAGCACATGTCTGCAACACGATCAAAGGGATGCCATCGGGCCCACTCGACTTACGAATGTCCAAGGAAAGAAGTGCTTTGCGAACTGCACTTTGCCGGAACTTAACCTCCGGCATCTTAGTATCGCACCGCGGGATTATCGGTGGTGAATTTTCTTGGTCATCCAGAGTCGAGTTGGATGCGAAGAGGGTGCCTAGAAGATCGGCTTTCTCCTTCGCGGTATGGACCAGCGAATCATCCTCCGTGTGCAGGGGTGGAAAGGAAGACTTACGTGTTCTCGTGCTGCGTGGTTTGAGCCGCGCCGCACTCTAGAGGTGGCGGTCGGGGCGGACCTCTCGGTGTCGGGTTCGGTGAGAGCCATGCTCGGCAGTGAGAGTGTTTGGAATGATGTGGCCTCATTCTGTGAAGGAGTTATGTCACAGAAGGAGACTGCAGAGAGGGCCCGTGAGGCAGATGCCTACGCACACTCTCTCCAACGTAGGAGAACGGGCGGCAGGAAGGGCCGGTTTGTCCGAGCTCTTCCGCCACCCTAATGCCAGACTGGGGGGGTGGGTCAGGGGACCCACCTTCCATTACAAAAGCACAAGTCCGGCAGAAGGATAGGGCAGCTTGCCAGCAGAAGGAAGGAAGGAAGCAGAAAGGCGACAGATGGCCGTAGGGTTTTAGTGGGTATTCCCGGCGGCTAGCACCGGGTGAGTCCCACATATACCTCCTAGTCCCCCCGGGCAGGGAGGTGATGCATTAGTGCATTGCCCCACGTAATAAAAAAAAGACGCCGAAGTTACCTTTCGACGTAATGCCGTCTTGCAGGAGCGACCAAACCAAGGCTGGGATTTGCCTCCGATAGGCACTGCAGAGAACGGAATAAAGAGCTCTATACTCTGAAGCACCACATCGGTGATAGAATCAGCAACGATATCTGGATCATCCGGTGAGGAGAAAATCTGCCCCCAAAAGTAGGACGCAAAGAATGATCGCATCCCGTCCCAATCCCTTGACCTATAATGCCATACGCGGCAGCGGCCCGTAAAGCGAGGCCATATTAAGCGCGTAACTAGCACTGTACTGCGGACGTGACAGTGGTCCAACAAACCAAGAGGTGGGTCGACGGAAACCAGGTAACCGTCCGGATGAGAGGTCAACTGAAAGTCCAACGGGGAAGGTATATGATCCTCCACATCTGGGATTCACGTAGGCGAGGTGACAAGTTGTGTCAAATTATATGCCAAGGCGAAATCGTGAACACATCTCCCCGTATGATCGGTGGTGCGGGATCTAAGCCATTCGGCGTGGTAGGCGTTAAAGTCACCGAGAATCACGATCTCTGCGGATGGGATCTGCTGCAGCATGGAATCAGAAAGTGGTTTTTCCCCAGGCGTGTCAGCACATTCGGCTGCTACCCGAAGGTGCGCAGCATGGCACTACCACTAGTTGGGTTGACTGATTGCACTGGTGGAAAATTCTCTGTTACAAGATTATCACCACGCATGTATAACACAGAAAACACACGCACTAGATGATACTGAAGGCAATCAGGCCACTGACAGCTTTACCCACTTAACAGCTAACACTTATACAGTCTCAATATTCAAGTCACGTTCTATTTTTTAGCAAGACCTGGGAAATATACTTTTTATCTGATCTCTGTTCTATGCTAAGTTGAATATCGTGTTTCGGTTTATTTAAAGCTACTTCATTCTTGCAAAAATTAAATATTTGTTTGTTTTTAAAATGTAATCACACTTGTTCTTTTTTAACCAGTTAAAAACCGACTTAATGTCGATTCGATTTTATTGTCTTATTTTGAGTATAGTACACGAAAACTTCCTTGATTATGAACTAATTTTGTTAGCCTGAGCTATACTTTGAGCATTATAGTGAAGCCATGTCATTGCCCATATATTGTGTCCTTTTAAAGTTAAGTACATGTTTTAACATGCCTATCAATCGCAATTAATAATACATGTCCTTCGCAGGTTTAGCGTGTCTACTAACTCAAATCTTAAATAAAAAAATATATAGAATTGAGTTATCGAAGAGTATATCTATTTCCAATTACTGAAAATAATTGCTTCAACGGCCTATTTAATAGATAACCGTTAAAATTAAAAAATATATATCATCACTTCCATATTACATGAGTAAATAAAAAGTTAGAAAAATGTAACAAACTGGAACAAATAAACAAATGTAAAAAGTCTGGCAATCATTTATCAAACCTTAAAACTTTGGAATGTTAACCTTGCCAAAAGGGAACTATAATGTAATTTTATAAATTTCTGTCATAAAAGGTTCTGGTTTATGCGAATGAATAATTATAAAATACATACATATATAAATCGAATGATATAAACTGACTTATATTATTGTTCTGAATAGTTATACACTGTTTCATAAAAATGTTATCAATATCGCGAATATTATTCTCTCAAACGACATGTAAGTTTTTAAATATTGTCTGTATTGAATTTTAATCATAATTGCGAATTTAATTAGCTCGTTTTCTTAAAACGCTTTTACCAATAATTTCTAATTTAACTTGTTTTTTAGGTATTCGTTTGACTTTTCGGAGCCTTAAGAGGCAAGCACCGGTAGCTGTAGGCAAACATGGTGAAGATCAAGTTAACTTCATAAAATCTTCATTAGAAAGTAACATAACCGATTGGAATGAATTAAAAAGTAATGTAATCTCTAAACCAGGTAATATTAATAATGTAAATATCAATGGAGTTCTTCTAAAGATAATGGTTAACAACAGAAAATTTGATGCCGCTAGATCATTTGTTGATTATTTAAAAAGTACAAACGATGAACTATCTTTAGGGTCCATAAATGGACTGCTAGCATTTTATCACGAAATGGGCAAAGAGAGTGATTTACCAAGTAGAGACAAACAATTTATTTTAGAAATTTATAAAAAATTGTATGAAAAGTATACAGTATTAGATTCTACAACTTGTGAAAGTCTTCTGCATAGTCTATGTACTATCAATGAATGGAAAAAAGCATTAAAAGTATTAGATGATATATGTCTTTCCAGCATCCCATCACACTCAGCGTACAGTACCTTAATAGCAACACTGTATGAGAACAATCAAAAAGAAAAAGCTATAGAAATGATTGATATAAGTCTAAGTAAACGCAGACCACTACAAGATAATGCTTATGAAGCATGGATAAAGTATATTCTGAGAAAATATAAGGATAAAAAAGGAATATTAAATTGTATGAATGAGATTTGTTCACATATATCTAAATCATCAGGATTGATTACAATAAACACAGCTACAAGACTGAAAGACATTTATAATACTTTAGGTTGGAATGCACAGTTTACAAAATTGAGAAAAATTAAGTAAGTAATTAATTATTTCTAAGCATGGAACTTGTCTTTAATGGTCAGTTATTTTTAGCTTTATTTATTTTATATCTAGGTATTCAGTTTAAACAGGAATTACCACTTATTTTGATTATTAAAGTATGAAGTATAAGTATTAGTACCTTTATACTGGTTAAGTGTAAACTTAAATCTAGTATCTATAGTACTTCTAAGTGCATTAATAGATTGTAAACATAGTGCAATCCAAAAATAATAAGATAACTAATGAAAGATCATCAGTGCATTAAGATTTATTGTTGTAACATATATTTTAAAAGCAGATGACATCATTTCCATATCCCCCTCCAGTAATTTGCTTGGTAAGAGTTGAGAGGCATATGTGGGACTTGACTGGTGTGAACCAGCAATATTCACTAACAAAATTTAATAGTGACCCTTAATTATCTCCTGACTTATCGCGCCTTAGTTATCGCTTTAGTAATATGTCTAGTACTGTTCAGGATTGTAATTCAGGTCTGCAAGTATTACCCCAGCTTTATACACAATAACTAATCTTTAAATGTGATAAATCATAATAGAGTTACTGTGATGTGTTTATTACCATGTGATGTTGGTCTTGATCTAATCATGTACAAATCACCCTGCTTAAGAATTGGATATACAGCAGTGTACTTCCACTCTCAATAAATTTAAATGACACTATGGTTCATCTTGTTTATGGATCCATGGTATAATGCGAAGTAATAATCCTATCCTACTGTCCTACAATTTATTCACAGTTAAAATATTTAAAGAAAATGTTAGTTCCTCGTTTTCTAATGATCTGTGTACAGAGAAGTTAATTTATTTGTAGGCATTGGATATACTATATTATCTAGTCAAATGAAATTGTAGGTTTTTAATTGTAAATAAAATAATTTAATCAAAGCTTGTAATAACAAGAGTTGTAAAAAAATAAAACTGAAATATAATATTAAATGACAAATTTCAAGTGTAGTTCCAGTACCACAGTGTAGAAAACTATATATGGCTTTAATTTACTTTTTCTATTTTGTAGTGGTCAGTGTGTATGCTGTAAACAGACATTGGAGTGTTTAAAATTATCTGAAGAAGAGTTTGAAATCTTGAGAAGGAATGTAAAAGATAAACTAATTGTTGGTTCAGATATGTTCCTTAAAACTTCACCTGAAGAATTACAAAAGTTTTTACAATTTGTAGAGAGAACTGCACCTTATGATATTGTTTTAGATGCTCTCAATATAGCTTATGCTGTTGGGAAAGGATTCAGTAGTCAACGGATATCAGCTTTGAATAATGTTACTGATTATTTTCTAGAAAGGAACAAGAAAGTTTTGATAATAGGCAGGCAACATATGTTGAAATGGCACACAGGAGTTTTAAAAAAAATACTCGAAAAAACTCACAGTTTTTTTATTGATGACATGTTAGTATACAAGGCAATGCTGATATTTATATAAAATATTATGTACCTTAATTTAAAGTAAATGTAGAGCATTTTTTAATAGTTAAGGTTTAGTGTTGTGGCTATAATTTTACCTGATGTTAAGTGACGATGTGGCCTGAGATGTGGACACAATAAACCTAGGAGGGATTGGCTTTTAAGTGCAACTGTCGGAACACACCAATAGGTATTTGGTGGCAGATTTTCAACTTGAGGATGTTAGCTAGCTAGGTGGCCATTAGAAGAAGTCCTACCACCATGCTATGGTTTCACAATGAGGTTTTCCTTCACTGAAAGTTCAAGTTTATTGTAGGCTAATCTTACATCCTTTTATGTGGCATCCATACACACTACCAACTGAGCTATATTGCTTTCAATATGCATGCATCCATGCATGCATTACATCATAATATATATATTAATTTACAATGTTGGATACTTTTGGCTTTTGAAGTTTTTATGAAATGCTCAGTCTGCACTAGAGAAGCATTATATAGTATGGCACAAAACATTAAATTATTAAAGTAAAACCTTGTTAAGTTAAAAACCAAGGGAAACACAAAATAATTTAAGTTATAGAGTTTTTAATTTATGAAGGGCTTATGTTAGAGAGTGATTGACGAGTTAATAATACAGTTCCAATTTTTACTCGAATTTGCTAAAAGAAGTAAAATAAAATACATACACATGTTACATAATAAAATTTTATTTAAAGTTTAGTCTACTGAAAAGTCAGTGTTTTTTTTTTATGTTTTAAACAGTTGGCGGTTTCTAAATCGATTTCAATCGATCTTCAAGGATTTATCTTCTTTTTTTATTATGAGTGAAATGAACTTTCGTGTATTCCAAAGTGACATCTTTCCTATTTAATCCACTTTTCACTGCTTCTATCGCTTTTCATTTATCAGCGTATGTTAGTGTAGTTAATTTCGGTTTTGAACTCATTTTACTTACGTAACTTTATCACAGAGCAGTTTTCTGGACACTGATCAACAATTAATGATCCAAGTAAGCCGCTGTCGTAACCAACACAAATACAGCTTTTAAGGATTTCAAAGCAACAATATGAGCTTTTATATTTATTGTTTGTGTTAACAATATAACTTGTAAACACCTGCAAGCAATAAATTTCGATGTTTTTCTTTTGTACATTTATTCGAAATAACTCATTGGTTATGTTATACAGCTTATGTTATAGAGGTTGTCGAAACATTTCTTTAAGTAACTAAGGGCTAATACTGAAATTATTAGTTTAAGTTATAGAGGGTACGTATTTTAAGTAAAAGAGGTTTGGGCTCTGAGGTGAAAAGAGCAGATTATTATTTGAAATTATAGACATTTTTACTTTATCGAGGGTTGTGTTATCGAGGATCTACTGTATTAGAATCATTTTGTATTGAGACTTTTGTCTTACTTATTAGCGTTATGGACTTTTTTTGTTACATTGCATTGCATTTGATTGATATTATTGCATCTGCCTATGTAGATATATTCAATATCTAGAGAGAAATACACAAATACACAAAACAAACCAAACTCAAGACAGTTATTTGTTAATCACGTAAATAATTGCTCTGTGCGGGACTCGAACTTAGTATTTCGGCGTGTTGGTTGTAGCGAGGTAACTGCTGTAACCGCCATGCCTACCGTTTTTTAGTTTAGTATCTACATTATTAGTGTGTTGAATACCTGAAGCTTGCAAATATAAAACGATAAGATTTTTTTTAATTAATCTCTGCCCTATGAGTTTAAGAAATATATATTAAAATAGAAATAAAATGGATATACATGAGATGTTTTTTTGTCTTTATTTTTATGGAGGGTTTGTATAGATAGAACATGCCACCCTCATCCATACAGCATGCTACAATCAATTCCTCAGCGCAATACCGATTTCAACCGAATCATAAATTAATTTGGCTTCTTAGGGGAATCAGTATTTCGTTAGATATACCTGTATTTTATCAATTTTTAAATATATGTCGTTTTAGAGATTCGTTACGGACACATTCCATTACAATGTGTTATATGTCTTCTTGTTACTAAATTGGATGATTTTTTTCTACGTATACAGATCACACGATGACCCTTACTTCATAACGGCCGCGATAATGAGCGGTTCGCACGCAGATATTGTGTCAAAAGACCTCTTGAGAGGTCATTTGTTTTTACTAAAAGACGAAAAATTGAGATTGATTTTCCAGCGTTGGCAGTGGCAGCATCAGTGGAAGGTTTTTATGGGCTTTACAAAGAAATTACGTATACAGGTGAGATGAATTTATCGCTCTTACCAAGGTTATGATAAACAGAATATTGCATGCATCCACAGAAATCCTTTTGAGTTTTCCCGTGATTGTAAATTTTTGTTCACTGCTAGTATTAAATTTTAATTAATTGAATTTTTTTTATGACATCAGGATATAATATAGTTTTATATGTAAATATTTACAAATTTAATTTGATAATAAATCCAATTGACATGCACTTGTATGTATAACTAACCTTCAACCTTACCATGCTTCTGTTATTCTTTGGTGTATTTCTCTGGTTACGTTTGAAGTGTGTTGTCAATTAAACGTACCAAAAGAAATAGCCATTTTTATGTAAAAACAATATGTGGGTATTTTGTTTCGTTTAGTACAGTTTTAAGTATAAGTTGTTTTATTTTAGAAACGTTTATTTGTTATTAGATTATTTTGCACAATATAATAATAAAAATATTTATTTCCAGGCACCACTGTCATTCACACCATGGGCCCAGAAGAAAAACGACACTTGGCATCTTCCATATAAATCTGACACCGCAATAGTAACTAGTGAGATCAATGACGGCATACCGAATTTGGCAACGTGGCTTTGTATAGCGCCTAAAACGTTTTAAAATAAATACATTGTAATAGTTTTCACGTTTTTATTTTATTTCGAACTAGCAGTGCCCGCGGTTTTTACGCCTGGAACTAAAAAATATTTTCAAGTTAATATTTAAAAAAATCTCGCTTTTGTAACGTTTTCAATATAGTTTTGCTGCTATTGGCGACAGCATGGTGTTAAATAGCCTTCCTCAATGATTGCTTATCAAATACAAAAATTTTTTTTTATGACATCAGGATATAATATAGTTTTATATGTAAATATTTACAAATTTAATTTGATAATAAATCCAATTGACATGCACTTGTATGTATAACTAACCTTCAACCTTACCATGCTTCTGTTATTCTTTGGTGTATTTCTCTGGTTACGTTTGAAGTGTGTTGTCAATTAAACGTACCAAAAGAAATAGCCATTTTTATGTAAAAACAATATGTGGGTATTTTGTTTCGTTTAGTACAGTTTTAAGTATAAGTTGTTTTATTTTAGAAACGTTTATTTGTTATTAGATTATTTTGCACAATATAATAATAAAAATATTTATTTCCAGGCACCACTGTCATTCACACCATGGGCCCAGAAGAAAAACGACACTTGGCATCTTCCATATAAATCTGACACCGCAATAGTAACTAGTGAGATCAATGACGGCATACCGAATTTGGCAACGTGGCTTTGTATAGCGCCTAAAACGTTTTAAAATAAATACATTGTAATAGTTTTCACGTTTTTATTTTATTTCGAACTAGCAGTGCCCGCGGTTTTTACGCCTGGAACTAAAAAATATTTTCAAGTTAATATTTAAAAAAATCTCGCTTTTGTAACGTTTTCAATATAGTTTTGCTGCTATTGGCGACAGCATGGTGTTAAATAGCCTTCCTCAATGATTGCTTATCAAATACAAAAAATTTTTTTGAAAACCGACTGGTAGGTACTTCTTAAGATTAGCTCTGATGGTTAGAGGCTGTTCTATTGAATTAATATAATGCAACCTATGCATACGAAGCTTCTGCTGGATGGTAGTTTCTAATGATGATTGATGATGATCACGACCGATTTCGGCCATGGCAACCTATTTTGCGTAATCGGAGTCCAGTAACGGAAGCGGTCAGATGCACAGGATATATTAAGGTGCATAAGTGTACGCGCGAGACAGGTGTGCATATTAACCCTTGTCCTTCTGGACCCAGTGAAACGGGGACCGTTACGACCGGAGAAGAACTCAGACAGATGGTACAGTATCACGGTGAAAAAGTTACAAGAAGTAAGTACTATCTTACACTACCTTAATCGCCTTTTACAATACCCACGGTAAGATATGGGGTGGTGCTATTTTACTCTGCCGGCACCACACGTAATATTGTCCAATATAAGTAATATAGCATAGAGATTCGAGGTAGGGCTATAGTTTTCATCGCCTTTCATCGCCACGAGGATTAACACCCAAAAGTGGACAAACATAATTACGCCGCTGAAAATATGTGAAGTATTCTATATTTTGTCAGGATTAATGTAACATTACACAAGCAACAATTAAGCTGTAGGTAAACAAATGTTTGTGAAAAAGTAAGTAGTTAAAAATGATATTTTATTAACACTCCTTAAGGCCAACTTAGAATGATAACACATCAAAATCGGTTCTAAGTTAGGTGCTTTTATGTATTATGATTATGAACACTTGGAGTCTTAAATTTTTTTCTGGCTGTGTCACTACTAAAATTTCTCTTGACAAAACTTTTTACTGTCAAAGAAATACATGTCCGACACTTTTAACTGACACGTAAATTATATTTGTATCTTGAAATAGTTGTTTGGCTTTTTAAGAGAAAATTATTGTATTATATTCTAATTTTATTATTCAAATTATGCCGAAAATGGGGAAAAAAGATCCACCTCAATCTAAACTGGATAAACCTAAAACTTCAAAACCAGAACTGGTTTCAAAGTCAGAGCAAAATGTAAAAATACTAAAAAATGTTGATTCCAGTGAGTTCTTGTACTTATCTTGCGTTACATAGATTTAAAAAATATCGTTTTATTATACAATAGCTGTGCCCGCGACTCCATTTTTATTTAATCATTTTCATAAAAAAAATGTTATATAGCTTATGTTACTCAGGGTTAATGTAGCAATCTAATAGTGAAAGAATTTTAAAATCGTTGCAGTAGTTCTTGAGTATATTCATTACAAACAAGAATACAAATCATTCCTCCTTATATTATTAGTATTGATGTATATGCGTTCGGTAACTAAGCTAATTAATTCTGGTACTTGATTATTATATATTTCGACTTAAACTATTTTTGAAAAAGGTCAGCACATTGGTAATTATTTACAGATGAAAGCCCTGTTCACAAAATATCTCCGCGAATTCGTCGTAATATGGAGCGCGTCGAAATGTTGGCTCGGCCAACTGCGCGTCGTTTGCGTTCCCTCTGGGATGAGAAATGTGCTATATTGCCGCCTGATAGACGAGACAAAATTAAGAGCGCGCTAGAGGAAGATTATTTTCTTAGTCCGGAGTTAGTAAAAATGATTTTTACGAGCTTTACTCTTACTGTTGTAGTTCTTTTTTTATCACAATTACTTTAACCGATAGTACAGCGTAAGACCTCGTCTTCATTGAAGTTAACGAGTTAAATCTAATACATAATAAATTAGACGGTTTGATAGCCAAATAAGTACTAAAAAAACGATTAGGTACATTTCTTTTTAACTACTGTATAGTTTGAAACTTGCATCTTTGACGTGAAATATGCGTTCTGACTTCTGACCATAATCTTATTATATGTAATCATCTTTTTTTTGTTTCATTAAATAAATATCACTGCCAGAATGCAATCTGTGACTCGTTATAAACAATGCATCATTCTAAGGAACAGGTAGGTATAGAATAATGATAAATTCATATTTGAGTGTAAAATTTTATTATTATTCAATATTTAGACAAACTGAGCAATATTTTCAAGCATTGAGCGAATCGTCGAAACATTGGTCGCGACCAGGCGGCATGGTGAGTCGTAGAGACCAGACCGACAAGGCTCGAGAACTTCGGCAACGACAAAAATGGCTTGTGGATTTTAGTGCCCAGGTTTGCACGCGTATATACGATATCAAAATTGTTTATGCTTATTTATAAGTACTTATAGAGTTATAATGTAGATTGTGAAAAAGGTTTGAAAGAAGTAGGGTACATAGCGATGGAGATTTCTATCTACTTGGGTCAGACTGATTGCTTTTTGTTATGTTCCTGTAGTGTGTATATTTTCCAGAGCTTTAGTGATACCTCCAAAGTTTCAAGCGTTGTGAAGCTACAGTAACTGCTTACATTCAGTGGAACCATATGTATGTTAGTCACATATATGAAGAATATCAGTATTTGACGACTTGCATATTCGGGTTTCTTTTGGTGATTAATTCATAAAATACGTCACGCAAAATTTAACATTTTTAGACCCCTTTACACATTTTTTCTCACAATTTCTGTGACCCCTTATTAATATTACATCACAAATGAGAGACCCCCAGTACAGGATATGTGGCAATTAATAGCAGTATACAAACTTCAATATTTTAAATTATTTATTGCTTACAATAATAAAACTAATGAGTTAATTAATATCTGTAATAACGAATAAATTTAAACGAAAAATAAAATACAAACTAGTTTTATGAGTTGGAAACATACTGAAACGTACGTGGAGCACTAATTGATATATATAGCCTAGCGTGACGCCTCAGCGTAATTAATAACACAGTAAAAGTGCCTAAAAAATTATGACATCAAAAGTTTAATATGTAATAAAGAGTGTAAATTTATTATAGGATTCTTATTGTCCGGATCACAAAAAATGCCACCCACTCTATATTTCTGAGTATTTTTTACAATTGACCTCACAAACGGGCGAGGGGGCCCCTTACCTGGTTCAGCTTAAGTATATGTACTGGATCGGAGAGCATAAATTAACCATACCTTCCACTCATGTAATTAAAAACTTAGAAAATTAGTTTTAGAGTGTACAAATGCGATCTCATCTAACAATTCGTAATTTCTAAAACGCTTCCTAACTTGTTACGCTCGGGCAGTGATGGGTAAAGAATTTCGCTTTTTGTTTTGTCTGTTCGTTACTATCCTTTCACCAGTCCTTCTACGATTTCCTGTCCTTATGCAATGCTTGCCCTTCTATTGCCTATATATCAATAACTCAGATTTCGGTAAGTCTATATCTTCTCATTTGCCTAAATACCTCTAATAACACGGTTAGTGAACTGACACTGTATCTGATCTTAATACAATATAATCTTACAATAACGGCGATCACCGATAGATCGGTAATCCAGAAGGGGTCTTTTTGATTTTTTTATCCTAGCTCGTCAATATGACTGTAATTCACCGGATGGTAAGTTTCAGTACGGTCCAGTAATAGTAGTGACTGCCGTAGGGACAAATGCCCTTCTTAAGTCGCAACTGTCTAGCCGCCCTGCTAAATATCTATTTACGTTTCGTTTACCGTCGTGTTTAAAATCCCAGTCTTTACGGACTTCCTCATCGCAACGTGCAAATTCACACGCATTACCCGTGTTTAGGTCGAAACCGTGTGTATAAGTGGTGACTCATCGGGTGCTAATCACCCAACATTACCTACTAAAACGAACCACCCAGTTTCTTCAAACTTCGATGTTGCCAGATACCAGAGACAGCTTTCGCAATCCTTTTAGATTCATAAGATTTTAGTGGCTCGATATACCCCGGCTGACACCAAAACGTAAATAACTCTAGGTATTGATCTGATCACCACTTCAGAGGTGTTCGCTTCCTAATCGAGTAAGGATTCCTACCACTTTAAGCTGACTGTAAAAATATATTTTTTATATAACTCAATTAAAATATTAAATTAACTTTTAGCTATGTGTATCATACTATAACTTTTTAATATTTAAATCAAATTATGACGTAATCTTTCCTTTTACAAAAAAAAAAAAAACTTTGATATATAATATTATTCATTCATTTCCAAGTCGTCAAGAAATGGAGCGGTGCTATATTGCATATTGTTTTTACAATATTAATTGTTAATTTCAGGTGGCTTACCGTTTGTGTGACTATATCGCGAAGGGCCAGAAAGAGATGCTGGTTTCCAATCGACTGAGGAGTATTGCTGATGTGGTTTTAGAAAGAGTTGCTGAAATATTAGGTTTGTACACAATGCTCGAAGCAGTGCAAAAGTAATCGTTGATAGTGTAGTCTTCAGGTTGCCAACATGATTGTAATGCTGATGTTCCAACTGCCCATAGGCAAGAAGCAAAAGTTAGGTCTAGGTACCTATTTTCACCGCTTTTCGTGACCTGTAACTTAGAAGAGTTTCCACATGGAAAACGGCCTGTTTTGATTTATGTTACCTACGTAGCAATATCGAAATCTTTAATATTGACTTTTCTCTATAGTTTGAACTTACCTTTTGACCAATCTTACTTCAATTAATGTGTTAATGCATCTGGGAAGATGGTAATATTCTGAAGTTTACAAAAGAAACGTATTATAAACTACGAAGGGAAATTAAGACGAATAGGCGTTTTAGTAATAGTTTTTTGTGTTAAAATTATAGCCAGCTAGGCGAAATAAGAATATACTATTTCATCGCAATAATTTTTAGTTCACTCCATATAGAAACAGAACAAAATTTTATCGGCGTACTAGTGATGTTCGATACTGTTGCATTTTTTATTCGATTTGTGGCCATTTTTAAAGAAATAAAACATGGCAAAATATATTTTCAGAAGAGCCGAAGCCATCCCGTACGCATCCTGGTCGCCTTGCACGTTTCATGGTAGCCATATCGGATCGCATTGCAGTCTGGATCGAAAACGCCGTGTATCGAGCTGATACCATTGAATCTTTCGAACAAGGATCAATCGATGAGCACATACGACTGGATGCTGAAAAACCTTTAATTTGTTAAAACTGTATGTGACTGAAACAATTTGAATAATTTTGAACTAACAGACTTAACGAACGAAGAAATCAACATATTCAAACGGCTCAATGTATTTAAAATTTTTGTCACAGTGCCTGGTTTCAGCAACCAGCGGTGTCTTTTTAATCTGGTAGATTTAACATGATGTTTGCAAGTGTACTAACTGTGATTGATCAGAATAGTGTTTAAAAAATATCTGACGTTTTATTTTCCGTCATCATTAAACTAGCAGCGCATCTACCGGAAACTCGGTGACAATTCATTTCCCAGCATCAAACAGCAATAAATAAGATCAACTTGAACAATACAAATTTAATTTTAGATGATCAAGGCTTATTATTATATTCAGCAACTTTCGGTATTCGATAGTGTCTCATTTGACTTCTTCTCTATTATTACGAATATTAATTAGGGATATGATTAGGTTTTAGCATTTTTTTATCTCGATTTCGATTATGCAGTCCTATATTGGCTTCAGTTATTAATTATTGCCATGAACAGTGCTATCATTTTGTCACAACAACGTTACAAAAATGATTATTTATTTATGTAGATTTTAATCAAACTTCAAGTCGTTTATAAATATCATGAACCTGTTTATCCATTATAAATGTTTAATATGGATCAAGTTGTTGGGAAATCAAAGTATATATTACACCCACATTTTAATCCAGTTTTATGATAAAGATAGACAGTTATGTATGTAATTATTATTCTATTTACGGTATATTATTATTTTTATGATCATACATATTAATGTTAGTATTATTATACACATGCGAATCTTTCGCTGTTTGTCTGTGTTTGTTTATAATGAATATTATTTACAGAATACTTATTGACTGATTTTGTTATTTATGACGTTGCTATATTGTTTTTAATATGAATTCATTTATGTATATGTATATATATGTCATATATGTTTATGTTTTTTTCGATTTATCGTTGTTTTTGAGCGGCACACCAGTTAGCCCACCCGATCACGATAACGAACTTTTTTACCGACATTTTTATAGTAATTACTTTGAAGCAATTACATTACATTTTATAGTAATTACAGCTGAATAGATTATGATGAATTTTGATATAGAGATAGATGGGATACCTGGAGACGGTGATAGGCTACCGTTTCTGGTAAAACATTATTGGGAGTGTGATAAAGAGAGGGATAAACTATATAAGAAACTTTTTATTGCGTCATTGTGTTTGACAAATCACTAATAACGCGAGCGAAGCCGCACGTACAAGCTAGTTATATTATATAAGCATATAATCTTCTACAGTATAAAACATAAGAATTATTTTAAATCTAGTAATAATTTCAAATATTATCGCGTTTAAATAAAACAACAACTTCTGGGCTCTGTAAAATGAATATAGATATTTGTATCAACTTATAAATGTGTCGCTACTGAGCAAACGTACGATACTAAGGTCTTAAACCTGTCTCCATATGACAGTTATTAAGATATTGGATATTTGAAAAATCAAGAAGTTGATAATTTCTTTTTTTTCCACTAGAACTTAAACTTGAACAGTAGATCCTATGAAAACATTTGTTAAGGGCTCCCACGTGATGATGTTTTTTGTCGCCTTCTACGAATAGTGTGGATAATGTAGACCAGAACAGGTAGAGGATATTTTCCTAAACCTTTGCGAAGGAATTAACGTTTCCATTTTAGGGGATAACAAGTATTTCATATGTTGATTCGTAGCATTACTTATCAATATTTCAAATTATTTTTTAATCTGTCAAGTAGATTCAGAGAGCTGCACGTACAAGGGAAGACAGTCTGTGATTTGATCTGTAATCTATCGCTGCCTTTGTTATTCCAGCCTATAAACCTCAGCAGCTTGATATACGATGGATGATCTTGAAATACTGCCAACAAAGAATCATTGTGAGGGTTTTATCGCTATGACCTTGGTCGTTGCGCCATTGTCTAACAAAGATCTTTACTATCCCGCTTGCTTATAGGATAAATATTACTTGCTCTCAGAACTGGTGGCTCTAGGGCAGGTGTTATACCTGATGCATTTTAATCGCGATCCCGTAGGAAACAATTTGTTATGTTCCGCTTTATTAACAAACATTAGCAAGTTCACCATCTTGAACCACATCGTTACTTAACATCAGGTAAGATTATTACCATATTACTAAACCTATAAAGTTTAAACAAAAAGAAAAAAAATGACTTAAATTTCGACAAGATTGGTTTTCGAAATAAATTACATGCCACTATATTATGTATATATGTATATATTATATAAATGTAGATATTTATGCAATTATAAAAATATATGTATACTCATGCAAGAAAATGAGATATTTATAAAGCACTCAGATAATCGTATATATTATGAAAATGATGTTTGTTATGTATTAAAGCACATAGTATTTAAACAATGTAGATGCAATAAATCGCCTTACCTTCCCATATCTGCACAGAATAATTTTCTATTTTTATTCTGTCGGATAAGTTATTATCATTAGGCATTCAGATAAGGCGACCTTGTTATGGGCTAGAGAGGCATAACTGCCTTTGTTGATGACCTTCTGATGTTGTATATATACACGGCTGTCTTCCTTAGGACACTATAGTACCCTCAACGAAGGCTTTACAGCAGTTCTACGAGTTCTATACTAACTACCTGCAAGATGAAATACTTTGTAAGTGGTTAATAGTGGCACAACGTTTAATTAAAATGTTCAAGTTAAAAAAAAAAAACAATTTTATAGGTCCTTTATGTATAAAAGTTAGCTTTGAAGATAATTTTCGTAAAATTTCAATCATCGAAGGCTGTAACGTTACAGTTACCTTACTTACTACTCGGGTACTATACTACCGTCCTTACTAATATTATAAATACGAAAGTGAATTTGTTTGTTAGATGGGAACCTGGAGACGGTATTAGGCTAATTTTTCTCGCGAAAACCTTATTGAAAGTGGGGTGAAGAGAGGTATAAACTTTGTATAAAACTTTTTATTACGTTGTTCGATTTGTTTGACTAAATCAATATTGACAGGAGCGGAGCCGCACTTAAAATTTAGTATTCTATAATTACAATATCAAAATTTCTAAACATTAAAAGTATCTGTTTTATATTTATAACACTACATGCTTTTATTTCACAGATATAAGTTATTTAATTCTTTATAGGTCTAGCTTTTGGGTCCAATTCCTCCTGATGTTAAATGACTATATGACCCGAGATAGTGGTCATGCGAAACCTTATGAAGGCATTGACTTTCAGATTTTTAATTTAGTTTAAAACAGTCCTTATAACTATGCTATGGTTTCATCGCCGAAACTATAGTTATATGGTTCCTTGACCGAAAGCTGCAACTCATTGTCCATCGACGCAGAATTGGTATACGCTATCACTAAATCATCTATATCGTTGCTACCATTTTGCTGCAGAAATAATGCATATATTAGTAGAAACTGTTTCAAGATAAAAGCGAATCTAAATAATCAACAGGTCTTCTGCCTTCTCTTCTGCGTGGCGCTTGCCGCCGCTGCACCTCAATTCATTACTACATGGCCAGGTTACGCCCCAGGGTTTTACCCATACGCCGGCTCTAGGGTGAGTAAATTATGTTTTAAATATTTCAGTTCTAGTAACAAAGAAACATTGTTTCGTAACGTAGGTTAAAAAGTAAAAAATTAGTCTCTTTTGTACTTTATAGGTTTAGCGGTAAAGCTACAATGTCAACTGATGTTAAATGATGATGTAGCGCAAGATGGTGGACACGCTAAGCCTAGCCTGGCTCTCTAGTGCAACTGCCGCAACACACCTATAGGTATTTAGTATTAGATTTTCAATTTGAGGGTGGTAGCTAGCCAGGTGGGCACAAGAAAAAAACCCTTAGATTTACCTAGCTTAAGCCTTAACCATTAACACTTAAGATTAAGAAGTCTTTGATAAATATACATTAATTCAGATTAAGATCAGTAATTAAAATGTGATAATGTGAATTGTTATAATGATAAGAATATATACAGAATAATTGTACATTAAATGTCATCGAAGTAGTAAGTAAAAAAATATCCCTATTTCGCAGAACTACTATGTCAATGAACTTTTATATTTATTTACTATGTTATTGGGTTATTATATGTTTTTAATTTTTTTTCTTACTTAATTGTTAAACAAATCGGGTTTCTTTACAGTTTTTCTCAAAGGATATGAATGTTTGACGAATCGTTAGTTTTGAAGTTAATAAGTGCCTTCTTAGTGTCCCAAATGAATTAATTGTTTTTTATTTTACTAAGGGATGCATTTTTTTTCACAGACTTTGGTAGCTGGCCCAACTGTCGTTAATGGTGCTTTTGACAGATTCGTTGCTCCTGGCTATGTGGGACCTGCCTTTATATGAACATTCCACGCTAATCTCACTCTAACCGATCAGCCCCATAACTGTAAATGAATGTTTACAAAATAATACATTCCTGATTCATTATTATTTTGTTTTAATTTTAAATATATATGTACATCTAATTCTATCAACTTTTATTATTCAAGTTATTGTCCGTGAAAATACAATAGGGCATATTGTGGTTACAGCTTGCGAAAGTTTTATACAATCTCCTTTACGTTTTTATCAATTTATAAAGTTTAGCGTATGACCACAATCTCACCTGATGTTGAGTGACAATGTCGATCATGGTAACACACTTTGCCTAAAAAGAGATTGTCTCGCAAGTGTAATTGTCTTTACCATGACATTGACCGAAACGCGGATAGTTGCTGAGTAAAAGATCATTTCAACTTAAGAGGGTAATTACCAAGTCGAATATTAGAAAATAGTCTGTTACAACATAGTGATTTCCTCACGCCATTTTCTTCCCCAAACACTGTAGCGTATTACTGTAATTGTATCCAAGTATATTATTGATGTGATGTCTTAACGCTACACCCATTACCACGATTTCTTCATATAGCTAACTATATACTTAATTATATAATTTTTAGATTAAAATATTTTTTCAACCAAATTTATGACTGCTACGAAGATGAGATACGTCGTCAGCGAACACAAGCGCGATGGTATTATATTTTTTATGCTCGAGAAAGTCGATAGAATAATAATAATAAGTCGAAACATTATTTCTTGTAGACATTTTTTTGTATAGTCTGAAAACTCTTACGTTATTATTGATTGTAATACGTTGGACAAAGTTTGCATTTGGACATCTATGAAACTATAATTTCAGTTACGTGATGGTGATATATTTTTAGGGGAAACTAATTTCTTTCATCTGGAGTTAATTCATAATTTGTTTATTTTTAGTAGGTACCTGTTTTTACATTTTTCCAGCCATGGAAAGTATAGTACATAATTTTTAATTACTTACGTATAAAAAGTCAGTCAGTATGTTATAATGTACAAGGAACTTAATTTACTGCATTACCTGCTACTACTACTTCTATTTGTACATTACTTCATTTACCTTTTATCCAGAAAAGAGATACTGATCCCAAGTGATTGAAAAACAAGTTTAACAATGATAAAAGCTACGTTAAATATAATTTAATGTAACTTATAAAATACTTTAATTGTCTAGTGAAAGTTATATTTTTATAAGTGAACGTTCTATGTTGCTTAGTAGGTAATTACGTGTAACAAATGCGTATTACTATGTTTCACACTAGTCCGATATAAAATTTATAACATAAACACATACATAACATTAGAATTCAAAATCAAAATCTTTAATGTTTGAAGAAATCAAAGCATCATCATCTTTTAAATACATTTTTGATGTTTTTCGAACTGAATAATGCTGTAGTCCTAAACGACAGTGACTGCATTACCGGATTTATGGGCCGAGTGAAAAAGATACTCAGCTGAATCGCAGAAGATTTTTAGCCTAATGGTAGAAGCAACTCAGCCAACATTAAAAAAAGTATGAAAATTACTTAAATTATTATCTACAAAATATATTATAGTCTTATTTTTCGGTAGAATTTATTTATTTATTCAAAGAAACCAACACCATTAAATGATTGTATACAAGAAAAAGAAAAATATTAGATTTGCCAAAAATGATTACCATTACATTTACATGCCTAGTTAAAATAATATCATAGTTAACCCAAACGTAAATACAAAGTATAATATATATAACAACTAACTTTATATTTTTATTAATTCTATTTGATTGAATGAAACAGAAAAACCTGAAAATATTTTATTTAAAAGTGTTGAGATGTTATATAGTAAAGCAAGGTTCATTGAAATTCGAATCGTATTTTACACCATAAAGTTAAGTCAATGCTGTAAGTGTCACGTAATCATAGTAGATATTTTTAAATAATATTAGCATAGAAAATAACTTCCCAAAGTTAGAAGAATTCATAATGATGACTGCTCTTGTTATATAAATATCAATGCTTACTGATTTATAATCATATTAGCGGTAACGTATTAAACAAGATTAGAACACGTAAGTTTGGAAAAATCTGTTGGATGAAATATTTCTTTAATATAAAAATAATTTACAGCTTACTTTCATATCTTCACAAACTTTTCTATTTATTAATATTCATAGGATTAGTGACAATAGTATCCGGGTTTAAGGATTTAAGCAGCATTTAAGAAGCATGTAAATGTATTTTTCATTAATGAAACATTGATAATTTAAATAATAATATTATAACAAGTTATTTAGTTCAATATAATTGCTCAATTATATTATAACAGGTTATTATATATTACCTTAATCTATAAAAAATGGTAAAATAAACAAATGATCTCGTGATCAAATCTCGTTGATCTTATTAGTATAGTTACATTAGTCAGAAATTAGAATGCATAGATATGATAAAATAAGTAAAACAAAAACGAAAAAAAATGCTTGTGCTTTTAAGAGCACAAGATAAAAGTGAAAACTTCATCAAGGCTAGATTACAACTATAACGTATTCAATAAAACGTATTGGCACAACCCATACCGTGTTCATATCGATACTGCTTGCGACTGATACGTCATGCTCTCTCAAGTAACGCTCGCTGAGCGAGTATAGCAATGAAGCGTTGACTATATATTGACCCTTCTCAAGCAGACTTTACTCGAACGTGCGTCACATAAACAAACGTTACAGCTCAGTCTCAATGCCCACAAAATAAAGTACTCAGGACGCCTAAATAAGATTTTACTTCAAAAAATATTATTCGTATTTTATAGTTATATAAGTAAATCTAACAGTTTTCAGTTCATGTTCCTCAGTGTGCACGTCAATAATTCGTTCTCATGTAACTAAAATTATCTTGCCTGTTATTGTAACTTTTTCAATAGTTGTTGCTCCTATTGCCAATAGCATGATATTAAATGGCCTAACACCTTCCTCAATGTCTGCTCTAGAAAATATAATTTTTTTTTTAAATCCGTCTTGTAGTCCCTAAAATTAGCGTACATACTTCGCTTCATAATATTAATATAGATTTGTATATTTTAGTTTAAGTATTTTTTTTTAGTATTACCTGATTTTGTTTACACGTATGACCTACCTTTTAGTTACATCGTATAATTCGAAATATACCCTCCATATAAATATGTATATTTTCGTACATTTGCATTGGATCAAAATTCCAATCTGTTTGTAATTTCTTTAATAAATAACTCAATTTAGTGTTTTATATCAAAGTTTTATATAACAGAAGTAATTTATCCCAATGATGTAAAATCACCGTTTGAAACCGGTGCGGAGTGTGGGCGGTGCGGAGATAGTAAAAGTGGTCTGCCAGGAAAAAAAGATGAAAAGTGTCCGCGACGGGTTTGGAATGTCCGACATGATTGCCAATCTCATTTTGTGTCCGCACGTTTATTGTATTGTCGCTATACCATGTTGATGTAATGTTTTTACACTATAACTAGGTAGCGTGGTAGACATAGTTCTGCTCCTTTCGGCAGTTCATAAGTCAACTACAACATAATCTATCATATCATGTGATACCTACGATACATAGTCTCGAAAAAAGAAATGTATCACAGGATTTTTACTTATGTTAGGCATCTCGTTTACATACGTATGTAACTTAAAATATATACCTACTGCAATTAATAAAGGCTGCCTTTAAAAAATCCGGTTTCTTAGGACGGAATTTATTTAAATACTATCAACGAATTTTTTTTTTTCGTGGCTATATCAGTGTATGTATACCCTCTCGCCCGGAAGGCAAGAAGGTTTTGTAGGACTCACCCAGTGCGAAACCGGGAATACCCACTAAAACTCCACGGTGTACGTTTTCCGCATAATTTTAAGGGGTTCGAACTAACAATCACCGCCTATCAATGAATATATGTCAGGTGGCTAGTATTTTTTTTTTAATATTTATACCTTCTGTAGAAAATTTGAATCGCTTTTTTAAGAGGTCTGAAACTTTGTTTAGGTTACGTTAATTTTTTTGTTCAATCATTACTTTACTTATTAGTTTGGGAATAATATTCTTCAACTTTATTACCAAGTATCAAGCGCAGTTAACTTATACAGGACAACCCATTAGTTACAGGTAATGAGAATATTATTATTAGGATGTTATGACACTTTATGTAATAATAAACCAAAATTGCATTATACTGTAAGTAATATTAATTATTATAAACCGACTTTAAGAAATTTATAAAAGAAAAAGTGAAAAAGAAACAATAACAAAAAGTTGGTTGGTATTTGTACCCTACTGGATAGTGACCAAGTGAGTACACTTATAAACTTGACACATTAAATTAATTTTGGTTTATAATATTTGGGGATTAGACACTTTAGGAAGTTTATATCCAGCTGGCGAGATGTATTTATATATCGATTCGATCGATTGATATTGATGTATCGTGGTTACTATTAGGCACAGCGACATGCCACTAATAGATAATTGATCGCTTTAATTACTCTATCTCATATATCTATATTAATATTATAAAGCGGAAATGTTTGTTTGATTACGCTTATCTTACTAACTTATCAACTGCCTTGTATAGGTTTTTTTTAATTCATTGGCTTCTGAGTGCTTGGCCGTGTATAATGAGAAAACTATCAAAACGAATATTAATCAAATTTTACTCAACAGCAATGTCTCTCAAAAGTGACAGGTATTATATCATTAAACTTTTACTTATATTTTATTGACAAGCGTACAAATTTAAAATTTGTTTTTTCTCTTAGAAAGGTTCGATTTTCTATAAAATTTTCCAATCGTCTCTTCAAAATTGATAGGCTATGTATGTGAAAATTTATTTTATATGTCATAAAAACAACTACAATTTTTATTATTTTTTTCGAAACAAATTTTAATAGAATTTTGCGTAATACGGTGACAATAGTGATCAATAGTAGTTTGAGAATATATAAAGTGCGAATGAAAATAAAATTACGAAACGAATAAATATATACATAATTTCAGTTGAAAACTGGTTTTGGTGAACTAGTAGGTAGTTTCGCATCATAAGCGAAGCCGATGTAAAATCTGGTTACAAATATCTAAGTCGTGTTACATAAAATCAGGTTGACGACGCGACGGTGACTTTTCAAGCATAAACTTTTTTGCAGCCTAATTAAAATCACTATCGGTAATATTATCAATTCTGGCACGTTTTATTGGAATTTTTTACCTTAAATGAATTATGTCATTAACCTTCAATATGCCAAACCTGTATTTTAAAGTATCTGAGTTTCAGGTTGTAAAAAGAATACACATATTTTTAATATTTATTTGTGGATTCGTCACATAACGTAACATTATACATTTAAAAACGTTATTTGAAAATATCATTAAAATTCATGTTTAAATATTATTATTACTATTTAATATTAACAGTACGTTATTATCTATATTAATATTATAGAACGGAAAAGTTTGTTTGAAAGTGCTAATCTTAGGAAGTATCAGTCGGATTACCAAAAGTTTTTCTGTATTTGATAGAGCAATCATTGAGGAAAGTTTTAGGCTATTTAACATCACGCTACCACCAGTAGGCTGCTGTAACTAAGGCTATTTAAAAAAAAGTTACAGAAACGGGCAAAATTATACAATAATTTCTAATTCCACGCGAATGAAGTCGTCGCAGCTACAGCTAGTAAAGTTATAAAAGAAAACTATAAACATAAAAAAAATTGATGAATTGTAAATCATTGGCAAATAAAGTAAAATAAAAAAAATCGTCTATAAATACAAAAAAATATTTTTAAATAAATAATGCCCCTTTTTTATTTACAGATGTTATACTTACCTATTACACACCCTATACCACTCTCACGATTTAAATTAATCTGAAGAACTTCCAAAATGAAAATCCATGAAATATTTTGGCTAAAGAATGTGCCAAAAATAGATATACTTACAGTCACAAAATTTAATCTTACTAATATTATGCTTGATTAAATAGAAGTAGAAAATGTATATAATATGTTCATATATCTTAATTACATTTTAAATAATAAGACAGTATTTTTTAATGAAATATATAAATAAAAATATAAATTCTCATATTTATTAATCAGATATATTCAGGGCGGGTTTTTGTAACAATACAAATACCATTTCGATAAGTAAAATCTATTTATTACAAGTAACCTGTAGTTTTGTTTATAAATATACTTTTTATTTATTCTCTATTTAATAATCTAGAATCACAGGGTTTTATGCCAGGATTTACCTTGGAAAGGGCTTACTCTATTTTTATAAAATGTTTTACACGGCATCTTTATGACATTCGTCAATTGATGATAACTAATCAATTTATTGTTATATAGTTAAAAGGTATAACGAGACAGTAATGTGTAATTACTAATTAAATAACTTATACCGAGCCAGTAGGCATCCTTAGTATTAAAATGTACATATATATAAATATATTGTTATCTAAGAATTGGTCACAGTTTTGTATGTGAAGTATGATTCACATGAGGATATAGTTGAATCAAACCAGAAACAATTTATTATTCGGAAGATAAGTGACCTAACACCTTATATAATTTGATTATGGCATCTTTCGCGGGCGCGTTTTATTTTGCGAGAAGCGTGTTTCGGTATGTGATCGGCTTACTATCGATCGGATTGGCATTAATAAAAATATGTTGTGAATATGGCTTTTAGAACGTCTATACAGACTGAGGGTTCATTGGACCGGCATTCTTGAACGATGATGGCTCGGTTGGTAGTGTATATGAACGCCATGTATTGACAGACGTGAGTTCGATTCCACCAGTTCCACATGCAATGAGCCCGAGCTTTCGGTGAAGAAAAACATTGTTAGAATATAATAGCATAATGATAGAGCTTTTCTAAGCTCAACTGGCTAGCTACCACATACAAGTTGAAAAACTGCCTCCCATACCTATAGATATGTAGTTGCACTTGAGCCAGTTCCTCGATTAGGCTTAGTGTGTCCACCATCTTGTGCCACATCGTTAGTTAACATGAGGTGAGATTATAGCCATAACGCTAAAACATATAAAGTACTTAAAAAAAGTTGTGTTTATTGTTTTAACTATACAGTATATGTTATTATTAACTGTAACGAATTTTACAAAAAATTGCAGCGTATTTATATGATTATACATCTAATACGGATAATGGAGTTTTCTCTGGTAGTAAATTGTCCGTCTGTTTGTATACAATTATTATTTAACTACATTTCTTTGTAATAAAAATTGCATGATTTTTTAGCTTAAAACAAGTAACATACGTAACTTATTGTGTTTTTATTTCCCACGTAATTTTTGCTTCCGCAATATTTGTGGCATTTTCATGTAAATTTGTTGACATGGTTATGTATTTAGTGTACATATATAATGTAATAACAATTGCGCATACCACTTAGTTATTTTTTGGCCGATATCAAACCGGTGACATTTTGGCTCAATAATGGGGTTAAATGATTAAATGAAAATTAGAATATCTTTCACGATTTTTAAAAGGGCACATATGTGCAATTTTTATAATCTATTTATTGAGGAATTACAAAATCTTTCCATTATTAAAGTGTCATAAAAATCGGCACAGTTTTTTTTTAGTTAAATGCAAAAGTAAAAATAGACGAAATGTTTTTGAAAGTCATTTCGGTATTCTATAACAGGTATATATCACTTAATTAGGAAAAAGTTGCGTGTACAGAAAGAACTGTATATTTATTGATAAAACCTATAAATTTATGTAGTAAGGACATTTTATGTGAAGCGATGAAAGCTATAGAAATTTTGTTTATGCTAATGGACAGCAAACAAGCAGACGGATGTTCTGATGGTAAATGGTTACGATCGGCTATAGATATCCGCAACACCAGGGATATTACAGCAATGGTTAACCGTCTTTTTTTTATTATAGATAAGGTTAAGCGTTATGGCCATAATCTCATCTGATCTAAAGTGACGATACGGCCCAAGTTGGTAGGCACGCTAAACCTGTGGAGGAACTGGCTCTCAAGTGCAGCTGCAAGAACATACATATTGGTATTTGGCGGCAGATTTTCAACTTGAGGGTAGTTGCTAGCCAGGCGAGCATTAGAAAAAGTCCTACCACCATGCTATGGTTTCCTCTCGATGTTTTCTGTTACCAAAAGCTCAAGTTCATTGTAGTTGGTTGGATTCGAACTCACTACCACTAAGCTATTCTCGCTTCACTAAATGTAGAATCAACAATTAGTCAGAGCCTCGTCGGTTACTCGAAAAGGTGAACTGCGTGTAGGTGAGGTTGGCTTAGGCAACCTAGGTGATATTCCATACCCCTTATACCCCCTATGGATTGTATGAGAAATGATATGTATCTAAAAGGTATGAACACATATATGACAGTTGACAAAAGAGATTGGAAGGGATAAACATGTAGTAACGACTCTTCTTAGGTACCATAAGCATTAAGAGGAATAAGATTAAGATATAAAATGGCTGAAAAAATGTTTACTCGTCGTTTTCTTTATAACATTATCAGGTAAAAATGATATATTTATTATTAACTCTATATTATATAAACTCTATCAATATTTCTTTGAAATAATAGTCTTAGACTATTACTTAATGTACTTGTAATTACTAACAAATTAACACACAATTACAACAAAATACTTCGACTAGAAAGCAGGTCGCAAAATTTAAATCAAATAGAACTAGTTATTTAAATAACATCACAGAGTGATATGTGAGCGAGTCATTTGCATACATAATGATCATTTTACATATGATTACCGATTTTCCATAAAGTTATTTCCGCTTAAAGGTATTATAGAAGTCTTTTGTTAATTATATATTCTTTTTTCTTTATTCTATAATAGAATGAAATTCCATATTAATACTCAAATATTTACTATATAAACAATCGAATTAGAGAGACCAAACGACCTAGGAATATTTGTATAATTTAAAGATGAAAGAAAATTATTTTGTACATATATTTTTTTTTTATATTGCGCAGCATAGTGTCTGTGCTGCACCTGGTGTTAAGTACAGTACGATCCAGAGCAGCGGTGACTGACAATGATCCAAAATTCACAATCAGCCACCGCTGTCATGCTGGCCTGCTTAGATACCTTTTCACGCCTCTTTTGAAGGACCCTATGTCATAGGAGGGTGGGAATACGTTGACCGCAAGACGGTTCCACAGCTCCACGGTACGACATAAGTATGAATCAACAAACTTTCATATGTTTGTAACGGTGCTTTATGTTTTGTAGATGAAACTAAGATGAATGGTTGTAAGATCACTTCATTAACAGTGACGTTAAGTTTACGTGGTTTATGTTAATGGTGTTAATATGATGACTTTAACTGATTTAGTTTGGAAATTCGGCACCGATTATGCATCGGTGTTTTCAATGACTGTGTTCAGGAGCTTAAATTCTTTCAGGTATATTGTCTCAATTAATTACCTAAAAACCTTACATTATTACCTAAAAACTAGGTAATATCGTAGTCTATGATATAAATCTCCAGAATTTATTTAAAAAACCGATTCTCTATATATTGCTTTTCTCATTAATTTACCGCTTGTTCACAAGATGTAATGTATGTATGTATAAAAACATAATTCAAGTGGTATTATATAACTAACCATTATTTTAATCTATACAATTAAAATAAACTTCATTAAGGGTTCAATCACGTCAAAAGTATCGAACTAATTGGGATGGGACTGTGGCCGTTAGACGCAGAAACGTTCGTGGATTACTGTAGACTACTTAGTTTTTTGATTGCATTGTAGCTTTTTCATTATTTTCCATTTAATTTTGGACATATAAAGTGTTACGCGAGGGTGATGTCTCGTCATTTCTAAAAGTGAAAATCAAATCAGAAATTGTATCGAAGTGAAAATTGATTTCCGTATTTGACTTTTTCGTGAATCTCGTTTGACGAACTGTTTCCGCAACTTGGGAAAGAAAAAGCTGATTCGGTGTTTAGTAAAATGCTCTCTTTTACAATCGAAGCGATAAAAATCGCATTAGGTCTATAAAATGTTCGAATAATAGATACGTTTTTTCAATTTGTAGCGGTACTTTTTACGGATTTGTGCTAGTTCTCAATTATATTATATATTACATTTGCTTTATAATACGTATAATAATTAGAAAATTTTTAGATGATTGTCGTCATAAAGTTTAATTGGAGATTTTGCAAATTACTTTGTGAATAAAAGATAACATTATTACTATTTAATATAACAGGAGTTTTGAAGATTATTTTACTCTCTGTAACTTTTTTATGTTGCTTTTATCTAGATTGATTGATTAAATTTTATCCTGTAACAGTGACTTTTTTTAATCTTAAGCTAACATAATATTATTTTATTATTCTTCTGTAGCAGGCTAGCATAGATAATAGATTTAAGATTAGATTTAGACGATGAATGCGAAAGCGCTTCATCAATCCTGGTGGAACGTACAAAGTTTGTAGGTTTTTAGTCAGTAAGAATCTGACATAACCTTTGCTTGTGTTGTTCGGCGGAAGGTGGGTATCATATGAAAGATATTTTCTATGAAATAAAAGGCTAGCTTACGATCAGTTACTTTTCAAGTGTCACGTTAGATGCTTCGATGAAGCTTTGATGCCGTGGTGTTAAAACTAATGTGGCATCATTGTACATAGGACGTGTACAACTACACTAGGACGGTGTGCGGGCGACACGATGATATATCAGTCTATGCATTCTAATGTCACGTTAGTGCTGATAGCAGAATATTTAATAAGCTTTAATAAAGAGTACCTTGGAATTAATAATAAATAAAGAATAATCTTGTAACTGTAATATTTATATTGAGGTTACTTTTCACATTATAATTCAGACTGCCAGACTAATTTGTGAACTTGTTGAATACGTCTGTTATGATCAACTAGATTGTATCTTCCAAGAGTAAAATCCGCTTAAGCATCTCACGTTCATGCATTAGCTAGTCTATATCCAGTAGCCAAATAAAACGGTATCATTTTTTGCTAAAAGACAACAACATCAGGGGTGTTACAGGCATGATGATGACCTTTGAGGCCGTATTTCAATCCGTTTTTGAAGAGCTCCATATCATAGTTCGGGGGGAAAATTGTGCTGGGTAACCGATTTCGTAGATCCAAATACGCGGCGAGAAGGTTCTATAGGACTTTACAGTTGTCGTGATATGACCAAGCTTTAGAATATGGGAATGAGCAGCCAACCGACGGTGATTAGTGTTATCTTGAAATAATGATGAGGGTACCATATTAAAAAATTCCTTAGAGAACTCCCCATGGTACAGTGAAGAAATGATTCATATAGCAAATGCATAACCTTTTAACATTTTCTTGTGTCTAGCCTTCCAAACTATTTTAAGCTAGTCACGAATTATATAATAACGAAGAAATAATCTATAACTGTATGTATTATAACAATCAAAATCTGAAAGGAAAATCGAGTTTAAGGCTTATGTACTTATATAAAATATACTTATCAATATTTCTTTTGTTCGATGTACTAACAACTGCATAGTTACGATGTAGTTCCTTATGAATATTAATGTGAACAACTTAACGTAAGTAATAGCTATGCTAATAATGCAAATAACTTGTTATTCAAAATTGTTTTAAGTATTATTCATCACTTATGTAACCTTAATACAGCAGTGTTTATATTCGTGGTCGAATGAATAGGTTATGTATAAGATAGGCTATGTTTTCTGTCCGCATTTGGTTTGATTATCCTTGTCCTTACTAATATTATAAATGCAAAAGTGAGTTTAAGTTTTCACGACTAAACCGCTGAATCGATTTTAATAAATTTTGGTGTAGAGATATACGGGATTCTGGAAACGGTGATTGGCTACTTTATTTGTCGAAAAACTTATAAAAAGTGGGTAAAGCATTGGTTGACAAAATCAATATTAAAAGACTAGGTTTTAGTATATTTTCTGACATAAGGTAATACAATTATAAAGGCTACAGTAAATTAAGACTACAAATAGAAATTGACATTAACACAGCTAGTAAAATATATATGTATTAAAGTGCTTGATGATGTTCACAGTCGATCTCTGAACTACTAAAATATATTGGCACGAACTTGTTAACAGAATATAGATATGAAGTTTGTAGTTAGTCAATGATTGAGCTATGGAAAATTACGTGTCCTATCTTAAAAATAGTTTATTATGTTTTATTGAAAGAGCTAGTAAATCACAATACCATAATAAACATGGCATGCGTGATACTTTGTATATTATTAGGCTTTTGGTGTAGTAAAATTTAAAATCAATTACTTGCCAAAGTATCATCATTATCTATTGCTGAACATTTCATTGCAAATCGGAGTTCTTGAATGATATGTAAATATCGCTACTGAATCGACCATGTCAAGTTGCTCTACATTTTATTTACTGTTTGTTGGATTTATATAATGTAAGCTACTTGTTTTGCACTTAAGTAGACTATAAGATATAGTATTTTAGTTGTAATTGAATATAATATTAGTTATTTATTTATTTCAAAATCTAAACCGGTAAATATTATTTTCCATACACAATTTGCCACCCTCTCACAGATTGAATTTCCAGAAATACATTTTCAAATAACGCCTCATGTATTATGCCCATATTGTCTCTATACTTCTTTTTTTGTTTTCAATACTCTTGATTGGGAAATGACAAAACAAAGTCTATACTCAATATATAACTAACAAGCTAACTAGTTGTGGCTGTGACTTCGTTTGCCTGGGACTAAAAAATATTTAATAATTGTTGCTCATTTTTGTAACTTTGTTCATTACCATTTTGCTACTATTGGAGGTAGTGTAATGTTTAATGGACTAAAGCCTTCGTCAATGGTTTCTCTATCAAATACAAATCAAATTTGTAATTTTTCTTTTCTATCTATCTATTTAATCAAATTTGTAATGTATCTGTAATCAAAAATATTATTAAATAAACATATTTTACTCTCGACTGGTAATTCCAAAGATTAGCGCGTTCAAACAAACAAACTTTTCCGCTTTGTTATATTAAATTATATAGTAGATAGTATAGCGGTATGGTATAACACTCAAGTTTCGCTTGAACAATAATTTGTATTGTAACAGTAATTTTCATTTGTATAATAAGCGCTTTTTTGCACATTAAGCTATCCAGTTTCTGAACTACTGGGTTATCAATATTAGGTACTAAATAATGTATTGAAAAAGTAACTCGGTTGTATTTCATGCCAGCGAGTCGCGGACAATAGCAGGGAGTTCGTGATCACGATATCAATGTCAGGTAACAATGGTTTTTCGTTTATGTAATAGTAATTATGTCAGATATCCGTAAGTAGCTCGTTCGAGAAACACATGAAAGTCTCCAACAATGCCGCTATTAGTGTTTATTACCAGCAAATAAAATAAAACTAAAAATATTACGGTTAAAACATACTTAGGTACCTACTTAATCATTCTTTGCTCTCCAATTCTTTTAACTGTATATAAAACTACGTAATACATATTTTAATTAGAATAAAAGATTACATTATAACATTATTTATCTTCTTTTAATCATAGAAAGTGCGAGATTTTTGTTATCAAATTTATAAACAATTCAAATAAAAAAATATTTATATCATGTTATTGTTAATTTTTTTGTCTGTAAATGTTAATGACAAATAAAGTAAGGGTCATGTTTAACATAATATATTGTCGAAAGGTTGTTGGGTAGATAATTACGTGAATTAAAGTAATACCTAGAAAAGGCTCACTTTTTATATTTTATCTATGCAGTCAAATAATTATATAGGTACCAAATAACTTCCTTGTCGGCTCTTCCCGATGACTGGGATATGCTATGAATCGATAATATTGTTTAAAGGTGTATAGATATCTTCCTAGTTCGTAAACGAAGTTAAGTAGTTTAAAATGAACATTAAATTTAAAAAATCGTTATTCAAATAGCTTCAAATTCCTATTGTAATATACTTTGATAAATCTATATATACGTTTGGAGTCATATAATCCTGAGCTGTTTTCATAAAAGCCTCCTCTTTATGATAAATATAATAATATCTACTTGTAGATCTCGGTAGGTAATCGAGTCTATATGAAGTATGAAGGATTTTATAAACCCAATTTACAGACACAAATAACCAAATTCAAAACAATTATTTGTAGAGCTCAAAATTAATTGTCTTCTGTGGAACTCGAACCCACAACACTTTCTCGCTCCGGTTGCAGTGATGCAATTACTTTAATCGATAGGCCAACTGTGACTTATTGTACTTGTGTGGAATACATTGATACTTTCAATTAATTTTCTGTGTTAATTAATACTGTTCACTCTTATCATCATAGTAATATTGAATTGTAATATTGAGATCTTTTCATTAATTAGAAGGCTCTAACATTTCCAATCATTTATCTCGTAATCATCCAGCTTTTACTTATCAATCTTAATGTTTGATTAACATAAAACTTACATAGTTAACGGTTATCTGTCGTTTTGTATCTAAAAACATTCACTATGTTTATTATGTATATGTGTGAGTATCGGATGAGAACATTTTCACGCCTCTCATCACGCTTACAAATTACCTCAAGTTGAATGAAAGTGCATCTGATGTTGGTTGGTTATTCTGTACACATTTTAGTTTTTGGATTTACCTGTAATATCTCACTCAGTACTGATGGCACTACGCCAGATGTATTCGACTGTGTAAGACCAAACGAGTGCTGTTTTATAAATCAAGAACACAATTAATTTGAAAACGATATCTATAGGAATATACAAATAGGCAAAAACCAAACTATTCAGGTCTAAATTGCGCCTTGTTCATCTAATTTTCTATTTAACAGCTATTAAAGACTTTTAGGTCTATTAATACAAAATTATGTATACAAGTTTTTTACCACCTTTACAACATTATTCCTAAAATTATCAATTATGCTTGTAGCTGACTTTCCATCGTTCGGTTAAATCTAATTATTTTAAAACTAGGTAATACTATGTTATTAAACTACTTTATTACTGATGTTATACTGCTTAGGCATATTGCAATGATTTAAAGTGAACATTCTATGCGACAAAATAAATTAGAAAAACCAAAAATATTTTGGCATAAAAATTGTGTTACTAAAAATACAACGAATAAATTATAATTGTAAACGAAGATAAAATAAAAAATACGAAAAAATGTAAATCTCTAATCTGAGACGGCATGCGTGAAACTTGCATAGACAGTCGAACGACATCTGTTCCAATAAGTTCACCAAACCGTAATCAGTTTATGATGCAATACTTCCGGCCTCTATTACCTCATTGTTGGGTTCGGAAGCTCACTGGCTCGTTCCCATTCTTTCAGCCGACGCAGTGAAAGGGTCCTCTGATACACTTTTACCCTTCCGACGCTGCTCGCCAGGCGTCGGGTGCGCGCCACCATTCGCTGTCATATAAATTCGGTGAAAACACTGCGACATCACATTACAAATTCGGCGGCTGCACGATACAGCCGACCGTTTCCATAAATACAAATATTTGTTTACGTTGTATACTAACCATCGTATAGTGATTTAGTTTCATTAACGAGACGAGCATACCAAATAAGCATCTAAAAATGAAATTCACGGTGAGTGTACGTTTTTCTGCGGATGATCAGAAATTAAACAAGTGTCACATGAAGTGCCGGTGTTATTAGTTTTTGGAAAGTCCGATTCGAATTGTTTATTAATAAGTATTAATCTTATATTTTACTTATAAATAATTACTTTAAGGTTTTTTCGCCAGGATAACGAGATCGATGTTTCAATAACTTACATTTATAAATGACTTATTACTATTGCGTTATAAATATAATTAGTTGTATGATTTTAAATGTTGAATCTTACAACATCTCGTACAATAGTTTATTCAAACCTTTTTACAGAAAGTAAAAGTGGTAAAAGTGAAATAAAACTTTTATAATGTGGGTGTATAATGTTGAATAAGGTCATGCGGGTCGTTTTTAACTGTTCGATGTATTTATTTCTCCGTTTCAATACTTTTTATCTCGAAATATTAATTTAACAAGTTCTACGTATTCATGAAGTATATGTTTTTTTGCAGGTGTTATTCGTCACTCTTCTGAGTATATCGTTTGATTGGACTGTTCTGGCCAAGAGGGTGGAAGAAACAAAAGGCAAAAGAGAAGCTCCCATTTCGTATACATCTGCAGGGCATTCTGCTCAAAACTATCAATCTTCACAACTCTATGAGCCTTCCCAAAGCTATCAAGCTGTCGGTGATCACGGAGATGCTAGTGCTATTAATATCGGAGCTGGATACAGTATTGGTGGAGCGAAGCCGAGTTACAGCTTTGGAGGTCATACATCTGATGTGTCACTCCAGGCTTCATCTGGAGGCTTACCGTCCAGCGGTCATGCTACCATCCAACTTCCACCGATAACTCTGCAACCTAATCATGGCGGTTATGTATCCAATGATATCTCTCAAATCATGAGCCAACTCACACAAAGTATAAACTCTGGAGCATTGTCTTTACAACCATCGAACAATGTGGCCGAGTTCCATACGGGAGGAGAAGGAGCGCAAGGTACGCAAGAACTTGCAGTCCCTCAATATACGTATTCCAAGGCGCCACAGTATAATCTGGCAGGATCAGTTGCAAGCTCACCTTCATATATTTCTGATGGTAAAGGTCTCAATTCTTATGGCTCTACTGGACCAGTTTTATTTAATCCGGATGACGGACATGCAAACGCACAAATTGCTTATGCGGCAGCAACCGGTGAACACGCTCAACAGCAACCTGAAGCTGCTTCATATTCTTTTGGCGGTTCTGGTAATGCATTAGCAGGATACACCCTCGGTGGTTCTGGACATTCTTTCGGAGGGTCTCTTAAAGGTTTGAGTGCTAGTCAAATTGCACCAAACAAAGCTTCGTTCACACCATCAGTTTTCTTGGGTGCATCAGTACCAAGTGATTCAACTCATGGTTTATCTGGCGTGTCTGGGTCTTACAATGCTCCATCTTTTGGAGGATTTGGTGCTGGATACCGAGGATTATCTTTAAGCTCGGCTGGTCATGCACCTAACTATGGTGGATCTTTTGGTAGTTACAGTGGAGCACCTGCTAAACTTATTGCTCCTTCCTTTGGGTCTTATAAATCTGAAGGTTTTGGCGGTTCTTTAGGCTCTCTGGGAGCATTATCATCTGGTGGACACTTTGCTTCTTCACCAGGGACGACTTATGGTTTTCCGTCCTCTTCTTACAACTCTCTAACTCCCTCAAGTGCTACACACTCTGCTTCAGCCACAAGACCTTATTATGTAAGTTCTCCAAAACATTTGTCGAGCGGTGCTAATTCTGCGTACAGAAGTTCCAGCCCTTCTCATTCCGGATCTAAATACAATTTTGGAGGTCACAGCAGTTCTCGCTACTCACCTAAAGACACCCACGGAGCACACAGTGAGACTTCATACAACACTATTAAGTACAGCGAGGAACTTAAACCTCACATTCATTGATTGTGAAGAAATTCACTCTCATTTTTGTAAATATTTGAACGGATGTTAATTTTTAAAGGTTTTGTTGGCAATAGACTGTTCGTATGGCGAAAGTGCTATCACCTTCGTTGCTGTGTTTATTCGGTTACGTTCCGCTAATTAGCAGCTCTGAGAGCGCTTTGAATCTCGTTGTTCATAGTCAAATGTACGTGCCGTGTTTTGGATAGCACGTTGATTGCTTTCTTTTTTGGTAACATGAATAATTATATTGGTTTATGTTTCACCTCCGCTGGTACACAAACTAATCTGGTTACAACTATTATAGGAAATTTCGTCGTCTTGTCGACCATCGTCGTAGAAGTGAGATATTAAACTATGTGAACGTACAATCCGTGAATTTCTGTAAATATAAATTAAGTTATGATGCTTATTTATTATGTAATTCTTAATTAAATATTGTTATTTTAATAAAAAAACTGTTATCATTTTTGTATTTTTTTTAAATAAAACCCTACGTAATTTTATACTGTAAATATAATGTTTCATATATGTTATACATATAAAAATATAGGTGAATACATTCGCTAATCGTTTATCATCATCATCAGGTTATCATTTATCAGGCATGGGTAGAAAAAAATGAATTAATAATTAATTAAAAAGTTCTAAGTAAATTAGCGATTACAAGCATGTTTCACTGTAGTATGTATGCACCTAGAATAGGTAATACGATACCTTCTCAGTGAATACCGAGCACGCTTACTTACCTCCGTTTCACTCATATAAGAAAGTCAAGGAAATTGAAAATAGCGTCGTACATCTAACTCCAACGTAAGACTTTAAACGCTGAAATGACATCACTTCCTCTTTATGTATGGATGGTATGTTCCCATTGTCGCTGACATAGACTGAATGAAAATAACATTCAACATCAAAATTATGTCATAAGGTAATTCTTATATACTCAGAAAATCTATACATGCGATGTCTAGTACTAAACTAGACATTATAAAAAAATTCATACACATTGTTAGAGGTACAGAAAAGGGAATTTATAGAGGACCTTACATCCAGAAAAAGCACTGCCCCCGTGGTACAGAAGAACTTTTATATTGATAAAATATAATACATTAATACAAGTGAAACTGCGGGCAATAGTTAGTACTAAAGTAAAATGAGTGACATAATTAATGCATTTATTTACATTTGAACTTATACATAGGTCTACAAAATAAAACAACTTAAATTGGTATCTCGAACAAATTTTTGTTATATATTTAGTCACGCTAATTATTTTTTTGTTTAACTTAGAGTAATTATTGCTGTTATATATTGTTACTTGCAGTCCATAATCGAATACTTTATAATTTGATTGCGTTTGTAATGCGCAATTATGTATAATGGAACAAAATATGTGAATTTCACTTATTATTACAATTAAGTGGATTAATATGGTAGAGCAAAATCTGTTGTGTGTAACGAACATTTGTATAACTAGCGAATCATTTTAGTTTTGTGTATACCGTGTTATTTATGTCATGGTATATTAGGATGGAAAAATAATTAGCTAATTAGAAGTAATTAAATTCATCTTGCTTACGGTACATTAAAGATTAATGAGAAATGTTAACTTTGTTTAAATGAAGTTTCCATAGGCTCATTGAGTCAAAAAACTAATTTAATATTAAAAAAAACGTGACGCGTGCTCATCTTCTCCGTCACAGTCTGAAGTCTCCAAGGGCGGGTGACGTGTTGATTCTTAGGCATAGGAATGTCCAGATGCGAGAGTAACTTAAAAATTACGACAATTGATAAATAAAATGAACTCAAAATAGGCTCTTCTGGTTGAACTAAGATACTTTTAAAATACACTTTAATTGATACAAATCTTTGTGAAAATGTTATTAAGATGATTATGTATTGTTATTCGTAAATACTTATTCCGTTCATTGTGTAAACATACGGTTACTTAATAATACTTTTACGGTTGAGGACTCATGTGGAGCTCGGATTGAAGTCAAACGCGTTCACTTCCGAATTTACCGTTATTATATAACTTCTCACTTTTTTCTCTTCGTGTAAATCGTGATAGATTTCTGTCATAAAATTTCTATTGCGTTAAAGTTAACTGTATTTTGAGTTCTACTTAATTATAAAATGAAATGCATACAGTAATGTAACACTGTAGTAATTGACTAGCGAAATTTTCAGTGAAAGTAATATAATTACTAAGTGTTTAAATATCCTAACATAGATAATAACGCAGTTAGTTGTATTCTAATTGTTTAAAGTTAGTTCTTTGAAGAATAGAGACATTATTTTTGGAATTCTTATTAGTCTATATATTTTTGTTATGTGATTGACTGACTCATCAACGCACATCCGGAAGTATGTAGCTTGAAACGTGAAAATTTAACTTTAGTTCCCCTTCTTAAAATAGAGGCTCACTGAGAAGCATTTTTGTGAAATACAATCACTAAGGAGGTAAACGAGCATGGCAAAGATAGTATGATAATACAATAAAAACCTCCATTGACTTGAAATGTAGCATGAAGACCCCTTAATACAAATAAATAAAAATGAAGTGAACGAAGTCGCAGGCCATCACCTAGCTACGTAATATTCTAAAAATATATGGTTACAAAATTATATTCAAAGAAACCACATTTCTATATAGAGTACTGTAAAACTGAATATTAAATTAATTCATAAATAAACAAATCTAGTAAAATATTTGAAATATAAAACGTTTTAATTTTATATCAAATTGTTGAATAATGTATACTTTCTCTTTTTGTTTTAAATTATAATTTTATTCTTAGAATTACATAAAATCAAAACATTTCATAATAATACTGAGTGAAATGTTTTTTTTTGTAGCAAGTCATTCTTCTTTTATCTAGATATCTAAAGTTTAGGTACTTCTTACAAGGAGTTGGAGCCACGAAGGTGGGTCTATATGGTATCGTTAGTCTCGGAGCGCCGAGGACTATCGAGACAGGCGGTAAACGGAGGGTCATTATTGAAGTTTTTCCCTGGAAAAATTAAAAACTATTTTTAATTAATTGTAAATAGTAATTTGACTTTTTCTGTTTCAATATTATGCTGCAGCGAAACTAGCTGATGCAGTTGCAAGAGATGTGACAGTATGATAAATTGATCGGAAGACTTAAAAAATAATCTTTTAAAAGCGGACGATACGGCATCTTCTTCTTCTTCTTCACTGGCAACTCGTGGAATGATGTGACAATGCCGGTAAATCAAGGTCTATCAAAAATCACGAAGTGGTTACAAAACAACTTGCTCACACTAAAGCTCAGCAAAATCCACTCTATTCTTCCACAAAACAAAACACAAAACAAGAGCTTCTGCGCCTTCTCAGCCATTGTGAGTAAAACTACATACCTGCATATATAATATTCAGCACAATGTGTGTAATTGCGCTTGCATTGAAAAAACCTCGCAAACTAAATACTTAGGTGTCATCCTTGAAGAAAATTTGTCGTTCAGAGATCACATAGAAATATTGTTTTAGCGGATTATAAAATTAATAAACATTATGAAATTATAACGGAATGCTACTCCTCGTGATACTCTAATTTTAGTTTATAAAGCCTTATGTCAATCCCTAGTTCAGTACTGCATTTCAGCCTGGGATAATGCTTCTAAGTGAGTTCTAATAAAACTAAAGAGTGCTCGAAGGTCTCTGTTGAAGGTTATTTTTAGAAAACTATACCGCTACTTCACGCGATGTCTCTATGAAAAGACCAAACTCATACAGTTCGAAAATTATATATTTTAATAATGACTTTTACGTATCACAAATACATTACCAAGCATCTACCATTAAACAGTGTTCCCACAATTTCCTCTGACATACAAATAAAAACACCACGCACAACGTTTAGTGAGTTCGCCCTCCCTTTCATATACAGACACGTGAACAAATACTGTGAATTAGTGGGTGTTATCTTTGAGCTACGAGGAAGCTGAAAATATGCTTTATATACCCTCATAATAGACACATAAGTAATGATTTAAACAATTAACAACAATTCACGATATATGATCACTGTGTGTATTTGTTTTTACTTCTATGTGTTATCTTATTATCACCTTTTGTTATCATAATATGGTGAAAGCTCTAATAGTAGTGATATTATAAAAATGCAATTGTTAGTTTTACATGAAAATAATGTATGAAAGAAATCTATTAAAAATAACAGCAGTGAATATTTGACAACAGAATGTTTAAACTCAATTCATACTTACAATTTTACTTGTATAGTTTTACTATTTAATTACTTGTACAAAACAACTTGTAATAAAAAATCATTCTTAAATACTAATTAATATTTAATAATAATGATAACTAACATTTTTCTGAACTTGGAAAGATAATTTTTTTTAGACAACATTATGATACCATTTTGACTTTGGTGCCGAACGGGTCGTTTTACAATTAAAATGTGGTTTCGACTAGTACTATTAAAATGAGATTTAAAAAAAGTCATAAATGCTACGTTAATCCTTTTATACAATGATACATGTTTTATTTAGTAATAAGGTTCAGTGAAATCTTTATTAAGGTTTGGATAAAATACCAACAAGTCGAGAACGCGGTTGTAATATTAAAGCAGTGTGCTGATTGTTGTACATATGAGATTTTAAGTATGATATGGATGTAGAAAGGCCTTTCGTCGACAACTGATACTGAGTAAAAGTTTTTTGAGATCGTTATACAAGTATTGTGAACAAAATAAATATTTAATATCTGTGTAGCAACGATCTTGGCAAAATTGTAATTTAAACAAAATATTGAATATCGTGACTAGCGCATGGTAATATCAATAATATTGATTTCGACAGACGAGTTTACGGTAATAAAATGCACTGAGGAAGACTTTTATCGTTAACAAATAAAGCATAAATATTTCTAACCTTTCTTCGGCAAATAGACCGTTGTAACAGAATAATCGCTAGTTGGGAAACTGAAGATGTAATAACACAAATAACCTTTGGTTTTAGCTTTAACAGTCTCAAATACTTATTGTTATTTATAACAAAAGCGCCATCTATCGTCAGAATCAAAAATAAAATTCAACAACAGTGGTACGAAGTAAGGTCTCAGTAAATGACTATCAAACGTGTGTAATTTTATAGGAATTATATAGATAGAGCTACTGTAGTACGTATTTGTAATCTATGGTTTATGTTAATATAATTGTCAGCGGCTTCGTAAGAGTGGAACTAAAAAATATATTATTAAGGATTTTTTTCCCGTTTTTGTAACTTTTTTCAATACAGCTTTGCTCCTATTGGTGGTAGCGTGATGTTTAACCTAAAGCCTTGTTGAATTATTTGCCTATTACCTACCTACAACAATATTTTTTCAAATTCGACAGGTACTTCTTAAGATTAGCTTGTTTAAATACCCACACTTCTCCGCTTTATATTATTAACATAGCTATAAAGAAGTAAGTCGACAAATCGTCAAGGGACTTGATTAATAACAAGCGAATTGAAACATCGGTAGATAATTATCACAAACATTATAATGGTTTCGTGGTAGGTACTTGTTCCGTTTAGCTTCCAGTCTGTAGAAAATTTGTCGACATAAAACAGTTTCTTAATTATCGGATTTTAATGGGCGCTTTCCTCTTGGTATTGTGTGTCTCTATGCAATATCTCTGAAATAAATAGTTAGTCACATTAGTTTTTATAATGGTAAAGACGTATGTTGTCGTGTTGGTGGTAAATTTAAATAAACAATTAATTTGAAAATGTATGCACTTGAAAAACTTGCATACCGATGTAAGTTTTAACTCCACGAGTGTGTCTCATATAACACGATTTCAGAAAATATATGTAACGGGACATAATAAAGGTTAGAAAATAGGATAATTCTTAACATATTGCCAATAATTCTGTCGAGCATACGGCTAGTAAATACAAAAAAGTTAATACTGTTTTGAATTCCACTCACTACTGCACGTATTGTGTATTATATGCTTATTAGGCATATGTACTTAGTGATATCAAATACGTTTTTTTTTTCGTTGGGTAGCTAATCCGCCCTCGGCCTCCGATACACCTAGAGTAAATACTATTAATTGTTTTTTAGTTACGGTAATTTCCACTTGCGGTAGTGGCCTTTATTTTGAATGGTTTCTGCCTTCTCTCCCTAACCTCTCCGATGAATCTGTCAAAGCCGCTCAGGTCAAACCATTGATCAAGTTAAAGTTTTTTGATAAGCTTTGTAATGCAATAGCTACACTGCTATGAAACGTAGCGTTATATTAAACTATTTTATCTTTAGTAAAACAGCTATAACATGCTAAGACATTTTTACAAACATAAAAAAACTATCGCTGGATCTAAGATAAACGCGTGCTTAAAACCTCGTATAAACACTCGCTAGAACAAGAGAAGAGATTGCACATGGTGGAAAGTGTGTATTCTGGTATTCCCTTTTCTCTTCTCACTCTAGCTAGTTTTTACATTTTTACATGTGGTTTTACATGTTTTTACATGAGGTAAGCAAATCAATTACGTAATATGAACAGCTAACCTTCTTGAAGATCTTACTTTGCCACGACTCTATAAAATAAGCTTTTGAGAATGTGTACACTCCCTAAGAATATTATCTTTAATTTATATTATCGTAAACTTCTTAACCGTCATACAGCAATTGGTAGAAATAGTTTTACTTACGTTATTGTGTAAAAATATAAATTTAGAATGGAAAAGAAATCGTCGTATTGCTTAATCAGTTCTAAGTTAAATAATTTTAAAAAGTAAAGGAAAAATTGTTGAAATATTGTAGTATACAACTGTATAATATAAAATAAAAACAGTTCGAAGGAAATTTTTATTACTAATATATGTAAAGAAGGATAAAAAATCTATATATATAAAGCTTTACAGTTAATCAATAAAAGCAAGTGTTATAATTTTAAAAAGAAATTATTAATCTATTTTTTCTTCCATTACGTAAACACAATAAGGATAAGGAAAATTATTAGATAATGTTAAAATTTGTTGCAAGTTGCTTGACATTCTGTGACTACGTAATGTAACATTGTAAACACATGGAACTTATCTAAGCAAACGTTTCCTTACTTACCGCAACACATAGGAAACTGGCCGCTAGAACTCTCACGGCTATTGGAGCTGTCCGGCATAGGACAAAGACCTATGGTCGGTCACTTCCCTCTCAATTGATCTGAAGCTGTAGGAAAGTTGTTCATGTTTGCTTATATAAATACGTGAACTTGATACTGTACGACACTTTTCCAAGCAAACTGTTGAGTTAAGCAGTTTTCCTTGCGAAATAAAGTGTTAGCTTATGAATATAATGTAATTATCTCCGTACAAAATGACAAAAAACGAATTATTGGTGAGTTTGCATAATTTATAGCTTGTATATATTTTTAGAATAATACTTGTATAGTCAATAATATTATATTTTTAAGTTATCCATATATATAAAATAAAGTCGGGTTATTTACATCATTGGTAACTCAAGAACGGCTGGTTCGATTTTAATAATCTTTGATTAGTTGGATTTATCTCTATTCAGCAAAGTAGAATCAATTGTTAGTACTTAAATTGATAGTTAAAAGTTAGCACGATATTCATTGACTGTTAGAAGTAAGGTAAGTAGTTTACCGGGTCAACTGGTTATCAACAAAAAAAAAACAGTTACATATTCATCGTGTTTGCTTGAACATGAAATAAAGTAAAGTCTCTTTTCCTTTTGGTTATAAAAGAGAAAATTAGAATGTTTAATTAGATCAATGGTTTAAAGAAAATTAAAAAGCACATTAAGGACTACTAATATAAAAGTGTATTTTAATTTAGAAGGAAATGTATATAATAACGGAACTATATTTATGAAAAGATTTCTTCGTTATTACTGACGCGGTAGTAAGGTAGCAAATGCATCTAAATATTATTAATTTGAATTATGTAATAGTTTGTAACGCTGGGAATCAATATTGTTTCCAAACCGATCTTATCTTAGTTAATCTGTTGTAACGTAAGTGAATGTTTGTGGTGCAAAAAACATCACAGGAATTAGGAAACTGATTGATTAGATTCTTGTCCGCTGACTTTAACGATGATGAATGATGTATCTTTTTATTATCTATCAATTATATTACAGATCATCATTGCTTTCGTTTCACTGGTTTGCTCAAGTGAAATCGATGAATTCGAGCCGAAGAAACGTGACGCCGGCAAAGGGAATAACTTGAATACCATTTCGGGTGGCGCTCAAAAACAAGACTACACCTACTACAACCTTTACCATAATTCCAATTCACAGACAAACTCACCAAATTATTCTTACCAAAATCAAGTTCCGAATTCGTTTTATCCATCTCAAACTCAGAGCCAATATTATACGAGCAATCCATCTTCCGACTCCTCCGCAACATATAGTCATAACTCGCAAGGGAATCAAGTGTCTCCTCATAGTGCAGCACAATTCGTACCAATCAATTTTGTACCGAATCCTGGTTATCAGTCTAAATATAGTGGCGTACAGCCAAAGTCGATCGGTGCCGTTCAGTACACTGCAACACAGCAACCGAATGCTTTACCGAGACAACAATTTTTACCCTATCCTCATTTACCTCACACTTTATTTTCTCCGAATCCTGCGAGTCTAGTACAACAACAATCATTCGGTTCGTCATTTTCACCACATTACCACCCAATATCTTTAGGTGCCCCTTACGTAGGTCACTCGCCTTCTTTTCTGTTAGCACAATCCCATCCGTCTGTGTACAATAATTTATTATATCAGAATCCGGCGCAAGGTCTATATAATAATAATTATTACCCTTCAAACTCTCAACCCAAGTATGTGACGTACACATCTTCTAACCAACAGGATTATGAAAAATTACCGGGACCTGTAAGCCTTAGACAGGAGGAAAACGAAGTGGGTCCGCAGAACATTGAATATACGGCTCAATCCGATGTGAATTCAAATTACAAGAACGCATACACAAACAAAAATTCGTACACTAAGCCTGTATGAAATACGTAAATTGTTATTTTATTTTTAAGGCGTGTTACAACAAACTTTCCACATAAGAATTGTAAGAATAATTTTACGGAATATTAGTAATAGGACATAATAAATAAGGGCTTAAGTATAAGGGTTATTATTTTGTAGTATTAAATATGTTGCCATCATGTAATTTATTGTCACTATGGGTATATTGGTTATAACTTTAAAATAGTTCTGTACACTCTAATATTTTTTGACTGTTAATTAAATAAAACTTGATACAATGATAAGCCGCAATTTTTTTTAGTATATTCATTCTTTATGTTACTAGGTAATTACTCGGTCAGTAATTAGCTTATTTGTGTATATTATAGATAAGCGTAGATTTTATTACTCGATACATAGTTTTCACATGTGGTTATCACTTTCAAATACATACAATCTATTACTTTATTATTTTGCTTCATAAACATATATCGACAACGATGTTAAAATACCTCCTAACTACCAAAAACCAAAATTTGCAGGAGACGAAAAAAAATATTTCATTATTTACTTCTTTTATGAAAATTTGGAGTACAGTAACTTAATATTTAAATACAATGTAAATTTAATGCTAGCATTGATTTCACATATTATGTGATACACAAACATACACATGTGACAACATAATAAAAAATAATTAATGGGTACAAATTTAAGAAGTGTGAATATCTATTCATATATACAGAAGTTTAATGATCGTTTGTTCTTAATAGCAAACTGCCGAGAGTTTTTTTACCTATCGTTTTGAAATGTTAGTTTAAACTTACACGAATATATAAGTGTGTTTATTAAACGAATTATTATGTAAATAAAATACAGGCTACAAGTACATACAGCGACTTTGTAAAACGCAAAATTGGCTATAACATCTTCAAAACTACATTTTTTGACTTTAAATTTGACATGCATATTCACAATGTAGGCATAAACTTAGAACGTATTTTACAATCTCACGCGTTGACAAAGAAACTCGAATGAAATCGCGAGCATCAGCTAGCATGATATAAAAGTGAAGATGTCTTTGTTTATCTGTTAGTCCTTTACTGGGTTGGTAACTCAAGAACGGCTAAACCGATTTATATATGCTCCTTAATTTCAATCGTATATGGATCTGTTTTTAATCCAGGCTTTAATGTATGCTATGACCTAGAGGTTATGTATAGATTATGTTATATTAAAACTATACAATAATTAAAATAAGTCCTGCAAATTAGCTTGTTTTATTATTTAGTAATTCCTCGATTGGCCGCGAGCACAGTTATTAATATTACTAGTTATGTTCCTGACTTCGTTCGCTTGTAACTAAAAATTATTTAATAGTTTTTGTCAGGTTTTGTAACTTATTTCAACACAGTTTTATTCCTATTGATGGAAGCGTGATGATAAATAGCTTAAAGCCTTCTATATTTATTGCTCTATTAAATAGAAAAAGAATTTATGAAATCTGTCTAGTAGTTCTTAAGATTAGCGCATTCAAACAAACAAATTTATCTGCTTTATAATATTAATAATATAGATAAACCCAATAAAATTCAATACCAGCCGATAATTAAGATGTAATATCATTAAACCATTATTTAAGTGATAGTCTTCGTATCGATTACATCTAAATAAATTAAACGTGTCAATCAAACTTGTTTAAAATTTTTGTAATATATTATATATTTTGATGGACGTGAGAACATATCTATGGGTACAAAGTACGTTAAAGTTTTATGTAATCTAATAATAACTAGTTAGTGCATCAAAGATGAACAGTGAAAGAGAACGTGTTGACCTAATTGACGTACAGTTTTATTTGTATCATTTTGTGTTATGCGTAATAGGCAAATAACACCGATTGCGTTATTGTCATGTATGTCATTTTGAAATATGAAGGTAATAATTAGACGTAAATTTATTGTGGAGACAGTAATTTTGGTAATTTTAATTAGAAACAAATAACTATAAAAAATTTCTATTCAATGTTATTTTGAATAAGACCTTGATAAATATAAATAAGTTTGTTAAACTTAATTGGAAACAAAATAAATTATTACTTGGACCAATCATGTGGTTCATAAAAAAATATTTTCAATTTTATTTTAAATGTTTTATACTTTATAGATTTAGCGTTATGGCCACAATTTCTCTTGGTCTTAAATCACGATGTGGCTCCAGATATTAGACACGATTAACTTAGTATAGAGACTGGTTCTTAATTGCAACAATTGCCAGACCACATTTAAAGGTATTTGACGGCAGATTTTCAACTTGAGGGTGGCAGCTAGCTACGTGTATTCGAAAAAGTCCTACCACCATGTAAATAAGATCTTGTTAAATGTGAATACAAAAGGTTACGAACAATTTTTGTGCTAGTTCTGCCCCTTTATTTTGATTAAATTAGCTTTTTATTAAATGGAACCTTATAGGTATTAAAATGATAGGGTATTCGTAATTAGCCGTTTGGTTTAATAATAAATTATTTCTTATCATATTTATTACGTATATATGTACAAAAACTGTAAGTTAAATCATTGGTAATCTTACTTCAATTGATGGCTGCAAAGGAATGTATAAAGCCGTTTAACAATTTTAAATAGTTGACACAAAAAAAAATTAAGTCATTAGAAATAAAACTATACCCTGAAAATAATTTTAGGAGCATTATAGCGCAGTTATACATCGAGTGTAGTTATCGGAGCTGGTAGATTGTTGAAAGATACCTGCGAAGGCTCTCATAACATAAAAATTTTTTTGCAATACTTAGACAAAAATGAAAAACAAAACAAATTCATACAATCCATCAGACACAAATAAATAAATAATAAAACAGCAATTTAAAGTAATCTCTAACAATGTATTTGTATATATTTTTATAGAAACAAAACAAAAGTAAGTTTTGTATCAATTTCGGTAAGATACTTATATCAAAAGGGAACATTTCACAAAATTTTAAAATTAGCTACATTACTCAGTTACATAACAACCAACAAGACAATTGTATTATTTTATAATGATTATGACCGTGGAAAAATTTCGACCATAAACTACAACGTTTGTATCCGACGGAAGAATACCACCTGTCGTGAAAACAAATGGACTTCCCACTACTGGTTGAAATGAATATGTACTATTTAAACTATAATGATTGATATAAACGCCTCATCTTTATCGATGATTTTAATCATTATTAAAAGATTTATTACTGGTGTGTGTATGACTATGTAATGACTTTGCAAGCTCAACGTTAATGTAGACGTTGTGAAGATATAAACAAATACAATAAACCGGCGCAGCGTCGGCTCTATGTTTGTGGGGACGGTGTAGGTAAGTGAAAACTAAAGTGTACGAAAAACCAATAATTCAGTAAACGAAACGATCGAAGATGAATCTGCAATAATCAGCCAATTGGAACAGACTGCCCGGTACGGTATTCCTCCAAGGTTATGATATGGGACTCTTCAAAAAGGGATTGAAATACGGTTTACATGGTCGGCAACACGCCTGTAATGCCCCTGGTGTTGCAGTTGTTTATAAGCGATGATAACCATTTAACATCAGATGGGCCGTTTGCCCGTTTGCTGCCCATTAACATAAAAAAACTGTAATGTTTTTAATACTTTATAAGTTTAGCGTTATGACCACAATCTCACCTAGTACAAACATATAAGTATTTGGCATTCAACTTGAGGGTGGTAGCTAGCCAGGAGGGCATTAGAAAAAGTCCTACCACCATGTTATGGTTTCATCACGATGTTTTCCTTCATCGATAGCACAAGTTCATTGTAGGCTTAGTCGAACTCACGCCCATTGATGCGGCGTCCGCACATATTAAATACTGAGCTATCATCTTTTCAAACGTAGTTGTCATTGCTTATTTCAATATTTATCTGACTACAAATCCTTGGCGTATTAGGTATGTATACGTGCGGTATGTTTAGTGATTCCTAATAAAATATTTATGTTTCATTTTTAAATTTAAATACCTGTAACTTTTGCATGTTTCGTGTGAAATCGCAGATGGTAACAAATACGACAATCTGTGTCAAAGTAAGTTAAATATTTTTTTTTTAACGTAAGGTATAAATACATTAACATATTTCCACTTGCAAAGTTACGGTGTGAATCACCAAATTACTTCTTAAAACAATTTCACGAGGACCATGCATTCTACCCTTATTTCCAGAGAAGCGATGGTAGCGCAGTTGGTAGTGTATACAGACGCCGCGTCAAGGGTCGTGAGATCCACGATCTTTTGGTGAAGGAAAACATCGTGATGAATCCATAGCATGATGGTAGGCCATTTTTTAATGCTCGCCTGGCTAGCTATCACCCTCAATTTGAAAGTCTGCCGCGAAATACCTATAGTTATGTTCAGGTAGTTGCCCTCGAGAGCTAGTTCCTAGCTTAGCGTTTCCACCATCTTGTGCCATAACGTCATTTAACATCAGGTAAGATTATGGCCATAACGGTAAACCTTAACTATAAAAAAGACCAGGGTGTACTCTCGTATTGCTTCTAGTATTTGACAGGATAACCCTCTGTTTATAAACATATGTTTAGTACTATATTTAACAACACAATTATGACATTTACAAAAATAGTATTACCGTAATTGGTTCCAAAATAATCTTCAAAATGCTGCTCTAATTCCCCATTTATGAACTTGTAATCTATATACTAGGACATAATGCTTAAGAAGATGGACCATCAGTAATGGATTGCCTATATCGCAGTGGACACAAATAATTTTGGATTCTATTGTACTTACATCTCTCGGTACTGAGCGATCATTGTGCCGTGTACTTTGATGAACGAATACCTACTCTGTTATTTGCGGTTTTTTAATACTGAATTATTTTATATTGAATAGTGAATAAAAAATAAAAAATCATTGATAATATATTCTAGTTTTATAAGGTAGAAATAAAAAAATAAATTATACCTGTTTAAATTTATTGTTAAAACTTCTACAGTGTTATTTTGCATAACGCTTTTTGTCATACTCAAAATTAGTAGGTAAAGATTCAAGTCATCACCATTGAAAGAGATATAAACAAAAGACAGTCATTCACTGTAATTACTGTATTAGTAAGCCCATTAGTAATTGAGTAAAAAAAACAGTCAATAATTTCCTTGTTTTGTACTAATGAATAATTTACTTTTACGTAGGTGTAAACATGTTATAACAAAATATCGAGTCTCGCTTAAGGCTACATATTCGTTTGGCAATCTAATAAATAAAAATAGGTGGGTCTATTTCTTGAAGTCTAGGCGACCGGTAAATGCATTTGATAATATTAATAAGTCCTTCAGATATTTATCACTGCTGTAATAGATTAAATAAATGCATATCATTATATAAATATTATTTTGTACCAATGACGAAAGTCAAGTCGTCTTTTATTGATCGGTAACGCATCATAATGTAAGGAAAAATCAAAAAAGTATGGGATAACATATGATAGAATTAAGCGCATTACTATTATACAGAAAAAGAAAAAAAATGGGTTGATACATATGAAAATCAAGGACTTTCAACGATTTTTACGTTCTTTACGTAAAATCGATCTTTGAAAGTACAAAACTTGTTAGTAATACATTCATAAAGTATTAGAAGTAAGCACAGGCTTGAAAATGCAACAGCATTAATAATCATTAGGACCTTAATTATAATGATTTTAAATTACCTTATATACTCTACATTCATATTAATACTATTCCATTTTTGGGATTAAGTCGCTAACCACAACTTTTTCAATTGCAAATATCTTTGTGACTATTTACTACTATCACTATTTTCGTAATGCTATAAATGTAAGCATTTTTTGTCAAATTAAGAAATATTATTAAAGAAAATATAGCACACGAAATTTTGAACGTCAGTGCTTAATAACAGATACATATCTTAATTGTACAATCTATATAATTGTGTGATTTCCTTTATCTATTACTAACTCACGATTTCGTTCACGTGGAATTAAAAATTATTTAATAAATTTGGCACGTTTTTTTAAGTTATTTCAATTCAGCTTGGCTTCTATTAGTGGTAGAGTGCTGTTAAATAGCCTAAAATATTCCTAGGCGATTGCTCCATTAAATAGTTTGTAATGGTAGTTTCTAAGATTATTGCCTTCAAAGTGCCCTGGCACCCTTGTGCATGCTGCCTCGGAGCTGAGTGCCCTCAGCACTCGCCCCAAAAAGTTTGGTGAAACTGTCAAAGCTCTTGGCGCTAACAGCGTACGTCAGATCAAAAAAAAAAGCCTTCAAAGAAACAAACGTTACCGCTATATAATATTAATAGAGTGCAGATACACTTTTTGGTTCAAGAAAAGGTGATCGTGAGTGTTGCCAAAATAACTTTAAAAAGTTCACTGAAATATGGAATTCATTTGTATTACGAAGATTATTTTGTTTTGGTTTTATACAAGAGCAAAATAGATGATGTAAACTTTGGAAATTGTGTTATGTGCCACAACTACGTTTTATAGAACAAGTTAAATTGTACTTGTAGTAAAACATCATTTATCAAACTTGTATGATTTATAAACATATTGAATTCCAACTGGTCGGCATATTTTACTACAGCCTATTGATGCAATAACTCATCAATTTGATGCACCTATATAATTTATTTGTTGTTTAGAAATTCTATTTCGAAACAATCAGTGCATAATAACATGGAGTGTCTCTTTGCCAATTAAAATCTAATTATTCTTTCTATTGTATAAGATTCAAATTAAAAAGTCATGTGACTGGCACGGTTCCATTTCTAATTTTTTAAAGTTTTGTTGTATATTTATGATAAGATAAATATAATACAAGTATTTTCAGTGCAGTTTAATGTTATTTAAGACGGTGAATGAATAAACAGTTAAAATTGTAAACATTAAATAACATTCGACCATATTTAAGAAATACTTAAAGCGAAGATAGCTCAGAGGTAGCGTGTACGGACGTCGCACCAAGGACGTGATTCCGAGTTCCTACAATGAGCTTAAGCTTACGGTGAAGGAAAACATCGTAATGAAACATAACATGGCGGAAGGGCTTTTTCTAATGGCGGCCTGGCTGGCTACCACCCTCAAGCTGCAAATTTGCTCACCATGTTGAGCCACATAGTCATTTAACATCAGGTGAGATTGTAGCCTTAACGTTAAAACCTACAAACTATGCAAAATAATAGAATTTGGTAATGTTTTTAAGATAATGTGAAAATGAAATATATAAGCAAATAATTTCAATAGGAAATATCGGATTCTTACTTACGTCATATAAACTCGTTCTATCACCTATAACGGTTGCTTAGACAAACTAAGGGAGGTATTTGCATAGAAATGGCTATTTATTGTAAATTGTATAAGTACATATATTTCTTGCAAAATAGCTAGCGTGACATCTAAACCTTATCCGGATTGTAGTGTAGTTGCGTAAGTATTGAATTATCTCTTATTGTAACTCGGACACTAATCTCTTTCCTGTGAAAGTGTTTGTGATAGCTTTAGTTGTTTTGTGTTTACTTCTGCATGACCGGTTTTTGATAACATCTGACTGTTAAGGAAATTGATTTTATTAAAATATCTTTTATAAATGACCAGACTACATTATATCTATACATCTAATAAGAATCATACGTCTCTAAGAAGACGTCGTAATAAGAATATAAATTTAACGCGTCTGTACTTTTTAGATGTATTTCAAAATAATAATTGCAAGTGATTACAATAAGTATTGAAAAACATTTACATCATTTTTAAAAGTACCTGTCTATGTGTTTGTTGGTGTACGTATCGCTGCCAAAGTACAACATTTCTGATAAAACGCTACCTTGGAAATCGTAAAACCCATCCTCGAGTAACATTTATTCTTTGTTTCATTAAATCGGTTAACTTTATGGAAAGTTATTGTAATTGGAATGGCGGCGCGAGATTACATAATTTTAGTTCCACGTGAGAGAAGTCGCGGACACAGCTATTTGTATATAAAGTTTATGCGTGTGGTCGCAATTGTTATTTTTTTAATATCAAGTATAGTTAGAACCGATAAGTATGTTATTGCCATAAAGAATATTTTTATATGTTCCCATCAGCTATAATAGTAATTATAGTTTGGTTTCATATATAAAATATAAATCATATAAGCCTTAATTTTCAGTTCTCCAGCACATCTAAATAATGTTTAATTTCATAATTTGCTCCTAACATACATATATGTTCTATATGTATACATGTACATATATATTGTAGTTAAGGTTTAGCGTTACGGCCATAATCTCACCTGATATTAAGTGACGAGACGGTCCAAGTTGGTAGACACGCTAAACCGCTAACTGTGGAGGAACTGGCTCTCAAGTGGAGCTGCCGGAAAACACCTACTTTGTATTTGGCGGCAGATTTTCAACTTGAGGCTTGTGGATAGCCAGGAGGGCATTAGAGAAAGCCCTAACACCATGCTATGGTTTTCTTACGATATTTTCGTTCACCGAAAGCTCAAGCTCATTGTAGGTGTTTTACGAACTCACGTCCCTGGACGCGAAGTCGTACACACTACCACTGAGCTATCATCTCTTCTTCTTTTTTGTGAGTTCTCACAGTATTTACTTTTAAGTATATTAAATGGGCTAGTATTTTACTTCCCTTTTTTTAACGTGGTGTTTATAATCTCAGTTTTACGGGCTTCCTTATCGCAATGCGCAAACGCATTACCTGGGCTGGTGTGAGGGGCATATGGCGGCTCATTAGGTTCAAATCACCCAATACTATCCACTAAAACGAACCAGCCCGACACTTTAAACTCTCGTGTTGCCAGAGTCAGCTTTGGCAATTCTTCTAGAAGATATTTTACCCCCTTGGATTTGAGAATATCCCAAATAAGTTGTTATAAATGAATAAACATTTCTTTGATCTTATACATTATTTATTTTGGCATAGATATTTAATACATAAGTGCCGATGTGGCCTGAAATGTTAATACATTCTAAGTGCAAAGTGAAGGTGCCGAAACACGCATATAAATTCTTGGCGACCGATTTTCAACTTTTTAGGGTTAAATAGCCGGGCTGGCTTAGAAAAAGACTTAGCCTTAACTGCGGCTTTTCAAGAAGCTTCTCTCTACTGATAGTTTAAGCTTCATGTCCGATTTGAATTTTACTAATAAATTATATTCAAATTTCCGCTAAATCTTAATATGCGTATAATAAATATGAGATCAATCATATTGCACTTACGACACGCTTTATGTAAGAGAACTATGTGCGAACCATCCTTTCTAAGTTTCAAATACAACCTGTTATTGTGCCAGAATTACAAATTTGTCGATATAGTATTTAAAATGATAAGCAAATTATATGAAACTCCAATAACCTGTAATGAATCCGCGGTGAGATCCGTCAATCATACACAAGTGAGAAATCGTTGATTCTATATGAATATATACATATATGTTGAACCTATTATATGTAGGGCTGGTAAAAATTTGTTTCCTGATTGTATCTAAGTAACTTTTCTGTTCATCTTTTTGCACTAGTAGTATGATAAAGTCTTATAGTCTGATTAACTTGTCTCTACCGTTTCGATTTCTTACAGATAAACTATATAACTTATCGAATGTACTTACTGTAAGACAACTTTTTCTCCTATCCTTGATCGATGAATATATGATCCTAATATATTCTAATACTTACTTCAATAAAAGACGCAAGCAGCATGTTCGCGAGACGCTTTCACTCCATCTACAATTTTCACATAAATTGTGCTGTTTTCTAGGACCATATATATATAATTAGATTAAAGCTACTCTTCAAATTTACGATTTAACTAAACAAAGAGCAAAACGCGCTATGTAGAATAGGTAATTAACACTTTCATACAGTAATACTGATAATCTTTTATCTATAGTTTCATAAGTACTGTACAAATCAAATCAAAAGCGATGATAGCTCAGTGGTAGTGTGTACGACTTCGCGTCAAGGAACGTGAGTTCGAATCCACTCCACCTACAATTAGCTTGAGCTTTCGGTGAAGGAAAACATCGTGAGGAAAACATAATATGGCGGTAGGACTTTTTCTAATGCCCGCTTGGCTAGTAGCTACCACCCTCAAGTTTAAAATCTGCCGCCAAATACAAATAGGTGTGTTCCAGAAGTTACACTTGAGAGCCAGTTCTTCCATAGGTTTAGCGTGTCTGCCAATTTGGGCCGTATCGTCACTTAAGATCAGTTTAGAATATGGTCACAACGCTAAACCACAACTAAAAAAAAGGTTTTGTTGCAGGTTGATGAGTTAGTCAGCCTACTTCTTTTATATTTATAGATGTGATTTTAAAAGTTTGAAACAAAAAAAAAAATATTTTTTACTAAATATTGTCAACCCTAACAGTAAACGGTTTATGGCTTACCAAAGCCGCAGCACGTAAAGTCTGACTGGACCGCGTTGGATAATCACGACAAGTTTTATGTAACTATAAACCATTGTTTACATTGTTCCATGTAACAGATCTGCAGGAAAAGTGTAATATAATTTTACAACATGTTAATGATCCTAATGATAAAATGAAAACACTGTATTTTTCGACACCAGTAAAACACTCTAATTTAAAGTTAATTTTGGACCAGAATGCATGTAACGTGATTATATCAGTCGACAGAAACTTTACAATCGTTTAGCATTCTGCTTATTTTTTATTTTATTTTTATAGTTAAGGTTTAGCGTTATGGCCTTAATCTCACCTGATTTTAAGTGATAATTGATTGATTAAAGTGACTCTTTAAAAAGAGTCAGGTTTATTAAGTCACTGTTTTGTCGTCTTTTTTCTATATTGTAAATCACATAGTTAATAATACGCATTGTTCATTACAGAAAATTTTAATAGCTTTAATGGCTGTGCAAAAAAAAAAATATCCAATAGTTTTTGTGAATTCAACAACAAACGTTATTCTCAGTTTAATAAAACCTTAGTAAGTCAAGTTAAGATTTACGATTCCGATATCAGTGCGTTTAAACATAATATAATTCAAAAAAGCACCATTCATATGAAACAAGTAAGTATAAATACACAATTATAGATGTATCGTATGTAGTAAGTAATTTTCATATGATGATACTAAATGCAGTATCGTTCTAATTTTGAAATCGTACGAATGTATTACGTAGTCATTTCGTTCGTTCTACTTCAACTAATTTTTAACATGTTACGTAAGTTATGAATCACATGGTGTGGATTCGAAAACCTCATACATATTCTAATGAATATTCAGAAGCTGTATGATACGTCTATTGTTTTAAACTAACATGCATATCTTTAGATTTTATTAATTATAAAAATGTAAGCAATATATTTCATTGTTTCTTAAAACCCCTTTAGGCCAAAAGTTCATTCACAAATGTTTATAATTTGTATTATATTTATAAGTAATCTGTAGTAAAATGTAAAATTTTCGAAGTTTAAAACATGGAATTAATCGAAAAACAGAAAATTAAATGAGGAAAAAGATAAAAGGACAATAAATATTTTACAATCTGTCAACAGATTTATATTTTTATAATCATTTTTACAGATCTTTAAAAGTTGGGCGACTAGGATAGGTTTTATTGGTCGCAGAGAGACAAGGCTGCTTCAACTTGCAAAATAGGTGAAACATTTAAACGTTAATGGCTTCTTTTTGATATAGCTTTACATGCATCATGTAATTATGGCAATAACTAGATGTTAATCATGTAACGGTGTTAATTATCAGACATCAATTATGTTGGGAGCAATTTAAATTGTAATTAACATGTTTGCATTACTCTCATGTTAAGATTAATTTTTCACTCGCAATACGAGCATCATTGCCGTAACTTAATTAAAACCGATGATGTACAAGAAGTTAATTATAATAATGTATTAATAAATCATTAGATATGATTAATTAAAATCGTTTGTAACATTATACATAATTAACTTCTTTATATTAAAGAGAGTCAAAATACCACAACATACAACGCAGCAAAAATAATTAAAAGATATTTTGTAAGTTTGTTTTATTTGTAGTAAATTTATATTAGCTGAACCCGCGACTTGGTTACCTTTTTCAATAGTACTTTGCTTTTATTTGTCAATAACCATTATATGAAATACAGAAATAATTTTTAAAATCCGACTGGTAGTCCCTGAGATTAGCACGTTCAAACAAGAAACTTTTCCGCTTTATCATATTAATATACATAATTAGTGAAATACCACATACCTTCCTTTACATCAGAACATAACAAAGTTTTTGAAACTAAGGGTCAATCACACGTGGTCCCACTAGTGCTACAAATAAAAACATAATAAATTACTAACTATAGTTTTTATTCCCAACAATAGCATTAACCAAACAGCTCTACATTTGGCCTAGTAGTTAGAGTATTTACCTCGCTACAGCCATCTTGCCAAAATGTGGATTTCAGAGTTTTATCTATTAATTTTTTAATAAAGTCTTTTTCACTTGAAATTGCCTATATGGGTAGATGCTGATGATTGATAGATGATGATTGAGATGATGATTATGGTAATCCCAGTGCGAGAGGCATTTACATAAACGATAAAGAGTACTGATAAACCTTAATGCGTCTCCCGTGATCAGCGTATTTATAATTATTGTAATTTCTTTACGTTTCTGATACTTCGCGAGTTGCATAGACAATTACTGCGGGTACTGCAACTTTGGTTGACGTAAAAATGCAATGAATTTGGATATCAGGTGAGATTGTGGCAATAACGATTAATTCTAACTATAAAATAAAAACTAAATAAGTCTTAACTTATCAGTAAAGTTAAACCATACCGCAAAAAAACATAGAATTTTCTTTAAAAAAATCAGTTACATAAATTATGATTTTTGTCCATCCACAATTCGAATAGATTCATATTAAGAATATGGTTGATAAAACATTAAATGTAACTTTTTATGTTCATCCCGTAATATCAATAAGGAAATGAAGGTAAATATGAAGACACATCGTAGGGTACCACCGCATCGCTTCACTTGTTTAGAAAGCATCCGGGGGAAACCTATTCAGACGGAGAAATGTGATACACTGATGATGATTTCAAAAGATATGCATAATAGATGGTCAACCTAGCTTCCAGTTTCTTAATCTACTTTTGGAAGTACTATAAAGTCAACTATCAAGAATTCAGCTCTTATTGATTTGACAACCAGAATTATTATTTATATATATTGCATGTTTTTTAATCCACGGTTTCGCTTGCGTAGTCTATAAGATTTTTGCTGTTGTTTGGTTTTAGTTGAATTTACATATTCTATGTTATGTAGGTATCGAAAACTGTGTTAGAAGCCAAAATTATTTATAACCTAATTATCATGAAACCAATGTGAAAAAAAACCATGACTTGCAATAAATGTTAAAAATATAACGTAAAATTTAATTATAGTTCAATTATTAGTCTAAAATAAAAGATAAGTAATTATTTTCGTACATACTTTGAATTTATATATGTGTTTTATTTATACAAAAATCAGAAAATTGTGCAAATATGGTCGACGCAATGGAAGCATTTGTAAAATTATGCAAAATATCTAGCCAACACTGTTGGTAGAAAATAAGAATTGGATAAATTGACTTACATATTTGTATACCACACTTTTCATTATAAAATGTGGTGTAATGTGCCCAGCTTTCTGTAAAAAATCACATCGTTATGACATTATCATATGTTTGAAGGTTTTTTCTAAAGCCAGCCTGGCCTAGCTACCACCGTCATGTTAAAATTTTGTCGCCTAACACAGTTAAACACCTCTAAGTGTGTTCTGGGAGTTGCACTTGAGTGCCAGACCCTCCATTAGGCTTAGCGTGTCGACCATTTTTATCCACATCTTCCTTAACATCAGGTGAGATTGTGACCATAACGCTAAACATATAAATTATAAAAAAAACTTTTTGGAACTAAGGGTCAATCACATACCTACGCCATATTGCGGGATGTTTCTAACAAAAACAAGCCAATGACATTACATTTTTTATTAACGTTACACCTATAAAGTAGCGTTTCCTTGATTTTGTTGAAGAGTACTAATTTGTACTATAAAATAACCCGTAAACTTATTTCTCATATAAAAATTAGCCTAAATCTTTCATATCAATAGGAGTTGATGTTTAAGAAATGCCTTTTTAAAAGTTAACTGCAATATAAATTCATCTTTTTCTTCTAATTTCACATTTATGTTCCTAACAGTATATTCTGGACGATACGTCTATAAGAGAAATCATTTTATGTTCATCGACCATTCAATTTCAGTGAATTGACTAAACGTTATTACTCCATAAAGGATATTGTATAAATTAATTACCTACAAAGCGCTGTGTAAATCTTTTCAATTTATATCTGTCATGATTATTTCGTCTATTGGTTCGGTTCTACAGGAAACAATAACCGGTCTATGATTTATTTATTAGTTTAACGTAGTTATTTTAAGTTCAGCGTAACTAGGTTACTTACTAAATGTCCTGTAAGTAATTCATAAAACAAACTCTGTTAGTGGATAATATTTACTGAGCTTAGCCTACATTAAATTATTACCAACATTATTTATATTTTTTTTGTTATATTATGATTTTTAATAGGACTATGTATCTGAAATTTTGCCAGTGTCAAGAGTGAATCTTCAAAACTAGCTTTAACGCGATGGTGGCTTTTTTGGTAAAATAGTTCAAGGACTTTTTATGACAACTCACATATGATAATTCACTACAGTTGTGAATATTAGCTAATAAACTCAATTATATAAAACACTGCCAAAAAAACAAATAATATACATTAGAATAATAATTTGTCATGTGTTTACAGTTTTAAAAACTGATTCCAGTCCAAGAGTTAAATGTAAAAAGAACGCCTTACATTGTATGTCTTTTTATGTAAATATCTATTTGATTTAGAAGGTGATAATTGTGAAATGTTACTCGACCGCACTAGATTCTATATAATTAAAGCAGCAATTTGCAAACCGTACCAAAAAAAAGCATCTAGGCCGCGCATGCAGCAAAATGTACTTACGATATATTTTTTGTAAAGTAAATCTAATTCACTCCAGATTTGAGTTAATCGTAGTTGCGTTGCTATAAATGAACGAAATGCTAAACGCTAAGTATGTAAAATGCCTAGACTTGTTTTAATGCCATTATAAATTGATGGCGCTGTACCTGATCGTAAACACAGTATAATCTAAAAGTTCTAGTAATTGTATTGAGATAGGTAATTCATCATTGGTTGCCATAATTTAACCGAGTACAGGCTCCTACCATATTGCTTATTAACTAAATATTCACTTACATTTGGATTATTACTTTTGATGTTAAATCTATGTTAGTATAGTGATCGAGATCCAATTCTCATGTCCTACCTTGAAGTAATTATTTCATTTTATGTAAATACGACTGAACAAAATTGTGTTATAATTCTGTCACCTGCTCCCTAAGCTAGGCGTCTTTTGTTTATAGCGATCCTAAATAAAACGGCAAATATAAAAAAACGACAAAGACAAAATGGAATCCAAAAACTACATACCCTTAAATCAACTGCGAAAATCTCCACATCGAATAGCCTGTGAGCAATTTATCCTGTGAGTAATGTGTGAGTCCCGATAATTTCAGTAGTTTTGACGTAGTTGCCTGTCAACGGTTCTGTACAGAAAAACCTCGATAACACAAACATCGAAAAAGTAAAAGTCTCTATAATTTAAAAAAATGATCTGCTTCCTTCCTCTCAGAGCCTAAAACCTCAGTTACTTAAAGTACTAATAAACTAATATTCAGTATTAGCTCTCAGTTACTTAGAAAAATGTTTCGACGATCTCTGTAACATTAATCGTTTGCCAATGAATCGTTACTTGCGAAGATGAAGTAGTCACAGCAGGGATGTTAAATGAAGAAGAAATATTAGAATCAGTTAATAGCGGTATTGAAAGTGATAAAGACGATGATTTTAACGACGAGCCACAAACTCCATCTACGAGCATATCGATCAACGAACCAAGAAGAGCTATTGGAGGAACTGGCTCTCCAGTGCAACTGCCGGAACACACCTACAGGTAATTCGCAAAAGACTTTCAACTCAAGGGTAGTAGCTAGCTAGACGGGCGTTACATTCCTTACCAGCATTCTATGGTTTCGTCACAACGTACACACTACTAACAGATTTATCATCAGTACTAATTGTACAACAGAAATAAGTTTAGGTTTTCGGTAGTTTGATGGTAAATGATCAGTGTACTTTCATAAATATATTTTTTAGTATATAGTATGAAGATAGATCACAGTGAAAAAATTCATTGTGTATAGAAGTGGGAGAAATTTAAATGTAAAACTTAATATAATTAAAATAAAACCAATTTTTAAATTTAAATTAATTTAGAATGTAGTGATCACAAGAAACAGGTGATATAATTATAATTTTATATAATAATAAAAAAATATGTAAATAATTTAGCAAACATAATGTTGTAGCAAATGCAAATCCGATCAAATCATACGTGCGTATTATTAATTGTTCTAGTGATAAATTGTGAAAAGAACGAATAAAAAAAATTACCAGCCTTTTTTTTATATATTTGGGAACAGTAAAGCGTAAATAAAACTCTCGCTATAATCCTTTTGAAACAAACATTAGCTTGTACTAAGTATTTAATATACTCATTATATAGTAATCAGTCAACAAAACCTACTATTACAATACAATGTACACACTATAGATAATTTTCGGTATTTGAAGCCAAACAGTAGACTATTAATCTGAATTCTAAACTTTGAACAATTGACATACGTGTAGATAAGGTCTTAACTTTCTCAAGACATGTAATAGCAAGTCATGTAGGTATATTTAACTATCAAATTATTTACGCTAATATGATTGACCTTTAATCACATTACGTTGACGTAGGGTTATGTTCCCGTCAACTTTAAAAATAAAAGTATGTTTGTTTTAACTAAAGAGATCTTATCACAAATCTCTAATAACAATTATGGCTCAGTGGTATCATTTTTGAAACTGCGATAATTGAGGTCGATAGGAATCCTAAATTACAGTCAGGAAAAACATGGTTCCATGACATGATGATAGGGTGTCTTTTAATGAACATGTCGATAACTAGCATCCTTAAATCAAAATTGGTCGTCAAGCACCTGCATATGAGTTACCGCACCTGCACTTCAAAGTCCTAGTTCCACCAGTTAGCAGGCAATCCTTGTACCACATTGAAGATTTTTGGACAAACACTAAACCTAGTAAAGGTTGAATATGATGATCGATTCAGTTACTGAGGAGACTATATTCAGTAATAAAACATCCCATTGTTATGAAACGCTAGGATCAATCTTCCAGATAGGAGCCCTCAAGTGACTGCTCGCGCGATGCAGTAACACTATACATCACTGAGAGTACATCATCACACCGCATACTATTCGTGCACACCCACATATTAAATACACGGTTCTGTAAGGGTTTACCTCCGCGACCCTTGCGCGGCTTGCTCGATGTCATTGCTAGGACCATTAAACTAAGTAACTTAGGACCTGTTGGTTAGTTAGAATCGCGAATCTTTATTTGTTTTCCGGCAGTAGCCCATGCCGAGGTTCGGCCGTTCTGGTATCCTTGCGTCCGCTGCCTCGGGGCTGAGTGCCCTCAGCATTCACCCGAAAAACTTCGATGAAGCTGTCAAAGCCCTTACGGTAACAGTGTATGTCAGGTCGAAAAAAAAAATGTATTGAAACGCACTAAAGGTATGATATTTTTATACATATTGATATTGGTGAAATAGCCCACATAGACAGATGTCATAAAAAACAAGTTTTATCACACTATATTTGATTATAAATACAATTACAATTCTTAATTAAAACATAAATACAATTAAAAAATTACAATTCAATAACAGCGTGACCATCTCCGAGAGATAAGCATGGAACCATGTAAATTCACAGGTCTCACGGCAACCTTTTACCAACGGTGATCTTACAACTAACAAAAAATATCTGTCAATTAAAACACAAATAAGGTCATTTAAAATACACACAGGTATAAGTTGTAAGTAATTGTAAGAAGTACTTGCAAGTTTTTACTGCACTGTTTGATTATTGGATATATACCGATCGACCCCTGAAATGCCTAAGCGAGCCACTGTAACAAATCATACGGTGTTCTAGTCGCGATCCGTGCCCCTATGGAAGTTATTGGGTGGCATATATCAAAATAATCTTAACTTGTTCCTAGAAGCACCGGTTGGACACAATCAGGTAATATGTCAACACGTTTGTTTCTATTGTCCAATATTTCTTTCTATAGCAGTGCAGTAGAAAGAAAGTATCTTGAAATATAAATGTATTCCTAGGTTATAACATCAGTCTTTTAAAAATATAGTTAAGAATAAACTAATAAAATGGTTACACAAACTATTTTATAATATAATAAATAATTTATATACGAAAACATTTGCTAACATTTTATTTTAAAAATCAGTCATATGACTTTTAATTTACTAGATTTGTTCAGTTTATAAATGTTACATTATAATATCTTTATCACATACTATTAATATATAAAATTGTGAATTTATCTATATTTAAGATTATACAACGGAAAAGTATGTTTGTTTGAACGCGATAATCTTAGAGACTACTTGTCCGATTTCAAAAACGATTTTTGTATTTAAGTGAGCAATAGTTAATGATGGCTTTAGGTTATTTAAGGTCATGCTACCACCAATAAGAAAAAAGGTGTATATAATAACATATAATAACGGACAAAAGTCTTTAAATAAATTTTAGCTCCACGCGAACGAAGTTCCGGGCACAGCTATTGATGCTAGTGATGTAATAAAGTGCAAATGTAGATTATACGATGCAACGAAATTTATTATATTATCAGTATTTATTATACATTCGCGATATAACTAGAGATTTTGTGGTTGCACGCTTCCTTCTACATTTTATTGTATAGATATAATCCACTAATATACATTTAAATCTTAAATACAATTTTCGTAATGCACATGTGCATAAATAATTTTCCAATTCATTACATAATAGGAAATGTTAAGATTCGAGTAGTTGTTTGTTTAAAATGTAAAAAACATAGTATATCATTATATTAGATTTAAGTTTTATCGATTTACTATTCGGTATAACTCTTTTCATATTTTAGTACTTCCACTATTGATGTGATTTTGAAACGATGATAGCTCAGTTGGTAGTATGTACGGACGCTGCATGAAGGAACGTGTGTAGTTGAAAATCTGCCACAAAATATCTATAAGTGTGTTCCGGCACTTAGATTTGAGAGCCAGTCTCTCCACTAGGCGTAGCGTGCTGTCATCTTGGGTCACATCGTCATTTAACATGAGGTGAAATTGTGGCCATAACGGTAAACCTCAATTATAAAAAATTACGTAATATATGTAATTAATTTTAAATATCATAATAGTTGTAATATAAATGAATAAAACTTATTTAACCTGGTCTGAATGTTGGTTCGGTTTTATTTATTAACAATATAACAATAGCCATTTATAAATATTCATTAAAACAACTTTTGTATCATCTGTGTTATTTTAATTGTGGAATTATACAATACTTTTTGGAACTATAAAATATTATTATAAAATATTATTGAAATAGAATGTTATTTAGATTGTACATATTTTGATGTTGTTCGCTTTCGCGTTAGTTGTTATAAAAGAACACATAACATAAACCCTACGCGGGCCAGTTTCTTGCGTAATAATAAATGATATACCCAGTAAAAAAGTCTTCGCGTCTTATTCGAATAAATGAGGTTAATGGTGAAAATTACCACATTCATGAACTATCTTAAATATGTTTTATACGCATTATCTACTGTTTTAATGATTTTAGCTTATACACTCAGTAAAAGTTCATGCGAACAAAAAAACTATTTGACAATGTTTATTTAACATATTTGTTTTATGGTGTAGTAGCCTGCGACTTCATTCGCATGGAACTGAAATTTATTTAATCATTTTTGCTCGTTTTTGTAACTTTTTCAGTACTGTTATAAGCGGTAGCGTGATGTTAAATAGTCTAAAGCCTTCATCAATGTTTGCTGTATCAAATACAAAAATAGTTTTTCAAATCCGATTGGTACTTTCTAGAATTAGGAGGTGAAAACAAATAACCTTTCCACTTTATAATATTCATATAGATTAAAACCTAATTTCACTATACCGCAAAGTGATTAATTTAGACTACAAAGTTGTTTTTTTATAGTTTAGCTTTATGGCCATAATCTCACCTCATTTTAAGTGACGATAAGGCCCAAGTTGCTGGACACGCTAAACCTGTGGAGGGACTGGTTCTCAAGTGCAACTGCCAGAACGCACCTATTGGTATTTGGTGGCAGATTATCAACTTGAGGGTGGTAGCTAGCACGGCGGGCATTAGAAAAATCCCTACCACCAGGCTATGGTTTCCTCACGATGTGTGCCTTCACCAAAAACATAAGCTCATTGTAGGTGGATTCGAACTCATATCCCTTGATGCGGAGTCCGTACACAGTACCACTGAGCTGTCATTGCTTCAAAAGTACATTCGAAAGTAACATCAAATAGGGTAGCAGTCAAATAGTAGTACAAGTGATGTTCCACCTTTAAAATACTTTTCATACATAGTATATAATATTTCTTAAAAAATAGTCCCGTATTACAAATAGTCATAATCTTGGTGCAATAGATTCGTGTAATATTATGGGATGTGCTGCTGAGATCAAGTTTCTGTATTCCGATATTTAGAGTAGCGCGGTATTTAAAATCCACTTCAAGCGATACGCGCGATCACTAACGACCAGACAGCCGGCCGTACGTATCCGCGACACATAAATATACTAAAAAATCGTTCGTATCGTAAATATTTTTAATTCATAATAACATATCGAGTAATTCATAATTAAAAATACATTTCCCGTAAATTGCAGGATATTATAGGTTGTGTCATGTAGCATGAAACGATTTCAATCGACGACTATTATCGAGTGTAGTCGTATGTAAAGTTTTTCTTTCTAACCAATGGTTTGTTTAAATTATAGGATTTCCTTCAGCTGTGTGGATAGGAGCTGGCGTTCGCAACGCCGGATATGAGGCCAGACCAGAGTTGACTGAGGGGAAGATGTGGTGTCCAGGTCGACAATAGTGCGGTGTTTGATGTGACTATACAAACTAAATGAATGTTGATACTGTGATTTTTTGGCAATAGAAAGTTGTTCATCATGATAATGTTTAAGGTAAGATTTTAAGTTATGTATTAAAACTATAATAGTACAACTGAAAATAAATTTGAAATTTTTTTAAAGGATTAATGAATAAAAAAGTCTATAGTAATATATAAAATCATTTTAATGTCTATTTTATTTGAAATAAAAAAAAAAGTTCCTATTTAAAATATATCAATTTAAATTAAGTCTCTGAATAACTCAATATATAATTTTTTTATGCAGTAGTTCTACGTGTGTAAGTGTGTAAGTGTAAGTGTGTAAAGTGACGTCACTTTATATGATAATAGTATAGTACTATCTAAAATCATTGTCAACCACTAACAATGTGAATCTGGAATCCTTCGGTAGTTCTTGGTGTCATACCAACCCATAAGCGTCCTGGCACATGGATTTAGTTTGAGTAATCATAAAATGAGATAAAGATTCACTGTAGCGGGCTTGTAACCTAAGAATATTAATTATTCATTTTCTTTTTCATTGTTTTGCAAATGTGTGCTTTGTAATTTTTGGTAATATAATTAAAAGTCTGTACAGTCTTTTAAGTACTCTTTTAATTTATAAGTACCTGGATGACAGAGTTTAAGCGGAATAGAGAGTAATACGTCAATTTTTATGAAAATTGTGGTTAATAAAAATATTTATTTTGATGCGTATCACATACTGATTAAATATCTAAATTTTATGATTTCACATAGACACATATAACGTTATTGTTTAAATAAAAAATAAAAAACACACGAATACAGTTAATATTTTTAATAGCAATAGTTGCTTTAAAAATTGCGTGTTAGGAACTATACAAGTATAAAGGTAAATTTAAAACGAAAAATCTGTCTAAATACAAAATTTCACCCAAATCGTTGGAGTCGGTCCCGAGACTCTCAAAATTATTCTATATATACATAAATTGCTCACTTAGATCGATAAAAACTGGCAACTACTAAGCATTTTGTACGTGTAAATTTAATTATCAAATTTAGTCATAGTAAAACGTAAACTTATACATATTAATTAGAACATAACTTTCTATAAGTGAAAGAAGTTTCATTATTCGCATTAAAAGTACCAAAGATTAGCTCCTACAAACATGTCCACAAACATTATTTCCTTATAACAATAGCTTACATCAACCCACTGCCGCTTGCTTCTTTCCGTCTTTGTAAAAGGCAATACTTTGTAAGTACAATATACAACTTTAATAACAATAAAATTATTGTCTCCTGCACTCAGATATTTTGTAATATGTTCCAATTATCAAACCAATTATTATAATCGGATGAAGAGTTCTGGAAAAGAATATTTAAAATATTTACTAACTGATAACCTCGTTCGCGTGGAACTAAAATTATTTAATATTTTCGCCCGTTTTTGTAACTTTTTTGAATACAGTTTTGCTCCTATTCGTATTAGCGGGATTTTAAATAGCCTTCCGCAATGATTGATCATATATCAAATACAAATGTTGTTATGTTAGTTATTAAGTTAACATGTTCCAACAAAATTTTCCGCCTATAATATTAATATAGATACCACTCCTATAGATAAAAGTATGGACAAAATAGGTCTGAACTATATATTTGAAGATGCGAATTTAGATCATTTCATAGTTCTAATACGCCTTTCTAAGATATTGTACGGATTATTGTAGACGCTTAACTTATTGCACTTGTATCGATCTATGTGGAGGCGCGTGCCTCTTAATGATCTCGTTCCAGTTGAGATAAAGTGCTGTCATTACTTTCTTTCATTATCCATTGATCTGGTGAACGTTAAACAGATCAATTTAATTAAATAAATAATCTACTGTATAGGGATAGAGTGATGTTAAATAGCCCAACGCTTTCTTCAATGATGGCTCTATCAAATACTATCTATAAATAAATCTTTGAAATAACTTTCGAAGATTAGCTCGTTTAAACAAACAAACTTTTCTGGTTTATAATATTACCGCATATTGACTTATATAATTCATAGTATAGTGTAGGAGGAATGTTAGTTCGCCAGATCATAAGTTCAAGAACCATGCCTAACTAGTTTAAAAGGTATATATTATTATAGGGCGGATATTATGTAAACGTTACTGAAATCTAGAAATAATTTCATGTCTCTATACATACGCTAAATTTTATAAAACACTAGTTTTACTCGCGGCTGCGCTCGCTTTTTTTGTCAATAAAAATATCCTATGTTACTTTTAATACCTTCAAGAATATGTGTACAAAGTTTCATGATGATCGGTTAAGTAGTTTTCTCGTGAAAGCGTAACAAACAAACTTACATTCGCATTTATAATATTAGTATAGGTTTATTAGAGGTAACTGTTTTCTACACATGTAAAATAATTAAATCTAATTGAATTTTTTATCAACTCTTCTCATGGTAAGACGATCCTGTGATAGTATCATCCGAACCTGTGATAGTACTAAAGCTTCATAAGGCTTTAATTAAATAAAGTAATTTTGCTTATTTTAAATTAATATTATGGACAATTCGTTATTAGTTCAACAAACCTATTTGTAAACCTACTGTCTAATATCCTTTAAATTGGTCATTTTGCAAAGTCTAAGTTAAAATTATGGCACCTAATCACTATGTAGGACTGAATCAAATAACTTTCTAATGAGAGGAGTACGTGTTTTTTTTCTTAATAGACATTTCGTGAATGGCTTGATAAGGGTCACGTGAATATACTACAGAATTCTAGATGTATAAATCTTTCGACTTCCTTAAACACGTTGACACAGTTACATAATATAAAAAGAAAATTAGAGTGTTAATAACACATTATTATTCGTCCCTCAGTTGTGGTAAGATCAGGATATCAAATATTATTTATTCATTTCGTTGATCTCGATTTCAACTTTTAGTGCAAATTTAGTATAATCACATCTACATACTTATATTCATTTATAAAGCGGAAAAGTTTAATTGTTCGTTTGAACGTGCTAATCTTAGGAACTACCAGTCGGATTTCAAATATTATATTTGTATTTGAGCAATTATTGAGGAAGGCTTTAGGCTATTTAAAATCACGCTACCATCAATATAAGCAAAGCTGCATTGAACAGTTACAAAACGGGCAAAAATAATATGAAATTCCACTCGAATGAAGTCATAGGCAAAGCTAGTTTTTACTATAAGAATGATGTCGAAAGTCAGGTGTAGTGGTGAGCCCTGAATTTTTTTATTCGATTTTCGACTGCCTGTGGTAATGATGATATAACTAATTCAAATACATTATATATTAAGTATCGAATTGTGTTTCAACATGCACGCCATAAAATAGTCCGATTCATTATAATAATAATATTTCAATGATAATAACCCAAATAACCTACGCATATTTTGTAACAGTAATAAATAATTTTCTACTAATTTGTTATTTTGATTACACAGTAAACTAATATAGTAAAAAGCATTAGTATAGCTCTATGCCATATGATATGGGCATACTTTATGATTTTGGTTAGACCTATGCAGATGTAATTTTATCCATTAGTATGAAATAAATAATGCTTTTGCAAATTTCATACTTTATCAATTTTTATGGTTTTGACGATAGTTATAAATAATTTATTTTAATATTAAAGAAAAAAACCGTTAATTTTAATAAAAATATTAATTTGGTTTCAGAAAGTATAAATAAGAACTGCTTTCTAAAATATTACGCTAAAAACGCCGGTCGTTGATGTGTTATGTAACCCCTGATTAATTTTATCGTTCAAAATGATTGTAAATAACAAAATTCTAAAAACCTCACCAAAAAACAACATAAATCAATTTGCTGTAGACTCGTAATTTAGACTTCAAGTTTTATGCTATGATAAATGATATTAGTTTTGAGAGACTAATAAAGCATCTGAAAAAAAGTGACGATATTTTGCGGCTTGGCGATTTACTGAAAACTGTCAGATCATCGTTCTAAATTCACTAATGAACTATTAGTAAATGAAAGTACCATCAATATATATTTACTCTATATAAATAGATAGATAAAAAACTTGGAAAATACGTGTAGAAGTAACCTTGAAAATATAAGAATATCTTTTATTAAATTTTAAAGTCATTTATTTGTAGGTATACATTGCCAAAATATTGTATAGGTTTTTCTATTATTTGTAGGTTATTTATAGCGTTTGCTTAAAATGTCACCTCATGGTAAGTAACAATGTGGCCAAAGAAAACAAGATAAATTTAGTGTGGGGTTTGTCACACAAGTGCGAATAACGATTCACTACTATGGGTGCTTGGTGACAAATAAAGTAAAATGAGAATAAAGTTGCATTATAGCGGTGATAACTAGTCGAGTATTGAAATCTCGCACCGCCCATGCTTTGATTTCATTCCAACGATTCTTTCACCTTTACCTCCTGCTAATTGCGGTAGTAATCGAAGCTAGTTCATTGATGCGGTGTCCGTACAAGTTACGACTGAACCATCGCACTATCTAGTACACTTCTATTAAATTATAATTAATTAGTATAATAATGTTTATTTAACAAGACAAGTCATGTAAGACATTGATTGGTTACATAAATGTAATGTGTTAAAATCCTAACATTAACTAGACATTTCAATTAAGTAGTATTAATATGTATATACAAGTATAGCTGTTAATTGTCTTATTACAACATCAATCGTGTATCATAGGTACAAACAAGTGTTGAAATGGCACTATGGTAACTAAAAATAATAAAGCAGGTGAAAATATTACATGTTCTCAATTTGGAATATATTATTTTTAACGAGAATCTATTAACAATATTTTAATTACGTAAGCAATAATCATCATCTTCTTGCCTAATCTTAAGTCATTTGGTGTGGGCGTCGTACGATTTCTTCTTCCACAAATCTCTATTAATTTAATTTTATTCCTCACACACTCTATCCATATTTTCATTGGCCTTCTCCTTCCTTTTTATTCTTCAACATTCATATCCATTACTTTTTTCGCCACATGCGTTTCCACTCTTCTCATGACATGTCCGAACCAAGACAAAGGGTTCCCTTTCAATTTCCCTACCACTGGCGTCACTTTTAAACTCCCTCTAACATACTCATTACCGTCTTTGTCCATTCTTATAACATCACACAACCAGCTCAACATTCGAATTTCTACTGCATGCAAAGGACACTTATCCTTCTTCTTACAAGAACAGCATTCCGATCCATACATTATAACAGTCCTTATAATTGACTTATATATTTTGCCCTTAAATCTAAGAGGCATTCTGAAGTCGTAAATTGTGCCCGAGACTAGTTGCCACTTCAGAGTAGCCTGAGTTTATTCCCTGCCTTATCTCTAGGTCGATTACGCCATCACTCTGCACAAGTGACCCAAGGTAGTGGAAGTCGAAATTTTATTGGCATTAATACTAAATTTAAATTTAAGGACTTAAAACATACCTATTGATATTTAATAAATTACAGTTTGCGTATGTTAGATATGTAAATTGTTAGGCTGTATGTTAGTTTATTACGTTTAGAACGTTTAAGATAAGCTAAACACGGTATTGTTTGGACCTATTTTTTTTTTAAGGCTAGGTATTCCTTAAATATGCGCTGTGACAATTTTAATTTATTAATATTTTTTTAATAAAGACATTAATTTAATAAGTGGGTAGTGGAAGTAATTTTTTTTCTTTGAATATGATTTTATTGAAAGCTGTATTGGTTTAGTATATGGCCACAAACGTGGCCATCTCACTTGATGTTCAGTGACATGTGGCCCAAGATGACACGTTTGATACGATAAGATTGATACGTTGAGACTAATGAAGGGTCAAGTTCTTAAGTGCAACTACTGGAATACGCCTATAGGTGACAGATATATAACTTGAGGATAGTAGGATAGGTGAATGAGTATCAGAAAAAGCCTTACCAGCATGATATGGTTGCTTTACGATGTTTTTATTTATCGAAAGTTCATGCTCATTGTAGGGATTAGGACTCATTTCCATCGACGTAGTGTTCGTACACTTTACCACTGAGCCATCATTCTTTGAATTCCTCTCGTAAACAAATGTTATGTGATTTAAAAATTATATCGTTAAGTTAAAATGAAAGGTACATCCATAGTTTAAAAGCTAATTATTAATCAAGATAGACAGACTCTTGAGAGTTTTTTAAACAATAAGATTTCGTAATCTTACTATCTCTTTTGTAAAAAATTCACAGAAGTGTTCCTCTGTTTAGTTACACATTAAAATATCACATACTTTAATGTTATTTATAATACTATCAACGTCAAGTGGGAAACGTAAAATATATTTAACTAGGTTTTATATACATGGTTTAATGTTGTGAGAAGTGCTTGCAAATGACTCACCATAGCTTACTTGATCCATAAAAAAAGTTATTTTGATAAGTATTTCTGTAAAAAATGAAGAAGCCATGTTTAGAATTGGAATTCTTTTATTAGTTTGTCAGAAAATCCAAGCTTATCTTTCATCTTAGGTTTTAAAAAAATTAATGTAGCCTTTTTTTTTAAAGTCTAACATGATAATTATCTTTTGTGTTTTTTAATATAAATTCTTCCCTAACACGATCTTTACTAACATGCACAACTATAGAAAATTGTTTATCATACATTTTAAAGAAATTGATGTATTTCTTGCTAAGCTGATATACTGAGGACGTCAAAAATTTAATGCAATTATTATAAAATTAAATTAAAATAAATGTTACGCAAGCTTGAAGACTTAATACTTAGATAGTTAGTGTAGATAACACATAATAATACTACGAGTGCGAAAGTAATGGAATCTTTTAACCACATAAATTACGAGTAAAAGCTAGCAATCTCATTTCTAAACACCCACTTCGCTCTAGTAGCCGGTTTCATAATAGGTTCTAGTCTATTTTTTGCCGTTCACCTGTTTGCCGTAGGTAATGTTAGTACAGGTGCGTCGCCCGGCACGCCCCCATGCCATCTGAAGGCATGAAGTGCAACGAACACATTCCATGTACATTGACATCACACTTAACTCACTTTTAACTTTCGTTTTCAGGTCTCGGTCTTCTTACTTCTGGCGCTATCAGCTGGTGCGGAAAAGAAAATCGAATTGCAGGACATTGAAGCAGACAATCTTAAGAGCGAGAAAGAAAAGAATGCCGATAATACCGAATCACGGTCACAGGACAGTTCAGGAGGATTAGTACCACTTGAATTTCTTAAAAGCGGGCTTTTGAGATATTTCGAGCCTGGGCCCACTGGCCAATCACGTTATGGTCATCAATACGATGTCACTGAACCACCAGAGACACCTCCGTCAGTAGTTGTACCTAAACCGAAGTATGGTAGCCCCAGTACTCAGCAAGCGATGGTCGGCTATCTGTCGAATGTACCGATGCAGATATATCTAGTCCCACAATATTATAACGGAGGCCAAGAACAAAGAGCTAATTCGCATACTGATTCTATATACCCTACAAGTGCGACTCCTTTGGCTTCCAATTATAAACTGCAACATCAAACAGTACAGTCACAACCGAATTACATACAAGTACCCACATACGTTACGCCAACAGCAAATACTTATGTGCAGCAATATTCGCAAGCAGTGCCGGTTTATAGCTATTCTCCTCAATCGACAGTTGCTCCTCAGCCTACAACTACACCGGTACTGAGTTATCAAGTTCCTTTAATCCAATACCAAACAGCAGCAGTTGGAGCTAGCCCCCCTAAAGAATATTACCAAAACGCACAATACATTGAAACCAATACAGTAGATGTGGCACATGAACATGTAGAAGAAAGCCCATCTACGCATAGTGAAGTGACATACGAGAAAGCTCCTGTTCAATATACTCCTTTTTATCCTTCTAGAAACTCATTAAGAGACGGATACCGACATAGTTCCATTAGCGAACTACCACATCCTAATCCGATTATTTTCAAGAGTCCACCCTCACATTTGGCTCATATTCCTAAAACTTTGCCACTGTATCGTCCTTTATCAAAACCGGTTATCGGTACTGGTACTTCTATAATACCAAGTGGTTTTTCAATAAGACCGTCAGAAGCATACGGTCCTCCATTTAAAAGAAGACCTACATCTCTATTAGATTCGTATATACCATCTCACGTTCAAATTGAATACATGAAGAGGGGCTACGCAAAGGATCCTTTAGAAGCCTATGAAGCGTTATCGAGTGGTCGTCATCTTGTCCATTCCCACATTGCTCCAAGGCAGTACGAGAGAGGATTTCTTCCCAACCAAATGTATCACACTGCAGCGGGAGGAGTTACTTATGGTCATCATAAACGGACACCAAATGTAGACAAGTTACCCCAGAAATAAATTATTGTATTCGAACTCTTACAATGGAATCTATATTGTTTTGTTCTTTGTATTTTTACTAGCATATTTATCAAAGATTAATTTATAAGACTAAATATTTTATATAGAGTGTATAAATCTGCTGAAATATTTAAATATTATGGATTTATGTAGCACGAGTCTGAGTACAAAAATGGTGTAATGAAAGGTGTTGTAAAAATAAAATGACGATGCATTTTGTTGTAGCTGTATTTTATAGTACTCTCATTATGTAAGAACTATATTATTTATGAATAAAGTTGTCGATCTGTATGTAACTATAACATGTAAGTTAGTGCTCAATAGTAAATTTAATATAATTTGAAACAATCATTTTCACTTTAATAATATAAACGTTTTTTATTAATTCAGCAATGATACATTAATAATACATGTGTGTATTCTGTATGTTGTTCATATAAACAAAATATATAATAAAGTTGTATTTTCTATTGTAATTAACAAAAATTTTCGTATATACATGTATTTTAAAACGGTAAAGTTTAAAAATATCTTCGAGTAATTACTTGTTGTATTAATATTATTTCAGTTTTAAATTTAAACAATTGATAATATCCGGCCTATCGATTTTTTCTTGGCGCCTTAAAAATATCTATCTAGCTATTCTTGGAAAGTAAACCGGGGAAGTCAGAGAGTCAGTTTTAAGTTTAAACAATTGATAATATCTGGTTCATAAAGAGGAATTTGTAACTTAATAGTATTAGATTAAGCACTATACAAATACATGGTCAGTGTTTCATTATTGAGAGAGGCATTTTATGATATATCTTAGTCAACGATAGGGATTCTTCAGGATATAATGTTTTACAAAAGTGTCCATTGCGGCGTAATCGTAACTCGAATTGGCGGGGTAGTACAGGTCACTAAACCCAATTTTTTCATGAAATTCTAGATTTTGCCCTTTCTCGTCCTCTCGTAAACCACATTTTTTTCGATCTGACATACGCTGTTAGCCGTAAGGGGTTTGAAAGCTTCATCGAACTTTTTTGGGCGAATGCTGTGGGTGCTGAGGGTACTCAGCCCTGAGGCAGCGGGCGCAAGGATGCCAAAATGGCCAAACCTTGACTTAGGCTACTGCCGGAAAACGATCTTAACTAACTAACAGGTCGTTACTTACTAAGTTTAGTGGTCCTAACAATGACATCAGGCAAGCCGTGCAAGTGCCTAGGGGGTAGTCCCTTACAGAACCGTGTACTTAATGTGTGGGTGTGCCCGAATGGTATGCGGTGTGATGATGTACTCTCAGTGATGTATAGGGTTACTGTATCGCGCGAGCAGAGTCATTTGAGGGCTCCTATCCGGAGGATTGTTCCTAGGGTAAACGACAAGAGCCATAGAAAAAATATAGACGACAAACTTGTAGGAAACTCAATTTCATTCGATTCAAATTGAATGCTTACATGGATCTTTCCAATTTTTCCAACATTTTAATACTATAATACTTTAAGTATAATACTTTAACAATAATATAATACTTTAAGAACGAATAGTCGATATATTAAAATTCGTCCAAACATCATTAGTATCACTGATAACACTAAATTCAGTACTATCTTAACTTAAATGTCCAATACCTCAAGAAATTATATATATGTATATATCTCCATCAGCGTTAACACATTTATTATTGTTATGTGCAACATATACCCAGAGACGTTTAGACTAAATAAGTGTCTTTAAATTAATTCTGATGAGTACATATGTATGACATCCACGCTGTTATTTTATAAAGTAGTGGTTAGGTACTACAATTGTGTTCGTGTACATCGCCACTAACATGCAGCAGAAGTAATACGCGTTCTGTAGTGGCACACCTAGACGTATTACTTTCTAGGATTAATCATTGTATATTCTGCTGCGGTTAGGTTTGCGGGCCCACAAGACTAAGAGGACTCCTGATAGATTGCTTATCGAGGGCTTACAGGCCGACATGAAATAAGTGACTTCTGTTGGATCACTTATCACTCGGTACTTAGCTTGTTTTTTGGATTATACTGTCCTTACGACCTATATACTCGTATAAATAACAATATTCTAAAGTGGAACAGTTTGCTTGTTTGATTAAATGCGCTAGTCTTAGGAACTACCATACCATAACATACTGTTAACTGCGACACAGTTAGATTACTAACTACTGCAGCTAGCAACATAAAATTGTACTATATGTTATATTGTTTTTTTTTTTGTACCAATAAAGTTTTTTTTTTTTATATATTTCGAAAAATCTTTTTGTATTTGATAGAACAATAATTGAGGAAGACTTTAGGATATTTATCATCACGCTAACATCAAGAGGATCAAAGCTGTATTGTAAAAAAATAAATAAAAAATAAAATAAAATTTAAGTTCCCTGCGAATGAAGTCCCAGACACAGCTTGTTACTACTATATAAAACTAATGTGACGTTCATAAATTCAAAATATATGCTAATCTAAGCTTGTATTAAAACTGCCATCTATAGTGTAAGTTACAAGTTAGAAAGTGCTTACCATAACTTAACCTAGAAGGTATTTTTTTTTAGTAGAATTTTAATTATTTCAGTGTTTTTCGGGGAAAATCTAGGTGGAAGCATACGTTAAAAGTTCTAAGATATATAACTGGCTGCTATTGACTATATCATGGCGAGTGTACTGGAAAGTTTTTTCACTTAATTCCCCCCACTTTTTTTCCACAGCAAATCCACCCGAGCTGGATTACGAAGCCACAGCTTTACTATAATCTCCATCCCGACACAAACCAAAAAGTTCTAAAAGCCTTATCTTTGTGGTACTCTGGAACCGTCTTCCGATCTGAGTGTTACCTCCTTCCATAATATTGGGTCTGTTAAACGAGGTTTAAAGAGGTATTCAGCAGGTCGGCATGACAGTCACGACTGACAAAGGCCGTTTGCGCTTTTAGCAGTTACTGCTGTCATTGGACCGTATTGAAACTTACCATCAGGTGAAGTACAGTAATTGTAACGAGCCATGATAAAAAAAATAATGGCAAAAATATCTTATATGCGTTTCTAACTAAAGAAGTATCAATTGAAAATATTGCAATAAGGGTGCAATAAACGGCCACAATGAATCTAATGTTGTATTAAACTACGACCTGCAACTTACGGTAGTATGTAGATAAAGTATGCTTTTGGTCATGACGGTTAACCATATAATCCTTGATCCGTCACAGTTTGGTAGCCGTTAGTGGCCGTCGGGTTTAGACTGACGCAAAATAAAGATTCAGTAGCTACAGTAGCGCCATCTTGTTGTATTCTTTATTATGAACTCTTTCTATGCATGGAGCTACTTCTACTGTTTGTTAACGTGTAAAATACTTTAATATTAGTCATACTACAGTCCGGTAGATGGAGTACGTAAAGAACCATAGTTATGTTAAAAAACTGTTTATAATATTAACATGCCATGACCACATAAGATTGACTATAATGTATGCTTAATGGTATAAGTGGGTTTTATCACCTGCTAGTGTTACGTGACACACAAACGTTAGGTATTTAGGTTCGCGTGACTATTCATATATGCAATACATCAAGATCAAGAACACATAAATAATTATTTTTTGCAATTAACACTGTTAATAACATGTTTGTGCCTACAGTATTATTTGCTTTTAATTGGAAATTTGTTATTGTCAATGAAACCCTATTATAAACTTTTATTGTTTCCCTTGGACACTTCTTTTGCTCATTAGTTTAGATAATACACAAATCGTCTAAGATCTTTGCGCCTGATACACTCTTAACAGCAGAAAAAAATACTCTTTTATTTCGTTAAATATATAGATTCATTTTAAATCATATTTAATACCAATTTAGAACACAATTTTTTTATGTACTAAGTTTTTATATTAAAACGTTTGGGGGACGAGCGGGTTATGTGTACCAGGAATACCGACTAAAACATCACCGTGTCCCCCAGCGGCCAGCCCGACTGGGCCCCAGCGCTAAAGAAGGACAGCTTGGTACACCCCAACTATCCCCCAGACGGCTGAACCAGTGCAATGGGAAGACGGGCCCTCCAACCCGTCTCCCTTTTGCTCAGCGTGAGTGACAACACAGGGCAAGAAACTTACTCCGTGCTATCACCCTCGTCTACACAATCCCTGATAGGAAATGGTGGCACCACTCGTGCCTCTGCCTTCCCTACTGGAGGTGGCCGACATTCGGTACGGCCCATGAAGTTGTCTGCCGACCGTCTAGCATCGGCGCACATGGCACAGTGCAGCTTAGGTGAAGTGGACTCCCATGCCCTGTGGTCGAGATGTCCACATCGGTAAAAGAAAAGAACCTGTGAGTTATGAAAACAAAAAAAAATGCAATATTTAGGTAAATTTGAAACGTATCCAAATAGAAAATGTTATCTATATTGGTTTATATATAGAGGTATGCAAAAATTGTTCACAAATATATAAAAAAATGATTTTATTTCATCAAAACAAAACGAAAGCAAATTTTAATTACATTTGTTTACGTAAACTGATCGTTATAAAACTACTTTTGTATATCTCAAACATAGTAAATGGCATGAGAAAACGTTTGTGATAGCTAATTATTATTCGTATGTTTTCTTTTCCTGATTGACGTAATCGTGGTTTGTTTACGTTTTTTAATTATGTTTTTTTACAATTATAAATAAAGTTATTCTCAACCTATATTTTGGGTTATGGGCGTAGGTATAGCTTTCACATTTGTAGTTGCAGTTTGTAGTTGTAGTTCCAAAGGTAAATTTCGTTTTTCTCTTTTTTTCTTATGACTATGACGGATAAATGTGAATTTAGATATCAATAGAATCAATAAATTAAACATTTAATTACCCCAACTTATCAATCATAAGTAAAGCTGCGGTTAAATTACTGATTTTGTGGTTACGTTAGATTTTTACTAGCTAAAAAAATGCGGCTACTGTACCCTAGGCTGGGGTTGATGTAGATTTTTTCGTATTCAAACCCCGGTAGAGTCAACCCTAAGGGCTCGTTCTCATAGGTTGGTGATCGGCACTCCCAAACGAGCCTTTGGAGAATAACACGCGTTCGACACGCACCTCCTCGAGTCTACAAAACGATAGCGACAGATTTGCGTATGTCTGTTGCCACAGGCCACTCGAAGGTGGCTGGAGGTTATTTCTAACTCTCCGATGCAACTCCCGGATTGTCATCCTTAAGAGGAAAGCAGGGTTGTCAGCTACTTATATCTATCTGCTGTTTCTTTCACGAGCATAACTTTTTCGCAATAAGAGGTGACGGCTCTCCATCTGCTATCGCTTTTGACTGTAGGTCTAACCACAGCCGGGACAGCGACATTAGAGTCGATTTCTGCGATTAGATAACGGCGTGACCGTACTCCATTCGGAATAGACAGTTAATGTATACTACATATGAATCACCACGTGCATAATTTCTATGGTGACACCGCGATGCAATCTCCCTCCTTTTGCGGCGCAATAGGCTCTCCAAACTACCAGATGAAAACCACCTCATTCCCCTCTACATATATACATCTTTGTTTTGTATTATAACTACTGGATTAAATATAAAGCAATTGAAAAGTAATTGTTATTTAATTTAGAAACATAACTACAGTCTTACAAAAACTATATAGATAATATAAAAAATATATTATTAGTAATTTTTTTTGTATTGTGTACTGCTATCACGGCAAAGTGATGGCACTATACTTGTGGTGAGCACAGTACATTTAATTGAAATTCCATAATTTTTGAAGGTTTAAATACGGCAAACAAAATCAAAAACTTTGTTCTTATCAATGATATATTTAATTTTAATAAATTTTGTGTTATGATAATTTAGCGCTTTATTGTATAAATTGTTTCTAATCTAAATTTCTACGTTACATATTTTTTGTTAAATTATAATTGGATATGCTTGGTTAAGGTTACGTGGTATGTGGGCAGAAATATATGTAATAGGTATATACATTACTAAATTTTTAACTATCTATTCTTGTGATTATTTGTATCATTATACCATTATCATTCTGAGACTGCTGGATAGATTTTGATATCATTTTGATTTAATAATATAATCGATAAACGGTGATTATTCATATTCTGGAGGATAATTTATACTGTAAAACGAAAGAGCACCTCCGAAATAGGGGCTAAATTTATAATTGTATATTAAGAATTTTATAGGTCTTTGAAGTCAAAACTTCTTTAGGCTACGTAGGTTTAATTTGTGAGTATTGAGTGATACCGAAGTGAAACATCCGGCCATGTGATGCTCGAGTCGACTAAGGGAGCGAGTGTGATATAGTCAACTAGTATAGCTGTACTGGTCGGCGAAGGTTATATGAGAGAACATGATGCATCAGTCGCATTTAGTATCGACATAAACACAGTATGTGTCATAATCATACGTTTTATTTAATACGTTATAGTTATATTTTGTATTATTAATCTTGCCTTGATAATGTTTTCATTTCTGTGATGTGGTCTTAAGGTCAAGCAGTTTCTTTTTATGTATATTTATTTCTGTTCGATGTGAAAAACGAATTGTGAAATATATTGTAAGGATGATAAATCCGTTTTCCCGACTTTCTTAAAAGGAGATCTAAGTTAGCCCTGAACAGTATGTGGTAGATTTATTGACTCCTGGAAGCTACTTTCATAACAATTTTTAACATTGAAAACATTGGAAAAACATAGAGATTTAATTTTTTTCTAGTGACCAATACATCATTATGAATATAAATCACGTAATTACATATGGATGCGACCGGAGCGTTCACTCAGTGATCGGTGCAATATTCCGTGAATAGATCATTACATAATGACGTTGGACGTACATACATTTCGAGATAATAAAGTGAGATCTATTTGGAATAGACCGTGCCAGAGCTAACGACAGTCATAAATAATTCATAACTACATGTCTTCGGTTATTACACCCGAAACGCACGCTAAGCGTTGCGAGATGTTTCATGCGAAAAAAAGTGAAAATGTACCATGTACTTACAGATTAAATTGATATACAGATTGTTAAATAAATTAGCTAATTAATTAAGATTATGTATTTAATATTTTAGCGAAGAAGATTGGAGTACTGGGCATTAAGCATTGGGTTTGGGCGTTAAGGGACGTGAGTTCGAATCTACCTACAATGTACTTGAGCTTTTCTGAAGTAAAACATCGTGAGGAACTCATAGCATGGTGGTGGGCTCTTTCTAATGCCGGTTTGGCTAGCTAACATCCTCAGGATGAAAATCTGTCGCCAAATACCTGATGAATTGGGTCAATAACATCACAAGCACTCTTAAAATAGCAACAATAATAACAATTATATATATATATGAAAAAAAGACCACGAATAAGTAAGTTAGTTGTACTGCGCATTTTTTATAAGAAGTACTATATAGAAAAATAATTAAATAAAACGAAATGAAAATGGCGCGAACCAAGAGTCTACAGTGTTAAGATACAACACAAAAAAATTAAATGAAATTTTAAAGAATAGAATAATAAATCACTTATTTTGAGAAAACAATTTTTACAAAAAACTATTGATAGTAAATAATTAATGCCCTCGACTTCTTTTCCTCGGGATTTATAGGGATTTTTTCTAGTTGAAAATTTTACCCTGTCATTTTGAGTAATCTTGATAATGTTTTTGAAAAATTTCATGATCATAGTTATAGCGTGATAGCGTAACAAACAATTAAATTTGTATTTACAATATTCATAAGGATGCTTTTTAAAATTATATAATAGTTGGTTAATTATATAATTTTGTTACCACGATTGCTACTTCATATACACTGCTTTATTGGAAATGCAAACGGATCATAAACTCGTGTGTTCTTCTTATGTGAGATGATGATACGATTTGGTCAAATGTGGCATACGTAATTGGCAGGTAACAGACGCTCGATGACGTCATATACCTTTCACTTGGCAGCGGTATGATGGTAAAATAATTGTAAGGCTGTTCTTGTTTCCACATTTTTGTGTAGTTCTTTATGAATAACAAAATTGGTGGCATTGTATGTATTTTTAAGCAAAGAACTTCTGACGTTTTATCTTTTCAATATTGCTTCTAACCTTATAAGTATTTTATCAATATCACATGTGACAGATATACGTTTTAAAACTTAGTTGTATAGACTGCACGGTTAGTCTAGCGGGTTAAGTGGGTAGTATTAAAAAGTTTCATATAAATTTTATCCCTCTTTTTATCCCGCTTCCTATAAGATTTTCAAGTGAAAAGTAGCCTATCGGTATCTCCAGGCTTCCTTATATCTCTATACCAAAATTCATCATAAACGATTAAGTTGTTTAGACGTGAAAGCGTAACAAACAAACAAACTCACTTTCTCATTAATAATATTAGTAAGGATTATAATAATAGTACTTTTCATTAAACTAGTAATTATCTACGACTGCGTTAGTCACAATACAAAATCCTTAAATATTAAAATAGCCTGTGCGTGGCCCCCATTCAGTGCAGAATTTTTTAGGGAAGCATAACTAGTTACAGAGATTAGCCACCTACAATCCTACACATATTCTCAGATTTGACCTCTTTATAATGATGAGGTGACTCGTAATATAAACACTTCTCAAGGTAACTTAATAAGAGTGAATAACCAAGGGAAAGTTTTCGTTTTATTATTTAACTAAACCGAAGGTAGTTTTTTTTTAGAAATACTACTTGTTGTTGGCACATGACGCTAAATCATTTGACTGCTAACATCTTAGGGCGGAGGTATTTAATCAATGGACCTAGCCTAAAAAACCAAAATTCTAATGAATTTGCGTCAATTTCAACTTCCCTCAAATTAGATGAACATATCTCAAAACATTTATAGATAATAGCTTTTACTTGCTGCTTCGCTCGCGTTAATACTAATTTGATTTGAATGATTTTAACAAACAAAATGATGCAATAAAAGTTTTATACATAGTTTATCCCACTTTATTAGTTTATCTTTACCCCACTTCGTATAAGTTTATGGAGAAAAAAAGTAGCCTATCACCGTCTCCAGGTACCCATCTATCTCTATACGAAAATTCATCATAATTGTTATAGCGGTTTAGTCATGAAAGCTTAACAAACAAACTCACTTTCGCATTTATAATATTAGTAAGGATGTATATTCATAAAATTTGTTAATAAACAAATACAATTTTTATTTGCGGTAACCTCCTTTTAAATTCGCTACACGGAAGGCTTACTAGTTATTCGATAACGCCTTAGAGTGTCATCAGTGTATATTTCAATAATCGACTGCACAATAGAACAGGTAAGTAGAGTAGTATTTTTGTTGGTCATCGGAACGCTAGCGGTTACCGTCTCATAGATAATGAAAGTAAGGAAGTAGTACAGACGAGTCATTCTGGATTATTAGAGTTCAAATTACTTGTGTATAACTTTTTTTCTTATTGCCATTACATATGAGTATTGTTTTGACAGTGATATTCATGTTAACGGTTAGTTTGTAATGAAAACTCCGTATAATTATATTTTATATTTTTGACAGACGTTATATATTGTGGTTCTTATTGTAAAACTGCATAGGATTATCTGTTCAAATAAACGCATTATAGGATTTTAAATAGACTTGATATTAAATATACTTTGTGTATTAAATGAAAACATCTTCTCGATATACTTTTACCAAAGCTTCTTGACCCGATCCTCCTTTCGTACTATTTTTTTTAACATTTTTTGACAGACATCATTCAACTAATACAATCCAAAAAGATCGCAACTAAACGCAGCAAAAATCTCTATGATTAAGCTGCCGGTATATTTTTCTTAAAAATTATTAATGTGGATTGAATCTGAGTTACATATAGTTTCTTATACATATTTCTATCGACACTGTAGCAGTTTTCACAGTTTTATTAAATAAAATATTTATTAATATATATTAAGGAACAACACGTTACAGTGAATACTTGGCAATTAACTTCAAAAGGTGAATTTGTAACACTTCACATAGGTGGATGCCATAATAAAGAAAAGGATCAACAATAGATGTCACAAAATATATTGTTGACGACAAGAAAACTAATTCAAGTAGTTTTCAAGTGCTAACTAATTATTAAAGACGTACACACTTTGTCTAATAAATAATTGAGTTAACTATATCATTTACATACGTAGTTTTATTTTAAAAAAAGAAGAAAAAAAATATGAAATTTTATACATAGTGAGATAAAGTAAAGTTTTAAAGAATAAGGCTCAATGTATTAATTGAATAAATAAGTCGAGAATGTTGTAATAGATTAATTCGTTTTGAAGTAGTTGAATAATTTTATTTTTTGTTTAGGAGTCATTTTTTTACAGGTAACACTACCTGACTTGGCAGACCTTGATCTGCCTTTTCGAGTAGTCAGTCACATCGACTACAGCGTCATCTATTGTATTATGACTTACCACTTATTGTGATAAAAAGTATCCTAGCTCTCAAGTTGTATCAAACCGCACATAGTGTGCAAGGTTTGATTAAAATCGCTTCAGTAGTTTAGGAGTTCATCGCGAACAAACAACATGACACGAAATTTTTGTATATAAATATAATTGAAATATAGCAAATTACCATAATTTCGTTATCAAATGCAAATCTGTGCAAGCAGTGCGTTATATTTATATTTGTTATATTTCTGGTGAATTAAATATGTTTAGAATCTGAGGATTGTTTGTGGGAGTAAATAATTGAAGACTAAGATGATGTATTTTTCTGTCAACATATTTCTTTACGAAACTTAGACTACGTAATTTTCAGTCATAGCACTGAGTAGATATTTTGAAAAAGATAGTGTTTATTTGAAATACCTTACTGTGTATTTGTGATAGAATTCAAATAGTTGTGATGAAACAGTTTAGTTTTTACTAAATGATGTAGACGTCTTTTAGTACTTCGCGTTTCTTTTGGTAAAGCTCAGTATTATTGAAGATTTTACTTCAATATTTTCTATATATCATTTGTGAAATTAAAGTTAATATATATAAAAAAAACACAACATACAATTTTAAATTATTATTATAACAATGGTGGAGATTATATCTAATAACAAAGATAATAATAACAATTTGTTTTACTGTTGAGGTAGCAAAAAGAAGGAAATAATAAACTCATTTTGTAAAACAAAAAGTTAAAGTATACAAATTATACATTAGCCTCAATACAGAAGTTTACTGTTAGCAAATAATTGAAATTAAAAACTATATTTTAATTTATATTACACCTTAAAAACGTCGTTGTTTAGTTATTAAAAGAAGTTTACATTTTTTTTAAGTTGCGTAACGTATTAATTGTACTGCACTTGATGTTAAGACTAGCACCATCTAAATTAGCGGCGATTGAATCAAAATTCACTGCCAGTCAACACTATTATGCTGGCGTGCTTGGTTACCTTTTCATACCTCTTTTGAAGGCTACAATATTACAGCAAAGACGGAATATGTTGGAAGAAAAGCGGTTCCATAAACTCATGATCCGACAAAAATAAGATTGAGATTTTTTTTAAGCTCTTTATGTTATAGGTGTCACCGTAAAATTGTGACACCGAAGCCCGACGGCGTAGTTCTGTTGTGGAATGTAGAAAAAGGAATTAGTTCAAAGAACTCTTCAGGACACTCGCCATGATACAGACGGTAGGACACGCTTAGAGCGGCAAAATTTAAGAAAAGTAAACAGTTAACCTAGCAGTTAGAATAGTTACCTCGCTGCAATCGCTGCACAGAAGTACTGTGGGTTCGAGTCTCACACAGGTCAATTATTTGTGTGGTCCACAAATCATTGTTCTAAATTGGGTTTCTACTTTATGTTCGTTAATTTTGTAAAGCCCTTCTCACTTGACATATGAAAAATTACATATACACGCAGATGGCACATAAAAACCAGTTATTAAAATACATTAATAACCACGAGAACCTAATAGTAGCGACATAATAGAAACACTGTTTGTAGAATATAAATGAGGTTTTGCATACACCATTTGTATATGGTATATGTTGACCATCAATTGGATGTAGTAACGCTGTTTAGTAAAGTTATGTAAGGTATATCTGGTTACATTTATCATCTTGTGGTTATATTTAGACGCTGACCTAATGCTTTATTAAAATGCACATAAGTTGGCGTTAATACGCAGAACTCAGTTATTTTATAGATTGTCTAGGTAATGTGCAAATCACTTAGGATAATCTATTAAAGTGTTAAATATTTCTTCACTTGTCAAATTACTGAAGGTAATTTACAATCATTTCGATTGATTAGATTAATTTGATTGTTGCGGTATCATGGTAGTACTACTTAGATGTGAGGCGGAAAACTTTTGATTCCACACGTCATCGTTTTGCATGGTGGTAGATTATGTTTTAATGCACGTTTGTCTAGCTACCACCCTCAAATGAATATACGCGAATGCTACAACAGTGCACTTCAGAGACAGCCCTTCCCCGGGATTACAGTGTCCGCGATATTAGGGCAGCTCGTAACTTACCATCACGTGAGATTGTGGTCAAACGATAAAATTATAATGAAACAGTTAATTTGTAAGTTAACTAGGTAATTTACACAATAGAACGGCATTTGAACTATGTCTACAACATATATCGATCGAAAGTTATATTTTTTTATTAATATTATTTGATTAATTTTGTCATCTCTTTCACACACGTTCAGCTTAGTTATTTCCATCTTTTTTTACATTTACAATGTGAGAAGAGTGGTCCAATTAGTTCAATGTTTAACGCCATAAGCATCACCATTACTGGTACAAAGGAGAGTGATAGTTTGGCTCCAGATTGGAGATTTCTACATAGGTTAGAACCAAACACAGTCAGATGAGGTTTACCAATTCAATCGTCCAGAGTAGCTGTCTATTTACAACTGATCTCAGTAGATTACCTGCCATTTTAGGTCTGATTATAAATAGATATAGCCTGTAGTAACAACATAATGACGAATGAACTCCATGCCTGTTATTTGATGTAACACGTTCGGTCGTTAAGTGTTACGAATACAAATTGAAACATTTGCAATGTTTACTTAGTTGTATATATACATAAGTTTTGTATCATCCAGTCCATCGTGTATACAGTTGCATAATACAATTTTGACACCGGACTAACCGTTACTATCTTTCTGACAACATCTGGCCACCATCACGACGTGCCGGTTCTGGAGTAATAAAAACTAAGGAAAAATCCCTTTCCATCCTGTGCTGCTTATTTTTAATATGCCAAATAGCTATATTGGCAACCATAGTTATAATTAATATCTCAAACATTCTGAGTCTCTCGAACACTATTACACAACTCTCTTCGTCGCTCCTCAATCTTGACACCCTTTTGATATCATCTAATTAACTCACTTCCTTGGATCATCTGTAACGTCACAAGTACCATAGATTAACCCTCTTTCTAAGATAAAAGCGAGTAAGTTAAAAGTAAAGTACGTGTTTTAAAATCCAAAAACCCAAAAATGACATATGAAGATTCCACCTAAAACTCATATTACATCATAAATGCTGCACATATTTAAAATTAAAGACATAAGTGTTTTGATGAATAAAATACCGATGATAAACAATAAATATGGAAATAATAATTTACTATTTTATTGATACTTAATAATAAAATTATTATATGACTTAAGACTTTGAAACGAAAAGAGAAATTAAATTAAGAAAGTGAATAAGTATTTGTGATCCGCATATTAAATATGTTAAAGACACGTAACTTAAAATTATGAAAGTGAAATGATTAATGAATTTTCAATACATCTATATAAATACTATTCGAACTACATATGTCCATAAACGAGTAAATTCAATAAAAGTAATATAAAATAAAATATAAGTACCATAAATACTGAGAACTATAAAACTTGAAATAATTTTGAATATGCACTGACAGCGTAGAGATGGCTTAGTGGGTTCAGACAAAGGAATTATTTATGTGAACCGCTAAATATTGTTGATGTTTATAAAATCATCCCCGACACAGGGCTTGATTTCAAGCACAAGCGTTGCCATTTAATAAACAAACTAATATTGCATTTTGCATGGTGGTAGAGTTTTTTGGTTAGCTACTACTCTCAACCTGAAAATTTGTCGCTAAATACCTAGAAGTGTATTCCGGCTATTACACTCGAAGTTCAGTCTTTTTGTTCATCATATTGGGCATATATATATATATATTCGTCACACAACATCAAGTGGTATTTAGCCATACCATTGAAACTATTATAAACTAATATAACTACAAAAAAATTTACGAAGTTTCAAATTTAGAAGATATTTATCATATTACAAGATGAATTTTGTCTTTTGTTATTACTGTAGTGTGTTTTTGGCAAGAACAGGATGACGTTATTTTGTATCTTTTTTATGACTTAGTATAAATATAATTTTGATATAATATTTAATAATAAATTTTCAATTATTGTATGCTTACACAATTTGAATGTAGCTAAATGAAGTACATAGTATTGTAATCAATTATAGAATCATGTATATTGTACAGTGATTCTTAGTGACCAACGTTTGAATATCCAGTCAAGTTTGCAGTAGGTTATCTTTAACATTTCGAATCCCACCCAGAAAAATTATTTGCGTGATCTATAAATCATTGTTCCGAGTTTGGTAGTTATTTTGTGTATATTAACTGTGTATTTAAAGTTCTTCACACTTGACATTAGCGAAAATACCTACATAGGCTGCTGTCATAATATAAAAAAGTTAATTCATTTGCGTTCGTTACTATTATGTGAGCTTGCATGCATCTTAGAAACTGTATAGTCATTGGCTGATTTTAAACTAAAATGGAAGCTCGTGTGTCAGTATTACCACAACTTGTATGGTAGTTGATACCCACTCGCCTACAAGACTTCTTTATTAATAGCTGGTAATACGTCAACCTATTTTACTATGTATTCTTAAAAATATGAATACAAATTTCAAGTAAGGTAAAAACAAATTTACTTAATTGTTTTGCACCACAACATGTTTAAATTAACATGTTATGTCATACACAACAAAGTAATTAATGTTACGCTCATCAATTACAAATAAAAATGTTCACACTTATGTTCCGCAATTAGCATGTTTTTACGTCATTTATCAGAAAGGTGTAACAGAAAAACGTTTATACCGAATATTGGAATCAGAACATAGAGCAAAATAAGCAACAAGTATCGAATATAATGTTCAGTTTAGGATCTGAGAAAGTGTTCGTCAATGTCAAAGTTACTGGCAATAATAACTTAGAAAATATTTCGGTCATCAAAAATAGCTAACGAGAATCTGGACCAGGTAATTCTTTAGCTTTTACTATAGTCTAAACTTTTTACGTTTTATATATTAAAGTTTCTAGAAGAAATTTAAACTTTAGATTATTAAGAAAGTTTAATTTCGCACAGTTTGTAGTAATCACAAATAATAGCTAATGTATATATTGTAAAATATATAATGAACATGACTGTACATGCCTAAATGTGATCGGTACTTATAAAGTAATTTTCAAATAAAAGAGTTCAACGCGCGTCTGTAATAACACTGGCAAATATAAATTGGCATGTTTGATGTTTATTAAGGTCGCGACAGATTGATTAGTAAAGGCTTGTAATCGTGATGATCATATATCAATTATACTTTAAGTCAGACAGCGATGTGACGTAAATAGGGCAATGATTATATCGACTTTTCGTCCGTCATTTTTTTCTCGGTATAAATTGTTATACTGAAAAATTTCATTTGTGTTATTGTGTAATTAAAATATTGTTAATTAACTCTATTTACTATTTATGTTTTATTACATTTCAAGTACATAAATAACTATATCTAATCTACTAAACAAAAACAAACAGAGTACTGGAAAAATAAATGAGAAAATAAACCGTTTACTAAATACAAATAAAATGTATTGTGTGCTGTTGATTACGGATGTCGTTTGTTTGTTGTTTTTTATGGATGTAGTTAGGTAAGATATTTTGAAATATTAATAATTATTTTCTTTATAGACAATATTTATTTAGAATACAGTTTAATAGTTTTATGTAAATTAATTTTGTTTAATTTACATTTGAAAGTACATCCATATTAATAAAGTAATTCGTTCTGATACTAATCTTGTAAATAATATCTTATCATTATTATATGTTTGTATTAATAATATTATAAAGTGGAAAACTTTGTCTCTTTGAACACATTCATCTTTGAAACTATCGGTCGGATTTCAAAAATTATTTTCGTAATAGCTTTCACGTGCGGCTTCCCTCACGTTAATATTGGTTTTGACGCAATAAAAAGTGTAATCCAAAGTTTATCTCTCTCTTTACCCTACTTTCAATAAGATTTTCGCGGGAAAAAGTAGCTTATCACCGTGGCCAATTTCCCATCTATCTCTAAACCGAAATTCTTCATATCATAATCGATTAAGCCATTTAGGCGTGAAAGCGTAACAAACAAATAAACTTACTTACGCATTTATAATATTAGTAAACATAAAGATTTCATAGAGCAATCGTTGAGGAAGGCTTTAGGTAAAAGGTTTACATAAAATTTTAATCCCATGCAGAGACGCAGACGCAGCGAATAAACATTAAGAAACAGTGCCTATAAAGGAAATTAAAATAATTATGGTAAGTAATCACACTTGATACAACTAAGCAGATATATGTTTTACTTTACCAGTACAAAAACGTGGACTCCATTCGAATAGAACTACGAGTATAACGGTGCATTAGTTCCGCGATTGTTGTGACCGGGTGCTCTAAATGGCGAAGTTTATTTATATAAAATGGAAATAATTATTCGGAGACATACATGTATATCATTATTATTATATATTATATAGTTTGGCTACTTCTGAAATACATATATCAATTAAATATAGAAATGTTTTATAATCTCGCATACCTAAATAATACTTCTCTGTCAAGTTTAGTTTTTATGCGAGATATTAGCTTATTGGTTGTGTTATATTATATTGAGTATATAATTATATACATAACTAACGTATTTCATTACACAAAAAGTTATGACTTTGCGTGGTAGAAAATATAGAGAAAGAATCAAATACGAATCAGTACTACAACGCTAATTTCGTAAATAACCTTTTTTGGTTCCACTATAAAAAAGTAAAAGCGTGTGTTCTATTTTTCTTTCATACTTATTTATTTTTATTATTTTACAGTTTCAAATAATCTGCATTATTAGTGTGTTTATAATTTTATAAAAAAAACACTTTAAAGTAATTAATAAGAACATGACATCAATCAAAAGTTATGGCTATCCACTTCCTAATTACCACCAGACCTTACTTCCACCAGAATATCGAAGGATGATTATATGTTTTACTACTTTATTCATTATATTCAATTATTATATTCTCGAAAAACTAAAAAAATAATGATTGGATTATTATAATAGAAATAAAGATAGAATAACTTTTTATTATTACTACGAATATTCAAATATAAATTGAGGATGATGATGATGAAATAATTCTGAAATCTCTCGTGGCTCACAGAAGTTTTCTATAACTCCTTCCAGTCAAGAACAGTCTTAAAAAATTGTTTTATATAGAGCAGAGAGAAACCCAGACATCTTTAGCATGATGAGTTGCCACAAGAGATTTTGTTTGAACAGGTGAATTAAATCTTCACAGAATATTTTCAATCCGTCAGTATTTTTAAAAAGAGTGGCGTTGTGTTTTGAATTTTGGTTAGAAACCTATCGAAATCTCACTTCAGATATGAATACAAAAACTTAGTTGATGCAAATATATCTAGATAACTAATATCGTACACATAGCGAGCTGATATTCTTCTTATATATCAACTATTTATTTTCGTAATAGTTAATTGAGTAAAAGTTGTATGTTTTCACGAAAACATCGTCATTATTACAGAGCAGTTCAACAGTTCCCACTATTGTGTCCAAATGAGCTACAATACGCTGTACGAGATTTAGATGATGTGTAAAGTTCGTACGTCTTTTATATTGTAGAAAATAGATTATTTTTAGAACATTGCTGACTATTTACAACCTTACATAGTTGTCGTGTAATTATAGTATTATAATCTATTTTAATATGCACAGTGTTAAAGGAATATTTTCGGTTAATATAGAAATATAGTTTTTTATAGTAGCATGATAAAGAGATGTAACAGTGTTTAATTGTAAACACGGCTGAAAGAGTGGCATGTCAATCAGTCAAACAGTTTTTGCATAGAAACTGTTTCATAATGAATGTGACAATCCAAAAAAGAGCCTCTGTGACATGTTAATAATAATCCCGATAGTGTCTGATACAGAATATTTATACCCCATCAGTTTGACTATTTTTTATTTTATTTGAAGCACGTAATAAATGTCTAAGCCAATACTTTATAATTTACTAGCCGTGTTCACAACTCCGTCCGCGTGGAAATATATTTTTTTTAAATCATTTTCACAAAAAAATGTTATATAGCCTATGCTACTCAGGGCTAAAGTAGCATTCTTATCGTGAAAGAATTTTATAAATCGGTTCAGTAGTTTTTGAGTTTATTAATTACAAAAATATTATATCTTTCCACATTATATTAAGTATAGACTATTAGTCAGTTATTCAGTTCGAGAATTTATGGATGGATTTCATAACTACTAACAATAATATCAAGGAGGTATATTATGCCACACTCTTGCCTGATGATAGATGGATAATTACGCCATATGGCCAATATAAATTACATTAAGCTTAATGTCTACGGAAATTTTGTTTAATCACACAAAATAACTAGTTGCAAGATCTGCTCTAAATATTAAAGTTACTTGTAAGAAACGCTCGTCAACGATTACTGTTTCATATTCGACGGTTAATCTGACCACTAACATTATTACTTCACACTATGAGCTAATATAATGAGTGCAACGAATGCAAATATTATGTACAATTATTCAATAACCAGGGTTTTTTATTATGTGATTTAGAGTAATGCATTAAAGTTAACTCAAGTCCAAACTCAATGATGAGGTAATAGATGCACTGAATCGCGCTTTAAAATATGCTATGGTAACAATGATTTTTAAAAAGGAAAATCTTCCTAAATTATTCTCTGTCATATATGTCATTTAGAGACAAAGATTATACCAATATTTTTAATAGTAGATGACCCGTGCGAATGTTTCGCACTTTATTGTGATTTAACACCGAATTGCTGAAATATATGTGGAAGTATGTAATGGAGGTCATAACAGATACGGAAACTGTAATTATAGTATATTAATTATGCTTTATTATTCATTTATTTTTGTCTTTTGTCAACTTCCTGAAATATTTGTTTTAGAACGATGTTAGATCACGCGGTTGGTCTAACGGTCTCCTCGCCGCTGAAACGTGTTGCGGGTTCGAATCCCACACTGGACAATTATATAGTGTGATGCACAGATAATTGTTCCGGATCCGGATGGTGCCTTGTGTTCGTTACTTGTATGACTACCCTCACTTGGCATTGACAAAATTGCCTGCATAGGCAGATGCCATAATTAAAAAAAAACGACGTTTGTATCAATAACTTTAATGAGAATTAAAAAAACATGGCGATGCCATAAAAATATGTTTCATATGGAATATATTAGGGATTATTAGATAGCATTCGATACGACAAACAAGTTGGTTACATGATATAGATAAGAAGTAAATGATTTCAGAAGATATCGTCTTCAGTCAGGAACGTATCAATTATTATAATATACGCTTCAATAAACGTGATGGTAACAATATTTAAACGATATAGTAACAAGTGAATTGTATAAAAATACAAGCGGATCGAATAAAATACTTTGAAATGGTTGCTAGCTATATGTAAATAAAACGAAAGCGTGGTGCTGTTGTCAAATTAACCTATGATCCATTTTCTAAATAACGCTGCTTCTATACACTTTAAATGTGCTAATTCAGATAGCAAACACAAGCAATTGACTGTATTGGAGATAGCTTTATTGAAATATATATTTACACATTACAGTTTAAATCTATTACGCAATATTGTTGATATGTGACTGCAAAGTTTTGTAAGTACTTTTTCTTACCTTTGATAGCTCCAAATGCAATAAAAAGTATTATTGTGAAGAGAAACAAAAAGATAATAGTAGCTTTGTTGCATTGTGTATATACAAGTTTATTGTTTTCGCATTATAATGCTTTAACACCGCTGTTGGTTTCATGTGCATCAATAATTATTTCTCTATGTAAGGTCTTCTGAGCACATTTGTAGCAAAATTCAAATTTCCAATCATGAATACATATTAGGTATAATATAATCATATGTTTGATAAGTAAGTTTGAGGGGATTTATGTAATGTCACTACTATTAAAAAAGGTTACTAGTATGTTTAATTTTTGTTTATTTGTGACTTAACAAAAAAATATTGATTACTATATTAATTTATGTATGATATACAAAAGTTCTTCAGATTTTTTTAATTCGTTCAATTTAAAAGATTTTCACTAAATTGTGATTCTGGAACAACAACTCAGTAGAACTGACTGTTTGTCTTTCAGATCGTAGTAGTTATTTTGTATGGTATAGTTCCGGATTATATTATTATTATTTCTTGTAATATATTGCTCATTAGATGATAGCATACAGTGGCATGATATAGAATAGATTACTTCGCTTTTTGCAGATAAAACTTTATGAAGAGCTATAACGTCTATTTAATTGATTTCATAGTCTGTGTTTGTTTGTTTGGTTCTCTATTCACATGAGAATAGGAACTGGCACTTCTTTTGTTTTACATATGCTCATAAAAATTTAGTTTATTAATATAGAATAAAAATGACACCACGACTCAACACCTAGAAGAAAAGCGTTGCACAGCGAGAAAGTGTTTTCAAATATGGTGATAAAAAGTTATCGGATTGATAATAAAATCGGCAGTGAAAGCGCGCAGTTAAGTTTGTCGGTAAGGCTACACAGCGCGCACATGCACTTCGGCCGCGCCGGCGCTTTCGGTCGACCGAAGCCTCACTGCGCATCTTGCGGGAACATATCCGAGGTATAAAAGAAGGTAACATAGTGTTTCGCAGAATCATTTGCACGTACCCACCCGGCATATAACCTACACGAACAGGTAGTGTTTGTTTTGTGTTTAGTGTTGTGACGTGCTAGTGTTGTGCTTCAATTTATACACTTTGTTTTTGTTGACAGACAGTGCCGGCCGTGACGTCACAGTGTCATAATGCGGTTGTTTATAACGGTAATTTTAATTTTAATTTTTTACAAATGTTTTAATAACATACTTAAATTGAAAATGTGCTCCGTTGATCAAAGAATAATCATGCTATTAACTGACCCACCTAAAACTAAGGGAGGTATCAGTACAAGACCTATATTTATTTATTCCTTATAAAGTAATCAGCTGCAAGGTCACGGCCGTCTGTGATGCTTATACAGTAAAATAGTGAAATTAATGCATATAATCATAATTCTTAAACATGAAATGCAGCTTAATCAATGCAAATGAATAACTCTATAATCAATTACAATTTTTTATTTCTACTCCCTTCCGGGAGCATAATTTCCTGACAAAACTTGTAATATTAAAATGGGTTTACAACTTGTTTTAATAATGTCTATACAACAATAATAGTAATATGTTATTTCTAGTCGTAAACAAGCTTTCTAACTCCTAGTGAAAATGCCATTGGATTATAATTTGTATAAATGCATTATCGGATGAGTTATATGCTTATATCTTTATGTTATGTCTACGCTATGGTTATATAAGATATACATACTTTATTTTATCTGCAGAAGCAGTTTCATGTTATTATTCTAACGGAATAATTATATTTCTATAATTCACCGTATTCTAATGACTTAAGTATAAAGAAGTATTAGAGGTAAAACAATAAAGTAAGAACCAAATAAATTTATTCTTATATATGTTATAAAAAGAACATGTTTGTTATGTTAAGTCTTGTCCGTTTCCGTCCTCACAACTCAAGAAATACGGAACCTTACCGGATGATCTTTTTTTTTAATCATATGTGTATGTATTTGATTAGATTGTAGGGTAAGGCTTACTACATTACGGAATAAATAATATATAAAATCTAGTTTCTTTGGTGCTCCATCATGTCATAACCATTGAGCTAACCGGGATGTAACCATTTGAAAAGGAAGCATTCGTTGATGGTTCTAGGCTAATTAGGTTTTGAATTCCATTGTCTGTTTGTCATATTATTTTTGTTTTACTCAGCGTAGTCAATAAAGACGACAAAAAATTTGCTAGCGCTTTTTGAACTGAAAACTTGCTATTGTGAATCTAAAACGCGCTATGTGGTTTTGTTAACATACAAACAATTTTTTTACATAATAGCTTCGATATCTACATTGTTATAATATAATTTGATTGTGTGTAATGACTTTAAAAAAATGAAAATAATTTAACTGAACTATTAAATTTTAATACTAATGTGTGTAATTAATATAAACGACATTATTAAAACAGTCAGATACAGATTAAACATAACGGTTATCTCATTACAATTTAAGTACACTATTTACTAACCTAATAAAATTCCTAGCATGTAAATATATATGCAGTATTTTTTTATAGGTTTAGTTTTATGAGTAAAGACTTACCTGATGTTAAGAAACGATGTGGCCCAAGATTGTGGAAACGTTAAGCTCAGTATAGGAACTGGCTCTCAAGTGCAATCGCAGGAACATACATATAGGTATTTGGGCTCAGATTTTCAATTTAAGAGTGGTAGCTAGCCAGTTGGGCATTAGAAAAAACCCTATCACCATACTATGGTTTTCGCACAATGTTTTCCTTTACCGAAAGCTCAGGCTCATTGCAGGTGGATTCGAACTCACGAATTGAGCCTACATCGCATCAGTACATCCTAAAAAATGCAATGTATGTACATATTTTATTTCTAATTGTTGACTTTAAACGACCAAAATCAAATACTTATGTTCATACCACAAAAATTCATACAACGACAAAATCGAACTCGAGACTTCTCAACAGAATAATATTATTTGTATCTTTTACTAATCTAACGTGTCTTTGTTTAGCTGCTTATTTATTTAAAACTTTGTAATGGTTTGGAGTTTTTTAACTATTTTTATTACCATATCTCATAATTGTAGATAAAATCTTAAGAAAGTTTTAATTATATAATCTCGAAGCAGGTAAAACAACTCATGGTATTTATTGCGGAAGTATCTACATAATAACTTATTCTGTTGTAAGGCATTCTGAATGGTACTATATCGTAGCATAAGAATCATGGATTGTACAGACACTTGCATAAGTAACGTTTTATCGATGTTTTTAGAAATAGCAATGTAGGTCTCACTCACCTTTTATACAAACTTACGTATTTACAATTGAATTGCGTATATACTTTTATTTTTACTATAAGCAAAATTAAGAGAGCTATACTCTTTTATTATGAAATAAAACCAAAAATAAAAACAGGATAACTTAGTTCCAGACGTTAATATTTACATATTATAAAAGGCGTCGTCTCTCCATTTGCCTGTTTGTCTACAGTCTACTAATACCTGAAGAACTTTTAAACCGAATACATGAGTCATTTTGAAACTCTACATGCATTTTCTGGGCAGGCTATAGTATTTTGTAGAATATATAAAAGAGCTAATTGTGATACAAGTAAATTAAAATAATAAAAAATTACTACCGGCATGTATTCTTGCAATCTGTTAAACCTATTTTTTTAAATAAATATTTTTATATTTTGCGCAGCCGGAGTCTCGCGACTCCGCAAATCTAGTCAAACATTATATAAATTTATATTAAAAAGCGGAAATTTTTGTTTGTTTGAACGCGCTAATTTTAGAAACTACTAGTCTCTTTTCAAAAATTATTTTCGTATTTGATAGAACAATAATTGAGGAAGGCTTTAGGCTGCTAAACACCACACTACCAGCAATAGGAGAAAAGATGTATTAAAAAATTTTAGTTCCTCATGAACGAAGTCACAGACGCAGGTAGGTCTATATAGGAATGGAACCTAAGTATTTTTTATATATCAATACCTTCGGATTAGGTGTAAATTCACTCAGTAAAAACAGCATAAGAAACAATCACGTTTTATATACGTATTGTTTTATATTGGTATATGCGTACATATGTAGGTACACGAAGTCATATACAACATACATGGATGATTAACAATAAACGGATAATTTTTGAAACAACACAGTTCCGATATGCATTAATAAGTTAGACAATATTTTTTTTATATGAAAAAAATAACAAATACATAAAATAAGTAGGTCATGTTACCGCAACTTAAATTTGCGTGATTTATTGAACACGAATATTTAAAAATTTACCGTTTGTCAAGACGTATATTTTATTTTCAATGAACGGAATGCCAATAAAGTTTTAGTAAAAAATGCGATATAGTGTGAGACAAATTTTTTATTCCAAAGAAACTATCAACAGATTTGTGCTATTTTTATAAATATATTTATTTAATAAGTCAGTATTGCTACAGACTTCGTATATAATATATCTTTGTTTGTAATAATAATATAGATTTACAATTGGCGTTAGAAATTAATTACTTCAATACCTGAACGTGTTGGTACTTGGCCTCGAATAGCCTAATAAAAATATCGAGTGTATCACTAAGGTGATATTATTATTTTGAAGATCATCCGAATCGGGTTTAACCAATAAATAAAGATAAGTCAAAGTTTATTGACCTGTAGCTTATTGTAGAATTTACAACGTTTATGCTATTTTTTAAAACTTAAATTTTTTTATACAGATTATTACTTACTATGTATTTTTTACACAACTATATAAATCAAATCACACGATGTTCCTCATCGCTAAACTACGCAAAACGTTCAACCAAATTCAACGAACAATTTTAAATAGGTGTAACATGGTTCAATTTCAGAAACAGATCAGAGACAGCGAGTGTTTATTGGAATTATTGAGTACCAATAACATTAATAACTTTTATTACTTTTGTATTTAAAAATAGTTTACGTAAATCCTTACTATAAATATTATATACTATCTTTACTAATATTATAAATGCGAAAGTGACTTTGTTTGTTTCTTTATTACGCTTTCACGCCTAAACCACTATCGATACAAATTGATTATCATGAATTTTGGAATAGAGATAGATGGGAAGCTAGAGCCAGAGAGATGTTGATGTTGATGTAGCAAGAGATGATGATAAGATGATTAAACTTTCCAGAAAACTATTTATTGCGTGATCCGATTTGCTTGACAAAATGATTATTAACGCGAACGAAGTCGCGGGCACAGCTAGTAATTATATAAAGTCCATATTGTTTAAACTAACAAAGTAGAAAACGCTATATAATTATAATTTATTTATTATTTTGACTGTCAAATTAACTTCACTACAAGTATTCTATAATCTATGTATATTAAGTTCATTATGCGATGATATACGAATTCCTCAAGCCGCATGTCTTTATTATATAATTAGCCAATAACAGTATAATTGCTGGCCATAATCTTAATTATTTCATATGAGAGCTATAAATTATTACAATATAATTGTACCGAATTTATGAATATTACGAACCTGTGCTATTATAATATTTGTTATGATACCAAATTATTGATTATTATTGAGTTGTCCGATAATAATAAAATCTGAACCGTACTCTCTGTACATTCAATAAAATGTTAATATTATTAACTGTAAACAATATTCACACAGTTAAAATAAGATACACCCGATCGAGTCTCTTACTGGTTCGTTTCGATAACTGAAAGAAGATAAAGAAAACTTGGATATCTTCTTAATCGATAGTAGAGTTTTATAGTTAAAAACGGATTGTTATGGTCTACATTAAATAAAGTATTTTTGACTTTTTTTTTCGTTCCTGTAATGCAACAGCCAACCTGTATCAACTCTTTACCTTTATTAGATATTGATTTTCTATTGTTTTAGATATGAAAAAAAAGCAATTAGAATATTCAATCATTGCTATTAAACAATGGACCTTTGGTTTCCGTTTACTATTATTTTCTCGTCGAATTCAAGAAAATCATTGCGGTTTTTCTATTATGAACGTACAATATCATAGTAACCATTAGTGAATTAGGTAATTTGAAAGTCATATTAAAAAGTTTAAGATTTAATGTCATATGGATTACCTAGATCCGCTTTGCTGCAGAACCTGCAATCTGACGCCATGAATTTGCATTTTTTAGAACACCATTTGGACAGTCACCTTCATAAAATATTATTTAACTATTATATATTTTGAGAACAGAAAGGTATTTTGATAAATAAAGTCTATTCTGTATGTATTAATAATTGCTATTAGTTACCTAACAATCGAAATTCCACCGTAATTAATTAAATTAAACTATTAAACTTTATTGCAGTTATTTGTCAAACAGTTTTTATTTGTAGATGTCATTATATATTTTTGATATTATTTGGCAACATTTTAAAAATTACCTTGGGGCAATCTCTACTGTGTTACACTGTTTACTGCATCTCCATATAAATTTCAGCTATGCTAAATCCTTCGTAAACGGGGTATTCGTAAAAAGCATTCAAAAGTTCTACTTCACGTATTAATTGGCATAATATAATATGATTTTTTAATGCAATATGAAATAAGTACTTAAGTAAGTTCTGTTTATATACCTTTTTTACAATTATTTTACTTTTAAATATTGTATGAAATATTTACCATACCAGCGATTATCGAACGTATACTTCCATGCTTTATTAAATTTTGGGGTAAAATCTATCAATGGGAATTGCAGTACGTGTGTTTATTTTTGTATAAATATAGTTCTTACAATTATAACCTTTATTATATTGTTCCTAAGGACAGAAATAAACGAAAGTTCATATAAGAAATTTATTTATTGTTACAAAAAAAAGTATTTCATAAATATAATAAGTTTCCATCACGTTTGTGTTATTGTGAATTATCTAAATAAATATATATTGTTTAGTTTTTATACCATAACCGCAAGTGATATTAGGTGCCAATGTAACTCAATGGTTTTAAGTGCAACTGCCGAAACGTACATATAAACACATGATGTCATTTTATTAATTTTAAAACAATAGAAAATGTTCTATCGCCATACTGTAGTTTGCTCACGCTATTCTCCTATATCGAAAGATCAATTTAATTATAGAATTTGATCAACGCTTTGAACAAACCTGTCACCAATAACCCAAGACATTGCTTATGTATGTTTTTTTACTTGTTACTGTCACACATAAAACACTATTACTCTAAGCGTAATAATAAATGAAAGTTATCCGGCTAATATTGAATAGATATTTTGTATTTACAGTTACTATATAATATGATTGACAAATAGCATAGAATTATAAACGTCGTAACAAGAACTGTATAAAATTGATGAATCATTTTGTTACATATTAACAAAAAATGCCGATAATTTCTCTCAATCAATCAAGCCGTGTATAAATGCTGTTGTACATATATTTAAAAACTAAAAAACATTATTGATACTTGAACATAGGATTGCAAAATAATTTTTACACAGGATATTAGCCTAGTTGAAACAAGTAGCATCATTATATAGAATGCTGAAATAATATTTAATAAGATACTATATACTATTTGAAGTTAAAAAAGTACTTGAAACAAATATAGTAATTTTTTTGAATAATTTATTAACTTATGTTCAAAGAAATGAATAGGACTTTTATTTAAGAAATTTCTAAAATGCGAAAGATATGCATGTTGAATGATTATGGTTTTATGTGAAGGGACCTACCATGGTTATTCTACCAATCCATCATAAAGCGACACGTGATAAAATGAGTATTTTGCCATGGTAGGATATGACAATTATGTTGGTTTTTTTATACTTATAGATTTAGCGTTATACTCACAATTTCACCTGATGTTAAGTGACAATGTGGCTGAAGATGGTAGACACACTACTGTCGGGACATACTTATAAGTATTCGGTGATAGATTTTCAACTCGATGCTAGGTAGCTAACTAGATGGGCATTAGATATAGCCCTATCAAAATGTTATGGCTTCATCATAATGTTTACGTTTACCAAAAGTTCAGACTCATTGCAGGGAGTGGAACTCACGTCTATAGACTTGCGTTCGTTGAGTGATTATCACTTCTTATGTCTCTATAGACTTGCGTTCGTTGAGTGATCATCACTTCTTATGTCTGGATTGGATCTCAAGTAATGCAAATCAGGTGTGTCATCCGTCATAGTGACACGTTAAATCGTGTTGTATTCCAGAAGAAGCCAATGGCTATCGAAAGTTTTGTAGGCTGGCATGAAAGTGTAGGCTATTGATGGACTGCTGATTTGTAAGTTTTCGTCAATGTTACTATTGTTTTTGCAGTGACTTTGTATGCTACTATATGAAATGTATGCCGTTTTTCGGTTATTGCCTGTAATACTGTGTTACAACAATATTGTTTTCGAAATCTTTTACTGAAAAGGTCTATGGCTCTATTCTTATGGATGAGTCGTCTTAGCATAATCATGTATAATTAGTTTTATGGTACCAGTATTTCCTTAATACTTACTTAATATTTAGATTTTAAGTTATTGCTTCTTTCCGTTAAGTTTTAATTATAACTTTTGTGTTTTATTGTAAGGTCATTTAAAAGTTCTTCTAGAATGATATATACAACTTATAAAATATACTAGCATTTTTAAATAAAATATAATAACGCCCTACTTGTGTTACATATTATAATAATATTTTTTAAGGATATACAGACAATTGCTAGACATATTGCTTAGTCTGTTAGTTATTGATTTTTATCACTTTTACCTGGAACGATCTATTTTAGTCAGCGCTGCTTGAAGTAAATTCAAATTCAAATATGGAAGATCATATAAATCGGTAGAACAGTAAAATTAATTTCGTAATCCTTAACCGGTCAGCATAGACCTTTCTCTTTTATTTGCGTGTAATGTTTAAACAGTTTCCAATGATCACTTTCATCTAGATGCAAAATCGCTGATACGTATATGATTGAGATGCATGCCTAATGACATATGTAGTTATCGATATCTTTAATCTGTTATCTTCAGAGTTATCTTTTATATGCAATTTTTATTGTAGCAAGGACAGTTAAATTTTATAACCATGATATCTTTTAGTATTTTTATACGTTATAGGTTTAACGTTATTGCTACAATCTCAGTCGAGGTTATGTGATAATCTGGCTCAAGATCGTGGTCACTTTAAGCCTAGTGAAGTATTGGCTCTCAAGTGCATCTTCCGGATTATACCTAGAGATATTTGGCGGCAGGTTTTTAAATTTAAGGGTCGTGGCTAACCAGGCAAGCTTTTCAGAGTCTGGTGGTACGTAATCTAACTGATCTTAAAGTGTGGCCAGTTGAAAGAGTAGTCACTGTTAAGAAGTTATGACCAAGTGTAAGGTGGTTGTGACCCAGTTAGGTATAGATGCCTTCAACCCTGTTTTATGGTTTGATATACATCGGCTAATTCCGGAACGGGATACACTTAAGTTTGCCATTCAATAGTGGCGTTAAATTTAATGTATGGTTGTCAATGTCTAGTTGGATACGATAGACATATTACCATATTGTAAGCTGTACAGTACTAAATCTTTTTAATCGTATTCTATTCTTTTCTTTTATAATAGCTACGATTTATTCTCAATTTCATAACTTTATTTGTCGTTGTGTATATCTAAAATAATAATTACCTTTAAATATTTTTAACATTCACAGTATTTAAGATAAAAATACCCCGACGCCTTAAATATACATAAGTTTGTGTACAAGTACTCATTCGTAGTGTTATAATTATAAAGCTTCACCTGAAGTAGGGGGGCGAGCGCGGAGGGCGCTCGAGCCCGAGGGCCAACTCGCGCAATTGTTTCACTAGTGACCGAACCTCGGATTGGGCTGTTGCCGAATCGCGTAGGAGAAAATCGAACGCGGTACTAGCTATTAATAAAAATCGAAGAAGCTAAATGCACTAACTGAACCCTTTACTTCAGGTTCTGCAAACTAAGCTTCCTAACGTACCGTCTCGGCGTCTTATAAAACATTGCAGGGACATTAGGCAAATAGGAAATGGCCACTGTCGTTCTCAGTAGGATACCCTACTTATGGTTGTTTATTGTAATAAGCTCTATACAAGACAGGGTACATAAATGTTAGTCCCATGGAATTTTGTACCTAACGTCTGATGAAAGTGTGACTAAGTGTTAAAACAATATAGAATTAAAAACAGGTAATGTTCAGTATTCCAACCCAATTCAGGTATATTTATGGTTTATTCAAAGCCTTCTGTATATATCTCTTGACAATATGGTTAGTTATGCAATAGATCTCACCAAAAGATTACGCATTGGAGCTCGTTATTTGCGTGTTTTCACATAATGTCAATTTTAACGTGGCCCATTTATTCATTCGTTTAAGAAACCTGTAGAATTCGCTATAATTGTGTATAATTATTCAGTGAAAGTTATTTAATAGCTAGTGTTACTTATATATATTATAGGAGCCATAGGTGAATTAAAACATTTCTAATACTGACTACCTTCTGTTGTAGTTTTACTCTATCCCATTTAATGGTTGGTAGTTAAATATTGGCCTGCGTACTAAGTAAATATACAAAAAACTTAATTCATAATTCTGAGAAATAAGTACTACTTTTACAATTTTATTTTTTTATAGTTTATAGATTTAAGCGTTCTGGCCACAATCTCAACTGATGTTAAACGATGATGTAGCCCAAGATGGTAGACACGCTAAGCCTTGTGGTGGGACTGGCTCTCGATTGGAATTGCCAGAATGCACTTATAGATAATGGAGGTAGATTTTCAATTTGAGGGTGGTAGCTAGCCAGGCGGGTATTAGAAAAAGCCCTACCACCATGCGAATTCTTGTAATTATTATATGAATAAGTGATAATTATTACATTTAGAATATAACTCACTGAAGTAAATGCATTTAGTTGTAATTTCGTGACATTTTTTTAATGACAGAACGCAATAGATGTGAAATATTGTTATGCTAGCTAATTACACAGTTTTACTAGAGAGTATGTACGTATACTACTATAGTTACACGCAATTGTTTACTGAGCATCCAATCAGATAAACACTTGTTTTAATTGCAATACATGCACAGTGTGTGTATATTGGTGCTATTACAACGTACTGTATTTTTTTTATGTAATAGCGGGCAAACGAGCTAGCTTGTCACCTGATTGTAAGTGATCACCGCCGCCCATAGACACCCACAACACGAGGGGAATCGCAGGTGCGTTGTTGGCCTTTATTTTGGAGGGCCTGGCTCTCAACTTTATGGGCAGCTTAAACAATTTTCTTTAAAGATAATCTTCATATTGTGATAATCCAAACACTATGGAATTTGTACGTATCAGTTCGTGTTTAATAACATATTCCAAAAACGAAAAAATATAGGTTTAGTTTTAAAAGCAAATTAAATTTCTTAAACATGTTTTTCGTCTTGGGTCTATTCAACTCAAATCCTAGTATTTGAAAATGTATTAAGAATCATAAAAAACATTATAAAAAATACCTCATGCAATTTAAGAAACGAACATAGCTAGATTGTAATCTATTATTTTGACTATTACTATTTCTTATTATAATACTAATAATTTGACTTTCTCCATTTCAGATATTATTCTTCACGGCTATAGCTGTGACATTCGGCGAACCAGATCCGAAAAAATTTAAGAATGATATTAAAGAAAGAGATAGGAAAACAAATGGTACGTTAACAGAAGAAGAAAGGAAATTTTTAAGAGAAGTAGAAGCTAAATTTGGTGTTAAAACTGAATTACATAATGACAAAGTAGATCCGAAAACCAACATCAAGCAAGGATTAACAACGCCTTTTCCTGCAGTAATAGCAATAGAGATAGTAAATGACACAGAAACTGCTTCTAAGGGTAAAAGAACTATAGATGCAAATCTTGGTTATGGATATAAAACAAATAAAGGATACTCATATTCTTATTTCGGTAAAGCAGCTCAAGAGAAAGGAAAATTTATGATATATCCATATTCTCAAGATGATATACCATCGCCCTCAAATCATGCTAGTAGTTCAGCTGGAAGACATACAACTGTTACAACAAACGTAGAAATTCAACCTTCACGAGCATTTGAACTAGTTTCTATCAATGACGATACACAGTTGTACCCTATGAAAAAGCCTGAATATAGCAGTAATTATTTTGATAACATTAAAGGGGTAGATGCTCCACCTCCTGCGTACTCAGCCAAAGAGTATACAGATAATACTCAAACGCAACATCAATCAACGTTATACACAACTTACAACGGACAAGGAATTTCTGGTTTAAGTAGTAATTTTCCAATGGTGATGTCTAATTACTTTGTCAATCCATCACAACTGGTAAACCAACCTGAATATCAGAGTGCTGGTTTAACAAGGGACCACTTACATAGTTTACAAGGTTCTAAAGTAGCCCAGAGTGTAGTACCTGTTCTAGTCTTACGAATTCCTAGTTCGTCTTTAAAAAATCCCACAGCTGAGCTATTCGCCAATCTACCCGAAAACTATCCACTATCGAGATATTTAAATAATGTCAATTTACAAGCATTGGTGAATCAATATTTTAAAAAGTTTGGGTATCCTTCTGCACCACAAATAACAACAAATCATGATTCTCCTAATAATTCTGAGCAATTGTCTTCAACATCAGTATTAAATAATGAACCACAAAATTATGCTGTACCTTATGTCCAGCCTTCGTATACTCATGCAGACTTCTCAGGTGTACAGTATTCTGCTGTCAAACCAGTAATGGCTCGGTATCCGTCAAGTTATACTCGTCAGCGTTATTATCCTTCTCAAGGGCATTCATTATATCACCAGCCTTTGCATCAGCCGAAGTATGACTTTCAGCATCAACATGTTAGTCATTCACCTGTATTACCTCATACATATTATGTTCAACCACAATATAGGCAACAAATACTTCAAGCCACGTCACAACAAGTGGCTGCCGATCACTCATCCCAAGAACAAACAAGCCTACAAGACACTTCAGGTGAAGTAGCATCACAAGTAAACCATGAAAATACAGTAACAAGAACATTAGAATATAGACACCCACAAGTTCACGTAGACGCTAATTATGAGATAAACACTGCATTACCCGAATACGGAGTGCCAAAGGAATCTGCGGGATATGATCAATCAAGCCCCCCGGTTTATGAAGAATCAAGCGAGGAGCCCAAATCTCAAGAATATTATACAAGTCCGCAGGAGGAACAGAAAGAAGAAAACTCTGTATACCCATCACAGAGAGAACAAGGTATTCAAGAATATTACTCTCAATCTGATTCAAGTGAATCACAAGGTTATACTTATCAACAACAATCTAATGATCACACTAGTAACGATGGTTTGGACCCTGAAAATTATTCATCCGCTGACAATACAGTTGCAACAGTCCTTCCTTTAAGTTATAAATCACAAATATCACAACCTTCGAATGGACCCGTGCAAACTGTGAGCTATGTAACACCGATGCCTTATTCGTACAAATATCAGTCACCATATAGAGTGATGGTGCCGCAAACATACCTCAAGAATCCAGTCACTGAGAAAGTAGCTTATGTTAATTCTCAATCAATGTCAATGTCTGATTTACAATCTGGTCAATATTACGAAAATAATCCTGAGGAAGAATATACAGTTTCGTCTCACTATATGCCATCGATCAGTCAACAGAAACCTCCGTCATATCCTAGAAACTACCATTCGCATCCAAAGCGAATGGTTCGTCCTGAACATAGTATGCCATCATTTTCAAAGAAGCACACTGAAAAAAGTGAAAAGAAAAGGTCATCATAGATTAGATAACGTTTTGAGAGCTGATTCATTTTCCTTAATTTCATAATGTTGTAAATATTAGTATAAATTCTTAGTTTTTATATATGATATATGATAAAAAAGGCTGTCTATTTTTGATTAAAGTTATTTTTACTATTTGAAGTGATTTATGTATGTAATTGACAGTATAGCGTACCTTATTAAATGTGATTTTTGAGAGCTTTGTGTTTTGTAATATATAATATTGTTGTGTATATTACGTTGTATAAAAATGTAATTATAGACTTAATGTAAATTATTTCTTTTATTTTGATAATTATAACTTTACATGAATATATTTTTGAATTTAATCTTCAGATTTAACTTAATTTAATCATAACGAAAATGCAATGATGCTTTTCTAATAAATATATTTATACTACCAAGTGTCTTGCAAATCAAAGGAAATACTTATTTAATGAAAACATATTATGTGGTCGAAATTATTAAAACTGTTTCCGGGAAACCAATTATAATTACATTACATTTGCAAGAATTGCTGACCTAATGGTATCAGATTAGTTAATCAAAAAGGAACTTTATGTAACTACGTTTTTGAAACTATGACAGCCGATAGATTTATTTTAGTACTTGTGAGCTCTGTTGTAATTTTTCTTTGATGAGTGTTTGCTACGTTATCTTTATGTGTTATATTAGTTATGTGCTATGAATAATATGTTAGCTTTCCCATACTATAAAATAAATATATATAGTACAATATATTGTTACTTTATTTTAGTTTTATTTTGGTATAAAATCCTTATTGCAATATTATAATCTTGTGCTCTATTAATTGTACACCGAAAGCATTAAATTAGGACCTTATACGATATTTACTCCACACAAATAAATTTTTATGTTCACTTGTACGCGTGTCCTATATTAAAAAAAAAACATTTAAAATATTAGTATATTTTAATTATGATATTATATTTAAATTATATTATTTTCTATTGCATTCATACTAACATATTTTTCTGGCGTACCATAAAATTTCGCAAGATAACCTTCCAGGAAAATAAATATTTAAAAGGCAGATTTTTTTCTTTATACATTTTAAGTTTGTCCGTAATCTAACTTGATGTCAATTGATTATATAGCTCAAGACGGTAACGAGCATAATGAAGACACAGATTCTCGAGAACAATTGCCGGAATACACCCGTAGGTGCTTAGCGTCAGATTTTTAACTTAAAGATAGCTGACCAGATAGGTATTTGAAAATACCCTAGTTCACCACGCATATATGACGATTATATTTTCAACTGTGCCAATATTATTATAACTATTAGATGAGTGATATCGGTGCATATGATATAAAAAATATATGTACATATTTCACACTCCATCGGGCACTCATTACAATATACAGAATATAATCTGCGTGGGAATGTAATTAGTGACCCATTGCTTCATTGTGTTGACAGAAAAAGCACCTGTATATAAATATGGTATAGCCCTAAAATAACGACGTCCCCGCTGGTGATAAATGCCTTGAAAATTTGAAATCTTCCCTTTTTGATGCTATATTTAAAGCGAAGGGAATACTGGGTCACTGTTCCAAATTTTTATTGGAAACCAGTTAAAACAGTTAGCGGAATATTTTATTGATACAATGGTTTAGCTTCATATAGTGATTACAGATCTAAGTACCACTTCACAATATCTAGCATCAAATAGACAATAAATATTAAGAGAGGCGATGTTTCTTTGGTACTGAAGCGGTTCTATGTATGTACTTAGTATTCACATTGCGGTCAGCTCGTCGCTGTGACCTATTCGGGGCATCAAGAAGTATTATAAGATGGAACGGATGCAAACAATATTCCACATATACTGTACCTTGAGTCTTATAAATAAAATAAAACTATTAGTTTTTTTTCAATAGTTTATAGGTTTAGCGCTATGGCTACACACTCAGTATTATGTAACGATTTGGTCTAAGGCGGCGGACAATCTAAGCCTAGTGGAGGGACTAACTCTCAAGTACAACTGCTGGAATACGACTATAGGTATTTCATCTACCCATAAGTAAATGAAACGAACGGTTTAATTCAGATTACTTTTTAAAATACACGTCTTAATTCCAGATAATTGCAGTTTCACTTATTACTGTTAACTTACCATGTTTTATGATAGATTATCCGTTTTAATGAATCAGGAAAAGCGAATCGTCGACTTGACTGGAAAGGTATCATTCACTGTTTGTATTTACAAACAAACAGTTTACCAAACTTGTTGTTATATTCATTTCAACATACATGATTTAATAGATACTGTAATGAAGCGATGATAGCTCATAGATAGTTAGCTGACTGACTAAGAGGCGTGAGTTCGAATCCACCTACAATAAGCTTGAGCTTTCCGTGGAGAAACTCATCGTGCGGAAACCATAGCATGGTGGTATGGCTTTTTCTAATGTCCGCCTGGCTAGCTACCATCCTCAAGTTGAAAATCTGCCTCCAAAAACCTATAGGAATATTCCGGCAGTTGAACTTGAGAGCCAGTCCTTCCACAGGTTTAGCGTGTCCACCAACTTGGGCCGTATGGTCACTTAAGATCAGGAGAGATTATTCCCACAACGCTAAACCTACAAAATATAAAAAAAATATATATATATATATTACCAACTATTATGAAAAAGAGATCAATACTAATGCAACTTTATTTTTAATATTAACTAAAGTTAATATTGTATACATAAAAAATCCGTGACACGTTTTTGTCCCCGTTAATTTACGAAACCACAGAACCCATTTTGATACAATTTGCACAGTAGGTCTAATTTCGTGCAACCTAAAAAATATAATTCTTATTTCGATAAGTGTCCATAACGCCGTTACTAGGAACTTCCTCTACATCAGGAATAATCAACCTTTTGTACCGACAACTTACTCTTATACCTCTGTAAGTACTAAATGTTTCTCCAAAACCACCTACCAGCTTAATAATACAGTAAGATCTATATTAAATGTATGAATCAGAGTTATATCAACAAGTAATAATTATTATGACTTACAAAATCCTTTACACATACTTTACGATAACCTTGCCGAGTCATGATATAATTACACCTAAATAGTGAAAGTGAAGATCTTTTCTTATAGAAATATTGAAACCGTTTTTTTACATTAATCATCTAATTCAAAAATAAAAATAAGGACATGTATAAAAACGATCTAAAAGTTACTCCTTAATATTTTCCGTTAGCAAAAAGCTATAAGCAAGTATTGTAGTACGAAAACTTTACTACATTTGCTAAACAAGAGTAAAAAACTTAGATATATATTTATAGTGAAAGTGTATGCTGTTTAGTGAGAAAACAATTTTGCTGGGTTGGTGCGAACAGGCGCTCGTATGTTTCTGGCGGTAAATCTAAATGACAAATTGCAAAGGAAATAGTGTTACTCCTACTATTTACCTAATTAGTATGGTATATGTCAGACCATACTATTAAGGTAATGTGGCATTGCACTGCAGTTTCCTAGACATTTCGTGTAAATTGACATTTCCTGAACCGGTTTAATGTTTAAATATAAACATATTTAAAAGATAGTTCACTAAAGTTTGTATAATTGCGAGAGTTATATTTTTAAGATGTAAACTTTCACTAAATATTAAAAATAGTGTTTCGTATTTTTAAGAATTCTTATGTACTGCTTATATGTATATATATTTCGTTTATTTCTTTTGACTACATTTTGCTCAATTAGTATGCTATTCGTAATAAATTGTTCATTTTATGTTTGTATATTTATAACTATTTACTAACTTGGCAGACTATGGCAGTGATTTATTTCTTACTACATTATTACTGGTTAGCTGAAAGAAAATGACTTAGGGCATTAAGCTCGCCAATGTACATATTTAAAGTGAAATAAAGTATTCATTCTTTATTATTTTCATATTTTAGATATAATATTGTGTATACATTTGGAGTATCAGATCATTACATTATAGTAGAAAAATAATTTTAAGTTATAAAGGTGTATACAGCAGCTATCAAATACGCTATAATTAAATTGAGCAACGTAGAAGAACAGTAGGAGATTTTTTTATAATTGTTGACTTTGATTGCTTTGCCAAAACACGTATGCGTAAGGCATACTGTGTTTAATAATACTATCATTATGGAAAGTAAAATCTTCAATAACGTTGTATCAAAATTACAGCTTTTGTAAAAAAAATTAAGTGATGATAGCTCAGCTGGTGGTTTGTACGGATTCTGCGGCAAAGGACGTCAGTTTATATCCATCTGCAATGACCTTGAGCTTGCGGTGAAGGAAACCATAGCATGGTGGTAGGGCTTTTTGTGATGCCCGCCTGGCTAGCTACCACCATCATGTTGTTTAATCAAGCTGCCAAATATTTAATGATGTGTTCCGGCAGTTGCACTTGAGAGCCAGTCTCTCCACTAGGTTTAACGTTTCCACCATCTAGAGCCACATCATCACTTAAGATCAGGTAGATTGTGGCCATAAACCTATTGACTATAAAAAATAATTCTAAGCTGTTTCTAAAACATGTGTACTTATACATTTTAATATATAAGAATATTATTTTATAAATATAAATTTTAAACGTTTAACTCAACATTATTGATAAATTAACTGGTTCCGTTATTTTTTAAAAGTTAACCTATTATAATAAATAAATGTATCATTACGATCGCTATAATCTACAGCTTATAAAATACTTAGCAAATCATCTTTGTCTACGTACTAGTAAACTCGCAAGTCTATGTTTCTCCAACTGAAAGTAATTATAATGATAATTCTTTGCTGCACGGTTGCTCACTCATCTCACAAACACAGGTAATAACTTCGAAAAACTACATATATTGAAAAGGTTATATATAATCAATTTAGTAAATCGTTCGCTAACGTCGGTATTGTAATTTATTTTTGATAGGAAATAAGATTAAATATTTATTTAATGTTACTTTAAGTTTTCTTACTGATTAAAAAATTGTCTAATTTATAAGGATGGATGTAGGGAGAATTCCAGTGACAAGAAACCTACGCCGATTCCTTTATTTGTAAAATATAACTAGTGAAGATTGTCCTAATTTAGAACTTTAAACTTAGCATTAGTTTATAGCGTTATGCCAACACTCTCATTTGATGTTAAGTGTCTATGTGGTCCAAAATGGTGGACACGCAAAGTCTGGTCCTATAACTATTTGGCAGGAGATTTTCAACATGAAGGTAGTAGCTAGCCAGGTGGGCATTAGAAAAATCTCTACCAACATAGCATAATTTCATCAGGATGTTTTCCATCACCGAAAGCTCAAGCTCATGGCAGGGATTCGAATTCGCAACTATTACCAACTGTGCTATCAATGCTTGCAAGTTATAGCAACAGCCCGTCACACAGATAAGTTGATTGTTTTTATATAACGTACTAGCGTTTACTCGCGGCTTCGCTCGCGTTAATATTGATTTTATGAATCAAATCGGATCACACAATGAAAAGGTTTATACAACATTTATCCCTGTCTTTATCCCACTTCTAAGAAGGTTTTCACGAGAAGAAATAGCCTGTCATCGTTTCTAAGGTCCCAACTATCTCTATACCAATATTCATCATAATCGATACAGCGGCTTAGACGTGAAAACATAACAAACTAACTCACTTTTGCATTTATAATATTATTAAGGATAAGGAACAAGTAAAGGATGGTATTGTAATTAACTAAGGTGAAAATTCTACTTGTGAACTGAATAAAACCTAGACAATTTATTAATATCTTAAATGAACAAGAAAACTATAAAAACTTTGAGAGTCACATGCAATGTACATTGCACCCACTGCTACTCACACAGGCGCAACTCCACGCTCCGCCACCCTCGTATATAAGCCTTTTACCGTTTAGCCTTGAACTTCACTTCACCACGACTGCGCCGAATAACACCCCTTACTGTTGACCCTTTAATCAGTTTTAACTGTCCATGTGGCGTATATTGAATATGTTGTGAATGTGACAGTGTTTTAACTGTTTGTTTAACAGTTTGTTGGTGAATAATTTGATAATTCAATATGAATACGATATTGCAAACTGTAAGTATATATTATAATTTATTTAATATATTGATTAAAGTAATGAAGCCTTTGAATTAACCAAATTATATTAAAATGTATTATAAAGTATCGTTAGCAATAGTTGTAAAATAAATCTTAAAACTGTAGCAATATGAAACATTATTAATCGTAATGATATAAAACATATTCTTAATATTGCTCTAGTTATAGAATAATACATCGTATTTAGAAATTAATAATGTACATACAATCATTTATTATATATATTTCTACATAAATGTAGTAGTAGTACGTAGGATGTGACAGGATTTCTAAATTGGCATCGTTCAATCAACAAAAGAAAGCAATATCTTACAAATCTGAAACAGAGTACTGCGTGACTCTGATATTAATTTTAAGTTTTTTAGTGTCGTTTCACTTTATTATTTCAGTATGTATTACAGTCTTTAACTACGAATATACTAAATACCTTAAAAGTAATTATATGTGACTGATATTTCATATGCAACCCATATAAAGACGTTGGTTGACTAAATCATCAACACAGGCGAAACTGTTGAAGACAGAAACTTTAAATTTGCATTGTAGTTCCCGTTTCTAACAGAGGCTAACTAAGAAGCGATTTTTCAAAATTTAACCCGTAAGAGGATAAACGGAGGTGGTAAGGTTTATATGGGGAAGAAAAAGTCTTGAAATTTAGTATAAAGACTGCTTAATAAAAATATATAAATACGTGATTTAGCTAACTAGAAACTTTTAATCGATACTTTTACTGAGATATCTCCGATACTACCAGAACTATTCACTTGAAATTTGAACTAAGTATCCCTACTTGTCACGTGCCACGTGTGATTGACGGGAATACCGCGAACAAAGTCACGGGACATCGGCTAGTTTAATATAAAGTACTTCTATTATACTCGTATAATAAATTTCTGTTTATACTTCGTTTTTTACTAATAGTTATAAATTCATGGGTACATGTGGATTAACTTAGTATTTATTGTATTTCTTATTATTTCGATCTATTGTTAAGATTTCTCACTTTTCAATAGTCCATTGTTTACTGTAATCGGTTGTTCGTTGGTAACTTCTCTTTTTATATGCTATCGAAGAAGTAGATTCGATTGTAAGTAACACAAAGTGTTAATTATTATAATTTATGATAAAGAAATTTGCGAGTAAAAGCGTATCCAATTTATCATAAACCAAGACAATAGATAATTTTATTGTCTGAAAGGCGATATAAATCTGAACCGACACAAAATGTACATATTTTACAAGTATAATGTACTTTTTAATTTAGTTTTAACGATCCTATTTTAGTTTTTTAATTGTATGTGGAGTATCTGAAACTTGAATAGTTAACAATCCTGATTTTTATGTTAAAACTCAATAGCTATTTATTGTTATGTATACAAAAATACTGAATGCGTTAAATAACAAGATTTATAAAGAAGCGTAACTTATACGATATAATACACATATTTAATAATTTTTGAAGTGATGATAGCTCAGTGGTAGTGGGTAGGAACTCCGCGTCAAGGAACGTGAGTTTGAATCCAACCACCTGCAATGAGCTTGAGCTTTCAGTGAAGGAAAACCTTGTGAGGAAATCATAGCATTGTGGTAGGACTTTTTCTAATGTCCACCTGGCTAGTTACCACCCTCAAGTTGAAAATCCGCGGCAAAATACCTATAGGTGTGTTCCGGCTGTTGCACTTGAGAGCCAGTCCTTCAAATAAATACAGGATACGCTCCTGCGATTCCCTTGGTGTTGTGTGTGCTCATGGGTGGTGATGATCACTTACCATCAAGTGAAAGCTTGGTCGTTCGCCCCATAATACATGAAAAAAGGGTAAAAGTATACATTTTTAAAACGGAATAATAAAATGAATGAAAAAATTAAAAAACAAAACAAAATGAATAATAATATGTTTTTTGAAATTCGCTTGGTATTTACTAAGATTAGCGCGTTAATTTTATATAGTTAAGGTTTAGTGAAATGGCCATAATCTCATCTGATCTTAAATGACGATACGGCCAACACACCTAAAGGTATTTGGCAGCAGATTTTCAACTTGAGGGTGGTTGTTCGCCAGGCGGGCATTAGAAAAAGCCCTACGACCATTGGATGGTTCCCTCATGATGTTTTGCTTCACCGAAAGCTCAAGCTCATTGTAGGTGGTTTCGAACTCACGTCTCTTCACTTGGAGTCTGTACACACTATCACTGACTTATCATTGCTTCAAAAACAAACAACAAACGCTCGCTTCGAATAAACAAACTTTTCCGCGATATTATATTAATTATAGATGTAGAGCTAGTCAATGAAAACAGACTCGTGTAGGCCCAAGCTGCCTTGCAATCACTGGGGATAGCTATTATGCACTATGTTCGAGCTGCCCACGACAAAAAAAAGCGAGAGGTGCTGGACCCCTTAAACTCCAAAATTGCTCGCGGGTCGCGGGCATCTCGATCTGGTGCATGCGACATACACAGCACTATTTCTTATCTTGACCCTTGACGTTTCAATACCGCAATCACGTTGCAGAGTGGTGTATGTACAGTAAATTGTGAGTAATAGGTATGTGTAATAGTTTGACCTGGAGGTTAGAGCTGCCGCCACCAACCTACATACCAATAGGCCAGCCATCTTTCTTGGGCCACTTCACAACAAAACGACTCACGAGTACAATCCGTAAACCTTACATAGGCCCAAAATCACTAATTTCGTTTGCACAAATCCAAAATCACAATTAACTAAAATATAACAAGACAAGGAGCGCCATGTTAGCAAACCGAAATCGTTCTGCGATAAGGCTATATGAGACGACGAAGTGCGGTACTTAATTTCTTTATATACCTGCTCAAATAGCCCTCCCTACACATATATCAGCCCCAAAATAACTTAAACATGCGGCTCTGTCTGACTCAATATTAATTATTTATTTATTTTTAACAAGCTGACATTTTTTATTAGTTTAGGTATGTTTTTTCATATGGAATTATTGCAACAACTGTTTCACTAAAATGCGAACAGTTTTCAGGGAAATCTTTTCATGACAATACATGAAACGAATTGCGTCGCACCAATGTTTTTAATTAAACATTATTCTATTTTAAAATGAACACCAGTTTTCTCATCTAATTAATATTACTGTATATAATTAAATATTTATCATAATATAATTTAGCATATTTTATTATTCAATACACTCGTTACAGAGTATTCACACGATAAAACAGTACTAACATCGTGATGAAACCCTACCGAGATGGTAGTTTTTTCTAATGCCCGCCTGGCTAGCTATTACCATCATGTTGAAAATCTGCCGCCAAAATACCTGTTAATGTTCGTTAATATGTGAGAGTCAGTCACTCCACCAGGCTTAGTGAGTCCACAATCTTGAGCCACATCTTCACTTAACATCAGGTGAGATTGTGGCTATAACACTAAACCCATAAACTATAAAAAACTTCTTGATTTATATCATAACGTTAAGGTGGAAAGCAAAAGAGCACCAAATGAACGAATGAAAATAATATGTGTGAAAACTTGTATGGTATATCTATATCCAGATGAAGGCGCCAGTTTGCGAGAGTTCTAATGCAATGACGCGCTGTTGTACACTGTATTATTACAAAAGGTATAGTCTAAACATATTACCGATTAATCAAATTCTTTCATTTTAAGTCATGAAATTTAATAGATTTTCAATGTTTACCCTTCACAAAATAAAAGCGGGTACTATTAGTACTATTTATATTAGACTGATAGAAGGAATAAACTAATTAATATGACAAAATAAATTAAAATAAGAATAATTGAAATCACTAGATATATCTATATTTAATAATTTAATTTAACATGCGAAAATATAATCAATTTTTATGTACATGACATAATTATTATATAATTAAATACATTAATTCGTCTATTTAATAATTATTTTGCAACTGACCACAAAATTAGCGCTTATTCAACAATATAGTGACACTTCATTTTTATACTCATTGTACAATTATAATTAATCATATTTTACTTCTTTCTGTATATAGAAACATAAATAAATTATATAAGTATAGAAATTTAAAATCAGCTTTAATTTTTAATCAAACACTGAAACTGTAATAAATGATATTATAACTGCAAGTATAGCAAAATATTTAAATCAATTATTTTTCACAGAATCTCTAAATCTAGTGAAAAAACTACGATTGGATCAGTTATATGTACACAAACTTAACTTAATAAATATAGAAACATTAATATAATATAAAATTTCACAAGTAGCGCTTTAGAAGGGCTTATATAAATATGAGACATCGTTTTCATTGCCTAACAGGGGTTACAAAAGTTAAAATATCATATATTTAACAGATTTTGAGCAACATAGCGTAGATTCGTGTTTATAAAAGTAACAATTTAATGTTCTTTTAAAAACAGTTTTTTTTACTTTCCCTAAGTATGTAGGTAACTATCCGACAGCATTCAGTTTATTGTTCAGTTAAACTGCAATGATATAAATATTTATTCATTGCATTGATCTAACTGGAGTTAGGAAATCAATTTCGCTTCGGCTATAACTAGAATAGGATATGTAACCTATCCTCGATCTTTGTAACAGTTAATTTATCACGGCTATACAAAGTTTGGTAAATATAAAATTTTACTATGTTCATACGGTAACTGCTCTTTTACAATTCTTTACGTAAAAACTCGCTTTTACAAAAAGTGTGAAGTATAAAATTGTTTACTACAACATGCTAGTTGTGCATATTCAAATGATACTAGGGCCATAATCTCACCTGATCTTAAGTGACGGCCCAAGTTGGTAGATCATAATCATTTGTTAAAAGTGTAGTTAGAAATTTACATATTAAAACGGAGGATAGTAGACACACTAAGCTTAGCGGTGGGACTGATTCTCAAGTGCAACTGCCAAAATACACCTATAGGTATTTGGCGGCAGATTTTCAACTTAAAGGTGATAGCTAGTCAGGCGAGTCTAAGAAAAAGTCCTACCACCATGCAAATTGTACTACTATGAAGGTTCGTCGACTCTAGCTTAATCTTTTCTGTACTTCTGTTTGTTCTGTTTTCAAACACACGTGATTATAGATAATACACTGCACGTGAATACGCGATATTTACCTCCCTAACAAAGACAACGGTCTGTCTCTTTTATGAAAACGTTTATGAATCATACTAATGAGCATGCAGGTGTTTCGTAAAAAACTTGATAGATAATGATAGAAGTACATCTAAAGAACTACTCGGTAGTTCAGCAAGTCTTTAAATTCTGATCTGAATTTAAGATCCCATTCAAATACACGAATTTACGTGCAGCTTGGCTCGGGTTAATATCGATTTTGTCAAACAAATTGGATGATGAAATAAAAAAAATCATACTAAGTTTATCCCTCTATTTACCATACTTCCAATAAACATTTCGCAAGAAAAAGTAGCCTGTCTCCGTCATCTGAGTCCCATCTATCTCTGTACCAAAATTCATAACAATCGATTCAGCAGTTTAGGCATGAAAGCGTAACCAAGAATCAAACTCACTTTCACATTCAGATTATTAGTGTAAGTATATGAAATAGTATGATGATTGTTAAAAATCACTGAATACTTGATAATAAATGAAGTCTAACTAATAAATAGCTATATCTATAACAAATAATTTAGAGAAAATATGATTATACGGTACTATAAACAATCAACACGTACAATGATAAAATAAATGATATAGTATAGTTGGAATTGACTATATTCTTTTACTTAACATGTTCGTTTCATCCCATACATTTAACCTGTTTTATTAAACAAGCATTTTGTTTAGTAATATATTCCTATACAATTCATCATTTTTAATGGATTGCATTAATAATATTATGCGGTCGGTGAGTTCTAATCTTATGAATAAATATGTTTTGATAACTTTAACTGTTGCGTCATTTGAAGTGAAAAGTGATTAGTACAGTAGACGATTTAGGGGACATTTAAACTTTATTCAAAAAAAATAAATAATAATAATAATAATAATAAATACTTTATTCAAAATTGTTTTACATGTTTTACAATTTGGTTTACGCAATAAACAGAAAACACAAATATCACACAATAAAACTGGTTGTATTATGTATTGTGCAAACGTTTTTGTAAGTCATTGAAGGTTTAGCGTTTGATTAAAATCTCGGCTGATGTTATGAGATGATATGGTACAAAATGATATTGGAAAAACTTACATCGCATGGTTGTCTAATACTGATTATATATACGGGTGTGTAGCAATGGATTTTATACTTGAATCGTTGAAGTATTATAATTATATAATTTACTATTATGTCGCATCTTCAGAATTACAGTGACTTAGAAACAAAGTAAATGACCGATACCCTTAAATTTTATATTATATTTTTGATATCTTTTCTATATAGACTATGTTTTGTATACCTGAAAAATTGAATGATTTGGATACTTAGGCTTGAACTTGAATATATATTGTATTTTGTTTTGTTGATTGACAATGTAATTTCTGTAGTTAATGTAATTTCTAAAGGTGCGTTATGACGTTTTTATGATTTTACAAAAAGCTCATGATCAAAGGTCAAACTTCATGTGGGATTCGAAGTTACGTTAATTACATGACATGCTACCACTGAGCTATAATCGCCTTAAAACATTAAATACTTTGTAATAAAAAGCGAAGTTATTATTTCAAACACAAAGGTCCATGGTACATGTGCGGGATTCTTTAAGCCTCATTACTATTTTACTTAATATTTCAAACTTATTTTTATGGTAGCACTGTATCTGATGCATTGTGTAATGCAAAACCAATAACGACTGCCAACAGATCGCCAATCTATCGACTATCACTGTTCTCACATTATCTTTGAAATCTCTCGACAAGTGAATATGCACGAGGTCTAGATATGTGATAAACTAAAAGATTTTGCCGGATAGTAAGTTGAAGCACTATGTTAAGCGAGTTTTAATGTCAGAAGGCTATTACAGAGTAGATCAATATGAAAACGCTGTGATCTCTTGACATCACTCTCTGTGCATCCGCTAAACCTATTGTAAATGTATAAAAAAAAATATCTTTATGAATTATGTACCTAGCTACAAAAAAAAAAACCCAAATCGAGCTTCTTGCCAGTTCTTCTCGATGACTGGGTTCTTTTCCGAACCTGCGATAGTTTTGACGTTCATATATGCCGTCCCAGAGCCTAATTTTAATAGTTCTTTTGATTTGTAGAAAGTTATTATGACGTTTTGATCATCCCTGATCACTAGATATGTACTGGCTGATCTCGGTACAATACACTCTTAAGCGTGCCAACATAGCTAGTTCCACACCTAGACCGTACCGTTCAATAATTATTGACGTAAAGAAAAAAATGTATGGAATGACAGGCGATATAAAATGTCAAACTTGATATTCGAAGTTAGAACGAAAGAAAGAAACTTTTATTTATCCACCACACAATATATGATAATTACAATAATAAAAGATACAATAATTAAAAACAAAAACAGTACATAACTACATGAATAGCAACAACGTAATGTGTGGATAAATTGGTACAAGTCTCATCATAGCAGCTACACTAAATCAGTGCAACGCTGGTATTCTGACTGGACCCTATGAAAAGCGACGTAACGGACATTAGAAGAAATTATTAAATATATAATAGGAACAGCTTATAGTACATACCAGTGTTGGTGATACATGGAAATGTTGGCGATTTTTAAAATAAACATTGGCCGGGGGTACTTATTTATGAGGTTATGAACCAGTGCGAGACAATCATCGTTTCTTACTTAATACTACGCAAACTGATATTTAACCAAAAAATTATCGATTGTTGTCGAACACTTAACATCATTGATAGCTGCTTATATAAATATCTCAGGTCTAAAACTGCCGTCATCAAATCTGTATTTAATCTATACTTTCATAAGCGAAATACTACTCATCACAACAGCTTCGAAACCGTTTGACTTGAAATTTGGCATTGATATTTCTTTCACGACGTTTCAGTGAACGAAGTCAGGGGCGCCAGCTAGTTATGTTTGTTAAAGTAATTATTATAGAAAAGTTTCACGGATGACGAGCACGCATCTCGGTCTTATCTGACGTATTGCGTGACATTCCACGCGGTTTATGTACCCATATTCTGTTTCGTTCACTTCGTTTCGCTTGAACTTCGAACAACAGGTTTTATAATAGAAAAGTCGTTTTTTGAAGTTTGTATATTAACAATCGATTTTCATATAATGTAAATTTATTTAAGAGTAAAATTAATACAAGCGTTATTTTGTTCTGCGCAATGTACCTTGCGCACTTTGTAATATTCTTTCAAATACGATCATAATTAAGTAATAAACTCCAGTCGTTCATCAGAGCTAAAAAAATATACAATATTATTTTAACCATATTAACATAAAATCGTAGCTACTTCCGAATTCATACAAGTTGGTTGTAATATTAAAATTAACAATAATAAAATATCCATGACGTCCAGTATAACGCTTATGATAGCAGGCACCCGAAATTTCGTTTGCATTATTCCTATAAACTGTGCGTGAAAGTAATATCTTACATTACATTATATTACATACACTACTATAAGTAAGTGTTCCTAATAGAATCAGTTAATTGAAAAACTAGAATAAAATGGTAAAAAATTATTAGTTTCTAATTTATTCCTTTTTGTTAACCCACCTACCTATCTAGATGCCAAAATTAAACTTTCTAGGTCATCTGGAAGTGCGTTAGAGTTTTGATCTATAGTTTAGTTATAAAAATGACGATTTTTGGACGTCAATATGTAAATAACTGTTTGAGGTATGTTGACGAAATTTGGAAAACGTATGTATCACGCTAGTCTTAACATATGAGGGAAATTTAACATGTGTATATGAAATAGTTTTGAGTATCAAAAGTGGCTCCAAATGGTTACTTTAGTGTAATAATACACATGCTGGCCAGTTCTGTTAACTTGAATTTGGCTTACACGTCACCGAGTGTTTAGATGAATAACAAATTTAAAATCAATGGTAATGTTATTTTGGAGATCTCGTGATGGGTGAGAGACAAATGGAGCTCATTCGTGATGTTTAATTGACATTTACTAAGTAACCGTAAATCTAAATGTATTTATTTTCCACGAAAGAATTTGTAGAATTGACTGAGTAATAAAGTGCCTTGTTACTTTAAAGTTGTTAGAAGTAATAAATAAATTTATTTTATTCAAATAGGAAATAATAATGTATTGATGGTAAATATGACTGTTCATATATGATTGTTGGTTAAGTTAAATCTACAATTAAGTAAATCTATTTTTAAGTAAGAAGAACTTCTATCTTTAGTGTTTTAAATAATGACCAACGTATGTTGGCCAATAATTAACATTGAATAATAATTGTAAATTTATACATTTCGAAGAACTGGCGAAGTGAAACTATTACATAAGGAAATATAATAGTTCTATTTCTATTTGATAGCTATTTCAGTTTTTATTTAATTCAGTTTTCTACATATTTATTCTAATTTTAGACTATATTACTTTACTGACTTTCATTTGCGGCTTTACTCGCGTTAATATTGATTTTGTCAAACAAATCGGATGTCGTAATAAGAACTTATATACAAAGTTTATCGAACTCCTTACCCCACTTACAATAAGATTTTCATGAGAAAAAGTAGCCTATTACCGTTTCCAGGGTTTCATGTATCTCTATACCAAAATTCATTATAATCGATTTAGCGCTTTAGTCGTGAAAGCGTAACAAACAAACTCATTTTCGCCTTTATAATATTAGTAACTTTTTTATTAGGTCAATCTTCTTACGTGAGAATATGCACACTTTTTTATTTTACGTACATACATACATAATAATCACGCCCCTCTCTCATAAGCGTAGGCAGAGACCACATTCTTCCACTTGCTACGATCCCGACACACATTTTTCGCTTTTTCTACTTTCATAAGCACCTTCATACATTCTCTTCGGTTACGGGTACTTTTGCCCTGGCCTTTCTCAAGAACGTCCTCGATCTGGTTAATGGCTTTTCTTTATTTTTATTGTATGTAACTCTTTATTTCTACGTTACAGATGCGGATATTAGTAGCAGTACTACTTATCGAAAAATGTTGCTGTCAAAATGGATTTAACAATGGAGATATGGTTGGATACCAGCACACGGCTTCTAACGAGGGACAGATTGAAACCATTACTAGTTACAGTACTAACATTATACAGAAAGATCCAAGTAGTCAATCTTTAAGCTCAGTTAATGTACAATATCATATCAAAGATGATACAAACAAAGAAGGTGACTATAATAAAGCAAGTCGAGGACGGAATAAAAAAATATACCGAATAAAAAATCCATTTCTTCATATTTTGGAAGAAGCAAATAAAAATGAAGAAAGTACTGATTTACATGACAGCGGAACAGGAGCTAGTGACCAGTATGCTGCAATAAGATTTTCGTTACCACCCGATGGATTTCTTCAGCAACTTAAAGCAGATAATCAGTATAACCAACAACAACAAATATTATTATCAACCTTAGCTCCAAATTTGGGATACACAGCTACACCTCAACCACAATATCAATTAGCAACAATTTCTAGTTCAAACTCTGATAGCAATAATCATCAATCAAATCAATTTCAGCTGGACCCAAAAATGTCTCAAGCACAGACATATTTTGCTAATTCGAATTATCAATTTAGACCTTTTAATACTTATGCATTAGATGTTACACAAAGTACTCCTTCTCCGGTGAACTCATATATATCAACGCCATTCCCTAACCAATATTTTAGTACTTCCGTCTATCCTTATGTTTCCAGCTCTTCTCCATTTTCTCTTTCAAGCCCATCGAATTTGCAGTCATATGCTTCTACATCATTAGCATCTAATCAAGCTAACTTCCCTGATCGTAATAGTCAGGTTACCTCGACAATAGGTAGCAACTCTCCTAATATCGGTAATAAGTATTCAGATAAAAATATGCAAACAGAACGTTATGATAATAATTCGGGTAATGACATAAAAGCACTTAACATGCATCAACAATATCAAAAGAATTACCCATCTTCAACTTTAATGCCGCTTTCTACTTCTTATTCCGAAACGATGGGAGATAATGGACAAAGTATATTAAATGTTGGAGTAAATGCGTTAACTAAATCTCTGCAAGAGTTATCTTTTAGTCAATTTCAAAATTTTCCCAATAACAATAACCAACAAGAAGCTCGAAGTGATAATAATGCGATGAACATCAATAGTGAAACACATCGAATGGGTAACGTACCTGCAGCCAATAATGTTTATTTAAACTACGTTCAACCAGATAGCCAAGTGTTAAACACTTTGAAAAGTCAATCGAGAGATTCACAGCAAAACTCCAACCAACAAGATATATATTCTCACGGACATTACGGCTGGAAGCTAAATGACAAAAAATCTTTGTCAAGTATAAATAATTATTCAAATGGAAATTACCCGCAATATTCCGGATTTACTTCCCAACCTGATAGCGGACCAATAAGTGAAGTAAATTTTCACATGGATACAGGAAAAAGTTATAATCCCGAATCGCACTATAGAGTTAATACAGAACATGCTTTAGTACAAGCTACAATGAAACCTCAAGAAAATTTTAAGCAACAGCAGCACTTTTATAATAATAATTATGCGTCTGTTGTTGTAGGAAATAACCAACTTGGTCAGAATGTAGGTGGAAACGCATTTTATGGGGAAAATGAAGAAAAAATTAATAAATATATAGATGGGTCCAATCCCAATATTTATAGTTTTAGTAGTGCACTCCCTGAATTAATCACTGTTAATCCTTATTACTATGGAAATTACAATATTTTAGACAATAAGCCAAAACTATCTTTTGATCATGCTAAGGCTTTGCAAAATATAGTACCAATTGATGTTTCTAACGTGGTTCCAAATACTGATACACAATCTAAATCGATGACTGTATTAGACAATAGTAATAGGTATACCACGGATAAGCCACATTTAGATCAAAATATCAAAAAGTACTATCGCACACTTACAGATCCTTTTTATAAAGATAAAAATAACCTTTATGGATTTAATATTCAAACTAAGCCTGAAGATTTTATGACCGTTGACTTTTTAAAATCATTAGAACTAAATACTCCTAATACAGCAAAACAACAACAATTGTATTATGATCATATTTACAACCCTAACAATTTCGTAAGTACAGCACAAACTGTTAATTACACTCCTCAAGGATCCAGCGTGTATCAAGACAGTATTCACACACCCACTAGTTTTCCACAACAAGAATTGTTGTTTCCTCAAAATCAAATACCTTCAGACATCGCTGCTATTTTAAAACTAAATAATGTACCTCACCGATTCACGCAAGGGCAATCCGGAGACAATTTGGGATTACACAACAGTAATTATGACCAAGGCGGTGTAAGTTTACCGCCAAGATTAAACCAAAACTTAGGTAGTCATCAATTGGATGTCAGTCCTAATGGTCTTAATACGCTAATGTTGAATAAACAAACTGGCGGAAGTATTAACAGACCTGAACTCCAAGCAATATCCACTATTAATGGTTACAAAGTAGCTAACCCTTTTAGCGTTGACTTAAGACTTGTTGCTGAAATGTTAAAAAGTAAACCTACTCTTGATGAAAATCATCTTCTTTCTTTAAAAGATCAATTAAATAAACTGTCACCATTAAAAATAGACTTTTCACAACTTCAACTCCTATTAAAGAATAAAAACAGTGGGAACTTAGAGCCGTTAACTGACAGCCTAAGTGCATACAGTAATTCATACCTATATGGTAGTAGAGCGCATCCTTATCAGGGTGTTAAGTATTCACGAAGCCAAGAAGAAGAAGAAAATATAATTCCTATTGCTGACATATCAAACACTCATCCCATAGGAGCAGTGGTTGAACAAGTTGATGGAGAAAATGACATAACAACAATTGATGAAAATGATGATACGAATTTCGAAGATGATAGAATAAAGAAAATAATTTCAAGCGATAACAGTATAAGAAGTAAATATAGGTATCCAAGTGTATTGTTATCAGATCGTCATACATACCAAAGCCAGTATATAGTAGAGGAACCGGATCGATTGCTAAAACCACCACCACCTCAATCAACACGCCATAGAGCTAAACAAGTGAAAATCGATAACAGGCGACGGAGACGATTAAATAAGCCTAAAGTTTACAAGATTTTCAAACATGAACCTTTATATGAAGATGAAACTGACACGGAGCCAGTAGAACCAACTATTCCAATATTGTTGAGGCCACCGCCTCTGAATGCAGAAAAAAAATCAGATATAGAACAAGCTTCCTGAAGAATTATTACACGCCTTATTACAAAATCTATATGTGTGGATGAGTTAAAATAGTACTTAAACCAAAAAAAGATAATAGTTACTTACCCTAAGTTCACTATAGTGTGGGTAGTAACTTTTTAAGCTTACTGTAATTGTTAGTAAAAATGTGGTATTTCAAATGATAGACACAAACATGGTATACCGTCATTAATTCTGGCATTTATTATTTAAATTTATAAGAATAAATATGATACATTGAAGTGATATATTTTTATAAAATTCAAATAATAAAATCTAAAGTATTGCTTATATATGTTGTAAGAATATTTGTAATTTGAAAAGACTTATATTTAGGTTAATCACTGTAAATATGTGTTGATAATATAATTAAGTTTATGTCATATGAGTTCTATTGTGATAAGCTTAGTTGACATTGTATAAAATATTATTAAGTTTTTATTAGTTATTATTAAATCATGTTTTAAAAACATCAATAAAATATTAAACAAGCTTACTTGTCACTTATTATCTTCCGCATTATTAATAAAATTCATATATTCGGTTTAAAATTATAACTATAATAAATTCAATTATCAAATTGGAATATAGTAAGAAATATATACGGATTTAAATTATATTATTGTGATACAACCATGCTTTGTTACCTGCCTTATGCCTTATAATGTTATATAAAAACAATAAAACAAAAGCAATTTGATTATTTATAGTAATCTCGAATAACGTAAAAATTCAATTTAATATTAGAAAATTTCCCTTGACCTCTGTCGTTCATGTTTCATGTTATCCACGCTATCAATATCTTAGTAAACCAACAGATATCTGTCAACTTTGAGATTACGTAATAAATTGAATTTATTAGAAATTTAGCACGCGTTTCGAACCGCAGAAACGTAATTGGGATTGAAATATTTAAGTAGGTATTGATATTCAATTCACCAGCTCAAATCGCGGACGATTCGAAAATACGACGATATAAGAGAGTTTTAATATATTTCAATTAGATGTAGTGTAATTATCGTTCCAACTATGAAATGTTACCCAGTTACAGCAGAGTCGCGTGTGTTTCGCTTTCTTGATCAACACGCGTCAGCTTCATACTTTTGCGACTAGTCCTATTAGACATTTATGATGAAATTAAACTTGACAACTTGCTTTCATAGTAATAAAATACGATGAGTTTTTTATCTCTTAGCAGAAAGATATATTAAATTTTGATTATAAAATAAGCTTTTAGGATTATATTGTGATATTATTAGATTATTATTTAAGATGAAATTATTCGGACCAATTGAGTTTATATACATAAAAAATATTTTCACTTAACTGTATTTACATTTTATTATATTTTTTTACTAAACATGCAAGTGCTATGCTAGCCCGCAGTAATGTTTTCTGATATTAGAAAATCAATGTCACATTTTTAAGTTACATTAAAAATAAAATGAAATTTGTCTATCTGTTCGAGTACTGAGGCACTTTTTCTCTAAAACCAATTATGGTTTTCAGTTTAAATATGTATTAAGGCGAACCTCATACTCCTGGCAAATAAATCTAGATTGGAGGTTATCTCAAAAAAGATACCTCATACTTTAAAATTTTCTCACAGTAACCAATTACCAAAAGTCCGTTCCTACAACCTGTTGGTCTGTAATATTGAATTTTAACACAAAAAGAGACCTTTTAGAATAAATTAGACATTATAGTAAAAAAAAGTTAATTTTACAGTTCAAATGGAATTCCTACTTGGCAAAGTTATATTTGCTAATATTGTTATACAATGTAGTTTGTGAGCGTTCCTAAAGGAAAAGTTTGTCACTGAAATTTTTGCCGTCACGCGTCGAAGACGTTGGAAAATATAAGATACTAGCGTTTACATTTTTTTTAACGTGAGGAAATGTATGTACCCTTCCCCACCCAGCCCGGGAGGACTGAGAGGACGCGGGTTCGTGCATGCAATCACTGCGTCAGCCCAGTGATCGGCCCGGTTTAATCGTAAGCCGGGCCCCATCCGGTCAGTCTGGCTAGCTGCTCTGGCATTCAGCCGGGCTTACCTGCGGCTTCTCTCGCGTTAATATTGATTTTGTTACACAAACCAGATAACGTAATAAAAAGTTTCATACAAAGTTTGTCCTTCTTATTACTCCATTCCCAATAAGTTCTCATCTGTCTATATGCCAAAATTCATCATAATCGATTCGGTGGTTTAGGTGTAAAAGCATAACAAACAAACTATTAACTTTTGGAATTATAGTATTAGTATGATAATACAAATTACTTTTATTTATAACAAATCCTCTGGGTATTACTTCTATTCTCTACATTTCTTTTTTAATGATTTTCTTGTTAGTTTAAATGTGTATTACTAAGTTGCCAAACTGCGACGTGTTACCCACTGTTTGTGTAAAAGGCATGTTTTGAGGTTTTGATCTAAGATATTGTTTGTAGATTGTACCAAGCTTACCGTCAGATGATATGCATTCATTTTCCCGACCTACCATGAATAAAAAAATATATATTCGAAATATTTAAATTTGAAGGTACAATTAATTTGGAATAAGGTGTTGTAATCTGACTATTTATATATTTTTTGTTTACTGAATTTAGTATTAATCTATAACTACTTTAATTACTCATTAAAAATTAAATAATACAAACGACAATGTTTTATGAAAAACTCGTACCCCCACACATAATATTTTTCTTAAATTATATTGAATCTATTATTCCAAACTATATAATTATAAACGATTAATACTATATTATTTTAAACGATGAATACCTGGAGAACAGGAGTACATAAATTAAATTTACCACTAATTGAGCATTCGCAACAGTAACGCGATAGTAGAAATAAAGAAATTAAATAAATTCAAATATTTCCAGCCTTAGTGAATCAATTATAATTAGTTTACCCTTTTGAAAACAGTCCATTTTTGAATTTCTTAGAACTTAGATTATCGCGTCCATGTTGTAAAAACATAGTTAGTAGGTAAATAACGCGACAGATAAGTCGTTTTGGAAATAAATAAAAATCAACCATGAATTACGTTAGTATATTTTGTCTACTTATAAATTCACAAATACTGCAGAACAACACGTAAAAGATTATGGTAGTGAATTTCTCTACTTTATTAAAAATTATTATAAATTTATTAAATTAAATTTCCATATTAAGATGAGCCCTACCTGAGTTTTTGGGAAAGAACATAAATTTAATCGTTTATATTCTCTAGTTATATCTGTTAAGTAACCGTTTTTAATTTATTCAACGAATATTATATCCGTTAGAAAAAGTGAGATGTATCCAAACCTGTTCTATACTCTCGTTTTCGGTATCAAGCTGACCCACAGTTCGACTTTGCAACTAATATAAATATCATGGATTTGTTTGAAAGATCACAAACAAGCTCCGCTTGTTGTAGCGCAAACAAGTATAGATTGGTAGCCAGCGTTTAGCTATTCGATATGGCTGCTTTTGTAAGTATTATCACTAATATGTTATGCATGTCGAAGTAAATAACAAACGCGGTTACGATTTAAAAAAAAACAAAATAAAAGAAAAAAAATGTTATACTATTATAATAGAACCTATTGAAACTTCTAACAGAAATTTTAATAATACATTGCATTACTTTCAGATGAAAATAACTTACTTAGCTATCCTCTTAAGCAGCACCTACGCAGGATTTATTAGCCATCATGACCAAATAGAGAGCCACGGAGATCATCATTTCGCACCAAGTTATTCATCAGCGTCGATAAGCGGTTTATCCGCTCCCAGTGCTGTGGCTCCTATCTCCAGCTTCGCTCCAAGCAGTTTCCCTGTTGGATCACTGCCATCAGCTACTTTCTCGGGATCAGCTTTATATGGTGGTCACTCAGCTGGTATTATCGCATCCGGATTAAGTTATGGAGGGTTTGGTGGCAACGGAGGATTCGCAGGTATCCGTGGGGCCGGATTTGGTGCTTCTCTAGGTGGCAGTGCTCCACTTGTGGGAATCAAAGCTCCAGTTATCGATGAAATTGAAGGTCTGGCTAACAACAACGGAGCACCCACCCAATACAACGTTAAGGAAGAGCCTTTCCAAGTATTTCGTGAAGTGACCCATAGAGTACCTCAACCAGTGCCCGTTCCTTTCCCTCAGCCCGTTAAAGTTCCAGTACCTCATCCATACCCCGTCCAAGTTCCAGTCGTTAAGAACGTACCTGTGCCAGTCATCAAAATCCAACATGTGAAAATCGACAAGCCTGTGCCATATCCAGTTGAGAAAATTGTGAAGATCCCCGTAGAGAAAGTGGTCGAGTTCCCTGTTGAACACCCAGTACCAATTGAGAAAATTGTCGAAGTACCAGTTGTAAACCTTGTCAAGGTTCCTGTGCCCATTGTTAAGACCTATCCAGTTCCAGTTGTGAAGACAGTACATCACAAGGCGCACGTACATTCACATCATCACGGACATGGCTGGTCCGGCTGGTAAAAATCACGGGCAATATCTTACAGCAATTACTCAAACATCATTCTCATCGACAAACCTAGTCCGGTCTTTTGTAAATATTCCTCATCATAGCTCATCGAGAGGCTGCAATCTAGGGTGATAACTAAGTCAGTTAGTTAGTAAGAATAATAATTATCATCGTATATTCGATGTTTCATATTGTAAATAGTAATATAAGTTTGATAAATATAATTTCCAAAGACAAAATCTTTGTTTTATAATTTCACTACATGACCCGTACAAATATATCTTACAATATTAGTTTCAAACACTGCACAATAATATTATTTAATTATGTGCTAATAAGTCATGTTTATGAATGAAAGATGTTTTATAAAGAAACATTAGTCTTAAAGTATATTTCTATTTTTCAATTGCATCGAACGCTAGTTTTAAAATTATCTCTCAATAATTTCTTTTGATGAAGAATTAAGAAGATATATTGTTGTACCAAGACTACTTTAAGATATAATATACAGCGACGAATTTCCTCATTCATAAAATAGATAAATAAACAGTTACTGATGTTCGCTCCACATCTAAAATAAAACAGAAATACCAGGATAAATAAACTCAAAAAGTAAAACATTACCTGAATTCATAACATTACAGATTTACGTAACTGTTTTTTTTTTTATTTATTTCCGAGTGCAGCTTGGTCGCCAGATATAGTTGGAAGAAGTTAGATAGTGCAAGTATATTAGATAAAAAAAATCTTAGTATTCAAATATCATATACTGCCGTTTTAATTAGCCCTATTGAAACGACACGTCAAGTGCTCTCTATTCTGGCTCAGAAGATATTACTGCATAATAGATTGTTAGTTATGTATGATCTTTGATATCTACATATATAAAAATAGACTTGCGTATGTGATTTAGATGAAATTAGCAGCCAATCTTCAGATTAACCCAGCGGGTGATCTAGTTAAGTTTGGTAGCGTTTGTAAGAACAAAAATATTTTTCTTGGTTTTTAGATTCTGAGTATAAATAACTAGTGCAACCTGAATGAAATCGAATTTATTAGATATTTATTTACCCTAGTAAAATATAAGTTTATATTTGAGTCATAAGAATGTATGAAATTGCCCTTAACTATTAATATCTATGCTTAACAGTAAATTATCAAATGATTTACTGTTATTATAAATTTATCTACAAGAAAACCTGCAAATCTAGAATAACTGAATGATTGGTACGCGGATAGTATTGTTCTATAGCAAAACGTAAAAAAAGCTAAAGCATTTACACAAAATAAATGATGAACATGGTTAAAGAACTTTTAATCAAAAGTAATGTAGAAAGTGTATTTGATAGTTAAACGTTTTTGACTACACGTATGTTATATATATATATATCTTTACATAAAATCATTTTCCCAAAAACACTTGAACTATCCAAATAACAAGATTATATAATAGTTTAACTATGGTCAAAATGCGTAAAAATTAAAATTATGTGTGTCTAAATGATTACCTTTTGTTGGCATTACATTTCAAGCATTCAGATGCGCAATAGAAAGAAAGAACATATGATTCAGTAAATATTTGAAAGTTTATTATGTAAAATCTTCGCTAAAATAACATAGATAATAACCAAACACTTTTTTAACCAAATATGACTTTATTTAGTTTATTCATGTTGCTACGGAACTTTTAGAGTCAGATTTAACGATGTGTTTTGATATAATATATGTTTTAAGAGTATTAAATAAGGTCACGTCATTTCGTGGGTGACAGTTATGCAAATAGGTTTATGCAGATTCGATGTTACAAAATATTATGAAAAAGAAATATAGTTAACAGTTGACAAAAACATTGGAAAATTTACATATTCTATTTGATTAAGTAAATACTTTCATTTACTATTAAATTATAATAATTAATTACATTATCGATAGCTCTAAGTGTTATAGTAATACAGATACGGGTAAAAAAAATTGGAGAATGTATATTAAAAAAAAAAGGCTTGTAGTGTTTTTTGACTTCATATCTTCACATTATATTCATTTGACAAAATTTTGTGAAATCATGGTTGAAGGTAAAATGTTTAATTAAAAGAGCAAATGACAAGGTTTGTGTTTTCTTAAAATTAATATGGTGCTCTTATTTGAAAGTATTTTGACTTTTACTGAAAATACATACAGTCTTAATTTACGTACATATACATCTTTATATGCGCAATTGTGAAGTGTGTGTGTTAGTTATTTTTGTCCTCTTAAACAGCTTGACCGATTTTGATGACTTTTGGCAACATGTGGGGCAATAGGGACGCTTTTTAACAACAGTGAGACCTAGTCTCACTATACATGTTTTTATAATTTATATACTGATTTCCTTTTAAATCTATTTTTTTTCTTACTTATAAGAACCGTCTCAAGGAACAGATATTACTTAATTTTCAATGCATATATGTGTATTCGCTAGCGAGGTCTTTGGTAGAACAACGCCTACCTACCGGGGTAACTAGTATCTATATATATCCCTAACATAATATTACAGAACTGTACAATATAATGAATATTTTTATTTTTCTATGTGTAAAAATTAAAATATTGCATGATAATTGACAATTGTAACTTTGTATAGTCATTTATTTCTTGACTATATATTTTTCACCACGTAATGTGGGTACTTGTAAAATACAGTTGCTTTCACAGTCAGCCATGTCAAATTACTGACCTGAGTGGGATAGGAGTATGAACATTAGATGCGGAGTTTTAAAGTTTTAGAGTCTTAGGATACTTAGTTTTTGGATGCCATTTCTCTTTTTAACTTCGATTTACTGTTGTATATATTAAATGTAAATTGTTTTTCTTCTTATGCTTTATTTAATATTGCTTAATACAAAATACCCCACACGTAGCGGACGGGTGATAGCTAGTTGTTATATATAATAGATTGTAAAAAATATAAAAAAGTTATCACATTAATAAATGACTTTTATAGTAAAAAATATATGTGTAAATTAAAAGACGAATAAATTCTTATAAATTGTAAAATAAATGATCCAGCCGCATAAAGTATTGTCCAACATTCGACTTTAATGTTATAGAATTGTAATATGTAGGCTATTATGCTGCATATTTATTACATAAAGTTTCGACAAACCGGAAACTATCGTTAAAATATTGGTCACTGGTTACATCTGGCAACTTGATTTTTTTATTGCATATTTAACATATAAATTCCCATGAACAAAGTGAAATTAGATGGTGAAACCGATTACTCAATGATGATTATAATAAATCGTTGTTGGCCAACCGACGTAGGGTCCCATTTTTTTATGTAACAATTTATGAACATTCTTTAATATTAGAGGGTCAATACATTGTACCGGATGATTCCTCTAATGGCCGCCAATAATTAATTTTATACCTGAATTTCCCATATTTATTGTATTGTATGCATTTAACCGTACTCTCAGCTGATGTTCAGTAATAAGGTGGTCCAAGATGGTGAACATGCTAGGCTGAATGGAGCGACTGGCTCTCGATCGCAGCTATCACATCACAATCGTATAGGTATTTGGCGACAGATTTCTAACTTAAGGTTGGTAGCTAGCCAGGCGGGCAAAACAAAATGATGGTAGGGCATTACGCAATGGTTTGATCACGATGTTTTTCTTTAGTGAAAACTCAAGCTTATTGCAAGAATGGGAACCTACGTCCGTCGATGCGGCACATACTTCTCTTAAGTTAGTAAAACTATAGGATATACTAATAGGATAACGGTCTTCCGATTCGCACGAAGCGTTTTGCAGCATTCTTTATAATGCCTACAACAAGGAAGTGGAAATCACTACCGGTAGCTGTATTTCTTTTATCCTACAATCTGAGAGTGAACAGTGAGTGAACAGATATTTATTGAGTAAGTGCGCTCTATCATAAGCCTCATCGTTACTTACCATCAGATGAGATTGTGCTTAAATCAATAAGTCAAATATTATGCTGAAATATTAGTTAAGTAATAAATTGGGTTTAAAAAATACTAAAATTAAACCCTTGAATGTATGTACAGATTTTAATTTTATACATAATTTAAACTCTGCTTTTGAAAGTAAATATTAATGCATGTTATATAAAAACTTATCTTAGTTTATATTATATAAGTAAATATATTAATATATGTAGATAAATATAATTAATTCACTATATAATTCATTTACTATATATTTGTAAACGTATATATATGTGTATATCAACACGATTTAATGCTATGTCAGCAATATTTTCATTAATTATTATGTAAATAGATTTGTCAAATAAAAATACAATCTCCTTACTGCCGATATAATATATGTCAACATTTACAAATTATTGAAAAAATATTCCAAGTAAGTAGGTCTTTACATAAGTATTAAAAACAGTGTAACAAACCTGAAACATCTCCGCAGAGGTGACGCTGCCTCAAGATATTCACCGGATTATGTGTCTAATTTATTCATAAACGTCGCTCGTATCCGAGATTGTATAAATATGTGGTTCTCTGAACTAACGATATCACACACCACAGACACTTCGAGAAGACAACAACTTCTCATTAGCTGGCTTCAAAGCGATTAGCTAGTAGCCATGGCGTTTGTTGTAAGTCCACGGTATAATTCAAATATGGGAAATGAATTCATTTCTATAAATTTATTAACTATCTTTTCATTTCTTGCAGGTTAAAGTACTATTCCTGTCAGCTTTAGTATACAGCCCTAGAGCTTTGGCTTGGCACGATCAACACGATTCCTATGTATCATCAGCTTATGGCGCTCCTTCGGCCTCTTTTGGCCCGCCATCAAATACTTACGGGCCTCCAGTACATGATATCACTGAGGCACATATAGGAGGAGCTTCCTCCACAGCAGTTCTAGAGGAAAGTGTAGTGCAACATTCTTCGGTTGATTTACATGGGCATGGAGGAGCGGTTGGAGGAGACATAGGTGGTCAATTTGGTGGTGATGGAAATGGATTAGCTATTGGCGCTAACATCATTGCAGAAGGCCAGACTGGACCTGAATCTTTTGTCAGTGGGCCGGCACCCGAAGCCATTGCTAGTGGACCTGGACCAGTCACCGACGGGTTTGGACTCTCAGGTGCACCTGCTGATGGTGGTTTTGTTGATGGAGGTATAGCAACTGCTTCAGTTGGTGCTCCAAGAGTTATTGGTACCAGTGTTAGCGTCGGCCAACCAGATCATGCAGCCACAAGGTACGAGCTCCAGTCTGTTATTCAGAACATAATTCGTCGCATCCCAGTTGAAGTTACTCGTCACATCAAGCTTGCCGTGCCACACGCTGTACCAGTTCCCGTACCTCATGAAGTCAAGGTGCCCGTTCCACAACCCTACCCAGTCCATGTCGATGTTGTCAAACATGTGCCATACCCTGTGTACAAGACTCAGCACGTGGAAGTCGAGAGGCCAGTTCCAGTAGAAGTAGTTCGACAGGTGCCCTTCGAAGTAATCAGGAAGGTTCCCATTCCCGTGGAAAGGCCTTACGAGGTTATCAAGAAAGTTCCGGTGCCAATTGAGAAGCATGTGGAAGTGCCAGTGCCCGTGTGGAAGCCAGTCCCTCTGCACATCATCAAGCACGTTACTCATTACAAGAAGAAACACTGCTGTTGGTAGGAGAAAAGCAGGAAGCCGTGATAGTGCCAAATACAATAGTCAATAGTTTTGTAAATACTTATAGTCATTAGCTGTACATATTATACTTAGATACATAGAAATAAATGAAGTCGCTTTTCCACCAGTATTCGTATTTTACTACCTACTGTATTAAAAGAAAATTTAATAACACGAATTAAGATGAAATCAATAGTAATAGATCGTAACCGTACTTAAAATTGATTTCTTAGTGGTAAAATAGACAATAAAGCGATAAGTATGCATACGTTTCACACCACTGTTCTTCCATTTAGAATAATAAGATATGAAGTCACGAAGTTACTATATATAAAAATAATCTAGAACTACGTCGATAGGATCAGAACATCGATGTAATCATATCAGATTGCTATTAGAATAACCAAGGATAGTACGGTACCTATATTTTACTAGTGTGTTGAAAAACAACATACGTGTATCCTCGTGTTTTATGAGGGGTGTGGTACAAAAGGTGGTTGTGGGACTCCTCAGCACTGTTAAATATTCACTACAAGGACACCATGAATACCCTCGATCTTCCTTATTACCACAGACTTATATTACTTGTATTAACAGGCGTATATGTTGTGATACGTGCTTAAGTTATGTTACATAGTGGCATTTTTCCATAATTAAAATTGTAAAGTATCTTAAATAATTAAGGAGATATATAGACGCGAGTCTACGACATTCAAAACCCACAATGTTTAAAAATTTAGAACCACGTTACTACGAGAAAATCCAAACATCGATATAATCATACCAGACTGCTATTAGAATACCTAAGGATAGTATAGTATCACAATACGCATATTTTCATCATCAGCTAGCTCTAGATATAGCTCGAAATATAGATTTAACGCGAATTTGAACTCTTAACATTAAGAAGTTGCTTGTCGTAATTTACCAATGAATGACAAAATTTGAAATATTAAAACTAGAAGTTTGGACTATGTTCATACATATCGAGCCTTTTCAGGAAAAACGTCATAAGCGCCAATAATCTTTAAAAAAATATTTTGTAACCTACTAAAAATTATCTTTGTAAATTGGAAACAGTATATTAATCTTTAAAAAAATATTTTGTAACCTACTAAAAATTATCTTTGTAAATTGGAAACAGTATATTAATCTTTAAAAAAATATTTTGTAAGCTACTAAAAATTATCTTTGTAAATTGGAAACAGTATATTAATAACTACTATTTTAATAGATCAGTAGTTAATTATGAACAAGAAGTCATAATTTTATATAAAGATATTATAAATAATTTTTAATTACGAATGAAAACACCTCTGTCCTGGTAAATGTACAATTGTCGTTTACAATGTTCTGCCTATAAAGGCTCTATATATAATTAGTTGATACTCTCGAATTAGTTTGTTTCCCTATTACCTACACGGGATAGTAAAAAAAATCCGTTCAGAGTGAGTGTATACCTTGTGTAAGAAATAAGCGAGATAAAAATCAAGTTAATAAGTCAGATAGACCGTTTTTAACATATGAAGCGTTTTGAAGCGATGATAGCTCAGTGGTAGTGTGTACGACTTCGCGTCAAGGGACGTGAGTTCGAATCCAAGCACCTACAATGAGCTTGAGCTTTCGGTGAAGGAAAACATCGTGAGGAAACCATAGCATGGTGGTAGGGCTTTTTCTAATGCCCGCCTGGCTAGCTACCACCTTTAAGTTGTAAACCTGCCGCCAAATACCAATAGGTGTGTTCCGGCAGCTACACTTGAGAGCCAGTTCCTCCAAAGGCTTAGCGTGTCTACTAACTTGGGCCGTATCGTCACTTAAGATCAGGTGAGATTATGGCCATAGCGCTAATACCTTAAGTATAAAAAAAATATATATGAAAATGCATTTATGCGTTCTCTCTTTGTCCAGGGAGACTGGGAAGCATATGTGGGGCTCAATCGTTGCTAAGCGCCGGGAATACATACTAAAACCCCTCGGCCGATCTGATCCGATATATTATTTGTAGGAATTTTATACAAACCAATGTTGTGATATGATTTTTATTCATCATTAAAGTTATTAAATTTTTGTTAACATTTTTAATACTGTCATACAATAGCACAACTCTTATTATAGTCGCATACAATTATTATTTACTAAAAATCATAGAGTAACGATAAGGTTCGTGTAGAAGTCGTATTAAAACAGTTCATTGTTACATTTTTTATAGTATAGAAATTTTTAGTAATATTGTTTTATGTGATTTGCAAATACATTCTTTGTTATATTCATTATTATCAGCATGTTTTTATAAGACCGGAATCACAAAAATTCCACATATAAACACTTATAGGAAAAATGATAGAGCTATTAATACGGATAATATGTTTATTTAGGTATTGATCATGTTTTAACATGTCAACGTCATGGCCACAATCTCACCTGGTGTTAAATTGATGAGGCCCAAGATGGTGGACACGCTAAGCCTAGTGGTGGGACTAATTCCTAAACTAACCTACTAGCTTAATGAAAGCTACCTAACTAAAAGTCGTTAAAAAGATGTCCAAATCCAATATTGTATCCTATGTTTTCACTTTGACTTTATAAAATAAATGCATAAAAAATATTAGAAACGTGGAAAAATTTCGTTAGAATTATGAAATACTATGACTATACTATGATATGAAAAACTATTCTTTTCAGCCTTCTTATAAATCTTAAATAAAATAAAAATGTATTTATAGCAATATGAGGTGAGGTTACCAATTACATTATAACATCAGGGCTTTACTTTGCAAACAATATTCTATTTGGCATAAATCTGAGCACTAAAGAATTATCTACTAAAATGTGTTCCTAACTAATCATTTTATCTTTCTAATAAATTTCAGATCATATTAGCTTTATCTGCAAATCTAAGTTCTCCAAACAATGTCTTTTCTGTAATTCTTTCTATAACCTTCTCACTCCGACTTCCATGCTCCCGACTACTTTCACGTTTATCCCTTTAGCACCAAGTCATCGTAAAATCATAGTTGGTATCTAGGTCGTGAATGGAATATCCATACCAAATATTAATTTAAACGGTCTGCTAGTTCTAGAGTACATAAAATAAAAAAGTTCTTGATTGTTTTAACACGTAAAACTTCATTCCTTTATATTTCTATGTAAGCGTAAGTACTACTATTGACCTATTGAAAAGGTGTTTCCAAAAATATTGGCCACCACAAATCGATTAAATTCCACCTACATTTTCTTATAGTCTATGACACCCGAATTGTTTTGGGTCAATGTTTGTTATGTAATTTTGTGTAAAATACTTGGTTGTTTTAATACGATGGTAAGAAATAAAAGTTGAGTGGGAAGAATCAAGTCAACCACAGTTTACTTACAGCATGCTCTGTTGAGTAGTAAACGAGACAGGTGAATATTATAGAAGATTACATAGATTTTGAAACGATGACAGCTCAGTTGGTAGTGTATACGGCCGCTGCGTCAAGGAATGTGAGTTCCAATACACCTGCAAAGAGCTTGTGCTTTCGTTGAAGGAAAACATCGTGATGAAACCACAGCATGGTGGTAAGGCTTTATTCTAATGCCCGCCTGGGCATACATAACATAACATAACTTTAATTATAACCTTAACTATAAAATATTTATCGCTATTTGACCACAGGTGCCTTTGACCTCTACTTGCTTTAATAGCTGTAAAGTGTCACTGAAAAGTACGTAAATAAAAGATATTAGAAAAAATGATAATGATTTTATCTCCAGGAACATGATTTATTCATAAATTTATAATTTTCTGAATACTGCGTAATATCTTAATTTTTTAAAAGAAAAAAGTATTTACAATTATGTAACACATAGACGAATAAATAAAGATTAGGATTTAGAATTTATAAAAGTAGGTCGGGGTTTTATTATCGAAATTATTGGCTAAACGTTGTGAATTAAAGATCAGGTTCGTAGTAAACGCCTTAAACTTTCATTATCTTTTCTCTCATCGTTCTGTATTTTATATTCATTCGAACATTATTTGTTAGTTGTGTTTGTTTTACTTACGTAATGTTTGCGTTACGTCGAATTATATAAAAAGGTCAATGATATTGGTAAAAACGGAATGTTATGGAGCATGCGCTTACCCCTAGCCAAGTTATATTTTACTGAAATCATCAGCGTAAAAAGAAAATAAAAAAATGTATGGAATGGCATTCTAAACACAAAGTCGACAAGATTTAGTGTTGAGATATATCATCAATTTATTATCGAGAATGTCATCCCATTCAACCCAGTTCGTTTTAGTTTAGTGGAATACGATTTTCAAGTTTATATTAGAAACCTATGAGTACGTAAACCTTTTCGTGTCTTAACTTATGTAAACTTTATTCTCTGTGTGACCGTAACATCTAATACCATAAGATAAACCTTTAGCCAATAATAAATTTTCATAAGTTATTTCAAAGAAAAGCAAACCGAATACAAGGCATATTGCTTCGTTATGAAGGATATTTGGAAGCAAACAGGAATAGTTAAGCAACAACTAAATTAGTGGTTATCGAAATTTGATTGGTTTGACGGTATTAACCTCAAAATTTTGATACACCTTTATCTTAATATAGCTTTAACAATTTATATATTTACAGTTATATGTAGTCCTAGCTGTACGCGCGATTGCGTTCGCGTAAACCTAAATGCGAGTTAATCATTATTACCTTTTTTTGTAACTTACACACACATATTTTTTGCTGTATAATATAGATATAAATGGCTTTAGAAAAGCCATGCCGAACAGCCAAAATGTAAAAAATATTAAAATACTATTACAAAAAAATAACTACAATATACATTGAACTACGTAATTCTAACCTTAGTAATTGATATAGAACGACTTCTTGGAGGAAGAGGCTCATCATGAACTTTGTCAAATAAAATAATATACGTGCTGTGAGAATGAAGCCGCGCAAATGAATGCTAATTGCTAGTTCAAAATACAAATATGTTCTATGAATTGAAAGTTATAATCATAAATATAATTGAAATATTTTATTTATTTCCAATGATGAAAATTACAAGTTTTATGTAATCTCTGAAAGAATTCAATTAGAGTTAAATGAATGAATACAATAAGTAAGTACATACGGAACAAATAAATAAATTTACAATGGCTTTACTTTTAAATTGCATATAATAAAAATTACTTTTCTTTGATTATTTACTGGATTTATGGAAGTCAAAAATTATGTTAACTAATCACATATCATGATAATAAATCACTAAATTTATTGTCGTATGTATTGACAAAATAAATATTTAAACAAAAAACTTGAATATAAATTTTAAACTTTCGTTCGAAGCTGATTAAGTATTGATGATAAATTTAAAACTGTGTCAATTAATGCTAGTTGTAACATCTTGGTTATCGTGGGAAACTTTTGATATTCTTTTTTTTTAATCACTTTTTGATTTATATTTTTGCGGTTACTGTCATAATCTCAACTAAAGTTAAGTGACGATGTGACCCAAGATTGTAGACATGCTAAACCTATGGGAGGAGCTATTTCTCAAGTGCAACTGCCAGAATACAACTTTAGGTATATGATAAATTTTCAACTTAAAGGTGGTAGCTAGCCAGCTGGGCATTAGAAAAAGCCCTACCATCATGATATGGTTTTGTCAAGATGTTTTTCTTTACCGAGAGCTTAGGCTCATTGCAGAGGTTTGAATTCACGTCCATTGACGCGGCATCTGTACAAACTATCAGCCGAGCAATCATCGCCTTAAACATATATTGTCATATAGGCTATGTAAGTTTTTTTTTTTAAGGTTAAAGCTTAACGTTATGGCCAAATCTCACCTGATCTTAAGTGAAGATACGGCCCAAATTGGTAGACACGCTAAACCTTTGGAGGAACTGGCTCTCAAGTGCAATAGGTGTGTTCCGGTAGTTGCACTTGAGAGCCAGTTGTTTCACTGGGTTAAAATATCATCCCACTTGGGCCGTATCGCACTTAAGATCAGGTGAGATTATGGCCATAACGCTAAACCTTAACCATAAAAACAAAGAAGTTATTATGTATATTTATTTATTATATAGTTATTATAGTGTAAAGTGATTTCACACACGTTAAAACACTCGTGTATTGAAGCTGCGTTTCAATCGGACAAAAGCTTCGTATCCTAGAAACTCCATATTCTCATTCTATTTTTTGTACATAAATTATACGTAATATTCGTATAATATTATTTGTTACTAAATTACCTATACCGGAATGGCTTTGTAATTAATTCATACGCGGTCGAAGTGTGAGCGAGAGTTATACCTGCAAAATTTCTCTTTAATCTACTAAAAAATCTCGGCCTGTTTAGAACTGCAGTAAGATCTATGCTAGAACGTACATCTAAAGCTGCGATAGTAGGCTTCTACTAAATGTACTTGGGCAGGGAGTGAAACGCAAGTAGTGAAGGTGAGTGTTGACGCGCGTCGGAAAGGGGCTCTTTAAAACTTCACCCGTGTCACAAGTCTCGGGCACTACTCAAACTCCCGCTCTGCCATACGATGGCTCCGGCAGCCAGATGGTAAATCCATAATTTGCTAAGAAGTTTGTCTCTCTGCTTCTATGTGTGCACTATCCACGCAATATATTATTATTTATTTATTTATTACTAGTGAATTTACGTACAACTCATACTGCTGAAACTGCAATTGCGGTTATGAATTTCTTGATAATATAATAATAATAATATGCTAGTTTGTAAGTGGGTCACTGCTCGATCATTTCTACGTTGGTTTCTTCTCGAAGGAAACAGACATCGTAGGTCTAAGCCACTAAAAAGCCCTACCACCATGCTATAGTTTACCCACTATGTTTTTCTACACTTAAAGCTCAAGCTCATTGTAGGTGGTTGGATTCAAACTCAAGTCCCTTGACGCGAAGTCGTACACACTAACATTGAGTTATCATCGCTTAAAAAATATATATATATATATATATATATACTATATAGTTGGGTGAGTACATTTTGTAGGCCAACAATAAAAATGTACAATGTACAAAACAAAAACAATGTAGCTATACTTCAACAAGAAGTCCTAGAAAAAAGAAACAGCAAGAAGTCCTAGAAAAAAGTTGTCAATAGGCAGAGGCGCGACTAAAAAATATGACACTGGCATCGTGGGTTTTATAATAGATATAACATTCCCGCGTTCACACTGTAATGCTTAATTTATTATATCTTTGTTAAATATCTATTTTAATGCATCCTGAAAGCATTATTCTATTAAATAAAAAAGTTTTATAATAAAAGATAAAGTAGCTTAGGACTTTTTTTCTTCTAGAATGTACGTTTTGATCATTAAAGTCTTTATATTTAAATGAATGAACGAGTAAGGTCTATTTGTAAGGGTAATCATGTGCCTATGATTGGTTTTAACATTAGGCGCGATAACAAGTCTATAAATGTAATTTATTCTTTAATTCATTTGCTGGAATACAACGCCTTAAGTTTGGCTACAGATTACAAAATTGAGGTAAAAACGTCGATAGTTAGTCAAAAAATATTCTAAATTACTTCCGCGTCAATGGTTTCGTCACGTTGTTTTCGGTAATGAAAATTCAGGCATATTGATGATGACTTAATGAGCCTGTGTCTATCGACGCCGTAACTGAGTACGTTATGTCATTGAATTTTATAAATCAAATAACATGATTCTAATTTTTTTATTATACACTTAAGTATGTTTTATTTATCTGTCTCATGTAAATTTGTTGGGTGTGTTGCTTGAGAAAGTTTTTCCAGTTTAGTTAGTAGGTTTTAGTAGTTTTTAGTAGCCAAAATTATATCACAAAATACTCAATTAAATAATTACGTACAAATGCAAACAATAGAATTGATACATCACTATATCTCTTGCTCCTTTAGTCGCCTAGAACCGACTTTACACAAACGAATGTTACACAATAAGGTTGCGGGTCAGAATTCCAAATGACTCCCATAAGAAATTACACCTCAAAAAAAGTTCAGTCAATGGATACTGCCAACAGTAATGAAAATTGAAAACTATGAAATAACAGTGTCTTTTTTATTTTCAAAGTAATGTAGAATCAAAAGTGTTAACTGCACAATTTTTAAATTCAAATCATTTACCATTACAGCATATTGGTGACTTAAACTAATAATATTTTACCTATCCAAAAATTAATTGAATGCGCCTATAATACTTATAAAAGTGTAACATGTCATTAGAACGTCGGTGACGCAGCTTTAAAGTTTTTACTCATAGGTTAAAAGCCTAACGCGCCTAAAGAAAATTTCACTTCAAAAGCAAGACTAGCAGACGTTGATTAAAAGTATTAGGCTGTTAAATTAAATTTCGCAAAATATACCTATAAACCAAAACATAGTTCATATAAAGAATGGCTCTGTGGACATCATGGGTTTTTTTCGATCTGACATACACTGTTAACTTTAGGGGCTTCGACTGCTTCACCGGAATTTGGCGACACCATGAGGACATACAAAGAATGAAAGGAAGACTAAGGTAATGTTAGTGCTATATTTTTCAGGAAAGGTTTTCATTCAATTCTCTTATATTCCACTGCATTCTGTTCAATTCATTTAATTACTTTCCATTTATTTTTTTAAAACTGTACACTGTCAACTAAACTACGTAATTTTCTACCGCAGTTGCCAGTGTGGAATTTTCCAGTGTTACCGCCGTTGACAAACAACCACAGTTTGACCCCAATAAAATACTTAGGCTGGCCATAATTTCTGCCACTGCAAACTCAAGTGTTTCATTTAATGTTTTAAAGCAAAACACTGAGGTGTTTTTTTAAACTAAATATTTTGTTTTAAAACGTTTTAAGTGATTAATAAAATTATGTTAAACATTTTAGCATTTTGTTTTAAAACTCTTTATCTGTTTTACCAATAAATATACTTTAAACTGTTTTATAATAAAACATTTTTAATTTGTGAAACGTTTAGTATACGTTCTAACGTTTTAAAACTAATCAGGTATTAGCAAATAAAACGTTTCTAGAAAAAAAAACGGATTATGTGTACATCTCTACACATACAGACGCTACGCTGCTTCTCAGTCTGGCGCTTGTTACACACACACGCACGTACGTCGTTCTTATTTTGTTTTCCCGCTTTTAAGCTGCATTCCATAATAAGTTTAACCCTTATAGTGTTAATAACAAATGAAAATTTATTATTACTAATAATTAATTTAAAAAATAGAATACGGTAGAGTATATATTCGTAAAGTAATTTCTTTATTAATAAAAATTACAAAAATGGACAAAAAAGTCTTTTATTCTTTGCAAGGGCGTTCAAAATGTGTGAAGTTTTAATGTGATCCAAGTGTCTCTGACGTTGCCATGATACGAGAAACAATTCGTGACATTTGTAAACGCGATACGTTTATTGTAAATAAAGTTATTGTTGTACAAAAAAAAGATAATGATGAAGATGTGCAATGTGGATCGACGTGGAAGATGATGACATTATTGAAGATAGAGACAAGTTGAATATTCTTTTACTGCCAACACCTGAATCTGCACCTGATGTTTTAGAAGGAAATGATGGAAGTTTTCCCTATAAAATTCTATATACAAAACCGCTGAATGATTTAGGATCAGAAAAATTAATTGAAAATCCAAATGATGATGCATCAGATGAAGAAGTTTCTAAGGTTAGTAAATTGAGTTAATTATTAAGTTAATCAAACTTAATGATTGTCATCATCAATTAAAATTAATATATAATTTATTAATTGCTTCTAACTGTTATTTATTTATTTAACTTTATTTTTTTTAGTCTCAAATCCCGCTAGATAGTGAAGTTAATGTTGACGAAAAAAAAATGATCAGTCAAAAAAAAATATAAGTATAGTTAAAACTGGACCAGGTTCTATCAAGATGCCAGCAATTTTATCTTCTTTAACTTATGATTTGAAACAAAAAATTGAAGATTTGGGAGTTCTAGCATCACAAAAAGATTTGATTTATCATTGGGGATCGTTTTTATGGGAAATAACTGATGGACAGCCGATGAAAATTGACTACCAGAATCTTGCTAGCACCATTGTATCAGCTTATCCATTGCTGAAAGGTGGTCCGAAAGGTTATGTAAGTATTTTTTTTTATTAGTAAATAATTCAATTACAATAATCTAATAAAAATAATAGTACATTTACTAGACTTACAGTTAAAATAAAAACTTTTTCTTATTAAAGGATATAGTGAGGAGTCAATTAAGTACCTGGATATGAAATCACAGAACCACATTAAAAAAACAAGGAAAAAAAGAAATGCAGATACAAATATCAATCATGTCCTGAAAATGTCTAAAGTGGATATATCAAATGAAAAGTATGTTTTAAATAATTCTACAGATAATAAATATTTATTAGATTAAGAAAGAACATGCTTTTTTATAGATATTATATTTTTTTCACTTGAGAAATTTTCTAATTGAATTTTTTTATTTTGAAATGTATTTTGATTTTGAAAACAACTGACGAATTTCTGTTGATAAGAATTTATTAAGCATAAATCTCTTTAGCCAAATATATTTTCTTTATAAAAATAGTTTTTCTCTCAGTACTTATGATTATTTATTAAAATTATTTGTAATAAATGAATTAAATTTTCTAGATCTGAGGTTTTGAAATTGACCTTTTAATCAAACTATATGATGCTGTGACCAGAAAATTAAAGAAAGAAGTCAAGCCTTTGTTTACTTTCAAACAAGTAAGGTTTATTATATTTTCTATTATTATAAAGTGCATTTATTAATTAATACTCAAGTTGTATAGAAAATAAAACTTTAAAAAGCTAGATCATTTTTTATTGTGCCTTTAATATGTATTTAAACAAATAAATATTAAGAATATAAATATTAAAGGTCCCAGTTATTGACACTGGCCTAGTTGTTTGACACTTGCAATTTTATTCTAATTAAAAAAATAAAATATTCTCAAAAAAATTAAATAGTTTAAAATTTATGATTTAAAAAATATATTTATTAATTTATTACGGTTGTTTTTTTTTTATTAAAATAAAATTTTAAGTATCAATAACTAGGCTAATATCAACAACTGGGTCTTTTACCTTACTAAAAACTTATTTTATTACAGATACGTTCATCTACTGATTGTCTTGTGACTGAAGAGAACGAGTCTCCTCGAGCTATTGTATACTTTGATTATAAAGAAATCAGCGCTGCTTTTATTGTGGCTGATACCAATGTCAGAGTTCAAATTTCGAGTCCTACAGTACCAAAGGTTGTAGCTACTTTAATAGCAGCTTATTATGTTTGGGACACAGTATTTCCTAAACAATACTTAAATATGTTAGAGTACATCGACAGCCAAGTATTGGGAACACTGATTCAAAAAAATCAAGTTTTGTTGAAGTTCATTCGAAAACGAGAAGAAAAAGAAAAATATAATAAATAAGTAATGTATTGGACTTTATTTTTACTTTGATAGTTACCAAGCATTTTATTCAATTTTAATTTATTGAAAAAAAATAATTTTAACTTCTTTTTTTATTAATGTAAGACTCAGATCGTTAATAGATACACAAATACTATAAAATAGTTACTATAAGAAAAACAAATAAGTTTTAATAGAAAGAAAAAAAAATGATTTGGATTTGGAATGTGAGAATCTGAAATGTTTTTTGTTTAAATGTTTTCTCTTTCTGTTATCATTTAATTTAATTAAAGATTATTTTTTATTAAAAGTATAAAACAACAGATACTTTAAAAAAAATCCTTCAATAGTTTATAAACAACAAAAATGTAATTTGCATGTACAAGAGAAATTTCCCTAAGAGTATTTGTTATAATTTTATGTAATTTCTATTCATTTATAAATTGAAACTTAAAATAAATAAATAAATAAATTAAAAAAAATAATTAACGATTTTTAATTTTTTATGTATTAATCAAAAATTTATAAAACGCTCTAAATGTTTTATATCAGAACACACTTCAAGTGCTTTAATAAAAACACTTTTGTGCATTACAATTAAACGCTTAAAACATTTCCATTACATAAAACACCATAAAATGTTTAAAAAGTGACTACAAGCTTTTAAACATTTTAAGTGTTTAAAAGTAAAACACTTGAGTTTGCAGTGTGTTATACATGTAAATGTATTAATTTTTTTATGATGTTTAATCTAATCTTATAATCTTAATAAAACTTATACGTATATCTATGTATATGTCGCCAATAATAAAGAACATATATTTGTAATGATTTGGTTTTGTTACCGCCCTTCAATAAATATTTTTTCTTGTATTTATAGTTAATAGGTTTACCGTTATGGCCATAATCCCAGCTGATGGTAATTGATGTTGTGACCCAAGACAACCTGGAAGTACTGACTCTCAAGTGCAACTGCCGAAACAATATATGTATATATATTTTGCGATAGATTTTCAACTTGAGAGTGGTAGCTAGTCAGGCATTAGAAGAAGTCATACCACCATGCTATGGTTACATGACGATATTTTCCTTCACAGAAAGCTCAAGTTCTTTGCAGGTGGATTCGAACTCACGTCCCTTGACATGGCGTCCGCACACACTACTAACTGATCTATAATCGCTTCAATATGCCTGATCATGAATGTATATATTTACGTACGTTTTTCTTTGGAAATTTATCAACTGTTTGCGCTAGAGATTTCACAAGAAACTTTATTTCGGTGTGTCGTTTAGAACTGACCATATACTCCAAAACTTAACAGAACTTTAGTTCATGAGATTCACTATCTGGATTAGACGAGGGTATGCCCTGTATATTGACGATAAACACCAACTATAATGAATAAAAAATATATATAAATGGCCGCGAATCGTTCGAAGTTTCTAAGTAATAAACTAAACGAATTTTAATTTTTAACTATAATAAAATTATTTGCATCAATATTTATGGCCAAACTAGCTAGGTTTTATTCAAGTATCAAAGCTTACGTTATTTACATAACTATATATATATTATTAAATTGCAAGAAGATACGGATTAATAGTAGACGGAATGATAAAAATTTACATAGTACAATTTTTATTTATTGCCATCTCTTGATGATCCTGGAAGCATAAAATAATTAAATCTTGGTAGCAATCACCCTAATATGTATGGTATATATATAAATAAACACGAACATATATGGATAATACGTAACTCGATCTAGAATTATTTTAATTAATCACACTATGCATATATTAACAATTTCAAATTACAGTTTTCAATTACCTATGATTGTCGCTAATAGATTTTCTAATTTATTGCGAAAGTAGGGTATTTAATATCTTTATGTTTAATATTTCTATATTATTAATGTGGATAACATGCAGATAATTATTGGTAAAACGAAAGGAAGAACGAGGGAAATAAGAGAGCCTTCCGTTGTGTTCTTGCAGAAAGTTAACTAGATTAATCCAACTGTATATTCATCTAGACAGCTGTACTGATCAATCCGAAAGATGGGTCTATTGTGACGCTTATGAACAGTTGCTGGAACTCCCATCAATTAGCACGATTAACTTACCTATTTATAATGAACGTGGTTCACAATTTTACTCATGAACAATTATTTAAAAATTAAGCGATGCTTCTAGTATTTGTAATAAAGCAGATATTAGACAGCCAAACATACAACTGACGATTATGTAATTTACAAAAATGACAGTCATGAGCAGAGTTTGAACCTGCGATCTCTTAACTAGGCTTTCTAAAACTGCACCACGAGGCCAATCAGATATATTCTGAATATGAGTGATGCGGGATATGGTGGGGCAGACTCGTGACAGCTACCCACATTTGTTCTTTTTACTAGACCGATGCTGCTAAGCAGAAGAAACATTTCGAAAGGTTATTGTGGTTGGTCGATCAACACGTTCCTCACATAATGAATCATTAGACGTCCCCTGATTTTCCCTAAAACGACAAATGGCTCTTGAAATGTATTTTCTGAGGCTAATCCTAGGATCAGCTTCAAATATTCTCAGGGAAATTAATGGACGTCCTCTGGCATGGGTGTATCACCGGGAGCATGTTAGTCTCAGCAGAGCCTGGTGCAGTCGTGAACTCAACTGTTGATTACTGAATGGTGTACATTCTGATTTCTAAAAGTAACATACCTCAACGTGTTTCTATGGCAGATTTTACTCCTGACATATGATGAACGTAATTCAGTGAAACACAATATTCATATAAAGTTTAATTTCTCAGTAATAGGTTGAACATATGCGATAAATGAATAGAATTATTATAGGCCATGCTTGTATTTATGATTTAATTATTGTTTTTATGAGATTTAATATATTTTATATAGCTATGCCTACGACTTTGCTCTTGTGAAACTAAAATTTATTTAATCATTTTTGTAATTTTTTTTCAATACAGTTTTATTTCTATTGGTGGTAGCGTGATTTTAAATAGCCTAAAATCTTCTTCAATTATCGCTCTAACAAATACAAAAATAATTTTTGTAATCCGACTGGTATTTTCTAAGACATTCGCATTCAAACAAAAAATCTTTCCCTACTAAGCTATTAATCATTAAGTACATATTTCTTTGTGGTTTATTATTTTCCTGAAAGTTTGTCTTTTCTTAAATTTAACTATTTAAAAGACGATAGAAAAGATGAATATTTTTTAGTTATTATTATTATTATGTTTGCCTATTAAGTTGTAAATGAAAATCTTATACAAAAGCACAGTCACTGTTTTGAACCCTTTAATATATTTAGCTATTTGCACGGCAAAGAAACGTCATGTTAGCCATAGTAATATCGTTATGTAAAATCGTTTCTGTGTTATTTTATTTGTTTAGTATTTTTTTATCAATTCGGAAAAGAAACAGTGGACTGTTGCATGTTTCTTATATAGTTAAGGTTTTAGCGTCACAACAACAATCTCACTTGATGATAAACGAGGAGCGGCCTAAGATGGACGACACACTAATCCTAAGGGACTGGCTCTCAAGTGCTACCGCCGGAACATACCTATAGGTATTTGACGGCAAGCTTTCAACTTGAGGGTGGTAGCTGGTTAGATGGGCATTAGAAAAAACTCTACCACCATATTATAGTTACATTACTATTTTTCTTTCATCGAAAGCTTAAGCTCATTATAGCTTTGAACTTTGACATTAAAAACGAATATTCATGTTCGCGTAAACGATTCTTTTAAGCTGATTGTGTTATAATGATCATATTACAGATGCCAAAAGAAATGTGTTCTTATTTTTCGTGTAATAAATCTCAAAATAAAACGTGTTTATTATCATGTATAATAATTAAAATTAACATGAAATTTTATGGAATGATCGAGACTTGAGTCACAGATACATAATATGTAAAATAGAATTAGATAAAAAGTGCGTAGGTAACCAATATTTCTCTAATAACACAATGGTTCGGTTTTGTACTATCGACATCGATAAAAATTAATACATTGGCTATCTTCTTATAACTAAATAGTAGTGTACACAAGTCAGCTAAAACAATCCTTTTACGGCTGTATCACTTTGTGTAAATAATTGTTGACCATTTATACAATGTGAATGTGAACAATGTTCTTTTAAATACGCGTCTTATTCATGCTTTTACTATTTGACGTAAAAGAACTATTATTATAATAGCAGTTCCTAGTATTATTGGATATAAAATGTACAAATCCTCATATGTACTTTTTATTAACCTCAAAGATTAATGTTCTTAAATTGATAGTTGATCTCTAATTTATAGCTTCTGGTGCCATAACAGAATAACATTTGAAAATAATATTTTTTTTGAATAAAAATCAAAAATATTAGCATTTTAAATTTAAAACTAGAACTGTATGCAAATAAAAAAAAACTGTTTCAAAAAAAATTGTGATGACACAAATTGAAACACAGGCCGAAATTCGAAACAATATTAGCATAATTTATTTCAATTTTATATTAATCGATACGTGAACCACACTAATAGCCAAAAGCCAGTTACGAATTTGACAACGATTTCGAATACACACGCTGTGTATAAAATTGCTGGTCTTCCTTGTTTCGGCACAGACGACCATCAGCGTCCCATCAGTCCACAGGCTGCACACACTATTATATTAGCAGCCATGGATTTGAATGTAAGTATAACCAATCCAATAACAATTAATAGACGTATCAATTAGATATTATATATTAACTGACTACACTTATGTTTTGTTTTTCAGGTGTGGTGTATTTTTGCTTCGGCTCTAATTGTGTCTGGACATGCAGTTTCATTTGACAAAGGACCTCAATTGTTTACGGATTCATCCACACAGATTTTAAATAATGAACAAAAATACGAAACCAAAGAAGTTGTTTTATATCTCACGCCCAGTCAAGTAAAGGCCCTTGAAGCTGGTGGTGCTGTAGTAAGACCTAGAACAAACGAAGTTCAACCAGGATTTAGAGTAGACATCTCGACACCAAATGTAGAGGAGACTCAACAAAGTATTGATCAAGCACAAACCACACCTGATATTCAGAATATAGATGAGCAAGAACAAAAGCAAATTTCAGAAATTGAGGAAATTTTTAAAATTTTAAACGAACAAATCGAGGAAGATCTAAAAAGGCAAGAGAGTGGTAACGATGACTTTCGTCCAGTAACTGAGGAACAAGAAGATCAACCGGAAGTAGTACAAGAAGAACAACAAGAAGAACAGCAAGTGACTGAGCAGGAGGAAGAACAAGTACAAGAAGAAGAACCGCAAGAAGAACAAGAAGAGGAGCAAGAAGAGGAGCAAGAAGAGGCACAAGAGGAGGAAAACCAAGAGGAAGCTCAAGAAGAAGACGAAGAAGAACAAAATGAAGAACAACAAGAGGAACAAGAAGACGATGAAGAGGAGGAAGCAGAAACGAAAACAGATGCCGAAGAAGAAGAAGTGGTAGAAATACCGAGAAGGATACCTGCTCGATTCCGTCCTGCTACGAAGCAACCAGAAATTAAGAAGGCAGCTCCATCACTAGTTAAAAAAGAAAAACAAACTCGCATTCAACCCGCTGGACAACCTAAAATATCGAAGCTACGTCCTCGCCAGAAAAATTCAAAAAAATCCGAAAAGAAGAAAAATAAGAACAAACAGTACCCTAACACGCCTGAAAAGAAAGTAAAACCGATTATAACTGAAAAACCTCAAGATTCTGTTCAGGAAAAAAAGCAAGTACAACCTACAAAACTGGAACAAAGCCAAGAGAAACTGACTGCTCTTTTAACACCACTTTTAAGCAGCGATAAAATTGTTCAATCTATAGCTCAACAGCGAGGAAAGTTACTACAAAGTGAGTTAGAACTGCAGACTGCACTCCGTAGCTTAAAACAAGCGCCGAAATATAACGATCAGAAATTCGCTATTGAAGTAGAAAAGTTAAAGGAAAATTTAGAGAAACAAAACGCTTTATCAAGGGCCGAAGTTATTGCTAAGACAACGCCAACATTAATTAAAGAAGACCTTAAGAAACATCATTTTATTGAAGCAGTCAACCGACCAGCTGTACTAAGCGCACCTTACACCTTGAAAGCATCACAACCATACACTGTACCCTTACATTATGTTAGGCCAGTTTCAGTGCCAGTTGTGAAGTCAGCAAACTTTGAAATTCAAAAACCTGTGACAGTTGAAACTGAGGAGCGTGTCCCAGTCCACGTTGCCAAAAATGTCTACTACAAGTTGAATAAGCCCTACGTAGTGGAACGTATTGTTCCTGTAGGCAAAAAAGAAGTTGCTACATCTCTTCCCGTACGTCAACCAGAAAGACTAACAATATTACGACACGTTTGGGAGCATTAGATTAGTTTATTTTTATCGTTATATGTTATTGCATATTATTGTTAACTGTTTTCATGACCTAAAGTTATTGTTATTTGTTATAATTTAATTAAATCGTATTTTTCTATAAGATTGTCTGTTATTTATAAACAGAACGCCTATAAAAATCCAAACCACGTTTTAGTTCAACACTTTGCTTTCTAAATTGTTATAGGCCCAGTAAAAATTTTACTACATATTAAAAACTTAAGATTTTCGTAGGAAATAATTACTATATACATATAGTAACATACCATACCTATACTATATACAATGCTTGAGTATTCAAAACATCACTTATGCTTTACATATATTTACATTTTAACATACATTTTAAATTGGGTATTAACTACACAGTAGAGTAGTAGTAACTCCTAGAATGGGACATAGTAATGTCCAGGTTTAAACCATTCCCTACTATGTAGAATCTAAAGATAATATCAGGTTTAATCATAATTCTGTCTTTGTATAGCTTTTATAGTTTTCCAAACGATAAATCTTAATCATAATAAAAAGTTTAAAAAAATTTAAAGATCGCCAGGAATAAATGATTTAGGTTCACCATCCTAATTGAAAAGAGAATCGTATCTTTGAAACAAGTTACAGAATTCTAGCTCGTTGATTTAAACGTGAATCAAATAACTTGTATATCATCATGTAGAAAGTTAGAATCGCCTAATAGTTTGAATATGAAATCGTTGACCAGGTAGTTAAGATGTTTCGTTTAAAAATGACATAATTATTTTGTATTTGTAAGAATTGCGTAAATGTGTCGCCAAATGTTACGACGCCCTACATTTCATCTTTATGGTTTACACATGCATAATTTGTATTTGTTTGCTATTACTACATCAGATTTAGTTTTAAAATTTCGAGAATTAATTTTAAAACTGTCATATATATACTATAATATAATAACTTTAAATGCATTAGATGTTATATCACATATATGGTAGAAACCATAGTAATTTTAGATGTACTACATATATTGCTGGCACACCAAGTATGAAGAAGTAATGTATTTTTCTTTTAATTGTACAGTATACATGTTAATACTAGTAACATATTGTTACAGTTGAGATTTTAAAAAATAGAAAATACTGTGGTCCTTCTCACAAGTGTTTAAGGTTTAATTTCTGCTAAATTAACTATTCATTGACGCGTAGAATATTCAGAAGTCGACTCTTAAATACACCTTCCAGCAAATTGACATAAAATTAAGTGTGTAAGAACACAGCTACTTGATTTTATTGTTCTTAGTAATTTTCAAAATCGGATATAGGTATATTTCAGCACAGGGATGTTCAATACTTTTATATGTGTTAATAGCTTTTGTGCATGCACATAATAGCAGTTTTATTATTAACGAGTAATTGCATATTGCATTTTATAGGTATTTAAATGCACATTTCTTTCGTGATCAAAAGTAAGAGCAGATATGATATCGGAGACAATACGTGGATTTTGTGAAATTCATTCGTAATCAACTAGAGAAATTGTATCACCTTTCACAATTTCTAAGATTATTTAGTATTAGTAAATGATAGGCAATATACCTAGACTTGATTAGGGTCTAGCGAATATTTATAGAAGGAATTAAATAAATAATAGTTAGATAATAATAATCTTTTTTATCATTGACAGTTTCAAACGATGCAATGACTTCGTTCAAATGAGTATATGCCTAACGCTATGAGATAGTTTAGACATGATAACGGAATAAGGCTTTCAAACTGGCTCACGATTTATGCTATCGACATAATTAGTTCTCTGACAGTAATATACTTCCTTATTTCGTAATATTCGCAAAGTGTATCAAGCTTGCATGAGTGGATTCAATAATTGGATTTAGCATTTATGTTAATTATCAAATTACGAAGCCTGTTTCGTCCTAGTTATCCAAGATATAATAAGTTATAATTATTAAATTCTAGCTACATTAGCATAACTGATTAAAATATCCGTAATAATTAACCACGATGTTACGTAGTAGCGAATAATAGGTTGTTATTGGAAGGTATACTTGAGTAGATTGAAAGAAAATTGTTTAAAAAAACAACATTTAATTATATCACAATTTCACTGGGACTCAATTAATGATCGCCTTATAATAGTTATTGTCAATAAGAGAATCAAGCAAAGATAACAATTTTGTTAACCCAAAAAAGACGTTACAAAACAATCGCTCAAACTTACTCTCGGAATTACACACACAAATTCCCTTACACACCCTACATCTATTTTATATCATTCATACAACAAGAATACACAGACAACCTGCATATTTTTTGGGATTAATTCTAAATCAGGTACAACATGTTGAATCGAAGCCATAATTGCGTAGTGTTAAGAATAAATAAAAGTATTTCAAGATAAGGTTTAAATTATAGTCTTCTATTAACAGGCAAGATGTATACCTACAGTCAACAAAGACGATGGAAACGACTCCATAATTTTAGTGCCCTTAATAGATAAGCCTAGAAATATAATTAGTAGCTAGCGTATTTGTACCCTTCGCCACTGTCTGCTAGGCCTTGTCCATGTTCTGCGTAGTAACGATCAGCTTGAGGATGTTGGAGTTCAGCATAAGCCTTCAACCCTTCACCTCCTTCGTACCCTTCATAACCACCTTGGTGCTCGTAACCAGCATGTTCGTATCCATTGTGCTCGATCCCTGCATTTTGGATACCAGCATGTTCGTATCCATTGTGTTCGATGCCAGCATGTTGGATACCACCGTGTTGAAGTCCACCGTGCTCAATTCCGGCATGTTCTTGACTACCATGCTCAAATCCAGAAGCAATGTGATGCTCGATGTTGTGTCTATCGTCTTCAAGAACGAGACCGCCACCATGATTGTGCTCAGTTTCCGGGTGGATCAGCTTGAGGTTCTGCTCAGATTTTCCCTTCTCGAGAGGGTGCTTAAGGAGATGACTATGTTCTTTCTTTACATAAACAGGGACGGGATGGAAATGTTCGAATTTAATTGACTGGTGAGATTTAGCATGCTCATGTTCAATTTGATGGTGGTGACCAGATTCTCCTATTAGTGCATGATGGTCGTAATTAGCTTCATTATGAGGTCCTTCGTCGTGGATAATACCAGGATAGGCTACCACAACTGCAAAGAATCCCAGGAAAACCTGTAAAAAATAAAATAACAATATTTCATCATTCAGAGTTAAATTATTGAATAATTAAAATTATAATTTAAATAATAATGAAATTATTTAGCGTAAATCTTGATAATAATCTTTCAAAATATGAATTATATTCCGATCTTATTGTTATATTGAAGAGCTTTGAGAATTTTTATTTACAGTACAAATGGCTTTCTACGGAAACAGGTAACTGTAAAAAAGGAAACATTGTGGAAGTGTTTCTTCAAATACTTCACTGATATCGTGCATGAACTATCGTTAAATAGGAATTGTAATTAGGAACTAATGGTTATCACTATATTAATGATAATTTATAATTCGTTTTGAATTAATACATTTAGGTTTCCTTTGTCCATTTTGTACCACGTTATTTAGGCACATGGTATAATTTTAATAATTTGGTATCGCAATTCTTAAATGTAAAAGACAGTTTGATGCACTGTATAATGATTAGCACTAGCACAAAACTATACACAGAACATTACGCACGTGGTACTTCATTGTTGTGGTTAAATTGCTGATGTACCGTGCTCGACGAGAGGGTGCCGGATTATGCTAGCACTTGCAATTTGCATCGCTTTTATACTCGTTTTCACTTAAGTGTCGGCGTGTACGAGTGCTCTGTTTGCAATTACGTGTATGCCGTACTTTGCATTGTCAGTCCGTCGGCGTCGAAATTAGAACAATAGATAGAAATCCATCCGGAGATATATGAAAAAAGCGTTCGATCGAGTCGATTAACATTTTTTGCCATAATTACAACATAAACTATTAAGTAGACACGTTCGTAATTATTCGGTAATCAATGGAATGCGTGAGATATTTATTCACAGTTACATTTTAATGTAAACTGTGTTCTCAATGAATAAAAAAAATTATAATTTTATAATGCTGCATCTCTTTTAAATGTGAATAAACTTGTTTGTTTAACATATAAAGTAGCAGCATGATTTAAAAATGTATCATTATGGTAGTTAATAATATATTAAGTTCGAACAAGGCTTTATGTGCATATAATTAAATTTTCTCGTGCCTTCTAAATAATTATTAACATTATCATATTATATAAAAAAAAATAACTGTCTAAATGCTTGTGAGGTTACGAGATATGATGATTGTGTTTTAAAGCTTTTGTAATCCTTTCTATTTTCATTAATAATAAACCTTATAGGTATTCATATAATTTCAACTAGTATTTTTTTAATCTAACAAGCAGGAAACAGGCAGACTGTCCATATAATGCTATATGGTTATGCCGCCTATGGGCTGCTGCAACAACAGGGGTGCTACAGCCATGTTACTGACCTTGACAGAAATGGCTGTTTCTTCTTTACTATGCCGGAATACAAAGGTTCATACTTAACATTTACTTTGCGGCAGTCAAAGCCTGAGGGTTGTCGCTAACCCGTCGGGCAATAACTCTACCACCAAGCTATGACGGATAAAGGATTAGGTACATGGTTAACCGTCATGACCAAGACCAAAGGTGGGACCAATAATCACCAGAGCCGCGTCGACTATTCGGCAGGGTGCACTCCGTGCAGGCGATGGTGGATTGGGTAACTCATATGGTATTTGATACTCTTTATACCCCAAATGATCTGATTCTTTATTTATATATACATAAGATAAGAATTTAAAAACATTACACAAAGATTTCACTACATTATTCATAGAAATTTCTCTACTCGTAAAGACTTAGTATTCTACGTATTGATACTTAATTGAAATATATAAAAACTAAAATGTGACTTATCTATAGCTATTAGTAAAAATGAAGAGAATCATTTTATATTTATATAATATGTTTAAGATGTTATAAAGAATGGGATTGTTCAAAGTAAGAACTTGTATAGGAAAATGTTTATATATATTTTTAAACTTCCAATTTACAGTCTACATTTCTTTTATATGAGAATGAATCGACATTTCATAAGCGCAAAATCACGCTCATAATTGTCACTTTCCAACAGGCGAGTTATAATACAAATATTTTCGGATTCATTTATACTTTTTTTTTTCAATACGAAGCATTTTTTTTTGTTTGTTTTAAACAATCTTTTGCTCACATCTCCATATTATAATGTTACTAGCTGTGCGTGCGACTTGGCTCGCGTGGATTTAATAATTTTTGTCCTTTTTTGTAACTTTTTTCAACACAGCTTTGCTGCTTTTGGCGGTAGTGTGATGTTAATTAGCCCAAAGCCTTCCTCAATGATTGGTTCTATATGATTAAGGTAGATTTATTTTAATTTTCTATGTGTAATATTAAGCATTATACTATTCGTATAAAATCATATGTAGTACGTATGTGTATTACAAATACTTTTTTCTGGAATTTTAGTTCACTAAGGACTTATTTACGTTGAAATTGTAATTCGTACTTAAAAGTATAATATCAAAATCCTTTCATGACCTCAATTCACGTTAAAGTACTAAGAAAATGTAATTATTTTATACTTTCAAATAAATAGTTTAAAACCGGAGCAAGGATGTTGCTGTTTGTACGCCTTTGTTTTGGTGAGCCGGTGAAAGATGGAATTTGATGCCAATCTTTAATATTTTCAAAATTGCAAAACAATTCGTGCATATTTTAATACGATTAATAACACATAAATAATGGCCATTGTGAATGATCGTGGAAGCCAATGGAGCGATACCCAATGTACTTGACGATTGTGAATTCGATTTTTTAAAGATATTAAGTTTTCTAAAAGTAAATAATAATATTAATAAATAGAATTTTGTTCTTACATAAAACGAGTTCTAGACATACTTCTCAAGGACTTCTGTTAAAATATTTAAGTGTTTATGACATGTTTTCTTTAAAAACTCTTTGAAAATATATCCTAAAATTACTGTTCGTTAGATATCTAAAAAAATATTTTCTGACTAGCCACAAAATGATTCTAAATTAGCTTGATAAGTTGTAAATAATATGTAGGTTTGGAATTAAAACACGTAAAAAAAGGAAACTCTTGGAAAATTTTATTTAATAATGGTTATACTGTACGTTTTAATAAATAAAACTGTACTTATTACTGTCGCGGCAGCGTTCGTTAGTTTTCAACACGTACTATGTTACGTAAGTGCACAGTAAATAAAATGACTGCTAAAACGACGCAAAAGGCAAAATATTAAACATGTTTTTATATAAAAAAATATAATGTTTTACTCATCACAATTAACAAGCAGCAGTCTGTATTGCCATATTATAAGAATAACATATTTTGTAGAGATGTCACAGAAAATTTTAATTCCGTTTAGAATTAAACATGAAATGAAAATTGTAGGTTTCCTTAGGTACTTCAATAGGAGTGATGTCGAAGAATAGGCAACAAAAGTATTCGTTTTTTTTTACCTTTAAAACATAATACAAAGGTATTTTATGTTATCAATGCTGAGATGAAAATCACAAAATTCTTTTTATATAAAGCAACTGATAAATGAAAGTACTGGAATTGATTTTGTAGTAGAGGTCAATAAAAATGTCTCCACTTGTATAAAACTAAACGCAGATTCATTCGCAATAGATTAAAGTACTATATTCGTTGATTTCTGGAAGGAGATTTGAATATTACCAGTGTGTGTAGTAAACAGAACAATAAATTAGCTGTAGCGAGACGTACCGCAACCGTTTGTTTTAACTAGGCCGCTGTTTAATAATCTCACGTGGATTTCGAAAGTTGTTGAATACCTTTCTTAAGAAAATAAAATCACCATTGGTTGAATGATACTATTGAATCCTTATAGAAATATGAGTTTTATGATTTCGCAAAAGTAACTCTACGATCTATATAAACAAAAATTAAAATATCTATTTGAAATAGCAAAGTAATAGCTTTTCGCTAAATATATACGAAAAAAGAAACGACACTTTTTACAATAAACAATTTTTAGCTGTCTTTATCTGTCTGTTTGTTCCAATTTCTAAAACGGTTCGACCCATTTAAACGGGAACTTCATCGGCAGATAGTGGATATTATAAATAGTAACTTGGAAGTACTTGTATTTCAAATCCAAGAGAACATAGTCACGAGTACAGCTAGTATTTTCGATATAACTTGCAATATTAGTTAATTTAACTGTGCGGTAAAAATATCATGTATTACTCTTTGGCACAATTAACTACTATGCTACATAATGATTTCTTAGGTTTACGCGAATATTATTCATTGGTTATTACTTATTCATAACTACAGTTATTACTTTTATAGCAGTGCAGCAAAGTGACAGTTTGTGCTTAATCGTAAATATAGTAAGTATAATACACAAACAATGACGGCATCCATTGGTAGTTGCCTCTCTCACATCGGTCTGTAAGCATCTCAGCAGCAGTGCCCTTAGCCAAGATGACGTATGTCAAAGTAATTTTGACATGTGTTATCCCATATATTTTTGGTTTGCTTTACGTTAATATCGGGGCTTAGTGCCTTCAGCACTCACCCCAAAAAGTTCCGTGAAGCTGTCAAAGCCCTTGGGGCTAACAGCGTATGACAGTTCGAAAAAAAAAAAATACGTTAGCAATAATTGTTGAAAGCTAAATTGACTAGGGGTACTAATACCAAATAGAAAAAGTGTGAAAACTGTCCCTGGTCTCTGGCAATACGGGAGTTTGAAGTGTCGCCGTGCTGCATTTCAGTTGAAAGTGTTGGGTGATTAGCATCCGATAAGTCACCGCATGCCCTCTCGCTTTGGCCTGAACTTTGGTAATGCGTTTGCGCGTTGTGACAAGTAAGTCCGTAAAGCGACTTTCAATAATAGGACTTTTAAATACCACGTTAAAAAAATAGAGGGACTAGTTTCAAAACACAACAGCCCAAAGGACAGTCACTGTGGCAGGTTTATCACTATGTGAAAGGCAGTCGACACATAGTTTGACGCAGATCCATGCCATGAAGCAGATGCAATGTGAACACAGATCCTGCTCCCCGGCCCAATAGGCGATAGAAGAACACCGTGAGGTTTTAGTGAGTATTATCGGCGTTCCATTCGCCGGTTGAGTCCCACATACCTCTTTCAGCCCATCAGGGTGGGGATGCGTAAAGATCCCTATCGTCGCACAATTTGAAATTACGTCTAACACTATCAGCGTGAGTTAGATTTAAAAAACAACATACAACCCTCGATAGTTTGATGTAAAGTTTCATTTATAAACTTCTGTGAATGTGATAGGGATGCAGAATTATCTGAAAGTAGTACGACACATCAAGTACGTAATGTAAATGTAGTTCCTGGTCTGTGGTATGTAAGCAGGGAGTGTAGAGTTGCTGTAGGGAATTTAAGTGAATATATGTGATGGTTCGCACAAGGTGTCTTTCACATTTTTTAAATAGGTATGACGGTATGGCACATGATAGTGAAACAGGCTAAGTCTAGTGCAGAGACTGGATCTCAAATGCAATTGCCGTAGCTCACCTGTATCACCTACAGGTGTTTTGTGTCAGATTTTCACCTTGAAGATGGTAGCTAGCCAAGTGGATAGTAGAAAACCATGTTATTTTGGTTTCATTACGATGTTTTCCTTGACCGAAAACTCAGGCTCATTGCAGGGATTCGAACTCATGTCCATTGGTACGGCGGCGGCGTCCGTACACACTGCCAACTGAATCATCATCCTTTCAAATAGCCTACCCAGACAAACGTGGGTGGCAGATCCGTAAATGGGCTAAGTAAACTGTTTTTGTTTTAAATATATACATCTATATACATAAAAATGACTCGCCAAAATGTATGTACGCTTATATAACAACAACAGATAACAACTGTACCAAATTGAATCATTATTTTTTTATTGTGTTCGTTATTGTCAGAACAAGCTTTCTATTAAAAAAAAATACAAATCGTTTAAACCATTTTTGAGTTTTAGCGAGGTTAAAGAACAACGATTATATATGATACGAGGTTTACCGGGACAACTAGTTTCTAATAATTATTAAAGTTAAATACATAATTTACGTGGTATGGTATTTGATTTGGTTTTGGAACATCTTCTATGAACTCTTGAATAGCTATTACCTTCCTCTTGAAAATTTGTCACCAAGCAGTGATACCTACTTTCTGTTAGTGCACTTGAAAGTCAATATCCCGGCTCGGTAGCAATGGCGTATTAACACTTTGTACTACATATTCACTTAACTTTAATGAGATTGTGGCAAATCGTTAAAGTATTAATATTAAGAAAAGATAAATATACTCAAATATTGGTACTGCTGTTCTAGTATATAATTTCCTTATAATTTGTATTCAAAAAATAGATTCACATTTAAGCGTATAAATAAAATGTTTGCATTAAAAAATTATGTAGCGCTTTTAATTAATTAATTTGGATCTATTCAGAACACACGCTGTTTCTTCGTGCTCCGATAGTGAAGAAAATAAAATAAGGTACTTTTACTTAAACATTATAATATCTTTGCTGTGTATGTAGATATGCATACATTTTTGAAGTCAATAATTTACAATAATTTATTTATGAAAGAGCACTTAACTGGACTATTACATGTAAATTGCCATACATAAATTACTCTAACTGCTCAAGATTTTTAATTAAGTACTTTTGAAGTTAAAATCTTTATATTTTATAGTACAAAAACCATTTATATATAATTTTGGAATTGTTTAATTGTGGCTGTTTTTTTAATAAATGTAAGTACTTTGCAGAACTATCCCTTCTGATGAAATAATGAGAATTATAGAAATGTAAATAAGAACAGTTTTGCGTTAGAAGGTGATTCTCTGGTTTGAGACAAGTTTACGTTATGTAGAGCTTGGTAATTTTTTTATTTATTTTTTATTTCTTATGGCAAGTCAAACTTAGATTAACCAAAAGAAAACACAATTCATTACAGGATATCACGGTATTTTAAAAATTTAAATTATATTTACTACTTTATTGGATTACCTTGCCGTTTTTGTCGTGGCGAAATGCATTTACGCATACCCTCTTAGCCCGGAGAGACTGGGAAGGCTATGTGAGACTTACCTGGTGATAGTCGCTGGGAATACCCACTAAAACCCTAAAGCCGTGTGTCGCCTTGTTGAAGCGAAGTGGGTTCGAACTTGCAATCATCGCGTCGCTCGGGCAACCGGCCCAGCCTGAGGGTAAGCTGTGTTCCGTCTAGGCAGCCTGGCGAGTTACCATCTCAAACAGCCTGGTGTGATGAGAGACGAAATTCCCGACTCATCCCTCTCAGTCCGGCTTAGAGTGGCAAAAGCGTACGAGCGTATCGGCCTCTCCTGCCACCCGGATGTCTGTGTCGAATACCAATGTTAAAAAACCTTTTACTCTATGCAATGTTATTAGATATACTATTATTTTTTATAACAACGTAATTAATTTATTATTTAGATTGGCGATGAATATACAAAGGACTGGTGAAGGGGCTATTTCTTTACTCGTAAACTGTTTTATAATAGGTGTTACTAAGTACTTAACGCCTACTCGAGAAAAAATAATGTAGTGCTTTCAACACACGCTTATTGTTTCGTAACTAAGTGACGGTATATTCTTTTATGCCTTTAACCTTTTTTGTAGTTGAGAATTAATATATCCCTTTTACGTGTTATAACAACTGCTAAATAACTAAAAAGCAAAAATGTCACTTTCTCTATCGCTGCCTTAACTCGCCTTATCGCCTTAACTCCTAAATGTTTTAAAAAGTAAAAAGGTTTCACGTCAAAAGGCTATTACAGAGTGAATCAATATGTGAACGATGGTTATGTCTGGAATTAACACCCCTCTCTGTGCATACGCTAAAACCTATTGTGAATGTATTTAAATTTGTATGTTAAAAAAATATATTACATACTTTAAAAAAATATACATATAACCAGATCGAGTTTCTTACCGGTTCTTCTCGATGACTGGATTATTTTCCAAACTGGTAGTAGTTTTGACGTTCATAAGCGCCTTCCCAGGGCCTAAATTGAATAGTTTTTTTAATTTGATTTGATAAATAAATCTCCAAACTAAAACTCGGGTCATTTTCCCTAAGATAATTTGTAGATATTAGGGTAACAACGTAAACGTGCCAACTGAGGCATCATTGCTTCAAATACTTAGGTTAAAAAGCGGTCATTGTAAGCACGAACAGATGGCCGTGGAGTTTTAATGCATATTCCCGGCGACCAGTCCCGGATGAATCTCACATACCCATCTCAGTCCCGCTGGGCTGGAAGGGGATGCGTTAATGCATTTCCCCGCGTTAAAGAAAAAGGGTATTACACAAACTGAGTTTTTTTTACATACAAATGAATGTATTGTCCGTATGTGGCAACCGTTTACCGCGTCAATGAACGTGAGTTCGAATCGCTGCAATAAGCTCGAGTTTTCGGTGAAGGAAAACATCGCGATCAAACCATAACCTGGCGGTACGGCTTTTTCTAATGCCCTCCTAGCTAGCTACCACCTTCATGTTGAAAACCTGCCGCCATAAGCTATAATTCCAATAGCTATAATTGTGCTCCGGCAGTTGCATCACTTAACGTCTGGTGAGATTGTGACATTTCGCTAAACATATAAAGTATAGTAGTAAGTAGAAAAGTACTTCTATACTGAATCTGTTTTCTTAGTATTAGATACAATTTCATACACGACCGTCTAATTTCAACGTAAGGAAACCTTGTAATGGTAAATAAAGAGTAGATACTATATAAATAAACGCCGAATACGCTGTCAATTATACTCGCTACAAATGTTAGATAATGGGAATATTTTTTCCTACGAGTTATCATTTCCACAGTAGAGCTTACTTTACTAATACTACACCACGTGGCGCACGAGGTATGTCTGTCATATACACTATACTTAAAAGATTTCTATGAATTTACTTGAATTATATTTACTTTATAAGGTCTATTTAGGCCGTTGAATATAATATACATTAATATTATAAAGCGGAAAAGTTTGTTTGAACGCGTTTTTCTTAGGAATTACAAGTCGGATTTAAAAAAACCTTTTTTGTATTTGATAGAGCAACAATTGGGAAAGGATTTAGGTTATTTAACATCACGCTACCACCAATAGGAGCAAAACTGTATAGAACAAGTTACAGATACGGGTAAAAAACAGTAAACATTTTTTAGTTCACGCGAATGTACTTGCGGGCATAGCTAGTATATACATAAAATATTTGTGAGTTTTGTATACCATTCTACGTCATATTCAGTAGCATATCGAATTTAATTACTAACGACCTGTCCGTTCCAGTGATTCAAGGACATACAAACATACTTTCAAATTTATAACATTAATAATAATATTTCACAAACTATAAATGGTCTAACAAAAACACAGTGGAAGTTTTATAAAATTGAATAGACATGATTGATGAGCCGTGATCTTGAAATACAAATTGATTGCAAAATGGACCTACATTTTGATATATTGTTTGCATCACAATAATAATTGTTTAAGCGTTGTAATACTGACTTTGAGGTGTACATTGTAAAGCAAAAGGTATATTCGAATATCGGTGCTTCGTGACTAGAAGTGAAATTGTTATAGCCTATATATATATGTTCTCGTCAAATATAAATTTTGCTATCTGGTTAAATCACGTCGTCTGATTGTGAAAATACAGTTAAGTTGAAGGTACACATCAGGAATAGTATTCGAGTATATCTGGAATAAAACAAAGAGAGAAAGTTTTGTTAGAGGCCTTGGTCCAGTAATCAGGCTTGGCCCGCGGTGCCTTTATTACTATATTGGCAGACCCTGACAGTAATAATGACTTTTAAATATAAACTTTGATCACCACTTTTTTAAAATAATATTCTTTTTTTTTTTTATACTTAAGGTTTAGCGTTATGGTCATAATCTCACCTGATGTTAAGTGTCGATACGGCCCAAGTTGATAGACACGCTAAACCTGTGGAGGAACTGGTTCTCAAGTGCAGCTGCCGGAACACACCTATTGGTATTTGGCGATAGGTTTACAACTTGAGGGTGGTAGCTACCCAGGCGGGCATTAGAAAAAGCCCTACCACCATGCTATGGTTTCCTCACGATGTTTTCCTTCACCGAAAGCTCAAGCTCATTGTAGGTGCTTGGATTCGAACTCACGTCCCTTGACGCGAAGTCGTACACACTACCACTGAGCTATCATCGCTTCGTGAAAGCAACTAGACATACCCCTGGATACCAATGGATAAAGGTTAAAATAACTAGCGAAAACAAAATTTTCAGTCATAAAACTATAAGTTTCATGTCATTGGCCATTGTTGATAATTATTATTATTTAAAGTGTATATATAAATTACTATTACTACACTTAACATGAAAAAAACCCTATACGTGCATGCGAGACGATTAGAAACACTTGTCTGATTTTTTATATATATTATAAGCATTATCCAGTAAACTTGACTACAGATTAACTGTAATAACTTCTTCTTCTTCATCTTCTTCTAAAAACGCTTATACCTGCTATATGACGAGAAGTTCTATAGTGACATCTTTTCCTTTTTATCCTCTATCCGTAATGAAACCTAAAATTGTCTCATATGTTAACCTACACCACCACACACCAATACCAACACCACATACATTTTATTACAACCAATACAGTAGTTTCACAGTGGTGTGCGTACAAAAATACAGTCAGAAATTTTAATTGATATATTATTAGATCGTATTTCGATATCAAAGTAACGTTTTATAATTACATTTTTTGGATCTATAGATTGAATGTTATCGTGATGTCTTTCAGTAGATTAGTCCTTGATTTTAATTTGTAAGTGCGAGGTAATCTAGTAACTATTTACGTCATAGATTGATGTATAGAAATGTGAAAAGTGCTGTAAGTATTCCTGACAGGTGTGATCTTATTATTGTAATTATTAACTCATCACTAAAGATATCTTAATTATAACTGAGCGTCATACTTACACCAAAGGACATTTATATCTTCTGGGAAAGTTTAAGTTAGATCCCATGATCCTTCTTTCGTACCTACTGATTTTTAGATATTACTTAACCAAATAATAAAATCGAATAACCAACATTTTACTAAAATCTTAAATCACAATAACATCAATCTTTATTTAATTATGCCTTCAGAAGGAAATTATGTAAGTTATAACACTACTACCGGTTGGAAAACATACCAGTCATCGAGAAGAGCCGGTAAAAACTCGACTAGTTTTGTTAAAAAAAGCAACTATGTATACAAATATTATTTATAATTAATAATTATGTTATATTAGTGGACGCCTGGAGCTGAAGTAGTTTCTAAACATTATTATACATTAACATTATACTATAAGTATATTCTTTACAAATTTAAACCTATTTGAATTTATCGTTCTGTAAATCATTAAGGTACCGGTATACTAAGTATGGGATCTAACACTATTTATCAATACCTCTGAAGCTGATATAAACAATTTAAATTATGTAGTAATCCTTACTTCTTACTAATATTATGAATGCGAAAGTGAGTTTGTTTGTTTCGATTTCCCGCCTAAATCGCTTTATCAAGTATATTGAATTGTGGTACAGAGATAGATTTGACTCTGGTGACAGTGATAGACTACTTTTTCTCGCGAAAAACTTATAATAAGTGAGGCAAAGAGAGGAGTAAACTTTGTATAAAACTTTTTATTGCGTCATCCGATTAGTTTGACAAAATGAATATTAACGTGAGCAAAGCCGCGGGCAAAAGCTAGGACATGATATATCAATATATATTTAACTTAAGAGAGAACATATAAAAGATCTATTAATTTTACTGTTTTTAAATTTATTAAAACATTTTTCTTTAATCTAGAGGATAAAATCATTCACACTGATTTATTTCACAAAAAAAAAACATGCTAAGAAGATCTATTGATGACTTGCTTATTTTACATTTTTATTGACGATTTATAAACATTATACTGATCTTTTGTCTGTGACTTTCTATTTATTATCTTTGGTATTTTTATCGCTTTTACGATGATAATGATACAGATCACATACAGATACAGATGTGATACAACAGAACATAAAGACGTTTATTGTTCTTAAAAAAATCATAGACAGGAGGTGACTAAGTTATGTTTATTTGTTGTATTTAAACTACCTATGCCAGTCTTATATGAGGCAAATATAATTGAGATTATAATAATGCCTCTCATACTTTATAATATCGTTAGTTTTATTACTCTGCAAATGTAACGTACACAAAAATAATACGGATGTACTAAGGAAGTAATCCACAATAATGCATTAGATATGCTCCTATGTAACTTTGTTATTCAGTAAAAAGTTACTTTCATTGTCTTTAGTCAATTATTGACTCGAAGCATGTTTCTATACGGGTACGTTTTATTGTACAGACGAGTACCTACTACAAATTACCTTAAGTAGGTAATAGAGTAATAAAATCATCAACGCATTTCTGTGTTCACTAACCCGTAATAGTCACACAACATTGAACGTAAGGTATCTTGTTAACTACATTGCAAAAGTAAAAAAGACAGAAAAATAATAAAAAATTAAAGTGAAAATCGTAAAAATACAAACTAGAAATGAGGTATTGGTATGAATAAAGTCTTGTTTATATAGACATTTTACTATTTTTTAATACCTTATGAAGATAGCATAATTATTTAATTCCTCCTTAGTTTAAAGTATACTATAAAAAATTTGAAGTAGAGCGTTCACTTTTATATTGTAATAGTTCTCTTAAAACTGAACTTTACTACAACAAGACACGAAGATGATGATATGTAATTTTTTTTTATTGCTTTATATTTTTTCAATATCATATTTATTTTGTCAGAAATTATTCAATAAATAACACATAATAAACGCTTGTTTTATTGCAAGTGGAAGTCCCAAAGTAAGAAACATCAATCTGTTAAGTCCACGATGAATTTCCGCAAAATATGTAACAAGGTCTTCATCAATCTACTAACAATCAAACCAAGAACTGTTGAAGGAAGTTTCGGGTAAGTAAGTCGGGTTATTTACACCAGTTATAACTCAAGAACGACTTGACCGATTTTATTGATTTCTGTTTTATTGGATTCGTCTCCACTCATATTAGCAAATTTTTTTTATAGTTTTAGTATTCTTTTTATTAAGCTAATAAAATCCTAAATTAAGTTTAGCTAAATATTAATACGTTATTTATTGACTGTTAGGTGGTACGTACGTTTTCATCAATAACCAGAATTGGTTGACAAAATTAATAGTAAAGCGAGCGGAGCCGCGGGTAAAAGTTGGTTAAAAATGTCTAAAAAATTTCAAATACTAATTAATCGTAAACCAGTTTAAGTCCTTTAGTTAATAGCGTTATTTAACTTAAATAAAATCGACGGAAGAGACTCGAGGTAACATCTATATCGCAATACCTTCGCAATGCCGAAGCATTATATATTATAACTTTATTGGTATTATTTATACAAACACGTAATTGTGACGGCATAAAGCCGGCTAACATAACACATAATAAGCAATTATATTCCTAATTGAATACTATAAATGAATGAAATTTGCTAATAATAAACAAATATTCCTATATATATATATATTCCTTACTAGCATTATAAATGCGAAAGTGAGTGTTTCTTTGTTACGCTTTCATGCCTAAACCGCAGAATCGATTATGATGAATTTTGGTTTAGAGATAGATGGGAACCTGGAGATGGTGATAGGCTACTTATTATCGTGAAAACCTTATTGGAAGTGAGGTAAAGAGAGGGATAAACATTGTATGAAATATCTTATTGTGTTATTCGAATTGCTTGACAAAATCAATATTAATGGGAATAAAGCTGCATGTAAACTCTAGTAATTTATATATATTTTTTATGATAAAGTCGTTACTTTTCAGATATCCATTGTAAATAAAATATAAGGCATCTGTCTAATTCAATTCTAATTCTTCGGTCTGATAGGTAGCTAAGAAGTGTGAATTTACAAATTTGCTTATCATCTAAATTGTATTTAAATATTAATATAGTTTAATTATAACAAGCAATTAAAAGTTGAATATTATTTCGCAATTGCCGCCAATTGTACATGAGTAGGTGGAGTCATCAATTTCGTTCGCGTTTTTCTCATCAAGCATAGGTACATACATATATGTATATATATGATCCCAAAATTCGTTCCTAATGGGTTATTGCGTTGTCAAAAGAATATTCATGTCAAAATATAAGTCAGGTTAATCGGTTCGCTGGGGTGACGCGGTGTTTGCATTCACGGACCCGCGTCGCCCCAGGAAGGTGGCAGACGGCCGCGGGGTTTTAGTAGGTATACCCGGCGCTTTGCGCCGGGTGAGTCCCACATACCCCTCTCAGTACCCCCGGGCTGGGAGGGGATGCATAAATACATTTCCCCACGTAAAAAAAGGCAGGTGAATTGGTTAGTAGGCCAGATAGTTATAAAGATGTCATGATTAATGAATTTGAATTTACTGAGTTGTGTACAGTTAATGAGTGGTAATACAAAGTAACAGTTTAGTGTTGTTGTAAATTTATTACTACAGCCAAAATTTCGATCCAATTTTATAATGAAAATATTGGTTTGAATGACTGGTGATTTTTTCTCGTGGTCGATAGTACAATTTAGTTACAATAAGTGAAAACATGCAACCATAAGTCACTATTGTATAGTACTTAAGGCACTATTGGCTGAGACACAGTTACACTAATGTAGCCAATATCGTGTATTTTGTTTCTGTGTAATATGCTATGGTTCCGTTATGTATGTATATAGTGAAACAAAATTGGATACAATACATAACACGCATGGTTTGACCGTGTCACATCAAATTAAAGTGTGTTACGCCTACAAAGTAATTATACAAACAATGTTGGCCATTAGTGCGGGATATATAGTCTTGAACAGTAGCGATCTTACTCAACAGATTATGCAACCACTGCGTATTAATTAAATAAAATCTTTACCGACGGGAAGTGTATAGTTAATGTTACGTGAAACATTATTTATAATAAAACGATTAATTTATTTTTATTCAGTTAACATATTCCTTTAACAGCGCTGTAAACAATTTAAGGTATGTAGGCGTATAGTAAATATATGTATTTAAAGAAAATAGATTCGAATCAATGTTTGTAATTTTTATGGTTTAATACAAATTAATCCTTTATCTGCGTAAGACATAAAATTAATATCATTTAACAAAACCTAGCTGTGATACTTCTTTAGCTGAACCTTAATCAAGAACTAGGACATCTCTTTATTAGTAAACCCTTTGAACAGAGGTTTAATATATTTAGACTTGCTAGAGTATGTGGAGTATCTACTGCGCGTGTACAACAGTTGGCAGTTAGTGAAGTTGGTGATATTTATTGACAGCAAAGGAAACTATCTACCCTCATTCAAGTTTGTAAGCGTTAAAATTTATATGAACCGTTTCCCTCTGATATACTTATAGCAATCGTCAAGTAAATCAGGCAGAGTCAAAACTGAATTAAAACTAGTTAAACTGAACATATTAAACCAGGCATTTACAAGTTACTTATAAAGTTTCCAGTATTACAAATGAATTGATTAAATTGCGGGAGGCATTTTTAGCAGAACAGCAAATTGTAGCGTCACGTTAAGATGTTCTTTGGACTTTTACCGAATTGTGAAGTTAATTGTAATAATAAAAGAATTAGTACCAATAGTTACTCGCATCGCGGTGACGTTCAGATGTCGGATAAATAAATCAGTAATGTGGGTAATCTATCTTCTACATTCATTTAGAAATACTGTCAATATTATCGATGAATATGTGAACAGATTCTCAGAAATAAATGGTTCATTAAATATTCTTGTATTATTTATTTTCCTCTTCTAGTGAATAACTGCATGAGTACAATAGTGTTTTTGTTGATTGCCTACATTTTTGCATATATATCACAGAATAAAATAATAAATAGATGAAATAAGTAGCTTATTTATTGTTATTATTTACTTATTCTACTGATAACTATATATTTTGAATTATGAAATACCTACCTATAATGATACCTTTTATTTAGCTTACTGTAATAAATACGGCTGGCTAGCTGAAATAAAATGCCTTATAGACGGATTTCTCAAACTTTTGGCTCCACAAACCTCTGTTAAAGACAAACTCTTTAAGTAATTAATTTAACCCTCTCTCCCCCCCCAAAGAAAATATTAAAATTGAATGTTGAAGAAAATAAGATTTTTATTTCAATAAAAGGTAACATACAGTGCCAAAAGTTATACCTTTTTAATATTAATGTAATGGGTGGGCCTGTTTCTTGTCGGAAACGGAGTGAATTTTAGGAGTAATTTTGGACAATTTTAATCTTAATTATGTCTCGGTATCGAGTCGATTTCTGTATTTCGTTTTTATCATGACCAGGTGTGAAAATCCACTCTCACATAAGTATTTTGTAGCAAACTGCCTGCCAGTCATCAAGCCACCATTACGTAAATGTTGATGCGAACCTCCTACCGCCGAATAGCGAACCCCACTGTAAGAAGCCCTGCCTTATAGCGTATGCTCGCCAGTATAAATATTAAAATATAATAAAGCATTCATTCATACAATTATGCGGATCAGCAAAGATCAAATTATGTAAACGAATGCGTGATACGAAGGACGGAATTCATACAATGTGCTTAGACAAAACACTAAATGAAAAATGAGTGATCCAACTAAAGCGTTACTGTTCTTTGACAGTGATTATTAATTATTGTTTTACTGGTATTACAACTAGAACAAAAATGAGTAGTAGCTTTAATAAAAAAACTGCCTTAGATACAAAAAAAATAAACAGTTATCATTATCTCTAGCTCGTTTATTCATGATTATATTCCACCGATAAAATCCTCTTTACAGGAATAAAAATTCGTAACTAAATGAATGTTTAAGTGAGATTTAATGGTATTAATTTGTTGCTTGTCTATTACAAATACTAACCAAGATAAAACATACAGTATCAGTTTAAAAAAGTAGGTATATCTAACGCTATTAAAAGAGGCAGTTCTCTGGCAATACGGGAGAGCCGCCATGATGCGTTTTAGTGGGTAGTGTCGAGTGCTTATCACGCAACGAGTCTTGACTCATCCCTTTCTCGCCTTTGGCCTAAGCCAGATTAATAAAGAATAGATATACATCTGACGCTTGTAATAAATTGGTATGAAAAGTAAATCATTTAATTTTAACTTTATCTCAGTAAACATGATAACCCTTGTTTTGGTTATTTTTTTAGATGGACACAGCAGCATATTGTTTTTGCAGTTTTTGCTTGGTATTTTCTGCATGCTAATTTATGCTCATACTTCATTATGATGCTAAGAATCAAATAATTTTGTACGTACCTACATTAACAATTTCATTAAGTCTTATGCTTCTTTAATATTGGCGTAAGTTATTATGATAATTGTGAGAACATTCACCTTTCTAATTAAACCTAATTAACAAAATGGTTATCAATAGGTTAAATCCAGCAATCAATTAATTATGTAGTATAACAGGTACTGATTACCGATGAATTCAAGCTTTGCGGCAAGAATTGTGATTTGTGACTAAACGATAAATCTTCATGATCCTCTTGAATACTGAAACGATTCAAATTATTTTTTATACCTTGTAAGCATTGTAAAAAAATCTTTTTGACCATAGTAGAAAATTCTAGACCTCTAGAAGATCTACATCGTTATTTGCGAGCTTAAACTATTTCAAATTATACAGTGGCATTGAGCTCACCAAGGTAATTGTAGTTTATATGTAGAATGTTATGTAACATTTCGATTATAAACATTTTTGATATCAAAATCTTAAGTAATTTGAAAATACATGTTTTTAAAATATCGTAATTACCGGTCATATATTTCTGTACGAATTGTTTGATTTTGATCCACTTTAGAGTATTCGTCGCAGATTTTTAAACATATACTGCCGGTCAGAAAAGAATCGATTCAAAGCGGGAAAAAATAAAAAAAACTTTTTCTGAAATCTTAACACAACAGTATCCTTAGTAATATATTAGTAATCCAAATAGATTTATTTTATATTTCCTTTATTTATATACCTTTCCATTTTTCAAAGATAAGTAAGTAAATTTATTGAACATCGATTATCTACTGCTGAATTTAACGAATACCCATTGTAGTTCACCGATTTGAATTATATTGCAAGTCATTTTATTACAAATAATTATGACACTTATTTAACTCGGAGTGTTTCGTTAGCTATTAAAAAGGTTTAGTAGAAAAAGGTACCGAATTTATTGGACTACAATCGATACAGTAATCATCTGAAGCTTAGTACAATATATATAATAAATAGCACAAAATGGCAAAAAAGGCTCTTAATAAACTTATAATACATTTGATTTTTTTTTTCTAAATTTACATACAAAATAATGTAATTTTGTACATTTCTACCAAATGATAAAAAAATATTTCCGAACGTAACCAAAGATTTAAAAAAAGTAAATTAATGTTAGCCAATCACGGTGCGTCCACAACACATCATTTAACGGTAGCCTACCTAAAGGAAATTTAAAAACAAGCGTTACGGTTGGTGGTTACTGGAGTTTGAGATATTTTTTATTAAAATCTATAATTATGTTTTATTAGGGTTCGATTTACACGATATTACGTATTGACTTTGTGAACGTATGTGAGAACGTGTTAATATTAATGTAAAGAGATTTCAGTGGTTTGTGCAAGAATTCAAAAATGACCACATTATCTGAGGACGTTAATCATCATTTGTAAGTTTGTTTCTTAAAAAAAAAAAATAGTAGTATATTTCATAACTTTAATTGTAACTTTTTCCAAATTTCAGCGTCTTTATAAAGTAATTAAATTTTCTACAAACATCTAACTTGCATGTTATATTTTAGTTTGTGGCGTCTCCAGAAGTTGCCGTTATTACGAAAAATGTTTCTGTAGAATTTCTTACGTTTACGTAAAATTTTATTGTACAAACTATGTAGACTTTCCTTGTGTTACTATTTATTTACTATTAAGTTTTATTTGAAGAAAAATACATAATTATCTTTACCAATTAAAGAATCGAATTTCTTTATTTCTTCTCGAAGCCATGGTTATTGTCGAAAGTTCCTTGTTAAAACTATTAATGAAAACATTATTTGTGCAACTGTTTTGAGAACTTTATATATCAATCGTTTTCATTACCTCTTGTAGGAGTTCCCTGTAACTTATTATTATTACGTCTTAAATATTAAAACATTTGAACCCTTAATATTTCATAATTTATCTGAAAAATATGAATAACATACAATGATATAAAGGATAGCATTCTTTAAACATCATAAGCAATAATAACATTTAAGCATTTAAGCACATACCCACCTACACAATTTTATTAATTTGATATAAAATTTACAATCTAAGTCATCATTATGATCAGATATGTTAAATTCCTATGAATTTTTAGCAATGAAGTACTCAAGGAAATCAACTACAATGTAAGAGCAATGATGGAGGAACTATGGCTCAACTGGTCACATCTAGGTGTAGATGATGCTACCAAAATGAATAATATTGCTAAACTTGTTCAAATTGAGAAAGAACTGCATCGAGATGTTATATCAGAAACTCGGCAGAAACTTAAAATTATGCAGACTCAAGTAGATAGTAAGTATTTATTGTTTAAATAATTAGTTTTGATCTTCTCCAACAATAATGGATTAAATATTCTTGGATCCACAAGGCATTGGGTCAAATTGAGCTTTCAAGGAGTGTAGTTGATTGGATGCTGTTTAATAATAATAAATTAAAATCTATGGGTCGGTAAGACGCAATTGCATGTGACTGGATCTGGACTACCATACACAGCAGGTACAATATGTGCTATTGTGATACACTTAGGTGTCTCATGTTATGATGTCTGCAAGTGTATATCCAAGTTGAGTTGGTTAGTAGGGCTCTGTCACAGACTTGAGTCATAATTTTCATGCACATGGTGACAATCTTGTCTCAGTGGTTTCCTTTCAGTTTTTTCTGGATGAACTAATGTATATCTAGTTCTGTAAGACTTTTACATAGTTATGGTAGAGGTGATCCAAAACCTATTTCTTTATGGTTGTTTTTGGATTTTATTGTGCCTAATGTAAAGTATAGTCATTTCTTCATGCTACAAAGTAAATTATACATTTGATTTTACCTAATCATAGTACATACCATGGTTTTTAAATTGTGTTTTGTGATACCTAATAAGTAAATGAAAACTAATAGAATTACTGAATTATTTATTTTATAATTTTTGTAAGGGGAGCTATGCAGGCTTTTCAGATTTGTATCACTGTAACAGAAGATAATCTATCGTGATCATGTCACACTATTAAATTTCACTGCATAATCCTGTAGCATTAATATACTGTAGGACTTTTTTGATAGAGACAACTTAAACGTCTTCTGTGTACTGTACATACTGTTTTTTTACAAATTAGTTATTGCTGTAACTGAATTTTTTTGTTTTAATGTTGTTATAATTGTTATTTACTAGGCTTAATTCTTATTGCAGTGTATTTAATTTATTACAATTTAATTTACACTTATACATTTTTTGTTTCTTGGTTGTATTTTGTAAATTAACAATACATAATAAATTAAGAATAAATGTACAATTGTAGTTTGGGTTACTCTCTGTACTAGATCCTAGTTTTGAACACGCCTAAGTTATTTATATTTAATATACACTTCTAGTAAAATGTAAGACAATTATATGTAATTTATTTAGAATTTTTGCCATAACAGCTGAATTTTATAAATATCTCTTGAAACATGACAAACTAGTTTATGGAAAATATACTTTCAGTGCACTACAAGTTCTTTAAATTAATTATCATATGGTTTTAATTATGATTGCAGAATTAAAAGAAGAAACTGAAGAACTTAGTAGATTACTCTCAGTTGATATTACTATATTAGAATTTAAAGATGAACTTATGCTTGTTGAGTATAAACGGGAACTGGAGGAACAGATTGAGGGGTGAGTTACTACCATTTATATTTACCTTCATTGATATCATTATATATTGTTCAACATTAATAACCAACATTACATTTTATCTATAAGCTATAAAACTCTGTACATGACACCTTCACTTAAGTACTGTCACAATTTAAAATATTAAAACCATTGTTATTTTACTACAAATTTTCAGGATATTAAAATGCCATTCCGTAGCTTCAAGTAAGCTTTTAAGTTGTTGAAAATAGATTCGTTATAAATTAAAGTAAGACCCTGAAAATTTAAACATAAGAGTAGCATCAATTTTAAACACCTTTTTCTCGATATTATTGTTTTTTGAGTTGTGACACTATCTGAGCGGAGATGCGTTATGACAGTAATGAATAAATCTTATTATGCCTACTATTTTCATTACAATTACAATTATTACAATATTTTTTTTATAAGCATTCACATCAAAGAGATAGTAAAATGTGATATTCCACCTGTAAATTGTAAAAACTGATGACTAAATTAAAGATCTTGCTTATTCATTTATACATGTTATTTCATTTTAATATCATTTAGATACAGACAACAAGTCACACAACGACGAATGAAGATGGACCGCCTTTTAGAATGGCAGCGTGACTTAGGTGACAAGCTCGGGGTAACCATCCAAGAATTTCAAGAGGTTCCATTGCCAACTGAAGAGGAGTTGGACAAATTAAAAGTGCATCTAGAAGTGCTTCAAGCTGAAAGAGATAAGAGGGCTGAGATATTCTTGAATACACAGTCTGAAATCAAGGATATCATGGGTAAGTGTTAGGTTTTACAATGAAGTCCCAAAGCACATTACTGAATTGCCAGATAGTGTATTCAAGAACCATGTCAAACGGGTATTGATGTCAAGAGGCAGTTATAAGGTACACCAATATGTTAGCAATCATGATGTCTAGAATTGACACCACTCTCTGTACATTCGCCAATAACTACTGTAAATAAATATTAAACTTATGTAAAAAAAGAACCTAAAAAAGATATACGAATAAGACTTAAATAAAGATGCAGATCATGTTTCTTGGCAGTATGTCTCGATGACTGTGTTATTTTCCAAACCGGTGGTAGTTTTGACGTTCATAAGCGTCTTCTCAAGGCCTAAATTAAATAAAGATTTTTGATTTGATTTGATGTAGTTAATATACTGAGTCTAGAATAAGTCTTATTTATTTTTCGACATAAATCGTTATTTAATACAGTTTCTAGTGATTAACCTCATCTGCTTGTCAGCACTAGATATTTTCCTGCACAGTATAGTTTAACCACCTATTATAACATAGGATATTGTTATTAAAGTTATTTAACATTTTCTTTATCATAATTTTGAAACACCTTCAAAAACTTCCAGTTTTCATTTTGAAACTTTACTTTCTAGATAAACTTCAAATTAAACCTCAAAACAAATTTGAACGTACGGTTGTTTCATCTCTGTCTGTGGATTTCAAAGTCACAGACTTGAACATGGATCGGCTGGCTAAGCTCCACCAAGAACTTCAAGAGAAATATGAGCAGACCAATAATAGAGTATGTAATATTAATATATTAAACTACTCGCGCCTTCACCTTCGTTTGCATGGATCTAAAAATGATTGAATCATTTTTGCCTGTTTTTGTAACTTTTTTCAATACAGCTTTGCACCTATTGATGGTAGCCTGATGGTAAATATCCTAAAGCCTTCTTTAATGATTGCTTTATCTAAATAATTTTTTTTTTGAAATCTTACTGGTACTTCCTATGAACTTTTCTGTTTTATAATATAAATAAATATAGATGTATATATTATTATCAAAATATTTTAAGTTTAATCATAAATAAAGTTTTTTAAATATTACATAATAATAATTATATGACATAATCTCTGTTAAGGTTTTATATAATGCAATGAAAAGAATTGTAAAGCATGATGATTGAAGTCATAAGAATAAAGAGCTAATGAGTTTGGATACTGTACCTATAATTCTAAGAAATGTTAAATTTTAAAATAAACCTGAGTTAAGGAAAACATGGTATTGAAATTATAGAAGACTCTTTTCTGTAGCCTGTCTATCACCAAGTTAGAAATCTGTTATCAAGCATGTGTATGTGTGTTTTGCCAATTGCACATAAAGTCTGGTCTCTTGAGACAGTACGCCATCTTATTCTTCATGATTACTTATCATCAAGTAATGTTATGGTCCAATACTAAACAAGTGTGTAAAAAAGTATAGTTGTAGTTTTTATACCCAAAAAAAATAATTTGTTACATTCTTTGCAGGTGTTAGAGTTACGTGAGCTCCTGGTAAAACTATGGGATTGTCTCGGTATAGACAATTTTTATCAAGAAAATTTCTTAAGCACACATCGCGGATGCCATCCTGAGACAGAAGCTGCCCTCAAGGAAGAAATGGCGAGATTGCATGCCATTAAACGTACAAAAATACGGGTAAGCTTATCATCCATAAAACACAATATTTTTAAGGGTTTCATTTCACTCAGACATAGGTCCCGTCCATAAATCTGTCACACGAATTATCATATACATAATAATAGTTAGGATTACGAAATTTATAGGTATGTGTAAATTTATTGAGATAATATGTATAAAGCATTTATTAATCGTTATGTTTAGTATAACAATTGTTTCTGTTTCATTGTGCAAAAGGTTTTGATATGAATCTGCATTAAACCATCCAAAAAATGCCTGTTTTTGTAACTGTTTCAATACTGCTTTAATATAGATAAAAATATCAAATAGTTCAAAGTAGGTGCAATTATATATAAAGAAAAAATGTTTTTTCTTTATTAACACTACTGATACTGACTTTTAATATAACATTTGTTGAAAGTATAAAATTGATATATATTCTTTATGTATTTTTGTATAGATGTTTGTGGAAAGTGTACGTGCCAATATAAAAGTCATGTGGGATAATGTGATGTATTCACCTCAACAACGCGAGGAGTTTATTCATTATTACCAAGACATATTCACAGAGGACACACTCACTTTGCATGAACTTTATCTGGAGAAGTTAACAAAATTCTACAACGACTACAAGTAAGCCAATCTTGAATCAAATCAAAGGTTTATTTATCAAAAATTGAATAATAATAACAATTTTTTGAAGTAAAAAAAAAGTACTTCATTTTCGGAAACAAAATGGGGTTTTGGATGAGAAAAAACGGCGAAAGAAACTGCAGCAATCGTTCTATTCAATATATGAATACAATAATGCAATATTTTAGTCCCATATATCATTATTTGCTAAATAATCTGCAATTGTTATAATACGCTTTTTTAAAAAGTTTCTGTCGTAGAATTAGTTTAAACAGTTTTAATCATTATAGCTCACATATTCCTTGAGGGATTTTATTATAGAAGCTGACACATTGTCCTTTGAATTAATGATAAATGTAAAGAGAATTCAACCTAAAAAAGTGTTTAGCATGTCATAGAATTCTAGTAACATTACTAACAATTTTAATTGCTAATGGAAGGTTTATTAACAACTGCTCAGAAATAAATATCTTTACCTATTATAAAATAAAGTGCCCCGCCGCGTTTGTCTGTTCGCGATAAACTCAAAAACTACTGTACTTATTTTCATGCCGGTTTTTCCTAATAGACAGAGTTATTCATGAGGAAATTTTAAATGTATAATTTATTAGGTTTTTGTGTAAATTGGCTGGAATATGACAATGATTGTTGAGGAAGTCGGATTTTTTTACCGACTGGAAGCTACACTGGTGTGCGCAGCTAAAACCAATAGAGTTCTATGAAAACAATATATTCCGGAATTATTCATCTTAAAAAGATCTATTAAGTGCAATAATGGTATATATATCTACCTACAACTAGCTCTGTCGGCGACTTCGTTCGCGTGGAGCTAAAAATTATTTAATATTTTTCGCCCGTTTTTGTAACTTTTCGATACAACTATGCTCCTATTTTGGTAGAGTTATTTTAAGTAGCCTAAGCCTTCCACAATGATTGTTCTATAAAATATAAGCAAAATTATTGAATTCCTACTGACAGTTTCTAAAGTTAGCGCGGCCAAACAAACAAACTTTACTGTATTATAATATCACTATAGATAACCCGTGTAAAGCCGAGGCGAGTTATTGTCCAAGAAAATGAATGTAATTCAAGTGGTTTTTTTTCCACCTAGGCACATATTCGAACTGGTGCTGACTCGCAATAACCTGTGGCTGAAAATGACTGAACTGGAAGCTCGAGCTTCAGAGCCGGGCAGGTTCCAGAATCGCGGCGGACAGCTGCTTCGGGAAGAGAAAGAACGCAAAGCCATAGCTAGCAATGTAAGAGACCTATAGTATTTTACGTGTAATTAACTTTTTTTTATATAGTTATGGTTTAGCGTTGTGGCCACAATCTCACTTGATGTTAAGTAACGATTTGACCCAAGATGATGGTCACGCTACGTCTAAAGGGGGGACTAGCTCAAGGTAATTATGCGGGCAAGGAACTGGTTCCTTGGCTTATTACGACCTTTGTGTAAATATACCCTAAAATGTACCCCAAAATAGTGATAAGTTGTATATATTAAATAAGTGTAATATGTCATAAAATAAGTCAGTGTAAGAGTTCGATAAGTGCAATATCATATATATTTAAAAAAAACACATCTACAACATGCAATGTAATGAAAAAAATGCACACTTATTTTTTAGTTTTTATAATGCATAGCTGCATGTAATGTTAATATTATAAAGTAATTTCTTGACGCCAACCTAATCAAAACACGTACTTAAAAAAAGATGCGGACCCCGACTCTGCAGATTGTGTATATTATTTAACCACCTATAGGTATTTGACGGCAGATTTTCAACTTGAGGAATGGTAGCTAGCCAGGTGGGCATCACAGAAGGCCTTACCATCGTGCAATTAATAACTTATATTGTTTTAATATTCTTTGAATTATAAAAGTATAGCCTATTTAATGTAACCATTTATGTTGTTAGTCCGTATTCATTTAAATAAATTAGTATACTTCAAGTGGCCAAAATTTGATCATAATAATTGCACATAAGTTAAGGGAGTTTTTGTGAAGATTGGAAAACAAATTAGTTGCAATTTCTTTTATTGATAATACTAAAACTCACCAATAGCTATTAAACAAACAAATATGTAATAAAAATTAGTTAACAAAGAGATAAGATAAAAGAGCAATAAAACCTGTTTTCTTTTTGAACCTGGCGTTAGTATGTGAAATATGATAGATAAATTGAATTGATTGAATTTGATAAATTTTGGAGGATGCAAATTGTTTTACAAAAAGCCTAGGCTTATCTTTTATTTTTTAACTGATTATTGCCGTACATTCACTGCAATGTCTTTATAGCTTCGCAAAACAGTAAAACGTACTCAACGAAATGATTATATTTTACGATAAAATATATTAATAGTTGCTATATACTTTGTGTAATTTTCCACACACACTGCAAATAAGAAAAATATTGACTTAGGTTAAACAACATATGAATAATTTCTAGTTACCGAAAATCGAGGCACAATTACAAGAACTAGTGACTGAGTACGAAACAAAGACTAATAGCACTTTTACGGTTGACGGAAGACCTTTACTGCAGCAGATCACAGACGATTGGGAGACCAGAAAAGCCGTAAGTGTTTTCATAAATATGCTAAATTTATTGTTAGGTAAATATATATCTATTTATATTTAGAAATATGGTTTATTTTTTACATTCATTTTTATGGGATACTTTCTTTTTATGGTCAATAGGTTTAGTGTTATGGCCCCAATATCACCTGATGTTAAGTGACGTTGTGGTCCGAGATTGTGGATATAATATATCTAGTGGAGGGACTGATTTCTAAGTGCAGCTGCTGAAATATACCTATAGATATTTGGCGGCAGATTTTCAACTTGAGGGTGGTAGGTAACCAGGCGGGCATTACAAAAAGCCCTACCACCATGCTATGGTTTCTTCAAGATGTTTTCCTTCACCGAAAGCTCAAACTCATTGTAGGTGGATTCGACCTCACGTCTCTTGACGTGGATTCAGTACACATTATTACTGTGCTATCATCGCTTCGTATCACTGAAGCATAACCTGTTTACAGGAGCGTCACAACAAGTTGTCGGCCCGTAAGCAGGCGCTGACGCCGACGACGCCGCTGTTCCGGTCCATGGCGACGTCGCCACTCGGCAAGCGGAATCGCACCGCTGCCGGGCTCGCCGCTACCGCTGAAAGGAACAAGTAATTTCAATTTTTATTTCTTTTTACGCGATACTCGGTAGGGTATTCCGGTTTAAAAAATTAAAGTGTCTGGTTTTTAGGTCAAGTTGTTTGGGCTAAATATGAAGGTATATTAGGGTGGCTCAAAAACATTGATTTTTTCCTTTTCTCCGTAGCCCTTCGCCATTGCAGTAATGCAAAGGTCCTTGGCGTTCGTATGCGACCAGTGTACGTCACGGTTCTTTCGTAGAATTTTGTGGGTCTGCCGTATCAGACCGGTTAGGTAGGAGACGCGGAAAAGATTGGAATTCCGAGAGGCCACTCTCACTAGAGACTAGAAGTAATGCGAAAGCTGTCCCTGGTCTCTGGCAACGCGGGAGTTTGAAGCGGTTGGGTCAGGCTTAAAGGACTTGTATCCAGTAGTCTTCATCAATTAAAAAGAAAAGTGTCGTGGTGGTGCGTGTTATTAGGTAATGTTGGATGATTAGCGCCCGATGAGTCAACACATATACTCACGCTTTTGATCTGAGCTCGGGTAATGCGTTTGCATGTTGTGATGAGGAAGTCCATAGAAACTGGGATTAAAAAATCATGTTAATGAAAAAAAAGGTTGGGTGTCAGATACATGAGCATTAGAAAAAGCCCTACCACCATGATATGGTTTCATCACGATGTTTCCCTTCACCGAAAGCTCAAGCTCATTACAGGTGGATTCGAACTCCCGACTGTAAGGGCAGCTTGTTAGGCTGCTCGGATGGGGTGACGCGGTAATTCTTACATCTCTTTTTTCCCACTTTCTTTTTCTATCTTCGACCAATTATGTTCCATCTATTATCTTAACCATGGAAGTTTGGAAAAAAATCGAAAAAACTATCCGCAATAAATAAATGTTTTGGTTTATTTTCATATTCTATTCTGAATTTACTATTTAAATCATATCTTACTCCCTATTCGCTAAAATAACAATTATTTAGTTCTAGTTATAAGTACGGATAGGTATTGACAGTAAGCAGGTCTTTCGACTCGCAGGCCTCCGACCAAGCGCCAGCTGATAACGGGCAGTGCAACTAAAGCCGCTACTACGGTTATAAACAACACGTCGGCTCTCAAGAGATCTGCCATGTCCACTATTAAAAGGTTAGTCAATTACAAATATATTGGTAAAACAAAAATTTTAAAGCAGTAATGAGGACTGCCGACAGAAGTGAAAGAATAAAAATATAAACAAACTGTTTTTATTTTTGGATATCCCAATTAATTGTTTGATTTTAAATTAAAACTTGTAAATCAAAGCTATTTATAGCGCGATAAGTTCTACTAATAGGAACAGATATAGTGTGTACGTTAACACGTCACGTGACCATTCGATGACGACTTCATGAATTTACTCTCCATCGAAACCTTCATATAGAAATTCTCACTTCAAAATACGGTTAGTTAGCGTTTGAACTATAGTGTTTTTTGATTTTCTAATCAGGATCAATAATGTACGACCATTGTAATTTGGCGTAAAACTATACATTAACTAAGATCTACTTAGACTACTTAGAGTATCCACAACTTTCGGCCACATCGTCACTTAATATCAGGTGAAACTGTGGCCATGACACTAAATCTAAACATAAAAAAAAAACAAGTTTTTATGGTATAACTGAGAAGTGGCGGCACTGTATCTATTCGTACATACAGAACAATCCGAAATAATGGCGATTTGAAGTTCATAGGAGGTTGTAGTTCACATGTAGGGTGAAGGCTATCTTTTTTTTGTTAACGTAGTGAAAATAATATATTATTTTTCAAATTGTTTACTTCTCGGAAATGGGATAATAGTATCACTTTTTTAAGTCAAAAATCTTCGTCCATCACTCTTTTTGTCATGTATCATATACAGTTGTCTGAACTTAAAAAATATTAACAATAATTTAAGCCCACGCATTTTTGTCTGCTAAATAACCTACAATTGTATAATACACTTTTTTAATAAGTTTATGTTTAACAATTATTTTAAACTATTTTAGTTGCAGTTGATTTAGTTTTAGATTCTTTAAATTAATTCTGTATTTTTGTTAAGATTTAAGTTTAAGTAAGTTTAGTTAAGAAGATTTAAGTACATACTCTTGCACTATGTCGGGCGTGCTACAAAGGGTGTGTGGGATGCATCGGGTAGATTCTCCCTTATTACCAGAAGTCAGAGAAAAGGGAGATAGGTGATCTAGTTAGGTAGAAAGCTCTACCGCCCTGCTTGTCTGAATTTACATAGTGTCACTACAACATTGTTCTTTATACTTGTTTTTATGGTATTAATTCATGGGCAATAGCCTTATTATTAATAAGAGAGAGACGAACTTCTTACAAGCCATGGATTCACCCTACAGATGCTGTGTCCGTCGTGTGGCAGGGAGGGAAAGTCCTAACAGTTTCTAAGACTTAGGTGTAGGTAGGTAGGTTTAAGTGGCCCGTTCAGATTTGCGTCAACTTCACTACTCGAGTTTCTTTCCATGCTTAGCCAAATCTGGTAAGAGCCTGCTAGCACAGCTTTAGAGACACGTTCTAGTATAACTTACTGCAGTCCTAGACAGGTCAAGGTCTTTTAGAAGATTATAGAGAGATTTCGTTGATATACCTCTTGCTCCCACTTCAACCGCGTATAAATTGACTATGTAGAGCCATTCCTATGCAGGTCATTAGTAGCTCGTAATATTGCACGTAGGTTGTGCATTACTCTCAGCATTCCAAAGTCGAGCCCATTTTTAAACTTCAATGATCATTGTTTTTAATCTTTTGCGTTTTTACTGTAATGCAAATGTTTATTATCTACAAAAATACTTTCACTATAACACTAGTAGATTTTTAATTTTATATATTTCATTATATATTAAAAAAAACTTTAGAATTTTTTTTTTTCTTGGACGTCCAGATGTTTGTAACGATTACGCCCAAAAATCTTAATGTATTGGGACCATTTCTTTTTAATACCTTTAGAATGACATCGGACATGATTGCTTAAAAATCTGTCATTCAATTATAATTACGTAATGAGGCCTGCATTTTTGGATTTTGGATTGTGCTTTTCATACGTGTCCATTAGTATTATCCAGCCTGTATACTGCAGTTTAATTTTACGTAAATCTATACAGAAACTTGCGCAATTTTTTTTATTCCTTCATGATTTCAGCGCACGTTTTTAAACATATCGGCGCGTAAACCGGACTGTCCGCTTCATACAAATAAGGCAAGTCCGTTTGACAAGGTAGTCTAATCGAATTGCTTGCGTAACTTATAATATAGAAGGAATGAGAAATATTGCTGTAATATTGTTATGTAAACTTCAACGTAGGCTTAGATTAATCGCATTACGTAGTGAGTAGTCGATAGGAAATGAGTACTGTTAATTGTCTTCCATATTAAAGTTAGCGCTTTCTTTTATTTAATTTGTTATGATTAGTACACTCGAGTGTATGTATTATTGTCGTATGCAATTTTAAAATATAAAGGTTTTTTTAAATACAGTTAATGTATTAATTTTATAGAAGTATTTTACTGGTTTAACAACATGATAGAGTAAATCGTCGAGATCGTTCAGCGTTAATTAAAGTTAATCTTTTTAAGCCGTAATATTATTAATAATTGATTTTCCAAAATAAGTAATATTTTAATGTCTCCAGTCAATAATATACAACGTTTGAAAATTAACATTCGGTTTTTGGTTCTTCTATATGACTGGCTTATTTTCCGAAAGGATAGTAATTTTGACGCTCTGAGGGCCTAAATTGAATAAACTGATTTGTTTTGCTGAATACAGTGTGTTAACAAAGTGTTTGATTTGTTTGATATAAACAGGCGTTTCAGCGGGCGGCTCGCAGCGCGCGCCGTGGCGGGGGGCACCGGCGAACACATAAGAAGAAAACTGGACTACGGAGACCAGAGCAAGAAGACGCCTAAGAACACCGCCAATGGCAATATTCTCAAACATAAGCGTACAGTGAGTACTTCTGTTATTATTAACATGAAAGCGATGATAGCTCAGTTGGCAGTGTCAAAATCCACCTACAATGAGCTTGAGCTTTTAGTGAAGGAAAACATTGTTATGAAAGCATAGCATGATGATAGGGCTTGTTTTAATACCCGCCTGGCTAGCTACCACGCTCAAGTTGTAAATCTTCCGCTAAATACCTATTGGTGAGTTCCGGCAGTTGCACTAGAGAATCAGTCCCTCCACTAGGCTTAGCGAGTCCACCATCTTAGGCCACATCGTCACTTAACATCAGAAGAGATTGTGACCGTAACACTAAACCTTAACTATAAAAAAAGTATAAAAATTCTATGAAATATGCTTTCAGTCAAATGGCAAACGCACTAGTCTCGGCAGTAAACGGAGGTCAATGAACGCGACACGTTCCACCAACTCGCGTGATGATGACCGGGCTTCGAAGAAGAACCCATTGATGGAGACTACAATGCTGTCTACTTATACAGATTTTCAAGTATGCATTTATCATTATTAATAGCGAATATCCATACTAATATTATAAATGGGAAAGTGAGTTTGTTTGTTTGTTACGTTTTTACGTCTAAACCGTGGAATAGATTTTGATGACTTTTGGTACACAGATAGATGGGACAGACATGTGCCACTTTTTCTTGCGTCATCCAATTTGTTCAACAAAAACAATATTAACGCGAGCGAAGCTGCAGGTGAAAGCTAGTCGCTTATAGTTAATTACTAAAGAGTGCACATTTGTCTTCTTTTTTCAAACTACTTCTAAAAAAGGGTGGTATAGTGTTGTACATATAATATTGAGAAATATAATTAAAGAAGGCAAAATTTGGCATGTAGACATCATTTAAGAAAAGGTTTTTTAAGTTTCAAAGGTAACTATATCGACAAACATCCTGAAATAAATAAATTAATAGTTTCTAAGTCAGTGGTTTCTGTATCTACCACAAACAGAATTGGTAGACGAAATTAACATTAAAGCCAGCGAAGTCGCGGATAAAAGCTAGTTTGGTCATAAATCCAATAGTCCGATTGTAAGACCTGAGATGCTCTATTTATGATTTATTGTTGAAACTATTTTCATATATACATTAGATTTAAATATATTCAAAGTTAAACTGAAAGCTAGCCGATTTCTAAATCAAACAGCAACATAAATTAGGCACATATAAAGTAAAAATTTAATAAAAACTTGTAGTATAAAAAATCCCAGGCTATATTGAATTAAGTTAAATTAGTTATGATTTCGACCGCATCGTTATTTACTATTGAAGTATGTTTATTGTCAAATAAAATGGCACAAACGTAATAAAAATAATGAAGCAACAATTTGATATTCCTTTATTTTCATACACATAAACATCAACAAATATTTTTTTAAATACTTTATAAGATTAGCGTTATTGCTACGATCTCACCTCATGTTTAGTGACGATGTGACTCAAGATGGTGGATACACTAAGCCCAGTAGAAGGACTGGTTCTCAATTGCAACTGCCGGGACACACTTATAAGTATTTGGCGGCGGATTATCAAGTTAAAGAGGTGTAATTTAACAGTTGAGCATTAAAAAAAGCCCTACCACCATGCTATGGTTTCATTCATTCATTCGTATTTTTTAATATTCATTTTATACCTCAAAAATTTCAAAAAAGTATATAAATACTGCATAACTACTACAATATTATATTTAAAGGTTTTTAGGGAAAGTCACTTCTGAGTTATCTCCATACATACAAATTAAAAGGAGAGCGCCTGCCTGCTAAGCTCACCTGCATTGAATTACTAATGGGTTTAACCATGGCTTACGGATGTTTTATTTATGTTTAATAACAGCTTTCGAACAAATCCCGTGTGCAATCGGAATTACTAATAAAGCTGCGAATTATTTTTCAAATGTCTTACATGCCTTTCTTACAAAACCAGCCATTTGCTTATCAAAAAACTTTAAGTGGTTTTTCTAAAGCTATATCTAATTAAGGTTAATCTGAGAACATGTTAAAGTAAAGAATGTATCGATTATGGCTCAGTTAGTAGTATGTACGGTCGTCGCCTAAGATGGACGTGAGTTCCAATCCCTGCAAAGGCTCTGGGCTTTCGGTGAAGGAAAACATTGTGATGAAATCAAACATGGTGATAGCGCTTTTTCTAATGCCCGGCTGGTTAGCTACCGCCCACAAACTGAAAATCTTCCGTGAAATACCTATAGGTGTATGTCACTTATATATTCACTATAGGTGTATTGCTCTTAAGAACCAGTCCTTACACTAGGCTTAGCGTGTTCACCAACTTGAGCCACATTGTCACTTTACTTCAGTTGATATTGTGGCCATAACAATAAGTCTATAAAGTATAAAAATTTGCTAGCTTTCAATTTAACTTTGATTATTTTGAAATCTGATGTTAAGTGACAATGTTACCTAAGAGGGTTAGCTTAATATAGCTAAATACGATAAATTTAAAATCGTGGAATAGAATCGTGGAATCATTTACAAAATGTTTGCCGAGAGAAAAGAATATTTAAACATTATTATGTTTTGTACATAACAGTGAAAAGTCATGGCAACATACATGCTAATGGGAACTACATATTTAAAATATAAACTGTATAAATATAAGTATATTAGCTGACCTGGCAGAATTTGTTCTTTTCGTGTTATGATCACTTATCGTGATAAAAAGTATCCTATATCTCAAGTTGGATCAAACTGCACACAGTGTGCGTAATTTGTTTAAAATCGGTTCAGTAGTTTAGGAGTTAATCGCGGACAAACAACGTGACACGAAATTTAAATATAAACGAAATTTAAAGATTTAAATATTAAACTTACATTTCTTAGTGAATTTTAATTTGAAACTATGATCACTTTTTCTTTATCTACAGGAGGGAATAAATGAACGTCAGATCTGTCGTAGTTCATTGGCCAATAGTAACAAGGGGCACGATGGTGGCGCCATATTACCTGTAATCGTGTATAGCGCAATAGAAGAGAAAATCTCACCAGCACCGCCGTCCACGCCGAAAAGTAATACGAAAGCAAAAGTACCTTTGACGCCTAAAATCGGCAAAGAGAATATACAACATTTACACATTGATGTGACACCGAAGAGTAACCTCATATACACGCCGACGAGACTCACCCGGTCCGCGCTCAAGTTGAACGATGAACGTTTCGCGACGCCCCGCGCCCCGACCCGCGCTCCGTCCCGCACTCCGCTAAGCGCAAACAAAATGAACATACAAAGGCAAAACTCAGTAACAAATTTAACCGTGAAAACACCGACTAATGTCAGTAGATCTAAATCTCAGACGCATATAGTACGAGCTAAGAATCTACCGCCTCTCATTTGAGGGACAGATGAGAAATTTTTATACGTTACAAACAACATATAGCAATCGAAAACATCTATATGAAAATATCTATCCATTGTGAATAATGTTTAGTTATCGGAAACATAGCTGAAAATACCTATCCATCCGTTATGTACAATGTATAAAAACGAGAAATATTTCTGATATATACCTATCCCTCTATTACGACCAATGTATAACAAACGGAAACATCGCTGATATACCTATCCATCCGTTATGTACAATGTATAAAAACGAGAAATATTTCTGATATATACCTATTCCTCTATTACGAACAATGTATAACAAACGGAAACATCGCTGATATACCTATCCATCCGTTATGAACGATGTAGAACAGTCGGAAAAATCGCTGATATACATATCCATTCGTTATGAACCATGTAGAACAATCGGAAATATCGCTGGTATACATATCCATCCCTTATGAGCAATGTATAACAATCGGTAACCTCGCTGATATACCCATCCATCCGTTATGACCAATATATAACAATAAGAAATATCGCAGATTCACCTATCCTTCCATTATCATCTATGTATAACAATTGGAATTATCAGTGATATTTTCCTATTCATTGTTTACGAGTAATGCTTAGTAATAGCAAAATGCTGTAAATTGAATTCGAGTGTGTGTGCAAATGGAGTGTTAACTTAGTTTGTATAATCATGAATAAATAAATTTGTAATTTATTTCTACGTATTTTGACATATAATTTTTTTTTATTTTTTTATTGACCGTTGTTTTGTGTTATTGGCTATTGCATTAATTTTCATTATGACTTCTACTCATCGATAATAATATATTTGAATCTCTATGAATGTCTTGGTGTAATTATTATTAAGGAGTTTGTTATTGATTTCAAGGATTTTTAATTTGTATCTTAGATTTAATATTAATTTTCACATTTTATATATGTTTTGATAAAATACTTAAGACTAATTATTTCGTTACATAACATAACATTTTAAATATAGTAGAATAATATTCGTATTTAAAATGTAATAATTCAATTAATTATGCCCACGAGAGAATTGATTTTAATTGCTATTTGAATTTTGTATTTTATTGACCTAATGTTTTTTCTATACTATCTCCCATATTCACTCTACCCCTGGCAGCTTGTTCGGATAGACTCAATATTAACATGAAACTGTACTTAAAACTATCAGTATTTCATATTATTAACATTTGCGAAAATTTCATCCGATTTTCATTAATAGCTTTTGATTTTTTAAATTATAATTGGACATATTATTAATTTAGATTGTATGAAAAATATTTTATAAATTGTAAATTGCGTCTGTAATATATTTCTTATTTGTAAACGATCTTTGATTTACATGGCCTTCTAGAACTTGTTAATTTGTTGTGTGTTTGCATTGAAATTATAGGGAGATGTCGATATTTTTCGATTTTGAGGTCGGACCAACTGGTAGAAGATTTAGAAGAGCGATTGACAGTGATAAGTATGATATAGAATGTTTTTGGAATAAAAAAGAAACGGAGAAACTGTTTGGCGTCGTCGATCTTGGCAGTTTAATGTAAGTGATTATGGAATTAGATAAGATTTTGCAAATACATTTTTTTGGAAAATAAACATTGACCAAAGTTGAAACTAGTTGGCTAAGTTAGATCACGACTGAAGACTCAATAGAGCCGTTATCATTTATGTTTAAAGAAATTAAAAACCTTTTGGAGCTCGATAATTTAAGTCATTATTAATAATAGAAAGATTAATAAATCAACTTTGCTAGCACAATTCATATTAGCTAGAGATGAAGCTATTTGTGCTTAAAGTTCATATCATCACTGGAGTGCTCGCGACTTCGCCGTGTGGGACTAAATATTTAAGAGTTTTTGTAACTTTTTTCAATACAGCATTGCTTCTATTGTAAGCTTAAAGTCTTTCTCAATGATTGTTCTATCAAATATACAAACAATAAATTGAAATCCGATTGGTAGTAAGTAGACTGGTAGGTATTAGCGGGTTAAAACAACCTTTTCTGCTTTATAATATTATTAAGATACTATTAAGAGCAGTGTATGTACGTATTTCAAGAATTTCTTTTAGACTATAATTTTTTAAATGCCCAACTTTAAGTACAAAATCTCTAGAATAGAACCCATAGGTGTATTTCGGTATCTGCAACAGGACCACAGAATCGTTTAATATCAGGCAAGGTAATGGTGAAATGTTAAATTTGTAGTTAAAAAATCTGTGAAGAAACTTGCTTATTAGTATAATAATTTATTATGTGTGGCGCTTACATTGGAGAGGTGTTTTATTTAAATAATCTATCCCAAACATAATAAAATACCTAAATAATGAGCAGTTAAAATGTACTAAAGACCATTAAATATATTAAAAGCAAAAAGTTTTGAAAATATGTTGACCGGCTTGATGCGTTATTAAATTTTAGTGTTGATCGCCACGAATACAAAGTACAGACAAGAATAAGGTTCATTTATAAAATTTTAATATTATTTTAGAGAGCTATCGACATTATCCATATGTATGATAGATAAGAACAAAGATGTCGTTGGATTTGTGGCGTTTTGCGATTATCCTAATGTGCCTGGTATTGATGCAGCAGCCTGGGAAATGTGGATCAGGAATATGTATCAGTTAGTCTCATAAATGTATTATATGTATAAAATTTAAATGTATAAACTATAACATTCTATTCTTACTAAAAATAGGAATAATTTATCTTACGAAAAATTTGGTGTTCTTGGCATGTTTATTTATTGTAGGAACTCTACCAGATAGCTTTGTTTACAATCATAAGAATAAGGAAATGCTACATATGATATTTTAATATATTAGTAAATTACAGGGATACACAATTCTTGCACAAAGAATCTAATTAATAATATAATTTGCATTAAATACTTTTTCTAAGTTGTCAAGTGTTATGAAAAGAGAGTAACTATAAAATTAAAATGTAATTTATACACATAGGATTAGGTTTCATAAGTTAAGATTAAATTAGTATTATCAATTACATAAAAAGAATAAGGCACATATGATAGAATAAAAAAGGTACATTTGATCCAGAAATATATAAACAAATAAGTATGAAAATCGAAATCAAATAGTTATAATGAAGTATGCATCCCTGGTCAAGACGTTTATTTAGGTTATTTTATAGTTGAAATTCCTGAACCGTGGAGTCCGAGTTTATACAGATTTTTTTTTAACTCGTCAGTTGATTAGTTGACGACTCGGTATTGGAGAGATGGTAATACCATTTTAAAAGAATAAAGAGGCGATTCGGTTATAACTTTCGTTGTATTATTATTAAATAGCTGCATCCGTGACTACGTTCTCGTGTAACTAAAATTTTATTAAATCATTTTCATTAAAAAAAATTGTGTAAAAAATATGTTAGTCAGGGCTAATGTAGCATTGTAATGGTGAAAAAATTTTGAAATTGGTCCAGTAGTTCTTGAATTTATTCGTTACAAAATAAAATACAAATCTTTCCTCTTTATAATATTCGTATAGATAAGGTATTTCTTACATTACAGTGGAATTTTTACATAATTAATAATGGTTATATGTTTGAATACCAACGATTATAAATCTCAACATTATTATTACATTATGATTTTAATCCGTTTTTTATTGCATAATGTTTCATAGCATCTATCAATTTTATTATTACGAATATACATATTGAATTATTTAATATAGTAGGTTGAGCGTTTAAAGGTAGTATTACAGTAATCAGTTTAAATATTTCTAAAACTATTTTAATCTGACTAATGTTGTAATGTATACTAATTTTCATTCTAGGAAATATTATCTGTCTCGGAATACTTTGTTCATACATTTCATGTGCACAAAGGATAGTGTAACAGATTTTTTTCTAGAAGAAGCGTTGGTGTCTGTTTTTCTCAATGATTTTTATCTGTTGAATGTCATAATAGTGGTGCCTCCTAAGTGTCCTGACGGTTGGTAACATTCGAAAAACTATATAAATCGGTATTATCTATTAGGTCGTTTTTAGGCATTTATTTTTAATGAAGAATGTATTCGCCTAGTCTATGTTGATTCAGAATTATTTAAGCCAGTCCCGTGATGAAGCTTAGCGTGTCTACTGCCTTCGCCTAAATCGACACTTAAGATTAGGTGAGATTGTGGACATAACGCTAAACATATATTGAATATATTTCTGGTTTCCAATGAGAGACAAGTAATATAAAATTGATTAAAGTTTTATGGGTGTGTAATCAGTTAGGATAAATATAATTAGAGCAGAGACGGGTAACCCCGGCCACTATAATTTCTGAAGAATCCCGCACATAAAGATACAAAGTGCATACATTAAAACAACAATACGCCTAGTTACATATTCCAATCAGTAGTCACTTAACCTCCCATGGAACATCGAGTATTGACCATTTCAATACAGACAGCAAGTTTTTTGTGTGTTGATTACTTTTTGTATGTAGTTATTTTATATTAGAGGTAAGTACATTACTTTTATTTATTACATTTTTTATTTGGTTGCTATTTTAGTCGTTATAAGTTAAAATATTGAATTAAGGCGATCAGGTACAACTGGACAAAATCTTGTCGGGTACCTTCGGACAATTTTTGGGTGGGATCCTTGTTTATTGACGAAGTAGTGAGAAAAAAGTTTAATAGAGATATATATGTATGTACTTACAAATATATGAGTATGTTTACCCGTTGTTTGGTTTGCCATAACACGGCTGCCTAATTTGAGAGTAAATGTTCGTGTGTCCCTCACACACAAGATATTATTATTATATATCTATTTTCAGAACGTTTACAAATTCCAAAATATAAAGAAAAGGTCACATACAAAGGCAACTAGAACGAAAATGGAATGAAGTAAACAGTAGGTGCCTCTTCTAGACGCATCTAAGAAACGTCTTGTAACACGTTCGCATAAAACACAAAAAAGCGATATACTCACTTCATCATCATAAAAACTTAACTGCAATAGACAGCTAATAAAACTACTGGGACTTTCAACAAAAACAACACTGAAAGGACGGCAACTAAGAGAATAATAACAACAAAACAGAATATTCAAAATCTGTCAAAGACTCAAAAAGCAGAAAGTATCATTTGCTCTGAAGCGTTTAAGAAGACTGGATCCAATTTCAGAATTGTAAAGCTTGTGTGGACGTTGTTCCTTCACATTCTTATTACAATTGCAATCTGTGTAAAGCCAAAAAACGGCTTTATCATCTCTATTCATTTATGTCCGGAGCTAACCGCCAAAAATATTTTTGATGAAAAATGAAGACTGTTCCTGGTCTTAATTTAAACTAAGATAAAGAAATTATCTAATTTTTGTTGGATTATAATGTTTCCAAATATGCTATATTTTGTTTTCAGTTTCGAAATAAACATTTTACTTTATTGATTTCCGAAATAACATGAGTAGTTTTCTTTTAGTGTCCGTGACTGCCCCAGTCTCCCCTATTACTTTGAATTTACATTCTGAGAGATTTAATAGATATACGCCTACTTATCTTCAGGAAGGACTTTTAGGGTATTTTTTAATTGTATCGATTTATATATTCTGAGTGAACGTTTGAAAATAATAAAAGTTTGTGTTATACAATTTTAGATCTAATAAAAACATTTTTGTAAAAGTCTTTAATGAAATAACTGAATATACATTAAAAAAATATTATACAGAATGAATAAAATTTACCATTACTTAATTATGGAAATGCTGCTGTACATTCTTACGTTATTTATATATTCACAATAACGTTATTATTTATAGATGTAATACTAAAGTATCAAACATTTAAAAAACGAAATATATACAGATATTATGCTCGTAGAGAAGATGACTGTGAAAAGGCGTACCATTTCATTTACACTGCTATGAGACAGGACTTTTGTCCTAAATTGAGAATGCGACGGGCTGTGTATGTATCTTCTACTATTGAATGTGATTAGAATTATTATTAATTTAATGTAAAAAACTGTTAAACTAAATAAAATATACTAAGTAGAGTGTCGAAGATTAAACAACAGGAATTAATCATTAACGAGAATTGATTGTTAAAGTGTGAAAAACAAAAAGTACCTACAATACTGTTTGGTATTTGTTTAAAATCATTGTTCCTTGTTTTATGGACCATAGGGAAGAAGATAATGATGACATTGTTGAGATTCTCGATAGAAGATGCCCGCGTTTGAGAGAATTGTATGGTGATTACTATATAAGCGAAATTATCGGACGCCATTCTGACAGTCAGAGAAAAGTTATTGTTGCCGATGTGAGTGTTCCGATTAGTATCCGATTCGATAAATTATCTTCTAATGTCGCAATTTAGAATTGACTTTATTCTATTCCTCGCTATTTATTCCAGTATCAAGATCGAGCTATAGCTGTGATGTGCCTTAACTCTGATATTAATTATACAAAACTACAGGCTGTATATGAGTTACGACCATATTACGGGTTAATGAAGGCGACTCCTTTAGAAAAGGAACAGAGTAAACGCCGGAATCTTCTACTCACAACGTTCGGGTTTGTATTACCCAGCATTTTTTTTATTGATTTATGCTTAAAAAATTATAGTTATTGCTCACAAGTGATATTAATGCAATTGTAAGAAATATCATACACAAATGACAAATGCTTAATTTAAACCTGGAGATTCGAAATCCCACTTAAGTGTTGTGACGTGTGTTCTAATCGAAATAAGACGTTTCATTCACTAGTGTTCAGATCTTGTAAATAGTTTTGTCCGCTTTCTCGGTCGATGGATTCGAAGTGGCAGGATATGAAAATTGTATTCGACCGACTCGCAACCACATACACCTGCCCGCTAATTACATATTAAGCAAAAGGAAAATTACATCAAAAGTCACTACTATTCGACAGTAAATTGACAAATTTAGTATACTACTACTACTGATATGTAATACGAATTTCCCATTTCGAAGCAAATACATAGCGAATTCTGCTGTCACTTTGCGTTTGCGAAACATCTAATTAGCGAGCAGGTGCAACATCCTTATAGTGGTACCTTTATGTTGGTTGCGTTCCGGTAAAAGCTTTGGTATATCCAGCTGTAGGAAAGCTGTCAGACCGGTATGGCAGTGACGCGTTTCGATGGTCTGTTCAGCCCCTGGCAGTGTCGGATTTACCAGCAGGCTGAGTAGGCTAGAGCCTTGGTCGGCAGATTTGAAGGGTGGTAAATATAGAACAATTTTTTTTTATATCTCGTAGGATGACACAAATAAGTTAAGATGTAATTGTGTTTTCTAAGTATTGTAAATTACATGTTTTCTACAGTTAGCTGTAGTTTCTAATTATGGAAGTCGGTAGAAATTGAAAAAATTGAATAACCTACATGCGGCAAATGTGTAAATCTGCCACTTTCTCTTATAGATTGTCTTTATTTTCGTATCGTACTATACTTACCATCATGTATAGGGCAGTACATTTGCCATACAAGTTTAAAAAGACTTACAATGAAGTATGTAGTGTTTGTTCAAGAGAAGAGGACAGAAAAGTTAGAATAATATTACGCATGTTTCGGTTCAACATTGCCCCATCACATATAGAGTAAAGTCTACTGACAATATTTTCCAGTTGTTTGGTAACTGTAGTTAGCCTTATACAGTGCATATTACTAAACATTTTATTTACACGTGCAACTGTTATTCGTAGTGCTGCACTATTTGCGGTAAAAATCAGCACTCGCTTAGAAACACTTTGTTAGAAAAGGACAGTTACCCTTCTTTTCCGGATTACGTGACTACGCATTTAGTAAAAATGCCGTGATTGATTTGTAGATTGAGTAATTCTAAAGATTGACTTAATTTATGTTTTTTACAGGGAACCTATTATGTTAGGGAATTTTAGTCCTTTTGATAGATATACAAATGAGGAATATATGGAGTCATCAACAGTATGTATATACTTCGAATTTATAAGAAGTATTCGAAGTTTCATATAGCAGGAGTTATTCGTACATTTTATGATATGTGTTTAATAATTTATAAATCGTTTGTATATATTTTCATGTATATCAAATAATTCTTTAAGATACATTCAGAACAGAAAACAAAATCAAAGGCAAAATCAACTAAAGTAAATTTCAAGCGTACCGCAGCTATGAGACACAGTATGGAGTTAATAATTCGTCGTGAACAACCTTCAGATGATTACAGTGATAAGATATATATTCAATCACCCAATCCGTCAATAAGTGCCGACTTTTTTGTCACAGAGTATTTACTTGAAGATGATCCATTCGCTTATGATATTATTAACATTGACACTAATTTATTGACTATACCAGAGGTGTTGTCTGTTGGCTTGTAAGTATTTCGATCTTTTCGAGAGAGATATTTTAATATTCGAGTCGTAGTTAGAGTGTTTACCTGTACGTCAGTTCGAAACCCTGCAATGAGCCTGAGCTTTCGGAGAAGAAAAAGATTGTTATGAAATTATAGCGCGGTGGTAAGGCTTTGCTGATGCCCGTGTGGTTAGTTACCATCCTTAACTTGAACATCTGCCGCCAAATACCTATAGGGTTGTTTCAGCAGTTGCACTTGAGAAACGGCCCTTCTTGTAAACAATAGTATGGTCATTTAGATTTAAAAGAATATTTATTATAATTGTTGTTTTATGTTCGTCGTATAGCATTAAACCCATAGAAAGTACAAACATGAGCAAGCTTACACCAAACCGAAAACAAAAAGCTAAAGGTATGTCATGCACATTCTTCTCGTTAAATTATTAAAAATACATATAGTATAAATCATATTTCTTGATTCTAGGTAAAACGTCAACAACAAAAACTTATGTAACAGATGAAATTGATAAAGATATTTATCATGGTTATCCTAACGCTTTCATGATTGAACTTTATGGTCTACGCGAAGACGTAGATGAGCGGTACGTAGGAATTTAATTACTTATTATTCCAGATATTTTGATTAAAGTAAAAAAAAAACTAATACTATAATTACAGTTTAATACTTTTACTCTATGTTAATTGCTTAATATACAGTTACGTTAATAAGATAAACGAAAGTTTGTCCGTATATTGATTTCACTATTTCATTTACAATATCACATTTCAAGTAAATAAGTAATCAACGGCACTAATATAAAATCGTTAATTTGTAGAGTTAATAACTCTTAAATTAACGATTAAATTAAGTATATAATTAAAGTGTTACAATAATATATATTTCTTCTTACATAACGTTCTTAAGAATATGATATGTACTGACATCAAAGTATATATGATTGGGCGCAAAAGTAAAATGAAAGATTCAAGTAAATTAGTACTTTAGAACAATACTTATAAAATACAATATTCATGAGAAATTTTAAAACAATGTGGATGGATAATAATGGAATAATCATGGAAGTATATTGGTATTACGATTGTTTTTGTTTCTCTAAGAATCACTATATTGTTTAGATGTGGTTTCGATCTACTCGAGGCTGCGTTTGAAATAATGAAGGATTACGACTACTGTATTATCCGGGTTCCTTCTGCTGATAAGACTTTTCCTTTACTGCAACATTTTTGTGTAAGTTTCATACTATAGTAAGTAGTTGTGTCTGTTAATATTATTTGTGAACTAACCAAATTGAATACTTTTAGTTCGTGCCGATAAAATCACATATATGCTGCAAATATTCGCTTTATGTGGCACACAGATGTTCTGTTCTCGGGTAAAACGATTATATAATTTTATTTATATAAGCTTAGTTGCTATATAGTTACACACATATAAAGCACGTACCACTTTTTATTATAATTATTCTACAATGTCAACATCATTATTTTAAAAAGAACTGTACCATGTTCCGTTGAATGGTGTATTTACTGTATATAGAACCAATTTTGGTTCCTATCAAAAGAAGGTACTCTCGCTGAGAACTGGTTAGAACAAGGAATTTTGAATATGTTGACCTTTCGATTGACCAGCATTTTTTTACTGTTTTCTTTACATTTCTCACATATTTAGGTGAAAATGTACTATTTTTTACGTTTAAAAACATTGTTATGTTTGTGAAGTTTACATTTTTTACGGTTGTTTGCCACACCCAAACAAGTTATACAGAAAGTGAGTAAATTCTGCTGCTTTCTTCATAGTGGCTACGACATAGATAAGACGCAACTACAAATTAAGTTATTAAAATAATTATAGAAGGACCCACAGGTATTAAAAAAGACAGCAAATAGTGCATCAAACATTATTAAAAGTAAATTAATTCTAATTATTATTAGGAAACTCCGTGTACGTAAGGCGGAATACATTGATATACCAGAAATTTCCCGCATGTTGCAAAATTTGGAAGGAAGAGAGATACTATGGACAATTGAGAACAGCATTACGACATCAAAGCAACATTTGGCATATGTTTTTATGAGCGGTCTATCTTTAGTTGGCTTAGGTATCTTGGAGTGAGTATATAATTAAATATTAAATAAATAGCAATAGAAGTATTCATATTGCGTTTTGACTTGGTACATAATTCTATACAAAAGTGATAATATATTTTTTGTACATATTTTGTAAATAAAATGAAAATTATTCATATTCATTTATTCATAATGTAGCAATGAAGCAACTTTTCACTTACATCAAAAAATTATTATCTTTTAGCTTAGTCGACTTTTTTGAATCCAATATCATGTGCACACTATCGGAAGCTTGTTTGTTTGTTTGAAGCGCAATCACGTTCAAACTACCAATCGTCCATGTCCATTCGATGCGGACTTATTTGTAGATAGTTTAGGGTTATTCGTTATTTGATTTCTAATGACCCTTCATTAATTTATTACTATTTTACTTATATGAACATTTTCCCGCTAATAAAGACAAAAGACAGGCATTTTCTCTTAATATGTTATTCCCCAGGCGAAGCTTATTTTTTATATAGTTATAAAAATCTTTTGTACATATGCTAGTGATCGTGTAACTTCTAAATGAGTTAACTGTTGGAATAAAATTTATGTAATATATTTCATTCATTGAGACGATGATTTTAAATATCCCATCATGTATCATAATACATTGCACTGTGATCGAGTTATTAACTACAGAAAGTGGCAGAACAACGTTTGCCTGGCTGGTTAATATTCAATATAAATATTAAGTAGTAATATAACAGGATTTACTTCATTTATTTTCCAAATATAATAAGGAACACTCTGTGTATTAAAAAGTTAAAGACATTATAAACTTTATTCCAGACCCCCAGAACAGGTACATTTTATACGAGCGAAATACAACATGGATATTTATCACAACCATAAGTATCACTACAAAGGGCAAGGGACGAGTACAGGCATTTCGATGATCAAAGTGGCCCTAGCTTATTCCGTCTTTGAAGTTCATTACAGATATTTTACAAGAGAAATTATGCGGCTTTCTGGAAGTAGTGCTCTGGTTTGGCTGACTGGGTATAGGAACAAATGGGTTTGTTGCACAGCTTCATAACGTAATATTCAAACCGACGATCGATTTGCTTTAAGAAATACAAGTTTTTCGGTTTTAGTGAATAATGATTTAAAAATTAAAATGAATTAGATGTTGAAAATCTTCTAATATGGGAATATTGTAGAGACAGTATTTACGAAAGCGCTGTTTATATTGAGCCCCGTTGGCAGACTTTGTTCTGCCGCTTTTAGTAGGTAATATACTCTAACAGTGTTCTATCAATCATATTATAAAGTAGCTATGAATCGTTGTCTCGATAAAAAATGAATTTTACTTCTTTCGGTAAACTCTTTTAAAAGTTACACGATCACTAACATACGTACTCAAAATATTTTTATATATAACGATGTATTGAATATATTGGATTACAGGTAGCACATAAGGCTAATTCGTTAGCGTCTGCTATGATACCATTGATCCCTAGACAGACCGAGATAGATAGCACTGCTGTACCTGAACTAAAGAAAATCGACGCTTTATCGAGAACAGTGTTTGTATCTTAAGTTAAATGTACTATTTGCGCCATTATAGGTATATATTTTGCAGTATTATTTTATATTAGCGGTCGGCTAGTGATCGATATTAAGCCATGATTAATTAAATTGTAAAGATATTTGTCAAAGCGATTTTATATCTCTAAAAGTCACCTAATGTAAAACATTTTAGTACTATTTGGCAATTTGTTAAAATTATTTGGAAATCTTTACCGTGTGAAAATATTACATGAAATACTATAAGTTTAACATTGGCAGTATTAATATAAATGTAGGTGTTCTTCCTACCCTACTCTACATAAATTCTGTATATAGGTACGTCGGTTAACTGCCACTAAGACGAGTGTTATTTGAAAAGCAATCGAACACAATTGTCCATTGTCTGTATAGCTATATTTATAAAATTAGGAAAATTTGTTAAATATAGAAGGAAAAATTCTGTTCATCAAAACTGCTGAACGTATCGAAACGGTACTATGATTATTTAAACCGGAAACGTTCGTAGAAGGTTCAAGACTACTTAGTTTTCGGATTTTATTGTTCCTATCTAATTTTTTCTTCGGTTTACTATTTTCTGTCCAGCGTAGCGGGCGGGTGATCACTAAGTAAATTAAAAAAAAAATTTCGTAAATCTGTGGTTATAATTGTAATTTGATATAGATAATGTATTTTAGAATGGCGTTTAGCACATGGTTTATCAGCAAAAAACTGACAAGTGTACCGAAGGTGTGCGTTAACGCTCGTGTAGTAATTGTCGGGGCTTCACGCACCGCTATTGCTTTTCTCAACTCACTTCTATTTAGGTAACTTTGCACCTTTTTCATTATATCTGCACGTACACATATGAAATAGGACCCGTATTGCAATGCTTTATTTAATCTATATTAATATTATAAAGCTGAAAAGTTTTTTGTTTTTTTTTTTAACGCGCTAATCATAGGAACTACATGTTGGACAACGAAATTTCTTTTTTATTCGATAGAGCAATCATTGAGTAAGGCTTTAGTTTATTTAACATCACGCTATTCTCAAAAGGAGCAAAGCTGTATTGAATAAAAATACAAAAACGTGATTTTTTTAATAAATAATTTGTAGTTCCACGCGAACGAAGTCACGGGCACAGTTAGTACTTTATAGTCGTGGCTTTTCACAGTAATATTAACCCAGTATTAAGTTACGATTCAGCATAAGAGGTTAACACATAAACCCAGGGAGATACGGGCTTTTATGTTTAACCCCTGAAAAATACTTATATATATTTGGTGATAAACTTAAATAAGGGTATAGCTAGCCAGGCTGTCCTTAGAATATTACATACAACAACGAACCTAACGAAAATAAGGGCTAAATACATATGCCTCATTGTAAAAAATGTTATGGTTTAGGTAAACAACAAGATCAACATAATTTAAGGTTTAGTACAATATAAACTGTATTATAAATATAAATAAGAAAAGTTCGGTGAAGCTGTCAAAGCCCCTGGGGCTAACAGCGTATGTCAGTTCGAAAAAAAAAAAAAAAAATATAAATAAGATTTCATTTTTAACTTCGATACTGCATTTCAACCATAAAAAATTTGAATTTGATAACATTTGAAGCGATGTGCTCAGTGGTAGTGTGTAGGAGCGCCACGTCATGGGACGTGAGACTATCCAACCACCTACAATAAGTTTGAGCTTTCGGTGAAACAAAACATTGTGAGGAGACCATAGCATGGTGGTAGAGCTGTTTTTAATGCCCGCCTGGCTAGGTATCACCGTCAAATTGAAAATCTGCCGTGAAATACCAGTAAGTGTGTTCAGGTTGTTGCACTTGAGAGCCAGTTCCTCCAATAAAGACCGACAACGCACCTGCAATTCCCCTGGAGTAGTGTGTGTCCATGAGCGGCGGTGATCACTTACCATCAGGTGACACGAAAATCAACTCTCCAAATTAAGTAAGAGTAAAAAGACGATAGAGAATTAGCAATATAACTCGTTATACGATAAATATATTAAATGTTTACAGTGATTCATCTACATATAATACATTCACCAATGTGACATTGATTTCCGCAAACGGCTTACCCTATATCAGGAACTCGAAGCCGCTCGCCGCTATGATGTTTCCGCGACAATATTTCACCTCCGATAAATATCTTAAAAGTACTCCGTACACATATTACGTCAACGTGGTACACGGAACAATGGTGGAAATCAATAGGTGATTTCTTCGATAGCTCTTATAATTTAGATTGCAATCAAATTCATTACTTATTTAATTATTTTTTTTTGATAAATTGAATTAATTTTTTTCATACCCGGGCTTAGTTCTAACTTATAGTTTTCACATGTAACTGGTGAAGGGCAAGGGAAAAGTCTATACTTTTATAAATTTCTAAGTTTTTATGTAGTTGAATATTTTTATCACTAATGAAATAATAGAGTTTATAAAACTTATTAAAATTAAACAGTTTTTTAAATTTTACTATTTTTTATCTTATTGCCGTATATATTTTTAAAAACAGATATAAAGGCTATATTCTAAATACACTCCTTATGCTTTTGCTTATATAATTATAATTATAATATCATATTATTGTCTTCGGTTGAGTACCTTCTACGTTTGTCAAAAGTACTAATGAAACTATCAATGACCGATCAGGTTAATAGCATTCGTTCGAAAGAGATCGTTGTGTCAGTTATATTGACATAATCTAATTGTATTTGAAAAGATTGTAATAATAACCGGAAAATATTTACAATGCGACAAGTATACTGTTGGTGTCAACTTCACCTTTATCAATTTCAATCAAATCAATATATATATATATATATATATATATATATATATATATATATATAAGTAGTTAATAATAACAATATAAACACAATAAGTTTACATAAGGTGCAAAGCGCCACCGAAAAAGTCGATAATATAAAATATGTTCTTAAAAGTTTTTTTTTGTAATATGATGATAAGTAAATAAGATATTATTATTGCTAGATGACATTTTTGTATATTTATACATTGTATGAAAAACTAAAAATACCACCTATAGATTTTAGAACATTACAAACTAAAAGAATTTCGTAAAATGTTTATACAAAAGTTTCTACAAACGCCATCTCTCAGATATTTTATGAACACATAGCAAAGCATATTTTAACAATTTATTTCAGACAAGAAAAATATATTACGTTGGAAAATGATAATAGATATCATTATGATCTACTTTTCTTGTTATGTGGAGTACAATATCAACATCCCAACTATTTAAGATCGTATAGTGAGACAGAAGACAATGTCAAGTAAGAGATTATTGATAACTTAACTATTTATTTTTTGGTTTAGCGAGATCAACGAATTTTAATGTATAAGTTTGTCTCTGTTCTATTCAGGTGTATACTATAATTAAACTAACTATTAAAGAAAATTATCGGGAAAAAAATTCGAGATTACTTATAAATTATTTTCGAAAATAAGCCAACGTTTGTATACTGACAAGTCGTGAGTAAACGAATGAAGAACTGTGTCATTCATACTATACTATCGTTTATTTTATAGATTTAGCGTTACGGCCACTATATAACCTTATATAAAATGGCGATGAGGACCAAGATGGTGGATACGTTAAGCCTAGTAGTGGAGAAACTGACTCTCAACTGCAACTGCCGGAACACACTTATAGGTATTTGGCGGCAGATTGTCAATTTGAGGGTGGGAGCTAGCCAGGTGAACATTAAAAAAAGCCCTACCACTGAGATATGGTCTCACCATTATGTTTTATTTTCACCTAAAGCTCAAGCGAAGTCCATTGACGCGGCTTCCGAAAAATTACCAACTGAAGTCTCATTGCTTAAATTGTTTGTTTATTATTTTACAGGTCAGGAAGTATACCGAAGTATATTCGTCTTGATATACCACGTTACGATCAATGGGAAACACAACTCATAAACGATTGTCCAGATAATGTCTTCATGATAAACAATATTGTGGAGGCGCATAAAGCATTGAAATTTGTTATAAATTTGATCCACGGTCGTGATGACTGCAAGTATTGTTTATTTATCATAGATTATGACTTGACCAAAAAAAGTTTGATATGTCGTAATTTTGCTATACCGTGAAGCTGTGGAACAGTCTCCCAGCCCGTGTATTCCCTTCACCTTATAATATTAGGTCCTTCAAGCGAAACGTAGAGATGCATTTACGCAGGCTTGCATGACTAGCAATGGGTTGTCGTGTTCCATCGATGATCGCCACTGTTTTTTGATTGTATTATGCTTAACATCAGGTACAGCGCCGTTACTTTTCCGAGATACCATAAAAACAACAAAATCTATTATTTAACCTCTAGGTTTTACACCAGGTTGTAATACACCGTTTTTTTCATATGTATGGCTAACTATGTCTGCGAATTCATTCGCATGGATCTAAAAATGATTTCACAATTTTTGCCCGTTTAGTAACTTTTTTCCATAGAGCGTAGCGTAATAACTCTCTATTATTACTTCCTCTATCAAATACATAAATATTTTTTAAAATCCGACTACTAGTTCCTAAGATTAACGCATTTAAAGAAATAAACTTTTCCGTTGTATAATATTAATATAGTTGAATAAGGTTCTGCACATTTATTTATACCTGTCTTTTAAATAATTAATAGAATTTAGCGTTATGGCTACAATCTCACCTAATGTTAAATGATGATTTGGCCCAAGATGGTAAACACGCTTAACCTGTGGAGGGACAGGCTCTCAAGTGCAACTGCCGGAACACACCTATAGGTATTTAGCGGCAGATTTTTAGCTTGAGGGTGGTAGCTAGCCAGGCGGGCATTAAAAAAGCCCTACCATCTTGCTATGGTCTTATCAGGACGTTTTCCTCCACCGAAAGATCAAGCTCATTGCAGAGATTCGATCTCACGTCCTTTGACGCGGTGTCTGCTATATACGCTACCACTAATCATCGCTTGATAATGTCTGTTTTTGTATTTTCCAATTATTCAATTAATATTCACATGTTTCTAGATAAAATTATTGTTTACGGTGCCACTATACATGCATACTGTTGCTTAGCTACATTGCTCGAGATGAACGTGCCGGCTAAACATATAGTCTTTGTGGAACCATTTCCACCTGAAGACCCTGAAGAGACAAGGGTTCCAGTATTTTGCAATGTTAATGTTAGTTTAAAACTTAACTCCTTAATAATAAAAACACATTGACAAAAAACCGTAATAACAAAACACATTGAATCGTAACCGTATTCAGATTTGTCACGTTTTAAAGGAATTAGTGACCTATAAATACATACATAAATTCAATTTAATTATTTACTAAAAATAGTAAAAATGTAAAATATATACTAAAATAATACTTAATACAATTTAAATCAATAAACATGTATATTCTTGTTTGATATTTCTTCCAAAATGAAAAAGTTAACCAAGAATTATAAAAACCTTATTTATAAATGTTGACATGCTTTTCAACAATTTTCGTTCTCTAGGATTCTATTTCACATAATAACAAAGTTTAAAATATAATACATTCCTTTCAGGTTGACCAAACTGTTCGTGAAATGTTGGATAATTTAAATGTCACCGTGTACCGTTCGTATTATTTCGAATCTTGGACACTATGTTCTCATAACCGAGTGTCTCATGTGAATGTTATCTCATATTTCAAGATGTTGAATCTTGAGTGTTCTGCTTTCTTCTATTATGGAAAAAGGGGTGTTAACATTGAAACTTTTATTGGTAATATTTGAAGTTTAAATCTGTAAATATCAAGGAGACAGGATGCTGTATTGTATTTTTCTACCTTATTTGAACGATTAATCTATATTAATATTACTATTAGAAAAGTTTGTTTTTTTAACATACTAGTGTTAAGAATTACCACCCGGATTTGGTAAATTCTTTTATATTTGATAGAGCCATCCTTGAGTAACGTTTTAGGCTACATAAAACCACGCTACCACCAACAGAGGTAAAGCTGTATTTAATAAAGTTACAAAAACGGGCAAAAATTATATTAAATAATATTTGAGAGTTCAACGCGAAAAAAACACGGATAAATCTATATAATATATTATAAAATTGAGAAGACGAGAGGCAGTTTATTAATTTATCTGGAAGAAAGCATTCTGAGGAACAACGCTGGCAAAATGTACAGAAATATTATAAATTGTTTTTCAAGATGTATGACATCTATGGTGTGTAAAAAAGTATTATTGTGTAGGCTTTTTTTTCATGCACAGCCTATGTCAAATATAATCACGAGTATACGCTCAATTTTAATTAAGGTGTATGTATGGAAACTATGTTGTCAAATAGTAAAATATTTATTAGTATGTTCACAATAAATTTGCTAAACATATGTTTTGTTTATTAGGAAGATTTGTATTTAAAGTGCCAATAGTATTATAGAGATGCAAATTGAATTATTGCCTGTTTATAAGTTTCATTAAATATATAGATTAAATAGATATTATAAAACAATTAAATAATACAATCATGGAATTCATTGCAGCCGTAAATAAATGCGGAATGGCATACAGTAACGGTATACTAATAAACAACAAGTTTAGGACTAAAGACCCTGCGATATACGCCGCGGGAACTGCAACTGCCTATCAAAGGAAGTATTTTGCTCAATCTCTCCATCATAAATATTACGATTCGTATGAGATAGGTCAAAAGGTGACAACGATTTAAAATTATTTAAAAATCATAGAACCATAGAAGCTACTTAGACGCAACATCAAGAAATTCGAATAGTTTTTGTTTTAACCGAACGTTACTTATTTGTCTCTATATTTAGATATTAATATCACAATTTATTGCTGTGAAGAAAAATAATATTTAATAAGTGAAATTGCAAATAACAATGATAGAAAAGTTAAAAAAAAAGATGAAAATGTTCATAATTTATAAAAAATCTGTCATGATGTTAAGTGACTATGTGGCCCGAGATGGCGCGCGATAAGCCTAATAAAAGGACTGTCTGTTTAGTTCAACTGTCAGAACACAACAATAGGTATTTTGTTGCTGATTTTCAACTGGATATGACGGATATGAATATGGCTAGGTACCACCCACAAGTTGTACTCCCACCTAGTGGCGAGCGTTAGAAATTCCATATAATTTTATGTATAAATTTCTTTATATATTTTGTCACGGTAAGTTTGGAATTGTAGGGATTTGAACTCACGTATATGAACATACCGTGCGTACATACTAGTGACTGAGGCATCATAGACTCTAAAGATAGACTTACATTAGACAATACTCTACCAGCACTACTTATAAAAGTATTTTTTATGGTTAAGGTTTTAGCGTTATGACCATAATCTCACCTGATCTTAAGTGACGATACGGCCCAAGTTGGTAAATACGCTAAACCTGTGGAGAGACTGGCTCTCAAGTGCAACTGCCGGAACACACCTAATAGTATTTGAGTATTAGAAAAATTCCTACCACCATGCTATGGTTTTCACACGTTGTTTTCCTTAACCGAAAGCTCAAGCTCATTGTAGTTGGATTCGAACTCACGTCCCATAACGCGGAATGATTACACACTCCCACTGAGCTATCATCGCATTAAAAATTAGGTAAATTAAATATGTTAAATTATTGGCAATTTCGGATTTATTTATGACTAAATTAATTAACTATTATTTGTTTATATTAGATAAATTCTTTTTATTAATTACATAATGAAACAGCGTTATTGTGCCTCTACCAATTGAGAGTCAAGAACGCAATCAACAATTATTCCCGACGCTATTATTCTGATAAATTATATTAATATTCTAATTTGATTAAATAGTCCGTATTCAACAGCTGGGAGCTCAAATAAGAGATCAATTGGATCCATTATTCAGAGAGGAAACATCCAAATCCTCCGTCAGTTTTACCACTCACTATAATATCAACAACTCCAGAACAACTAATGAACAGCCGAGTCAAAATATTAATAGCTCATCAACCAGTAAAACAACATATTCATCGTATGTTATTTTATAAATAAATAAATAAATGTATGCAGGTGTAGTATTAGATTTGCAGTTTTTTTTTGTCCATACCTAGGTGTGAATGCTTTGACTCACTTGATGGAAAGTTAATACGCTGTCTATTGAGGGTACTCATGGAAACCATAGCATGGTGGTGAAGCTTTTTCATATGTTTACTGGCTAGCTACTACCCTCAAGTTGAAAATATGTCGCCAAATACCTACAGATGTGTTTCGGATGTTGCACTTTAGAGGTAGTCCCCCCACTAGGCTTAGCTTGTTCCTCATTTTGGAATACATCATCACTTAACATCAGGTGAAATTGTAGTGAAGATGCTAAACAAGTATAAAAAGAGTTAAATACAGTAATTAGATTTCATGTCGTTCAACGCTGTGTCCTTACACACTATTCATATTATGTTTATCACTGATAGTGAAGTTTTTTTAACTATATATTAACTTTTATTCTAATTTTAGATCATCTACAGCAGATAAATTCGTGGAAAAAGTGCCAGTTCTTAAAAAACCCATTGTTATATATTGTAACTTACCAGGAGGTCTACAGTACTTAGATGTTCGATCTCCAGCTAAGAAAATACCGCATCATTATATTCAAACATTGCATTATAATGTTAGTATAACTATTTATACCTTATGCTATGTTTATTCGATTATTATTAGATTCTATTATCAAGCTATGTTATGTAACGATGTGGCCGAAGATGCTGACACTCTAAGTCTAGTTGAGAGACTGACTGTCAAGTGCAACTGCCGGTAGACTCCTATAGGTATTTAGGTAGGATACCCTTGCAAGGAGGAGTTGTTTGGCATTTCATATCACGTATGAGTTTGTAGTCAAACGCGGAACCAAGAGAAAAATCAGTTTTTAGTTTTAAAAGGTTAATTAATCGTATGAAACATTGGTGACATAAATATTAGTTTAAATCATTTTGCAGGGCTTCGTCATGGAAACTTTTAAGAATGGTTATTTTAAATTACATTTTAATAAAGATATGATTGTTGACGGCATCACATGTTTGACTCTTGAGAAATATTCTTTAGAAATGTTTAAACACATTTATGGGATGTCCGCTGTGGTGCTAAATAACGTACATCTAAAATATACTGTAAGTATGTATGCACAATTTTGGGGATTATTGTATTTTTTATGGCATCTGCCTATGCAGGCTGTTTTACCAATGTCAAGTGAGAAAGTTTTTTTGCGAACACAAAGAAATAACCAAACTCAGAATATATATTTGTGAAATACACTAATGGTTGTAGATTCTTCTTCGCGCCCAATATAAAATAAACATACTGCCATATATAGGTACTTCCTCGTTCTTGCAATATTCGTATGTGCTTATTAGTATGCCATTTCTTTCAGTCAAATATTATGAAGGGAACATATCTAGACTTTTATTAAATGTGATTGATTATCAGTAGAAACTAAACGAAGTTTCCTAGCCGCAGTGTTATCTTTAGTTTAGCATTTTCCCTCAGCAAAAATATCCAACATGTTGAAGCTAATACTATCATATTTATTCGGATTATTAATTACATCGTTGTAGTTTAAAATAGTTTAAAACCAATCTTTTCTTATCGTTAAATCTTACATAATACAAAATGTACTCACCTGGAATCAAGGGCTAGGTTCCTTCCTAAACTTTTTGTGGCTAGTCGCCATTTGTTAATAATAGATCTGTTATTTAATTTTATATTATCGGGCATTTGAGGTTCGTTGCCGAATTCTAGACTGAATATAAGTATATTTACATTATCTGTATAGATAATAAAAATGTATGCTAATACAATTGATTCCACGGTCTCCTTACGTGGATCGTGGAATCCCTAAAAGCAATACGTGGCGTAATAGTCGAGTTATTAATTACTGTATAAGGCTGAACCACGTTTGCGGATTCGGCTAGTCCGTATAATACTAGCTCCCAACCACCCGCTATAATAAAAGGATAGCAAAAGCAGTAAATAATCGACAATAAATTGATACGTACAAATATACACGCCAAAGCTGATACATAATATGAATGTAGCGTTCGAAGCAAATATTTCGCGATTTTTGCTATCGCTTTGCTTTCGCAAAACATGCAATTAGAAGGCTGGTTCGCTGAAATATTACAAGATTTGGCTAAAGATGTCTAGGTATAATATAAATTCGTTTATTTATTATTTTATGGCCATCCATTTGCGAATTCAGTACTAAAAACTCGTGCTGAATATTTATTATACATTTTAAATTATAAACATAATAATTTAGCTAATGCTAATTATTCAGGTGTTTTATTTTCATTCGGCCGGATATTTTTCCATTCTGACAACCTCCTGAGTAATGTGACAAACTACTGTATTTAACTTATTAACAACTTTAATAATGTACATAAACGTTTTGTAATTTCCATCAGGCCAGAAAAATAGACGATTTCTACGAATTCTTCCGATCGTCGTGGGCGTTCTTTTTGTACCATGATCAAGCCGACGAATTATTCGCTATGGTCAAGGAACTCCTACCAAAGGTTTTCTAATCAAATATAAATAGCTTGATAATATAACGTCTATTTGTGCTGTATTTTTTGTCTGTTATGATGAACTAGCGAATTCCGATTCATTCTTATATGTCTATAAATATATTGGCTCTTTGGATATATAAAAAACTTCATATGTATGAGTTAAGTATACATACATCTGTGTTAATTTGTTTGCCATTGTTTTTTGTATCTCTTAAATATGTTTTGCACCCATCGACTATAATTTACCAGTCTCTTAACAGATAAATATTATTCGAAATTTTGCATAATAAGACTAACATTAGCAATACCTTTTTTATTTTAACACTTATATCATATTATTTAACTAATATAATATAAAGTAAAAAGTATGAATATGACCAAAAATTGTCTTCACAAATCTATATATCATTTTATTCATAATCATAAATATTTTAGGGACAGTGCAAGGGTGGCAACCTTAGAGAGGCATTATGTTCTGTAAAGGAAACTATTAGCCGACCGGTAAGTGGAAATGTTAACTATATGACCGAATCAGCTCCTGATTAATCGAATCACTTGTATGTAGCAAATACTGGCGTATATATACTTATACATATTTTGCATTCGCTATTTCAACGACCTGTGATTAAACATTGTAGGCTGTAATTGCTCTTTTTGTGTTTGAATTTATTTAACTATAGCTGGGGCACATATTTTGCACTTATTTTACTTATTTTTGCGAAAATACCTTAATATCTTAATATAGGTACTAATTTTGCCCGAGCAAATTCACAAATAATTTGGCAGAGCTGCTAGGCAATGTTGACGTTAACTTAGATCAATTGAAGTGAACCATTATCGATACATTTCTTTATTTTGGAGATGAACTTTTCCACAGTCGCATACAATAGGCCTCATAAAATTTGTATAGAAAGCACATACAGTGTGCCTTTGGTGGTTACAATCACAAAATCATGGCGAATGATGCCCATGCACACGTTATGTTTAAGGAATAATAGATAAGCAAATTTTTATAACAATACCTACTAATCTTCATACTTTAGTATTTCAGAAATGATTTCAATTCAGAAATCCGTTCGAATGTTGAGAAGTCTTCGCATATCGCAGCTATTACTGATTACGTGATAGAGTGGGTATCGGAAAATAATATCCTACTCCCCATGTACCTTCAGCCGTGGCAGAAGACTGAGTATGAGCTCGACCTGGATAGGAACCCAGTCTTCAAGAAGAAGAAGACGAATGTCAGTAAATTGATTTCTATGATTTTGTAAATGTAAATGTTTTTACGTAATAAATCTTTTTTTTTATGTGTACTTGATTTTTTTACAGATATGTCCCAGTGTCTACAGTATAGAATAACTATTATACAATTTGAAACATTAATACAATATTCTTATTCAAAAGAGTGATATGAATCTAGTTAAGTAACTGAAAACGTGGATCATAATTCCCAATGTCTAAATGTGATACTTGATACGTGATACTTATACTACAAAGCGGAAAAGTTTATTTCTTTGTTTGTTTGAACGCGCTAATCTTAGAAGCTGCCAGTCAGATTTTAAAAATTATCTTTGTATTTCATAGAGTAACCATCGAGGAAGGCTTTAGTCTATTTAATATCACGCTATCACTAATGGGAGCAAAGCAGTATTGATAAAAGTGACAAAAATGGGATATAAAATATTCTTCCTGTAGGCTTTCTTCGCGTGTGCTAGCTTTTTACACGCTTTATATTAGCTTCAGTTCCAGTAACTAAAAAATAAAAATAAATAATAGTTTAAAAAACTATAACACTATAACACACGCTATATAGAAAAGTAAACTAAAAAACAAAAAATAAATTTTAATAAATATTAATTAAGAATAATGTAATTTTTTTTAATAAATATAAGTTATTAATAGTTTGAATAAGAAAAAAAAGTTTTATTGTAAAAAAAGCGTGGGGTGCATGGTGTCAATAGTTATGAATATTTAATTGACAGATATGAGAAGGATTATCATTTCGATAATATCTTGAAAAGCAGCCCCGCTTTTTTTACAATAAAAACATTTTTTTTTCTTATTCTAACTATTAATAACTTATATTTATTAATTTTTTTTACATTATTCTTAATTATTATTTATTAAAATTTATTTTCTGTTTTGTAGTTTAGTTTTCTATATAAAGCGTGTGTTCTAGTTTTTTAAACTATTATTTATTTATTATTACAATAATACATCGTACGATAGCAATGTTCCTCTTAAAAACATCAAAAATAAGTCCGCGACAGCATATATCTATCTTTTCTGGTTTACTTACAATAACCATTTTATGATTTACAATTTAGTTTCAAAATAACACTTTATTTGTAAAGATGTTTTATCAACATGGTATTAATTCTTATATAAATAAATTTATTAATCATTCGTAAAATTCAGTTTAGATCAACTTTTCAGTTTATAGTATTCAATTAAAATGAATAACATACGAAATATCACAAATTCAAAATATACGACGCACCAAAAAAATATATGGGTTTTTTATTGTCTAGCCTTTGTAGGAAGGAAATTACGTTAATTACAAGCGAAAATAACAATAAACAACAAACATAAAGTAACACCCACATTGAAAATTATTAAGAGATTACTAAAACAATTATCACATGTAGGGTTCGAACCTACAAAAATTCGACGCTGCGTTAGCAGCCAGCCAATTGCTTAAGTCTCTAAACCAAGCATGCAGTCACATTGATATTCTATACTCCAGATACCTACATTAACCATTTTTATGATTTTCACTTTTTCCCTATTAATAATACTTTATTTGCCAAGGTGTTTTATCGACATAGTATTAATCTTTTCTAAATGAATATCTTGATCATCTTGAGCATTTTTTTAAATCCAAACCTTGATTTTGTACTATTCAATTTATAAGATCACAATGTTCACTAGTTACAGTAGTTTTTTAATACTCAATAATGAATTGTTATTGAATATAGCTATACCCTATATAGAATATAGAATATATACTATGAATATATCCCAACCCCTTTAACTATCTTGAGCTCTCCGATTAAGAAAAACTTCTTTTTTATTTATATAAACAACAATACATTAGATTATTTAAAAAATATCTAATTAAATATAACGTTTTTGTTCAAGCCAAACGAATTTGTTATTCGGCTTGCGCCCGAAATTTATTTTTATTCTATTTAATTTAAAATACTATCTTAGAAAATATGACAGACTTTAAATAGTTCTTACGTCAGAATAATATGTTACTATTCTATATATCTACACTAATAATATCATTCATCATTTTTAGCGCAATTATTGAGGAAGGCTTTAGGTTACTTAACAAATCGCTGCCACTAATAAGTGCAGACAAGACCTGTAAAAAAAAAACGGCCAAAAACTTACATATACAGTTTCAATTCAATTTTAGCTTATTTTTTTCGATAAATTGTCAGCCATTGCACATAAGACTGTTCAATGCTTATATATATATATATATATATATATATTGTATAGTTTAGGGTTGAGCGTTATGGTCATAATCTCACCTCATCTTAACTGACAATACGGCCCACGTGGGTAGACATGCTAAACCTGTGGAGGGATTGACTCTCAAGTGCAACTGCCCGAATACACCTATAGGTATTTGGCCGCAGAGATTTTTTAAACACTTGATAATAACGAATGGCATATAGCCAATAACGGGTATGGCCTTAACGTCTCACGCCGATGGACGTGGGTTTGACTCCCTGAAACCATTGAGCCATAACCGTTGAACTTTTCAAGTAAGGAAAACACCTTTTTATTAATATTTATTAAAACATCAGTACGGTTTACATTACATCATTTGAAAAATATCTAATTGATTACATATAAAATTTTGGTCCAGCAAAACAAATGTGTGAATCATCTTGAGCAATTTTTTTTACTATTTAATTTAAAGAGTATTTTAGAAATATTATAGAATTAAAAAGATTACATCACAAAATAATATGTAACTTATCTATACAATATACATGTATAGTTATAATGACTACTTTTTATTTTCGTAAGTAGATATTTCCAGTAATTAACCACAATGTAAATGAAGTCGTTAATAGATGCGCATTAGTCCTAAAAATACTACACGTTAGTTAGATTTGGCATATTAATCCTTACGAACCAAAGGTACTATGAAAAATTATTTTATGAAACATTTCCCATTATAGCGTGTTATTAAATAGCGGGCACAGCTACTCGTATTATACATAAGTATACACAAACATATACACAATAAGATATATTGTGATAAAAAATATGAAAATTGCAAACCCATATATGGGCAGTGCTATTAGGCATATCATATTAATCCTTAAGAACAAAAGTTAGTTCTTTATTAAGATAACTTTATGATGACAAACATCGCGTGTAACATCATGTTATATGAACGCGTAGATTAGGAAATACTGGCAAAAAAACAACACTCGACTCGGGTTATGTTTTAGAGTAGGTTGTCAAGTAAATTGATTATGTAAAATCTGATGATCAAGTAAGATTGATTTAAGATGGGGAGTAGCTTCCTCAAAGTAGTAATTCTACGCTGATGGAGTCGTGGTTACAAGATACTATATATGTTAACGGCGAACTGACCGTTATTAAAATTATACACATACACATTGCCAATCATACAGAAAAGGACACCGATTACTTCTTATTAAAAAAAAAGTACATAAAATATTTTAAGTTCTACGCAAACGAAGTCGCAGGTATAGCCAGTTATTCATATGCTGAAATTTGGTTTCTCAGTATATAGACAGACATCTAATGACTTTATGTTAAAATAAAAAAAAAAAGTAATGAATACAAAGTAATTCGTATTTTAAGCCCGCATTTAATGTCTATATTATTAAAAAAACAATTAATAATATTACTACTACTTTCTCAATTACATCGTAACTTAACATCTTGTATAATTTTATTCAAAGCTTAATATAAATAAAGAAAAATTCTGATTAGATTTCAAAGTAAATCTATAGCGTAAATCCATTTTCAATATATCACAACTTATAAAACCTTCTTTTAAATCTACTACAGATCCTATGATCAAGTATAGCTCTACTAAATGTAGTAGTACGTGTACCAACATAAAAAAATGAAATTACGTAAAAGTCAAATTTGAATTATTTTACCTATTTTTTATTATAATAATGGGTGAAATGAAACCGTGTAAACCAATAGTACTTAATGAACTGCTTATACCGAATGTGAACACATGGGGTAATGTGCAGTATAACATTCCGCTACGTTTGTCCAATAATGAGACTCGCTCATCTTCCAGCATCGGTCTGCGGCATATACCAGCTATACCGCATAGCTTGGATTGTGTAAGAATTAAAATTCTTAATTGCTATTTTCTCATTCAGTTATTTTAATCAAAAGAGTTGTAATGCTACAAATAATATATTTCAATACAGGTGATGTATAATCAAGAGATTATTACTAAACCTAAATTGAACCTTAATCAAATTATCAAAATTTTTACAAATCTCATCTTTTTCAAAGCATATTTTTTCTCGTATAAAAGCACGTTTTACACTTAAAATCAATGTGCCAAAATAGCAGCAGATCCTTACACGGTTAAACAAGATATACTATCATATCTGTTCCTAAGACATTGTTGCTGTTTTAAGTATGTAGAGTTTAATAGACCGGTCTTACACAGGCCTGGAGTTTTTTAGGTCAATCGTAAATAGTTACATGTTAAGGAGAGGATACTATAATGTGAACAACGAACCTGTCTGTTTTCGCGCTTTGTACTATAAAAATCTAATTTAATGAGCGAAAATTAAATCTGTAAATATTGCAACTTGGACTATTTTGATCAATTTTATGTAGTTTTGAGACCATCAATTCTAAAGGGCTGAAATAAAAGCCTAAATCAGAACATTAAGTGAAGAAAGATGCCATATTTTTCAAATATGTTTTCAGCTATCGACAATTACAAATAGTATAATCTTTCATTGATTTATTTTTACAGAAAATCGATGAACCGCTTCCAGAGCGTGTAACAGGTCGAGATATGGTTGTAGAAAAGGAGACTTTTAAAACTACGACAGGAGAATACTGCGTCAAGCCTAATCCAAACAAAGCTATGGAGCGATCAGACTGTGCCATAAACTGTCGTCGAGTTATATTCATGACCGGTGTTGAAAAGCGGGTTTGTTGTTATTAAGCCTCAAGATTAACTGCACGGTTGGCGTAGCGGTTAAGTAGTCTCTATGCAACCTCCGAGCCCAAGTATTGTGGGTTCGAGTACCGTACAGGACAATTATTCGCACGATGCACAAATAATTGTTCTGAGTTTGGTTGTTATTTCTTTTTATGTCTTTCTTATTTGATATTGGCGAAATTGCCTACAGAGTCAGATGCAATAATAAAAAAAGGTACAACATATAGTTTATATCAACAATCTCATCTGATGTTAAGTGACGATGAAGCACAAGACGGTGAACACGCTAAACTTTGCAACTGCCGGACCACAGCTAGAGGTATTTGGCGTCAGATTTTCAACTTAAGGGTAGTAGTTATACAGACTGGCAGTAAAAAGAGCCCTAACACCATGTTATGGTTTCATCAAAATGTTTTCCTTCACCGAAAGCGCAAGCTCATTGCAGGAATTCGGACTCACACCCTCTGATGCGGTGTACGCATTCGCTAGCAATGAGCTATTACCGCTTCAAAGTATATATGACATATATCCATGTAGAATATCGACATTCAATCTATATTTCAAATGATAAAATTTGTACAAACAATCGAAATTTAGTAGTTTAAATTCATAAGCTTCGACACATGAACAAGAAGTAAAACTTGTAAGATGAATCTCCTACAATCATCATTTCGGTACCTTAGCACTTATGACTGAGTGTTAGGCATTAATTATATTCTATACATTTTAGTTACAAGGAAAAAGCATAACACAACCAATAATGATATCGGAAATGAAAGACAATTTTAGAGGTGCTTCGAAGTCTCCCAATATTCCACCTGAAGTTACAGTAAGAGCACCAGATCCCGAATACATATTTGATGTAAGTCTGTTTTCCCTTAACTCAGATTTCTCGTAGTATTTAAGATTTATCTGTGTTTAACATATTGACTGGAGCATTGTTATCCATAATTATGACAGGAAATATATCTATAGTTTTTTTAGTATTTTAATTTTAGATAGTAGCAGCTGGAAGGAATGAAGCACCCGTAATTCCCGATAGTTCAGGCGGCTTTCAAAGACTTCTGGATCCTTACGTGTCTTCCTATAGAGCTTATCATAAACCTTTCACCGCGGAAGATCAATATGGAATAGGAGCAAAGGACCACATCACATTCTACTCCGAATTTAATACTCCGAAGGTTGGTAACAATGATCATTACCATTTAAAATACAGTTTATGCAGTCAGTAAAGATGGGCAAAGGTATAATCACTATTCTTTCGAGGTATTCATAAATCTCAACCATTTTAACTACATATTACTTCTTGTCTAATTAGGTTCGAGGCTTTGGACCTAGGCATAAAGAAATATGGATGCCTTTAACAGCCAAAGTTCATAGAGGCGTGTATGACAGAATTCATGTTAAAAAAGAGTATAAGGAGGTTGCTGCCTGTCATAATCCTGTGGATAACATAAAAGGGTATTTACTGATTGCCTTAGTGTTTAGCTTAAATACCTCAGTAGTGTAATTTATTTACGCTCTCATTAATAATTAACACATTCTTTGATCAAATAAGTTACTTCTAAGTTGTTTTTCAGAAAGGTGGAATTAATGAGTATCTTTCAGAACCAAACTGTTCGATGGAGGACTAATTAAAATTTGTAACTTAGTTGTCTACTTAATTAAAACCTCAGTATTCATAGGACATATTCTTTGACTGTACTGTTAGAATCACTAGCGCATCATACATTCGCAGTAGAACTAATAATAATCTAAGATTAAGCTTTATAAATAAATTTAAAAATTAAGGATGTTAAAAAAATTGAACATATGTTTCAGCGTATTCGTTTCGGAAACCAAGTCAAAATATAAGATTCCTTTCGCATCATCATCGCTTGCTTGCTGGGACCATGGGGAGATGTTTGATTTGGCACCATTCCCACCTAATCCCTATCAGACTAACATTGCGCCGTTTATGTATTGCAGTGACTATTGTCACATCTCTCAAGGTACTCCACCATCCGTGGTCATTGACCAGCTTAGCCACAAGATGAATCCACACAAACGTTGTACTCGAGGATATGTTGTCTCCAGAGATCTAGAACCATAGTTCTGTTATAATGTAGAAGGTATTCGGACATTAAATAAATAAAACAATTAAAAAAAATGTTTTAATAATTATCTTTCATATTTATAAATTGGGTTTTAATGTTTCCTGTAAATGTTGGAGTTTTGATCTGAATATATCAGAAAACTGATTATTAAAATATCAACATAAATTTTATAGGCTACCAAAATTTTATTCAATGATAAATGCAATAATTTGTTGCTTCAGCTGTTGTAACTTTAACTATAATAATTTACTATAAATGTGCTTTTTGACTATCTTTGTTGGCTTAACAGGCTTCATTTAATACACCGGGCATTGAAGCAAGTGTAGAAGGCAACCTACCGAAAAAATAAAGTGCTTTATTACTACGTTAATATATTACAATATTTTGGAGTTAATAATTATTTTATAACTGCAAAACATTTTGAAAATACGATAAGACGGTAGGCGCATACTTGGTACTATGGTATAATTTGTTTTTAGTCATTAGATGTGTATATTTAATATTCTTTCTATTTTAACAATATTCTATTTTACTTACATTAGCGCAACTGCACGATCGATGTTTCGTGATACTACATATGGCCATAATTATAGCATTTACTTTTTACCAAATTTGTTTTCTATTTCTTTTTTGAATACAGGATTATTCTGAAATAAAGTTACTGTTATGTTACCTTTTATGTTATGATATTTTTTTACACGGCTATTCCAAGGGTTATAAGATAATAAAACAATTAAATTCAATTTATTGAACGTACCCCTAGGCATGAAATATTGGAGCATTTGGTTTTTTTCGATGGATTTTCACATGTTCCGGTCTGTAAAGAAAATCATATCACTTTATTTTATACTAGTTGGTAGATTTTTTCATAATGATTTTCAAAATATTTGAAGGAGGTAATTTCTGAAACTACACATTTTAAAATATATTCTTTTACAGGTAGCTAAGTTCAAACTGATGATTAAATAAAAGTACAAACCTTTAGTTGTTAGTCGTAAATATTTATCATAGAAGAACGTTTGTTGTCTGATGTAATTATTATCCGTCTGAAAGGGCAGCTCGCCAGGCTGCCCTGATGGAGGTTATGGATAAATGTATTTCCCCACGATAAAAACAAGATGGTATTTTATATAAATTCAATCACCTTTGGCGGTCTATTTAATCACGTCTATAAAGTGGTTGATGATGTTATAAAGTTTACCTTTGCACACAATTCTTCTGGTGGTAGTATAGATTTTCGTTGCCTTGGTGGTGGGCATGGAGGGTTATGAAAACACCTTGCCGGCGTATTACAAGGAGCACCAGCACGCGCTGACCAGAAACACGGCATAAGATAGGGAAAACACGATGACGGTGGAATACAATGTGGTAAGTGATGACAAGATCTCGCTGCTAGTGGCTGTTGAAATAATGCACAAATCGTGTTTAATTGTTTTATTATGTTTCTAGTGTCGTAAAATAAATATTGAAGTAAATAAAAAAGAACAAGAACATATGCCTTAGTACAATTATGCAATATTTATAACTTCATAGACGTTGATAGAATGTTTTGATTACAACGGTATTTCTTATTTCTCAGCAATAGATTTTTCTCTGATTATATGTAATTGGTGATGAGAATAATATATTACAGAATCGTTGTGAAATTACGTATCAATGAAAGCTGCTTGATGTCGGAAAAGAAATGTTTATAACTTACTTTTTGCAAAACGCAACTAGACCGAGGTGTTAATTCAATTGGTGATGGTTCGTACGTTGACTTTCTGTTCAATGATATCTGCGATATCAATTGTGTTAGTGATATTATTGTTTAAAATAATGCTAATAATTTAATGTAGTTATATAAAGTATTGAATGTTTACAAATTAGGCTACCTTTAGTCCAAAACAAGTAGAGCAATCCATGAAACATTTTGACGGCGGGCATGGTGACTGTTGATATAATGCAATTGGTTAATAGAAGAATAGTGATTAAATTTATTACCTAGGTGTCATTATTTAAGACTTACTCTACAAATGCATTTTCCACTTGGGCATGAAACGCACTGAAAACGTTCAAGAATCAAAATTATCAAATTTGTTTAGTTTGTTCATTAGCACTTAAGATACAAGTACTTACAAGAGGTGGACAGGAAGGATAATCCTGAAAGAATAATTTACTTATTACAAATTACAATACCGAATGTTAGTAAGGATTATGGATGGATTAAGGACAGCAAGGAATTATGAAAGACTAAATTTGAAGCAAAGATGAAATGAATGAGAAATCGAATCATAAGTCCATTTTAACATTAATAAAATATTTTGATTATACTTTAAAACTATGCAAGTTATTTTAATGATTTCTTAGGTTTACGCGAATATTATTCATTGAAATAAAGGGACTGTCCGCCCCGTGACCACGAAGGCTGAAAAGCTTTCGAAACGTCGGGATCAAAATTTAATAAATAACCGCGATAAAATCCGTTTAAATTAGTTTTATTTCAAAGTTATTTTAAGTTACTTACGCATGGAGGTCCACAAAGTCCAACACAAATTGGACAGGTAGGATCTATACAGCAACCTCGACAGCCACCGCACTGAAATTAATGTATCAATTTAATAAAGTAAAGACAAATGAATATATTAACCAAATTGCTTCTTATATAAACCAGTAAATACCTTTAGAGAACTAGGTAAGTCTGTGTTACTCTGTAACATAAAAAAATGTTTATTTACATAGATTTTATATACATGTAATTATTATAAATATGTAAGATATAATTTATTGTACCCTATGTTTGCAACATCCTTTACCACAACAAAAATGTACGATAGACGTCTGATGGAATACCGCTTTTCTGTCTTGCTTTCGAATTTTTTTCGGTGTTTTGGTTAAGTCTATATTTATACTTGACAATCCAAACATATTGTGCTCTTTATCAAGTCGTAATATTGTTGACAAGCACCTATCACTAAAACATTTGTTGAGATATTCTTCAGAACTTCTACTTGAAATAGATCTTAAGCTTGCAGCAGATGATAATGTAGGTGAGCTGTAATGTAATTGAACATATTAAAATTTAATCAATATACTTGAAATAAATATGCCGATTTCTTGAAATTCATATCGAAGGCATATGTTGAAAAGGTCGAATTCTACAAACCTTTATTTCGATATACAATTCTTTACTAAACTATTTGTCTTCTGAATGTTAACTTTGCTCCTGTTAGTGCATTTACGTTTCTGGAACCATATTATTATTCTTCTGTAAGTAATTATAAGTATTAAAAATGTAATAATGAATTCTTACCTTGAATCTGGTGCATCGTCTTTGTCTTCAGTTAACCATTTCATTTTAGTTAGCTTAAGGATGTTAGGATTATCAGAACAAAGGAATGTATTCACATCTTTTTCACTTTCACACCCAGAATTCGATGCAAGCTAATCATATGCAACATTTAAAAAACTAGATTAATTTACTCTGAATGTATTAACATGTTCATACAGGTTTGTTAGTATAACTTACATAGGGACCTAACGAGTCTTTTTCATTTCCATTCTCATCAAAATTATTAATTGCTGCTTGCTTATGTGATTCAACCAATTTATGAACTGCTTGAGATTTTTCCACTTGTATCGGTTCGTCGTCATTGTCAATCTTGAAATAAATATATAAGCATTAGCTTACTTTAATCGACTTTCCTTTCTTATCTACATGTTCATAATGTTCATTCTTCATGTATATTTATATTATATGGCGGAAAAGTTTGTTTCTTGTTTGAACGCACTAGACCTTAGGATTTATTACTCGGATTTCAAAAAAAAAAATTGTATATGCTTGAGTACTCATTGAGGAAGACTTTAGGAGTTACAAAAACGGGCAACAATAATTTAATAAAATTCTGGTTCTACGCGAACTGACGGGCACAGGTTTTCCTAATATAAGACTATAGACAGATAATTCATTCATGTTACTTACGTCTTCGTCTTCTAGGTCACATATGTTGTGGGAAGCCTTTTTAAATTCATTATCTTTCATATGGTTACTTGGATTAATATTATTAACTAAACACACATAGATAAAATATACATTTTGTTCTGAAACACTGTTGGTTACCATGATTTTATTTTCTGGCGTCAATAGACTATGTCTTTTAATATTTGCGAAATATTGAAGCATTATTACAGATAGTTCTTCATGTTATAGATATTAAAATGATCGTCTTTGTTTATAAAGATGTATTGGTTTATTCGCGTGTGCAAGAATCATTATTACGAATTTTATTTTTATGGCCTAATATCTATCAATGTTTTGTATGTTAATTTATTAAACCATATTAGAGATTTTAGTTCTACAATTGACATTGATTTAAATGAGATAAGAAAAAGTATTATTTTGAGTTACATTTTTATAAATATTAAAGAAGTTCTTAATGACTGATGTTTTTCGTTATATTAAGTTAACTTTACGGTTAGTTTTCTTTATAAGTTTCACGTTTATTTTACTATATACTGTATACTTAGATTCTAAATACAAATACTCAATTATACAAAAAAGAGTCAACGTAACAAAATTCTATCCCACAATAATTTTATTATCTGATTAGGAAGTTATTTTTCATGCTTTTGTATGAAACAATGTAGCTGTCACGGTGTGAATACTGTCACCCAGCGAATGAATGTGTCGCGGATGTAGCCGCATTTTGGCCGCAAGGTTTACCTGCCATTATATTTATTATACAAAGAACATGTAAGTATTTTATATAATAACTAGCAACCGCTCGTGTTTTCGAATAGGTAATCATAACAAAATATAGCCTTTTCTGTTTTTTTTACACGTTTTGCATATTGCAATGGCGAACTTCATGCCATAGGCATTCTCTGACAGGCAACCTTAAGGTGGTACAGAGATAAAAGATGATAGGTGTAAAGCAAACAACAAATGAAAGATAAAAACTATCTACTACAATACAAAGACTATGAAGCAAATATAAATGTATATACTATGTATATATAAGGAATAAAATAAATAATATACTATTTTTTGTATACATAAAATAAAATACAAAAAATAGTCAATATTCGTAAAACATTATGAAAGAGTTTATTAAATAAATTATGCCAAAAAAGCTTATAGAACTGACGTACCATGACTTTGAAGCCGAAAGGATTACTTGACATCTTGATCTAGTGGGAGCGCTTATCTTAGAAGAATAGATTTGACATAGAAGAAAGAGTTTGCATGCCCAGAAGTATCAGCTCAACAGTGTATGAGACTATTGTTTGATGAACGCAGATTTAAATAGTGATTAGAACATAAGATCTGAAAATGTGGTGTTAAATGTGAAGGTGCGTTACGGAAAAATAATAGAGAATGTAGTGTTGTCAACGCTGGCAAACTGAGACGCTGGCGTAAAGGCAACTAATTTAGTTCTAAACGTAACTGCGATACGTGATCATATTTGCGAAGATTAAAGACGAATCTAAGGCAATTATTAAGTAATCGCTCGAGTTTGTTGAGCAGGTTCGCAATCAAGTCGCATAACACATCGTCATAGTCGATGATTCGGAAATCAAGGTCTGCACAAGAATTGCTTTGGTTTTAACGGGAAGAAAGTTTTGCAGACTGTAAAGAGATCTTAGGATTCCAGTGACTTTCCTCCTAACATTAGAAACTTAGGTTCTCCACTCCAAAGAACTATCAATGTGTATGCCAAGATCCTTTACATCAGAGCTAATTGGGATGACAGAACCATTGATCATAATCCGGTACAGTATAAAGTCTATTCTAGTTATCATACGTGGGCTCCATGTAATAATAACTTGACACTTAGAAGAATTCACTGACAAGCTAAACCTATCAGACTGTTCCCTCAAGGCAACCAAATCTCTATTCAGATTATCGATCGCTGTTGATAGATTTCCTACCCCAGTCTGCATGTATAATTGAAGGTCGCCGGCATACAGATGATATTGACCAAAAGGGTAATAAATAGAGAGAAAAGAAGAGGGGAGATTAAGCCACTTTGAGGAACACCAGCATCGAGCCGGCATCAATCGGACATAGACCCATCGACGCGAAATTGTTGATGTCGTAGTTGTCGTCTATAATCTAAACTGATCGTTTCTGTTTTTATATGAATAAAATTATTTTAAATTTTACTTGTTAAAATACATAAAATTTATTTCTGCGTGCTGCTAAGGTAGCAAACACGTGTACGATCGGCGTGAAGGAAACACGAAATACTATATAACTTATATGGATAGGCAGTTGACCTTGATTTTATCTTTCCAAATTACCTATCAAAATCTAACTCGCGACAGAAACCAACGCATGGTTGTGATCTAACTATAAAGAGGCGGTATTTCACTATTAGGGTTATTATAACTAGAAATGTCTCAAAAGCGATTTTTCTTAGCCATATTCTGATGTCGAAAATACAATCTCACTATTAATGTACTAAAACAATACTATAAAGAGGAGTTACAATGTTAAGAGACCACCAAGTAAACCAGGATAACGTCCATACAATAGAGTACTGAAATGTAACTAAAGAAAAAATAATGATGATGTTTTACGTAAACAGTCTTTACCTGTTTTTAGAGTATATTAATATATTAAATATTAATAAATTTTGATTGTTTTGCATACTATATGAATACTTTAACTTCGAATGTTTGTAATATAATAAACTTTTTCAACAAAGTATTTCACAAATCTGTTATACAGTTTCTCCACTATTGAACAAATATTTCCTCACTAAAATCGTAAATTATATATCATGATATTAAAACGAAATTAGATTTTTTGCATTGTAATATAAATTAATCATTTGAAATGTATCGCTGGCAGCAAACTAACGATGTGAATGACATCAGGCTTTATAAAAACTTAGTATAACAATAAAGGTATAAAAAAAACCGATTTTGTAAAGATTAGGCGTACACGGTCCGCTCGCGTCTCGGTGTATCGGTTGCGTTTATTAAAACTGTACTTTTTAGATAAAATATGTATAAGAAAAACGGTTAATAAATATATAGGATACTAGACACTGTGCGGCTTCGTTCGCGTTAATATTGATTTTGTCAAACAAATTGGATGACGCAATAAAAGTTTCCTACAAATTTTATTCCTCTTTTTATACCACTTCTAACAAGGTTTTCGTGAGAAAAAGCAACCTATCACCGACTCCAGGTTTCCATCTATCTCTATGTCAAAATTCATCGTGATAGATCCAGCGGTTTAGGTGTCTAAGCGTAACAAACAAACAAAGAAACTCACTTCGAATTTATAATATCAGTAAGGATATGTCTAGTTTTGTATGTTATTCTTAAGGAGGAAGCTATATTTATCTGACTTTTAGCAAGTAACTTAAAAAAGAAAATTGGTTAGAAAAACAACCGTTTCTGAGAAAATAACTATATGTATTTAATTATTCACTTAAGTCATGTTTCTTCGACTAATAAAAACTTCTCAAAGTTCTCATCTTTGTTACTTCTACTAAACGAGTGTTTGATTATTTATAAATAATAATAAAATGAAGCGATGATAGCTCAGTGGTAGCATGTACGGATGCCGCGTCAAAGACTTGAGTTCGAGAGTCCCTGCCATGAGTTTGAGCTTTCGGTGAAGGAAAAGATCGTGATGAAACCATAGCATGGTGGCAGGCCTTTTTCTAATGCCCGCTTGGCCAGCTACCACCCTTAAGTTTAAAATGTGCAGCGAAATAACAGTAGGTATGTTCTGGCAATTGCCTCCAAACCTCCATAGGTTTATCGTGTCCACCATCTTGGGCCGTATCGTCACTTAACATCAGGTGAGATTGTGGCTATAACGCTATGCTTATAAACTATAATTATAAAAAATATATAAAAGAAAAAGTGATGATTATTGACATTAATAATAAGATTTCTATTTTAAAGCTACTGATATTGTTATTAAAAGATTTTTCTTTTAAATATCTCTAAAAATTTGATATGGCGCTACTTATTTTTAAAATTATCAGAAAGCAAGATCGCGGTACTGTTAAAACCTTCCACTCGCGTGTACTATAACAATGATACGGAATGGTGAACGCCTGCCACAAACCTAGCGGTGAATCATTTCTCGCCAGATGTGTCAAACTATTTGTAACGTATTTTATTGCTACAATTATCGTTAATGCTATTTTTAAACGACTTCATAAAAGGAGCTTGTATCTTTGGCTGCATGTTAATATTTTTCTTATGTATCTTATTTGTAGTCGTTATTTTCGTCAATTGTGAAATGATTTTAAAGGTTTTTTTTAATTGTTCAAATGTATATGATCGATTGATGTATCGATGTAAATTTTATATATTGGTTACATTTATCTTTTTTTTGTTAATGTGGTGAGAAAGTACATTTATGTACATACCTTCGTATTTACTTAATATTCTTAATTAATTAAAAATATAATATAAAAAGTCTTTTAGCATATAGTATTTATAAATTTGTAAACTATTTGTATCTGACCGATTTTGATGACATTAAAAAGGTTCTAAAACAAATAAAAAGTAACAAATTAGTAAAATGTTGTTTTGAGCTATTTTACATTGGACAATATGGTCGACTTTTGATCAGAACACTTATTTAGTGCCAAGCAGCACAAAAGTTTCCGTTTATCACTTGAAAGTGGAAGTAATAGACTCTAAAGATGACTGAGTTACCAAGATTAAAAGAGAAGAAGAAGCCATTTTTCATTGGTTTTTCTTTTTGTCAAAATTTGCGAGTATAATGAAGAAATTCGATTTACAAAAGAGGAAAAAATGTAAATAGGAAATATGTTAATGTGAAACTTTAATAAATAACAAGTACAAGTTTGAACACCTCTGACTGATGCCGATCGAATGAAGGCTATGTACCGACTGTATCATTTTTATTGTTGTGCCGGCGTCGACGCCACCGGTATTAATGTTGTAAATGTTTAATATATCTGAAATGATTGATTGAATACTATTAAGTTAAATTACATAATCTCTAATATTTACTTAAAAGTTAAAGCCATGTTAACGTTAGTGCGTGTGTTATTCTTTGTGTGTATTTTGGAATGGACTGTAAATGCACAGTTTGGGAGTAAGTCTGTCTTTTGACTTTAGTAAAATCGGGAGATAAATATAAACAACCGGTTCCAGTATAATCAAGTTAAACTGTTACCAGTTTTCTTTTTCACTTTTATGTAATATTTTTTTACTATATTTTTGGCAGAACTGTTAGAAATGTTATACTATTTGTACTATGTCAAACATAATCTAACATCATAATATTAATAGATTAAAGTTATATATTTTGAAAAAATACATTATCTGTATTCTTTTGTTTCTTTATTTTTAAACTCATTTAGTACATTTAGTTATCCTTGTACATGAATCCTAAGTAGCGTATAGCAAATCAATATTTTTATTAAAACATTTAACTTGTCACATCTAACTTTTTATTTTAATCAAATCATGTAAGTACGCTGCATGTACTGTTTTAACTTCAAAATTAATATATACTATTACGTATGCCGTAATCTGTGTTATTGTATAGTACGATTTATTAATTACAAGAGTTTTTGGGATTTTCATTCCTACATTCACATTTTCTTTTTTTTGCTATGTTTAATTAGAATAATATATGTAAAAATACAATTATAAAATACACTTATTTTTCTGCCATGTTCAAAGAAAACACTTTTGCATTTAAATGGGAATATTTTATTATAAACATTAATACAAATATTTTTTACATACATATCCATAAAACTTGTATCAACTTATGGTATAATATAGCTTCGAATACTCATAATAAATTATACGCTGTCACAAAATGCACAGATTCAATAATCGCATGACACAATAATTATTGTATGGCCTCTATTAGGCCATTGGAAGATAAAATCTAGTATCAAGGTCATATATGATTACAATATTTAATGCACTATTAAATCATGAATGCGATATACATCATTTTATTTGCTTGGGTATTGTAGTATATATGTTTCAGAATCGGATTAGTTGTCTATACATAAGTCATAATTTGTTTTACCAGGTGTTTCTATTAGTACTGGATTTGGCGCGGATCAAAATAGTGATGATACTTTGGGATTTAAAGTGAGTACATGATGTGTAATATAAACGTGTTATTTAAATATTTTCTTTGTAATTATTCATCTTTGTGTTTTTATAGTTGAAATTGACGAAATAAATTATTTTCGCACCAGTGCTATGTACATATGAATTAAATTTTCTGTTTGTTGAATATCTAAGATATAGAGCTACCTAAGAGTATTATTCGAAATTAAGCGTTAGAATAATTTTTTTGACAGTTAAAACAAGTTTCACTTCTTTAACTGTAAAGTGAATTAAATTTACCATACTTTAATACTATTTACATTTTATTGAAAAAATAACTTCAGTAGACTTTACCGCTATCAAATACATATATATCAGCAAACACATCTTTGTATGAAATTATAATAAAACTTTTACTTATTTACTAAGATAGTCCATACATCAATTTTATATATCATTTTTATTATCACGGAACGATTGATATAAAACTAAGGACAAGTTAAATAAAGAATAATTAACAATGTCTGCAAATTATATAATGGTATGGTTGTCTCTCATAAAAAATTATATAATTATAGGGAAGATGCCCTCCTAATACATCATGTGTGCCGATCAGTTCATGTCCACTTTTAGAAGACCTCATGGACTTTTCATGCTTCTCTTCAGATAAGTATGGAACAATATTTTAAAATTATCTTATTAAAATTAATGTTCAATTTATATTTTCAATTTGCATGGTGGTAGGTAGGGCTTTTTCTAATGCTGACCTTGCTAGCTACCATCCTGAAGTTAAAAATCTGCCACCAAATACCTGTAGGTGTGTTAGGGCAGTTGCACTTGAGAGTTACTCCCTCTACAGGTTTAGCGTGTTCACAACCTTGGGCCACATCGCCATTTAACATCTAGTGAGATTGTAACTAGATCGCTAAACCTTAACAATAGATAAAATTAATATTTTCAACTTCTTATTCAACTAGTAAAATACAATTGTAAGAGGCATCGCAAATAAAGTAATATACGTTGTAATAAATATATGTAGCTATGAGGTAAAAAAAATTAATTGCAAAAACCTTTGTAATATAAAATAATACTTAACAGTGAAAGTAATAAAATACATTTTCCACTGCAGATATTTCCATCGTCTTAACGAACTAACATGCGGTAATGCTAACAACGAAGACTATGTGTGCTGCCCGGTATGTGAGTGCGGCAGAGTTTACCAGGAAAACACGGAAAAATGTGGGCAGAGCATGGTGCGTGGAGATAATTACGATGGCTTGGGCACACATCCATGGGTTGCCAGAGTTGGATTCACAAGTACAGAGTTACCTATATGTTACGCAATTATTGTCAAAAAATAGTAAATTCGAATGACTTATACAATTATGTTTTTTAAAGAATTGTTGCGCTGTTTTCTAGATTTATTTTTATCACATTAGCAGAATTCGTAGGTTTTATATATGATGTTAATAGTTATTTTTCCTCTATCATATATAGAAAAGTAATGTTTATTTAAAATTACTTATACTATACAATATTATTGTGACACATCTATTTATACATATAATACGATAGTAAATTTAACGTGTCTGTATTTTTAGATTTATGTGAAAAAATTTGTTGCAATTAACTAAAATCAATAACAAAATTCTTTTACATCATTTTTAGAAAAGTCTGTCTGCTTTTTTAACCACGCGTTATTGCTAAAGTACAAAATTTATTATAAATTGTCACAACGGAAATCATAAAGCGTACCCTTGAATAACATTTAGTCTTTATTTCATTAAAATCGGTTTACTGTATAAAAAGTCATTGTCATCATAAATATGCGATATAACGAATAATTCCTGTGTCTGTATTATCAGATACCTTCGCAATATGAATTTTCCTTATAATTAAAATTACTTTTTAATTTCGAAAATATACATTTCAGATACAGAGACTGGTAACGTAAGGTTTGCATGCAGCGGGTCTATCATCGCTAAACGTGTAGTTCTTACAGCAGCACATTGTGCATTAGCTAAACCTGACGGCTATAAATTGTAAGTGTAACATATATAACTTAATATACGTTCAAACAAGAATAAAAATTAACGTTTTGCGTTAGCCAGTCATTCTGTGACTTATTTATGATTTATTTGCGAAATTTCTTTTTTATCGAGACCTTTTTGTAGCTTGTTGGCTTAGTTGGCAGTGTGTACGGACGCCGCGTAAATGGACGTGAGTTCGAATCCACCTGCAATGAGCCTGAGATTTCGGTAGCCGAAAACATCGTGATGGCAGGGCTTTTTCTAATGCCCGCCTAGCTATCTTCTAACTTTAAATTGAATATCTACGACCAAAAAACTATAAGTGTGTTAAAGCAGTTAGACTTGAAAGTCAGTCTCTCCATTAGGCTTAGCGTGTTCACTATCTTAGTCCACATCGTCATTTAACATCCGCTGAGATTATGAATATTACGCTAACCCCATAAAGCATTAAAAAACCTTTTTAATAGCATTTGTTTGAAGAATATATGTTAGAAATTTTAAGCAAGATATATATTTTTTTTCTTGTAGATCAACAATCGTAGTAGGCGAATGGGATATAGGCCGAAGTCCAGATTGCAATGATTTCTTCTGTGCGCCACCCACTCAAGCTATAAAAGTCGAGAGCGTCATTGTTCATCCAGGCTACGAGCAGAAAATATTTCGTCATGACATAGCAATGGTCGTTTTGAAAGATGATATCAAGTTCTCAGGTTTAATTATTTAATCATACAGTTTTAAAGTTGCTTAGTTCAGGATGCTATTGAAATTTACAAACAACCAGCTGTGCCACAACTTTGTTCGTGTGGAACTAAAAATTATTATATCATTTTTGCCTATTTTTGTCTCTTTTTTTCAGTACAGCTTTACTCTTATTGGCGGTAGCGTGATGTTAAATAGCTTAAAGCCTTCCTCAATGATTAGTCTAACAAATACAAAAGTATTTTCTTAAATCCGACTGGTAATGACTAAGATTAGCGCTTTATAACAAATAAATTTTATAATTATTATATAGATTTGCAAATCTGAATTATGTCCTAATTCCTTAAAAAGGAAATTTGTCCTTGCTAGTTTAGAATCAGTTTTGTTGAATGAACGGTTTTTAAAGAAGCATTTGAGTAACTTATACTTCAGACATAATATTGTAACAAAATATTGATCAGTAAAATAAAAGTACTTAATCGCTGACTGCTAAATCGCCAACATAAATAGTGGAACATGAAGTTAATGAAAAGTAAAATGAAATATTTCCACTTATATTTTTCAAACAACCTTGTCCTTTATTAACCTCGAATGACTGACACACAGTCAAAAAGTCTGTCAATGCTAATTACGTTTACATTTCAGTGACAGCTGCTCCGATTTGCCTCAACGATAAGCCGGAAATCGTGTTAGGTGAACGCGCATCGCTCATCGGATGGGGTAAATTGTCCGGACAAAACAACCTGGTGTGTATCTATATTTTAATATTATAAAGCGGAAAAGTTTTTTGCTTGAACACGCTTATCTTAGGAACTACCAGTCAGATTATAAAAAATATTTTTGTATTTGATAGACCTTTCATTGAAGCAGTCTTTAGGCTATTTAACATCATGTTACCATCAATAGGAACAAAGCTGTATTGAAAAAAGTTACCAACAATGGCAAAAATAATTAAATAAAAATTCAGTTCCATGTGAACGTAGTCGCTATACTATCTATACTATAAACTAGTTACTTTGATACGTAAAAATTTTGGTTATTAGCATGTTCATTATTTTATTTTATTAATGGCTCTTTTACATATTTTCTCATACAAATAATATTTTTAAGATACCTCGAGGTAGCATAAATTTTCACACATATTCAATACGTAGTTTTATTATTTGCTTCAACAAAATTTGTGGAATAAAATCGCCAGAACGATGATAAGATGTAATGAATATGTTTAAATAATTAAACATCAGAAAATAATTTTGTAGTAGATAATTTTTTTTGTTTTTTTTTTTTCATATTATTGAAGTATTTTTTATTCCATAGATTTTATTATTAGAAATCAGTGTTCCTACTAAGTTTTCGATCGGGTAAATTGGAATTTCAGGTCAGTCATCAACAAAAATTGGAAGTGCCACTTGTCTCTCTAGAGAACTGCGAAAAGGTGTTCGGTGATTCTGTACCAGTACATGAGGGACAGCTGTGCGCCGGTGGTGAAGAGGGAATGGACGCATGTTCCGGGTTTGGAGGAGCCCCGTTGTTAATTAGCAGAAATGGGAAATTTGTGCAAGTATGTTAGCTTATTATTATTCTTAAGTCATTTTAACTTTTTAATATGTACAATTCTTTTTGAATTCAAGTATCGGATATTTAATTTGCAATAAATCGAAAATTTACTACAAATCAAACAAAATTGTACGTACGTACGTATGAACGTAAAGATGTTTAAAATAAAATTAAATAAAAAAAAACAAACCCTGAATAGAATTATAAAAAAAAAACAACATTTAGGAAAAAAATATGGTTAAAATAAATTTTATAAGAGAAGCAAATCAAATAAACTAACGCCTAATATACAGAAGTTAACATGAACCTTTTTAATATACGTAATGATAAATGCATTTCAAGCGTAATCTTTCCTAAATTCCTGGTGCATATTTTGGGCAAAATAACTTCAGGTACGAGATATAGATAATTTTGATGATTCAAGTAGTGTAAAGCTGACGCTTGAAAAATTGCGAATTGAGAACACGTGCAAAATTACAGAATATGCAGAAAAATAAAAAAATTCTAAAAATAATCTCCTGATTAAAATTCAAAGTAGCTTAGTCCCGCCACAAACCAGGTGTTTTTTAAACCTATGTAAAATAAACCTCTCACTTTGGTCGTTCGGGCTTTTTTGCGGTGCCCTTCCAAGCTGTGACACTCAAGTAATTCTAACATCGTCAATTTATAACACAATAATACCATCAAAAAATCTTAAAAACAAACTAAGCTGTTTGCAGTCTGTTGTTAAATTGTAAGTGGTCAGTGGTATCGAGGAAACGTTATACCTTGGCCATGAGCCCCAGTATCGTGATTTATCCAATCGAATAAACTATTTACAGGAGTTTAAAGACAGTATTCATCGTGATTATTGTTGAAATATTCCGTTTCAGTTGGGCATCGTATCTTTTGGTTCAGAAAATTGTGGCAGCGAAGGTGTTCCAAGTGTTTACACGAACATAGCCCATTACTATCGTTGGATTGTAGAAAACTCTCCGTCATAATATAATTTTAAATGATTGCTTACTTGTAATATATTATTTTAATAAACTGCTATGAATTAGTCTTCTGTACTTTCACAAATACATTTATTACAAATTAATCGACTATTGCTACCATTATAAAAGCGAAAGAGATATGTAAAGTTATTACTCAAAGGTAGACAGAGGTGTTTACTTAATTACATAGCTAGTTTGACAACTGTTTTACAAAAAAAAAAACGATATTGAATATACACAGTGTTATTGTTGAACATGTACTATTTATTATAATTCATTTAATTATAAAGTAAATATAAAGTAACAGTAATTATATATTTACATATTAATGTTAGCCCATCATTCGAAGTAAAGCTTGGGCATTGTAATACTCGGCACAAGGTTTTGTATCTCGCAGCCTTTGACAAAGTGTACCGATGAGGTCTTTCATGGCATTATTTTGAGTTTCCTGGTCGAATACCTGTAATTATAAGAAATGTAAATAGTTTATTTCATATGTGCAACTTTTTAAACCAGAAACGTTTTTTTTTAATGGAGAACCTATTTTACATACGTATGATTAAGGGTGTTGTTGGACTATCTTTGCTAAATTCAACGGATATAATTTTGCATTCTACGAATGTTCGTGAATTCATGTTCAACCAGTTTGTAACTTGTGTATTTAGAATTACTAATTTATATTTTGTAATTCACCTTCATCGATTTTAATTGTTAGAACAGAAAAACTCGTTGCAGGTAGCTAAAAGCGAGCTCTATTTCTAATTGAATATTTATATTAATAGATCAATCTTAGACACTGTCATTTAGCCCTAAATTTATTTTAGCTAGTATTGTAGCAATCAAATAACTCAAATATATACAGAAAATATTTGATACCCAGAAACAACAAAACAGGGTTCTTATCATATTGGTTTGTCTTGTGTGGTATAGGACCCATGACTTTAGACCTTAATAAAAGACTATCCGAGATCCTGTTCACTGACGCATAGCAGTACTTGGCAATTAGTAGTATTTTTTTGTTGTTAATTAATTCGTAACGATTAAAAATGAACGTTAACATTTGAATCGATGATCTCTCAGTTGGTACTTTGTATGGACGTCGTGTCAATAGAGGTGAGTTTGAATACTTGCAATGAGACTGAACTTTCAGCCTAGGAAAAAATCATGATGGATCCATAGCATGGTGGTCTAGGCATTTTCTAATGCCTATTTGGCTAGCTACACCCTTAAGTTGAAAATCTGCAGCCAAACATGTATAGGTAAGTTCCGGCAGTTATACTTGAGAGCCAGTCCCTTCACTAAGCTTAGAGTGTCCACCATCTCGGGTTCCATCTTCATATACCATGAGGTGAGATTGTGGCCATAACACTAAACCTGTCAAGTAGAAAAAATGAATTTGGCAATTACCCTGTCCATGGTAACCGTCGGTATAAAGGTAGGTCGCACTTGTGCTGTGAGTAATTCAGAGTTGAGCTGCAAAGCTGTTCCCAGGCCAGATGAAACGCAGTTTTGGACCAGCCCTGCTGGTACTTTGAACTTTTCAGCGCACTGAAAATTCAGACATTTTTTAATGAATACTCATATTAATGAAATTCAAGCTAGTTAACTATCAAAAGAAGTCTACGAACAATATTGCTAATAACACATAATTCTTGGTAACGGTAAACATAGCAATTATTTTTTTTCTGAATATCTAAATGCATTATAATTTTTGCATAAGTCTTTTGAAAATGATGGGTACCTAGTCAGTATTTGTTCGATTGCAACACTTTACATAAAGGATTATTTATTATTAATAATTATAGTAAACATAATAAGCCACATGACGGCTTAGTCGCGTTTTGACGAAGAAGATTACAGTGATACCAACACACTGCATTGGTAAGATATTTTTAAGGTTTGTTTTAAGATTTTTAAGGTTCTACTCTCATTTCAAGCTTAAAATTTGTCACTTAGAATCTAATCTATAAGAAAGTTGGATACAGGAGAAGTTTCGTTTGTATGTGATAGAGAAGTTTAAAGAAATCTCTTACCTGCAAGTCACCACGAGAACCAGCCTTAGTTTCCATCTCACATGCTACATAATCAACCTTCTCAGCGTCAGTCCAAGATGACATGAGATTAAGTACACAATCCTGAATTATATTACCCAAACACTCGGCTGGACCGTGTTGACATTGGAATCTGTTGTTACTGCTCTGTAAATTAAGATTAAAGTTTAATTAAAGACACGAGATCAAGATTGTTACACAATATTAATTAAGGATCGGAATTGTGGTAAATAACTATTATCAAGACATGTCTTTTATGTATGTTATTAAAGTAAAAACCCATGCACAATACTGACATACACGTGTTTACATTAGGCTATTCAGGCTTAGTAACTGAGTAGAAGCGATGATGGCTTAGTAGTAGTATGCACGCACATTGTATCAGTGGACGTGAGTTCGAATTCTTGCATTGAGCCTAAGCTTTCAATGGAGCAAAAAATTGTGATAAAACCATAGCATGGTGGTATAACATTTTTTAATGCCAGCCTGGCTAACTACCAGCCTCAAGTTGAAAATATGTTTCTAAATATCTATGAGCATATTCTCGAAGTTGAACTTACGAGTTAGTTCTTCCACTTAGCGTATGTATATTGAATCAAGTTGTCACGTACCATTAAATTAAATTGTTGTCAAACGTTATAAACCCTATAATAAAAATAAAGTACGCCTACAAGTCTTAAATATGGGATATTTCATATATATATATCAGTAGTTTTTATACCACTCAAGTGGTAATCAAGCGTACGACACACCTGATAGTAAGCATTGACTATGTACGCTTAACACTGGAGGTATCAGTAAAGCATGCCGACATAGAATTTTTGGCAACCCTAATCATTGCAGAACGCAATACCTTGTTATTTAGCAATGATCTTCTGTAGTGTGAAGATAAATCATCAATATGCCTGAATCTATAAATATATGAACGCCTGATTTAAGAATAGACATTTCTAAATGGATTTCTCTATGACCTTTCTCTATTCGTGTCACATGACATCACTGGTATTCTAATTATCATCCATTGCTCCATTCTAATGAAGATTAGTCATAATAGATTTGACTGGATGGTTTAATTTACTCATGAAAGGAATAAAAGATTTGTACATACTAACTACATATTTGGGTAATTTAATTTAACTTTTCTCCTAAATTATCTCATTTAAATATAATGTTATTTGCTAGAGTATAAATTACAGTCAACAGTAAAATAAGCGCACGTGAAACCAAAGTAAAGCATTTTAGGTTTTCCAAATTAGTCAATCATATATTATTTTGGATTTTGAACATTTCTTAATTAATTTAGGAAACTTACCACAGCTTTTCCGAAGGGTATAAGCTGTAATGTGAGATAATCGTGCAAAAAATGCATAGCCGGTTTAAGTTCGTTTAATATGAATGACTTGCTGTCAGGACACAGGCTCTCGTAGTATATCGTTAGAAATACCTAAAAAAATAAATGAATTACACAAATTAGATATTTATTGCTTTTCATTTAATTGTTATATAGTTCGTCGATGAGTAGATTTGGTGAAGGGAGACATCGTATTGATTCCATAACATCAATATGGTGGTAGAGTATTATTTTAACTCTGGCTAAACTTTAACATAATGTCCTGTCTTAAGACGTCTCTGATTCAAGTTTCAGCAATTGCATTGAAGAGTCTAACCTTTCTACTTTTAGGACATTACTATCATAGTCAAGTTCTTTAGTTAGGACAGTTGTCACTTAAGATGTATAAAATGATAAAATAAGTAACATCATATAAAGTTATGGCTTTTTTTTATTAATAACGAAAATCCTCTTTCAAGGCAGTTATAGTCTACGATGATTTGATGAGAAAATGCTCGAGTATCGTAGGACTTTGTAAAATAATCGTAAAACATTGACTAAGTTCCACTATTATATTACATAGATAGTAAAAGTTCAACATGTAGGAAATCTTGTTTCAAGTGCCAATCGCATTATAGAAACCATAAAATATTATTATAATTACTGATATCTGTAGTACTTTCAATAACGGCTTTACTCTACTTTACTCGCTGCATAATAATAAAAAAACGCTGTAACATATAAACATTACTAAAATGCTTTTACATTTGTACATACAAATTTATAAGTGCGGCAGATATATATAAAAATTCGATAGTTTTTTACAACATAAAGCCGCAATGTAGGACCAAGATCTGTAAATACATTGGCAATAAAATTTGTCCTGTACCTAGTGCCCATTAAAGAAATAGTAAACAAAAATGAAACAACTGATCTTTAAAGGTCGATCGAAATATTGCTAGTGTAACTATGCCATTCGAATGTCCTAACCAGAACAGCTACTACTGTACTGTTACATAAAATTTTAGTGTCTAGAATACACAGCGTCGCCCTGTGTTTGGTACCAAATGGCCAATAGTTAGTGTTATCATTTTCAAGCATTATCGCTTAACATTAAGTGATATGATCATAGTAAAAAGATATAACTATTATGAAGCAACAGTACTTCGCGTTACACTAGGATCGATCCATATATTTAAATAAGTATAATAATAAATAAAGCGGCAGGACAACTTTCACTGTTCCACATCACACAGATGTTGGCCTCAATAACTAGAATAGCAATTGACTTAGCAAGTATCGGGTGTATGATCGTGTGTAGAGCTTTATTTTAACAATATGAAAACTAATACGTCATCGAAAACAAGCGTGCAGTTTGCTTAATGATAAGCGTTTACCGCATATTCTAGAAATTAGAAGCATCACAAATACGTTGCCAAACCTTTAAAAAACTTATTTACTCCCCTCTTGAAAGATCAATATCAATCCATATCGTAGTCCTTAGAAAAATAATCAGTGGGGAGCTCATTTTACAATCGGAACTGTTCGCAACTATTTAGACGTCTAGAGGCTTATGAATTCCCTTTGAAGTTACAAGTATTTATGAAGAATTTCTCAGAATATAACCTGTTAGTTAGATACAGTTGAACACACATAAGGCGGCGAAGTTTCTTGTTACACTCAGAAGTTTGATACCGTTTGTGAATTTTGGTCCTAAATAATTTTCAGGGCTAATCTATGACTAAATTGAGCCAAAGTGACACTCAGGTGCTCCAGTCTAGAGATGATTGCAGTACTCATATTATTCACATTAGCTATATAACAATAACCTTTGTCTCAGACCGAAGTACCTCTTCACTCTGTTCAATATACCCATGTTTTTGGAGGCTAGTTTAACTTTCTTTGTAAGTGATTACGCAATACATCATATTGTTCTTAGTTGATGTAGGACGAGAAGAAAGAAAACTGTTAATTTTTTAATGGAATTTAATTGAATATTACACGCGAGTACGCGAGTATCGAGTAGCTTACTCGATATAGGTAATTATTATTTGCGTATAAGACTATACATTGAATTGAATAATGAGTAAATGAGCTTATCGACATAATATGTCATATCAACTTGATTATTGTCTAAAGAGAATTTGATTTTTTATTCAACATTTTTCAGTCACCAGCTTATAAACACGGTATGTATTTAGAACAAATGTATAGAAATAATTTATAACGAGTGTTATCATTTATTAAAATTGTCAAATGGTATTCTTAATATAAATACTAGTCCTAGCATTACAGCTGAGTGTAAGCAATTAAATTCAAATTCAATCTTAGCATTATAAAATTGGTTAGCACTTTCTAAGGCTTACTATCACATAAAACAGCCATAAACAAAATAAAACATAATATTTCTTATGTAAATAGTAAATTAATTGTGAAAAGTTGTAAAATATTTATGACAAACTAAGGCAAATTAAGTATGAAAGTCGTAAATTCACAATACTATGATTGATAACGTCCATAAATAAATACTATGACTGAAATAAAGTTAATTAATTTGCAAAAACCAAATCATGCTGACAATGAGACATGGTAAATACTAATAGTGATTTCAATTTGTAATATTTTTTAATTACAAAACCAGCAGTACATTATTATGCAGTTGTGGTTTCGGCGATTAAACGAGTTCATAGTTTTACAACCCATAATTATTGTTAAATTAGTATGAATATTAAAAACACATTATACAGAACCGACACTTATCAGAATTTTAAGCTTTCAGTGATCAATCAAAAAGTTTCTAAAAAGGCAGAAGAACTCGATCCAGCATTTTGGATTGATCAATAACTGAAATGATTTAAAAACAGTAATATTTGAATAATTATAAGTACCTTTTTAAAGAATAAATGAGATAAAGTACTTTTTGAATTAGTTTCGAGCAGTATATAACTTATAAATGTCTACCACGTTAAAACTCTAATCTAATATCGTAGGGGTAACGAGTTACCCCCAAAGTAAAAATATGAATTCAAGTACTGCATATATTTTTTTTCTTTAAATTTTAACTTATAAGAAGGTTTTCAGCATATGTTATATAATAAATACCTAAAGAATGCCTTTGAAAATTCCACCGCATTTGAGATTAACATTTATATCGACGACAGCAATCTCCTAGTGACTCATAGTTATGTATACATAACGAATTAAATGTGGTGCTTGAATTATATGTCAACTAACGGTCACACAGACTAAGAGACATAATGCAATTGAGGTATAATATACGAAAATAATTATGTAAAATTCATCACAACTATGTACCTAAACAAATTAGTTACTTAGTCATGTTATCTTTTCCCACATTCGCTTACTTACAGAGTAATAAAAAAATATATGAGACGACATTGTAAACACTAAATTGAAGACGTATCTCAGCAACAAATTCCCGATCAGAACGCAGGAGGAGCCTCTTCTCATTGCAACAGTCGTGCCATTTCGAGGGCAGCTGGCCAAGCTCCCTGGATGGAGGCCCGACTTACCATCAGGCCCTGCTAGCCACCGGGCGACGCGGTGATTGCAAGTTCAAGCCCGCATTGCCATAACTAGGCGACACATGACCGTGGGGTTTTTGTAGGTATTCCCGGCGGATTGCGCCGAACGAGTCACACATATCCCCTCGATCTTCCCGGGCTCTGGCGGATTGCGTAAATGCATTTGCCTACGTGAAAAAGTACGTGAATTCTACTTGCTAATTATTGTCCTGTGTGTTTAATCTGTATTAATGTAATGTATGTAATTTCAACAATTATTTATGTACTTGATAGAGAAATCATTGAGCAAGGCTTTACGCTAAGCTGTCATAAAAAAAGTTACAAATACGGGTAAATATTATTAAATAAGATTTTAGTTCCACACGAAGTCGCAGGCACAGCTATAAATAAATTAAACTTCAATCTACTCGTGTTTACGGTAATATATTAACGGTGAATAAATATGTTAAAGTTGCAACCTCACCTTCAATGTTTATCTATACTGAAATAAATATGACTCGATGAGTAATTTGTTTAAGACAATTAATTTGCTTTGTATAACTACAAATGAAAGTAAATCGTGGCATTTATTGTTTTTTAAAGTACTCGTGATCCGTATACCAATTATATTGTACTAGGTATAAAATACGCTTTATAGTATTGTAATACTCTGTAACAAATGTTTTATTTGTTTCCATACTAATGATTATTAGTTTACGATGTTGTTGTATATAACTTGTGCAGTACTTTATCATTAAATGTTTTCTATTTCTAACAAATGCTATACAACAATACTTAATTGATGTGTATTAGAATTATATACCTACGTCTTAAAATTGTTTAATGGTTTTTACAAGATTCGCTTAGTTGCTATTCCAAGACCGATTTTTTTTTAAGTCGATGATTTCAATATTATAATTATTAACAATGATATCAATGAATATAGATTACACTTGCGACCTACTTGTAAAATAAAGGAGAAACCAAGTACTAATCGTAATATAACACGGCCTAGGGCTCAGTTATAGGCTCTCGTATTAGTTGTGACATTCCAGATTTTTAGACATTATAATCATAATAATGCTTGTGGTTATATTAGTTTTTAGTTATAATGATACAATTTTTATTTTGTTTAGGATTAACTGCTCGTATGTGAAATATATCCAAATACAAAAAAAAAAACTAAATTTACATGTGCAATGAGTTCGCAAGGACAAAGGCCACCGTCGCGTCTTGAACATTATTATAAAACTAACAATGTCACATCCTTCCGTGGCCTAAATTGCAGTAATATTATGCTCTTTGTATTATTATTTACAATAAAATCGTAATACTATAGTTGCTAGAAGAAAATGAATATTTAAATTAAGATTCAGTTTTTTTAGACTGTATAATAAAATGACTTTGCATGTTTGATGTGTGGACCATACGTTATTTTTTATTATTCTCTAACAGTTGTCTCAGTACACTTTTTTGTTAGTCCGTACTTACATATAAATCTTTGACGATATTAGAAGTATAGGAATGCCGTTGTCCCTGGTAAAAATACGATTGATGTGATAGTGTATTCCCACATCGGACCGGTTCCACGCGTTACAGTCAATTTCGACAAATAGCTATTTCAAATGAGATACACCTATAAGTTAACCAGTAGCCAAAGTATAATGACCTCTCACTGTCATCCATAGTTGACAATTTAACATATCAAGGTATCTTGTTTTGACATCAAATGGAACTCATTTATCTACCTTATTAAAACTACCAAGATTGCTGTCGTAATTACAATATATATATACACAATTATTTATGATTAATTCTTTTACAATTTTGTTTTCCATACGTATTTATCATTACTACTTGCTTTAACCAATAAAGTTCTTTTATTTTTAAAATAATCATAGGAATTAGAAAAATTATGACCAATATTAAAATTCATTAACAATCTATTTCTTTTTTCTCGCTATTTCACATTCATGAAAGAAAACAATCTTTATAATAAACAATAAGTAACATTTGAAAAGTGAATTGAATTAGCAATGAAAATATACTATATTACAATCAGCTAAAATATCGTAAAATACTTTATATTATAGTAAGGTTTGGAAACCTAAAACCTATATACCTATTCAGTGAATCTGATAGTATTATTAGCCTGAAGACTAAACCCCGACACATTTAATAAACCTAATATAGTAAAACAAGCCTACACGGTTACCGTAGCATACGGTCAGCTATTACAATAGAGGTATTATTACCCCGGTATCGACCTTGAAGGCCCTATCCCCAAGAACTCTAAAACCCTAATCAGTAAAGGACACAATACTTTGCTCCTTGGCGACAATCTTCAGTACAGTGGTGGTATTTCGATGTTGCCAATCGCTGCAATAGTTTATCCGCCCTATATTATGTATTTCACAAAAGTAAAGAGATAACAAAAATTGCTAAATATTAGCTTCCAAATGGCAAATTGATTTTATGCATCGGCTCTAATGTACTTCATTTTTCAATTTATTACCGAGTATTTGTGTCTTTTTCTATTGATTTCTCTTGCCGTACTAAGCAGTAAGTCGGTGGTGTGAGATAAGCCTAAATTAAACGTATACAGAGTTCCTTTTTGTCATTGGACATGAAAATTCGTAAATAAGACACTAACGTATGTTTTGCATTAATTCATTGGTAATGTAGTTTATGTAGCCTAGAATGTTTAACATTTTAACGTATGGAATACTTAGGGTATTGTAAAAATATTAAAACCAATCACATTTAAGTTTAAAAAAAAAGTTATCATAAAAATGTTACTATGGTTTTTTCTATCGTAATAAGAAAAAACTATCAACAGATTTTATGGAATTTAAACAATGTCCTCTTTAAAACCTAAAGTATAATATTTCAAATTAAATATACACATTTTATTAAAATTAAACAGATTTTAACCACTCACCTTTTTATTAATTTCGGCGCGTGACAGTTGTATTGTCGCGTAGGCGACAAACAAAAACAAAATATTAATTTTAACCATTATGGAATTAGCAAAGTAGATTTGCGAATTGTACTTTCAATATTATTCCGTCTGTAATTACCGCCTAGTTAGCGTTACAATATGTGTAAATGATTTTACTAATCACGTATAATAAAACAAAATATCGCTTTGCCGCCTCGCGACGATCACATATGATCAGACACGCGTGCTATGAATTTACACACTCGATTTAAAATGGTGCATTGAATCGATTGGCTCTTATATTAAACGTACGAATAAATACCTACATACTTGTTTAAACAACATATTTAAGACTAATTGTGTATTACCACATTTGGTTAAATTTTATATTAATAAATCATAAATAACACATTATACCTGTAATTACTATTTATTACTTTTAAAAGTGGTTATAATTGATTGTAGTTCTATTGTTACATTAATAAAAATATATCTAACTTAACAACTCCTGTAATGGACGTCAAGTAGCAAGACATGCACAACTGTCCAAATAATTACATTTAAAACATGGTGTTTAAAATTTTTTACGTATACACTTCAACACCATTCTTATATTACACGTGATGTACTAAACATAAACATTTAATTTCCATGAACTTATTTTACATAGTATACGCATTTTACTTTATAGTTACACGTCTTTTAAAACACGTTGTTTTGAAAAACGTTTTATAAATATTCAACTTAATAGCTCTTGATCAATTGAAGAAGACGGCAGGTTTTTTTACTCTTTTTAGTGAATACATTTTTAATTTTATTTCAGTTGCATAATTATGGATCTAATAACAATCATCTTACCAACTAAATTCAAATGCGGTGACAGGTGTGGCTCAACATCAAGCTTGGGTATGGGGAGCCATGGTAAAATGCTAAAAGAAGAGCAAATAATTTTCAAAGAATATCAATAAAATATTTATAAAATCTCATTAATATCATTTAATAGGTATTAGAACGATTATACGTGAAAGGTACAAATTAGGACTTTTCTGGTCATATTTAATAACTAGTTACGTGGTCATTTTATAGGTGTAATACTCGGTAATAACCATTAAGCCCTAGTGACAAAAACGAGTCATGGTGAAACTAGTGCAAAAATATGGTATAAAATCACAGCAGATTTGTTAAAATCGCAAATATACCACGTAGACAGAAGTGTGTTAGACTTTTACAATGAGCCTAAATTTCGATGATAGAAATAGCATGCTGAATGAAGTATTGTCATAAACTATAATACCCATGAACCCTGGAAGATGCAATAATAACATCAGTACCTGTGAAAAATAATGCATTATCAATTTCCCCACATCTTTACTAATTGAAGCGATGATGGCTAAGTTGGTCAATGGACATGACTTCGAATCCCTGCAATAAGCCTCAGCTTTCAGTTAATATCTACAGTTTTGTTTTTGGAGTCCCACTTGAGAGCCAGTATCTCTACTAGGCCTAGTGTCCGAATTTTTGGGCCACATCGTCACTTAACAGCAAATCATAACGCTAAACCTATAATATAAAAAAAACGATGTATCACATTGCAATACATACGTATTTACGGGTGTAATAAAAATAAAATAAATAAAACAATGCAATATGCACACTACTTTCATAGACCTAAACATTTCGGGTAAAATAATAAAGTAGAAGTAAGTATGGTACAGTGTTAGTGTGTAGGAAGATCGCGCCGATAGACTAGGTAATCGATATATTAGGTGACAAAAAGCCAGCTCCGTACAACCACTAACGGTGTAAGTATATATAAACCCGTACATACATAGATACATACAGAAACACGTACGTACGAAGATCTGGAATCATGTAAATGCTAGTTTATTAATAGGCTCATTCATAAAGCCGTAAACCAAATATATTGAAACAATATATGTTTTGCTATTGAAATTTCCATGTCGATATTCACATTAAGTCAACAACATGATAAAAGGTCGGTCGGAGCCGCCTTCTTTACGTATAATCAGTAGAAAATAAATGACTGCCTAGAAAAAATTACACAATTATAGTGGATTTAGTTTTCACAAACCTTTTCTCTGTTTATTCAGTTGGAATCAGCTGTTTCTGTCTTGCTTAAACATTGATAAGATCATTGTTAATAAATCCCAAATTAAATATCAATATATCATACATATTTGAGTATATATTGTGTATATGAATACAGAAGCCAATATTATAATCCAGTAAGGTTGAATAAGATATACTGCATATAATATTAGAATAATTATTATTAGAAAGTATATAATTTCCATTTAATTTTGGTAAACATTTTTATTATTTTCTTGTGTCATCTTTATTGTCATTCCAGATTTACGTCAAATTACTCAAATATGATTGTCAAAGATAAGGTTTAATTTTATAGACATTTAAAAATGTTATAAAAAATATTACATATGAAGGTAATTTCGCCAATGACAGGTGTAAAATATAATGTTTAAATCTAACTGATGATGGTGAAAATGGTTAATTTTTTTGTGGTAAATTAAAATGAATAGATATCGTTATAAGTATAGTATAGATTATGGTTTATTATTAGGTACTTTAAAGTGATCGATAAGAAACATAAATCATGAAAGTTTATATAAATATTATTTTTCATAAAAAAATTAATAGTCGGTCGACGATAGTTATTTTTTTAATCGCTTACTCTTTTCGGGAAATGGATTAAAAAAAGAACATAATGGTTTTTTTGAGCCGTAAAGTGAACTTTCTGTTAAATATCTATTCCGTGTGCTAGATGTTTCTTGTTCTATATTACATGGTAAGCCTGACGTCATACTTGTATAATAGCTTCTTACTTCTTCTTCGCTATTGTGTATCTTCGACGTAGGAGCTGACGTTGGAAGCGTATAGTTTGCTTTAGTTTCTGTACGAAATGTTCTGAAAATTGATAAATTATGAGTATAGGTCGCACCAAACTTTATGCCCGGTTTGAACACAGTCACGTTAAGCTGCGCACAATACAAATTTAGGTTTCAAACAGATAGTACAGGTCTTCGGTGGTTATTTGAATACATTATGCTTAATAACAATCACAAAAGGTTATGATTATGTAGAAGTAAGATAAAAAATGACACTGTAAGCCTTATTTATTTGACTATACCATCAGTAAGTGGGAACTCGTTACTGTGTTAAGAATGGCCCTAAAATTTGACGCGTCCTGTACCTTACTTTTACTTTTTATAAGCTTAAATAATTTTTTACTATGGAGACAATTTTTATTTCAATTAAACAAAAATACATATATACCCTGGTACAAATTGTAGCTTGTTGTGTGTCCTTATTTCTCGAAAGTCGCCTTTGAATTTTTCTCTGTCGTACAATGATTTAGATATTGTATGAGGCAAGTGCCTTGTATCGGTTTTAAGTGGCGTTGTTCGCGTCTAGAGAATACGAAAAATATTAGACATTACAATTTTCACATATTAAGATCCAAATAGTTATTTTCTTAGATAGTTTACTGATTTTTGTGATGTACCATAACTGTAACTGATGTAACATAATGAGGTTGTTTTTAATTCTCGTTACAGTATTACACCAAGCTGAAAGTATATGTCTTTTTATATGTGTATTTAGACAACCTAATTTTTCTCGCGGTGAGGTATCTTAGGTAAACTTAGAAACGTAATACATTATTTAAATATATTCTTCTACCGAAATCCGTTCATATGTGTAAGAATGGTTTAATTTATTGAATTAAAAGTGTTCCAATTTGTTACAGCCTTTTCAACTGTCGTATTTGAGAACTAATTTTTATCCATGTTTAGCCTGTTACCAGTTAAGGCTACCTGACATAGATAAAACTACGGTCAAACGTCTATGTATTATGTCCATAACACGAAAGCTATTTAGATGATACTAAATTGCGAAAAAATTAAAACGAATGAAGTCATGAAAGTTATGTTATTAAGACAATTTTAAATATAGTATAGTAGAGGGAAATGAAACAATGAATGGGTGGAACCCATTAATATAAGGTGCAAATACTGAAAAGTTAGTTGAAGAACAACGCAGGAGGAAAACTTATTGTGCCGCCCTTGCTTAGGCAAGATAAGTAGTTGAGTTGTTGGTATACTAACTAATGTTTGCGCATTCCTTTACATTATGCTGACTAAACTATTAAAGAAAGAATTGTGTTAATATATAAACTAGTAGAGCCTTCAAAACAACCTACAATATAATAGTCAAAATGAGTAACGATAACATAACAAAATTTTCTAATCTATGTAATAGGCACTCGATAGATAAAATATGATAGCTGTACCGGCCATAAAATAACCGGTACACGGAATTGGTATTTGTACCTGGGGAAAGTATTCCCAGCTCAGACGCCTGGGGTTCTGAATGTACTGTTATACGTGGTTGCCGAGTCACCTATCCTAGCAAAATCAAGCATTAAAGCCCACTCACCTGGATATTTCTTCGCGCTGCACCTTGTAGCCGGCCGGCGACTCACACAAATGTCTCCAATTGACAAAACTCACACTCCGAACATCAATCCAGACGCTTCGCTGGTATATAAATTCTTTCCACCCTTTTTCAAGTATAATTACTCCACTTCAAAGTTATTGACAAGTTTTATTAATATTTTTGTTACCACGAACAATGGCTGCGGTGAACACAACTCGCACACTCAGCCACCGCGGCGCCAGCGGTCGGGGTTTTCAATCTCACCCTGGCGGCGGTAGGATACAGCTCTCGCGCGCGTAATTCGAGCGAGCTCACAGCTTATTTTTACTATGATAGGAACCCTAACAACCACGTAACTTTTGGCCCAAACATAGCCCCCGGCTTGAAAGGGATTCCTTTCAATAGATTATAAAATGAACTACTATTAACACATATGGAAAAGCATTTATCAAATAAATCCCATAATAGGAGGAAGTTTAAAAGTTAAATTAATAGACAACGAATATAAAAACTAAATATAGAAATGTTATTTAAATACATACACTACAATAACTACATAAATAAGTATTTGTTTTCAATTACACATATATCTTAACTTATTGAGAAGGCAGTGGACATAAACGAACCACTGCACGCTTAAAGGTTCCTCCCTTAGTCTTAACAAGAACAACTCTTGTTCGACGATCAGATCCGGGATATGTCTCCTGGATAATGCCCAACGGCCAATGTAATGGGGCCGTATTATTTTTCATAATTAAAACCACGGTGCCTTTTTTTATTGGGTTACTATCTGTCAACCATTTTTCCCGAGCTTGGAGAGTACTTAGATATTCATCACTCCATCTACTCCAGTACGACTGTACGAGCTTGTCAATCAATAAGAACCGCGAACGTAACTTATCAATACTGTCCATAATTGGCAGGGATGGAAGTGAACGTAATGGTACAGTGTGTAAAAAGTGCGCTGGAGTTAATGCCACAGGTTCCGACGGGTCGGTGCTTAACGCCTGTCCTAATGGCCTAGAATTTAATACAGCTTCAATCTGGATTAGTACGGTTAACAGCTCCTCATAACTGAGTATCTGAGCTCCAATCACGCGAAGCAAATGAGTCTTAAACGACTTTACAGTAGCTTCCCATCCACCACCAAAATGCGGGGCATTAGGAGGAATCATTTGCCATTGAATTCCTTGATTAGCCAACTCACTATCCCATTGTTTCGTGTGTGATGGAGCTCGCAAAAATGCATACAGCTCATTCAAATATGCCCGAGCACCAACAAAATTCGTTCCATTATCAGAAAACAGTTTATCTACAGGTCCACGTCGACCTAGAAACCTCTTTAAAGCATTAAGAAAAGCCTCAGTGCTCAAGTCTGGAACTAATTCTACATGTACGGCCCTAGTAGTGAGACATATAAAAACACAGATGTACGCCTTTTGACTTGTAACACCTCGTTTACGGGTTAAGGTAATATTTATAGGGCCACAATAATCAAGTCCCGTGTTAGCAAAAGGTTTTGTAACTTGCAACCTACACTCAGGCAGATCAGCCATCACAGGTGGAATGCAATGTCTAGGACGAACTCTAAAACATTGATTACACAAATGAACACGAGAGCGAACGATATTTCGCCCCGCTAAAATCCAAAAACGGTGTCTTAGAATCGATAACAGCAGATGCGGACCAGCGTGACAGTGTTGTCGGTGAGTGTGATCAATAATAAGATTAACTACATGATCTTTTCGCGGTAATACAATAGGATGTTTATGATCAAAAGTAAGGGGTGCATTTTCTAATCTACCCCCTACTCTCAAAACTCCATCCACTAAAAACGGTCTTAATTTCTGAAGGGGCTTGGAACAAGACTTCCCAGACCGAACAGTGCTTATCACGTCAGCAAAATGCATGGCTTGCAGTGAACGAACGACTGCTATTTCAGCCTGATCCAAGTCTTCTACATTAGGAATACCTTTTGACTTCAGTTTTCTCACAAATCTCAGCACGTATACGATGATACGACGCAACTTGAGCCAAGATGATATCCTTTGTGACAACGTATAAAGCACCGGCACGGCCGGTACGACTGCCGCCATGGACACCGTTTTAGCTTCCGGAACCACTACCCCCATGTCTTGCTTAAAAGGTTCAATAGGCCACTGAGACGATTCCCTTTGCAACCAAGCTGGGCCATTGAACCACAAATGGTGTTCCAGAAGTTGAGCTGGGCTAAGACCTCGTGAAAGACAATCACTTGGATTTTCTTTCCCAGGTATATGAAAAAAGTGAGATGGTGCTAAATTGTCATGTATTTTTGCTATCCGATTCGCCACAAAAGTCTTCCATCTATGTGGACTAGAATGGATCCAGTGCAGTGCAACCATGGAATCCGTGAAAGCAAAAATGCGACTTATTGCACAACGATCGACATAAGTGTTTAAAACCACTCTTACCAACTTGGACATCAACAAAGCAGCGCATAATTCAAGACGAGCGATACATACAGTCTTGAGAGGTGCCACACGCGACTTAGCGCATAGTAAATTTATATTGGTTTCATTGGAGATATGGCAATGCATGTATACTGCAGCACCATACGCCTTCTCGCTGGCATCTGAAAATGCAAGAAGAGTGACAACACCGTTCTTCACAACACCAATGTGTCGCGGTATAGCCAACTTCCTCAAGAAGGGTAACTCCGCCTTAAACCGATTCCATTTATTAACGACGTTACTAGGAGGTGATTCGTCCCAATCTATCTTCCATGCCCACAGATCCCTAAGAAGTAATTTGGCATACAGAATTACCGGAGCTGCAAATCCTAGAACATCCCACAACCTGGCAACTGCGGACAAAATGTTCCGCTTCGTACAAGAATCAGTACAAGGAGCCACATCGAATGAAAACATATCCGAACGCGGTTCCCATTTAACTCCTAAAATCTTCTGAACTTCATCGCCAAAACTGTATACGTGAGGATGCAACTGTGTTTCAGGAATCTGGCAGAGTAAATCGGGTGAATTACTCGACCACTTCTGGAGGTCAAAGCCCCCGGCTTTGAACATTCCAATTAGCTGAAGCGCTATCTCCGTTGCAGCAGTCGCTGAATCTTCACTGTAAATGACGTCATCCATATAAAGGCCATTCTGGGTAACCTGTGCCGCAAGAGGAAAGTTGTTCTTTTCATCTTCGCAAAGTTGGCGAATCGTCCGCAACGCTAAAAATGGACTACATGTCAGACCAAAACAGACTCTATCAAACTGAAAAGTCTGTAATCGATCATTAGGATTAAACCGATACAAAACTTGCAAATATTTACAGAAATTAGAATGTACCTTCACTTGCAGGTACATTTGTCGGACATCTGCACAAAATGCCACTGCAAATAAACGGAAATTTAATAATAGAGTGAAAATATCACCCTGTAAATTAGGACCGGCATGAAGCATTTCATTCAATGACCGTCCTTTATCAGTATGGGCGCTAGCGTCCAACACTATTCTAAGTTTAGTTGTGACCCTATCGTCACGAACAACACCATGGTGGGGAATGACATACCCAGCATCCCCACTAAACACGTCCTTATATAAAATCGGAGTCAAATATCCAAACTCTAAATATTCTTTAATCACATCATCATATGCCTTTCTTAATGGCGGACACTCTTGTAGCTTTCGCTCCAACGCAAAAAAACGCTTCTGTGCGACACTTAAAGAACTTCCTAACTCGGTTAGATTTGTTTTAAACGGTAGGGCTACCGTGTACGTACCTGACGCATCACGGGTTGTGGTAGACTTATAAATGTCTTCACACTCCTGCTCTTCTCTACTAAGACTGGAGGATGTACAAGACGGAATCTCCTCTAGCTGCCAGAACTTAGATACTGCATCCTGGATCTGTGATTCGACCAACGTGCAATACGTTGACGTTCGCGAAAATTCACTGACGGTAAGAGTTGGAACCTTTCCCATGATGATGAATCCAAGACTAGTTTCAACAGCATCTGGCATATCAGGCGGTCCACGAATTCTGCCAGTAAGTAACAGCTGCGCAAACAGTTCTGCGCCGATCAGCATTTCCACTTCTCCCGGAATGTGAAAGGCTTCATCAGCAAGCGGAACGCTCGACAAATAAGACAGCATTGACGTGTCAACCCCAGAAGTGGGCAAATCATTTGTTATACTATCCACCACTAATGGACGTATGCGAAAAGCTACCCCGTTATCGAAGCGCGATGTAAATTCCAATTCCGTAACACCCTGGACACGATTCACACCACCGCCAAAACCGTGTACTGAAATGGGAAATTCAGTCTGTTGCGACGACAGCAACAATCGCTCACAGCACTGTGACGTTATAAAGTGGTTTTGAGATCCACTATCTATTAAACAACGGACGGTATGAGACACACCTCGTTGGTCCACTACATGAACCCTCGCTGTGGCTAGTAGCACGGTAACAGAAAAAGCAGTACGCAAAGAGTCGTGTGTCTTAGCACTATGCATTGAACACAACGAAACCCCAGCAGTGGATACTTTATCTCTGTTGAAACCACAAACTACTCGGGTCTCAGAATCAACACCATGTTTATTCGAACAAGAATCACTAGACACCGTTAAAGATGTACTAGTCTGTGCACTCGGAAAATGTAACAATGTATGATGTGATCTGGACTGGCATGAACTACAACTATTCTTGGAATTGCATGCCGGCGAACGATGATGAACGCTTAAGCATGTTACGCATCCGTTATTTTTCTTAACTATATTGTAACGTTCCTTAGATGAAACTTTCAGAAATTCCGTACATTTTGAAAAATAATCGTGATTCTTCGCTTTACACATAGGGCATACTGCACCATCACAAGCAGTCACTAAGGACTTACAATATTTTCCCGGCATCGGCACTGGTTTAAAAGCCATTGGCACTCGAGCATTATTTGATCTAAAAGAGCATTTCTCATTCACATTAGACTTCAGACCCGTCCGTTCCAAAATCTTAGCTTGTTCTTTAATAAACTTTACGAAGTTCCTATACGAAGGCACTTTCGTATCACGCACCGAGTTTTCAAATAATCGAGCGGTTTCACTATCCACCTTATTCAAAGCAAGGTATAAATAAATAAAATCTAATTTATCATCCGTAATTAATTTCTCAAAAGCTGTCACTGACACGGAAAATTTATCAATAAAAGTATTCAAACCGTCGACAGAAGGCGCTTGCATTTTCTTTAAATTAAAAATCTCCTCTAAATACGCTGTGGCTAATGAACGCACATCTTGGTATCTATCCATTAGAGTATTATAAATTATCTCATAGTTTTCACCCGTAGGCGATAAGCCCGCAATACATTCGAGTGCTTTACCTGTCAGCTGACCGCATAAGTAATACACCTTTTCTGCATAATTTAACTGTATATTATTATGTATTGTGTTATTAAAACATTCAATAAACATCGGCCATGCCTTTAAATTTCCATCAAATTTCGGTAATTCTATTGACGGTAATTTTATATTAGGTGATTTTAATTTGTCATAACTGCAAGTAACTTTCTTTGACTTTAGTGAATTTATTTTATCTTGCAAACGATTATACAAATCTTCGAATACTTCCCATTTTTGAAAACTAGGTTCATATTTTGTATCTAACTCCATCCTTGCCATATTCCACTCTTCTAACTTGTCCATAAATTCCGATCTAAGCGTAGTTAAATTAAAAGTCGACACTAAAAAACTAGCTTCTTCCGTCTCCGTTTCTATCGCTAATGAACAGTCATACATACTTTGTATTTGTGCAAAGTAAGATTGTAAAACAGTCTCACTATATTTAATTTTTAATTTTAACTTTCTATCTTCTGCCATCTTTACTTTTTAGAAATAAAACCTTTGTAATTAAGAATTTTAATCGATAAGTAATTAAACGAGTATGCACAACGTTTAACAAATACGTATTTGCATTTAATTAAAGTTAACTATCTATAATATTCACTAACCACCGTTAGAGGGCGCGCGCGTTCTTTAGCCGAACTACAGAATGAGAGAAAAAAATGAAACGTCACAACCGGCAAATTGAAGGCGCACGTGCACAAATTCACCAAACAAATACCTACATACAATGATAAAAATGGTGGACAGATTTACCAACAAAAATAACCCATAATTCGTAATACAAAGTGTAAACGCAATATACTTAATATTCAATTCTAATCACCTTATTGTGCGAACACCTCCATCATTTAAAAACATTAAACACAACAAGATTAACTTTATAATTTTGTTTTTTACAATTTTACTACCACCATATGTGATAACAACACTAAATTAAGTAGTAGATATATATGTACTTTAAAACTTTACTTTTAATCGTAATATTTTGCAGAAACAAATCTCGTGATCCAGATCTACCTACTGAGGTACCTATTTGCCTACGATATGACTTAGTTATAATCCCGTTATATTGTTCAAATACCAAATAAACTATACTGGATTGAAACAAATGAACAAAATCAAAACATTACATTCAATAGGTATTCTAGGTAACCTACTCAAGTACTTCGTGAATACTAGAAAATTTGTTTATGACAAGAAATATTTTACTGTGGACTGTATTGTATAATAAATAGGTCACCAGGATACTAACAATTTATCCGGGAGAAGTGACCAAATACAATGTACCGGCCATAAAATAACCGGTACACGGAATTGGTATTTGTACCTGGGGAAAGTATTCCCAGCTCAGACGCCTGGGGTTCTGAATGTACTGTTATACGTGGTTGCCGAGTCACCTATCCTAGCAAAATCAAGCATTAAAGCCCACTCACCTGGATATTTCTTCGCGCTGCACCTTGTAGCCGGCCGGCGACTCACACAAATGTCTCCAATTGACAAAACTCACACTCCGAACATCAATCCAGACGCTTCGCTGGTATATAAATTCTTTCCACCCTTTTTCAAGTATAATTACTCCACTTCAAAGTTATTGACAAGTTTTATTAATATTTTTGTTACCACGAACAATGGCTGCGGTGAACACAACTCGCACACTCAGCCACCGCGGCGCCAGCGGTCGGGGTTTTCAATCTCACCCTGGCGGCGGTAGGATACAGCTCTCGCGCGCGTAATTCGAGCGAGCTCACAGCTTATTTTTACTATGATAGGAACCCTAACAACCACGTAACTTTTGGCCCAAACAATAGCTGTTACGCATATATATTTAAGTGGAAATTTGCTATTTAAGTTTATCTGTTGATAACTAAGTTATATGTACTTTTTTTTTAAGATTTATAGGTTTAACGCAATCTCCACAAACTCACCTGATGTATATTGAAGATATGGTCCACGGTGGACACGCTAAGCCTAGTGAAGCTTTCAAGTTCAACTGCCGGAACACGCCTGTAGGTATTTGGCGGCAGATTTCAACTTGAGGGTGGTAGCTAGCCAGGCAGGCATTAGAAAAAGCCTTCATCATGTCATATCATGTCATCGTTTTATCCCGAAGTTGTTCTTCGACGAAAGATCAGACTCATTGCAGCATTGAAGGGACGATGGTGAAGTCTATTTGTCGTCAAATACGGATCTAGATATTTCTCATAACCTTCATGTGTAGTATCAAAGAACTCGATGTCTTTTTTACTATTAATTTCTACTGAAATCTAATAACAAATTAATTTTAGATTGGAGCTATTAAAAAAAAACTAAAGAGAATATATTTCGATTTCAAATAGATATCGAGCTTATACAATAACATCTTTACTTAGAAAAAATAGGGTAGTTTTGTTTTTGTACTTTATTTCATGTAGGTATGTTGGTTTTTACGAATTACACAAAGGACCTTTAGTTGGTTTTGAACAAGATTTTACACTTACCGGGTCCAAAACTAAACTGGTTGTGTGTTTAAACTGATCTTTTTCAGTTACAAGTCGAGATGGCATTGCCGGTACTACGTACGAACTTTGTGTTTCTGTTTTACCGTGCGCGGAACAGTGTGGTCGTTGTTCTTCGAGCTGAAATTTATTAAAAAAAAAATATTCAAATTTACAAGGTTTGATTCTGTTTTACTATCTGTTGATACTGTCTAGTTATACTCTTTTTCATCATATACCTACCTTTTTAATTGCTTGTATTGATCATAACGTAGACAGTATTTTGGATAACAAGTTCCGATATAAAGTAATAAATAACTAATGCTTAGTGCTCTTACTGGAGAGAAATTCGTTCCAGTGTGGACTGACAGTATACTACCTCAGTGCCCTAGGGAAATATATGACGTCATATATCGTTGTCATTTTTATACTGTTAGCACTGGCGTTTTCGAGTGCTTTGATCACATGGTCAAGAACGTTCAGAAACTTAATAGCTTGCACTATTGATAATAATATTTATTATTGAATATTATTATTCAAAGACACCAACCGTTCAAAACAAACATGGAAAATTGAAATCCAAAACACATGGACGACAGTATACCGGACTGCGTTCAGTTTTATTCTTTATATTCAGTATAGCTAACATAAAGAACGGATTCGCGGTATACAAAATTAACGTCTCACCTTACTTTGCTTGCAGTGCCCATCGGAACATACCCTAAGTCTACTTTGCACAGATTGCATTAATCTGTACTGCGTATTTATTGAGAACGAGTAGAAAGTAAACATGTACCTTTCTACTTGGTGGATAAATATAATGATTCACAGTACAGCTGACATGCTTGTTGAATCTCTTGGTTTCCGGCAATTTGAATGCAAAGTCTCTGGCCGTTTGAGACTTACTCAGTTCTTTCGTCACATTGTAATCGCGAAAATAATCCTTCATTTCCGCAACTGGTTTCTTCTTTAAAACAATTTTAAAGATTATTAAGGCATGTTGTAATGCATGTAGCACAATATTATAAAAATATTTTATTATGACCCTTATGGTAATTTTAATGTTGAATCTCTATACGCTTTCGAAACCTTATACTAACCCCACAGATTATTGTTTTCCAACTGGTTTTCTGCTTTAAATATTTCAGAAAAGGTATATTTCAGATTACAGATTGGTAAAAAACTTACCAATGTCTTAACTATGTGTTGTGGACAATGCCATCGTCTACCAATTGTTTCGCTAGATATTCCTGTGCTTGGAAATTTCGTCACTGGGTAATTTAGATGCACCTCATCCCAGTGAACAAGGGGTAATTGTTTGGGATATTTTGCTTGCATAATTTATAAAATATGCGTTCAAAATAAATTTAATTTCAAAACTTGCGTAACATAGCTTTTCCTGTTTAATAAATCGATTAGTCGTATCATAGCAATATTTTGTTATCTTAGTTACCATTTAACCAAACCTTTATAACCGATTTTAATTTAAATAATACTTGGAGATTTCCAACATTGAAGGCCTACATACATACGTCACAAACGAAGGAAAACATTGTGGTGAAACAATAATAACATGGTGGTAGGTTTTTATAATTCCCGCTTGCCTAGGTACCACTCCCTAGTTGAAAATCTGCTGCCAAATACTTACAAGTGTGTTCCGGCTGTTGCACTTGAGAGCCAGTCCTTCCACTAAGCTTAGCGTGTCCACTAACTTGCGCTACATTGTCACTTAACATCACGAGAGATTGTAGTGATAAGGCTGTACCTATATAAAAAAAACTGTCATTTAGTTAATTTAAAATTATAAAATAGGGGAATATTTCAGCGACGTGAAGAAGTTTTAAGCAGTGCGATCTTTCATGTAGCAATTTAATAACAAATGGTATTTTCTTTATTTTATTTTAGTACTAAAAAATATAGATACCTAAGAAAGATTTACTATATTTGTTGTTTAGTGTTTACAGGTTGTATATTTACAAATTTAATGTTTTTCCTCCATAGAAAATTAATTTAGCTCACTAAGTAGAAAGATTTACTATATTTGTTGTTTAGTGTTTACAGGTTGTATATTTACAAATTTAATGTTTTTCCTCCATAGAAAATTAATTTAGCTCACTAAGTAAGAGTGTAATTAAAATCTATTTATAAGTTAGGATATACCTGGGGCCCTAGCCAAGTTGCAATTACTTTCTTTCTACTCTCTTTCGTCCAACTTTGACGATCTAGGGTTGACGAAAATTTTAACTAGCCAAGTTGACAATATTTTGCTGAACGCTCATTCTACAATATATAGACAAGATATGTTTGAATAAAAATGTGTGATTAGTCACTAATAAGTATATAAATTGGCAAGACATATATGTAGGTACTTTTTGTGTCTAAAACTTCTTTATAATTAGTTAACAATAGACAGTTATTTTGGGAAAATTTATTTATAAAACATCTTTAAGCCACTTGGCATAGCTCTCATAGCATTAAAATCATACCATTAATCATATTTATTACAAACCAGTGTTTATGTACCATATTTGTATGTAAAATTAGTATATATAGTATAGTATAAGCAACTATTCGAAGTTAATACTACATGGTAGGCATAACATAAAATAAACTAATCCTTGTGATCTTTACACAAATATTCATCAAAATCGCTTCAGTGATTTAGGCGTGAAAGTGTAACAAACAAAGAAACAAACAAACAAACTCACTTTCGCATTTATAATTACTAAGGATAAGGATTATTAAATAACACAACTTCATGGTTTTTATTATAGTTACAAAAAGTCTTGAACCCACTTAATAGTACAGTTTTTAGACATGGAAGTTTAGTTTTTGTATTTAAGTATAACATAATAAACAGTATTTATGTACAATACTTAGGAAAAGGTTCTGAAATCAAAATATCCTCGAGAACTAAAACAACCCTCAATATTGTTCTGCATTTATTAACCAACAGAAAACAATTTTCAGACCACTTTTGGAACTGTGTGAATTTCTAATCTTACAAAATACAGCTCCAAGCTCAATAATAACTTATATTTTTATATAATTAACAAGTAAATGTATTTTTATTTACAGTTAGTAATATATAATTTACATGGTGGTAGGGCTTTTTCTAACGCCCGCCTGGCTAGCTACCACCTTCAAGTTGAAAACCTGCCGCCAAATACCAATATGTGTGTTCCGGCAGTTGCACTTTGAGCCTGTTCTTCCACAGGTTTAACGAGTCTACCAACTTGGATCGTATCGTCACTTAAGAGATCAGGTGAGATTATGGCCATAACGCCAAACCTAAATCTTAAAAATTATAAAAAAAATTAACAGTAATATATAATTTACATGGCGGTAGGGCTTTTTCTAACGCCCGCCTGGCTAGCTACCACCTTCAAGTTGAAAACCTGCCGCCAAATACCAATATGTGTGTTCCGGCAGTTGCACTTTGAGCCTGTTCTTCCACAGATTTAACGAGTCTACTAACTTGGATCGTATCGTCACTTAAGAGATCAGGTGAGATTATGGCCATAACGCCAAACCTAACGCCAAACCTAAATCTTAAAAATTATAAAAAAAAATTAACAGACAAAATTGCATCATAATATTTATACTGCCTTAACATTTGATACTTATACTACATTCCATTTTACAAATTTGATCCATTCCAATTATTACATATAGAAATTTGTGATAAATAATTTGTAGTTTATACTCAATAATATCGTGTTCACGTTTCACGAATTAGTTTTGTTTTAGAAGAATAAAAAGGTTATCAAATCAAAAATATATTCAATTTAGGCCCTAAGGCGTTTATTAAGGTCAAACTACCACCGGTTCGGAAAGTAACGCAGTCATCGAGAAGAACCGGCAAGAAACTCGAACCGCACCTTTTTTTAATCTTGAAATTAAATGTAATAAATTACACTAGCCGCACGTTTAACTTATATACTAGCCGCACGTTTAACTTATATACTAGCCGCACGTTTAACTTATATACTAGCCGCACGTTTAACTTATATACTAGCCGCACGTTTAACTTATATACTAGCCGCACGTTTAACTTATATACTAGCCGCACGTTTAACTTATATACTAGCCGCACGTTTAACTTATATACTAGCCGCACGTTTAACTTATATACTAGCCGCACGTTTAACTTATATACTAGGCCGAACGTTTAACTGTCTCGTAAGAAGATCTTCCAATTAAAAACTGTAACACTGTTACAATAACTTGTTAGAAAACCATTTCCAAGCACAGACACTTCGCTGCAGATGATCACCGAAGTAGCAATCGCCTGATGAAAGACCTGTGAATAAAGAAGTAACCGGTAAATGATTCACTACCCACATGCGCATGCGTGCACACCATATACAAAAACATGCACTACTGACAACTACACATGCACTAATTCAAAAAGATTATTATAAAAATACTAATAATAATACATAATAATTATACGTAATAATACGTAATAATACATAATAAATAATAATACGTAATAATACATAATAAATAAAAATAAATAATAATAATACTGGAGAGTGTTGAAAAATGTCAATAGAACGGGAACTAATTTTATAATTATGGCATTTATCAGTTAGAACCAGACCGCGCCCTAACGCAACATAGAAACAGCCCTAACACGACAAACAGAGACAGAACACAACAGACAGAGAGACAGCCCTAACACGGCAGCCATGAATCTAACTGACCACACAAACACTAGTAGGCTTATCCCAACAGTACGACACTTCAACACACTCTGTCTTTAGTACCGTGTGACAAGGATTTATATACATGTCTACATCGACAGGTGGCTTGTAACAACGTTACTTCAAAACGTTTTACCAATAGCTACGAACATCCGTCTATACAAGAAGTAAATATTTCAACTTTTAAACGAACATATTCAAGAATATACTATTAATCATGAAGTATTTATTACAAAAGAGTTTTTACTGAAAATGTCTCCAACAAAAACCATTAGATAAAGGTTCAATAAATGACCATAGTAGGTCTTGTATACAATAACAATTTAATGTAGTATTTTTTAAAATAACTTCATGCTTATTAGAACCAAATTGACATAAACAAAGCCGATACAAAATATTACTTTATTATTTTTGATCTGTACATAATTACGCAAAAATAAAACAGTTAATTTAAATTTTTGCTTCGTCTTTCAACCGAATTCCTATCCTTTTTGTTTAACAGCTACTTTTCAACTCTAGTAGATAGTAATCAATAAAACAATATAAACCAGTTTATTGTCATGCCTTTACAAAAGTTTTGAATTTTATAATATAATATACTTTGTACATATGGAGTCACTTCTTCTTACCTTAATACCAAAAATAGCTATGTAAATAAAAATCGCTACCAGCTGTGTTAACTAAAAAATTATTTCATAATTTTTGCCCGTTTAGTATCTTTTTTAAAAGAGCTTTGCTCCTATTAGTGATAGCGTGGTGATAAAAAACCTAAACCTTCATCAATAATTTCTCTATCGAACATAAAAGGAATTATTGAAATCCAACTGGTTATTGCTAAGATTAGGGACTTCAATTAAACAAATAATTTTTTCCTGTTTCATAATTATAATATAAATGTAATAATTTGGAGAATTTCGTTTTAATTCTTTATGTTGATAAATTGACACTTTTTTATCGAATGAATATTAATAGCAATCTATAGCATAAAATCCATTTAAAAATATGTTAGCTCAAAGCACCTTGAATTACTAAGCATATCATTTATGTACTTTTTTCATTTTATATTAACTTTACTAGCTATGGTCAGACGCTTAAAAAAAAGAAACGAAATAACACTAAATATTATTTATTTGTGTATTACTTACTATATTTAGCATATAATAATATAGCAGTTACAACATACCTATGAGGTGAGAAAAATTTAGTCAAATCTACACCGTTTTGTATTATCATATTATGTTTTAATATTAAGTATTTCATTGTCATTCCTTGAAAATGTTAAATTTAACGTAAATTATAAATATGTTATTGATTAGTAATAAACATGATGTATAGTTAAATATCATAAAAAAAATATTTTTTGGTTATGATTCATTTATATAGACTTATTTGAACAAAAATAAAAAAAATCTCGAATTCTCAGTAAACAAAGAAAAAGTAAATAAATTTGATTAACTACACAATATTGTTTTGGGAACAGGATATTAGAAATTGATATTAAGCTTCATAAATCATCACCATAAGTATTATTATAAAGACAACAAATTGTTTGTAAAGGCGGAAGTTAACATATTTTTTTTAATTGCAATAATGAGCCCGACTCATGCGGCCGCACCTCGCCGCTCGATTAGTTCGCGCTCGACCACCGTTTGGTTTACGCATTAACAGTAAGGCTGCATAGTGTTCGCGGAGTTAGACCACGCCGTAATTGCATTCAAGTAAGTTATTTAACTATATAATGTACATACTTTTATAGCTCACAGTTTACATCCAAATTTCCCATACACGAACTTGATTCTCGACCTTGTTTACTAAATAGAATTGTACTCTTCAGTAATGTGATTTGCAATCAATTCTTCTGGTATGTTTTCGATGATAAAGTGAGGCGTTTTGGCGTACATGCCGTTTGAAGAGAAGAATTAGAAAAAAAAACAATTATTCTATTTATACTAAAGAATAAGAGTAAAGGAGTTTACCTTATAGAGACAAGTCTTCGTTAACTTTGTAAAGCTGAAAATGTAGATTATTATTGCATTCGTTATATTCACATGTGAAACATAGCACTTAAAATGAGTACAATATCCTGCTACTAGAACACATGCGATACTTAAACAGATATAGTACAGGCGATAACATGTCTTAAACTTAAAAGTTTTTCTGGGTCGTAGAATACGAGAATAGTGTCTGACTGGTTCGCTGACCACTACACTTTACCTTCTGCAGCTGCAGCAGGTCTAGCGTTATGGCCATAAGTGCTAACACACGTGCTAGTACAGTTTAATCTCGAAACGCGGTTCGCCTACTAATGTATATTTAAGTACATCTTCTCGTTTACGCAGAGTTCGGCATAAAAGTGGTATCTAGGACAGCTCAGAAGCAAACTCCATATACCTATAAAAAAAACCTCGACTACCCACAATCCCCCCCGTACTGCTAATGCCCAGAGACGAATTTCATACTTCTTCACATACACCTGGTGTGTGTGGTAGTCCTGATCTAGTTAAGGTCAATCGTACACCGAATGTCACCTATAAAATTTACTTGCACTACTTATCGATAAACATGAAAGAAACGATAAAAATCACAAAGTTACTATATAAGTTCCGTAAATAGCGACGGAGTGGTCAACGTGCCAGTCGGATGAGCATTTTTATATCCAGTAGAAGTTTGCTCACTTGCCTAGCATAGGACGGTGTATTTATTAAGACGTGGGTTTTTATCTACATTTCTGAAGCGATGATAGCTCAGTGATAGTGTGTACGGATGCTGCCACTAAGGACGCGAGTTCGAATCCACCTAAAGTGAGCTTGAGCTTTCGGTAAAGGAAGGAATATCGTGAGGAAACCAAAACATGGTGGTAGGGCTTTTTCTAATACCCGCCTGGCTAGGTACCACCCTCTAGTTGGAAATCTGCCGCCCATAGGTGTTCCGGTAGTTGCACTTGAAAGCCAGTCCCTACAGAGGCTTAGCGTTATAGACCTATAAACTACAAAATAAAGTTACTGTTTGTAATGTTAAATTGGAAATCTGTCGTTAAGCACTTGTAGATGAGTTGTAGAAATCGGCCTTTTTAGCTACTTAATTTTGTTAACATCAGATGTCATAGTGCCGTGAATTTTTAGCGTGATCCAAATTGATCATATTGCGATTTTAAATGTCGAATGTATTACAACTAAAAACTCTGGGTATACTTTGTTCGTTGACACTAAGGCCTGTATTGTTTTAACGAGTGAATTCTGCTGTTCTAAGAGACATCTAATATTCAAGATAATTTTACAACTGAGGTTATTATCGTAATGGGAATATGACATTCGAAATGCAGCTCAAGGGTTTTGGATTTCATTCTACCTGTTGGAAAAATCTATTTAAAGAAAAGATTGTACTTTAGCTCGACATTTTGTATTCAAGTCTATTTGAAACGTTCAAGTCTATCTGAGAACGTTTTGTTTATGAAAAATGCCTTTAAATACAAAAATTCACACTTTATCTATCTATACTATCTATATATGTATTGTAGTGTAAAATTCTTGTCAATAAAGTTATTATTATTATTATTAAAAAGAGGAACTATTTATATATTGTTTGTAATGAATAAAGTAAATACTAGCTCGATTTAAAAAAATATTTCACTTTCTAGACATTCTAGCGTTCGTTTTATCGACTTACTAAAATATTTTGTATTTTCTTTTATGAGGAACCAGTGTGTTGACACAGAGGCTCTCCTGCATGACCTGCGCAAGTGGGCTCCTGCTTGCGGCTTGTCGCGCTTCAGATCTTGCTGCTTCCAACTACTTGAGAAAGAAACGAAGATCTAAAATAGTCCAGGTGACATTACAATAAACGACAGTAAAGCTAACGATCAAGGTTGATTATAAATTTTATTTACAAAGAATAACTCTCTCGAACAGTTTTAAAACGAAACAAATTTGATTGTACCCATTTTCTCAATTATTAAATAGAAATAAGTAGAAAGTAGATTCCGTCACTCCACACCGGTGACTTGTAAGAAATTTAATCTCCAATAACAAGTCTGTATAGACTATATATATAATTACATAATTAAATATCTATGTAACAGTCTTAAACCTAAACGAAGGGAAGACTATTTCGGAAATACAGCCACATGAATCCTAGCATGATGGTAGAGTTCTGGTAATGCCCAGTTGGCTAGTTACCACTCTCAAGTTGAAAATCTGCCGCCAAATATCTGTTTTCCGGTAGTTGCACTTGAAAGCCATTTCCTCCACTAACTATACTTATCATGTCCAACACCGTACATCGTAACTTAACATAAGGCATGATCGTTTGCATAACCTATGATCTATTAAAAAATGTTATTGGTACTGATATTTTTCAATATTATACCCATCTTATTATCTTTTCTATTTTTTATAGTTCTTATCTTTAAACAACGTGGACGCAGACCTCGAATACTCGTCGAAATTAGTAAGCCTCTTGTCTTACTTCGTCTAGAACGTTCCAGAAGAAAATATTTCAAGCTACCTAATAAGGAACTCAAAATAAATATTTACGATATGTTAAGTAGTATTATTTATTAAGTAATAAATGAACTGAACAGCTTTATTTTTGTTATTCCACAATCCAACTTTTGTATATTGGTTAAATGATGTGGAGAGATTGCCTGTTCGGGTATGTTTGGAGCTAAAGTATAATGAAGTAACTGAATATAGCTTTTCATGTTTTTAATCTTATATATAAAATTCTCGTGTCACAATTTTAGTTGCCATACTCCTCTGAAACGACTTGACCGCTTTTTATGAAATTATTCAGTAGGTCTGGGAATCGGTCGTAATTAATTTTTCATACACCTAAAGTGATATGGGTGGTTCACCCCAAACATTCATTTTATTTTTTTTGGCCAATTTTTTTATGTTGTATTACAAAATACATAACAACAACCCTAAATTTTCAACCTCCTACCCTCATCCTCTCATTATTTAATACAACTGAAGTATTCACTATAAATAATTTATAAGACACAACGTTTGTCGGGTGAACTAGTAATTATATAAAACTTGATAAGTATGCTGAGTATATATTATATTGTTAGTTTGTAAATTAAAAAAACGAGGTTGTCCTAACACTCAATTGAACATATGTACCTGGTAATTCACAGTTGTGCCACAAGTGTTTGTTACATTCTAGAACGCATTGTAAGACTGTCACAAGCAATATATTCTCAAGTTAATTCCGATATGTATTGAATAATGTCCTAAGGTTTAGCGTACCCACGGTCTTCGGCCTCGTCAGCAATTAATATCAGGTGAGATTGATGCATAATGCCTAAACCTATAAACTGTAAACACTTGAACTCTCGTATCGAAAAAGAAAATTAATACCAGAGATGAAGAATTTTTTATCAAGTCTGTTTCAATAAAAACTTAGCATTGAAATGTTGTCTCTAATGTTTATTTTTTTAATTTCCATAACATACAAGTATTATTTGTGTAGTTTCTGATTCATCTTCCTCGAGGTACTCCTGACGGCGTTTATGATTTTTACTATATATTTTAATAAATTATATTTCTCACACTTGATAGTGGTAATTTTAAGTAGGTAAGCAAGAAAGAAACGAGTTTATGATTGTGTGAAAAAAAAACTCTAAATAATGTTTGGTAAAAATTCGTTTACTTCTTCACAAATGACTGAAAATGTTATCAAAACACAATACACGTGTTACATTACTAACGTTAATATAAGACTAACATAGCTTTTCCTGTTTAATAAATCGATTAGTCGTATCATAGCAATATTTTGTTATCTTAGTTACCATTTAACCAAACCTTTATAACCGATTTTAATTTAAATAATACTTGGAGATTTCCAACATTGAAGGCCTACATAGATACGTCACAAACGAAGGAAAACATTGTGGTGAAACAATAATAACATGGTGGTAGGTTTTTATAATTCCCGCTTGCCTAGGTACCACTCCCTAGTTGAAAATCTGCTGCCAAATACTTACAAGTGTGTTCCGGCTGTTGCACTTGAGAGCCAGTCCTTCCACTAAACTTAGCGTGTCCACTAACTTGAGCTACATTGTCACTTAACATCACGAGAGATTGTAGTGATAAGGCTGTACCTATATAAAAAAAACTGTCATTTAGTTAATTTAAAATTATAAAATAGGGGAATATTTCAGCGACGTGAAGAAGTTTTAAGCAGTGCGATCTTTCATGTAGCAATTTAATAACAAATGGTATTTTCTTTATTTTATTTTAGTACTAAAAAATATAGATACCTAAGAAAGATTTACTATATTTGTTGTTTAGTGTTTACAGGTTGTACAAATTTAATGTTTTTCCTCCATAGAAAATTAATTTAGCTCACTAAGTAAGAGTGTAATTAAAATCTATTTATAAGTTAGGATATACCTGGGGCCCTAGCCAAGTTGCAATTACTTTCTTTCTACTCTCTTTCGTCCAACTTTGACGATCTAGGGTTGACGAAAATTTTAACTAGCCAAGTTGACAATATTTTGCTGAACGCTCATTCTACAATATATAGACAAGATATGTTTGAATAAAAATGTGTGATTAGTCACTAATAAGTACAAAAATTGCCAAGACATATATGTAGGTACTTTTTGTGTCTAAAACTTCTTTATAATTAGTTAACAATAGACAATTATTTTGGGAAAATTTATTTATAAAACATCTTTAAGCCACTTGGCATAGCTCTCATAGCATTAAAATCATACCATTAATCATATTTATTACAAACCAGTGTTTATGTACCATATTTGTATGTAAAATTTGTATAATAAAAAAATTCAAGTACTTAATAGTAAGTACTTGAAATAAAGCAACTATTCGAAGTTAATACTACATGGTAGGCATAACATAAAATAAACTAATCCTTGTGATCTTTACACAAATATTCATCAAAATCGCTTCAGTGATTTAGGCGTGAAAGCGTAACAAACAAAGAAACAAACAAACAAACTCACTTTCGCATTTATAATTACTAAGGATAAGGATTATTAAATAACACAACTTCATGGTTTTTATTATAGTTACAAAAAGTCTTGAACCCACTTAATAGTACAGTTTTTAGACATGGAAGTTTAGTTTTTGTATTTAAGTATAACATAATAAACAGTATTTATGTACTATACTTAGGAAAAGCTTCTGAAATCAAAATATCCTCGAGAACTAAAACAACCCTCAATATTGTTCTGCATTTATTAACCAACAGAAAACAATTTTCAGACCACTTTTGGAACTGTGTGAATTTCTAATCTTACAAAATACAGCTCCAAGCTCAATAATAACTTATATTTTTATATAATTAACAAGTAAATGTATTTTTATTTACAGTTAGTAATATATAATTTACGAAGTTTAGTTTTTGTATTTAAGTATAACATAATAAACAGTATTTATGTACTATACTTAGGAAAAGCTTCTGAAATCAAAATATCCTCGAGAACTAAAACAACCCTCAATATTGTTCTGCATTTATTAACCAACAGAAAACAATTTTCAGACCACTTTTGGAACTGTGTGAATTTCTAATCTTACAAAATACAGCTCCAAGCTCAATAATAACTTATATTTTTATATAATTAACAAGTAAATGTATTTTTATTTACAGTTAGTAATATATAATTTACATGGTGGTAGGGCTTTTTCTAACGCCCGCCTGGCTAGCTACCACCTTCAAGTTGAAAACCTGCCGCCAAATACCAATATGTGTGTTCCGGCAGTTGCACTTTGAGCCTGTTCTTCCACAGATTTAACGAGTCTATAAAAATTATAAAAAAAATTTAACAGACAAAATTGCATCATAATATTTATACTGCCTTAACATTTGATACTTATACTACATTCCATTTTACAAATTTGGTCCATTCCAATTATTACATATAGAAATTTGTGATAAATAATTTGTAGTTTATACTCAATAATATCGTGTTCACGTTTCACGAATTAGTTTTGTTTTAGAAGAATAAAAAGGTTATCAAATCAAAAAAATATTCAATTTAGGCCCTAAGGCGTTTATTAAGGTCAAACTACCACCGGTTCGGAAAGTAACGCAGTCATCGAGAAGAAACGGCAAGAAACTCGAACTGCACCTTTTTTTAATCTTGAAATTAAATGTAATAAATTACACTAGCCGCACGTTTATCTTATATACTAGCCGCACGTTTATCTTATATACTAGCCGCACGTTTATCTTATATACTAGCCGCACGTTTAACTTATATACTAGCCGCACGTTTAACTTATATACTAGCCGCACGTTTAACTTATATACTAGCCGCACGTTTATCTTATATACTAGCCGCACGTTTATCTTATATACTAGCCGCACGTTTATCTTATATACTAGCCGCACGTTTAACTTATATACTAGCCGCACGTTTAACTTATATACTAGCCGCACGTTTAACTTATATACTAGCCGCACGTTTAACTTATATACTAGCCGCACGTTTAACTTATATACTAGCCGCACGTTTAACTTATATACTAGCCGCACGTTTAACTTATATACTAGCCGCACGTTTAACTTATATACTAGCCGCACGTTTAACTTATATACTAGCCGCACGTTTAACTTATATACTAGCCGCACGTTTAACTTATATACTAGCCGCACGTTTAACTTATATACTAGCCGCACGTTTAACTTATATACTAGCCGCACGTTTAACTTATATACTAGCCGCACGTTTAACTTATATACTAGCCGCACGTTTAACTTATATACTAGCCGCACGTTTAACTTATATACTAGCCGCACGTTTAACTTATATACTAGCCGCACGTTTAACTTATATACTAGCCGCACGTTTAACTTATATACTAGCCGCACGTTTAACTTATATACTAGCCGCACGTTTAACTTATATACTAGCCGCACGTTTAACTTATATACTAGCCGCACGTTTAACTTATATACTAGCCGCACGTTTAACTTATATACTAGCCGCACGTTTAACTTATATACTAGCCGCACGTTTAACTTATATACTAGCCGCACGTTTAACTTATATACTAGCCGCACGTTTAACTTATATATACTAGCCGCACGTTTAACTTATATATACTAGCCGCACGTTTAACTTATATATACTAGCCGCACGTTTAACTTATATACTAGCCGCACGTTTAACTTATATACTAGCCGCACGTTTAACTTATATACTAGCCGCACGTTTAACTTATATACTAGCCGCACGTTTAACTTATATACTAGCCGCACGTTTAACTTATATACTAGCCGCACGTTTAACTTATATACTAGCCGCACGTTTAACTTATATACTAGCCGCACGTTTAACTTATATACTAGCCGCACGTTTAACTTATATACTAGCCGCACGTTTAACTTATATACTAGCCGCACGTTTAACTTATATACTAGCCGCACGTTTAACTTATATACTAGCCGCACGTTTAACTTATATACTAGCCGCACGTTTAACTTATATACTAGCCGCACGTTTAACTTATATACTAGCCGCACGTTTAACTTATATACTAGCCGCACGTTTAACTTATATACTAGCCGCACGTTTAACTTATATACTAGCCGTACATACACTTCGCTGCAGATGATCACCGAAGTAGCAATCGCCTGATGAAAGACCTGTGAATAAAGAAGTAATCCAATTAAAAACTGTAACAATAACTTGTTAGAAAACCATTTCAAAGCACAGACACTTCGCTGCAGATGATCACCGACGTAGCAATCGCCTGATGAAAGACCTGTGAATAAAGAAGTAACTGGTAAATGATTCACTACCCACATGCGCATGCGTGCACACCATATACAAAAACATGCACTACTGAAAACTACACATGCACTAATTAAAATACTAATAATAATTTAATACATATTAATACATATTAATACATATTAATACATATTAATACATATTAATACATATTAATACATAATAACATAATAATACATAATAAATAATAATAAATAATAATAATACCGGAGAGTTTTGAAAAATGTCAATAGAGCGGGAACTAATTTTATAATTATGGCATTTATCAGTTAGAACCAGACCGCGCCCTAACGCAACATAGAAACAGCCCTAACACGACAAACAGAGACAGAACACAACAGACAGAGAGACAGCCCTAACACGGCAGCCATGAATCTAACTGACCACACAAACACTAGTAGGCTTATCCCAACAGTACGACACTTCAACACACTCTGTCTTTAGTACCGTGTGACAAGGATTTATATACATGTCTACATCGACAGGTGGCTTGTAACAACGTTACTTCAAAACGTTTTACCAATAGCTACGAACATCCGTCTATACAAGAAGTAAATATTTCAACTTTTAAACGAACATATTCAAGAATATACTATTAATCATGAAGTATTTATTACAAAAGAGTTTTTACTGAAAATGTCTCCAACAAAAACCATTAGATAAAGGTTCAATAAATGACCATAGTAGGTCTTGTATACAATAACAATTTAATGTAGTATTTTTTAAAATAACTTCATGCTTATTAGAACCAAATTGACATAAACAAAGCCGATACAAAATATTACTTTATTATTTTTAATCTGTACATAATTACGCAAAAATAAAACAGTTAATTTAAATTTTTGCTTCGTCTTTCAACCGAATTCCTATCCTTTTTGTTTAACAGCTACTTTTCAACTCTAGTAGATAGTAATCAATAAAACAATATAAACCAGTTTATTGTCATGCCTTTACAAAAGTTTTGAATTTTATAATATAATATACTTTGTACATATGGAGTCACTTCTTCTTACCTTAATACCAAAAATAGCTATGTAAATAAAAATCGCTACCAGCTGTGTTAACTAAAAAATTATTTCATAATTTTTGCCCGTTTAGTATCTTTTTTAAAAGAGCTTTGCTCCTATTAGTGATAGCGTGGTGATAAAAAACCTAAACCTTCATCAATAATTTCTCTATCGAACATAAAAGGAATTATTGAAATCCAACTGGTTATTGCTAAGATTAGGGACTTCAATTAAACAAATAATTTTTTCCTGTTTCATAATTATAATATAAATGTAATAATTTGGAGAATTTCGTTTTAATTCTTTATGTTGATAAATTGACACTTTTTTATCGAATGAATATTAATAGCAATCTATAGCATAAAATCCATTTAAAAATATGTTAGCTCAAAGCACCTTGAATTACTAAGCATATCATTTATGTACTTTTTTCATTTTATATTAACTTTACTAGCTATGGTCAGACGCTTAAAAAAAAGAAACGAAATAACACTAAATATTATTTATTTGTGTATTACTTACTATATTTAGCATATAATAATATAGCAGTTACAACATACCTATGAGGTGAGAAAAATTTAGTCAAATCTACACCGTTTTGTATTATCATATTATGTTTTAATATTAAGTATTTCATTGTCATTCCTTGAAAATGTTAAATTTAACGTAAATTATAAATATGTTATTGATTAGTAATAAACATGATGTATAGTTAAATATCATAAAAAAAATATTTTTTGGTTATGATTCATTTATATAGACTTATTTGAACAAAAATAAAAAAAATCTCGAATTCTCAGTAAACAAAGAAAAAGTAAATAAATTTGATTAACTACACAATATTGTTTTGGGAACAGGATATTAGAAATTGATATTAAGCTTCATAAATCATCACCATAAGTATTATTATAAAGACAACAAATTGTTTGTAAAGGCGGAAGTTAACATATTTTTTTTAATTGCAATAATGAGCCCGACTCATGCGGCCGCACCTCGCCGCTCGATTAGTTCGCGCTCGACCACCGTTTGGTTTACGCATTAACAGTAAGGCTGCATAGTGTTCGCGGAGTTAGACCACGCCGTAATTGCATTCAAGTAAGTTATTTAACTATATAATGTACATACTTTTATAGCTCACAGTTTACATCCAAATTTCCCATACACGAACTTGATTCTCGACCTTGTTTACTAAATAGAATTGTACTCTTCAGTAATGTGATTTGCAATCAATTCTTCTGGTATGTTTTCGATGATAAAGTGAGGCGTTTTGGCGTACATGCCGTTTGAAGAGAAGAATTAGAAAAAAAAACAATTATTCTATTTATACTAAAGAATAAGAGTAAAGGAGTTTACCTTATAGAGACAAGTCTTCGTTAACTTTGTAAAGCTGAAAATGTAGATTATTATTGCATTCGTTATATTCACATGTGAAACATAGCACTTAAAATGAGTACAATATCCTGCTACTAGAACACATGCGATACTTAAACAGATATAGTACAGGCGATAACATGTCTTAAACTTAAAAGTTTTTCTGGGTCGTAGAATACGAGAATAGTGTCTGACTGGTTCGCTGACCACTACACTTTACCTTCTGCAGCTGCAGCAGGTCTAGCGTTATGGCCATAAGTGCTAACACACGTGCTAGTACAGTTTAATCTCGAAACGCGGTTCGCCTACTAATGTATATTTAAGTACATCTTCTCGTTTACGCAGAGTTCGGCATAAAAGTGGTATCTAGGACAGCTCAGAAGCAAACTCCATATACCTATAAAAAAAACCTCGACTACCCACAATCCCCCCCGTACTGCTAATGCCCAGAGACGAATTTCATACTTCTTCACATACACCTGGTGTGTGTGGTAGTCCTGATCTAGTTAAGGTCAATCGTACACCGAATGTCACCTATAAAATTTACTTGCACTACTTATCGATAAACATGAAAGAAACGATAAAAATCACAAAGTTACTATATAAGTTCCGTAAATAGCGACGGAGTGGTCAACGTGCCAGTCGGATGAGCATTTTTATATCCAGCAGAAGTTTGCTCACTTGCCTAGCATAGGACGGTGTATTTATTAAGACGTGGGTTTTTATCTACATTTCTGAAGCGATGATAGCTCAGTGATAGTGTGTACGGATGCTGCCACTAAGGACGCGAGTTCGAATCCACCTAAAGTGAGCTTGAGCTTTCGGTAAAGGAAGGAATATCGTGAGGAAACCAAAACATGGTGGTAGGGCTTTTTCTAATACCCGCCTGGCTAGGTACCACCCTCTAGTTGGAAATCTGCCGCCCATAGGTGTTCCGGTAGTTGCACTTGAAAGCCAGTCCCTACAGAGGCTTAGCGTTATAGACCTATAAACTACAAAATAAAGTTACTGTTTGTAATGTTAAATTGGAAATCTGTCGTTAAGCACTTGTAGATGAGTTGTAGAAATCGGCCTTTTTAGCTACTTAATTTTGTTAACATCAGATGTCATAGTGCCGTGAATTTTTAGCGTGATCCAAATTGATCATATTGCGATTTTAAATGTCGAATGTATTACAACTAAAAACTCTGGGTATACTTTGTTCGTTGACACTAAGGCCTGTATTGTTTTAACGAGTGAATTCTGCTGTTCTAAGAGACATCTAATATTCAAGATAATTTTACAACTGAGGTTATTATCGTAATGGGAATATGACATTCGAAATGCAGCTCAAGGGTTTTGGATTTCATTCTACCTGTTGGAAAAATCTATTTAAAGAAAAGATTGTACTTTAGCTCGACATTTTGTATTCAAGTCTATTTGAAACGTTCAAGTCTATCTGAGAACGTTTTGTATATGAAAAATGCCTTTAAATACAAAAATTCACACTTTATCTATCTTATTGTATTGTATTTATGTATTGTAGTGTAAAAATTCTTGTCAATAAAGTTATTATTATTATTATTATTATTATTATTATTATAAAGAGGAACTATTTATATATTGTTTGTAATGAATAAAGTAAATACTAGCTCGATTTAAAAAAATATTTCACTTTCTAGACATTCTAGAGTTCGTTTTATCGACTTACTAAAATATTTTGTATTTTCTTTTATGAGGAACCAGTGTGTTGACACAGGCTCTCCTGCATGACCTGCGCAAGTGGGCTCCTGCTTGCGGCTTGTCGCGCTTCAGATCTTGCTGCTTCCAACTACTTGAGAAAGAAACGAAGATCTAAAATAGTCCAGGTGACATTACAATAAACGACAGTAAAGCTAACGATCAAGGTTGATTATAAATTTTACATTTACAAAGAATAACTCTCTCGAACAGTTTTAAAACGAAACAAATTTGATTGTACCCATTTTCTCAATTATTAAATAGAAATAAGTAGAAAGTAGATTCCGTCACTCCACACCGGTGACTTGTAAGAAATTTAATCTCCAATAACAAGTCTGTATAGACTATATATATAATTACATAATTAAATATCTATGTAACAGTCTTAAACCTAGACGAAGGGAAGACTATTTCGGAAATACAGCCACATGAATCCTAGCATGATGGTAGAGTTCTGGTAATGCCCAGTTGGCTAGTTACCACTCTCAAGTTGAAAATCTGCCGCCAAATATCTGTTTTCCGGTAGTTGCACTTGAGAGCCATTTCTTCCACTAACTATACTTATCATGTCCAACACCGTACATCGTAACTTAACATAAGGCGTGATCGTTTGCATAACCTATGATCTATTAAAAAATGTTATTGGTACTGATAATTTTACTGATATTTTTCAATATTATACCCATCTTATTATCTTTTCTATTTTTTATAGTTCTTATCTTTAAACAACGTGGACGCAGACCTCGAATACTCGTCGAAATTAGTAAGCCTCTTGTCTTACTTCGTCTAGAACGTTCCAGAAGAAAATATTTCAAGCTACCCCTAATAAGGAACTCAAAATAAATATTTACGATATGTTAAGTAGTATTATTTATTAAGTAATAAATGAACTGAACAGCTTTATTTTTGTTATTCCACAATCCAACTTGTATATTGGTTAAATGATGTGGAGAGATTGCCTGTTCGGGTATGTTTGGAGCTAAAGTATAATGAAATAACTGAATATAGTTTTTTCATGTTTTTAATCTTATATATAAAATTCTCTTGTCACAATTTTAGTTGCCATACTCCTCTGAAACGACTTGACCGCTTTTTATGAAATTATTCAGTAGGTCTGGGAATCGGTCGTAATGAATTTTTCATACACCTAAAGTGATATGGGTGACCCCAAACATTCATTTTCTTTTTTTTGGCCAATTTTTTATGATGTATTACAAAATACATAACAACCCTAAATTTTCACCCTCCTACCCTCATCCTCTCATTATTTAATACAACTGAAGTATTCACTATAAATAATTTATAAGACACAACAACGTTTGTCGGGTAAACTAGTAATTATATAAAACTTGATAAGTATGCTGAGTATATATTATATTGTTAGTTTGTAAATTAAAAAAACGAGGTTGTCCTAACACTCAATTGAACATATGTACCTGGTAATTCAAAGTTGTGCCACAAGTGTTTGTTACATTCTAGAACGCATTGTGGGCGTTTATGATTTTTACTGTATATTTTAATAAATTATATTTCTCACACTTGATATTGGTAATTTTAAGTAGGTAAGCAATAAAGAAACGAGTTTATGATTGTGTGAAAAAAAAACTCTAAATAATGTTTGGTAAAAATTCGTTTACTTCTTCACAAATGACTGAAAATGTTATCAAAACACAATACACGTGTTACATTACTAACGTTAATATAAGACTAACATAGCTTTTCCTGTTTAATAAATCGATTAGTCGTATCATAGCAATATTTTGTTATCTTAGTTACCATTTAACCAAACCTTTATAACCGATTTTAATTTAAATAATACTTGGAGATTTCCAACATTGAAGGCCTACATAGATACGTCACAAACGAAGGAAAACATTGTGGTGAAACAATAATAACATGGTGGTAGGTTTTTATAATTCCCGCTTGCCTAGGTACCACTCCCTAGTTGAAAATCTGCTGCCAAATACTTACAAGTGTGTTCCGGCTGTTGCACTTGAGAGCCAGTCCTTCCACTAAACTTAGCGTGTCCACTAACTTGAGCTACATTGTCACTTAACATCACGAGAGATTGTAGTGATAAGGCTGTACCTATATAAAAAAAACTGTCATTTAGTTAATTTAAAATTATAAAATAGGGGAATATTTCAGCGACGTGAAGAAGTTTTAAGCAGTGCGATCTTTCATGTAGCAATTTAATAACAAATGGTATTTTCTTTATTTTATTTTAGTACTAAAAAATATAGATACCTAAGAAAGATTTACTATATTTGTTGTTTAGTGTTTACAGGTTGTACAAATTTAATGTTTTTCCTCCATAGAAAATTAATTTAGCTCACTAAGTAAGAGTGTAATTAAAATCTATTTATAAGTTAGGATATACCTGGGGCCCTAGCCAAGTTGCAATTACTTTCTTTCTACTCTCTTTCGTCCAACTTTGACGATCTAGGGTTGACGAAAATTTTAACTAGCCAAGTTGACAATATTTTGCTGAACGCTCATTCTACAATATATAGACAAGATATGTTTGAATAAAAATGTGTGATTAGTCACTAATAAGTACAAAAATTGCCAAGACATATATGTAGGTACTTTTTGTGTCTAAAACTTCTTTATAATTAGTTAACAATAGACAATTATTTTGGGAAAATTTATTTATAAAACATCTTTAAGCCACTTGGCATAGCTCTCATAGCATTAAAATCATACCATTAATCATATTTATTACAAACCAGTGTTTATGTACCATATTTGTATGTAAAATTTGTATAATAAAAAAATTCAAGTACTTAATAGTAAGTACTTGAAATAAAGCAACTATTCGAAGTTAATAGTACATGGTAGGCATAACATAAAATAAACTAATCCTTGTGATCTTTACACAAATATTCATCAAAATCGCTTCAGTGATTTAGGCGTGAAAGCGTAACAAACAAAGAAACAAACAAACAAACTCACTTTCGCATTTATAATTACTAAGGATAAGGATTATTAAATAACACAACTTCATGGTTTTTATTATAGTTACAAAAAGTCTTGAACCCACTTAATAGTACAGTTTTTAGACATGGAAGTTTAGTTTTTGTATTTAAGTATAACATAATAAACAGTATTTATGTACTATACTTAGGAAAAGCTTCTGAAATCAAAATATCCTCGAGAACTAAAACAACCCTCAATATTGTTCTGCATTTATTAACCAACAGAAAACAATTTTCAGACCACTTTTGGAACTGTGTGAATTTCTAATCTTACAAAATACAGCTCCAAGCTCAATAATAACTTATATTTTTATATAATTAACAAGTAAATGTATTTTTATTTACAGTTAGTAATATATAATTTACGAAGTTTAGTTTTTGTATTTAAGTATAACATAATAAACAGTATTTATGTACTATACTTAGGAAAAGCTTCTGAAATCAAAATATCCTCGAGAACTAAAACAACCCTCAATATTGTTCTGCATTTATTAACCAACAGAAAACAATTTTCAGACCACTTTTGGAACTGTGTGAATTTCTAATCTTACAAAATACAGCTCCAAGCTCAATAATAACTTATATTTTTATATAATTAACAAGTAAATGTATTTTTATTTACAGTTAGTAATATATAATTTACATGGTGGTAGGGCTTTTTCTAACGCCCGCCTGGCTAGCTACCACCTTCAAGTTGAAAACCTGCCGCCAAATACCAATATGTGTGTTCCGGCAGTTGCACTTTGAGCCTGTTCTTCCACAGATTTAACGAGTCTATAAAAATTATAAAAAAAATTTAACAGACAAAATTGCATCATAATATTTATACTGCCTTAACATTTGATACTTATACTACATTCCATTTTACAAATTTGGTCCATTCCAATTATTACATATAGAAATTTGTGATAAATAATTTGTAGTTTATACTCAATAATATCGTGTTCACGTTTCACGAATTAGTTTTGTTTTAGAAGAATAAAAAGGTTATCAAATCAAAAAAATATTCAATTTAGGCCCTAAGGCGTTTATTAAGGTCAAACTACCACCGGTTCGGAAAGTAACGCAGTCATCGAGAAGAAACGGCAAGAAACTCGAACTGCACCTTTTTTTAATCTTGAAATTAAATGTAATAAATTACACTAGCCGCACGTTTATCTTATATACTAGCCGCACGTTTATCTTATATACTAGCCGCACGTTTATCTTATATACTAGCCGCACGTTTAACTTATATACTAGCCGCACGTTTAACTTATATACTAGCCGCACGTTTAACTTATATACTAGCCGCACGTTTATCTTATATACTAGCCGCACGTTTATCTTATATACTAGCCGCACGTTTATCTTATATACTAGCCGCACGTTTAACTTATATACTAGCCGCACGTTTAACTTATATACTAGCCGCACGTTTAACTTATATACTAGCCGCACGTTTAACTTATATACTAGCCGCACGTTTAACTTATATACTAGCCGCACGTTTAACTTATATACTAGCCGCACGTTTAACTTATATACTAGCCGCACGTTTAACTTATATACTAGCCGCACGTTTAACTTATATACTAGCCGCACGTTTAACTTATATACTAGCCGCACGTTTAACTTATATACTAGCCGCACGTTTAACTTATATACTAGCCGCACGTTTAACTTATATACTAGCCGCACGTTTAACTTATATACTAGCCGCACGTTTAACTTATATACTAGCCGCACGTTTAACTTATATACTAGCCGCACGTTTAACTTATATACTAGCCGCACGTTTAACTTATATACTAGCCGCACGTTTAACTTAGCCGCACGTTTAACTTATATACTAGCCGCACGTTTAACTTATATACTAGCCGCACGTTTAACTTATATACTAGCCGCACGTTTAACTTATATACTAGCCGCACGTTTAACTTATATACTAGCCGCACGTTTAACTTATATACTAGCCGCACGTTTAACTTATATACTAGCCGCACGTTTAACTTATATACTAGCCGCACGTTTAACTTATATACCAAACCTTTATAACCGATTTTAATTTAAATAATACTTGGAGATTTCCAACATTGAAGGCCTACATACATACGTCACAAACGAAGGAAAACATCGTGGTGAAACAATAATAACATGGTGGTAGGTTTTTATAATTCCCGCTTGCCTAGGTACCACTCCCTAGTTGAAAATCTGCTGCCAAATACTTACAAGTGTGTTCCGGCTGTTGCACTTGAGAGCCAGTCCTTCCACTAAGCTTAGCGTGTCCACTAACTTGAGCTATATTGTCACTTAACATCACGAGAGATTGTAGTGATAAGGCTGTACCTATATAAAAAAAAACTGTCATTTAGTTAATTTAAAATTATAAAATAGGGGAATATTTCAGCGACTTGAAGAAGTTTTAAGCAGTGCGATCTTTCAAGTAGCAATTTAATGACAAATGGTATTTTCTTTATTTTATTTTAGTACTAAAAAATATAGATACCTAAGAAAGATTTACTATATTTGTTGTTTAGTGTTTACAGGTTGTATATTTACAAATTTAATGTTTTTCCTCCATAGAAAATTAATTTAGCTCACTAAGTAAGAGTGTAATTAAAATCTATTTATAAGTTAGGATATACCTGGGGCCCTAGCCAAGTTGCAATTACTTTATTTCTACTCTCTTTCGTCCAACTTTGACGATCTAGGGTTGACGAAAATTGTAACTAGCCAAGTTGACAATATTTTGCTGAACGCTCATTCTACAATATATAGACAAGATATGTTTGAATAAAAATGTGTGATTAGTCACTAATAAGTATATAAATTGGCAAGACATATGTGTAGGTACTTTTTGTGTCTAAAACTTCTTTATAATTAGTTAACAATAGACAATTATTTTGGGAAAACTTATTTATAAAACATCTTTAAGCCACTTGGCATAGCTCTCATAGCATTAAAATCATACCATTAATCATATTTATTACAAACCAGTGTTTATGTAACATATTTGTATGTAAAATTTGTATAATAAAAAAATTCAAGTACTTAATAGTAGGTACTTGAAATAAAGCAACTATTCGAAGTTAATACTACATGGTAGGCATAACATAAAATAAACTAATCCTTGTGATATAAGTACCAACGGTATTTTAAAAACTATTAAAAACTATATGTTACATATACTACTAAGTTTACAATAAATGAATAAAAGTATGTTTAAATATGAAAAATATTTAAGTTAAAGTTTTGATACCAGTGTATCACTTTTTAATGCCATTATTAATAACTGATTTCAGTATTAATATCAAAGAAACATTATTTTTTTAATTATAATTAGCTCTTATCTGCGGCTTCGGTCGCGGTAATACTGATTTTGTAAAACAAATTGGTTAACGCAATAAAAAGTTGCATACAAAGATCTCCAGGCTTCCATATATATACCTTTACACAAATATTCATCAAAATCGCTTCAGTGATTTAGGCGTGAAAGCGTAACAAACAAACAAACTCACTTTCGCATTTATAATTACTAAGGATAAGGATTATTAAATAACACAACTTCATGGTTTTTATTATAGTTACAAAAAGTCTTGAACCCACTTAATAAAATAGTACAGTTTTTAGACATGGAAGTTTAGTTTTTGTATTTAGGTATAACATAATAAACAGTATTTATGTACAATACTTAGGAAAAGGTTCTGAAATCAAAATATCCTCGAGAACTAAAACAACCCTCAATATTGTTCTGCATTTATTAACTAACAGAAAACAATTTTCAGACCACTTTTGGAACTGTGTGAATTTCTAATCTTACAAAATATAGCTCCAAGCTCAATAATAACTTATATTTTTATATAATTAACAAGTAAATGTATTTTTATTTACAGTTAGTAATATATAATTTACATGGTGGTAGGGCTTTTTCTAATGCCCGCCTGGCTAGCTACCACCTTCAAGTTGAAAACCTGCCGCCAAATACCAATATGTGTGTTCCGGCAGTTGCACTTTGACCCTGTTCTTCCACAGGTTTAACGAGTCTACCAACTTGGATCGTATCGTCACTTAAGAGATCAGGTGAGATTATGGCCATAACGCCAAACCTAAATCTTAAAAATTATAAAAAAAATTAACAGTAATATATAATTTACATGGCAGTAGGGCTTTTTCTAACGCCCGCCTGGCTAGCTACCACCTTCAAGTTGAAAACCTGCCGCCAAATACCAATATGTGTGTTCCGGCAGTTGCACTTTGAGCCTGTTCTTCCACAGGTTTAACGAGTCTACCAACTTGGATCGTATCGTCACTTAAGAGATCAGGTGAGATTATGGCCATAACGCCAAACCTAAACCTTAAAAATTAAAAAAAAAAATTAACAGACAAAATTGCATCATAATATTTATACTGCCTTAACATTTGATACTTATACTACATTCCATTTTACAAATTTGGTCCATTCCAATTATTACCAATTATAATCCAATTATAATCGTGTTCACGTTTCACGAATTAGTTTTGTTTTAGAAGAATAAAAAGGTTATCAAATCAAAAATATATTCAATTTAGGCCCTAAGGCGTTTATTAAGGTCAAACTACCACCGGTTCGGAAAGTAACGCAGTCATCGAGAAGAACCGGCAAGAAACTCGAACTGCACCTTTTTTTAATCTTGAAATTAAATGTAATAAAATTACCGCACGTTTATCTTATACACTAGCCGCACGTTTATCTTATACACTAGCCGCACGTTTATCTTATACACTAGCCGCACGTTTATCTTATACACTAGCCGCACGTTTATCTTATACACTAGCCGCACGTTTATCTTATACACTAGCCGCACGTTTATCTTATACACTAGCCGCACGTTTAACTTATACACTAGCCGCACGTTTATCTTATACACTAGCCGCACGTTTATCTTATACACTAGCCGCACGTTTAACTTATACACTAGCCGCACGTTTAACTTATACACTAGCCGCACGTTTAACTTATACACTAGCCGCACGTTAAACTTATACACTAGCCGCACGTTAAACTTATACACTAGCCGCACGTTAAACTTATACACTAGCCGCACGTTAAACTTATACACTAGCCGCACGTTAAACTTATACACTAGCCGCACGTTAAACTTATACACTAGCCGCACGTTAAACTTATACACTAGCCGCACGTTAAACTTATACACTAGCCGCACGTTAAACTTATACACTAGCCGCACGTTAAACTTATACACTAGCCGCACGTTAAACTTATACACTAGCCGCACGTTAAACTTATACACTAGCCGCACGTTAAACTTATACACTAGCCGCACGTTAAACTTATACACTAGCCGCACGTTAAACTTATACACTAGCCGCACGTTAAACTTATACACTAGCCGCACGTTAAACTTATACACTAGCCGCACGTTAAACTTATACACTAGCCGCACGTTTAACTTATACACTAGCCGCACGTTTAACTTATACACTAGCCGCACGTTAAACTTATACACTAGCCGCACGTTAAACTTATACACTAGCCGCACGTTTAACTTATACACTAGCCGCACGTTTAACTTATACACTAGCCGCACGTTTAACTTATACACTAGCCGCACGTTTAACTTATACACTAGCCGCACGTTTAACTTATACACTAGCCGCACGTTTAACTTATACACTAGCCGCACGTTTAACTTATACACTAGCCGCACGTTTAACTTATACACTAGCCGCACGTTTAACTTATACACTAGCCGCACGTTTAACTTATACACTAGCCGCACGTTTAACTTATACACTAGCCGCACGTTTAACTTATACACTAGCCGCACGTTTAACTTATACACTAGCCGCACGTTTAACTTATACACTAGCCGCACGTTTAACTTATACACTAGCCGCACGTTTAACTTATACACTAGCCGCACGTTTAACTTATACACTAGCCGCACGTTTAACTTATACACTAGCCGCACGTTTAACTTATACACTAGCCGCACGTTTAACTTATACACTAGCCGCACGTTTAACTTATACACTAGCCGCACGTTTAACTTATACACTAGCCGCACGTTTAACTTATACACTAGCCGCACGTTTAACTTATACACTAGCCGCACGTTTAACTTATACACTAGCCGCACGTTTAACTTATACACTAGCCGCACGTTTAACTTATACACTAGCCGCACGTTTAACTTATACACTAGCCGCACGTTTAACTTATACACTAGCCGCACGTTTAACTTATACACTAGCCGCACGTTTAACTTATACACTAGCCGCACGTTTAACTTATACACTAGCCGCACGTTTAACTTATACACTAGCCGCACGTTTAACTTATACACTAGCCGCACGTTTAACTTATACACTAGCCGCACGTTTAACTTATACACTAGCCGCACGTTTAACTTATACACTAGCCGCACGTTTAACTTATACACTAGCCGCACGTTTAACTTATACACTAGCCGCACGTTTAACTTATACACTAGCCGCACGTTTAACTTATACACTAGCCGCACGTTTAACTTATACACTAGCCGCACGTTTAACTTATACACTAGCCGCACGTTTAACTTATACACTAGCCGCACGTTTAACTTATACACTAGCCGCACGTTTAACTTATACACTAGCCGCACGTTTAACTTATACACTAGCCGCACGTTTAACTTATACACTAGCCGCACGTTTAACTTATACACTAGCCGCACGTTTAACTTATACACTAGCCGCACGTTTAACTTATACACTAGCCGCACGTTTAACTTATACACTAGCCGCACGTTTAACTTATACACTAGCCGCACGTTTAACTTATACACTAGCCGCACGTTTAACTTATACACTAGCCGCACGTTTAACTTATACACTAGCCGCACGTTTAACTTATACACTAGCCGCACGTTTAACTTATACACTAGCCGCACGTTTAACTTATATACTAGCCGCACGTTTAACTTATATACTAGCCGCACGTTTAACTTATATACTAGCCGCACGTTTAACTTATATACTAGCCGCAAGTTTAACTTATATACTAGCCGCACGTTTAACTTATATACTAGCCGCACGTTTAACTTATATACTAGCCGCACGTTTAACTTATATACTAGCCGCACGTTTAACTTATATACTAGCCGCACACACACTTCGCTGCAGATGATTACCGAAGTAGCAATCGCCTGATGAAAGACCTGTGAATAAAAAAGTAATCCAATTAAAAACTGTAACACTGTTACAATAACTTGTTAGAAAACCATTTCAAAGCACAGACACTTCGCTGCAGATGATCACCGAAGTAGCAATCGCCTGATGAAAGACCTGTGAATAAAGAAGTAACTGGTAAATGATTCACTAACCACATGCGCATGCGTGCACACCATATACAAAAACATGCACTACTGAAAACTACACATGCACTAATTCAAAAAGATTAATATAAAAATACTAATAATAATACGTAATAATACGTAATAAATAATAATAATACGTAATAATACGTAATAAATAATAATAATACATAATAAATAATAATAAATAATAATAATACCGGAGAGTGTTGAAAAATGTCAATAGAGCGGGAACTAATTTTATAATTATGGCATTTATCAGTTAGAACCAGACCGCGCCCTAACGCAACATAGAAACAGCCCTAACACGATAAACAGAGACACAGCCCCTAACACGACAAACAGAGACAGAACACAACAGACAGAGAGACAGCTCTAACACGGCAGCCATGAATCTAACTGACCACACAAACACTATTAGGCTTATCCCAACAGTACGACACTTCAACACACTCTGTCTTTAGTACCGTGTGACAAGGATTTATATACATGTCTACATCGACAGGTGGCTTGTAACAACGTTACTTCAAAACGTTTTACCAATAGCTACGAACATCCGTCTATACAAGAAGTAAATATTTCAACTTTTAAACGAACATATTCAAGAATATACTATTAATCATGAAGTATTTATTACAAATAGTTTTTACTGAAAATGTCTCCAACAAAAACCATTAGATAAAGGTTCAATAAATGACCATAGTGGGTCTTGTATACAATAACAATTTAATGTAGTATTTTTTAAAATAACTTCATGCTTATTAGAACCAAATTGACATAAACAAAGTCGATACAAAATAGTACTTTATTATTTTTAATCTGTACATAATTACGCAAAAATAAAACAGTTAATTTAAATTTTTGCTTCGTCTTTTAACCGAATTCCTATCCTTTTTGTTTAACAGCTACTTTTCAACTCTAGTAGATAGTAATCAATAAAACAATATAAACCAGTTTATTGTCATGCCTTTACAAAAGTTTTGAATTTTATAATATAATATACTTTGTACATATGGAGTCACTTCTTCTTATCTTAATACCAAAAATAGCTATGTAAATAAAAATCGCTACTAGCTGTATTAACTAAAAAATTATTTCATAATTTTTGCCCGTTTAGTATCTTTTTTAAAAGAGCTTTGCTCCTATTAGTGATAGCGTGGTGATAAAAAACCTAAACCTTCATCAATAATTTCTCTATCGAACATAAAAGGAATTATTGAAATCCAACTGGTTATTGCTAAGATTAGGGACTTCAATTAAACAAACAATTTTTTCCTGTTTCATAATTATAATATAAATGTAATAATTTGGAGAATTTCGTTTTAATTCTTTATGTTGATAAAGTAACACTATTTTATCGAATGAATATTAATAGCAATCAATAGCATAAAATCCATTTAAAAATATGTTAGTTCAAAGCACCTTGAATTACTAAGCATATCATTTATGTACTTTTTTCATTTTATATTAACTTTACTAGCTATGGTCAGACGCTTAAAAAAAAGAAACGAAATAACACTAAATATTATTTATTTGTGTATTACTTACTATATTTAGCATATAATAATATAGCAGTTACAACATACCTATGAGGTGAGAAAAATTTAGTCAAATCTACACCGTTTTGTATTATCATATTATGTTTTAATATTAAGTATTTCATTGTCATTCATTGAAAATGTTAAATTTAACGTAAATTATAAATATGTTATTGATTTGTAATAAACATGATGTATAGTTAAATATCATAAAAAACATATTTTTTTGTTATGATTCATTTATATACACTTATTTGAACAAAAATAAAAAAAAATCTCGAATTCTCAGTAAACAAAGAAAAAGTAAATAAATTTGATTAACTACACAATATTGTTTTGTGAACAGGATATTAGAAATTGATATTAAGCTTCATAAATCATCACCATAAGTATTATTATAAAGACAACAAATTGTTTGCAAAGGCGGAAGTTAACATTTTTTTTTGAATTCGGAGTCCCGCGCACTTATTGCCACCACCATGATGTTGCAATAATGAGCCCGACTCATGCGGCCGCACCTCGCCGCTCGATTAGTTCGCGCTCGACCACCGTTTGGTTTACGCATTAACAGTAAGGCCGCATATTGTTCGCGGAGTCGGACCACGCCGTAATTGCATTCAAGTAAGTTATTTAACTATATAATGTACATACTTTTATAGCTCACAGTTTACATCCAAATTTCCCATACACGAGCTTGATTCACGACCTTGTTTACTAAATAGAATTGTACTCTTCAGTAATGTGATTTGCAATCAATTCTTCTGGTATGTTTTCGATGATAAAGTGAGGCGTTTTGGCGTACATGCCGTTTGAAGAGAAGAATTAGAAAAAAAAACAATTTTTCTATTTATACTAAAGAATAAGAGTAAAGGAGTTTACCTTATAGAGACAAGTCTTCGTTAACTTTGTAAAGCTGAAAATGTAGATTATTATTGCATTCGTTATATTCACATGTGAAACATAGCACTTAAAATGAGTACAATATCCTGCTACTAGAACACATGCGATACTTAAACAGATATAGTACAGGCGATAACATGTCTTAAACTTAAAAGTTTTTCTGGGTCATAGAATACAAGAATAGTGTCTGGCTGGTTCGCTGACCACTACACTTTACCTTCTGCAGCTGCAGCAGGTCTAGCGTTATGGCCATAAGTGCTAACACACGTGCTAGTACAGTTTAATCTCGAAACGCAGCACGCCTACTAATGTATATTTAAGTACATCTTCTCGTTTACGCAGAGTTCGGCATAAAAGTGGTATCTAGGACAGCTCAGAAGCAAACTCCATATACCTATAAAAAAAACCTCGACTACCCACAATCCCCCCCGTACTGCTAATGCCCAGAGACGAATTTCATACTTCTTCACATACACCTGGTGTGTGTGGTAGTCCTGATCTAGTTAAGGTCAATCGTACACCGAATGTCACCTATAAAATTTACTTGCACTACTTATCGATAAACATGAAAGAAACGATAAAAATCACAAAGTTACTATATAAGTTCCGTAAATAGCGACGGAGTGGTCGACGTGCTAGTCGGATGAGCATTTTTATATCCAGCAGAAGTTTGCTCACTTGCCTAGCATAGGACGGTGTATTTATTAAGACGTGGGTTTTTATCTACATTTCTGAAGCGATAGTGTGTACGGATGCTGCCACTAAGGACGCGAGTTCGAATCCATCTAAAGTGAGCTTGAGCTTTCGGTAAAGGAAGGAATATCGTGAGGAAACCATAACATGGTGGTAGGGCTTTTTCTAATACCCGCCTGGCTAGGTACCACCCTCTAGTTGGAAATCTGCCGCCTATAGGTGTTCCGGTAGTTGCACTTGAAAGCCAGTCCCTACAGAGGCTTAGCGTTATAGACCTATAAACTACAAAATAAAGTTACTGTTTGTAATGTTAAATTGGAAATCTGTCGTTAAGCACTTGTAGATGAGTTGTTGTTAACATCAGATGTGTCATAGTGCCGTGAATTTTTAGCGTGATCCAAATTGATCATATTGCGATTTTAAATGTCGAATGTATTACAACTAAAAACTCTGGGTATACTTTGTTCGTTGACACTAAGTCCTGTATTGTTTTAACGAGTGAATTCTGCTGTTCTAAGAGACATCTAATATTCAAGATAATTTTACAACTGAGGTTATTATCGTAATGGGAATATGACATTCGAAATGCAGCTCAAGGGTTTTGGATTTCATTCTACCTGTTGGAAAAATCTATTTAAAGAAAAGATTGTACTTTAGCTCGACATTTTGTATTCAAGTCTATTTGAAACGTTCAAGTCTATCTGAGAACGTTTTGTATATGAAAAATGCCTTTAAATACAAAAATTCACACTTTATCTATCTTATTGTATTGTATTTATGTATTGTAGTGTAAAAATTCTTGTCAATAAAGTTATTATTATTATTATTATTATTATTATTATAAAGAGGAACTATTTATATATTGTTTGTAATGAATAAAGTAAATACTAGCTCGATTTAAAAAAATATTTCACTTTCTAGACATTCTAGCGTTCGTTTTATCGACTTACTAAAATATTTTGTATTTTCTTTTTTGAGGAACCAGTGTGTTGACACAGAGGCTCTCCTGCATGACCTGCGCAAGTGGGCTCCTGCTTGCGGCTTGTTGCGCTTCAGATCTTGCTGCTTCCAACTACTTGAGAAAGAAACGAAGATCTAAAATAGTCCAGGTGACATTACAATAAACGACAGTAAAGCTTACGATCAAGGTTGATTATAAATTTTATTTACAAAGAATAACTCTCTCGAACAGTTTTAAAACGAAACAAATTTGATTGTACCCATTTTCTCAATTATCAAATAGAAATAAGTAGAAAGTAGATTCCGTCACTCCACACCGGTGACTTGTAAGAAATTTAATCTCCAATAACAAGTCTGTATAGACTATATATATAATTACATAATTAAATATCTATGTAACAGTCTTAAACCTAGACGAAGGGAAGACTATTTCGGAAATACAGCCACATGAATCCTAGCATGATGGTAGAGTTCTGGTAATGCCCAGTTGGCTAGTTACCACTCTCAAGTTGAAAATCTGCCGCCAAATATCTGTTTTCCGGTAGTTGCACTTGAGAGCCATTTCCTCCACTAACTATACTTATCATGTCCAACACCGTACATCGTAACTTAACATAAGGCATGATCGTTTGCATAACCTATGATCTATTAAAAAATGTTATTGGTACTGATATTTTTCAATATTATACCCATCTTATTATCTTTTCTATGTTTTATAGTTCTTATCTTTAAACAACGTGGACGCAGACCTCGAATACTCGTCGAAATTAGTAAGCCTCTTGTCTTACTTCGTCTAGAACGTTCCAGAAGAAAATATTTCAAGCTACCTAATAAGGAACTCAAAATAAATATTTACGATATGTTAAGTAGTATTATTTATTAAGTAATAAATGAACTGAACAGCTTTATTTTTGTTATTCCACAATCCAACTTGTATATTGGTTAAATGATGTGGAGAGATTGCCTGTTCGGGTATGTTTAGAGCTAAAGTATAATGAAATAACTGAATAGAGCTTTTCATGTTTTTAATCTTATATATAAAATTCTCGTGTCACTATTTTAGTTGCCATACTCCTCTGAAACAACTTGACCGCTTTTTATGAAATTATTCAGTAGGTCTGGGAATCGGTCGTAATGAATTTTTCATACACCTAAAGTGATATGGGTGGTTCACCCCAAACATTCATTTTCTTTTTTTTTGGCCAATTTTTTTATGATGTATTACAAAATACATAACAACAACCCTAAATTTTCACCCTCCTACCCTCATCCTCTCATTATTTAATACAACTGAAGTATTCACTATAAATAATTTATAAGACACAACAACGTTTGTCGGGTAAACTAGTAATTATATAAAACTTGATAAGTATGCTGAGTATATATTATATTGTTAGTTTGTAAATTAAAAAAACGAGGTTGTCCTAGCACTCAATTGAACATATGTACCTGGTAATTCACAGTTGTGCCACAAGTGTTTGTTACATTCTAGAACGCATTGTAAGACTGTCACAAGCAATATATTCTCAAGTTAATTCCGATATGTATTGAATAATGTCCTAAGGTTTAGCGTACCCACGGTCTTCGGCCTCGTCAGCAATTAATATCAGGTGAGATTGATGCATAATGCCTAAACCTATATATAAACTGTAAACACTTGAACTCTCGTATCGAAAAAGAAAATTAATACCAGAGATGAAGAATTTTTTATCAAGTCTGTTTCAATAAAAACTTAGCATTGAAATGTTGTCTCTAATGTTTATTTGTTTAATTTCCATAACATACAAGTATTATTTGTGTAGTTTCTGATTCATCTTCCTCGAGGTACTCCTGACGGCGTTTATGATTTTTTCTATATATTTTAATAAATTATATTTCTCACACTTGATATTGGTAATTTTAAGTAGGTAAGCAAGAAAGAAACGAGTTTATGATTGTGTGAAAAAAAAACTCTAAATAATGTTTGGTAAAAATTCGTTTACTTCTTCACAAATGACTGAAAATGTTATCAAAACACAATACACGTGTTACATTACTAACGCTAATATAAGAACGCAATAAATATGAGGTGCCTTCACACCCGACGCATATTCAGATACACTTTATGCCTTTGTAATGCAATGTTAAGATCCTCGAAATTGAATTAAATATATATACATACATCACTATACAAAATATTGAGATTATGATACGTTTCAATAATTTAAAATATCGTAATTTTATTTTAAAACCCAAGTTTGATCAAATTATTTGTAATCGATGTATATTTATTTTAAATATCATAATAATTGATCGATTATAAAAGTATTTAATATGATTAATAAGGAAATATCAATGACAAGTAAATAGGTAAGTAATACTTTATTTATAGATAATTACTGTATATTAAATATGTTAAATGAAATATACTAAGTTGATGGTTAAAAGTAATTTTTGTTCACTTTATTAGTCCCCTACCTTAATTAGAAATCGGGAAAGTAATTTGATAAATTATAATTTATAGTTACTACCACATTGGAAACGTTGTTTTAGATACCAAGATTAGTAGCATTGATAGAACTTTTGTTTAATTTATATTCCATAATATAACATTTTAGAATATTTGCAAATACCTAATACACTAATAGTTGTTGGTAAGACTATTTCTCGTACAATTATCCTTGGAAGGAGGCCATTATTTGGTCGTAGGATAATTACAAGGAGTATGGATGTGTAGCTCAAATACATCTTGTTCTTCTTCTCTTTTAATCTTGGCAATTCAGACCTCTTTAGAGCCTATTACTAAACTAAACTTTTATGCTACTTGTTGCCAAATAAGTATTCTAATTAAAAGTCTGCCATGTCGTCCCAAAATACATTTAATTTTACCACCCGACTTCAAAAACAAGAGGATCTTACTTCAAGCAATTTGCATACCAAATGAGTAGTTTTTTGATGAACAAAAACATCATGAAAAGTACTTTCACTTTTAATTTTTAAATGGTATTTTAAACAGAGCGAGTCCTATTTTCTGTCATAGCATGTTACCGATTTGTTAGACTCTTTGTCCTCTAATATTAAGCGAGACTGTAGACACATGTTGGTATAAAATATTAATAATAGATAATTAACAGTATAGAAAAAAATCAATTTACTTAATGCTTTTATGACTTAGATACACTGTTTATGCGGTGTGATGTGGGATTTATAATACGCACCAAAAATTATTTAACCTTAATAAGTTTAATTACATTATATACGGCGGTTAAAAAGGCAGCCTCGATCCGAATACGTTATTAACTGTGAGTACATTTTATTTCAATCTTAATGAAAACGTTTCATATATAATTTAATTCTGAGTCGCTTACATCGAATACAATTTACTCACAGTCTTAACATCGTGTTAAATATTTTACTTAAAATTACATATAAATAAATTATATTATGAAAACGCATCTACGAATATACAAAATTAATACAAATCCTTAGAAATAGTTCTAATACAAATTACATCACAGTTCATAAACAAGTTAGTGAGAGTTAGAGTACCAAATACTTTAAAAGTAATAGAAAGTAGCACTAAGAATATCAGATTGTACCGGCTTTAGCTTTCATAGAAGTAGTTTATAGCGACTTTATTGTGATCTTTTAATTAAGAGAACATGGCTTTTCGGGTATCATAATTTAAATCAAATTAAGCTAGCTCAAAGCTTTTCGACACTATGTAAGCAAATTTAGAGACATCACTAAAAATCACACCTATTAACAGGCGACCTTTCATTAACCCTGATTCTTTCTCGTGGCCTTATAAAGCCGACACAATCTTTAGAAAATTAATTAAAAACTAAATCAATAATTTGGTGAATCAATTCAGTATACACATTCAAAATTTAGGAACATATTATACAACACACAGACACTTCTAAGGAAGAAACCGCCTTTTCAAGACAGTCTAAATGTAGCTATCGAGCGTAATATGGATAATAATAAAACGGTTAACATTTTACCATACATCACAATTCACATCAAATATCAAACAAATTTAAACACACGTCATACAAAAATTTACAAAAATTCGGGAGCGAAGAATACCCGAAACGTTCAGTCGATTACCTTACTAAGTTATTATAGAGTAAAAAAGCTACATTAAAGAATATATTAGTATGCTCAAATTTGAGTAGCAACGCTTAAAATACTTAACAGCATGTACTTAAGGTAAGCTTCTATGATCGATAGCATATAAACCACCAGTATGGTAATATCTTAGAAAATATCACTTTATTTTATAGTTTCGATGACAAAAATATAGCTATTTTCATAGTTAATCGACATTAAAGATTATTCGTTATTATGATGATTTGCTTTACAGTAGGCCATTAACAATGTACTTGGAGTTTAAATTCAAGTCTTTAAAGAGTATGAATATTTTGCTTATATTATAATAATGAGATAATACTCCATAAAGTGTCCTTTATGGGTAAGAGAGTAAGGCTTGTTGAGGCCAAGCGATTTTGGCATCTATCCGCCTGTAGGCTAGAGTGAAGTTCTGTCCACTCTTTTCCGACATGACTTCTTGCGGGCAATCGTTCTCGTTCAACATTGTCTCTGTGAATGTAGAGGCGTAGTTAATTTTATCGAAATCATTGTTTGTATATCCTAATATTTAGACGTTAATCCAGTTACTTGTATTTTATCAAGTAATTGGGGTAATTAGAGTAAAGATAATTGGTGAGTCACAGTTTGTAGTTTTACACGATTATATGAAGATTTGTACAATGTATTGTGTATAGTTTACTACACTTTGATCAAGATTCCTATGTATATGATACGACCGTATGTATTAATCCTAGACTTTCAATAATTATACAGTGTAATATTATAATATTTTATATTAAATAAAGTCTAGTCCAACTCCAGTTTCCACTTTGTGCACTAGCAATTGGTTTGTTTTTAATATTTGGCTGTATGTATGTCATCACTGCCTAATATTATTTTGAACAAAAGTGTCAAAATAGACGTCAACTGTCAAAATTGTTATTATGTAATGTACAAAATACATTATGAGAGTTTTTGGCGAAATCTTGATCTGCCATGTTGATATTTTTGTTTTGACTAATATACCTAGTTATTTAGCCCTGAGTTGTGTGATATAGGTGACATTTTACGCGATCTAGTATAGCTGAAAAGTGTAAGTGAATTATGAATAATCATTCAGAACATGACACATTAGTTACCACAAAAACTTAAAAAGGAGCTTCAACAAGACAGCCAAAATCTTGTTGAAGATAGTTTCATCTGCCCAAAAAGCTCAAATCTTATCACTTGATAATGACAGCAATAGTGCCCAGAGAGTCTGAGTTGCCAAGATTAAAAAAGAAGAAGAAGAAACTTAAATTTCCAATAATATAAATAAAATATACAATTCAAAAACATTGACACTAGTAAATGCTCCTACGGTGCCAAAACAAGAAAAAGTAGAATGCAGAGAAATAAAACATACTTTTTGTATTATTATTTATGCACATTTATGCTTGTTTGTTGAACTACTGATGAGGTTTGCAGGTGGCTATTCGATGTAGTGGCAGGTGGTTGAATAATAAAAGAAATCCTATCAAAGTGTATTAAATAACCCCAGCACGCCGTTTCATAACATTGCTGGAGCGTTGTAATGTAAATTCAAAAACCACTCCTGCATTGGATTTGGTTTTCTTTTTCCGTAAATTCGTTACATCGCGTGTTCTTTTTTAGAAAATAAGGACAATATTTCCATTCATGTTTGAGAAAAAAATTTATATAAAAGTTTTTATAAATGTAATTTGGCATATCAGGCTTATAAGGGATAAGGCACGCAAGACGAAAATGAGTTGTATAGTAACTGACCATGTCCGTCGTGGAGTGCGAAGAGCGCGTAGTCCTGCGGGTTGGTGATGGCGGCGGCGTGCGCGAGCGCCCGGCACAGGTCCCGCGTGCGGGCGCCGGGCCGGCACGGCACCGGCACGCGCCGTATGGACCCGCGGCACTCGTCCGGCAGCACCACCCGTATCACGGCGACGTTGCACTGCTCCCGATTGTTATCGAGAGACCCGCGACGCCACTGCTGGGGGACACAGCTAAACTGAGATATTTATCTTTTTAGAATTTTAAATATATAAAGAATCTAATACTATTTAATAACTAGGTCTAATCGTAACTAATCATGATTTAATTTGTTTGCATTTTTATGTTTGTTAAACTTTTAGTCTTAAATTTGTTCTATATTTGTCTGTCAAAGTTATGCATGTCTACAATTATTGTACCGGCATTGTAATCGTTATTCATTTTAAGTCGTATATTAGCTTTATGTCTGTGCAATGTTGACTTCATATATATAAATAAATGTAAATAAGTCTAAGTATAAAGATCGATATATTTCTTAACGATTTCATACATTCGGAGAATCATTTTCCTTTTCATCTACATAACTACTTTCTAATTGAATAAGATTTCAAGTGAAAACTTCTAGAGGAAGGTTTGAATAAGGAGTAAATTTATGGAAGTCGTCATGGATATGAACACGTGACGAGTTAACGATAACACTATATATGTTTCTATTAGTATGACTTATTGAGCTGTAAACAGTTTTGATTTACAAGTTTTAATTTAATATCAAACAATTAATTTGTATATGCAAATATAACAACTGTTTGTTTATTTATAGTTTTGAAGTTTTCACTTCTGACGGCAGTCCTCATGGCTACTTCTTTTATATTACTTTAATATTAGGTTAACGATCTTATATATAAACACATATGAATAATTAGTATCTCGGAAAATGTTCTAATTATTTAGAAGACATTTTGTATTTAATGTCTAACTCTACAAGGTTATACAGGTAGATGTTTTATTATGATAAAAAAGTTTTCGGTTCCACATGCAATTAATAAATAAAACTAGATAGTAGATATATATTTACCAGCAGTTCTATATATTTAAAGAAAACTATCAATTTGTAAACGTATTACAAAATAATAATAAATAAGATCTACCAAATGCGAGGACTACTATAGCGTCATTTTACTGCTAAATGGGCTTAAATTGCAAAAGGTAAAAACAATTATTTTACTTACAGGAGCACAACTATCAGGACCGGATTCTGGTGCCAACCTCTTCAGTACTGCGACAGCTGAGAACAGCGCTGTGAGGTAGTAGCCCCCTTCCCCGGCGAGTAGGGCAGGAGGTAACAGCCCGGCCATCAGTTCAGCCTCCAGCTCAGCACAGACCAACCTACATCGGGCTACAGTCCAAGCGAGCACCGGTAGTAAGTCATCAGCACCGAGGCTCCGTTCACCACGAATCTACCAAATAAGTTTATTTATTATTAGGCACTACAGTGATGGATTTACACTAGGGGCACTAGGGGTTAGTGCCCAGGGCGGCGAAATTTTCGAGTGCGACAAAGTTTTGGCGTGTCTGCAAAAAAAAAATCAACTTTCTATTTCAATTTCTTTAAAAATCAATGATGTACAAAGATTGGGAAGTTATTGATTTCATGCCAAATCTTAAAAATCGAGTTCACATTGGATATTTACGCTGTGAAGATCTAATAGATGAATTCGCAAATCAAAGAGTCAGGCCTTTAAAAAGATGTACAGTAATTATGATTTTAAATATCATAGGGAATATTCTTAGTGTAAGTACTTGTTAATAATAAAAAAATTACAACTATAAGCGACGTATTATATTTATTCAGAAATTATACACCGGTCATTTAATCAAATAGTGCAAAATATATATAATAGGGTGGTATTTTTCACGGTGTCAGGGCGGCACTTAAGGTAAATACGGCGCTGATTTTAACAGAGAGCAACGTAAATGAATAACAATAATATTTTAATATATATCGACCGTAATATAATTTGCACTCCTATTACAAAAGTGCACAACAAACTATGTTAATATACATATTAAGTTTATTATTAAAAATATCCAACTCGTTGGAATATTTGTAGTCGGCTTTACACATACGAAAAATTGGATTGTTGTGGGCTACACTAATTGATCAATAAGGGTAATGGAAAATCCTTGTTCCTTCTAGTATTAATTATTAGTGAGAGATGGCTTATCAATTCGCTGGTGTCCTACTTAGTATTCACGATCATATGGAGGATAGTATATAGAGGTTTACAATATGTCACTTAAATTGTAATTGAAAATTTTAAATTTGTAAATTGTTAAAGTTTAAAAAAAATTAAAGTTGTAAATGAAATTTTAATCCTTTTCCTACCATTTATTTTATTTTTGATATAACTACGACCACGAATGTTTATAATTATTAACAAACAATAATGAACAAAAAGCAAAAGTTAGATATAGTTAGAAAGAAAAAATGCACAGATTATGTAAATAGATTCATTGAATGAAATGTATATTAAATATTAATTTACTTATTATGTATGTAATTATAATTATTAATAAAATAAGCAAATGAAGTTAAATATTGAAAAAAGACAAATAAATCTAAGTCAAATATTTACTAAACAGCACATGAATTCAATCGCGGACACCAATATATGTTATCAAAAACTGAATAAATTTGGTGCAACTATAGTTAGGTAAACATGGTAACATTAACGGTACATGTGTTTAATCAAAATACAAATTAGTAAAATTTAAATACAGACATTTTTTCCATAAAATAAGAGTTCATGTTTAAAAGCATCCAGCTTACCGCATTAAACATAACTGATATAGCGGCTAAAAGATTTTCCAGTTTGTCCAATGGCGAGTCAGCTTCTTGCATCTTTAAGAAATGCTTTGAGATCACAGCTAACACCGCCGATGACGGCACTTTAGTTGACTCCTGTGAAATAAATATGTTAGTAAATTGTATTATAAGAAAACATTTTATTAATGTCCTTTTATAAGCTTACAAATGTTTCACTTTTTTATACTTTATAGGTTTTACGTCACCTGGTGTTAAGTGATGATGCGGCCTTAAACTGTGGATACGCTAAGCCTAGTGGTAGAATTGGCTTTCAAGTGCAACTGTCAAGTGTGCAACACACTATGCTATGCTTTCAACACGATGTTTTCCTTCACCGAAAGCTCAGGGTCATTGCAGGGATTCAAAGTTTCGTCCACTGATGTGGCGTTCGTACGTAGTGATGACACATCAGTGTGTATCACACGATAAAGCTTAATTACGATCCCTATTGTATAGATATGAATGTAGAATGTTAAAAGGTAAATTCAGATATGTTTTCAATAATGAAAAAGCTTAGGAATATGGCATTCTACATTGAAATAAGAATTTTAAGGACTTAGGATTCTTTGGGACTAAAAAAATCTTTTGTAAATCTGTTCACCTTAACTCCAAGCTGTAAAGGTGTCGCATGTTGAGCTCGTTCGATAGCAGCATGAAGTCTTCGTACATCAGTCGAATGCCACGACGCTAACAGAGTGTACAATCGTGAGCGCAGCGGCCGAACCACGAGGCGATGCATTACGGCTTCTAGTATCGCATCGAGATTTAGGAATTCCGTAGGTTTTAACTATAAGCAAATAACAACATACTCAATTATTATTTATTCTTAAAAGAAATCATCACCTTAGGTTGCTTTGATATAAATACGCTAAATAGATTCCTTCAGATGTATTGTACTCACACATAGATATCAGCAATTCATCGTCGGTCGGCACTATGTTGGATGATTATAAGCAGCAGGCTTTAGAAACTAGAGACATAGTAACGGGGTTATTACCATGTGCTTGGTAGTCGTCACCCATTCGGATATATAGACCTTTACCCCCAATTAACTACTGAATGCATGGGGACTAATTCCGAAGCGTAGTACGTCTAATCGTGTCAATATGGCTAAAAAATTGCGGTCTAGTTAGACATGAATTCGCGGAAAATTTGGTTTGAAAGAATTATCCAATAATTTTATTTAGACGCTGGCTATTATCAACTGTTTTTTAATATGCATAATGTCTCAATCTTTCATTTATATTTGTAGTACATCGGATTAATATAGATTTTTAATAAAACAACATATCACCTTAAGTCTTTCTTTTTCAACTTCCTTTTCAAATTCTCTCTCACCATGTTTCACCAGGTAGTTCTTCATCCCCGACATGAATTGCCTCATGTTACGCATCATCACCTAAACAAAAACAAAGAGGGTTATTTATATATACGGGGGTTTACCGACGTCAGCGAAGATTCATTGAAAAATGAATATATACCTGTGGACAAGTTTCTTTGGAATCCAACGTGCATGCGATAAAGTTATCAATGTTTTGAGCAAAGGTGGTACTCTTGTCTTGGGCTAAATGGAGTGCGTAGGCTCGTAACGCTGCTCCCGCACCACGAGTAGTACGCCCGCCTCGAAGAGCCCTCACACGTCCGGCTGCTATTGATAAAATATTGTAAGAAGGCGTTAAAGTACAACGCATCTTTAAAATAGGAAACAAAAATTAATTCAATAAAGCTGGTCGGAGGCTACTTTTCAATAAGAAGAAATTAAGAAAATGTTTCAAGTGTTCCAGTTTCCTCAAAATATTTTCATTTAATCCCAACCGATGGTGTTACAAACTCAATTTAGCAAATATGTTGACGTATGTATGATGTATGATGTAGTATGACTTTCGAAAAAACTGTTTATACACGTCGACGTTCGTATATGTAGATATCGATTTAATAATCCGCTAAAAACAGTGCGAGCAAAATGACTAAAGTATAGCCTTCCATCTTTTCTTTTATTTATTTACTATGGGAATCATATTTATAAACATTAAAGTTTAAGTATACGTTAGAAATCTTATTAACGACATACAGCCGCTTAATTCATTAGTTTATCATATAATACTAATAAAAATAATTTATAAAATTCAAAATTCATAGTTACACTCTTCGCCAGATTTATTGTAGATATATTGCAATAATAAATGCTATTTTTTCTAATACAATAATTAAAAAATACACATATAAGTTAAAGGAAGTTATGAAAATTAAAAGGTATATTATGCATACATAAGTAGTTTTTGGTGAAATCAGTAATTCTGCTTGGTTCTTTACATGATTTCTCTGTTCCTTTTTTTTTTCTTTTAAATAAATACTTAATCTTTAAAGCAATGTCATGACATAAGTTTTTGAAAGCTTTTATTGCACGTTGAAAATTGTTAGGTTTGGAGTTTCCAATTTTTGCTTTTCTGTCATCGCATTGGCACGTCGGGGATCTAGCTATGACTTCAGCGAATTTTTTATTCACATTCTTTTCTGCCAACGTCTTACATAAAATTGTTAACGAGTTTGTTTTCGCCAAATGCCGCTGAAATTTAGGTTCCGTTATTTGTTTTTTAGTGACAAAGACCCAGTCACTTTCACATACAAATTCATCCAAAGTATCTCCTCGAAAATTTCGTATCGTCGTCAATGCGTACACCTCATTCGAAATCGCCTCTGTATCTTCCACAGCCTCGATAGCTATCGAGCAACCATCTTCAGGTTTGAATGGATTCAAAGAATCAAATTTATTTATCCACGGTTCCCTTTTAGTATCAACAAGATAATCTTCACTCTGTTTCTCGAACTTTCCTAGGAACAACTTTTTGAACCACTTCATGACTAATCACCTTGCGGTTTTTACCCGCGTGGACGAAAGATTTAAAACGATAGTTTCTCATTCACACGATAGATTTCGCAACAGTGATGCTCTGCGAAGGAATGTCGGAGAGCAACTAAGCTGTCTGCTCTTAGGGAATCGTGCGAGTCACTCACGGCACGCGTAGACCTTTGCCCTTTAACCATAATTATTTTATTGACAGAACTAATGCAGCAATTGATAACATATATGCGCCGCAAGTCTATTGTGTGCTCTATTTTATTAATTAATTTGATAATAACGTATCATAAATTGAGTATAGTAATATCCGTATTTGCATTGTGCTTTGTGTATCTGTAAATTATGCAAAGATGTAAATACATTAGCACAGCCTAATAAACTAAATACGAAATACCGTTTTTATAACTTTGGATAAAATTATGGAATCAAATTAGAGGGTTTAAAAGACGTTTCTACTCAGCAATATTATTTTAATGAAGATCTTGTGTTTACGGATATATTTATAACAGCATTTATTAACATTAAAGATAGGTATATCGATCGTAATCAACATTCAAGATACATTCATCAAATATTTGCTTTACATTTTATACAATGGATACACAAAATAGATATGTACAGAAAGGAAACTTCATACAACAACTAATAACGGTGCATGCTTGCATAAATGCGAACATACATATGTATAAAGATCTCAGAATAATTCAGAATAAATGACTGTCGCGAGCATACTGCGTACCTACTTTCGTAATTTTATTTATTATTATGTCAATTTATAGATTGTCATTGTCTAGACGATCTATTGTTATATTGTATATTTGCTTGTATAAAGAATACATCAAACCGTAGTATATTTATATCAATACTTTTAACGTTTATTAAGTACAAATTTATTACATTTTGTTTCTAGTATAAATCTTTTATTAAAAATACTATGTGGAAAATGAAATACTATTCGGCCCTTGCACTGTAGTCGAGTGTAGCTAACTAAATTCAAGGTTAGCCGTAGGCATATTTCTATATTTATCTATTCAGTGATAAGTGCTTTAATATTACTATAATAATAAGATTATTTAACTAACAAACATTTTCATAATAATAACACCATTATCATCTCTATGATCTTACATTTTGTAGAAATTTATATTTCAATCATAATTATAAGATTATTTTAGTTGCATTTGAAACAGAGGTTACAAAATCTTAATATGCCTTTTTTTTCATAAACTTTTGTTTATGAAAAATGTTTCATAAAAATGTTTCATAAAATTTGTGCCATAATTCTTTAATACTTTTTATTTCAAGTCAATGAACTAGACCAAGTTGTACAACAGTCTGTCTAGTACCATTTAATATGGGACGACCCCACAAACTTAAAATATAATTTTTAAAATAAAATAAAATATAATTCTTCACCCATTTCGGCCATATTGTTTCAACTTCGACATTGGTGAATTATAATAACTATCGCTTAAGAAGCTAAACTTTTTTTTGATAAATTCGATTTACTGCACACTTGCGAGAACACCATTTTTATAAATATAATTGGTTGTCGTTAGTGAACGGGCTTTCAATTCAACGCAATGAAATATTTGTTATTTTGCCTTTTCATCTAATATGTAATCAAAGCAACTATCAAATTATACAAGAGAAAATGTCAGGACTTACCTAACAAAGGATCAAGTCGGTCTCTAAAGCTTTTTGCTCTGTTAGGTGCACTCGGGCCTCTTCTTGGTATAGGCGATTCCCACTCAAACGGCTCCTCCTTGATTGAACATAGTTTATTTAAAACTAAAATCAGACAACCAATCTATAGGAATAATGACAAAGAATTCATGTTAGTGTCGTTGCGTTAGATCGACATAGATATGCACGACATCAATTTACCCATGTAGCATTTTTTTTTTTTTTTTTGTATTAGAAATACGAAAGGTGCGTAAAAAAGTTACGAAACAAAATTTATATAATCAAAACGATAATTTTTCAAAATAATTAGCTTGGCTATATTTATGGTTGGCAGAAATTAATTTATATTGTGAGTTAAAAGTTAAATTACTTAAACGGAATTAAGTGAATATATATGTGTATATATGTCTATAAATATGATCAAAAATATTCTTTAGATTAAGTACAACCTTTTGAAAAATGTATAATTTTAGTTACTTCATTGTTATAGTTACATTGTCATAGGGTTGTTGACCGTTGCTTGGTGGGATTAGACCATCCCATTGCGAGCTGTCCCAGGGTTCGGAAAACACGGTGCCATCATCGCTCGCCTGTAATATGAAAACTTAGGTTTATCAAACATATTCAGTAAAAAGTTGATAACAATACTGAGCAATAACATAATGAAGTTTTGCAAGAAAACACACAGAAAAGAAAAAATATTTATATTATTATTACTATCGGATCTTCTTGCCCTTATCCTACCGATCGGTATAACATCTTTTCCTATCAGCTATCATCTCTGTATTTACAGCTTCCATTCTGTAGCGTCACACAATACATTAATGGCGCATGATAAGAGCCTCCGCCAGTGACAATACCCGAGTACGTCCGGCGCACACTGAGCAGTTAGTCTCGATTTAAGCTTCACTGAGTGGCCAATCTTTTTACCACGGCACGAACGTTTAATACAGTTTGTGCTGATAAAAAGAAGAAGAATAATAAGTACATCAATGCCTTCTTCAGTCTTCCCTTTCTCCTATTTTCATCCATATACATAATTAACAATTTCCTAGTTATTTGACAGCATAATATACCTATACCTAGGCTTACCATACGTCCCGGTTTGACCGGGATAGTCCCGGATTGAGATCCCTGACCCGGCGTCCCGGTCAAAATTTTGATTGCATTTCAAATATGAAAAACACAAATTAAGCGAAAAGCAAAATGAAAATGAGCCTCTTTCTCTTCTGCGTCCCGGTTTGGTTCTCTTCTGCGTCCCGGTTTGGTTCTCTTCTGCGTCCCGGTTTGGCTCTTGGTAATTATGGTAAGCCTACCTATACCCCCTTAACATATTACTCCTAAACTTAACTCGTCACTGGGGCTATTATTATATTTTTTCCTGGCATACTCATTCGCATTATTACCAATTCTAGTTATACAACACAATCATCTTAACATTGGATTTTATGTTCAATATTACAACTTATCTCTTTAGTTACCCAGCGCTCTAATGTTATATTACAACGAATATCATGATCTACGTACTTCACTTATTTATCACCTGATCTTCACAATTATCTTATATGTTCAGTTCCTGAACATATATTTACTGAAAATATATTTTGGCATATATTTTGCCAATTTCATTATAACGTAGATACAAACGAAGAATGGATTTTACGATAATGACATCACTAAAACACCTACTTTCTTATATTTATTATGTTGGCTGTTCTTAGTAAACTTCGGTTACCTTTGGTAATGAAGTTAAAGTCACTAAGTGAATAATTCAGCCTTTACTAATCCGAGCATACATTTCTGGTTGCTGTCCATCGATAAATGTTTCATATATGATAAATAGGTTACTGATGAATACGTCAGATAAAATGTACCTGTTCCGATAAAGGTCTAAGATCGTGGACGTTATCATAACAAGATGCCCTCGGGGGTGATCTCGTTTCTTCAGGTAGCGCTGCCGGCTCCGTATTCAATCTTAAATCTGGGAATCTGGAATAAGAAAGTACTAGTATAAACAGGGTAAATCAGCGCTATAAGTTTATCGTAGCAAATGCTGAGCTTCGGACCTTTCAGATGTTGTATACAGCATTCGTTTGTAAGACCGCAACTGTATAATACACATTGTAATAACTAATCTTATACATCTGTGCATAATGTTTATATTAATCAACGTGAAAATAAATTCTTTGTTTCTGACTTGTTTCTTTGTTTGTGACTGTTTGAAAATATCATATAAAAGTATGAGCATAAATACCTTTGTGCAACGACTTGGTGAACAGTTAAGTGTTGTACTCCATCATCCACACCACTGAGCCTACATTCTTGTTCAGCCAAAGACGGGAATGTACCACTCTCGCCTTTACCACTTTCATCGGTTTTATCTAACAAAATATAAAATACTACATGAACATTTACACTTTAAAATTTTGCAACGTTTTTCTAATAACCAAATAGAAATAATATACATATGAAAATGTATTTAACATAAGATGCGTACCCAATATAACTTATTTTTTAAAGGAACTGAACTTTAGTACGAACTGAAATAACGAATGTAATGTAATTTCTTAGTGTACCTATAATATTATCTACAAAATAAATTTATTTCTATAGGTGCAGCAAAAAGCCAGAAAATGAAATACAATGAAGGTTCTATGTTTATCAATGAAGGTAAAAATGGATTACTATTATTAAGTGTATTTCTTGCATATATATTTTGTACTCATCACCCCGGCAAACATTATGGTGCCCTTTCTAGTAATCATTAGCTGGACCACAGCGCACTCTTTCACCTTCAGAGATACCATCACAAACCTATGCATGAATATTTAAATGTACCAATTTTCATAATTTAAACGGTGCTGGAGTTTTGTAGATTGATATACAAAATATCTATTTTTACCCTACGGCGAAGCCTAAAGGAAGGTTTATTATATTTAAGAATAGTTTAAAGTTTAATCACAGCTTCTATTTTTATTCATATTGTCAGCTATTAAAGAGATGAAATTAATAAAAAAAAGCATTTGGTACAAAATTTTAAGTTTTATCTCGTATTCCGAAAGGACCCTTACGTTCTAAAGTATAAGTAAATAGCATTCCATATATAGAACGATAGTATATGTAATTCCGCGTCTACCTTTATCTAAATATTTGTTTGAAAGTAATGCGTGTATATAGGGACAACCAATAGATATACATACAAGAATTAAAAATAAAACTTACTGTCAACCTCTACACCTTGATTATAATTTTTATATATTATTGTAAGCAAAACTTTGGTTCAGTTACAGGTTTACTATGATAATGGTAAATGATAATTGGTTTCTATTGAATTATAAACGGTTTTTCGGAACTACTCTAACGATATGGATACAATTTTGTATATAGGTAATGTTGTATCGTATAACAATAATAATATATTGAATTGAATTATTGTTTTTTACGGTAATCCATTATCAAATATTAACTCGTTTAGAAGTTTAGTATACTTAAAACATTACTTTTTGGAATCATTACTTAACCGAATTTTTGTTCTTTAAGTTTTGGCAACATAGTTTATTTTGTCTGATAGAAACTTTGTTTTTGAATATTTGAGAATAAAGAATCTAAATCGAATCACCCTAAATATGCGGATGACAGCTCAATAAATTAAAAAAATTAATCGGGAGTGCAAAAAAGGATAAGCTCTACAGTGTCTACTGCGATTTGTACGTAAACACTGACTTATAAACTCCCAACTGGAATCAACGGTCCAAGTTTCATTCTTGCCTGTTGGTGGCTTGTTGGTGACCCGCGGCGGTTGGACCGGTTTCATCTTTGGCTTACTTCTCAATGATACCAGGTTGTCCACTGATGACGCTGTATTTGGTGAAGACGCTAGAATACAAAATTAAATAAATGAAAAAGATAATCAAAAGTTGAAACAATACACATATTTAAGTAGTCCTTAGTTCTGTGTTAGTAGATGTAAATGATATATTTAAAATGCAAAGAAAATTGTGTGTTGTAATAATTATACTAAACTATTGTTCTTTTATTATAGTTAAGCGTTATGGCCACAATCTCACCTGATGTTAAGTGACGATGTAGCCTAATATGGACTAGCTCTCAAGTACAACTGCCGGAACATACCTCTTTAGGTCTTTGCCTAAAAGGAACGCCTTTGCGTTTGGGGGCACATTTTCAACTTGAGGGTGGTAGCTAGCCAGGCAGGCACTAGAGAAAGCCCTATTACCTTACTATGGTTTCATCAAGATTTTCTCTTTTACCGTAAGGTCAACTCAGTGTAGGTGGATTCTAACTCACATTCTATGACGCGGCGTTCGTAGACACTACTAACTAAGCTATCATCACTTTCGATTTTCGCTTAGTGGTTAAAATTCGACCTTTATCGTCATTAAAAATTTAAAGAAATTCTTATATAGTGTAAAAAAAAGGTGTGTGCTTAAAAGCATAAGACAGGATCTGTCTTACGTTGATCAGATGTTAAAACTTCATCAAGGCGATGTTAATAATACGAAATAAAACTATAACTTATTAATTAAAACCTATTGGCATGGTACATACGGTGTTTGTGTCAATACCTGAATGCGACTGATGCATCATGCTCTCTCATGGAACGCTCACTGAGTAAGTATAGCATTGATATGTTGATTATATCTCTACCGCTGCCTTAGTCCACTCGGACTGATTTTATCTGAACGAGCGTCACATAGCCGAGAGTTTCAGTTCAGTCTCATTCAATGTTCACAAAATAAAGTACTCAGCGTATCTAAAAATGTTCTCAATTCCAAAAACTTTACGAATTATTTCATTGATAGCTCGGCAATTCATACTAAATAGAAGAAAGAAAAGCTGATTGTCAAATTGTAAAGATCACGATACTTCACTGTTTTGGTTGTTGCTTATATATACATAGTTGTACTACAATTGCATAAACTATTTAATTCGCTGTGATATATACATACGAGAAAGTTCCTCAATGCTGTGCATATCACGCAGCGGGTAATATGGATGATTTTGATTTGGAGGTTCGGAGTAACGCTGGGAAAGATTCGCTCCGACTCGCAACAGCTTCCTCCGTTGTACAGGAGGCAGAAGAGCTGCCTGAAAATTCATAATCGATTTTAAGAATGCTGAGAATACATACTTCAATTTCCAATTGAAATTATAAAGATGCATCACCAAAGGTGGGATCTATAAAAAATACTAATAGACGTAGCGAATACAGGAAAAATGTGACGAATTTTAAGGCAACAACATAAAGTATTATATTCGGGCCTCTTACTCGAAGCAAATTTAATGTTGCGACATATATATAAGCGACATGAAATGTAAGGGAAAATGTATTATCGATTCACACTTATATTACTGTTTACTTAATTATTACTGTAAAGTGTTACTATTATGGTAAACTTACTTCCTTTAATGCATCTACAGGATCAGCATAGAACGGGCTACCAGTATTATCTTTATCAGAATCATCAAGCATCGAACCCTTAATATCATCTTCTAATTTCACAGTTTCCATACTATCCATGTTAAACTTTTCTCTGCTTTTGAAAGTAGCTTGTATTTCTTCAGTCAATTTTTTATTCATATTCAAGGCTATATTCAGCTTGTCAGGTCTCTTTGGTATAATATCGCCCTTGCTATTTGTAGTGGCAATAATTTCAATTGAGCCCTTGACACTTTTTTTTAAAGAGCCATCAGTAAAAATTTTCTTTTCGTTCAAACTTTCAACTGAGTTAATAATGTGTATGTTTTCTTTCTCTAAGATTGATTGAGTACTTTTGGCTGCATTTAATTTTGCTGTAACAACAGTATAATTATTAATAATACTCCTAAATATGAGTATTATCCTAAAAAAAAAACTTTTACTTACGTAATGTGTCTGGCAATAAATCTGGTCTTTTACTTTTCATAAGACCATTACTAATATTGATGTCATTTTCTGGTCTCAAGGGCTTGAATGTTGAACAGCTATTGCTTTCTGGTCCCCAGATGTCTTCATAATCTGATACTTTGTCCATCAATGAACTTCTATAATAAATACCTGGAGATTCAAGGATATCCGATTCCTGAAATGCACAAGTAAAATAAATTTAATTTGTGGAGAATATTTGTAAAATATATTGTATATTATTTTTATTTACGATATAGTTTTGTATATTAGACTAATCTTCAAACTCACATGCGATTAGTTGCACAACTTATAGTTTTTACGTTTATCAATTTTTGTAGCTGTCCCCTACCTGATAATGTCTGGACTCCTTTCGCATGGAGTGTTTACTCCTCCTTGATCTACCAGATGGCGTAGTACTTGCTGTATTCGTATTAGGAGATAATACTTTGTCTCTATGTTTTGCCATATCTGGAGATACGATTGAATTATTGGAAGTAGGAGAGAAAACATTTTTTGTAGATATCGGCGAACTTCTTGAATCAGGTGAAAATATTTCACTTTTATTTGTTTGACTGAGAGGAGAGAAGACACTACTCTTTGATGAAATAGTATCATTAGAGACAGGAGAATTTATTTGACTAGTCGGTGAAAATATTCCACTCGTAACAGAATTTGTTCCATTAGGGGAAACAAGTTGGTTAGGAGCAAAACTATTTGTCGATTTAGTGAGACTATTAACTATAGGATCGACTGACTCTGATGTATTTGTCTGAGATTGTGATTCAATCGGCGATCCAGTTTCGGCAACGTTCAATTCGTTCACTTGTGTTTTGAAGCTTCCGTGCAAACTAGTTGTCATTGTATTAATGCACTCTCCCTCTGGCGACAAACGGTGCATCATGGTCTATAGAGGAATAGGAAGTTAAGGTCAGTAATTACATCTATGTTCAATTATTCTAAATATTACATGTATTGTTAGAAACAAAAAAAAAAACATACAGCAATCTATCGATAACAAAAATACACATGCAAGAAAAATACATATATCGTGCTTTTTACCATCGTTATTCTTACCTCAATCTCTTCATTACTTTCTGTGATGGTTTTGGCATTATCGGAGTTATTATTGCTATTACTATTTTGAGAATTAGATGCAAGCGTTAATTGCAGCCTATCGTTGTGTATCTCGCTGATATGATGATTGTGAATTTGTGAATTATTATTAACACAGAACGTAACTGTAGTAGTAACAGTTATGTTCCCATTCTGTGTAGTTTTGTTAATAGGGCTAAAAGCTGCAGTTTCGGATTTAGGGGAAAGGGATGGTTTTGATAAAGGTGGTTTAGTCCAACGTGGTGGGGGTGGAGGCGGAGTAGTTTTAACACTACTCATTTGGGTAGGAGAATGCTGCGTTGCGGATGTTGGAAATGTATGAGGCTGTGTTATATGAGCCTGAAAAGAGGTGAAGCGAAGATTAACATCGAATAAGAAAAAAATAACTCCAAAAAGCTGAAGCGATATATTGCAAGCATACTTACTGTACTAGACATAAGGTTTAAAGTATTTGGTGGGGTTGGTCTTGGAGCTCTAACGAATGAAGCATTGGGTTTTGCCGGTGGTGATGGAGCTGTTCTTCCTTTGAAGGTACTGAGATTTTGGTTTTGACTTGGTGGCGAACCTGATGTCTCTATTGGTGACATTTTTAACACTACGCTTGGATCTTTTTCCGAACATAAAATATGTTCCCGTGAGTTGGTTCGCGTACCTTAAAATTTCAAAATCAATGTATAAAATAGATTGTATAATTTAAGAGTAAAGTATACATATAACCAGAATGTTCATAAGTATCACTTACTGGCATTAAAGCTACTAAGACTAGATCCAGTATCAGAAGGTGTGACAGCCATAGGTACAATACCATTTGTAGACGAAGGCGATAGAAAATTCTGTGGGTTAGTTTTTGGGTTAGCCATAGGATAACCCCAAAACTCCTGACCAAGAAGTGCTAGTGAACTTAGTTGGTGTCGACTTTTTGCATCACGGAGGGCGCGAGGTAATTGCAGTTGAACTGGTAGTTCATCACTGAAATGGCAATAAAATCAGGTAATCAATTATTTCTTTAATAAAGCACATAAGAATATTCTATACATGGAGTAATAATATTAAAATGGATTAGAATTCTCGTTATAGAGTGTAAGGTGTCGTTACTCTCTGGCAGTACTGGGGATTTGTTTAAAACGACGAATTAAATAAATAAAAAACATGTAACGCTTTCTTCGTTATTTATCAAGCATACAACATAATAAAAACCTAAAAATTGAAAAAATATGTTAATACTAAAAACCTGCAGCTTCGGTCGTGTTAATTGATTTTGTCAAAAATATCATAAAAAGTTCCATACAAAGTTTATCTCTCTCTTTACTCCACTTCCAATAAGTTTTCTGCGACAAAAAGTAGCCTATCATCGTCTCCAGGTTCCCATCAAACTCTATACTAAAATTAATCTTAATCGATTCAGTGGTTTAGGCGCGAAAGCGTTACAAACAAAACAAATTCACTTTCGCATTTATAATATTTGTATTAATATCGCAGAGAACATTAGAAATATAGAGCTCGAAAACTAACCAACACTGTGAGTAATGTGCAATGAGCTCCGGTATATTATCGAAACGGTTGTGAGAAGTCTCGAGCCCAAGACGCCCGCCTGATGCTTGTATTAAGTAGTGCTCAATATATGGCCCCTTGTCGGCAGGGAGACGTACACTTATAGCCATCGTATCCGGCTGGCTCGATTGACGGACCACAAAGTTCTGAAACGATATAAAGGCTAATTATTTTAACTACCTATACAAAGCTTCTTATTTCAATTCAATTTTAGTAGGTTCTTGACTTTAGTAGAATGTTCATCATTTTCCTACGAGATGCAAGGGGACTCTCAACCTTAACAAGGTTGCCGCTGGTAACTTTTCCTGCGTATTGAAATAAATAAACCAACCTAACGCTCTTAATTGTATAGTCTTATATATGTATATCCGTGTAAACTCTTAAATGGCCTTATATATGATTTACTTGAGTGATATTTTTTATCCTAAAATCACTATTTATACTAAAATAAAACAACTTCACAGTAGAAAGAAGAGTGCATAGTAACATATACCGTTCCACAACGAACCGCGTTCTGATTTATTATGACACTCTGGGACTAAACAAGAGTGTTTAATACTAAAACAGCTCTATTTGACATTTGATCTGTATGGCTATGAGCTATTATTTAACACCATACCAATCGAATACCTATTTGTTATATAAATTAACTTACTCCTTCCTCTTTTCCTTGGAGTAAATGGAAGGCACCTGCTCTTTGAATACCCGGCAGGAACCACACAGGGTGAGTTCTGATCAATCTTTCCAATATTCCGATGTCGCATGGCGGCTGTTCTTCCGAACATGAACCTGATGACCCCACAGAAGAACAGTCACCTCGAGCACCTTCTTCATCCGATGATAGGCTATCTCGGCTCTGTAATTATACAGGGTTATATGAATATAAAAATATAAAATTGTTTACCTAATCTCCTCAATAATAAAAATAATAATAAAATATGGTATTTTGATCCCAAACTAATTATAGCTTGTAGTATGATAACTAAATAGTTTAGTAAATATCGAGAAACTAAAGTATAAAACCAACAATCACATACACACTGTATTAAACGAATCTACAACTTGGCTCAGTAGTAGAATTGTGACTACAATACGCTATGGTAAGTATTAAGAAATAATAAAACCATCTAGTTACCTGACATTTCGCTTGTAATAAAAGTGAAAATATAAAGTAAGGGAGGTACTCATACGTACATTGATGACGCAACAAGTTTGTTCAAAACAGAAACTATTAAACAAATAAATATTAGCTCTCCATGTATTATATACTAAGATTGTTCTAAATTGGAGCTGATATATGCAAATTGCTTAAAATTCTACAAGTATTATGATATAAAATAGTTAATTAAAAATCAAAATTTAAAAAAATCTTATTACGATAACATACTTTAAAATATAACCCCGGAAAATGTAAAGAGAAATCACTCTAGTAATATTATATACGGGATAGTTAATTAATGGTTTAAAATATATATATTAACCACGTTTAAATAGAGTAATGCGGTTTGCAGTAAACATTTACGGTTCTACTCACGTTCGCTTAATTATTAATTTTAATTCGCAGTAAAATTTCACGTACACGTGTGTCTACAATGCACATTTTGTACGAAATATTTCTGCATATAATAACTGAAATTACAGTATATTGTTTAAGAGATGAATCTATATATATATATATTTATTCGATGTATTATAGAAACTGCATTAATGAATGTAACAGAATAATTTACAATACAGACAGAAAAGACAACTACTGACATACACACACATAAACAAATTAATAAGATATAAATTCTTAAAACCACTGGTGTTGATTTTGGTTCACAGGTGTTGAAACGAATCATTCGGTTTATAAAAAACAGTCACCTTCACATATGGCGAATTTACTAATCAAAATATAATCACAAATTCCCAAATCTTCACTCAAAACAAATCTGTTATGGTATTTGAGCATTGAAAAAATTAAATGTTGCAAGCCTAATGTTGTACCTAATAATGTAATAATATAATTCAATGGTTAATTATGCCACATACTCATAATTGCATATTTTTTTAATCTACACTCTTTCGCTAACTGATAATAATATACCTTTGTCATTCCTAAAAAGAAAAAAAAAACCTATACTCGTGTATAATATATACTCATATACAATCTATGGACGAGAACTAAACTTTTATAATACGAATTCCTATTACGTTTATCACGTAGCATATTATTTATAGTATCCACTACGACATAAACGTTACTCTAACTTATGGACCAATATTGCGAGACAAATACCGCCCTCGATGTTCACTTCAAACAGAAGGAAAGCTCTTTGTTCACCATCTTGGAAATGTTATTACCAGATTTTCCCGCAAAGTGTTCGGTCCGCCGGAGCTTTCAACAAAGGCGAACAATTCCATACACACTCATCTATTACAGTTTAAGTTCCGTATATTCTGCTGTTTATATGTTAAATTTATATATGAATTTGGCATACGGTCACTGCCCTCGGATAGGCCCGCATCGAAATAAATTGCAAAAATATTCTCATCCGTTTACTTCGATACCTATTTCTCTGATGTTTTTTCTTATGATTTTGAAATAGTACGCGGTCAAATACTTTTCTTTCATTTGGGCGGTGAAATTATATTGCGTACATTTTTTTGTAGTTACCCTCATAAGAGTCAGTATTTTGTGGTTTCATAACATTTTCGATAATTTTTAAACGCGTTGGTTCCGAACGCTGACTGGTTTTTTTTTTTTAATATTAAATAACAAATTTCTTTACGTATCTATTAAACAAAACATCAATTTCTAGATCACACAAATGAATGTCCTGAGTACAGATTTTAAACTACAAAACTCAACAAGCTAGGCGAAAACTGAAACATCAACGTCAACTGTGTATAACTGTATATATACCTAAGAATAAAAAAAACGTTTTACAATTACAGTATTACAGCAATGTGAATAAAACTTAGAAATATGTAAAAATATTGTTATAAATTATTTATAGACAAGGTGAAAATTCTCATAAAAAAACAATATCTACATATATACATACGGAGCGTAATTCTTTAGATGAAATAATAAACAAATATAGTTGAAATTTTACTTATGTTCATTGTCAACAGTAGAAATGTTTTCCCGTTTTTGTAACTACCTATTGGTGGTAGCGTGATATTAAATAGCCTAAAACCTACGTTAATGATTGTTCTATCAAATACAAACATTTTTTAAATTCGAATAATAGTTTTATAAGATTAGCGCGTTCAAGCAAACAAATAAACTGTTCCGCTTATAATACGAATATATATTGGTAATTAAATTAACTGTAGATTATATATCCAATTATTTTTTTACAATTAATTGATAATATTATTATTAATTATTAATAAATAAAACGATAAATTTATCAAGATTTAGTTCATTTACAGTTTTATCATAAATATAGATTAAATTAAAAGTCGAAGTAATTCCCACCTCTGATACAATTTATAAAAGTCTAATTCAATTGATGTCGTACAAAACAGTAATGAAATTATTCGTTTTATTTGTAAAAGGAAATGACAAGGTGAAATTAATTTTCAACAATTAGCGGCAGTTAAACACGACTATTGTAAGCTTGAAACGCGACGGTCTGCACGGAAAATTAATTCGACGATCGGCAACAATAATAACTGCTATGAATCATGTGCAACAAAAGCCGCACTCGACGGTTAAGGTGTTAAATTTCACAGCACAATAGCACTGAAGCGCAGTTCCGAATACCATACTGCCTCTAATGCTTCGCAGACAGGATTTATGCGGAAAGTTGGATTGCAATTAGTTTTCTATTGATACGGAAATTACTATTAAATTAAAGACCATTTAATATATATTTAATCATGTAGAAGCAAAGACGACGCTTTCTTTTTTTTAATAGTTTTTAGGTATTTTAGTTATAGTTTATAATTATGGCTACAATACCTGCTGGAAAGTGACGATGTGGCCTAAGCTGCTAAACTCGCTAAACCTGTGGAGAGACTGGCTCGCAAGTGGAACTGCCGAAACAAAACTATAGACATTTGGCGGCAGATTTTCAACTTGAGTGTGGTAGCAAGCCAGGCGGGCATTAGAAAAAGCCTTACCACCATGGTATGGTTTCATAACGATGTTTTCCCACACCGTAAATACAGGCTCATTGCAGGGATGCGAGCTCCCGTCCGTTGACGCGACGTCCGTACACGCTACCACTGAGATATCATCGCTTGGACTATTATTCGATTTCTACAAACTATTAATTTAATAGACGGACGGATATTGAATAAATTGTTTTGCTTATTTTACTCAAATATTAATAGTACGACTGTAACTTTTGCTTCTATATGACTCATATGAAGTGAAAGAATTTATCTATCTGAAAAAATATGGTATATATTGCCAATTTAAGTAAATTTTATATCGTTACTTAAAATCAAGTGACATAAATAATATAAAGATAGAACTCGTATCAGTTACAAATTCTATGTAAGACTCTGAGAAACAATAAAGTTTTAAACCTCCCAAGAATAGTATTAAAAGAGTTCTTCTCAATCACTTTAAAACACAGGTGCGTTGAATCTTGAAAAGTCATGAATTCAGCTTGCTATCGGTATGTCGTAGCAGTTTAGTTTTATGCGAGTTTAGAAGTAAGTGCGAAGTGGTCACAAGTGGCACTGGCTTGCGAATAGAAAGCTTGTTTTTGAAGGAAAAGCTAAACACCTGCGTCCCAAAGTTACACTGAGGGGAACCTTAATTACATAAAAAGTTACTTCGAGGTTAACAACTGGTTTTATAAATACGATATACACGTTACATATAAAACCAGTTCTTTTTCCTCTCCACTTTTCCCAAAAATAATCAGATTATAATGATGTTAACTACGAATATATTAATGTAGAATATTATAATATTCTATTTAAATTCCAAATTACATTTGAAACAAAGAATCAAAGATATTATAAGTTGATTATTTCGAGTAGTCTTTTTAAGTCTATTTTTAGATAATATAAATAATAATAAATAGAAAAGTTTGGTTTTGTAGCGTGCGTCATATAAAAACTAAGCATCGAAGGACGTGATAGTCGACTTAAAGGTAGCGAATTTTTTAATGTCTACCTACCTCTAAGTTGAAAATCTATAGTCAAATATCTATAGGCGTTTTCCTAAGAAGCCAGTCTCTACACTAGGCTAAGTGTGTCCACTATCTTGGCCACATGACCACATAACATAAGATAAAATTGCCTTCAAAGGCTAAACCTATATATACCAATAAATAAAATTAAGGTATTTGTTTGTACTGGCATAATAACAGCTTTTTTACTATATGCATAAAAAATAATATTTACGGTATATAAATATTAAAAAACTTTTCTTAATCTTTTCGTCTGTGTTTCTGTTCGTTTCGATTATTCTTTGAAACAGCGGGACCGATGTTAAAGGGATTTGCTGGCAGATAGCTGATGTTATACGGAGTAAATTAGATTACATTTATTTTAGAAAAAATAGAGTTCCGCAAAAAAAAATTAGTCCACGAGAAAGAAGTCGCGAGCACAGCTAGTAAAGAATGTGAATCTATATTAAATGACTAATAGATATTATAGTGCACTGGAAATACAGCTGTACACTACGAAATTCATTCCACATTTAGTGTCTCGTAGCCGGCCAATTTTATGTGCCATTTAATTTTATGTGGTTTTAGAACTGAGTGCAAAGTGGTCGCACATGTCAAGGAAGAGCTAATGAAAGGATTGTTATAGGAGAGCAGTGCCGAACACCTGTGGCCTACAACACCGTTATGAGAAACTTTTAATTAGGTAAAGTTCCTTTCGGCTTCGACTTATAATGAGAGTTTCATGTAAATTAGTTAACCAACTGAGGTTAACAATGCAAAATCAAAATGTAATCACATTATTATTAATATTTCCTATATATTGCACTGCAAGTAAGCTAATCTATATTATTAATATTATAAAGCGGCAAAGTTTGTTTGTTTGAACGCGCTCAGGAACTACCCGTTTATTTAACATCGCGCTATCACATATAGGAGCAAAACTGTTTCAAAAACAGTTATAAAACTATTAAATAAACTTTAGTTCCACGTCACCGACGTCGCGGACACAGTCGTGCCACGATTTCAACATTTTGTTTTCCTCCGACGAAATCAAAACTCATTGCATGGAATCGATCTCACATTAATTAGTGCGATTTCCGTGCACGGCATCACTGAACCATCATTTCACAAAGTTATAGAGACTGTTTAAATAAAATAATGTTCAATTAAAAATTCTAATACTTATCACAAAGCGTAAAGCTGAACCCATATTTTCCTTTGGGTTCATTCTTATGTTCATGTGAAAATTACAATTAAATTTATTTAAGAATTTCGAAGGTGATAGGTACATGTAGAATAATAAAAAATACTATTTAATAATATACATGTCGATATAGATACTTTAAATGATAATTTATTATTATCATAATTGGTTAAAATGCCTACATAGGTACGTCTTCAATATTTACGACATGCGTTATTTTCTGAATTTACAGTAGTTTGAACGTTCATAAATTACTTCTTGGAACCCAAATAGAATATATTATGTTCAACATATACATACTTTAGTATGAAAGAGATATCTCATGAAATATCTTACAATGCAGAGTTAATAATCTAATTAAACAACCTTACTTTGACCGTCTTTAGTTTTCTTCGAGCATAATCAAGGAATGTAAAGAATGTTTGTGGTCCAGTAGGGATGCAGGAGGCGTGGGGTGCACCAGATGACTCACTAAGGGTGGTTAAAATCAATAAGACGGCTCGACTGTAGTAACGTGTGTTAAACGCGGTTGCCATTTTTCCAAGTGTTTACTTAATTAATTGGAATCGTTTACTAACTTTTATTTTATTTAACTTTCTATTTATATAAAATATTACTATACTATACGATGAATTATTACATGTCTATTGTTTTTTTTTTTTATCTGAAAGTTCTGTTTTAACTTGTAAATCAAATAATATTTCTATAAATATATTAAAATAAAAAATTGCTTAATTTAAAATAGTTATATTTTTTTATACTTTTATTTGATGTAAAAATATGTTTTTTCTTGTAGGTACTACTTTTAGTACAGTGATATATAGCAGAAAAAAATTATAACACTATACAAAAAAAAAAAAAAAAAAAAACGCGTTTTTCATAATAAACCCATATATTATAACTCTTGATTAATATTCCTTTGCTTATTTAGGCAATTTTGCGAATGTCGACCGTGAGGGATTCAAGTGAAAGGAGTTAAATAGCCAATGCTCAGTTTAATATATAATTACTTCTAAAAATAATGGTATGATATATATAGTTTACAACACAAAGTAATTATTTTACAAATCATATTGTGTTATTGAAATTGCAAGGATATTTAGAATGATACTAAGCAATTTAGAAGAGACAAAAGCTCAGTTGGCACTGTGTACGTACATCGCGTCCATGTACGTGAATTCGAATCCACCTGCAAGAAGTTGTGGAACGAAGATATGCAAGAAGAGCTTGTGGTGAAGAAAAACACCGTGATGAAACCACAGCACAATGGTAGGGCTTTTTCCAATGCCCGCCAGGGTAGCTGCCACACTGAAATGCAAATATGTATTAATGTGCTCCAGCAGTCGCACTTGAAAGTCAGTCTCTTCACTAGGCTTAGTGTGCCCACCATCTTGGGCTACATCGTCACCTTAACATCACGTTAAACATAACGACCATAACGCTAAACATATACAATCTTAAACAAATACATTACACATATATTTTTTAAATCTGCAATTATTTTAATGGGTCCAGGCGGAAAGGGTTGGAAAAGAGATGCAGGAAGTACTGATAATCGTTCGGTGTTGACAATGGACTATAATTACTGCGTAAAAGTCTAACATCCTGGTAGCGAAGTTGGGAAGTCAGATTAAAATGGAACGCTTTTAAAGCCCTATAGGATGCCTATTTTCAGAGAAATAATTGACCTTTGGTATGAACGTTACGTTGATTAAAATTATTTGTTTTCATTTATTTTACACTTTATAGGTTTAGTAGAGTTATGGGCAGTCCTATCTGATGTTAAGTGACGATGTGGCCCAAGATTGTGAACACATAAGCAAGGTGGAAAAACAAAAATAAATAAACAGGGCTTAGATTTTTGATTGTTAGTTACCGATCATTGCAAATTTGATCAAATTTCTCGAAACGTACATTTACCACAAATTTTTAACTATCGTGAAGAAAACATTTTTGTTTTGTGAGATTTTTTGTAGGTAAATATGATAAAAAGAATTACATATCCTAATATTAAAAAGCTATATACTGATAAAGTAAATTTTAGACTAAACAGGATAATATTTAAAAAACTAGTGCTTTCGAGGTCTCAAATATAGATCGGAAACGGGATGCTAAAATTCAAAATCGCTCGCACGTGTTATACACGTTCCGCTAAAGGCAGGCAAGTACCTCCCCGACTGTAATTTGAGGGTTAATCGGCATCCCGACGGACCAGTGACTGTAATGAATATTACACTCCCAAACCCTTTATACTTGAGTACAGTTGCGACCGAATATTACAGTGTAAGTAATTATTAGTATCATAAAATGAAAATGCTCAAATTAAGCAAAAGTCATGTCTTGAATAATTATTAATACAAAATAAATTTAAATAGGGATTAGCTTTTGTAAGTCGTTTTAGAATGATTATGTATTTATTTGTATATTAATATGTATTTATTAAACGCAATTTAAAAAAGAATCGACAATTATACAATTATGAAAATGAAGACAATTATTTTTTATTACATTGATAACCATAACTTGAATCCAAGAAAACGAATTTAATCCAAGCACGAGATTACTCTTTTACTCTTCAGAAAACTATTTACATAGAACATAGGCTAAAGAAAAAAAACTGGAGTATAAACTTCAATTACATAATACCGCAGTGATAAATATAGGTCGTTTTATAGAATATCTTCACAAAGTCTATTAACTAAACCAAACGACATCATAAAACTTCATCGTCCGTTGTAAAAAGAATAACAAACTGCGATAGTAGTAAAGCTATTATTTTAGTGATGCCATAAAGGTTCGCCGAGGTTTTCAGGATTTATAAAGCAACGACACACTGAGATGTTTTCCACGAAGAGTGCGCTTATGTGAGACTGAGAGTGTCAGCCGAGTACCGCGTGAGGCTTGTTCTGTACGCAAATATCCTTTCGGGACGTGCAATAATACATTTTCACGATTTTCTAGTCTTGATGCTTTTTATATTAATGTATTTTCTAGTCTTGATGCTTTTTATATTAATGTTTTTATTTTAATTATATTAAATTTATTAATAATTAATTATTAATAATTAAAAATAAATAGTTAATTTTAATTATATTAAAAATCGTTGTTATTTATTAAAATATTCAATGTCTTTTTAAACAACACAAGTGTATGTTTATCATTTTTGTTTTTGTCTACATTATACGATTATAATAAAATATTGATTCAGTGACCTATTTTTCTTTTTTTAGTTAAGGTTTAGCGTTATGGCCACAATTTTAGCTGCTGTTACGTGACGATATGGCCCAAGATGGAGGACACGCTAAACTTAGTGGAGGGTCAAGCCCTCAAGTGCAATTGCTGGAACACACTAATAGGTATTTGACGATAGATTTTGAGCTTAAGGGTGGTAGCTAGCCAGGAAAAAGGCTGTTAGAAAAAGTCTTACCACTATGCTATGATTTCATCACGATATTTTCCTTCACCAAAAGCTCGAACTAATAGTACTCACACTCGTGCTCATAGTATTATACTCATAGTATTCTCTCATAGGTAAATTCGAACTCACGTTCCTTAATGCAACGTACATACACACTACTAACTGCGCTATCATCGCGTGAATACTTATTATACAGAGTTATTATATTAAAACTTTGAATAATTGAAGATTTGGCGTTGCTTAAATGGAAATAAATAGGGCAAATATAATTGTCTCCCCAATATTTTGTTTACTAAGCTGATAAGTAAAAAAAAATGATTACGTAAAATATCACATTAGTAAATAACAATATAATAATTAATGTTAAACAAAATCCAAAAAGTAAAAAAAATGTAACTATACCGCTATTAAATGAATTTTTAATATAATTTAAATTATTTATGAGGATAGAAAGGAATATCAAAATTTACACGGGCTTGGGGTTGTACCAATTTATGCGTGCGGGTATGTTATATTTACTACTGAATTATAACTATTTTCGTTTGGTTTTCGAAATTCCTTTAATAACGTTAGGCAAATGACCAAAGTCCTAATTATATACCTATTGTTTCAATTAATACAAATATAGCTTTCTTTATAATTAAGAATTCAACCGAACAAGCTTCAATAGTAAATAAACGCTAAATTTGAATACGAATAAATTTATTTTTACTAGAAGCGAATGTATTGAACACCACAAATTCAATTTTGCGTTGAGCAATTGAAAATATTGCTTTCATGTAGCATTTACTTCTGTCTTATTCGCATGATAATGGAAAGGAAATAGAAGGAAGCGATGCATTTTGCTCCTACCTCGAATTGAATTGTACATAAACAAACAAACAGAATGAATATTATTGTATGTAATATTTTCAATCCGGCAATGTTGCTTAGCTATTCCGTTTCTCTGAGATAATACTATCGTCGACATAGACATTACTAAGAAGACGCATTCGAACTAGTTTGCAAAACTATAAGATAAAATTTAGCATACTTTATTAGGTTAAAGTTAGAGTTGAAGTACGGACTGGGCTTTGGTAGCTCAAGTTGATTCACTTACTTTGCCAATATAGTAAGTTTAAATCTTTTCTACGATGCAACTCTAAACTTTTTTAACTCATATAATAATATAAACCTGCTATATACTTATTAATGAAGAAATTTTATAGTGCATAGGTTTAGCGTTATGGCTATAATCTTACCTGATCTAAAGTGACGATGCGATTCAAGATGGTGGACACGCTAAGTGTAGTAGAGGGACTGGTTCTCAAGTGCAAATGCAGGAACATACCTATAAGTGTTTAGCAACAGATTTTCAACTTGAAGGTGAGGCATTAGAGGGTAGCATTAGAAAATGAGTAATTACATCAGGTAATTCGACTAGGAATGATCGAAAATTATTAGAAAAAAGAAAATTATGTAATGTTAACTTCCAGATGTGTTGTGGTACTGTCTAACGATAAATAAAGCTATGAGATAACCGAAGAAAGAAATGTACGAAATCATATCCGACCTAAATGTTTCAATTAATCTTAGATTGGAATGGAAATTAATTCGACTTTGTGATTATTGTTGTGTGGTCAGACGAACGGTATCCATTTCTAAATGGTGTGTGTTATTACGATTGTGTCAAAGCTACATTAGTAATGAGTAAACAGTAAGTCAAAACAATTGAGCTCGTAAACACCTTGATCAGAAATAACAAAGTAAGGTCCAAATTAACTTATAAATTACCTGGCTGAGACTGTCCCCTAAGCTACCTTCTCCGTCGAGAGACCTGAACAGGTTAGGTTCTTTGATGCTCTCTTTAGGTCGACGCCTGCGTTCTTGAGCGTCTCTCATTGCTTGACTCTGAAGCCTTTCGAAAAACTCCCGAGGCTTCAGCGATGGTGGATCGCCATCAGGTGGCGGCGGCGGTGGTGGTGGCAGTCGCGTGCGCGGTGAGCTGCGGAGTAATGAACGCTCGTCGTCTTCCGTTGACCGCTCATCGTGTTCTGAATCAGAACTACGGCTGTCGCGTCTTCTTATGCCTTGGAGATGCGGTTCCAAGAATGTCGCATTTCTGTAACAAGGAAATAATGGTTAATTTAATAAATATGCCTAGTGAGAGACCTGTCTTTGCATTAATAATTTATAGCATATCAATATTAATACTTGCTAACCTTGTTCTGCCTTTTCGAGTAGTCAATCACATCGAAAACAGAGACATCTATCGCGTTATGAACACTTGTCGAGATAAAAAGTATCCTATCCCTTAAGTTGGATCAAACTGCACACAGTGTGCAAAATTTGATTAAAATCAGCGCAGTAGTTTATTTTTATATGTATATTTAGATTATAAAGAAGAAAAGTAGGTTTGTTTGTTTGACTGCGCTTATCTTAGGAACTACCAGCGGGATAACAGAAATCATTTTTGTATTTGATAGAGCAGTCATTGAGGAAGGCTTTAGGCTATTTAACATCACGGTAACACCGATAGGAACAAAGCTTTAATAAAAAATGTTACAAATCCGGTCAAAAATTATTAAATAATTTTTAGTTCCACATGTACGAACTCGCGAGAACAACTAATATAAGCATAAGAACTATTTTAAAAACTATACCATAATACAAAAATCTATATATTAATGCGTAAACATTGTACCTTTATGATTATGAGGGTATGTAATTTTTTTTTTCTGTAATATGTGTTATAAAATACTAAATTAACCATTATAATCACACTGAAAATGTCAAATACATAACCATAGCATTTCACATCAGCAAAATTAACCGCATATATAGAAGCCGAAAAATAGGCTGTATTCGAAGAGTGGCACGGAGATGAAATCGCTGCCAAAGAAGTCAAAATAAAGTCAAATAAAAAAATAAATGGAATGTTTATAAAGTTACCACTTGGCAAAATAACTTCAATAACGTTCAATTTTAAAATTCCCAAAAAAAAAAAATCGACTTCCGACCACTCAACAACTACTTGTCCTATATTAGTTTACGCTTAAATACACTCGTTCTAAAATGTAATCGATTCTGGATAGAATAACTTTAGGCTGAGCACATATGGGGCCTGCTGACCAGACCAGGGGGATATTAACTAAGATTTATTTCCAAACCATCGCGCATGTGCATTAATTAAAAGCGTCCACATCGCTCTGTTCGAGACTACGAACGTAGCAAGTGCGTTGGACATTCGCACCAATTATTTATTCGGTAAACACTGAGGAATTCTTGGAAAAACATTTTGTTGGAGAGTTGTTCAAGTTACTTTTTGACTTAATAAATGTTTACAAACTTTACCAAATATTTCAGCTAAGAATTAAGGGAAAATACCGTCTTGCTCAAAAGAAGATAAGTACCTTTTAATACGATTTTGTATCTCGGATTTTTCGTTTTTCGTAGCATGTAATTGAAATCGAAAAATGGATAAATGAATAGTGTGGTTTAATTTCTTTACATTGTATTAATATCAAGTATATCATTTTATATTTTTTGAGATTAAACTTCTAAGCACATAGTAAAAGCAGATGAGAATTTGCCTCCAGATTTATATTTCTGGAAGTGGAGCAAGAATTAGTGATTAATGTACAATATGTAAAGCATTTAGTCTATGGTAAGTGATAAAATGGATTGGCACATATTTAATTTTTCTTGCCAAAAGTATAAAACTAACATAACAGGTTATAAAATCGCAGTTCTTTTAAAACTTGTTATGTTAGTTTTAGAGTAGCCTAGGGTGTTGTCGAACTACCACATTAAATGGATCTCATATACATCTGACATTTCATACCATAAAAAAATCTTAGGTCATTAATATTCGCTGCACAACATAAAGTGAAACTATCGGCGTAATCTACAAACCTGATTTATTGTTATCATTTATAAGTATTGTAACTATTAGGTTCTTGGTCCGTATAGATTTTTACTGGTTTATATACATTTTTTAATAAAGTAGTTTATAAACTAATCTTATAATCTCAGCAAGAAGTCGACTGACTACATAAAAAGTGGCAACAACACTATTAAAATGTCATCGACTTTTGCCATTACCTACGCAATTTAACTCTTGTCGGCAGTTATAAAAAACTGATGTAATAACATTGTCCAGTGATGACATCGCGCTGACACAGAGGTGACACTCAATTTACTACTGACAGACAAGCAAACATGATGCTCGTTTTAACGAGGATGTTTAATCATTGGAATAACTTGAAAATAAAGGATAAATTATAATAGGCTATATTTGAATATCTTCCCATTTGTGACAGATTTTTAATTGTTAAGGATATCATTAAAGAACCGGACCACTCGTCTACTCTGGTCAAAAACGTCTGTTGACTAAGGATGCTTATCATAAAATGGTCTGTACCCTCTATTTTATAAGAAAAAGAGAAGTATTAAGCCCTATAATTGAACCAAAGAGTTTCAGGTTAGACATCCGCCACGGCTGACATTTATCAGCAGGGAGCTAACATTTAGGTGCTATATCAACTTGCCAATATATCAACTACATACAATTTTTATTAATCCACTCACGAATTGCATATTATATGTGGGTTGTTCTTTACAAAAAAAAGACGGTATGACAACGAAGAGCAAAGATAACTGTGATTAAAATACATCACAGAAAAAAAAATGTGGAATCAAGTTTACGAATATCAGATATATTAAATTCCCTTTACTTGGCACGGAAGGAAGTAGATACATGAGTAATATAAAATCAGAAGTTGCAATCTGACTTTTTGATACTTTTTAGTTAAATAGCCAATACAGTTGGATATAACGAAATAAACGTCTTTTGCCAGCACTATTTAAGTTATAAGTGTGATTAAATGTATATATACATTAATATTCATACTGGTTTACGTATTCTACTCAAACACATGAAATTGTAATTCTTGTTTTTGATTCTATATGACTATTATGATAGGATATCTGGGAATTCATTTTTCTTTTTTTATATAGTTAAGGCACAATTACACCTGATGTTAAGTGACGATGTGGCCAAGATAGTGGACACGCTAAGCCTAGAGGAGGACTGGCTCGCAAGCGCAACTGTCGAAACACATCTATGGGTATTAGGCGGCAGATTTTTCAACTTGAGGGTGGTAGCTAGCCAGTCGGCATTAGAAGAAACCTTACCATTATGCTATGATTTTATCACGATGTTTTACTTCACCGAAAGCTCAAGCTCATTGTAGGTGAATTCGAACTCACGTCTCATGATGCCACTAAAAACTGAGCTATAATCGCTTCAAAGCTTAATTCTAACAGAAACATCCAATCAGCCATCAGCCATGCAACAGAAATCTACCGTGTTTTTAATTCTATACGCTGACCATATGTTTTATGAAAGCCACAAATCAGTATCGTGTAACATGTCAACCCTCAGTAGCCATTAACGGCGTATGACACCAGGACGGCACACGCGATTAATAACGTAATATTGGACAGCTTCGTCACAGGTGCTCTGATGAAAGTATTAATTAATTATAATACGGTGCCGCGTATTCGTTGCTCGTTTGTCATGGTTGTCGAAAAATATTCATTTTTAATCTAATTACCTTATATATTCATTTTTAAATTTGCTTTTTGTGACAACGTCACAACTCCTTTAATTATGTGTTAAAATTCAAATAGTTAAACAGTTAAACAGTTAAAAAATAGTTAAACAGTATATTTTTGTATATATAAAATCGTACCCTCAATACAAATACTATAAACTTATAGAAGTGCTACCTATTAACAATCTATTTTACTTATATGACAACTGCTAAATTGTATACATTCTTATTGCAAGTGTAATTCTATTATGAAAATTCTATGTATGTTGTTAGGGCCTTTTAATGCCCGCCTAGCTACCTACCGTCTCTAAGTTAAAAATCTGCCGCCAAATTCTATAGAGTTGTTCCGACAGTGGCACATGATAGCCAGCCAGGCTTAGCGTGTCCCCTATCTTGGTCCACACCAACACTTTGCATCAGATAAGATTGTAGCCATAACGCTAAACCTATAAAGTATAAAAGAATAATATTAATCTAAAAGTTACTATTTGATGTTTGATTACGTTGATGTACGAAATATTCGCATGAGTTAGCTATGTAGAAATAGGCAAAGATAACATGGTAGAGATTTTTTTGTTTTGTTTTGTTTGGTTGTCTACCAATGTTATTTTGTTGATTAAATTTTAAGGATCTTTATAATAATCTACACAAAACAATAAAGACAGTTTTTTCCCACCTAAGAAGTATTTGTAAAATGTCAATAATAATAACAGAATAATAATTGACGATCTTCGACCCTTGAACGAGCAATAGTACTATTAAATGAGCATTCTTTTGATATTATAGAAGTAACTGGCTTCTCCGAAGTTACTATCGAAGTGAAGTTTCCTACATAAATCTCACTTATTTAAGATTCCGAACTAGGCTCGGTCGCCTAGTTACAGAAACAACCTTACCAGAAACAATATATATATATGATTTATTTGTAGTTGTCGGTTTTATACTGTATATATGTAACTGTACTATATTTAATACTATATAACATTATGTATCGTAAAAGAGCAAAGTAAATCAATTTTTGTTTTATTTAATGTTGTTGGCTATGACTATTGCGCCGCAAATGCCACAATCGCAGTTATCATAGAAAAAGTAAAACACACGTTACAGCTGCGTTCTGGAATCAGCCAGATTATTTTCAGGATTTGAGCACCTAGCCAAATTTTCTTAAACTATCAGAGCCATTTTTAGTATATTGAGGTGTGCGTTTAACAATCCCACATGGAAATGTCAAAGTGTAGATTTCGGACACCCCGATGGTGGCCATTGATTTTGAGTTGCACTGAATTAAACATAAGGTACAAGACCGTTTGATAAAGATACTCAAAACGTAATACAAGCAATACTGTTTACGAAAATTTTAATGTCTAAATTTTAACATATTATGTACATTTTTGCAACACTACAATAATAGGTACAAGCTAATTAATATTTAGCTATCGGTTAGTCAAAATAAAAATATATATAAGAAATTTAGAAGAATTTAACAACTAATTACAAATGCATGATAGCCAGAACGACAGATTATTTGTATAATAGCGGGAACGGTACAATTAATTGCACGCGTTTCGGACGCAATATATTACAACAATTTTTTTTACTGTATCTAGGGTTGTTAGTCTCTGACAATAATTTTCTTAATATATATAGATGGATTGCCTGAAGAATGATAAACTGTGATTTCTATAGATTAGATCTTGTTAGAGAAGAAAGAAATAGTAAAACATCTCATGACGACTCTATTTATGTGAGATAACAAGAGCAAACAGAAAAAGTTTTAACAATTTTCATGTTATATTCAGAAAAAAAACTTATTTACCTTATGTGTTTTTCCATTAGAATATAAAACTGTATTTAAATAGGTTGCATATTTAAAATTCAAGTAATTTTTAATCTAAAATATATTTGTTTTTATCTTTATATAGCTGTGTTCGCGACTTCGTTGGCGTGGAGCTAAAAATAATTTAACAACGTTTGCAAGTTTTTGTAACTTTTTTTAATGTAGTGTGCTCCTATTGGTTGTAGCATCAATCCTTTGTTAATGACTGCGCTATCAAATAATAGAATAATTTTTATAATCCGAATTATAGTTCCTAAAATTAGTGGATTCAAATAAAACAAACATACTTCTGCGCGTTATAATATTAATATAGAGTATAAGTCTATTTGTAAACTTAACACTTTTTTTGTTATTTTACGAGCTCAGTCAAAATGTTGATGTAACCGAATGAAATTTTGCCTCCGTCCACAGGGCACGGATTTTTTCTCATATTCGGTATTTTTCAACGTTAAAGAACAGCCAACCCTTCTCTTGCGAATGTTTATGTACTATTGTTTGGCGTTGGCCAACGGCAGCCCTAATGGTCGGCTTTTGTTTTTCTTCATTTAGTGACCGCCTTGGGGCCCACGCCGTCGTTTTGCTACACAAAGGAACCCAGTATTCGCTTTGAAAACAGCTTCGGTTAATTAAATATAATGAAGGTATTATAAGTATACACTCATATTTTCTGCTTATTTACCAACTCACAGAGCAGTCGTAATTTAAATCTGTGATAAGTTTCTCGTCGAACATATGACAGTATGTACAACCTTTAAAGTGTATTGTACTTAGAAGACTGCATGACTCAGTAGACTAATATTTTTCGTTTATTATTTTTATTTATCTATCAAATTACAAGGATTCGTTACATAAAATTAAACAATGAAATTAATAAATTAATGATTAAAAATCAGCATAGCAATTAAATGTAAAACATTAATATATTTTTTGTCTTTTTGTTTTTTTATCTATGAAATTGTCATTCTGCATTACTGGCTATTTCAAATCAAAATAAATTTCTTTGGCTAATAATTCTAATTTCAAATTAATTTTATTTTAATAACATGGAATTCTTTTACCAAACGTATTCGTTTGTTTATTGACTAGTGTTATGTTTTCATCCCATTTAAATCTATTTTGTCATCATGAATATGTTACAAATTCGAGTAATTTTAAAATATGAGTGGCATCGTGGGAGCAACGCGGCACAAGTGGCACGCAACATCAACGACATTTAAGGAGCTAACACTACAAACCAACGTACCGCCTGTTATTAGTTTGCTCGCTTCCGTTCAGGAAATTTCGACCTGAAAAATGAACCTCGTTGTAGTTCGAAAACTTTGATCAACAATGACGAACTAAAGGTGACTGTGGAATCTAATGATTCTCAATGTACGGCTGAGTTACAAGCAACTTTTGACAATAGCGTCAAAACAATATTAATCCATTTGCGTCAAACTGGCAAGGTAAAAAAGATTGACAAATAGGTGACCTACCTGACCTAAAACTCAATGATCGTCAGCGCGAGGTACACGTCGAGACGTGCCTTGTACTGCTCAACAGTTACACTAATGAAGGAATTTTTAACCGCATTGTTACTTGCCACAAAAAATGGTATCTAATTGACAATTTCGGGCGCTCAGCAAGTTGGTTGGATCCTGGTTCAGCACCTAAGCATTGCTCTAAAAACAGCCCTAGAAAAGCGATGATAACTGTTTGCTGATCTAGCGCCGATCATCACAGCTTCTTACCAAGTAAGTAAAAGATTTTCATTTTTGATCAGAATTAACAACCTTTAACGTAATTAGATTATATTAAGTTTCTATGGTATATACAACAAAACAGTCACTATAAATATTTCTAAAACCAAGTCTATACGCTTAACATTTTTAATACAATACGACTTGTGTGAACTCCTTTTCCATTAGAGATCATACATCTAAAAGTATAGTAATTTATTAAGTTTTTAGTCTAAATAATAAAAATGCTAAATTTAGCCTTTCATCTTTAACCTTCAGTTTTCAGATCAATGATTTATACATTTTCAATTACATCCTAATTTACCGTCACTGAATGTTTTAGTATGTACAACAATAAATAAAATAACGTTGCCTTCATATTCATACAAATTTTAACTTTACATATGAATGATGGACATACAAATTTCATACACAAACAATCAATAGGTATTTGTAGATGTATAGAAAGTTTTATTGTGGCACTTATAAAGTACTCGGGAAAATAGTCACATGAATGGATCCCTGTCACAAAGGGCTGCCTCGTGTGCAGAATGCAATCGTATCGTGAATAGAAAGGTTTACCAGTGGAATTTGGATGCGATTCACTTTCTATGTAGGAAGCGCACCGATTTTCAGAATAAACGGTTTTGAAAATATAAACCGGCTAGTATTATCGCATTATAATATGAAAATTTATAAAATATTTTTCGGATATATAAAAGAGCGCTATTCGTAATTAAAATTTTCGAATTCAATCTTGCTCTATTCAGCCATTAAATCAATAATTTATTAATGTAATGTTTATAATCTTTGTAAATGATTAAATTATGTATAAGTGTAGATTTTGAGTATTTTATATCAGACTTCAAATAAAAATGTAAACCGTTGAATTAAAAAAAATAACTTCAATTATTTCTGTTAAACATATCTTTATTTTCTTCTTACGATTATTGTATTTATTATAAACTAACGAAATATACAATTAAAACTGATATAGAATCAATTTTAAAATTTGTTTTCTATCATGTAATTATGCATATGCCAATATTACATTACATTTCGATATAGACAAGATGTAAACAAAAGAATACGCGAAACAAAAATTAAGGATTACTGTAGCTAATAACTTAACTCATATTGGAAGCTTAATTATCGTAACACTGAAACAATCGGTGAAAGATATTCAAGTGGATACTTGTCCGGATCCGATAACGGACACTCGTTATATGCGTTCGATGCAGACGAGCCTATTCCATTTGTGATATGTTACTCGGTGACTGTTTTATTTCTGCCACGTTTTATTGACATTCAATAAAGCATTTTAAACCAATTGATTAAATATCTACGGTCGATTATTATAGAAAATAATAGTACATAAAAACATTAGAAAAAAGTTGCGCTATAAAATTTGAAACTGAAATTGAAATTAAATAAATAAAAAAATGTTCTTTCTACCTTTTTAAACTAAGCTTGAATCTTTTCACATGAGCCATAATTGGTTCAAATATTACTAAAACAGTTCAAATTTCAGAGAACTAAGAATTTAAAGGAATTGTTTGACTTCGCACCGTAAATATTTCAAGCCGACTGACTTAATACGGCTTATAGTTATAATTATAGCTCAAACTCAAGTCTTGTGTGCTTATTCTCAGGAAGTTATCCTCTAGTCAGTGCGCCCGACTGACTTGAATGAGCTCGTATATAACACTAACCAGGTTTCACTGTAAACCGTTGTATAATAAGTGCAAGGGGTTGACGACGCCCGTTTTAATACGATTATATCTGCATCTAGGCTCTTAACTACGATGTCGCACAGCGCTGACGGCTTTTAGTCTGCGACCTTTCATCTAAAATGAAATTTTAAATTTAGGGCTGACGTTCTGAGTAATAATATTTAGTATGGAAGCCATGACGTTAAAATATTACTAATATGATTTTTTTCTGACGTTAGTAATTTAGATCGGCCAATGACTAGTAAAAAATAATTTGAATATTGGAAGTATGGCAAAGTGACAGCACTGTCGCTGGAGCTTCTTTTTGAAGCGATGATAGCTCAGTTGGTGGTAGTGTTTACGAATGCCGGGTTAAGGGACATGAGTTTGAAACCACCTATAATGAGCTTGAGTTTTCAGTGAAGGAAAACGTGATGAGATCATAGCATGATGGTAGGGCTTTTTTCTAATACCCGTCTGGCTAGGTACTACTCTCAAGTTAAAAACCTGCCACCAATTATCTCTGTGTTCCGACAGTTTCAGTTGAGAGCCAGTCCCACTAGGCTTAGCATATCTAACAACTTGGACCATATCGTTACTTAAAATAAGATGAGATTGTGACCATAACGCTTAACTGTATTGGCTGAACTGAAAAAAGGAAAGTACATTAAAAAATGAGGACTCAAAACAGATTTACGATCTATCGCCTCTCGTCTAAGTCATGCTGGCCTGTAGCCCTAGGTATCAGTGGCTGCATATACACCGAAACATGTTAAACAAATATTTGTTTGATCTACAAATGATTGTTATGTGTCTGGGTGTTACTTTGTGTCCGTTATCCGTAAACGTATGTTCTCACAATTGATATTGTTGAAATTGCCTATATAATATAAGAAAAAAATATATGGAAAGTACTAAGCAGTATATATTCAAATTGAGTTTAATCACATTAACTGGATAGCTATATCGAGCCTTTTCAGGAATAACATTATATTCGACAATTGCTCTTATTATAGCAGAGAGATTTTACATCTCTAATTAAAAAAAAACAGTACAATTTAATGCACGATGCTTTTGAAATACGGACCATATCTGTAAATTCTGTTCGGCAAGCTCGAAACAAAAGGCGATTTTGATCCTATTACCAGCTCAGCTCGACGACACGGAACGACCGGCGCGTCGTCGCACCGGGATGCGCTGTGATAAAGTTAATGTGGATAATGGTCACCTCGGTGCTTATGTAACTAAAACCATGTTTACATGTTATATGTTCTGTTATTAAAAGTGTCTCATTCACTACTGTGTAATAAACAATCAATAAATCTTAAGCTTTACATGTTTATTTGAATTATTATATGAGTATAATAAGTCAAATTATTGTTAAGTAGCATCAGATTAATTAATATTTTGTAGATTTTTAAAATGTATGATTTTCAATTTCTTTCGTATGATTATATCCTGTATTTTGTGTACCTACGTTACATTTTTGAATCTTTTACCGATGTAATTTGATTATGTAGTAGTGTTCTTCTGTAGTTTTCTTGTGCATGTAATTTTATTTCCAATGTAATAATCTATTATCAGCATTATATTTTTGTTTTATGTCTGCTTGAACTCAAAGACGGCTTCATTATATTGATATTTTTCAAAAGGGAAACCTATCATTTTCCAGTTGATAGATAAGCTTTGAGAATTGATGACGATAATATTTTTTTTATAGTTAAGATTTGGCGTTATGGTCATAAGGTGAGATTTTAAGTGACGATATGGCCCAATATGGTAGACACACTAAACCTGTGGAGGAACTGGCTCTCAAATACAACTGCCGGAACACACCTATTGGTATCTGGCGGCAGATTTTCAACTTGACGGTGGTTGCTAGCCAGGTGGGCATTAGAAAAAGCACTACCACCATGTGCTATGGTTTCCTCACGATGTTTTCCTTCACCGAAAACTCAAGCTCATTGTAGGTGGATTCAAACTCACATCCCTTGACGCGAAGCCGTTCACACTACCACTGAGCTATCATCGCTTCAAAATAATATATTATATTTTAATTATGTACAATATATTAATAATCTACTAATTTTGGTAACATTCTCTAAACGGAAAATATATAATTGACAGGCTACACAATCGTTAATGGCACTGTAAGAAATTATATAATAATAATACAATTAGAAGTATTTTTAAGTGTTATAAAATAATTACTTTAGAACAATAGATTGCGGAGAATTTATTATAAAATTAATTTCATTTATGTATCTCGCGGTTACAACTTAAAGTGCACGTATATACATTTTATACATATATATTCAAAACTATACAGTAAACTAAACAAACTCTTTAAATTTAGTTAAGTAAGAAATAATAAAATATTTGCTTTCTAGAGGAAACGGTAAGTATTTCTAATGCCGGTTATGATAGTTACGTCGTCGGCCGTGGACAACGCAGAGAAAGTAAAATAATTATGGAAAAATTGGACTACACTCGATAAAACACTATATGGAACGTTTAAAAAAAATATAGCAGATTTTTATTATACACCCCAGGAAAAAATTAAGTTTACAGAATAAAACTTTTTTGTGAATTTTGACGGGCTATATTTCAGTGAAAAATAGGCGTACCGAGACTTTTAATAAAGCAGTTTATAGCTTAAAGATTCTAGTTTTCAGATATTTTGGTCATATATTATTACAAGCTGTGGTTTCCAGGTAACCCTTAGACAAAGCACTAAAAGGATTGAATGTTTTTTGCTCTTTTAATTTTTGCGAGAAGTTTAGATTGTATTTGATACACTCACTAATATGGAGATTCTTTTTCAAAGCGGAAATTGCTTAAGCCTTAGCACTTTGTTTTGTAGGTATTGTATGAGATTGAGCTATAACGCTCGGCTGTATGACGCTCGTCGGGGTAAACTCGGTTCGAGTCGACTAAGGGAAGCGAGAGAAATATAGTCAACGCGTCACAGCTATACTCGCTCGACGAGCGTTACATGAGAGAGTATAACGCATTAGTCGTATTCAACATCGACATAAGCACGGTATTTACTGTGTCAATAATTTTTATTTAATACGTTGCATTTGTATTAGGTATTATTACTGTCGCCTCAATGATGTTTTCACTTCTGTCGAATGGTCTTAAGCACAAGAAGTTTTTTTTTTACTAAATTTGAGACACCTATCAAAAACATAACCTCGTTTAAAATTATACATTATAATGAAATTTAAAGGTAAATTAATTTTGTACAAAACGATACTTTTTAAGCTTATCTAAACGGAACATAATCCTTAATTTCTGACAACTTTTTTATTTATAACGTAAGCTAAAATAATTATGCAAAAGTGAATTATCGTCAGATCTCTTAATACCCGGGATTAGGTAGAAGAGGGTCGATCAAAGAGAACAAAATACGAACATCCCCACTTCGGTTAATATATAATGAGAGTTGAAATCCGCGTGTTTACATTAATTTAGTGAATATAAATGCTTCCCGCTTGGTATCTTGGCGAAGTTTGTTTATCTACGAGGGAGTAGCGGTAATCTCACGAATCGTTAGCTTATGTGAAAAAGCTAATTAAGATATTTTGCTGGTGTTGACACAACTTTTCTCATTGGTTTTAGTTGTACCTAGGGTTACTTTAAATGTTTTTCTTTTATTCAACATGTGAGTGGTAGCTACCCAGGCGGGTATTAGAAAAAAATATCTATGGTGTCACCACGATTTTTTTTCTTCACCAAATGCTCAAGCTCATTGCAGGGATTTGCACTAACATCCATTGACGCGGCGTCCGTGCACACTACCAATTGAGCTTTCCACAGAGTTCCACAATATATACACATAGCATTTTGATGATTTTTGAAATGGTGTTACCTGATGATTGTGGTAAGAATACAGTGTATGTAAAAAACAATGTAAGAGTATATAATGATAAACACGGTGTAATCTAAGAACAACAGTGATGACCTAAAGGTAAACAGTTCATCATCAGTGGTCCCTGTAATGGCGGCCTACATATATATCAGCAGTTGAATATACACTTGATGATCTTACCACGCTCAAAACAGAAAGAGTCACTATAATAGATTCGTTATCACGTGCTTGGTGGTAGGAACTCAACCAGGTACATTTACCTAACATCTTAATACCTTTTGTTTGGTGATGTCGATTCGGTCGCATACAATTGATGCATCCTATCACATTTTGAACAATTGCTCGTGTATTATTTTTAGTTCACTATTTTGAGTTTTTTTCTTAGTGTTGGTTTTATCAGTATATTCCTTATTTTAATAACATTAATTTTGTATTAGTTGCAATTTTTTAATAAATGTTTAGTGTTGAAATGTGATATTCATTTTTATATTTAATTTTAAACACTTTTAAAATGTAATATTTTCTATGAAATAGTTTTTTATATAGTGAAGGTTTCGCGTTATGGCTATAATCTCACCTGATCTTAAACCTTAAATCTAAACCTGTGGAGGAATTGGCTCTCAAGTGCAACTGCCGGAACACACTTTTTGGGATATTGTGGCAGATTTTTACTTTAAGGGTGGTTGCTAGCCAGGCGAGCATTTGAAACAGCCCTACCACCATACCATGGTTTTCTCACGATGTTTTCCTTCACCGAAAGCTCAAGATCATTGTAGGTGGATTCGAACTCACTTCCCTTGATGCGAAGTCATATCCACTACTACTGAGCTAATACTACCACTATTTAATATTTGTGAGGAATAATTAGCAAAATTACCCTGGAATTACAAATAAACAATCATGTAGGTTTGGTAAAAATGGCAAGTCCAATAGTTATATGATGAAATATTTAACTACCAAATTATGGAGTAGACTGATAGTTTTGTTACTAGAGCAATTTGGCAGTGTGGTTGCTGGTGTAATCATAAAACCGAAGGATGACAAAAACGTTGCCAAATCCAGACATTGCCAATTGGCTCGAACTGATTTACTAAATAACTTCATTCATGATTACCTTAGTAATTGAGATAAGTTATCGTATTGTGATTACACGAAAATTAGAAAAAGCACTACGACATTTATTTATATACAGCTATTATATTACATATAACCAATAAGTTATTCCGCTTATAACAACAATGATAAGGTCAACGGTTAGCCCAGAGGTTAAAGCGGTCGCCTCATCGCTGCCGCTCCACTAAGTTATGTGAGTTCGAGTCCCGTTTAAGACAATTATTCGTGTGATCTCCAAATAATTGTTCTGAGTTTGATTATTATGGTGTTCGTTAATTGTTTACAGTCTTTATTACTTAAAATTGGTGAAATTGCCTACATATGCAGATGCTATAATAAAAAACGGAACATAGCAGCATTGTTGATACCTGCATTTTTAGACCATCAAAATAAAGATATTATGCTACTAGAAACGGCTAAGTAACTAAAACAAACTAAAATGCCTAGAAACATACATGCGTTGTAGCGTGCACTTTGTAGAATATCTAATAAAGACTTAACTGAAGTTTTGTTTCCAATTTATACAATAATGTTAATGTTTTTTTTTAATAGACCACAATCTAGTATAGGCAGAGAAAATATTTTCTCACAGTCTGCTTGGGTTGTACTAACTACATAGTTTACTTTGAAACTATGTCATTTAACAGTAAACCGAGACCATTCTTAGGGAACTCGTATGTTGTCGGCAAAGTAGACAAATTGCAGTAATCAAAACTATGATAGCTACCGAGCCGTCTATTACACATATGTAGTAATGAACTATAAACAAAAGATTGGATAATAATAGCACTGTGATGTTTTTATGGCATGACTAGATTTTACGTGCGCCTTCGCTCGCATTAATATTGATTTTGTCCAACAACTCGGATGACACGATAAAAAGTTTCATACAAAGCTAATCTCTCACTTTACTCCACTTCCTAGAAGTTTTTCTAAAAAAAGTAGCCTATCACCGTGTTCAGGTTCCCATCTATCCCTATGCCAACATTCATCATAATCGATTGAGTGGTTTAGGCGTGAAAGCGTAACAAATACAAACAAACTAACTCACTTTTACATTTATAATATTAGTAAAGGTTACCTGAAGTGAATAAAGTTTCTTTCCAGTATTTCTTTAAGCCAGTTAAAATTATTAATTCTTTTATTTTACTCAAAAGCAAATTGAAATATCTGCAAATACAGCTTAGATACAAAGTTTTAGGACCTTTCAGTCAATGAGTCAGTTTTTTTAATAGATAATTAATTCATAATTTATAAAGTTTTAAATTTGCAATCATTTAATTTATAATAAAAAAAAAGTTGTATACCACATTAAAATATTATTCAAAATACTCGATCTGTTTTATTGAAAATTAATAATTCCAATAATATTTGCAAATATGCTAAATAGTAAACATACCTTTATCTGTATTAATCATGTTAAACTCCCACGATAATATTTTTCTACTACTCAAACTTCTAATTAGGAAACTGCTTTAGGATGTCTTCCTAGTTAGTACATTTTAAATAAGTATTACACGTAAGAAAAATCCTTTGTTGGAATTTTAATTTTGATAATATCAGGTCGATATATTTGTGGTCTAACTATGCCGCCATTACGACATTGATTTATAAAAGTGTACCTAAAGTAAGTAAATAGGTTAAGGTAATTAGAATAGTTGCTAACGTAATATTATATGAAGTCAGATAAAAATATACCGCCTACAAACACCTTATTTATCCAGAACTCGAAGGAACATAACGAGGATAATCGCGCATTTCACGGATTGTTCCAGAAATGGCCTAATAGTTTTGTTTACTTTTCATTTTATTATTTTGCCTACATTTTCTCTTCAGGTAAACAAGCACACCGCTGGATACTGCGTAGGTAGATACAATATTATTACAACCATTCCGGTAATTTAGTTTGTTAGTTTATTTTCCAGTTAACGTGATATTTAGGTATATATAAATCGAAAGTATGTACTGGTTATTGTATGATTTACTAAAATCATTATAGATATGTAGATTATAACTCTTAAGAGGAAAAGAACTTAAAAATTAACCTAGTAGAGGTAATATAATTTATCATATATCAAATGTAACAGCATATATAGTGGTACGCTAAGACGGTTCTCGTTCCGGGGTCAGTAAGTGCATATCGGGTTATTTTAGTACAATTTTGTGTACGAAATGTATCCATGCATACTAATATTATAAATACAGTAGTGAGTGTCTTTGCTCGGTTGTTACACTTTCACGCCTAAACCGCTGAAACCATTCTGTAAAATTTTGGTATAGAGATAGACGGGACCTTGGGAAGGTGATAAGCTACTTTTTATTTTGTATGTTTTTTTTTTATTACGTCACCCGATTTGTTTGAGGAAATCAATATTAACGTTAGCAAACGGCGAAACGAGTAAATGTTAGTATTTCTATACATATGTCGCTCCACAATTGATAGGTTCTTCAACGCATCTCTTATAAACAATAAGTTATGTTGTAAAACCGAAAAACTAACATCTAACAGAGAATAAGCAGGATAAATGCCAGTTCTAGTTTAAACTATATTTCATTTTAATATATAATAGACGAAGAAATATTTAAGAACAGCTTAGCGTTCGAACTTCGATGAATTCTAAAGAATCCAAAGTATATACGAGAATTTTGTCGAAATTCCCTTCTTGAGCGTTTTCGATTCTAGACCAATAATTTTTCACAACCTTAACTTTACTGAATTCAAAGATATATAACCCTCACCGCCTAGTAATAAAGGCTACAAGTACTGAATATCATAATATTGTTCAGTACAAATGCACTAAAATTGCTCTGAGATACGCTTTTACTCTCTCCGAGGTATTTTATTGATGCAATAAGCACTTTAAAGATATTTCACCCTTAGTGTAATTGATTTACATATTATGAATAGAGAAGTTATTTTATTTATGTATATGAAATGGAAGTACTGAGAATGTTATCAGTATTATTCATAGCTAATCATAAGAGAGTCAAAATTCATAATATGATCAGTTTGTACTAGTACTTCTAAAGTGACGGTACTATTTCTCGTAGTTTATAAGTTTAGCAGTTGGCTAAACTCCCACCCAAAAACAAGTGACGATGTGGCCCATGATGGTAAACTCGCGAAGACTAATAAAGAGTAGGATCTCAAGTGCAACTGCCGGAATATATCCATACGGGTATTTGATGACAGACTTTGAACTTAGTAGTTAGTCAACCGGGCATTAGAAATTACCCTACCACCATGCTTGAATTCATTACGATGTTTTACATTACTGTGTGCCTAGGCTCATTGGTCCAACGATCAACGATCAACGTCATCCAACGATGCGATATCTCTACAATCTACCATAGAGCCGTCATTGCTTCCTCAAATTGTTATACTTACAATTATTAAACCTTACTATTTCACAATTACATATGATCACGATTGGGTTAAATAATAAAATACATTTTATAAGTGTGAATAAAAATAATATGTACAACAACGTACTTATAGGTGTAGCAATATAACGAGTTCATTATATAAAATAAATTCCTAAATTTGTACTATGACCAAAATATCTTACAGAATATTCCAAATAGCTCAAGCAAAGAGAGATCTTGTGGTTGAAAGTTCAAAATGTTCACAAGTAATTTAGGCAGCATACGATATTTCGCTTAAATTAAAGTTTCCCGCAAAACCACTGCGGAACTCTCAAGAAGAAACTTTTTTACATGTTAGCGCATTTCACTACGTCCATTTTGCATCCAAAGTACGCATTCCACGACCCCATTTCAGCCTTTTTTTTCACAGCGGACGAGATTTTTCTCCTTTAATTTAACACGATATATTATAGACATTGAAATTCTATGCGCGTTGTGTGCTTTATTGCTTACAATTAAAAGGTATTGCATTATGTAGCACGTGATACTAATACCTAACCTTAAATTGAAACCCCTCTAATGGTAATGTGTCTTTTTTTTCTAAGCGTAATGAACGCATACATTTAGCAAAATGGGGTCTTAGTTACAATTTGTGGGAGAAAACAATTAGGATTACTAACAGCTGTCTAGAAGCTATTTTAACCGCAACTCTCATGGTTCTTTGCACGTCTACATTTGGGAAACATATGTAACTGTCAACGTAGTTCTAGTTGAAATTAGGTTATTATGTAAAAGTATTGTTTCAAACATACTAGAAATATTTGAATATCCTATGTTTTTTTTATTTATACCGTGTCCGCGATTTCGTTCGCATAGAACTAAAAATTATTTAACAATTTTTGCCCGTTTTTGTAACTTTTTTCAATATCGCTTTGCTCCTGTTGGTGGTAGCGTGATGTTATATAGCATAAAGTCTTCCTCAATGATTGCCATAGCTATAGATTGATTGCCTAATTATTGCCATAAATACAAAACTATTTTTTTTTTAATTCGACTAGTAGTTTCTAAGATAAGCGCATTTAAATATACTAACAAGCTTTTCCGCTTTACAATATTAATATAGATTTAATATTAATTTATTTGAGTAGTATCAACGAAATTTTATAAACAAGATCAAAGTTTACCATTGAAACTAAGTTATAATAACAATAAACTAAACTGGTATACCAGAGAAGAGATCAAAGATCGTAGCTTCCTTGCCATAAATCAAAACTAACTACTGTCATCAAGAAAGGCGATATTACAAACTAGTCAAATAAATTATTGTGAGAAATTGCGCAACTCAATACCCTTTTACAGTATAATTCTTGTCATCTATAATGAAAAACTAGTTTCTGATAATTAACGATACATACGCTATAAATATAGATGTATATATGAAACATAAAATGCAATGTTATTGAATATTTGTTCTGAAGTTTGTAAAACGTTAGTCATTTATATATTCACTTGGTGCTGTTACTTGGTTTGTTATTTTTTAGACTGTCGCATTTTAAGATAAACCCAAGATAAGAATTATAGCTATACGATAGGACGATGTTATTTAGCAAACGAGAATGCAGGTCGGTAGACAACGACTACCGTCGGTAGATACGCGAATTACCGATGGTTGCTATTGTTTTTGGATTGCGCTATGCTTACTATTAAGCAGGTTGTCACTGCTCCGTGCATTTATTAAAAAAAAGTCTGAACTCACATATATTAAAAAGTGTTTTCTTTTTCAAATAGCCGAATTCGTTTCAAAGATATTTTATTTTGCACACAGTTGATTATATTGTGAAACAGGGCACACGTTACAACATAAGGTATATTTTTTTTATATCAGGTAAATATGCGCGGACGGGCAGCAATTTCTGATTTTAAATAATAATTTATATACTATAAATGTGAGAAAACGAGTATTTCAATAGTTTTTCATCAACTAGGTTTAAAACGATTTACGGATTCTACAGTAAGTTGAAATAAATTTCGATGAGTTATAACGTGGAAAGGATATTGTATACTATCTTTATTGTGTAGCAATGCAGGTGGGTATATGGTAGTATAGTCATAAATAAAAAAAGGAAGTACTCAAATGATCGTAATAAAACTACGGACTTTATTTGCTTTTGCTTATTCGGTTCTTTTTGAAGATTACATATTTTTATCACGTCACTGAATACACTTGAAAAATATCGTTGGCCTATCGTTGTGTTTACATAGTTTTAGTAACGTTTTTATTACGTATGAAAGAAGAAATATATTTGAATTTTACAAGTACTTATTTAAATCATAATAATAGAAAAAGATTTTCTATGCATATGAAAACATCAAGTATTTTAGACGACGTATAATCTTTAACATGCAATGAAATCGTTTAGAACTCATCTAACGTCTTAACAAATGAGGATCGAAGTTAAACCTTCGTCCCCTAGGCGACGAATGTGTCAACGTTTCACAGGACATAAACTGCCGTGCACCATTGCACCAGGGAAATGTACCTCGAACAACGACGCTCGGGGATGAGATTTTGATAGTGATAGGAATTTATTAGGGTCGACCTATTTTTAGACTTCGGTATCCGATTACTTGCCCTTTGTTATTTTAGTCATCGCAGTAAAATGACACGGGTAGTATTTAAATCTATCAATATACATTTAGTAAAGTTACATACAGTAAATTGGGCATTTCATTATTATAATTTTTTAAACTAGTATTAATAGAAAATAACTGTAAATTCTCAGGTAGAACATAAGTTGTTTGAGAAGCTAAAATTAACAATTAACCGATTAAAATGGATTTGATTATAATGTATGCAATAGTAGACGAAGAAATGGCGCGTCATATCTCTTCCTTATACCGGCATTATTTATTCTGTTCCGGCAGTTGCACTTGAGAATCAGTCCCTCCACCAGGCTTAGTGTACTCACCATTATGGACCACATCGTCACTAAACATCATGTGATATTGTAGCCATAACGCTAATATAAAAAATAAACAATGAATACCCGACAGTAAATAAATTTCCACTTTTGGTAAAACATACAAAATAAATTTCTTTTTTTCGAAGTAAAACAAAACCAATATATCAATGTGCCCTCTAATCCACAATGCGCCTAAGGTTAGAGAGTAGAAAAACACTTTACCGTCATTTCCTGTAGAAGATGTATTGTGAAAGGATTCATTAGCAACCCTCGACAAATCTCTGCTTTCTTGGGGGACTGTCTATGAAGCGACGATTTCATTTTTAAAGTCTTTAAAAAATATATATGATTTACTGTATTTTAAACGTAGTGCCATAAATATATAATTTCTTACAAGAAAAGTACAATATATGAAATTTCGGTTTTTGCTTGTATGAATACACCAAATTAGTATTATTTTAGTTTATTTCGCTTGTATCAAACAAAAACTATCCATGCTCTTCAGGTTGCTCTTAAAATTAAATAAACCATGTTAAATTTATTGTAATACCTTTTTTATATCACTATTATTTTATTATTATTATTTTTTATTTTATTATGTTTTTGTTATTTTACATTTTATTATATATTATAAGTTTATATCGATAAGTTTCGACATGATCTGATATTAAATTATGACAGTTTACAGCGAATACTATTTATTATGCCTTGTTCAATAAAATTCGTAGCTCATATTGTTTTACAACTTTTCAGGAAAAATAAATGACTGCGGTTTTTTTTAAGGTATATTCTAATGGATTTTTAGCCTTAACACGAGTGAGGAGGTTCCTACCAGATTGAGGTTCACTAAGATAATTAAAAACACATCCTTCTAATACATTTCAGCAAAAAACCGAAAGTAATTTTGTTCGGGTAGGTACTTTGTTCTTGTATTACTGTACTTTGTTAAAGAATACACTCATACTTATGTAAAGAATAAATTATTGGCTATCAAATATATAAGACATTTAAATGAATATCGTCGATATTTTCTTGTATAATTTAGATTTTAGTTTTGATCGCACCAATGCTATAGTGAATCAAGAGGTCCGATCACCGTAACGTAATCCAAGATTTTGACCCACTCACAAGGTAATGTTATGGATGATCCGCAAATAATTGTTCGGAATCTGGGCACATAATGTGGTCTAGGTATACCGTATGTCTATTAATTTTATTAATCAAGTCCGCCATAACACAGGGCTTGATATCTTGACTTTTTTTTAATATTCTTCCGAATCAAGAGTTTAGAAAACCAAAGTATATACAGTTAATTAATTGGATAACTTCTTTGGATTTTGCAAAATGATTTCCTATGATACAGTGACTATTACTTATTTATATGGACATACAATAATACCCTTCAAGAGAAGCACTATAGCGGCTTTCTGATTTAGAAGCACATGAGTATGTCTTACCCGTACGTCTGAGATTAATAATATCTTACGAAAACAATTATCTGATTTAAAATTGTTTTCTTTCAGTTAAATTTAAAGTTTATTTTTCTTCGAAATTAGCATTGTGGTAGGGCTTTTTCTAATACCCGCCTGGCTAGCTACCACCTTCAAGTTGAAAATCTGCCGCCAAATACCAATAGGTATGTTCCGGCAGTTGCACTTGAGAGCTAGACCCTCCCCAGATTTAGCGTGTCTACCAACTTGGGCCGTATCGTCACTTAAGATCAGGTGAGATTATAGCCATAACGCTAAACCTTAACTATAAAAAAAATTCAAACCTCAGACTCGACAAACAAATTTACATTCATATTTGTAATATTTGGAGGTCTCCATAAACTAAAAAAATAGGTGTACTGACATAACTGTAGATTGTTAGCGCAGAATATTAAATTGGTCTGTCAACTCCAAGTTGGCATTTACACCAAGTTAATTATGAAATATTTCTTAATTACAATTATAAGTTTCGCAATTACTGACTCAATAAGTGAAAGGTTAAACTCGACATGTTTAAGCATGTGCACTTGTGCGAATTAAGGAAATAAATAACAGGTAGTATTACAGCTGCCATATGGCCGTAAGCAATTACTAGCATATACATTGCAGTTCAGAATTGGGTTTAACATACATAATGCTACTAACAGATAGATAAAAACCGTTTTATGAAATAATTAAAGTTGAAAATTTATAATAATAATTTACCATAATATAGCGAACAATGTTTTTATGTTCTTATTAAAAATACCATATGCTTGAGACCTAGTTTTACGGTGTGGTAGAATTTGACAGTTGTGTTCAAATGGATCGCGGTCATAATTAGGTCGGAGAAAAAGACGTTTTGCATATAGTATGTATAAACTTGTAATAAAATCTCTATGTCTCTGCTATTTATATCTGGCTGATTTAAATAACATTTACATTTTTATCATATTTATATAATAAAAAAAAATACTAAATTACATTCTGTTAAAATGGGTGAGTCTTATGAATCAATTCAAATAAAAAAGGAATAAGCGCAACGAAGGCCGCGAAAAAAATTTGTGATGTTTATTGATCCAATGCAGTGTCAGTACCAGAGTTGGTTTAAGCGTTTTCAATCCGGGAATTTTGTGTTAGAGATGCCCCTCGCTCTTGTTAGTCTATAAAGTGGACGCCATTTTAGAAAAAGTGGAACAAGATCGGCAAAATGGCACATATACTGTAAATAATTTTTGGAAAAAAAAAATGAGTTTTCGTATAAAATGTAAACAACCTTTTTCCCCAACCTAATATCTGGCGTAATTAACATACATTATATACAAATTAGAAGGTTCAAGCGCGTTCCAATATCAGCCGGCGTATGCTCAGTATTAAACCCAGGTTAGGTTTCTGTATTCGAAATGGGGAGGTAAACTTTATCTCATGGTATTAAATTGATCGCATTGATTCTTTTTAGTATTGTCGTGTTCATATGCATTCTTCTCTGTTCCTTTTGTTAGGCATGCTCGTCACCAACTTCTAGGTAGGGAGGACGCAAAGTACAGTCTTGCCTCGCCTGCCATGGCACAGTACAAACGAAATTTAGTTTTCAGATCCCGAAGAGGATCATTTAGTACTCTAGGTTTTTCATTTTTTATTAATAGCTAGTATCGCGTTCGATTTTCTCCTACGCGATTCGGCATCAGCCCAAGCCGAGGTTCGGTCACTAGTGACACCCTTGCGCGAGTTGCCCCTCGGGCTCGAGCGCCCTCTGCGCTCGGCCCCCTAGTTCAGGTGAAGCTGTAAAAGCCCCTCAGGCTAACAGTGTAGGTCCCATAAAAAAAAAAACTTTTTTGTATTGTCGCGTTTCGGAATCAGACAGCGTATATCCAGCCAGCGCGAGGTTATTTCGGTTTGTTATTTAATTACTATGTACAAATTGGAATATTCATTCTCATAAAAGTATAAACAATTGTAATTGGAATGTTATTTCAGATCATATAAAATAAATATGTAATCATAACAAAAACTGATCATTTTTCAGCGATCTCATGTAATCACTCCATTGCATTTTATTTTAGAGTAATTTCCATTCCACTGACCTTTGTAATTAAGATCTATGAATACAGAATTACAGTTATATTTTATAGTCTATATTAAACATACTATAAATATGCCCATATTATTAAACAAGGATTATATTTGGTATCTTTAGCTGATCGATACAGTAGTAACAAAATAAACACAGTAATGCCGGAACTCTAATAAAGTTCAATAAAACCAGTGAAAAACAACGTAGGCTCGATGTTTGTTGATAGATTTGTTCGGCAAAAGCCATAATGGTTTTTATGGGTACCATAAACTGAATACCGATTGAATAAGGTTCATTGTTTTGGGTAATTGAGTTGTGATGTTATGGAGGTATTTATTTCTGATTCTTCGAAATTAAAATATCGACATTTAGTTATATTTCCGTACAAATATTTATTTACATTTGATGGCTATAGTATCTTACGACATAAAATATGGGTTTAAGTTTATATCAGATTAGAAGTGGTTTTTACATCGGAACTGCTTTAAATTTAATAAGTACCTATTGTATTATTCAACATAGAATTAATATTTCTAAAATAAATGGATTAAACGTTATATCTCGCATTTATGTCATAGTCTTCAAAGTCGAGAACGCCGAAGATTAACCCCATCGTATCTAGTGCAGATATTTTTAGACATGGGTTCCCAGTACAAAATGTTATTTCTCAAGCCATACATCATGAGATCGTTAAACTTTGTATTATCAATTCTGACCGACACCGACGTTAGCAAACAGTGTCGAAAGCCATGATTCATTATAAGAGTATTATAAACATTTTCAGTGTTGATTTTGTTAAACTTAATCTTATTTACACGTTTCTATTGACTTACCTGTTGTTGGTAAGTAGGTATATATGAAGATGGTAGTACCATCTTTGGGAATTAAATCTTTTGATTATAACTACGATAAACAAAAATACATCTTCTATTTTGATAACATATTAAGATGTAAATATTAGAAGTGGATTTTTTTATAGTATATATTTAAACCTCAGTTTAAACCTAAATATTTAATATTGTCGTACAATAATTTATACATAACTACATAACTACATAACTAACAAAACTAACAGACTTTTGACCTGAAATTCGGCATGTATATTTCTTTTAAAACTCAGATGCCTTCTAAGAACGACTGTTAGGATCACACACAGTTAATGAAAAAAACGTAAACGAAGTCGGAGCGATCAGCTAGCTGATAACAATTGCAAATACGTTCATAATAATTTATTATCATAATTTTTTATTAAGTAACTAAGAAGGTTACCATGGGTTTAGACGCATAATTTGATGGTTACGACTTAGTCAAAAGAAGATCACATCATTTAATATACAGAACTTAGTCACGGAATACAGCTATCAAACCTAGGGCAAACCTAAACCTAAACTACTTCCTACTAAACTAAAAAAAAACACCTGGTTTATTATTTCGCGTTCCAGTTGAACACAATGATCGTGTCCTGCCACCCAACAATTGTAACATTGTTAATTTGAATGTTGTCGTATCAGATATTTCATTTTTGATAAAGAAAGCGATGCCAGCTCAGTTGATAGTATGTACGGATGCTGCGTCAAGATATGTGAGTTCGAATTCACCTACAGTAAACTTGAGTTTCCGGTAAAGGAAAATATCGTGATGAAACTATAGCATGGTGGTAGTAGTGCTCGTAATCCACCCTGGCTAGCTACCACCCATTTTTTACTAACGCTATGTTTAAAATCCCAGTCTTTACGGATTTCCTTATCGCAACGCGCAAGCGCATTACCCGGCTACATGTCAAAGGCGTGAGGACATGCGGTGACTCATTGGGCGCTAATCACCTAACACTACCTACTAAAACGCAACACGGCGACACTTCAAACTCCCGTGTTGCCAAGGGCCAAGGACAATTTTCACAATCCTTCTATTCTATGGCAGGAGAAGGCTAGTTACCATCCTCAAGTTGAAAATCTGCCGCCAGATACCCATAGGTGTCTTCCGGCATTTGCACTAGCTGTCTATGGGCAAACAAAAACTCAAGCAAACAAAATACAATTTTACTGCATTTATACATTTAAGTGTAATAAACTGTTAAGTTGAGAATACTAAAGCGTATAACTGAATTAAACGTTTGAATTTATTTTACTTATAGAGAAAACGCTTATGACGGCTCGGCATGACACAGTGCCGTGTGACGAGCTTTTCAACATGCCTTGGATATACAGTTTAAATTGTTTAAACATACTGTGTCTAAAAGCGGATTCATGTTTCACAATGTTGTATTTTTATATATAATTCACACTTAATATAGTGGTACAGCGTTATTCACGATATAAAACCGCATGCTCACCTACCTGTATTACTTTTCCCTCTAGAACAATTTCATAAAACTACGAATAAAAGGCATATTTAAAACGAACCTCGTATTGAACTATAAACCCACAAACATCAAAATAGTAACTAGTCTACATTTTGAATGAACTCAGTAAAATTAGGTGTTATTTTGTATAAGAAAGCCGAAGTATTTGGAGAAAGTTGAAATGAAAATAACTTGTGTCTCCATGGGAAATAATCATACCCATATGTGGTATCTTTTAAAGTTATTTAAAAATGTTGTATACATTTTTACATAATACTAGCTTTTACCCGCGACTTCGCCAACAATAATATTGATTATGTCAGAAAAATCGGAAGACGCAATAAAAAGTTTCACACCTAGTTTATCCGTCTCATTACCTCACTTGCAATAAGTTTTTGCGATAAAAAGTAGCCTAATGCCGCTAACAAGGTCTCATCTATCCCCATACCCAAATTCATCACAATCGATTCAGCGGTTTAGGCATGAAAACGTAAGAAACAAACAAACTCAATTTCGCATTTATAATATTAGTAAGGACTAGCTGATACTGCAGAGTTGTTCTGCCCCTTTTTGTAGTTATTCCCTCGATTACAGCCTTATCTATCACATCATCGAACAGCTAGAAACCATAGTGTAGATAAATGAAATAAATTACATGAATTTTTAATCTATCAATCAAGTCACAAATAAACGTGCACAAGATTTTTCTACGTATTTTTATATGGTTCATAGCAATAGCGTTATGGCCACTATATCACCTGTTAACTGACGTTGTGGCTTAAGATAGTGCACACGTCAAGCCTAGAAGAGGTACTGGCTCTCAAGTGCAACTGCCGGAACACCCCTAAAGATATTTGGAGACAGATTTTCAACTTGAGGGTGGTACAGCTTGCCAGGCGAACATTAATAAGCTCTACCACCATGCTATGATTAAATTACGATGTTTTCCTTCTCCGAAAGCTCAAGCTCATTGCAGATGGATTCGAACTCACGTCCCTTGACGCGGCGTCCGTACACACTACTGCTGAGCTATCATCTCTTCATGATGCTTCGCATGAGTTCTGGCACCTTGATTTTATTTAGTGTGTACATTTCATGACGTACATTACTGATGGTATTTTTCATCCGATGAATCCCACACTCCTCTCTTGGAGGCAGCTCGGCGCATTGTAAAAGCTTTGCGTTAATGTATTTTTTACAACGATAATAAAAAAAGTAGTTAATATATAAAAGTGAATAAAATTATTGTGAATATAACCCAAACAGTATGGAATGTACAGATTAATGCACTTATAAATTTAGCAAGTTGTCACCACCATCTTGCTTAGTGGTACGTCATAACTATCTCCCGTGGTCTGAATATTCTGTATTTGATGTTTAGGTATTTTAATCGGAAATTGTGTCCTCGATCTTAGTGAATCATCTAATTAAAGATCAAAGGCTGTATATTTTGAATAACTAGTAAAATTGTATATTAGAGATATATGAATATTTGAATTGTCTCTGGTAATGCGAGATTTGCATGATGATAATGCGTAGGTTTGAAATGTTGCTGGGGTATCTGTATAGCGAGTAGTAATGGGTGCATGTAATCTGATGAGTATCGCCACACTCCTCTCTTGTGTAGGCTTGAGTATGGGCAGTGCTTTTACATCCTAAAAAATTTCTTTTGTCTTTCGAGATCTAACAATGTATATTCATTGAATAAATTGTATAGTTAACAATCAATGGCCGAACAAAGAAGTGACCATAAACCGCATATTGATAAGCCCGTACTCAGTGAATCTCATTTGTTCTGCAGCCTTTTTTAAACAGTTTGAATATCCAACTAGCTAGAGGTGTGCCAATGTGTTTGGGTTATTCTGTGCTCGTCAACAATTACAGTGATGTCATTGTTTTTTCAAGGTTTAATATGAAGAAAAGAATAATAAGAGTGGTAAAATCTGTGCAAGGTTCAAGTGTGTGTACTATCGCCACAATCATTACTACAGTTAAGTAACAGTGCGCAAGATGGTGACTTCCGCTGCGAAGGCTGTGGTTTGCTACATGCACTGATTGATGACACTTTTCAATTCAATACCCTGGTGTGGCATTATTAATGGTTTTAATACTTACTCCTTTAAAGGTTTTTATATATAGTTCTCATTTATATCAAGTAGGATTATAAATTAGGTATAACTATACTTATATATACATACTAGCTATGCCTGCAATTTTGTTTGCGTGGAACAAAAATTATTTAATCATTTTCATCCATGTTTGTAACTTTTTTCAATACAGCTTTGCTCCTCTTAGTGGTAGCGTTGTGTTAAATGGCCTAACACCTTCTTTAATGATTGCTCTTCCAAATAAAAATTTAAAAAAAATTGTAGTTGCCAAAATTATCGTGTTCAAAGAAACAAACAAAATTTACGCTATATTAAATATTATTACTATTATCAAAATAGATTTTACTATATCGGATAACATTTTAAAATCATATATTTCAGGCATATTTTGTACATAAAAAATAAAGAAAATTATGACGGAATGAAAGGTCGTTTGTCGGTCTTTTGTTACGTAGCCTATACATACGTACATATACGCTTTGCGAAAAAAATGTATCTGTCAGAAATTATGTGATTTTAAAATTCATCATTCACACACATAAATATTATGCTAGTTGTTCAGTAGCGTATCCACTTCCGTGACAATATAGGTGGCACGTGCATTCAGTTGAATAAAGTCAAATGTTTATATATAGCCACAATATAAATAGTGGTAGAATTTATGTCTGCGGCAGCACGGTGTTCGGCGCACTGGGCGCGAATGAATTGCCCTGAAAATATTTGTCTGTCGTGGTACTGGCTTGGAGCCAACGGGATCACTTTCAGTACTTTCCGCAAGCTAGATAGAGATAAAATAAAACGGCCATGTCTGGGATCCGGGAAGTATGCGTTTAAGTGCCTCATGACTCATTCGCAGGCCTCGGTATTTGGAAACGTCCATTTACGATAGGCGATAGAATTTAGGACAATCACTTAGACCGATATGATGTTATACTTCAAGAGTTAATAGATCAAGTAATATTCTGAATACTGATGACTTACTTTTGGTAACAGGTAAATGTGATAGAGATTTATTTAATTCTTTCCATTATATATCATAAGAAAAGTGTCTTATACTCGATACTTAAAGAAGATTTTTAGCTTTAATATTTTATATACCCGGAACGAGAAAACATAATAACAATTTGTCCAAATTGTCTTTTATTATAGATCAATATTCTTGATGTGTAAATATTTACAAGAAAAGATAACCTACTAATATTAAGTTAATATTTTTTTATGAAACCTATAGATATAATTCGTTACCCTATATCAAATTTACCTAGTATATTTAGCACTAGACAAAAAAGTAATCTTATTTATTTTATATATATTACTCGTAATGTTATATGTTGTAAAAATAGAATTACTATCATATATACATTTTTTTGGTTCTTTTATATCTTACATCCTAGAGTAATAAACGTAAAGAATTAAAATAAGTAAACAAAACTTTGCCTAATTAACTGTACTTCTATCATGTGACAAGATAAAAAAAAAACCTTCGAAATAATAATAAGCCGAAAAGTATAATAATATAGATAACGGAAATAAAATAATAATTAGTTAAATACATCAAATATGTTCAAATCAATATAGGTATAATGTACAGTTACGGAAAATATGTTTGAAGTAGGTTGAACAAATTTCATCACAAATAGTCCACCACAACTTACAGACTACTTAATGTGCACAACAAATTGAAAACAATTTTCGCTTCAATAACTTCACAAATTTTCAGGTGCATCTAAAAACACTACATTCATGCTGGATTCTGTGAAAATATTAAGAGTAATTCAACGAAGTAGGTAGCTATTATGCTCGCAGTCTGTTGGATGAGTGGATTTACTCCTGAGAAGCCTCGCAGATTCATAACAAGAGCGCTTGTACATTTTTACGAAGGCTGAGGAAAGCTTATTAAAATAGGTTTTATAATATATATTTATTTAAATAAAACTTTTTAATTTTTCTTTATTCGTTATTCGGTACTTGAATAAAATTTTCATGGATTATATTTTTATATTAAACAATGTGGAGCATGTGTTTTTATTCCGGTTTAAATATGGTAGTATATATTAATATTGCAATTTAGAACGTAGGTATTAATTTCTTATGAATATATAATGGTGATTTTGACTCGTATTGAAATGTCATTGAAAATTTAGTTAAATAGCGATCTAACTTACATATTGGATAGTTTATACAATTTAAAACTTAATTATATTATTGGAGCAAGATTATTTTACATTTGCTATCTTTTTTATCCACGACACTATTTTTACTAGAATTTAAGTGTCCTATAGGTATTAAATTCTATGGATTAAAAAACCTTATTTTAAACACGTGCACTGGAACTAAATTAAATAATGCAGTTAAGCATCACTTAGGTACACTCGGACTACGTACTACAACAATTGATGTTTGAAGTTCTGCTAAAGTAACGTATTTACTAGAATCACTTTCAAAGAAGCGATAAGTTTTGTAGACACATGGAATATGTCATTCGCTCGACGCTATCGTTAGTTCAATGACTTTTCAATGTGTTAGATAAAATATATGTTGAAACGAGAAATGTGGTAACATTATTATTTAAGCATTATTTTATTTAAACTATATCTATTTATGTTAGTAGTTTAAGTTTGTTATTTTTGTTTACGATACACGAGTGATAATGTATTTAACATTTATTTGTTTAGAAAGATAAGTCATTTAGTAAGTATTTTGTAATTGCATGTTATGTCATACCTATATCTTCATAACAAACATATATATACATATACATTGAACATTGTTTTAAATTTAGCAAAAAAATGTAATATACCATACGATGGCTATTGCGTTTATGATGAAAATACTTAAGGTATTTAATACTTTTTTCGATCCTACATACGCTGTTAGCCGTAAGGTCTTTGGCAGCTTCATCAAACTTTTGATTAGGTGTTTTGTAACAACCGCACTTACGAGCTAAACCCCCATGATGCTTTATGTGCCATATGGAGCTTAGTTATCACTTAAACTATTAACATTATTGCAAAACGGTAAAACTATAAAATCGAAACAAGAAAAGTGTATATATATATATAAATAGGAATACATCTTTACATTAAAAAAAAAGAATTTGTTACGTAACATTTCCCTATAGCATTACTACTAAATAACGTTTTTTGTACGACATATATTCATTGATACATAGACATCTGTTGCAAAACTAAAATAAAACGATAGCAACATCTAAAAAGCAAACATTAAATTTCTTTTTTAATAATGTTCTTTACGTAACTTTTGTAACGTAATGTTTCGATTACGTAATAAAAAAGTAAAAAAAAAAATATGGGGAAAAATAGACAGGGCTAAATAGTTGAAGGTTGTTTTTGTTCGACCGTAAACGTAACGTAAACACGAACAGATTTTTTATTCTAAATCTCATAATATATAAAGTAATGAAGCGATGATAGCACAGTTTGATGCGATGATAGCTTAGTTAGTAGTGTCATAGTGTGTACGGACGCTGCGTCAAGAGACGTGGGTCCGAAAAAATCTATATTAAATTTCATATAATTAAAAAAAGAATTTAATTCATTGAAGTTATAAATAAGATTCATCCAGTAGCCAAAAGAAATGAAAAACGGAAACGATATTAGATATAGACAGTTCTATTGACCTTAACGAATTGAAGTTGGGAGGTTGATAAGATTTGATTACAGCTAATCAAAATGTACAAAAAATATACGACTTGGTCAAACCGTGTTTGAGTTTTGAAGCGATGATAGCTCAGTGGTAGTGTGTACGACTTCGCGTCAAGGGACGTGAGTTCGAATCCTATCACCTACAATGAGCTTGAGCTTTTGGTGAAGGAAAACATCGTGTAGAAACCATAGCATGGTGGTAGGGCTTTTTCTGATGCCCGCCTGGCTAGCAACCACACTCAAGTTGAAAATCTGCCGCCAAATACCAATAGGTGTGTTCCGACACTTGCACTTGAGATCCAGTTCCTCCTAAGGTTTAGCGTGTCTACCAACTTGTTCCATATCGTCACTTAAGATCAGGTGAGATTATCCATAACGCTGGAACATAAAGGTGACTTAGTATCAACCGGGTCATCTAGTTTTTTATAAAGACACCTTAAATACTTTTTAATTAGGAAGGAAGAAATCTTCTGTAACAAGTGCAAATTGTTGCTTCCAATGTTTTTCCTGAAAAGGCTCAATTTGTTTTTAACTATTCTTTAGATAGTTAACTCTACGTATTACTTCAATTTGTACTGTTTGTTTTATATAAGCAATCGGCTAAACAAATATATATAAGCCGGAGAACTGATTAAGAAGGATAATCCAAGATCATATCAACGATATATAATAAATCGGTGAATCCACTCGCCTAATAAAACAGTTTGTCAATGTCACGGACCAACAAACAAACAAAACAAATAAAACGTTACGATAAAAGCAATTCGGTTAACTGTAGTCACTTTTAGTCTTTCATAAAGTTATATAAAGAGAAATAAGATCCGCACAAGAGATTTCTTTTTATCCATTCTCTTTGATACAATTTACTTTGTTCACGTTCCTTAAGGAAATGGTATTATGAGAAATCTAATTTTATTCGAACTTCGTTATGGCTTTTGAAAAATCGTTATTATGAGCAATTTCCAATAATATTTATTTTTATTCGTTATCCATAAACCGAGTTTTGACGTTCATATTATCATCATAGCTCTTATAGTAAAATGAATAAATGTATGAAGAATGAATATTGACATTAATTATACATTAAATAATATCATTTTTATTTTTTATACAAATAATATTGTTTATTTTACACAAATACTAGCTGGGCTGGCAGCTTTTGAATTAAATTGTAAACGTAAATGTTTACAATTATATCATTTGATTTTACTAGTAGAAATACCTAGCTCTTTCATGTAATTTATGAAAACGTAACGCCATTTTTAGTAAACATATGATTATATTTAATATCGAAGTTCTTTTATTTTCATATTTCTATAATCTTTACAAACTAGAAGTCTTGGCAAGAAAGCATTATGTTTCAAACACATTAATTACCTTTCCTATCTTAATGTGAACAGAGAAAAAGTGAAGTATCATTTAGGGCAATGGTAATCAACCTTTTTATACCTTACCACCTACTCTTCTATACCTGTTTGTAGCAAAACGTTTTTGCCTCTTACCGGTTCAATACTAATGCTAGTATTTAGATAGTAGAAAATTAAGATAATGAAAAAAATACGGCACCTTGGATTATATAGATATAATATCTATTTTCTATATATAAATAAGAAAATACAGTTTCTTTGGCGCTCATCAATGGCGATTGACAGTTCATATTTAAAGTTGACAACAACCTTACAAATACATAAAAATCACAAAATCTGTTAGTAAAACAAGAATAATAATCTATATCTATACTAATATTATAAGTCCGAAAGTGAGTTTGTTTGTTTGTTACGCTTTCACGCCGAAACCGCTCAATCGATTACGATGAATTTTGGTATAGAAATAGATGAGACCCTGGAGACGGTGTTAGGCTACTTTTGCTCGCGAACAATTTAGAGGAAATGAGGTACAGGGAGGAAAAACTTTGTATGGAACCTTTTTGTTATCTGATTTGTTAGACAAAATCGATATTAATATGAGCGAAGCCGCCGGTAAAATCTAGTGAAGAATACAAATCGCCTAAAGCAGACAATATAAGACCACAGAACAGATATTCATTGACAATATCTACTAATATGAGCTTTAGTTCTTAAAAAGATTGATAATACCTATACCTAGTTATTGTCTTACTCGGCACCGACTTTAAAATTATAAAATAATTTAATAATTTCTGATAATTAAATCAAAATACCTATTACTCTGTGGTAAGTAAGTGAATTTTTAATTTTTTAATTACCTGTTTGAAGTCGGTTTTTTAATCTTAAAAATATTTTAAAGAGACATTTATTGTCTCTTTGTAATTTACGTTTGTATGCCTAGCGTAGCAAGCTGATATCGGCTAGTATGTTCATACATATATAAGGAATTTCCTACTGACTCCCACATCACAAAATCTATTAAACTACTTAATCTATTGACTTAAAATTTGATAATCATATTCTTTGCAGAACATACTAACAAAGGATTTGACTATAACACACACTTGGTGGGAAAATGTAAACGAAGCCAAGGACATAATTTGGTTATTTATGAACACTTGAACTAACTTAGCAACATAATAAGAAAATCATTTTATTTATTCATTCATTTATTATTATCTTTTATTCTATTTTTTCTAATTGTGTCACTTACGGCACTAACAGGATATAAATAATGTAACTTGGTTTTGATCGATTACCTGCGAAACAAAATTTATTCCCTAGTGCGGGACCAACAAATTATTTGTAAGCCTTGTAATATTAATTTCTGTTAAATAAAAACCTTATCAATTATCAAGTTTATTTATTGTAGTTAAAAATTTATCTACAACTTTATATAATGTTCGTGTCCATAGAACTGTAAAGTTTAATAAAATGGAAAACTCCGCTCGCCTACTGTTGAAGGAAGAACACCCACTGTACAGTACCGGGAGGACGGAGATTACCTTCTCGCTATATAGGTTATTGATTCAATTTACTTCATCAGATGAGTATTCAAACTCATTCTAACTAATTATAAAACCATTAAACACTATTGGGTGTAGTAAAAAAAGAGTCGATCATGTTATATAGCGTTCATGTAATGGTTTCATTCATAATTTTATTATGTGCTCGCACTGTTAATGTCTATTCTATTGTTCCTGTTCAGTGGAAATTTGCTGCTTTCTACTTAATACGTCAATTCACTTCCTTTGCTTATTAATAAATACTTTAATAATGTGTTAAGTGCTTTATTATTCTTTTCGTGACAATTTAACGTCAGCTAAGCTACATATTACGAATGGAAAATAATATAAATGGTACGTCACTGTTCAAACATAGCACACCTAATACGTTCTTACGTAATTGTTATAATATTAATAATAGTTAATACATGCAAGCTTTTCCCTAATCACGGAAATCACACGCTGTCAATGGTATTAGTTCTTTAATTTCTTTTAACACGATGATGTTTTTGTTATTAATAATGTAAAATAAATTATTTCCGCGAAGACAATTGAAAACATATAATTACATCGTAAGTCAACAAATAACACTGTTAGTACTTGTAAAAAACATGATATACGCTATTTAAAATACATATATTTATATTTCAACAAAAAAAGTATTCATGAATTATATGAATTATCTGTCACAAGACAATAAACGTGGATAAACAATAAATTATATAACAAAGAGGTCTTTAAGATTTTATAATTATGATTATAGAAACTTTAATAAATATATTTATTTATATAATTAGATACTGTGAAATCAATTATATTCAATCAATTAACGTTCAAACTCTCAAGGACTGCATTGGTAAATTACTGAATTATTTAAATATGAATAATAGGTATCCTCGTACACGTATACGAAACAATACATGTAGGTATACATAAAGAAAACAATTGATTTTATATAGATGTAAGGTAAATCTTAGTATCTTTAATCCTTAACTTTGAAATATTCCGTTATGAGACACTCCGTTACCACAAAACTTTTCTCATCAACCAAATGGCTGAAATTTCCCGATTGGCGCGACATATCGTCGACTCACTCCTACAAATGAATATGCACACTGAAAGGGTCGCGCTACTATAAAATATGAGAAACTTCGCCTTAAAAGCCGCAAGATGATGACTGGGGCAAGTGTAATAGTCCTCAGGGCCGCGATAAATAAGGATACGAGTTAAGGGGCCACGTTCATTGTTATTTCCTTAACGGGCCGTCTTATGGCCCTCTTAATTAATTTGAAACTTTCTGAGGTCTCCTGTGGTGTGCAATTTGAATAATAGCCACGATAGGGTGCTGAAGCTTAATTTTAATTGCAAATATTTATGTTAAACGAGCCTCCTGCCACAGTTGAATACTATCCTAGGCTATTACCGAGTATGATATACGGTGCTCAAAGTGTCTTCAGAACTCGAAATTCCATTATTCATTACAATAAAATATTGTTTGTTTTTCTTGAAATGAAGGATGAAAACCGAAGATAGTAGAAGACAGTTTCCATCTTATTATTATACAACAACAATAGATAGAGTAAATTATATTAGCATTTAAAGATTGTCAGTTAGACACTTATTAAAGATCCGCTGGTTAAAGAGTAAGTAAATTTGTTTACTTATTCTAGATAAGTACTAGAATAATACTAATATAATAATACTTATTACATACTACAACCAATTTTCGCTGCTACCTACCTTCGTAATAATTACATAGATAATAATTAATTAACTAGAGTACCCTAGTTAAGTAGAACTTACCCTCAAATAAAAAGCTCAAATTAGTTTTTTTCTTAGTGATCGAACTTTGCGATGAAAATTTTTGTATTTTACCTGAAACAGAAATGAAAAAAAATATTTAAATTACACAAAATGGTAATACTAACACTTATAAATACATTGAAAATCTAGTAAAAGTTAATAATATTATTATAATTATATAACGAATATAAACAGTTATGCTTAGTATAACTAAGTAAAGACATAAATAATAATATTTTTTAAATCAAAAAATTAAATTGCATATACTTACTATAATTTTCATATGGACTGTTGTATATATTTTCCTAATTTATGTTTTTAAGGTATTTTTAAATCAGTATAATAATTTTGTAATAAGTAATTCAAAAATAGGTCTCTTAAATACAAAGTAATTTGCTAAAAGCTTTGTCAGTTACATCATGCTCATTTATTATCATGAAACAGCTACAAGTCTAACTATTGTGAAGCATAACTCATAGACACTCCCATATCTCGTATTACCTTTAAATTTTTATTGTTAACCCGATTATTTATTTAGATCAAAAGTGACTCAAATATTGACTGTAAATACTGACGTATAGCTTGATTTTCTTATATCATTTTAGTTTGGTTTCCATAACAAAGTTACTAAAATTACTATGATTTTTTAAATATAACTTATGCAGGTAATGCTCCCGGAACCATTGTGAGACACTCATAATACAAAATGCACGTGTAAAGTTACCTAGTAATATAAAAAGCATAGAAACAATATTCCTACAAAAAACGCTCGTGATGCATCATTTAGTATATTTGCAAGTATAAAAGAAAGTTTTTCGATAATGTAAAAAATATCATTTTAAATAATTTAATCTATACTAATCTATATCTGTACTAATACCATAAAGAGGAAAGATTTCTATTTTTATACTTTAGTTTGTAACGAATAAACTCAAAAACTACTAGAACAATTTCAAAACTTCGTCTTCTTTCTAGAATACTATATTTTCACGGAGTAACAAAAGCTATAAATTAGTAAATAATTTTCAGTTCCACGCGAACAAAGTCGCAGGCACTGCTAGTAAATCATATTTGTACAGAAAAACAAGTATTCATGTGTTATGTAGGTTATAAAGAAAACTATCAAATAACATTGAAATCATATTTGACAGTGATAATTTCCTCCGTAAACTAGTTAATAAAAAGGGTCCGTGAAATAACTTGACCAATAGATGAAACCCATCATATGATTAAAAAATATGGTTACGAACATGAAACAGACACGAGAACTATTTTAAAAATCTAGGTCCAGGTGGTGCACAGGCAAAAAGTCTTACACGCGAACGACTGATAAAACACTGAATATTGTAGATTTCAAGGAATTTTGCACGACACTCTGTACCGTTCGTCACTGTTCAGTAATTAGGATCATGAAATAAAATTAGACGCTAAAGTAAACTCTACTACTTACAAAATACAATCTATTGTTCAACGATCAGTGTCTATCAATGAGATCGAATAGAGGAACGTGTGAATTTGGCGACGCGTTCACGCAACATTTGCCGGCGCTGTGATATATTTGAAGATAATATTCACGTATCTTATGACCTTAAAGGCAATGCCCGATCGACTTATTTTTAGTACGGTTTATATTATACCTCAAATATATCTACTTTCTATCCTTGATAATGCTACAAGGAAAAACAATAGGATTAGGTTTTTGATTTTGTACTGTTGTCCTCATAACTTAGTTTACCAAACAAATCGCTAATATACTTATAACGTAATTGTATAATTACATTTATAGCATTTTAGATCTTATCGCTACTGGTTATACTTTAATTTTATTGTGTACGTATATAACTTATATCTAAACTTTCGGCTACGAAACGAAATCTTTCGGCTGTTTAAAATCCCGCTACCACCAAAAGGAGTAAAGCTGTATTGAAAATTGTTACAAAAAAAAATATTATTAAACTAATTTTAGTTCAACGCGAACGAAGTTGCGGTCTCAGCTAGTCTGTAATCTGTGATCCACTTAAGGTACCATGTTTCGTAGCTTTTGCACCTAGTATATGGTGGTTGATTCTGGTGGCCTATTACTCTAAATCATAAAGGTTTGAAAAATACAAAATTAAGAGACTCCTTCATAACATAGCATATTTCACATAAAAAAGCGTACCGCAATGGCCGGGAACGGTCATGTCATGTAGCATATGACGCCAGGTGTATGTACCCCTACGGATATTGTACGGAGAAGCCGACCGTGACCACCGCAGTCAGTACGCTCGGATATTGAGTCAAACAGGAAACACTGGCGGTATTGTGTTTTCATTATACCCGACTATATAATTGCCTTTATCTATATACCACATCTAGAAGATACATAAACCCTCTTGACCTTTGCTTTTGTAAGTTATTTCATTTCATCATAATCCACCTACCTTTCTTGTGGTATAAAATTTGGAATACCATGAAAAGAAAACATATATAATTTATTTCCATTGCTACATCTTATATACATATAAAAGAATCGCCGAAATGTATGTACGCGCATAACTTCCGAACGACTGTATCAAATTGGATTTTTTTCTATTAGTTATTTATTATCAGGGCAAGATTTGTATAAAATAAAATAGATAGAATTTTTTAAATCTCATAATATGAAAAGTAGTGAAGCGATGATAGCTCAGTTTGAAGCGATGATAACTCAGTTGGTAGTGTGTACGGACGCCGCGTCGAAGGACGTGGGTTGGAATTCACCTATATTTTAATTTCATATAATTAAAAGACAATTAATTTATTTGAGATAAAAACATGTTTCATAACCATGAGCTTGAACATTCAGCAGAGGAAAACATTGTGATGAAACCATTTACCATGATAGTAGCACTTTATCTAATATTCGCATGGCTAGCTACCATTCAAGTTTAAAATCTGCCGCCATATACTTAATATAGGTATTTTCCGGCAGAGCCAGTCCCCCCACTAGACTTAACGTATCCACCACCTGGGACTATATCGTCACATAACATCAAGTGAAATTGTAGCCATAACGTTAAAGCTAACCGAAGTATAAAAAAAGAACTCTGAAGAATTGTAAGATATGTTAGCGTTCTAAGTGAAGTGGGCTTTGTAATAATTGTATATAAGCTTGCTCTTAAGACTATACGACTGTTTGCGACTACATAATTGTAAGATATAAATGGAAACAATGTATGATACATTTTATTTGATATAGTGCATTAGAAACATATATGGCACTAGTCTTAGCTTCACAATATGCTTCAAGATAGGAACAAAGATTTCTCTTCACTTATTAATAGTTACACATGGAGTCACAAACCAGAATGTTTTTTATGCTTTTTCCCGCAGGCAAAAATACGTATAAGACCTTGAGCGTTCCGTACTAAAAATAAAAACTATAAATAATATCCTCATATGCCTAAAGTCATGTACATCGCGCGAATGAAACAATGGCTTACAAAACCCATGGAACGGTCAACGCACCAACACGTCCTTATTATATAGGTAAATGCGAATGAAAAAACCACCATAAACAAAAATAAAGCGGCGGACCTCACCGAAACAAAATAATATTAAATACATGGAAGTTTTATAATAATAATTGGGTAAGTATGTATGTACTTTTGTTGGTGTTTCCGCGAGGAAAGTTACCTTAACATATTAATGCTTAATATTTTTTTTATTTTATAGTTAAGGTTTTGTTTTTATTTTATAGTTAAGGCGTTGTGGCCATAATCTCCACCTGATCTTAAGTGACGATACGGCCCAAGTTGGTAGACACGATAAACCTGTGAAAGAACTGGCTCTCAAGTGCAACCGCCGGAACACACCTATTGGTATTTGACGGCAGATTTTTAACTTGAGTGTGGTAGCTAGCCAGGCGGGCATTAGAAAAGGCCCTTCCACCATGCTATTTTTTCCTCATGATGTTTTCTTTCATCGAAAGCTCAAGCTCATTGTAGGTGGATTCGAACTCACGTCCCTTGACGCGAAGTCGTACATACCACCACTGAGCTATCATCTCTTCAATTTGTTATAAAGAAGCCCCGAAAAGAAGAGAAAGTATATTAAAATAACGTTTTCATTCGGAATGTCAAGGAACTTTGTAGTCGTAATCGAAACAATCCCATATCGGAAATTTTCAAAAGTAATCAATTCGAGATGCACTTTAGTAGCGGTGGAATCGGCTAAGATATTGTCAATTATCAAAACTGACTAACAATTTAACAAATAATTAGGTTCCTAAAATAAAGTAATGTTCAAATCATCCATATTTTCACACTACACACAATCCTTTGAAAACAACATATCTATTATAGATATTATCCAAACCTTATGGGATATCTGTAATAGTTTTATATGCAAAGCCATATCTGATACCGATTAAAAACACTTAAAATATTCATATTTCAATTCAAAAATCTCACATCTGTGACGTCTTTACTCTAAATCAACAATAAAAAAATACACGTATTTGTAACACTACTTAAATCAACGTAGCTTATTATCTGTGCTTGAGCTCTCAGTGAAGAAAAAAACATCGTGTTGAAACCATGGCAAAGTAAGCATTTTGTAACGTCGGCCTGACCCTATGAAGTTAAAATTATGTCGCCAAATACTTATAGTTTTCTGATAACTGCACTTTAGAGCCAGTCTCTCGATTACACTAATTTAAGGATAAGCACGACCGTAATTGGCGTTGACCGTGGCACATAGACGAGATGTGGACTACTTGGGGAATTAGTGGGAGCACGCAATATTAGGAACTTTATTCGTCTACGGAAACGTCATAGGAGGCTATAAGTGGCGGCAATGTTTACTATATACACGGGTATGTTAGTAACCAATTAAATAGGATAGTAGGATGCGGACTAGTCTATGCTATTGAATCGAGATCAAAATATATCAGGTGCAACGCCCACAGTGATGGTATGTTTAGGAGAGTCAGGGTTGAGATCAACTGGTATGTATTCAGCAAGCAAGCGGGAAGTTAAGGTCCCGTACCCGAATGGAAAGCAAGCGTTATTGTCATGTTATCACTATCGTCACACTGATTACTTTGTTTCTTTTAGGGATCCGCCAGTGTATGACAGCTGCAGATAGTGTCGATGCTAAATATTTTGGACCTTATTGTGTTTACTAACATGCGCAGAATCGTCACATTGGCGTAATGATTTTAAAAATACATAAGAAATATAGTAGTTGGATGGAGAATACGTATAAATAAGTGAAACTATATAATATAAAAAACCTATTAAATTAGTGATGATGATAATAATATTCAAAATTAGTTTTGAATGAGTTTCAGAATTAGTGTTAAATTAAAAAAGTTTGCTAGCAGATTTTTAAATGGGCATAGAAGACGAATAAATATATAAATAGTGAAATGTATAAATACAGGTTCCAACCAGTCTACAACTCGATGCAGACGTCTCGAGATAGATCTAAATATACAACGAACAATAAGATAAAGCGGGGACACTGGTGAGATTTATCAGTACTCGTATTCTCACAGTTCATGGACGATTTCATTACGTGGAATGTAGAAAAATACCTTTTTTCTTTACTAGGTCAAGCTGGTTACGTTAATAATATCACATTCTAGGTCGTGTTTATTCTTTGAGCCGTGTGATACATACGTATAAAGATATATGTTCAGTGAAATCTCTATAACTCGAACCTCGTTAAATCGTAATTCTCAGTAAGTCAAAAAAAACATGTCATTACCTTCCGCTGAGCTCCTAAAACGCTATATTTCGAATTGTTACCACTGTTTATGAAAAAGATAAACGCAATGTGCCTTAATCGACAACAAATAAACCTTAATACACTTATAGTTTTGTTAACAAATTATGTTCTCTACAATCACCTGTTTGAACAGATTGGTTCTGTAATATTATAATAATACTCATAGGACCTGGTAGATTTTTGTTTTGCCCTTTCTAGTTGTCAATAATTTGACCACAGCACTTTATATCGATCAGATATAGAGCCAATATTAGAAATAAAACTGTATAATCTTTCAAGGTGAATCATATATTACACGTATACAAAATTTTACTAAAATCCATTGACCGGTTTTCTAGATTAGCGTGGGTAAATATTGTGAAACAAGAAATTTATGTATAAAGATAGACTGAAATTGAATTTAATAAAACAAATTGCTTTTTGTCACTTTGGATTTAAATTGGCAAAATAATTGAATATAGTGAAATAATTGTATATATTTTAATTTTTAATAATTTGTTATCTATATCAGAATTTCAGCATATCCAGTAAATATTGCTTTGAAAATTGTGATGTATAAATTTGACGCGATACTCTAAACATTTATTGGGAATTTTAGTTAGTTTATCCTTTTGCTATCCCATATAAATTTGTTGTCCCAGGATGTTTTATGTAACAAGTTTCCATGAGGTAAACATATCACAGTATACTACCTATTTACCTTAATCCATGCCTGGATAATATGATGTATGCCATTATTATCTTGTCCATGTATCGTCATGTATAAATTATCGATTATTTCAGTTGATATAATTAAAAGTAAATTAATAATCGTACATTTACAAAAAAATATAATAAATAAAAATAAATGTGTCAATAAAGAGCACCTCGCTGATTACAGTTGCACAAGTCCCAGTGATATTTTATCAGTAATGTCGTAAACGATATTGGTGTTAATTGAAATGGCATTTATGCAATGTCTGATGCCGTTTTAAAAACAATTATATTCTTATGTATGTAACAATAATTGTTTATCACACATATTATTGCATTTATTGATATTATATCTTAATGCCCTTTGCTTTATTTCATCAAGCGTTAATTATATATTTTATAAATGATATTATACATTTTTATAGATACTGCCAATTTGAGGTACTTTTACAAAAGTCACCGTAAGACATTGAACTTGCGTTAATTTATAGTCTAAATTACCAACATTTAGAACCGCTGTAGTATTTTGTCATTATTTCAATAACTGAAATTATAAGTTCTTAATCTTCTTATTTGCTACTTTTTCATTTTATACTTACTACTAATAGCAGCTAATGTAATTGCAATATAAAAATATTAATATTAATATAAATTGTATTAATATAAATAATTAATATAATATAAAATAAAATTAAATTAATAAAAAAATATTATATAGGCGATAGGATATTACAGAAATCAATCAAATTTAATTATTAAATTAACTAAAAATTAATCGACAGGAGTAAAGTTGTATTGAAAAAAGTTACAAAAACATGCAAAAATTCATAAGTAATTTTAAGTATAGCGCGAACAAAGTCGCGAGCATAGCTAGTAATCAATATACAGCGAAGTACGCATAAGAAATATAGTTAAAAACTAATTATTGTATGATACAAAATAAGTGAATTGTTTCAAAAAATTGAACACCTTTTCATTTTACGAAAAATAAATAGGTGTAAAGTAAAAAATATTTTAATTCTAAAACAATTAGTAATTCTCTCTATTCAGTACTCAATCTGCTTGAAGTCGCAAAATGCATTGAAATGGAAATTTCTAAAACCCAATGAATGCAGTTTGTTGTCACCATGTTTCTTCGTCTGTCTTGTTGCAACGATAGCTACCACAAAGGGAAGCCATGGCTACAGTTGTATATAATCGAATATATGTAAATATATTTGCATACAATTCTCGATTATTATTATTTCAATTGAGATTCTACTATAAGTAACTTATTGCAAACATTAACGTATAATTAATTGCATCCTTTTTAATGTTCTTCGAAAATGTTTGATAGGAACTTTGGATGTGAAATGGCAAGTCTTCGAAACTAAATTAACAATATATTTAAAATTAGTTCTCTTAAATAAAAATGCGTTTTATTTATTATTTTAAAATGTTTTATTATTCTTTAATTAGTTCTCTTAAATAAACAATATTTACACAGTATGTAAAATAAAACATAAACTCAATCGAGTTTTGTGCCGGCTCTAACTAGTAAAGTTGTTATAACATTATTATTAAATCCTTTATGAAGGTATAAATTACATAAAATAGTCTTTAATTTTAAATATATATATATACTAATCAGTATATAAATTGTTAGCAAAAACTACAACAAATAAAGTTGATTCTGATAATAATGATAAGTTCCTAACAAACTCTCTTCAATGCCCAGGATCATTTTTAAACTTATACCTAGTCGTAGATTTTTTAACGTTCATATAGGTATACTTTCTTAGATCCTAATTGAATAAAATATCAATAGAGTTTTTGTAATATCCAAACAGTGTAAGCAATATAACTCTCTTCCGATGGAAAAATAATTTTTGTTTAAATAATATTTACGAAATTAAGCTTTAACCATCCTGTATCACCGCTATAAAAATTTCCTTTTGTAACAATAAATCTTGACCATGTTTTTGATAAAAATGGTACAGTTATTGGTTCTAAATACTAAAAACAATATTACCATATTTCAATTACACTGAATCATTATAAGAATACAAAAAAAAACTAATCGAAAAATATACTATACACTGAACAATACAACTTTACTCCGGGCCCTGTCTGGAAACTCTATGAATGTGTGAAATAACAACTTCAATTCTCGACGGTACTAAATGTGAAAAGTTTTTTATTATATGCAAATTTGAGAAACTGAATATTACAATTGTATCGATAAAACTTGTTTCAAAGAAATGAAAATTGCTATAATATATGTATTATATGTATGTTTTTTTTTTTACTTTAGCATGTGAAATGTTTCCTACAGCTTATTTAGTTCCTATATAAGAATCACTTTGTTTAAGAATGTCTCTCATTTGAGTAATACAGAAACAAAAGCGACAATCTCATTTCTTGACAAGATTTAATTAAATAGTTAATTAAAGAAACACACCGAAATAAAATAAACCGTTACTGATACTTTTGAGCCACATATGTTTCAAAAAGAACTTTATTGCCGTGTTTATTTTATTTTAAAATGCTATAAGGTTATATTGTAGCCTTTACTTCCATGACTCATATATCGGCATATCCATACATTACAGTATGAATAGTGGGCGATAGGATTAGGCAAGGTAACATTATATTCTACTGACATAAGCAATTAGATGAAACTATTGAAACAGTGCCTCTATTATAAGAAAGAATTTGTCATAGTTATTCATAGTTATGTAATAACGGTAAAGACGTAAAACATGTACAATAAAAAAATAATACTTGTCAACAAAATAGTAATAATAATTTACTGCACACCGGCATAGAATAGAGTATATTCTTGGCTAGTTATGTTAATTTCAATGATAGAAGACCTAATAATTCTCATCTTCCTCTCGAAAGGAAAGGTAAATTAATTTCACAGAAAAATATAAAACAAATTGCTAAAAAATATTCTCTTATTTGTAAAGGCTTCGATTAGATTCTGACTTCCTGATGAAGAAATTATGACGCACAAGAGGATTAAAATCTAAGAGACAAGCAGATTGCAAGTTAATCATTAGAAGAGTTCAGTCAGGCTTTCGAGACAACAGTTTCAGTTTGAGGACAATGAGTAATATTGGGCCTAAGTACTTTAAAATGCCAAGCCACTACACCATAGCTTCGTTATGATGTTTCCTTCACTAAACACTTATTCACTGCTATTTGAACTGATCCCTATAGATGTAGCACCAAAGATTATTACTAAAAATCAAAATTATAAACAGTCCTTTAAACCGTAAGTGGGTGGAGTCTTTCGTTACGGCGAGTGGAATATAAAACTTACAAACCTTGAAAAAATACGTGTACGCTCTGAGCAAGTTCACACTACTGACTACAAGCCAGTCAGTCTTTAGTAAATTTCCATCAATAACTTTCGTTTATATTTATTTATAAAATAGTAAAACTGTTACAGAAAAATTAGTCTGTCTAATTACGTGATTAGTTGTGTCAAAGTAGCCTAGATTTTTCTCAGAAACAAGTATGTAATTTTGAATTAAGATTACATGAAAATTGGTTCAACAGTTTTAAATATTAAGATTTAAGATAAACCAACAAATAAATATATTAAAACAGATGTTTCGGTTTTACTGCTTTGTAAATATGTAGGTAAACTTAAAAAAAGTATAATTAGTTAGTAATAAAAGTCAGTAAAACTGTAAAAATTGTTATTTTTTATACTCATTATTTTATTTTCTCATTACTCATTTTTTTTTTTAATACTCTACCACTCGAACCTTCGTATGTATCATAGAATTTTTCTCATTATAAGTACATTTAATAAATCGTTCATTCATTTAAAAATAATGTTCTAGTATTATTGCTGTTTGAAATTTACAAGAATTCAATCTCGTACCCAGTGCAATTGATTTGGAAAATAAGTCCTTTGATGGTAGATTTATAGGATGGTTTGATATCAAATAAGCAAACAATCGGCTATATTGAAGTAAACGATTTAAAAATAGATTTAAGTATATTACCCGTTTTCAATAATTTCACTGTTTCTAAAAATATCCAAAAAGTGATATAGCCACATATGCCATTATGACTTATTTTAATTTACATTAGTTAATTGAAAACACCTTAATTTATTTACATTATCAAATAAACACACATTATTGCTTTTCATGAGAGATGATACCACTAATAATATATTTATACAATAAAATAGTTCAGGAAAGTTAAATCATAAATACAAAATGGCATCATCTCGGCATCGTTGTAATGTTTGAACCGATTAAATAAATAAATAAATCAAAAAGTTTATTTTGTCTTAACCGAGTCGTGTTTATTTTATGTTCATTCATCGAGGAACTCGACCGCATTCGGAAATATAAACACTGGCCATTGTGAAAAATGTAGTGATGAATAATCTTGATAAATCTGTAGGATAAAATTTACGTAATTCATAATTTTAAACTAAATAATTCACAAAAATATTAATAGAAAAAGATTTTTGAAGAAAAGGAATATGTAAATCCTTTACACACTATTGATAACAAAACTATATTATAAGGAACTCTATAGTACAAAAAAGCAGTATTTTTATGATACCGAAAGGATACCAGATAAATTGTTCTGTGGCATATCTCACCGCTTTTTACATAGACCAATATTATTAATATTTTAAAACAAAAAAAGATACTTTGGAGTTAAAATGTCGTAATTGAGAATAGTCTAATTTTAATTTATAGCCATATGTTTCTAATGTGCAGACTATGGATACTATTACTGTAATTATTAACTATTATGTGCAATGTTGGTCAGTAATATATTTCAAGTAAACTGTATAGCGATTTTTTTTTAAATTACAAGTTTTGAATATAGCCTCAGTCGACTTATACCGTATTATCGCGTGATTAATATGTCCTTCAGAGATGCGAACGATTTTAATCGTGTGTTGAATGACCTACATTACATCTGCGCCATGTGTTAGCGCAACGTTGGTGAATGACCGACCGTGTAAGCAACTTCGAGCATTATATTATTGTCACGTTAGCTCAACGTTTATACGATTATATCTGAAGTGAGCAACACAACAGTAACTTTAAGCGAAAAAGGAATAAATCTTATTTACTAATCAACAGATAGCTTTATTATTCACTAAAGCTTACAGACCACAGAGATATAATGATTACTATTTTAACTACTAATAACTCAGTAGTATCATGTTCAAATGCAGTGTGGACCGACGTGTGTTCGAATCATACATGTGTAACCAACTTCGTGTGTAGAAAAACAACGTCAAAAAATCATAAATAGTATATTGGCTTCTACACTTGATTTTACATTCGCACCTTAAAAATATTATATTTTATTCTTTCAATACGTGATGTAGTAAATTGATATTTGTACGAGATTACATTTACATGAATAAAAAATATACCTACTTAGCATGTATAACATAGCGTACAAGTTCGCGTTATCTTGCTTTAAATGACAATTGCCCCAAAGAATAATCACCGTAACCTTAATTATTTGTTAAATGTTCATCTGTAGATAGTTATAAATTAGACTTTATTTATGGTTACACTTTTTTGCTTGTTGTCACCTCGATAGAAAACATTAGGCGATGGTGTTAAATAATTACGCGTTGTAGCGATAATGACTGAGTGGTAACGTGTACAGATGCTGCGCCAATGAACGTGATTTCGAATGTTGCAATAAGCCTGCTTTTTGTAAAGGAAAACATTGTGATGTAACCATAGTATGGCGGTAGTTACCACCCTCAAGTTGAAAACCTGCCGTTAAATACCTTTAAGCGTGTTACGGCAGTTGTACTTGAAACCTAGGCTTAGCGTATCCACCGTCTTGTCTTACGTCGTCACTTAATATAAGATAAGGTTGGGTTTATAACCCTAACACCTGTAAAGTATAAAAAAATCATAACTCTTTGCTAATAGATACTATAAAGAATACGGTACTCCACTGGTTAGATACTTCGATATTTAAAATAGACGTAACGCGTAACGGAGGTGTGATTATCTCAAATGTAAATTAACTATCGTAGGTGTAATTGTCTACTATTGCGGACAAAAATGGGTGTGTGGTATAGATTATTCCTAAATGTGAATTACAAACATCCGTTTCAATCACGGTTACATAAGCTACGAAGCCGGTACGGTTCATTTCCGGTATCGCCACATTGATTTAGGGATTAAGAAATTATTTGAAATCTTATTTTAATACTTAATAATATATCTTTATTGTTGTTTACATCTTTAAACGTATTGTTTAAAATATAATAATAATATATTTTTTTAATAAAATTTAGTTTTGCTGTTTCAATATTTTGCTTCGCTGGAATTGCAGGTATCTATTATCAAAATTTATTAAGTTTGTGCCTTAGATAATTTAACTATGTTACCTAAACAAATAAAATGAACTCATGTAATGCTGAATAAATAAACAGAATTTATAGCCATTTTTAGTAGTTATTTTATAATTACGATGTATTTAAAATGTAGTTTACCCAAAATGTTTAGTTTACATTTATATTATTTTTTATCAATTTAGCGTTTAGCTACAAGTTCGTCTGATATTAGGTGATATACAGTGGGACCTAAGCTGGTTACGAACCTAAACATCACTGGCTTTGAAGTTATGAACTGCAGCAACCGGATCATATTTTTGGTAATTGGCGACATTTTATCAATTTAGTGTTATGTTGAAATAGAGTAAGTACCATTAAAAAAATTAAAAGGTATTCGAACACACGTCGGCCGTTGCAATGTTCGTATGACGTACCATTAAGTTGTCATTGATTTAATTAATATTTTCATAAACCGAGATCGGGATTAAGTGTAAACAAAAAACTAGTAGTGAAATACAAAAATCATTGGGGATTTCGAAAATAAACAAGTAAAGAAGTAGCTTGCAACCCGTAGGGTATAAAAAATATCATGCCGCTATTTGTAGAGGTAAATTATGTATTATTCATCTCAGACAAATTGTTCAGTGAAGGTAAGAGAGCTCTGGGTCTTATCAAATGAATGACAGAGTTGCAAAGGGTTGCTAACGCCTTAGGCTATTGACATAGGTACGTTTCAAAGCCAAATCTACCAACCGTTTCGATCAAATAAAATAAAAAGTTCAAATAAAGTGGAACAGTGAAATATAAGGTACATTATATGAAGTTCCTTACATTTTTTTTATCAACTTAACCAATAAAACCTAAGATTAACAGGCCTGAAAAGCTGTTAAAGTTACACCAGATTTTGATTACTAAAATATATTAACTACTTCCCATGAAGTTAAATGAACAACAAACATTAAACAAGAGGTCTAATAACTCATGAAATAAGTTCTTTATATGTTTACCCATGCAACCTGATTGAGGATTGGCTATTGGGTAATATCATATTTCACCACAAGATAAGCAATGATTTAAGATAATTACTGATGTCATTGATAATAATAATACTCTTTATTTTTAAGTATATATTAATATATGACTTTACAGATGGTCTCGCACGCGTTAGTACTGACTTTTTTAAACAAATTGGACGACACAATAAAAGAAACGTACAAGGTTTCCTATATTTTTTTAGCAAGAAAAAGTAACCTATCTCCGTCTCCAGAGTTAGATAGACTATCTCTGTATCAAAATTCATCATTATCGATTCAGTGGTTTAGGCATAAAAGCGTAATAAACAAAGAAACTCACTTTCACATTTATAATATTAGTATAAATGAATAACATATTAAAATAAAGACAAAATAATCATATAAATCACATTTCCATTCAATAATAAAATTAACAAATTGTTACATATAGTTCCATTTAGAAAAACGTATAGTTCTGCATATATGTACATATGTATGTATTTTACAACAAATAAATTTTCTGCTGTCACATTATATTACCATGAAAACATAAATTTGGGGAAATTGTTTTATTTTCAGTTTGTTCGCAACAAACTGAGTAAATATTGCATGAAGTCTCGGAACGAGTTGTTTCAATGGGGGGTGTCCGCTTGAATGAAATAAAACCTCTTTTGAAAGTCAACCCATGACATATCCTTGGAATAAGGGACACAATAAGATTTAACATAATAATGAAACGAGATTTCTTATCGTCCCTTCGTTTATCATATTTATTTGATTCTTTGACGATATTGAACAACACTCTTATTGGTAAGTTTTTTAAATAGAAGCAATGAGAATAATTTTATTAATATAGCTTGTGAAACTATACACGATTTCTTGTAATGTAAATAAAAAACTGCGATTTTTATCATAAAGCAAAATAAATGCACATGTGTTAAACATCTAAGTGAATAAAGTTTTAAGCGTAAAAAGTAGATTAAGCGTTGGTATGAACAAAATCACTGCAATATTAGAACTTACAGGATATATTCGATTTACGCATTTGTATTCATAGGAATATAATCCCAAATTGTTTTATAACACAGTTCGAACTCTCTTGTCTTATAAAATTATTCTAGAAATATAATCATTACCATTTATTTAATGCAATCCTAACATTATGACCCAATAAAATGCATGTACTCTCTAGAGAGAACTTCTACATCTGAGAACTTTATTTTAGATATTTAATGCGTACAGACTTGTGCTTGTGACATTTGATAGGGTAAGTTGCGACACTCTGCAGTCAAGTACTCTGTTGAAAAAGAAACTTGTACTCTATTTTGCCCCAATAAAGATAAAATTACAATGCTGTGTAATTTTGTAATTTAATTTTAACGTTTTTCCCTAATATTAAAGTTGACTTTACTTGGAAGAAAAAAATGCATCATGGAATAAGGCAATAGGGAAATAAACAGCGGCACTTTTGCGACATAGTCTCTGTTTATTATTGCTTTAAAAAACGTGAATAGACAAAGTTTTAATAGGAATTTCATAGAACATACGACTAGTTACAAAATTCTACGTATTTTAGGTTTTTTTTTTAAATTATTTTAGAGCATAGACAAATATAAGAATCAATTTACACAATGGTTTAATAAATGATTCTACTATAACTTACGATTTATACCCATTGTTAAAACTCACTTTTATATAGATAAACACAACTATTAATAACAATTTATTAGTTGAAAGCTTATGTTATGGTAGCGAGAAACGGATAGACTACAAATATATATATATAAATATTTAATATCCTAATATATAATTGGCAAACATGATCATCACACAAAATATTGAATGAATATTGAATGGGCCATAAAAATTAGGCTTCATACCACTATCCTATGGACTCCGGTCAAAATGCCTTATCTATATACATTTGTGAGTTTATTTTTGCGAAGAAGTACTACTTTAAAAATCAAGTAGTAAATAGTCACGGCGTCTGTGATTGGTAAGGAACCACCTAAGTAACGCCCAATATAATCCACAACGAGGATCGTAATATTTAGTGTAATCAGTAATAGGTTCTATTTTATACATAATAGGTTTAGCGTTATGGCCACAATCAAATTCACACAAAGTCTGCACACACTCAACAACAATTAACATTGTTATTTTAGAGAATATATTCCATATATGACGGTTCTGGGTCTGCTGGAATAAATAGAAACAAATTCCTACCACGTATAACGGGTTAAATTAAAAACCCTAATTTCTTATTGACATTGTATTTCAAATCGTGGTTATCAAGTGTTTTATACTACAGAATATTGACTCGATGTACGCTGGTTTAAATGCTAATATGTATCGTTTTTTTAATAAGCTCAACGGGTAACACAATCGGCTGACTCTGAGAAAAAACTCTGAACATATGAGAAAAGTATTAGTACTATTGCATGTGGAAGAAAATGTCAATCTAAAGGTTTTCTCTGAGTTTGGAAATGCTAATATGTCATAAGCTGGTATTATTAATAAGCCCTTGCCTTCCCTTAGAAAGGAAACATGGCCGTACATTGAAATGTTTTGCTAGCTAGTTTTATAGAAATTTATTTTCTATTGACACTTTCAACGCTTTTAAAATTATTAATCTGACTCACCAAACTACTAACAAGTGCGTAGAAATTATTATGAGTGGACCTCATTACCTGAAAAAGAAAACAGTAATAGTTTTAGTTCCAAATATAACGTCAGATAAACAAAAAACTTCATTACATCAAGTTTTAGAACTAGTCGTTGCTAAATATAATTTAAACGACAAAGTAGAAAATTTAGATGAACTGGCAGATGGGAAACGTTTACTTTACTGCTCCTAAACTTTCATCATAACCCGAGCACCAAAGGAAAATAAGCAAATAGAAAACTATATAACCGTACACTAAGATGTTTTTATGTAAAAGCCAAAAGCATACAAGGCACGGAGAGCAGTAAAGATTAACTAACGAAATTTTGACTACATAAATAGCAATCGTACTGTCTTTGATGTACAAAGTAGGATAATTTACCTACGGCCTGGATATTTGAGAGGGTTCCCTCGTGACTGCCTCTCAACAGGTAACTTTATAGCCGGAGAATTAACGCGGTCGAAGTAATTTCATCAGTAATACGGACTTGTTACATTAATATTTGGTTCACGAGGGGAGGTATCAATCTAATTTTAGTCATTACTCCGTATTACTAGCACAGCGATACTTTAAAATGGATATAAAAAATAATGTTTATATTACTATCATAGTTTACTCCGATCGCTTTAAACTTACATTATGTTTGTTTGGAATATTATAAAACGATATGAATTTAGCACTCTCATATTGAAAATGTTTGGTAAACACTCCCGGGTTATAGGCTTATTTTAATAACAAATTAAGTAATTTATTATACACAGGTTTAAAAATTCTATAAAGACCTACAAATTTTCAAATTTGTTAGGGTGACAACAGGAATGTATCCAGTTACTTAAGATTCGTTGTTTTAATAGGGAACAATTATATGTCTTACTTTTCGCAGTCCCTTATAAAGCTATCAACACATACAACAACCCAAAAAAGTGAATTCTGTAACAGGATATTTCGCTTACAATTCTTATTATCGAAACGGTTCAAACTTATAAACAGTTGTGCAGTTATTAAAGTTGAAAGCGAAAGCAATTTTGTTGCAAACCGTTTCTGTAACTAAATATTAAAGTTTTGATTTACACAGGTAGATTTGTATAATAGTAAGACTGTAAACATCACGCGCGACTGGCAACAAATTGCTTTTCGACAGTATAAATTTGGTTATAATCTATGCAACAGGTAAAGTACTGGAGAAATCCGGGAAAATTATACTTCATTGCTGTAAATAAAAATTAGTAGTGTATTTTTTTTATTATGTCATCTGCCAATTTACGGAATTTCACCAATGTGAAGTGAGATTAGCCATACTAGTACCGAACACAAACAACCAGAATCAGAACAAATTTTTTCACACAAATAATTGTCTAATGTGGATGTCGAACATATAACACGCGACAACAAGGCGATCGTCTTAACTTCCTTTTTATAAGTGGGGGAATACATTTACGCATTAACTCTCACCTAGGTAAGGCATTAGGAGGGGTATGTGGGACTCACCCGGTGTTCTTCTGTCGCCTATTGGAGCTGTATCCATATTACATCTGCTTACACTGTCTAAGCTTCTAGACTAACCGCGCAGTCAGAATTATTTATTTAAATGCGAGAAAACAACTATCTGCAGATTTGTAAAAATACAATGATGAAACTACATAAACGCAATAGGGCGTAACAGAGAGCTGCACCCATGCGCAAAATAACAAAATATTTACAAAAAACGACCTGATTGTAAGTATTGTTAGTTACCAGGTGCTACACACTTATGCATTTGAATTCTTGAATCACATTGTTATTAATATACATATATTAGCATAGATTTTGATATATCAAAAAATATCCGTATACGTTTCGATAATACAATAATTCTAATTGCTAATCTTAACACTACCAAAGTAATTTTATCTTTTAAAAGTAAATGTTAATCATGTGCTATTGTTTTGCGATCTTCTAATAGTGATCGAAGTGGCACCGAATTATAAACATTTAAATAAATTAGTTTATTTATATCTGAATATCAAATTCTTTATAGGTTTAGCATTTGACCACTATCTCACCTGATGTTTAGTGACGACGTGGTAAAAGATAGTTGCCACTGTAAGTCTTGGAGGGATAGGCTCTTGAGAGAAACTGCCGAAACACTCTTATATATATTTGGAGACAGATTTTCAACTTACGATGGTGGTAGCAGGCGGATATAAAGAATGCTCTACCACCATGTTATTATGGTTTCATCATGATTTTTTTTCTTTACCCAAAGGTCCGACTCAGTGCAGTATTTCAAACTCACACTACCATTAAGCGATAATTGCTTCAAAATAAATAAAATAAAGATAAACAGTCACTATAGCCTGTAAACCCTTAAACCGTTACCTAAAGAACTTTGAAACTTTCCTGACCGGGAAAACATAACAAAGTATTACTTTTGCGCAAAACGTAATAAGAGGGCCGGCTACGACCACCAAAGACATGATAATAAACTAGGAGATTTATTTTAGATTTGTTGTTTTTGAAAATTATTCATTTGATATCCAACTTCTGAGAGTCTTAGATACCAGAATGATAATGACGACTGATGCAATGAAATACTCTTCAACGCCTCAACCCCACGCCTCAACGCCTCGACTTAATCGCCATTATTGTTAGATTATATTGTGGTTTCTTGTGGACTCTTTCTTCTTCTTTTGTTGTATTTTGCCTTGTAGATTATATTATTAGGTAAGTTAAAGATCGTACTAAGATACGCAAAGCATGCCGAAGGAACTTATCTTTTAGGTTCATTTCCATTGTATATACAATTGTCGCTGCAACCGAAATCGGTCGGATTGCATCAATCAATCAATATACAGTGATTATTGTATAATTACACTTCTGAATTTTTATTCACAGAACATTTTATCGGTACTGGATCTTTATAAACAGTTACACAGAAATTCATAACGTATTGTAGCTATATAGCAGTCTGATCGGTGTAATAACACTCGAGTCACGAGTATTCCCACTTTTTGCTCCTACGTTACTGTTTCGAAGATCATCGGAGTTCGATTAATGTCCTCGCCGGTATTGGGTACCGAATTTGGACCCCGTATCGGCCGGGTTCAGTGACCTTTATTCTTGTGTGCACGCACGATCTTTTCATCACTGCGCGTTTGATTATCTATAATCTGCAGTTTTAATGATTACTGTATATATTGTAATTCTAAAAAAACTACTTAATTTAACGGAAATCAAAATTTTTAAACAATCATGTCTCTCCTTATTTAAACCGCAATTGCGGTTACAGCAGAATGAGTTTAATATTAATATTATGTTCTACTATATTAATATTAAACGTTAGTAATAATAATGTGCTAATTTTAATGGTAATCGTTCAAACAAATATTAACGATTTCATATATACAAAAAGGTAAATTTTTAATTAAATAGAGAAAATTACAGACTTTACCGTCCTGAAGTGGAATATCTACCACCAAATACATATAGGTGCGTTCCGACAGTTGCACTTGAGTGCCAATCCCTCCACTAGGCTTAACGTGTAGACAAAATTGGGCCACATCCTCACTTAAAATCAGGTGAGATTGTGGCCATAGCACTAAACTTTAACTATATAAAACATTGAAATTCGTTACATTAAATTATTTACTATATTTTAATTTCCTTCAATTGTAGGAGATAATATTTATCCTTTATCTAGACCTCATATTACTTGTTATCATCGTGTTAAATTGCATCAGAATCTATCCAGTAATTTCAACGTGTTACGCAGAGACAGAAAAAAAAACTTGACGATATTGAGAACAAAGTAACCTACTTAAAAATATTTTTGGTTCAATTACAGTTTAATTGTATGTAAAGATTTTTCATAATATGTTCGTTTTATAAAAGCATATATATTATATAGGTGTGTTATACATCTATACATATATAACATCCGTCGCGTGCAGTTCCTTCAACTTTCATTCATTGTTCGAAACGCCGTGCCGCGCCACGGCGCGCCGTGTACCTACTGTATTAAGTCTACGCAACGATAACAATAGACGTTTCAACAATTAATGTATGTCGATGGAGTATAGATACGCAATTCATCGAACATATTAATAAAGTCAATCGATCGCCATAAATCCATGTTGTAAACGGAAAAGATAGTGTGGCGCCATCATTATTGGAACATACCCGTATACCGCGTCCAGCTAAGTAATTTTGGCGATCCGACTTACATGTATTGCCGTCCGGTTGTAAGACTTTCAGTCTTATATTGTAACAATTAGAACATCATTATTTGGACTGTAGAGAAGGTCACGAAAAGTTATGGATTCATAATATATATTTGTTATATTAAGACTACACTAATCCTATTAGTAAGTTATCTATATACTGTAGTGCAAAGAACCGTGATCGAATCCCAAAGAATAATCACGTTTAATAGCATGTGTTCGTAGACGCCATTTAGCCTAGTACAACATCCCTATCACCTCGCATGATTGTTGGATATAAACTTGGTGATTCTGAAAAGCAACACAGGGGCTGTTACACATAGTGTATGATAGTCGAAAAAATTAAATGGTAGTAATAACTGTAACGTATTAAACAAATAGTATCGGTGTTATATATCATATATAGTACCAGATCTCATACACAGAGTACTAGTGATTCACCCCAGCTTTGCACGGGCTATAATAATAGAAGATAAAACTTCAAAAGATCTTCAGTGGGCTAATCTGAAGATTATCTGAAAATTTCATCAAAATCGACCGAATCGAATTGAATTTTTGAGTATGTAGGGAACATGCACATATCTATTTTTATATACATATATGGACATTATGTGCATACACATATATAGGTCATCATTAAACATCTTGCTCATGTTATACGCTATAAACATAAGATGTATTTAAGCCGGAAACGATTAAAGGAAGCATTATGTCCGGTGATAAACGTTTTAATATAAACCAAGAGCGAAAGTAAAATATTGTTATTTTTTTTTTTACTAATATACAGTAAGTGTTTAATAAATCTTTTTTAGTGATCATAACAGGCGTCGCTACACTTTATTTTGGTAACATTTTTACTCGAGACTTTACGAAATCTTACAGAATTGTCTATATTTAGATCTGTGTTTGGGTATAAATTCAGATGGTATAATAATAACGCTAGAAGGTGCTGCTAGAATCATTTATGCTTGTTTTGAATTAGGTGTTTATTATTTCGTTCATATTCATTAAAAATATTATAAAAATATAAAATTAATTGAAATAAAACTAATTTCAACAGGTTTTATCGCGGTTATTTATTAATTTTGATCCCGACATCTCGAAAGCTTTTCGAAAAATTAATTTATAGAAAGATAATTTAAGATTATGAAACAACGATTCATATGGGAACTACAAATATACAATATACATTGCAGATTAAAGTTTTTTTTTATAAAGGAACTTTATAATAAAAGGAGAAGTATAAGGACTATTTTAATTAAGTGTTTCAAAAAGAATATGGCACTTTAGTTTTAAAAAAAAATTAGATGGTATATACAGTTTCCTAATAGCAAAGCAAAATGAAGACACTATATCTAAAAGTAAATACAATCTTCTTCTTAACCCTTATCCTACCTAGGTAGAGTGGCACATGTTTTCATCTTCCACTCTGGGCTCAGTATTCATTCTTATTATACACATCCCGTTTCTCACACAGTCTATCCATATCTTCTTCGGCCTTCCTCTTCTCTTACATCCATTCACCTTCATACTTAACATTCTTCTAGTTATACGGCACCCATCTTTTCTCATAACCTGTCCATACCACGCTAATCTATTACTCCTCAATTTCTCTGTCAATGATACTATTTTCATGCTTCCTCGAATGAATGTATTCCTAATCTTATCCATTCTAGTCACTCCACATATCCATCGTAGCATTCGTATCTCTGCTACGATACGTAAACACAGTATGAAGCAGAAATAAAATGGCGACCATTTATGGGTTAGCAGTCTATCGTTGGGTTAAACTGATATGCTAATTTGGTAGCCTTCCTGCAGCTGAATCTGCTCTGGCTGATCCCTGAATGTGACATACTAAAAGGAGATCATAGTATCAGATATATAAAAATATTAGTTCTCAAATAATGGTAAATGTTAAAGATTAGGTTTAAGTAGAAAAGAAGATAAAAACAAAATTAATATATATTTTTTAGCCAAGACAATTGGTATAATACTTGCGATTTAAATAATAACTACGTTACTCATTACAGGGGCTATGTAGTAATAATAAAGTACAACTAAAATAGAATTGATATTAAGATTTTTTTCTCAGAAGTTAATTTCAGGTTTAAGATATAATATAATAATAAAATAAACCTACTACATGTTAAGCAAAAAGTACGTTTCAACTTTGAGTTATATTAATAACATTATTAAAGATTGGTTAATAAATAAAGCATACTACCTATTATCTGTACATTATAATAATTGCGTAAAAAAGTCGTTTCTTCACATTAAAAATATTAAAAAAAAAATAGCCAATTGTTAAAGGATAACCAACAGAACCCATTTCCAGTAATTTTTTGTACGTTCATCTGTTTGTATGTGCACGCATAACAGAAAATGTACAAAACCTATGTAGATTACTTTTATACGTAAGAATTGTTCGCAACTTGGAGTATTACTTAGTTTTTGTTTCATCGCTATCAGAAACCAAGAAGGTACCAAATTAAATAATTATTTTTTATTGTGTTCGTTATTGTCAGGACGTCTGTATATAAAATTAAAAACAGAAAAAACAGTTTCTTAATTTCATAATATGAAAGGTAATGAAGCGATGACAGTTCAGTTTGATGTGTTGATAACTCAATTAGGACACCACTTCAAAGGACGTGGGCTCAAATCCATCTCTATTTAAATTTCATATAATTATAAGGTGTTTAATTCATTGAAATTATAAACAAGTTCCATTCAATAACCAAAAGAAATGAATAACGGAAACGATATTAGGTACAGCCTCTTCTATTGATCTTAACGAATTGAAGTTAGAAGGTTGATTAGGATTTATGGCAGATTATAGTAATAAAAATGTAAAAAAAATACAAATCGGTTAGTTTTTGAGTTTTAGCGAGAATAAAGAACATCGATTTTAGATACTCAGCGATATCAACTAGTAGATATAAAAAATGTATGTTATTGCAAAATATATACATATCGGTGTAATATAAATAGAATTCGTTAAAGTATCGATCAAATATATCCTAGTTAACAATTCAAAAGCTTTTAACAAAAAAAAAGAGGAATGAGTGATGGTAAGCGTGAATTGAAATTCCCGAAACGTTTTTTTAGAGATTGAAGAGGCTTTTATGGAAATGGACTGAGCGTGCATCAGACGATAGCAGGCACCCACCCTGTGCATAGAGCTGCCTTGCGAATTTAAAAATTCACGTCGCCCATTGTAATTTTGGTACACCTGTTGTGCAATTTATTTCGGTCGTGCAGCTTTTTAGTATTCGTCGGTGTAGGCGTATAGTCTCAATTTGCTATATGCCTATTAATTTTATTCTATTGAATCACAATGTAAATAAATTGTGACCAAATATAGACAGATTTATCACCGTGTATATATTATTGCGGTACGATTGGTAGGTTAGGATTATTTATGATTGAAAATTAAATATTATATAATATTTGATTGTTTCTAAAAGTTTCTTTAAACAAGCTTATCTTTGGAGCTATTGCAATTTTTTTATAGTTGATAGGGCTATCTTCGTGTATTATTTAGGCTATTTAACATCAATGGGAGCAAAGCTGTATTGAAAAAGGTAACAAAAACGGACAAAGATTATTGAATTATTTTGAGATCTACGCGAATGAAGTCTAGGGCACAGCTAATTATACAATAACAGCGAACCTGGTAGCTAGATGTAGTCTTACCATAAGTCTCGTTAACCACCTACTGTGCCCAACTATAGCTACAAAAACATCCACATGAACCTATATATACACATACACAAAAGAGCCATTAAATTCTTCAAGGCGTTTCAGAGAAGAATTTCGAACACATGAAATCTCATTTCGAACCTCATCACCCGACACTTAATGTCGAGGATCTTTGTAGACGCGTACTTAACATAATTGCTGAGACTGATTTTTAACGCTGCACTAAGCTTCTACAAGCGGAAGTTGGATTTAACACATACTATTTTACATAGTTCACATATCAAATCGTACTGACACATATTTATTATAGCCTTGGAAAACTTTTTTGATCTCTCTCCATGCTATATGTGGCAGTGAATAATACAGTCAGAAAAATATAAGTAAATCATAATAATTGAATACAACACTACTCTTTCTTACATTACATATAATGTACCTAACGTTAATCTCTATGTGTGTATATCCTTTGGTATACATATAATTAGAAAAACACTGAACTGATTTGAAAGACTATATTATAGGTGCAATTTATGCACAGATCTTCTGAATTCGTTAGTTTGTCAATTTATCTTATACATGGAATAAACCTATGAGGATAATAGCAAATTAAAACTACAAAAATCACTTTAAGCACATTTCCCTGTAAAACTATATAAAAGATTTATACTATAATGTATAAAAACAATACAATTAAATACCAACCTATCAACATGGGGAAAATAATATGTAAGTTAAATTTAAAGTACCATATGATCAGGTCAGAACCAAGACGAGTTAAGTCAGTAAATTGTTTTTGAATTTATAGACTAATGGACCTTAAATTTAAAATTAAATCAAGATCGTATACTATGATTCTCCGATTTTAATTCTAAAAATAAAATATGATCACGATATGTAATCAGAAATAATAGGTATGTCCTTAAATAAATTATTATCCGACATCGTTTGTGGGATAATCTTAAAATTTATCGACATACGGAATAGCAATGAGATGTTCTGCCCGAATAGGATATTATCTTAATTCGTACCCCCGTCTAACAGGAAGTAGCTATTCTAAATCAAACATGGCGCCAATCCGTGCGAATCAGTAACGGGGAGAAGGCATATTTTAATATTCATAATGGTATTACTAAATCAAAATGATTTACGTATGCGATTGTTGGCATAACGTTTTATATTGTAAAAATTTTATATATATAACAAATTTATAACAATGAAATATTTATATTTTTTACTAAAATACAACAGATTTCATAGCTTTCACAAAGATACATACAGGTGGATGTGTTCCAAAAATATTTAACTTAAAGGAATTCATTATAGATTTGGTGGTAATTAATCTTAAATAATGGTCATCAATTTGTAAGTAGCATAACAATAACATATATTTATATACCCACATACGTACGATTATCTCTCTAAATCCTTTATATTATGTTTATCAATCAGTCGTTTAGTATGTTTATAACTGCAGAACCACCAAGCTGATTTTAATAATTCAATTTTAAATCATAGATGTATTATTTGGCTAAGTTTTGAAATATTTTTTGGAACTTAAGATAATACACTGAATAAAAAAAATAACAGTAAACTACCACGACAAAAATTAAAATAAATCGTACAAAGTAAAAATATTTTAGTAATTCTCACGAACAGGACCACGGGCACATCTAGTATTATATTATAATGATCAATAACAAAATGATCACGTTTATATCAACAAAAATCAAATTTATGAGTGCATTGATCATTTAAATCTCGATATTAAATAATCAGTTGTCCGGTTACACTCTGAATATGGAGATTAGGAACATCTAATCTGAAATTTATATATCGACTGGCATAATCTAAAAATCGACATAAATACATAAATATTGCGAGTTATATAACTCAAAGACTAGCTTATTAACTATGCATTACGTAACTCGACTTAGAACCAAGCTGTCCTATAGCGGTGAATCGCCTATCAATTGCCTATTAAGAAGCAATATCCTGGGGAGATAGACAGCATGCGTTTGTATAATATTAGGTTTCAAAGCTGTAAATAGCGAAGACATAATTACTACGTAATTAATTTAAAGACAGAATATTATATGGCATCCAATCCAATACAACGACAGTGACTTAGCGATTCTGGCTATGCTTCGATCGAAGATAATCAGAATCATACATAAAGTTTGAGTTTTGCTATAAAACTTTTATATTGTATTAATGTTTATTAAGATGGTAGAACATTTTTTGTTTAGTTTATACTCTTAATACATGCATCTTCGTTTTTATCACAATTTTACACAGGGCAAAATTGTATTCAAATACAGACTTATAAACACGGATTTAAAAAAAAGTAAAGATGTACTAGCATTTACATATGGCTTCCCTCGTGTTAATATTAATTTTGTTAAACAGATGACATATCGTATGACGCAATAAAAAGTGTATCCCTCTCTTTACCCCAGTTTCGTTAAGTTTTACGAAAGAAAAACTAGCCTATCACCATTCCCAGGATCCAATCTATCTCTATACCAAAATTCATCATAATTGATTCGGTGGTTTAGGAATGAAAACGTAACAAACAAACAAACTCACTTTCGCATTTGTAATATTAGTAAGGCTATAAATATATATATTAGTAAGGATTCCGGCAGCTATACTTGACAGAGTCTCCTCCATTAGGCTACATCATCACCTAAAACCAGATGAGACTGTGACTAAGCGTTAAACCTAAAAATATAATAAATAAAAAAAAGAAATTGCGTAAATATTCATTTAGACCATATATTATAAACGCGATTAAAGAGTTAATATCCAAAAAGTCATGAATTACAAAGTTAGTTTTATTCTGAATATTGATAATACTTTGACGTTTCGAATCCCTCAAAATATATTCCAGCATTATAATTTTTTTCTAATTTATTTAAATTAGTATCAAATAATATTAATGGTTACATACTTTCATTTTCTGCGAATTATATAAGATAAAATATTTTTATATAAATAAAGAAGTAATAAACATGCACGATAGTCGACATCGCTACACTGAGGAAACGCTGCCAGGAAACGGTGTCTCGCCAAATTAGTAAAAAGGATGTCATCACACTCAATTAATTCAACGAGACGGGTATTTACTGTGAAGAAAATACATATTTACATTATCGTTTGGATTCGTATTATTTATTCAAGAATACTTTGTACGATCGTGATAGTTAAGCAAATATACTGTGAAGTGTTGCAAATAAGCAATGAAGGAAAGTAATTTTGCAACGTAAACAAACATGTTTAGTAAGTTTAATAACATAAATCCATTAGAAGTAATATGTATATTACAAGTAACATTTTAAGGAGTGGGATATTTACGCTTATTCATTATATAAACTTAATAAAACGCATTGACATGAAAATAATATTGATTAATATTATGATTTCTTAGGTTTACGCGAATATTATTCATTGAAATAAAACTAATTTAAACGGATTTTATCGCGGTTATTTATTAAATTTTGATCCCGACGTTTCGAAAGCTTTTCAGCCTTCGTGGTCACGGGGCGGACTGAGGTGTAGGTTGTCCAGAAAAGTTTATGTTACTGTGTCTACCTTCAATTTAATTTTTAATATTTATAGTGTTCCGATCTACGCAGAAAGAGCTCACAGTGTCTTGAGGTCTGGCAATTGGTCTTTTGGGTTCAATCGATTGAAGATGGTTGGAAGCTAGCACAAGCCTGGGATCCAATTATACATTTAATTAAATCGGAACCCAAAAGACCAATTGCCAGACCTCAAGACACTGTGAGCTCTTTCTGCGTAGATCGGAACACTATAAATATTAAAAATTAAATTGAAGGTAGACACAGTAACATAAACTTTTCTGGACAACCTACACCTCAGTCCGCCCCGTGACCACGAAGAAGGCTGAAAAGCTTTCGAAACGTCGGGATCAAAATTTAATAAATAACCGCGATAAAATCCGTTTAAATTAGTTTTATTTCAATTGATTAATATTATAAATAGGAAAAGTTTATTTGTTTGAACGCACTAATCTTAGGAACTACCTGCCAGATTTCAAAAATACATTTTGTATTTGATACAGCAATCGCTGAAGAAGGCTTTAGACTGTATGATTAACATCATGCTGGCAATAATAGGAGTAAATCTGTATTGAAACAAGTTACAAAAACAGCCAAAAAATATTAATACCACCCGAACACAGCACGGGCACAGCTTGTATAAAAATATACAAAAAGGTAATATTGTAAACATTTTACTGTACATACATAAGTATGCATACATAAGTATAGCAGTGACTCATTGACCATATCTCTTTGGCTACGTTAGTCAACTTTGCCTATAAGAGAGTTACACAGCCCAGTGTGATGGTTCAGTTTCATTCCATAGTCACAAAATGAATTGCTCAGTGCGCTTCTAGAAGTTTTCACTTCAACAAAAAGATTATAACAGTTCACATTACGATTTAATTATTCCAAATATATCGATGATTTTCTCTGTGGAACACGTTTGGGAATACATGGATATGGTATGCCGAACCCAGTCAACTTTCCTCTCGCGTTTATTTTAAAACAAGCTGTGTATTAATTTGGTAGCATAAAAACCATTGACATAAATGTATTTAGTGAAATGTTGTTATATAACAGTAATTGAATACACGACATTATGTATTTATATTAAATTGTTCTTAAGTCAAGGTGCGAGATAAGACCATATACATCCTTTCTAACATTATGAATGCGAAAGTGAGTTTGTTTGTATGTTACTCTTTTACGCCTTAACCGCTGAATCGATTAAGATGACTGCTATAGAGATAGATAGAACCTTGAAAACGGTGATAGGCTAATTTTTCTCGCAAAAACTTATAGGAAGTGGGGTAAAAAGAGCGATAAACTTTGTATAAAACTTTTTATTGAGTCATTCGATTTGTTTAAACAAATTAATATTAACGCTAGCGAAGCTGCGAGTAAAAGCTAGTATAAAATAATTGTGTTTGTTACTTGTTTCATTTAAAAGATAGATATAAATGGATACTTTAATATTACTACTATAATCGTATGTGATACCTATTATATTATACTATGTAATACTTTATTTATAGTTATCAAATATTTAGCGGTACAAAACTGACCCAACTATATTTTGTTTGTACCGTAAGTAATGTACTGTGTATTTATTTATTCCTAAAAAAAATTAAACTTAAACACAAAACACCTGATGGGCAAAATAAATGTATATAATGCTATATTCATATATAGCTCCAATATATGAAAAACTAGGAGCTTATCCGGCTCCGCTCATGTGTGATCAAACAAATCCTTCATTTATTTTTTAATCATCAAATATTTCATAGTATTGATTATTTTCTCATACATAGTATTACTAAAATCTTGCAGAAAGTTTTTTGTTGTCTATTACTAAATTTTGTTTACTATTATCCTTATAACTTGTTCTACAGTACATCTAATATTACCAGGTATATACAAACTAAACCATGGCCAGTGAACACATCTATGTTGTAAAAAAAGAATAGTACAAATTAAATTCGTGGTTTTTAAGTATAACTTAGAACGGAACAGACAGAGAGACGTTGCTTTTTATAATATGTAAGGGTAAATTTATATAATAATATTATTACGATATTAGGGTAATATAATCTGGATTATTATTCTACATAAATACGCCACAAATGTAACATGAAACAAAAATAGAAGAAAACGACCGAATAATAATGTATAAAGTTGTCGATTTAATAATGTATGAACCCTGATTTCGCAGCTGTTGACCACCTGCGTTTATTGCGCCTTAAGGCGGAATTAAAGATATTTCAGTACGTTATACGCATGCATTTTAGAATATGTGATAGTAGTTTATAAATGACAATATTAGTAGCAGTTTATTTTTTATAAACATACCCTTGACTTATCTACATTATATTGTTAGGAAATGTTTTTTTGGGAAAAGTTATTATTCGGAAGTCAAAAATATAAACACAGAACTATGTAGATGTTCACTTACTAATTATCAAAAAAAAAAAAAATTCCTAAACTGTTATTATACAAATAACTTAGCAAATGAAGATATTGTTCGCATGTTGGTCAGCTATTGCGTTTGTTATATCGAGAGCATCAATAACTCATTGCGTCTGTTGAAGTATCTTTCACATACAGCTATGGACACCTTACTTACCCTAGTAATGTAACACTAGGATCTATTGTAAGCTTCAGGTACTCCATTATAAGTGTCATTTCGAATAAAATGAAATCTCTAATAATTGTCTTACGATCTTTTTTAAGTAATAAACTAATAATATAGATTTAACAAGAAACAAACAATATTATAGGATTTGAATGATATATTCCAGAAATTAAACGAATTAACAGCATGAAATGTAAATAACATAGCGAGTACCGGTACAAGCTCGTCTATACGCTAACCAAAACATCCAACCCCGATCATTGCGTATAATAGTTATGCCAAAATTCAATCCATATCGAAATTTCAATCAGAACCCACCGGGGTTCATAATCCAAATAGCGTTGTATTAAACTACGTGCATTTCGAAACCATGTTTATTAAATTCCCGATAATACGAGGGCAGCCAGACAATTAGGGTTGTCTGGGGAATATCAGTCAATCAGTGCATACTCGGAAGCGGTTTGCGATACAACTGACCCGCCACGCCGTGGGGTTGTGGCGACCCTTAAACGATTGATGTAGATAAGAGTACATATTATCATTTATGTCTGTTACGTAGCAGTGTTGAAATTTAACTGTTACTTCTCTGATATACATTGTAAAGTTTACATAGTGATACGTAAGGAACTGCGCATTTCATAGCGTAACTGGCCGTGTCTGCAAATTTGTTTGCGTGGAACTAAAAATTACTTAATAAATTTTGCCCATTTTTGTAACTATTTTCAATACAGCTTTGTCTCTATTGGTAGTAACATGATGTTAAATAGCCTTTCTCAATCATTGTTGTATAAAAAACAAAAATAATTTTTAAAATCCAACTGATAGTTTCTGTATTTGATAGGGAAATCGTTGAGGAAGGCTTTAGGTTATTTGACATCACGCTAACACAAATAATTACAAAAACGGGGGAAAATGATTAGCTATTTTTTGGATTCACGCGATTGAAGTCGCATGAGTCACAGTTAGCATTTAATATTATTAAGCAAGTTCAACTCTCTGTCTACTGTGCTCTAGTACTGCATCATATCTTGGAATCAACCTGTACTTAATAGTTACCTGGTTACTTTCGCTTTAACATTTGTAGACTGGTACGACGACAATCACTACAGGTACACATTTGGTGTCACATCTGTGGTTATTCTTAGACCGTGCTGTATATTTGTGCCTACCAACAGACCTGCGACTCCACTTATATCATACGTAATTTTAAATGTTAAACTATATTAAACTAAATAGATATAAAAAAAAAAAACGATGTGTACTTAAGACCATATGACAGACGTGAAAGCGAGGTTAATGATACAAAACTCGACTATAATGTATTGAGGGAGTGTATATTTCGATATAGAATGCGACTGATGCGTTATACTCCCTTGTGTAACGTTCGCCGAGCAAGTATATCAGTGACGCGTCGACTATATCTCTCTAGCTTCTTTAATCGACTCGCGCCGACTTTACCCGAAAAAATGTTACTTACCAAGCGTTTCAACTCAATCTCTTTCAATATCGACAATATAAAGTCCTCACCTCGACTAGAGATGTTTACATTTCAAAAGATGTTGTAGAATATAATAATAGAAACAGCTGGTATCATCTGTTGCCTCATCAAACGACCAATTTTGATTCAATTTATACACAAGTAAATAGGAATTAGGTCATAGCACGACGTTTACGGGACTGACAAAGAATTTACGTTTAAAATTGGATCGAGAGCATACCGATCTGAATACTTACAAATTTTAGCTCATTGGATTGTGTTTTATCTTCTACAGTTTTATAGTAAATCAGATGTTACCCGTGAGTTTGTGTGCGTTGATATTAAATTTATGTTGAAACAAAGAATTAAAAATATTTCTAGAATAAAATATGTCCTATGTATTAATACTGCTAATAAACGATCGATGTATCAAAGTTCATGCAAATCCATTCAGCCATTTTTTTGCGATTGAGTAACAAACACACACTTATACATTTATAATATTAGTATAGATTGTAAATGTCTGCGTTTGTGAAGTGACAGTTAACGAAACGACATTCTGTTCTCAGTGGTCGAGAAAAATCCAGTCAATAGAAATAAATTAATTAAAATGGACACAAACAGTAATTCGCTTGTGTATTTTGTTCCTCACAAAAAAGATCACAAATGACATTATTAATATACAGTAACAATTTTCGTTTTTAATAATTAATCATTGGTTACTCTAAATATATAATAGATTAGTAGTAAATTGAAAATTATATAACATTTTCAGGTAAATACTAAGAGCTATGAAAGTCATTAAATATTGATATATCTCCGGTTAGTAAGAAAAAATGCCTTATTGCATTAGGCTCTAGTAAATTCGTATATTCATTAATAATAATACATAACAAAAACAATTTTAACATCAATATACATGTATAGTATAATAATCTTTATAGACTATATACCTACCAGAAATAAAGTAAAGAACTATAACGAGTATATTAGAATTAGTAATTCATTTATTTGAGTACATTATTGAAAAAATTCCATAAGATTAATACATAAACTTATATAATAACACCAATCTTATACAATTCCCTGATGTCCACATGCTACATTATAAAGTTTTTTTTATAAATCAAGTTATGCAATCTAAATTTCTAATTAAACTATGAAAGATAAAACATTAGGTGGTAATTTCATACGTGCTGTGATATGTGCTTTTTACACCTATAGTTTACTTATTAAAGTAAAATCGTTGTTTTGTTTTATTAACAACAATTTTAACCGGTGCTAAGTGACAATATAATTGTAACTGACTGAATAAGCTATACTTAAAAAATAAATTTCTTCCTAAACGCCTTCAGCGGTGTATTAAATTGAACAACGATTGGAAAGTAATATCGTCTTCGTTGACTTTAATAACGAACTTAGACCTATCGAAACAAGCCGAGCTATTTACTACAAGTGACGTCTACGAGAATGTGTTCGAAGTACCACAAGATATTTAATAAATTTCATTTTACAGCGTATCGGTAGCTAATTGGGGCTCAATTTTCTCAGACTTTTGGATGCTTCTTTTGTTAAATAATTGCCATCAAAATAAATACGAAAGATTTATAGGTAGTAATTTGATCTCTCCTCTAAATTGATCCTGTAGGCGTTCCAACAAAAACAAGGAATTGATTGAAAACAGAAGTTGAATTTCATATTACAGATAATTACTGTCTTACGATGATACGATTTCAAAAGAACTGTTGTCTCTTACAACAATTTAATTTCTTTTATACATTTGAAGTAATAAACATATGCATTTCTATATTTTTCGTGGAATACAAAACATACGTTGTTCTTGAAAAATATCAGATACTATTTTCTAAATTTATTATAATAATATTTGAGATGCCTAATATTTGTAAATATTTTATTATATGGGTGTATAATATTGAATTAAGAGAATAAAAAGGTCAGGGTAATGATTTTTTATATTCGTATTTAAAAAAGAATACTATATATTTATATTATTTGTTTAATCCACCACTGTTTATATTTTATAGTGAAAGGTATGTACTATATCTTGTAATCAAAACTAAAGTGCTTTTAACTTGTGATTAAAATCATTTTTTCTTATGTATTGTTTACAAACTAAGCAAAAACCCACTAATATAAAATGTAAGTAAATAAGTATTTCCATTAAAAAAAATACATTATCATATTTCCTTATGAGATACTATTATGATAAAAATAATCAGTATTTATTCTTGATATAGATATAGTAAAGGAAAGCAGAGATAATTGCGATTGTTATGGGTTTGATATACTAATTATTGCTTCTATAAATTAATTAAGCGCACAGCGTAATTTATTCCAGAAATTAATTGTGAATTATACGCTTTAAAGCATGGGGCCCGGCGTTCACTCTGTGGATATTAGTTACACATATCTATAATAATAATATCTGGAAATGAATTAATTGGTTTATTAGTCTATTTTTTATTACATTGATTTAAGAAAGTAATTTATGTATAGCAATTAAAAGTATAATGAAAAGTCTTACTTGTGTCTCTGAATACCAAGATCATGAGTTGTAAGTAACATTTTTTTTATGTTAATATTACATTAGCTGATGGTAAGTATGATGTAGTTCAAAAAGAAAATTAAACATTCATGACAAACACGAATTATCATTACTATATGAATAATAGGCTGACTGTATTGACAAAATTCTATATAAATAATTTTATAAATTATACTGAACACCAAAAAAGCTACAATTAATTATCTCCGGCAGATGTTATCTTGTATTTTCTAGTTAATACTAATATTATAAAGAGAAAAAGATTTGTATTTTTGTTTGTAACGAATAAACTCAAGAACTACTACACCGATTTCAAACATTATTTCACCATTAGAATGCTACATTAGCCCTGAGTAACATAGGCTATATAATTTTTTAATGAAAATTATTAAATAAAATTTTATTTCGATGTAAACGGAGTCGCGGACACAGCTAGGAGTTAATAATTTGAGCACAAGACCAACTATCGAGAGTTGGAATAACATAAAAATGAACAGTATGGATTTGAAATCTATATTAATATTATAAAGCGGAAAAGTTTGTATGTTTTTTCTGTTTACACGCGCTAATCTTAGGAACTACCGGTCGGATTACAAACATTGTTTTTGTATTTGATAGAACAATAATTGAGAAAGGCTTTAGGCTATTTTTACCTATTTTTATCACGCTACCACCAATAGGACTAGAGCTGTATTGAAAAACGTTACAAAAGCAAAGAAAATGTCATACTAATAATATAAATGCGAAAATTAGTTTGTCTGTTTGTTACGCTTTCACGCCTAAACCACTGAATCGATTGTGATGAATTTTGGTACAGAGATAAATGGGACCCTGGAGAAGGTGATAGGCTACTTTTTCTCGCGAAAAACTGAATTGTAGGAAGGAACAAACTTTGTATGAAGCTATTTATTTCGTCATCCGATTTGCTTTACAAAATCAGTATTAACGTGAGCGACGCCGCAGGTAATTCAATAATTTTTACGCGAACGACGTCGCAGGCACAGTTAGTTAACTATAGAAAAAGATTACATGTTAATAAATTCGATTCACCCGTTTTTATAATATAGTTTTACATTTAATGATTACGAGTGTAAATGATTACAAAATCATACTTAATGTAGGTCTTCAATAAAACGCTGATACGTAAATGTGTCACAGACGTATCAATATGAACAAAGACAGCAGCTGTTAACGTTATTTACTAACATATCGTAATTTCGGCAAACCGTCACATTGTATGGGATATCTGATAAGATAACCAACGATTTAATCCCTGGTGTTCAACTGACATATATAGATTATAATTTAGATATGTAGGAATGGTGCTGAATTTCAGTGAATGTGGCAGCACATATCCATGACCATCAATAGCCAGATATCTGTCGCTGTGGCTACATACGATCGGGATATATTATATTATACTTCTAAATTTGGGAGGTAATATTGGTAAGAAAAAGCACTCATTCAAGGCGAATATACTTTTTTTTGTTAGCAATTAAATGTGGAAATCCAAAACAAGGTATTCGATTGTAACTAATATATACGTAACAACATTATTGTAGAGTTTTTTTACGTAATTTAGGTGAGTTTTGGGTATTACAATCTATCTGCATACAACATTCTTTATACTCCTTTGACGTGTTAATAAAATTTGTGTAATTTTCCGGACATAAAAGTCAAATCCATATCTTTCTTACCGATGCCTTAATATACAAATCTATAGGTCTCATAGATCCAATAGACAGTGTGGTTAATCCATATTGCGTCAATCCGCTTATATCGGTCCTTAATTAAAGCCCAGAGCGGTTTACGATGAAGGTCGGTCCTATGATTGACCTGGTAAATAATGTTCAACAGGCTAAAGTACTTTGAGAGCATGCTCATTTAATAAAGCCAGACTATATTATCACTTAACTTTTTAACATCATGGATTTAAAATATAACTTATGTTATCGAAAAACAAAGAATTTAAAACAAATTACTTCTCAATCTTAAAGATCCAGATAGAAAATGCCGACGGAACGTATGTTCCTTATTTAAATATATTTTTAACATATAACAATTAACTGTAAGATGTTTTAATCCGTAAAATAATATACACCAATGGCTATTAAAAAAAAACGTGATGTGCCAATGTGAGTTATTATGGCAGATATTTTACTGTACTTACTGTTAAGAAAGATACTATAATAAAACATGACAATAATAATGATGTTAAAGGAGAATATGTATACGTTACCGTATAATTCACGCTAAAGCAGTTATAGTTCCCGTAAGAGCATTTATAGTTTGTGAGAAGACATAGCGGAACATGAATGCGCATTAAATTCTTTAAGTGGCCCATTCATGCAGGCTTCTTGTTAAATAGCCACTTTGCCGCAATTAGTAGCGGCGCCTATTGCACGGTCGTCAATCGTCGACGGGTATCGTGTATTCTTACTATGTACTGTAGAAAAATTAGGGAAACATCTATATAAATTTTATAAAACGGAAAATTTTGTTTATTTGAAAACGCTAATCTCAGGAACTACCAATCGGCTTAAGAAAAAATATTTTTGTACTAGATGTTATCTGCGACTTCGCTCGCGTTAATATTGATTTTATCAAACAAATCGGATGACGTAATAAAAAGTTTCGTACAAAGTTTGTCCCTCTCTTAACCACACTTTCACTAAGGTTATTGCGAGAAAAAGTAGCCTATCACTGTGTCCAGGTTCCCATCCGTCTCTATACCAAAATTCATCATAATCTACTCAGCAGTTTGGCGTGAAAGTGTAACAATCAAACATAGAAACTCACATTCACATTTATAATATTAGTATGAATTGATACAGCAATCATTGAGGAAGGTTTTTTAACGTCATGCTACCACCAATAGAAGCAAAGCTGGATTGAGATAGTTACAAAACTGATACAAATATTGAAATAATTTTTAGTTCCACGCAAACGAAGTCTTAGGTACAGCCAGTTAATTATCAGTAAAGTAAGGATAAAATATAGGTAATATAATTTTGAAAATCTTAAATAAAAAGTAAAATTAAGAGAAGTAGATAATAACTGTGTAATAGACGCGTTTGTTATCGCGGGTAAAACCGAAATCATATAAAATTTCATTCAAATAGAAAGTTACAAAATGCAACATTTTGAAGAGATAGAAAACGAAATAAACAAATAATGATAAACATTAAACATAACTAAAAAATTAAAAACTTTACAAACAAACACACATTTTACAAGCATAAAAAAAATCCAAAATCTATTTTGGATCACACAAATAATTGTCTTGTGTGGAATTCGAACCTACTGCATGCATTCAGCGCTATGGCAAAAGCGAGGCGACCGCTTAAACCACTATGGCCGCTGTACCTACGGTACAGTAATAGTTATTAAATGTTTACCTTGACATGTAGCATAATAAGCATTGTTACAACCAACATAATAGTCAAACAAAATAACAATCGCCGCTGCCGATGTAATTAAAGGAAATTATCACATTTTCAACTCGATGAGTAAGTTTGCGAGGGTTCGTTAGAACAGTCGAGCGGTACGTGCGATGTGTTTTATTGTGCAAATCAGTTGGTCCAATTAGCATAACAAACAAGTGTGAACGTGGCCGGTTTCGATGCCAAATTGGGACTAGAGCTGCCATTTAAGCAAAACCCATAGTCGCCATCCGATATTTATATTATGTAATTAACAACGAGGATAACGATACTTTAAAAAATGTATGTAGTTGATTACTTTTGAGTATACATCTATTTAGCTCTCTATTTATTTATTGATAGTAACTAAACATTATTGCGTACTATACAATAATGAGCTGGTTAGGCAGTCTTTATTCTGCCTTCCCAGTAGACAATAACTTGACTACAAACCCATATACCACGTTCAGGAGTAGGGTAAAATCGGGATATTAACTATTATATCTCTAAATTAGAACCAATACGTATATATTTACAAACTTTTATTAAAATTAGTTAAGCGATTTCCGAGATTAAGGTGAACAAACTTGTCGACACGGGATTTAATAAAAAAGATAATAATTTTCATACAGATTCCCACCCCCTATTACGTATGTAAAAAAAAACAAAGCGATAGTAAAAGTTGTAAATACTCGAGTTTTTATTTATTCACCAGTAACAATATCGTTGTTTAGTATTACCCACACGTATAACAGAGCTAACTATGAGCCTCGTATTCCGTGACCACCAGACCGTAAAGAGCTTTCAGCTGCATCGACTTTCAAACGCATCCAACGAATTGGGGGCTAGAAGCTTATGCCAAATAAACAGCAAATTGAAATCAACAAGTAAAATCGAAAGAAAACGTAACACATACGCACTTAAATATATTGTAGAAAAAGAAAATTTATTTACGTAATTACTAGTATAAGCACTTAGCATAAAATATGTTATACATTAATATCAATATAAAGAGAGCACATTTTGTAAATAATTAATTTTTGTTTTCAAGTTTTTGTATACATGATAGTTATGACTTTATGCAAATATTTATATTTTAATATTTGGATAAGATCAAAGGGCTGTAATTAAAATAACCTTTACAATACCTTGTGATATAGCACACGATGCACTATGTATGGTAGAGTGCAAATTCTGCGTCAATGAACGTAAGTTGGAATACCTAAAATTATCCTGAGTTTTCAGTAAACTAAGAGATCCTGATTAAATTAGTAGAGTATGTATCAACTAGAACCGCTTGATTAGTAACTAACCCTTAAGTAGAAAATCTGACGCCAAGAATCAATAAATGTGTACCCAGCATTTGTACTTGAGAGCCAGTTCCACTACCAGTATCTAAAAATAATAGTTTTCTTTATAAAGTAATGTATAAAGTATTCTACATCCTATGTAGCAATGCAACCTATAAAGCATCAATAGACGGTAATTCATAGCAGGTGTGTGTGACTAATACGAAGTTTTACTGTTATTCTGTTAATTCCAGTCACATGTACGATTTCACCTTTAAGGATGACCTATCGTGAAATAATTATGAACTGGTACCGGTCTAGAATTCCATTATGTAAGTGAGTGATGCCCCACGGGAGCCGGTATCTGTCACAGCGTTCGGGGACGTCCGGCGTTCAGACGAAGTTATTGTAATGAGAACGACAGGGGATATTTATGCCCCATCGTGCGTCCCGAATACGCAATCAGGTGCGGCTCCTATACTACCAGTTCCGAGTTACTCTCAATTCTCAGAGATAACAAAAGTTACCGCAAATTGATGTATGTACTATATCTGTATATTATTCATTTTAATAATAGCGCTTAATACGTGTGCGATATTAAAAATAAAATATTTGTATAAAATATATTTTTATGAGGTTGAACAAGTTTCTGTATAGAAGGAAAAATAGTATTAAAATACGTTAAAAATATGTACAATAAGTAGCTGTTTATAACTTATGCATTTATAGCATGCAGTTTTAAAAAACAGTATTATTCTCTTTTCGATATATTCGAATACGACTCACTTATTGTTTTAATAACGTATGACAGAATTTATAGTATTTACGGTCAGCTCATATTGTAACTAAAACGTCACTTAACAATAGGTAAGGTTAATTTAAAACGGTAATTAAAAAAAATCTGAGTTCATACATTTTATTTATTTTTATTAATAGTAAAAAAATACATACTCATCAACATATGTTTTAGTATAATCATTTTATAAAATATGGTCATATTTTCTATATCGGAAATCGGATTGAAAAAAAATCTTTACTAAGTAATAAATTTTTTAAACACGTTTTCAACGTCACAAAATAATAAATTGTAAATTAATACAGCATATTTTTCTTTGTTCTGTTATACTAAACAATGTTCATATTGTACGTATATTTGCCAATTTTTAATAAATGTATTATTATAAATACAATAGCATTATAATAGAATAAAGAAATGTTAAATAGACATTATATTATAGAATATACATACAATGTACATACACATATGTGTTATAAATATATCGAATAATATTCCGACGTTCGTATTCAATAACATAGGGCTATAGTTTGTATTTTGTTTATTTAGTCCCCAAACAATATTGACAGGTGTCGACGTTCTGTTGACGGAGGCTCCGTATTATGAATATACAAAATTGATACAAAGAAGATCTTTAGAATGTAATATTAAATATAACAGGTACTTACAAGAACTTACTTACCAACAGGTACACTTTCCATTTAGTTTCGCTCGCGTTAATATCGATTTTGTCAAACAAATCGGATGACGTTAAAAAAGTTTTATATAAAATTTGTTCTTCTATTTACCTCTCTTCCAACAAAGATTTCGCGAGATAAAGTCGCGTATCTTCGTTTCCTGGGTCCCATCTATGTCTGTACTAAAATTCATCACAATCGATTCAGCGGTTTAGTCGTGAAAGCGTAACAATCAAACAAACTTATTTTCGCATTTATAATATTAACATGATATGGTTTAGTAATCTTTTTCTATTACATTAATAATATATAGACTATAATAGACACGTTTCTTTACCCAAGTGGTACAAAGAAGGTAAATACCGTGGGATATCAGCTCTTTACTTATTACATCCATAAATGGACATACGTTATCCTTTATTTAATTTTTAGCGTTATAATTTATGTCGCATGACTTGTGTACCTGTGCGGTACCAAGAAAATACAATAATCCTTCAAATAGAAAAACATTAATGTAAGCACAGGTATTGTAATATTTTTTTTGTAATACTACTGTCAAGTGATCAAGGTTACTTTAATAAACACAGCGATTAACGAGACATCAGCAGTTCACCGATAGTTGTTTGAATTCCTTTTAAGAATTGAGCATACGCTGGTCAATAATTAAAAGTAACAAATTAGATATTGACAAATTTATCAACATGCGCATTGTGGTTCCGACTCACATACCTATTACTATTAAGCAAGAGCAAATAACCGGTAGTAAATGGACAACCTAAGTATACTAAATCTCAAACATAATACGAATTAGCGATTTCAAAGCAATTATTTAAATATGACAGATATCACTTTGCTGTTGCGAATTACGTAATAAGGCAGTCGATCAAATGCCGTGCAGTAGCCGAAAGAAGGTATGAAGAATATTCTATATAGTTGCCTGTGTCGCCATGTATACATATGTTTTCACATCATTTAGATCTGTTTAAGCGAAGAATAAACAGGCATGTATTGAGTATAGGTGATCCCAGAAAGGACGCAACTTCATTTATCAACAGTTCAGGTTCAAGCCAAACGCCTTATAACAAAACATCTCTAGTCACAACATTTATTCGATTAATTCAGTCTATATCGCATTAAAACCTCTTCAGACACAATGTTAATTTGATTAATGGAATCATATTTGTATCTAATTTTCTTATATTGTAGTCCTTAACAAAAATAAAGTACTTAAGTTAGAAAACCGTGAAAGAGTTTTTCAAATCCTTTAACAATAGCACAAGATGTTCCGCTCTTACGGAAGAAAATTATTTTCCCGCCAATCCTTTGTTCTCTTCGTTTAAATATAGCGCTCGGGGAAATATTTTTCATGACTATTGTTAGCATCTTAGAGACAGAAAATTCCAGAATCATTTTGTCGAACTACAACGTATAAATATTTTTCTATTATTAAGGTTAAGTATCTAAATCTGTTTTAATTCATAACGTTTTTATATTTCCGTTTAAAAAATGTATCTTTTATAGCAATACAAGATTTTTTTAAGTATATTTGAGGTAAACATAATTTAAATTTAATGTCTATTTTTTGTCCATATTACAATATTAAGATTCCTATTAAATTTATGTATTAAAAATCGTTACCTATAAGATATTGTAATCAGTGAAAAATAATGGTTTGACACTAAATGATTCGCTCAATGATTTCGGTTTCTCTCAAATTGCGTCAACATCGTCTATAGAACCGTGAACAAAATTCGCTTTCTAACAATAAATAAGTCAAGAACAAACAATAATTGCAGAAATGTAGGTCCCATAATCGTTCCCGTTGATTACTAAATACAGAGTTCTAGTTGTTTTACTTGCATATGCTATACTCCAAAGTTACATTAAGAAGGAATTTGTGACGTGTTATATTATTTTAACCAATATATCTAATTTAAAGTCCTCATTTTTATATTTGGTTATTGAAGATTTGGCAGTTTGAAAAAATCTTTTACTTATACTGTTTTGAGTTTGTTTTAAGGTGGCTATGTTAACCAGACATTTGAGCGTCTTTACTTTATCCAATACTACGTTATTACGCAGTTTATTTATTTCTACGTTTTGGAATCAGTCAACATCCATTCAACTAGCGAAAGGCTTAACCGTATGTTAAGCGATAGGCTCGCAGACCTGTAATGCCTTGTATGATCTCTTCGCCCGGGCCGCGGCCATTATTTTAAGATTATACTGTGACAGGGATCAGACATAGTGACATGTCATCCTGTCACATTCCTATGCTACCATGAAAAAATTACCACTGAAGATTTAAATTATATCAAAACATACTTTACTTTTCTCAGCAAAAAAATTATTAATTTACGATAAAACAATAAAAATTATCATTTGGCTAAATTAACAGTAATAACTGCAATATTTTAGTTACATAAAGTTGGACGATTAAATAAAAGTTTTATAGAATCAATAAACTGGGTAAATGTGGTTTAACGACTTTCACTTCCATAATTAGTTTTAAAGCCATGAAGAAAGGTATAACAGTACAATCAATGATCAACATTGCACAAGGTATGATGTAATTGTAGTAATGCCCGTGCCCGTGGCTGTTTACTTGAACTTGAATAACTGAAAACTCCCCTACTGTATCGCGTTTACAGATGATTTTTAGAAAATGTGAAATGTTCTAATATTTCTTATCAAAACAGTGAATAAAAATAATTAAATCTTTATTTTGAGAAATCATGAGTTCTTCATACAATCTTAAATTATGAGCGGTACTTACGAAATGATTTCTTATGTTTACGCGAATATTATTCATTGAAATAAAACTAATTTAAACAGATTTTATCGCGGTTATAAAATGTGAAATATTTTCGGTACTTACGTATTAACGCCACCGCAATAGAAATTCGTTGGTTTAGGTTAGGTTTGAGTTGTGTTGAGAAAAAGCGCAAGCCGACCGCGGCAGAAGAAACCTATCCTAAACTAACGAATTTCTAGTGCGGTGGCGTTAATACGTAAGTACCTTATGAGCATTGTCTTATTTCACTCCCTTAAGTCTCATTTCCACAAGAATAGGTAGCCTATATTCTTCCCCAAGGCCCAACTTATATCTATCTATATGTACTAAAATTTTTCAAAATTGGTTTAACAATTTATGTGTGATAATGTAACAAATACACTTACAGAATTACTTTCACATTTACAATATTAGTTTGGATTAATAAAGGTTTTTGAGTTTTTACTTTACAAAATGATGCAGTATTCTTACTTATTTATTATCTATCAAACACCAGTCACCTGAAAAGCCAGCAGTGATACGTCAGCATTCGTCATAATAGAATTCAAAGTAAACTATTACTTAATTCTCTTTCTTTTTGTCCTTATAATCTAGGTAGAGACGGTACAAAATATACATACTCCTCTTATTATATAGGTTGTAGTCCATCCCCATTTACTTTACTTCCATCTATATATATTCTTAACAGTTTTCTGGTTATCTATATTAACATTACAAAGCGGAGACGTTTGTTTCAACTCATTAATCTTAAGAACTAACAGTCGATTTACGAAAAAAATAATTGTATCTGATAGAACAATCATTATAAAAGCTTTATTGAAAAGTGCTACAAAAACGGGTAAAAAAATTGTTAAAGATTTTTAGTTCCACACGAATATAGTCGCAGGCACAGCTAATATAACCTAAACATCATGTTATTTCTATATATATTTATCACAACATAGTATATTGTCAATAGCTCTTTATTAGTTGGAAGACATTATGTATTACATTTTTACTATTTCCAGATTTTCTAAGCTAAGAATTCTAAGCTTATTCTTGGAAAGGTAACGTTTATCTAGAATAATTAAGTACCTAACATCGAAGAACAATAATCGGACTCGGATATTAATGACTAATTAATGCAATTTATTACTACAAGAAACCGAGTTTGTAATTATGAAACTTAGGAAAATCCGCTTAACAAGTAAATTTTATTAAATTATACCATATAAATGCCATATAAATCTAAAAGCTAACCAATATAAATCTTGGCCTGTTATTAATAAGCATTTTTTATGTAGTTACGGTGAGCAAATTTTTAAACACAACTAATGTAAAATTAATAATTACATATATTATTTATATTGTAACATATTTCTAAACATCTGTCTGGACTGCTAATATACAAGGATAAGCTTTGTGAGATTGGATGTAGAAGGCAATCTTTGAAACGAATGATCGGAAATATAAAAATATTATATCAATATAAAGTTAGAATAATTATGTTCTTCTATATTCTATTGCTATGATATAAGATATCAAATATGAACGTATGAAATCATGGACGGTTGCCAGTTATTAATAAATATGTATTCGAATATTGTATATATGTTTAGCACAATCCATTTAAAAGTCATTGACAGGATATTTTTATGTAAATGACAAGTGAGATGGATCAATTTTATTACTGCTTTTAAAAATGTTCAAATGAATACCAAAGTTGTTTATGTTAACATTTCTAATAATACCAATACCGGGTATGATTTCGCAGATACGAAAATTAGCATGATTTATTTTAAATATAAATAAGAACTTATATTAAAAATATTTAGCGGCTAAGGGTAATGAATCACATATTGGTACAACTCACTGACAAGATCAAAAGGTTTCGTTTCATAATATCAAATGTATATACGTATTTTATGGTATTTACCAACTGAACATACATAAATACAGTTTAAAAACAATACTTTTAATAATAAATAGTAGAATAATAAATAAATGTTTATGAATATTTACCTCTTAAAACATAATATTGCGTAACAATATTTTAAGCACAGTTATAAAGGATTGTTTTACTAAGTTTCGTAAGGATGTGAACAGATTATAGGAGTTTATAAACCATTTAAAAATAGCATGTCACGACACTAAAAAGTCGTAAAACAATGGGTAATACAAACATATGAAAACGTGAACTGTCAATAACTATTTACAACAATCTTCATGTAGAAACTAACGAAGAGGTGCGAGACGCTAATTAAAAACCCTTCAAAACGTCAATCATACAAAGAAGTATGTCAAAATGAGCACCGTGTAAAACGAAAATTACCTATCAATCGAGCCATACCTTGATAAACTCGAATCAAGTCTCGGCGAACTCCTTAATTGGTTAAGTTTATATATATAACACTCATTAGCTGTTTAATTTAGTACGTAGCTCGGAAAAGTTTTATAGAATTATTGCACAAGCTGATAATAATTTTAGAGTAAGCAGAATTAAGAGAAACAACAATCCAACGAGGTATGCAAGTCGATACGTAATTGTACTAAATTACGGTCTTGAATGCTCGATCGACATGATTACAGGTTTATCTGACACTTTATATACTAGTAACGACTTTCCGAGTCACGCTTTTGTCAATTAAACTCTAGTTTTTATGTCTAAACGATGTTATAGGAATTATATAGTTTTATAAGACATATATTATCCGATATATTACGGTTCTCGAATTGTATGAGGTAATTTCCAAGGTCAAAATCGTTCAAGCAACTATACGACTTACGTGATCTTATCATTAAGTCTGTGTATAAACCTTGATTGAAAGCAGATACCCGTAGTGTTTATTTTGTTTGATACGCAAAATTTACAACATGAAGGGTATAGTAGAAATATGTTAGTATCTAATTTTTAAGAAAAACATTTATACGTGAATATATTGATTTTACGACGTTACCGCTTTACAACTCACTTTCTTTCACACAATATACTTCTTTTTTATTCGCGTTATAAAAATAAAATAAATTTTTATTAATTGCAGAATATAATTATTTTCGTGCATACAAAACACATTATGACAAAGATTAAGCAATATTCATAATAGAATTTCATTAAAAATTTAATCAATCTAGCCACGGACTATGTAACAATGAATAGAAATGTCTGATAGTCACTTAAAATTTGAAACGCTTGATCTTTATAGCTCGAAGAAATTACTGACCGGTCAGTTTCCAAATTAAAAGCGAAACACTAATAATTTATTACGATAATAATTGTTATTGTATATTATTAAACATTGATGGTCAAGAAGTATAAAAATTGTTGCATAATTTTATTTTACAAAAACGCAAGTCGTATTTATTCATGCCTACATATCAAATAGTATCCGGACAAAAAACTAATATCTATATTATTTAGCTAAGAACCTAAAAATATGTTGTAACTGGGGAAAAAACTACATTTCGAATTACTTGTTTGACCTCAAAGGTATTTTAAATGATACATTTAATAGTCTAATATTCTTACTTCATACTAATATTTTAATAATATCTTTTCAAAAATGAGAAAGTGAGTTTGTTTGTTTGTTAGGCTTTCTCGCCTAAACCGCTGAATCGATTGAGATGAATTTTGATAGGTACAAAAATAAATGGAACCAAGGAGAAGGCTTCTTTTTCTCGCGATAAACTTATTGGAAGTGGGACAAAGAGAGGGATAAACTTTGTATGAAACTTTTAATTGCCTCATTCGATTTGTTTGACAAATTCAGCATTAATGCCAGTGAAGCCGCGGGTAAAAGCTAGTAGTTAAGAATACAAATAAAAACCACATATCTGATCGCTGGAATTTGTATCTGTTTTGGTCTGGTGATAAGATTTTTATTTTTTACATTATTTATATAATTTGTACGAACACCTAGTACAGAAAATATACACTATTCATTTAGAAATTAAAGATGATATCCCTAAACGATGTGATTAATTAACCTAAAGGAAACAATCATAGCAAACAACAGAAGAAGGAACACCAATGTTGATAACATCGTCCTAATGTCGAATCATGGTGATAAAGCGAAACCTCTAATAAAATACGGAGAAATAAAGCCAAATAATTGGCCGACATCTTATCAAGAGACTTAGTGAAGCCCAAATTGAGTGAGCGAGAATTATGGACGAACTTTCTACTGGCAAGGAATAAAACGATAATGAAGATTGCGATTAGATAATTGTGGTAAACATAAGGATAACTTTGGCACTAATCTCTACTGTCATTTATGATAACGAAACTGTACGTCAACACAATAATAATCAATGGTACTTATAACTCAGTTTAATTTAGATTCTGAGAATGATTTCTCAGGAAACTCACTCCATAATTTTAAGATATGGTAAACATATGATATAGTATCTACATATTATGTGCTAACGCAGAATAGATCATCGATGATATAAGTAACATATATATTTTAATGATAATCATTAATTTCTTAATAACAGTAGTCTTATACGTTAACTTTCACTGAAAACCGGCATAAATGCTGTAGAAGAAGAAGAAAAACAACATCGGAGAGATACGTCAATATAATGATTTTTATCTATTAAACACGTAACTGGTTTACAACTTACTTTCTGCTACTTGCATTTATTTCTAATTTCATTCCTGATATGAATATAAAATAAATCTATATTAATTACAAAATATAGTTATTTTACGTGCAATCAACATTATGACATAGATTAAGCAATATCCATTAGAATTTAGTCACGTAATCTAGCCACGGACTATGTAACGATAAATAGAAACATCTAATAGTACATTATAAAACATATATATTACATAATATATGCACTCTTTAACTACATAATACGAAATAAACAACAAGTATGCAATTTTAAAATTAAATATTTCTTGAGGGATTTCAGCTAATAAAACTAGTATTGAGGCGGCGAGACGCTTTCGAACAGGAGGAAATGAAAGCAACGAGAGAATGAAATTGGAAAACTTGTTACGGAATTACTCGGGATGAAAAAGAGAAAACAAATAAGGCATAGTAAAAGTTAGTCGAGCACGCAACGTTTAAGTAGCAACTTATTTATTTGCTTCACTTTTTGTGTGATGTAATTTTACGAAGATTTTGTATTTGTTACTTTAAATTCATCGGAAAGTTTTTCTACGATTCAAATACTAGGTACTTGTATTATCAAATATAGACTGGGTTTATTATTGATTTTTTATAAACAGAGTGATAGTATTACATTTATATCATAATTTAGAATAACGTCAATTCTCAAAGCTCACCTTTTATTCCAGTTCCCGATCTCAGCGTAACGTCGACCGTTTATGCTTCCGCTCCTTCTCACTTCATTTCCTTTGAAGCTCTTTAAAGAGTTCCCGTTAGGTGTTAATATTCCGTTCGACGCATTGTTATTATTCCGTTCCCTGTTCCTAGGAAATGTTCCGGTTCCCGATCGAAAAGTCGCGAGTTGCGGAGTTTGTTCTTCTGGTGTAAATTGTTGTAGAGGTAAAGTCACGTTTCCACTCCAACTCTTGCGATTAATGGCGAATGTTTTGAATGTACCATTACCGTTTGAAGTCACACCACAAAAGCTGCTTCTATGACTACTCTTATTGAATGGTCCATTTTGCACTTGCGGCTTGATTGGGACAAGTGGTGACGCCTGGTCAATGGACATCTTACTTTAATAGGTTAAACCTACTAACTATCTACATTTTTGTCTGGAAAGGAAAGAAATACTACGTTAGGAGTTAATAGTAAGGTAAAATTTGATATCATCAAAAGAGCTGCTTTATGCTATACTTATTGTCGTAATTGAGTCCCGTACAATAGTTTCAACAGGCATTTGAAATCAATATTAAGTCTTACATCTAACAAAAGGTGCCGAGTAACGATAGATGTAATGAAAATGAAAAAGCCGAAGTACAATCTATTTAGGTTAATTAATGCACTAGTTTCGCAAGCAGCCAAGTTCTTTAAATTTATGATCTGTATAGTAATTCACTTTATATTTAATTTTTTCTTTTTACATTTACAATTTAGAGATATTAAAGAAAGCAAAGCCTGTAATAATAATCAAATTGATCACTTTATAAGTTTTAGATTACTCAAAGTTTAGACTTCTAGTAAACGATTACTGACTTTTTTATATTTATTGCAGCGCTGTGTTAAGTTTATACAATGATGGTCTTATGAACAAATAATTTGCCTTAATTAGTATCATAAAGACGCAAATTTCAACTATTATAAATATTGTAAGATAGGCTTTCTTTAAAAAAATTAAACCTCTATTAATTATATTAAAATAATTAAAAAACTGTAGATATTATTGGGTAAATAAATTAAAATAATTGTATGCTACGTAAAATTTTGTGTTTTCGAAAATTTAATATTTCCTGCACAGCCACGTAGTCCTTTGACCCGTGACAAAAGAGGGTACAGAAATAAAATGTCAACTCTGTGGTACAATGTGCCTAGTTTAATTACTGATGACGATGCGACCATATATGTAACTATTTTTAGTTACATTTTATACGAATTAGAACTTTTAACAAGCTAGTTTTATATATACGACTTGATAATCTTTGTAAATCTATATATAAGTTATAAACATCCTGAATTTATCCATTGTACTCAGTTATATTCACATTAACTGGAAACTCTTCATTAGTTCGCCTTGACCGACTCACTGCTCAGTTATATTATGTACTTGTGAATAATTTACACTCAAAGTACTTGGGTTGAATGATAAAAATGTAACCTCGCTCGTGTTTAAATACATTGATGTCGATGAGTTTCATGACTAACTGACCGGCGAGTTGTAAGGATAACAAACATTAAATGTAAACTATGAATTTAGGTTCCCTTTTTATTTTGTTTTTCGCCTACGAAAATAAATATTATTTGTTGCGATACCTTTTTAAGACTTTTAAGACTTAAAAAGGTTTAAGAAAGTATTTTGTGGACTACTGCTATGGTGAAAAAATATTTTTTAATATTATATCTATTATTCTTTGTACCTTAACATCTCAGTATGTATCAGGAATCGTCCCATATTGCAATAAGCGCGCACCTATGACTGGGCAAAGCCAATAACATACGCGTTATAGATGACCGTCTACACTATAACTCTATAGTAATATACATATAGAATAACACACTATAGAAAGGGTCGTAACGGAGAAATATTACACTTTTTTTTGCCTAGCCCCAACAATGCCGTGGGATAAGGAACTTCGTTTTAAAAAAACAATTTCGGTTAATATATCTTTTAATATACTCGTAGTAACTATTATTGGTATGTACAAAAATACGTATCAACTAAATTGTACGAAAATATATTTGACAATTATTCTATTCTTGGGCATAAAATAGATCGACCTGACCATAATACGTAAAAACTTCAGAACACCTTACCGCACAACAAAATTCACGCTCAAATTAACCACGACAGTTACCAGGCGTACAAACAAGCATCTGCTTCAACCGCGACTGTATTTACAAATTCATGTCATGTCAACAAACTGACCCAGTCATCCGCGCGCATTGTTAATTTGCGATCGCAAAACATTCAGTGGTGATTGTATAACAGTTACTCAATACAGTCGTTAGGAGAGTTGCGCAATCCTCCGGTTCTCGACACCTATGACCAACTTTGGCGGAATCGATGAAAGATTAGATTCTAAATAATGAATTCTGAGAGCACTTATACACTGTTTTTTATACTTCCATAAAATATTTCATCTGTTTACATAAAAATTATATATATAGAATACGCATAAGTTGGAATATAGAAGAGCTAAACGTATGAAAAGTAAACCAAGCCAGAATTTAGAATGTTATTTTTAAATTTAATTTAAAGGATTTATCAACAAGAATATGGCGATCGTATTATATCTTATAAATAAACTATCTAGATATGGACTTTATGTTAATTGACAAATTACAATTATCATAATTTCTCGAACACTACGTTAAGAAGCGGAAAATCACAAATCTTACCACACTCGTTTCAAAATATAAAATCATTTATTTTTAAAAGATATCCGTATTTCTGTATAAATAAATATAAATAAGTCCAGCTCTTTAGCTAGCGCAATAACAACAGAAGTTGATAAATTATAGACGTGTAGGCTATTTGAACAGGCTAACAGTAAATTGTTTTTTACTAGATCTATTTCTCGTTCTATCTATCTTATATCTCTTTTGCTTCTAAATGTATATGGAACAGAACCCATTGAAATTATATACACAGGTTAAAGTAGATTGAACTATTAAACAACATTATAATTAAAAAAAATCTATTACTTTTACGAACAATACCTTATCGACTGATACTATTAGTACTCCAGCTTTGTCTTACAAGCCTCTATGCAACAAAAACAAAGACTTAACCATGGGTAGTGGTAATATCTTTTCGAGATATCTAAGCATGACTGCCATATATATTATTATAAAATTCTGTTATTGTTTCGCATTTGTACCGCGATAAGAAATCAGCTATTACACATTTGTTGCCCATTTGTTTTTTTCTGTAGAATGTCAACGGTCATCAATTGTAGCCACTGGTTATAATCGGTATTCAGAATCAGATCCAAATATAAATCATACACAAGACCAGTGATTCTAGATCTTTTCAATACTACTGCCTCTATGAACTGTTAAGCAGGATTATTTGCTTCTTATCAGTTTTAAATGTTCCGAAATAAAACCGGACTACGTAATTATTTTTTTTATTTATAACTGTAGATTCTTTTACGACTGACGCGTGTACTGACTTATAAGTATGTATGTATCGCTACAAAAAATAAGAGACGGCGCGTGCGACAATTGTTAGAAAGGGATCGCTCCACAGTTTTTATGAATGTCGGTACATACATACAGCGAGAAAGAAAGCTACGTGATGCTAATCTGTCGTTTGATTTAAATAATGATTACTATATTTGTTACATATTAGCGGTCGTATTCTCCATACGATAGTGTTTTTATTAAACATCTTCAAGTTGCAATTCGAGTATAAAAGAATAAATTTTTACTAACCCCCGTACTTATATAGCATCAAAAAAGATTAATGTTCATAAATTATATTTGCCGTACAAAAAGACCGCATAATTGTTATTACAAAATCTTTTCACTACATCATACTAATTGTATTACATCGGTTCAGTAACAAATTCGATGAGGCAATACGCTTACAAGGTATGAATAACTTTCTTCCTGCTTCCGTGTAATCAATAGTTCATGACCGCTACACGATGATGATTCAAAATATAATTATATTGTTATACAAGTAAAAGCTGTAAATTCTTCAATTATCTATTGCCGTAACAGTTCTCTATACAGTATCTATCGATATATTATGCTATAGTAGCAGTAACATTATAAGATGACAACTTAATAAACACTAACTTCTACAAGAAAATCTAAAAGAGAAAATTTGATGCAATTGATGTGTCTCACGCCACGAATCGTAGCCCATAAGATATACGGTATACCTAATTATGTTAGTGTTTTGGCTATCAAAATTAGCATCTACTATGACAATATATAAGTAAATTATAATCTTATATGTACCTACCTGACTTAAAGCGATGATAGTTCAGTGGTAGCGTGTACGAACGCTGCGTCATGAGACGTGAGTTCGAATCCAACCACCTGCAATGACCTTGAGCTTTCGATGAAGGAAAACATCGTGATGCAACCATAGCATGGTGGTAGGGCTTTTTCTAATGCCCGCCTGGCTAGCTACCACCCTCAAGTTGAAAATCCGCCGGTAAATACCATTAGGTATGTTCCGGCAGTGGCACTTGAGAGCCAGTCCCTCCTACAAAGGTCGGCAACGGTGTTGTGAGTGTCCATGAACGGCGGTGATCACTTACCATCAGGTAGACACATTTGCTCGTTTGCCCCCTATTCTATATAAAAAAAAACCTAAAGTTTGAACAGTCAAGTCGTAAGTCTATTGATCACTTGCTCTAGTTTTGGTTTTATTATATATATTAATATTATAAATCGGAAACGTTTGCTAGTTTGTTTGTTTAAACGCGCTAATATTAGGAACTAGCAGTGGACTAGTAAAAAATCTTGAATTTGATAGAGCAATCATTGAATCATGCCATTCATTAGAATCACGCTATCACTAATAGGAGCAAATCTGTATTGAAACAAAAATAACAAAAACGAACAAAAATTATTAGGACAAAAATAATTTTTGTTTCATGCGGACGTATTCGCGGACAGAGCTATTTCAAAATTTATATTTATAAATAAGCGAACAAAAGACCATACATCTACTTTATTATATACTTTGTCATGTTCAACCGTTTCATAACAATCTATGATCTATCAATGAGTAATGCGTGGTAACTTCTCATGAATTGTTTGTTTAACGGGTGTTTAATTTAAATATACAAAGTATGTATCCGTCCCATACTTACATATAGCTGTCCCGTATTCGCTCACGCTTCGCGAACCACCCTTCGCAAACTACAAGTGTTGCAAAATAGATTCATGCGCATACCCGTCCAAGCCCCGTTCTATGTCCGTAATGTAGATCTCCATAAAGATATGGAACTTCCGTCCATGTATGCATATATTAAACACCTTACAAAGATTTTTTTTGAAAATTCTGAACTTCATCCTAACCCCAAAATAGTACACGCAGTTAGCTATACTTCCAATCCACACGCTAAAGGCTTTGCGCGCCGGCCACGCAATTGCTTCTCCGACCCCGTCGATAAAATAACGAGATTAAACGCGCTTCTCCCTGCTGTCTCCAGCAATCGCTCGTGTCCGCGCACACGCCCGCGCAACCGCCGTCCTCGCCGTCGAGGCCGAGCGGATAATTTCGCTCCCGCACACCCGCCGCGGCCTCCCTCCGCAGACGCCTGAGCCTTGGTTCGATCCTCCGGATAGGAGCCCTCGAGTGACTCTGCTCGCGCGATACAGTGACACTCTACATCACTGAGAGTACACCATGACACCGCATTACATTCGTGCACACTCACACGTTAAGTACACGGTTCTGTAAGGGACTACCCTCGCGGCCCTGAGTTGCTTACCTAATAAGGTCGTTGTTAGGATCACTAAATTTGTAAGACAAGACCTGTTGGTTAGTCAGGATCGTGAATCTTTTTCACTTACCGGCAGCAACCCAAGCCGAGGTTCGGCCGTTTTGGCACCCTCGTGCCCGCTGCCTCGAGGCTGAGTGCCTTCAGCACTTGCCCCAAAAAGTTCGGTGAAGCTGTCAAAGCCCTGGGGCTAACAGCGAATGTCAGTTCGAAAAAAAAAAAAAAAAAAAAAGGTGTTTAATTTAGATAATATATTAGTAAGAGTAATTGGTAAATACAGACGATAGTATGTTCATACCGTTATTGTGGCATAGAAAAATATTATTGGAACAAGTTCTATCGCACGGTATGGATGGAAGCTAGACAAATGAACATGTTTTAGTCTGTTCTATATTGCATTATAGTTTTATAGTGTAGACGGTTACTCATAGCGCGTATGCTATTAGCTGTGCCCAGTCATAGGTACGCACTTAACGATTCGAGACACCCAGTAAGTTCTCAACGGCTGCGCAGATATAGTATGTACCTGTACGCGTCAGTTATTTCGAACCCACCGCGGCTTCCTTCCGCAGTCGCCTGAGCCTAGGTTCGATTCTCCGGGTAGGAGCCCTCGAGTGACTCTGTTCGCGCGATAAAGTGACACTCTACATCACTAAGAGTACACCATCACACCGCATACCAATCGTGCACACTCATACCTCAAGTAAATGGTTCTGTAAGGGACTACCCTTGCGGCCCTTGAGCTGCTTGCCCTATAAGATCGTTCAAAGGATCACTAAATTAGTAAGACAGGACCTGTTGATTATTCAGGATCGTGAATCTTTTTTAATTTACCGGCAGCAGCTCAAGTCGAGGTTCGGCTGTTCTGGCGCCCTTGTACCCGCTTACTCGGGGCTGATTGCCCTTAGCACTTGTCCCAAAAAGTTCGGTGAAGCTATCAAAGCCCTTGAGGCTAACAGCGTACGTCAGTTCCAAAAAAAGGTATTTCGTAGCGTATTATAATAAAAATCTTTATTTTCACAACTAAAAAAAAATATATTAATTACGAAATTTCCTACCATTCCTTCAATTCATTAGTTATCTGCTTTTCATTTCAAGGTTCTCAGACGCTAGTAATTCATTTATCTTTATTTGTTAATCAATAATGTAATACGTTTGTCAATAATAATATACTACGTAAGGAAATTCGTTCCAGCCGAGTGTTCCACGACACTCACGCATTTTTTTCTTGCTGTAATTTTTTTCTGAGCAATACGGTTCAAACAAGATAACATCCCGTATAATATTGAGAAACACAATCGTCTAGTATTAACGCGACTATAAACCTATATCTAATTTGTTTATTGTACGTTACCGATATTTGAGAGCGATGATAACCTATTTTTTGGGAATCCGTGTTCATTCCTTTGTGAGAAAACTGCAACTACAATTTTATTTCGGAACCTCAATAAACGTATGAGTTAATGTGTAGAGTTACACTTTTACGATTTGCTAGGTCATTTTCATTTATTGAAATTAATGAATTAATTAAAGAAAATTAGTAGTGTAGTTGTTAGCATGTTTAAAGATGAATTAAAATATGACTTTTTATAAGTGTCTATACAAATTTAACCTAAGTATTTTAATTGTACAACCGATCAAACACCGGTTCATAATTTTTTTAAATATATTTCTGGTATTTCACAATTGCATTTGTTTAGATTCAGTGTTAACTTTTAACTAACAGTTTTTTTGTTTTTTTTTTATTGTATATAAGTTAAATTTCGGGAAATTTCTACTTTAATGATACGTACAATATGTTAGAGTAACCATTTCAATTCTTACTACCTATTTAAACCTAGACGATATACGTAATGTATATGTATGCTGTTTAAATTTTATAAAATGTTACGGTTTTGCCAGCTTTATTCTTTGCGTATCATACATTTAGAATTGTAAAACGTTCTTTATTGTAAGGTTTATTTAATACAAAATGTTTTATTCAAGTTCTTGATATAATTGCACTCAATTTTTCTTAGAATTATAATACTATAGTCATTATAATTACGTATAAGTATAATATAATGAATATATGGATAAGTATATGTATAAGTTATAAAAATAATATAATAGTAACATATTTAATTATGAAGTTATTAATACTCAATTTACCTTATTATTGGTGTACCTATAATTCACAGGTCACCTTGAATTTGTATAGTGTTTAATGAAAATCACGTAAAAATATTATAAGAGATGTAAATTTAAAACTGAAAAGTAAATATATGCAGTCCTACTCAGAATAATAAATGAAAAAAAATGTACTTAATTTAAAACTCTCCGGAATCAGCATTCGAAATGGTTTTCTTACACAATCTTTCTCATTTCATACGGTCTTTAGCATCCCTATTAGTATGATTATTAGCTCCTTCCTGTCTCACAGTGATGAAATACAATCTTTACGTAGTCTAAGGAGTTCTTTGTATATTACTCAAAGTTCTTAATCCATTTGCTGGTTTATTCAAATCGCATGATTGTTATAAACTGAGGGTAACTTATAAGATTTTATTAAAGTAATCCATTTATTTCTATTTATTATGTATAACATTCCACAAAATGTAGAACAATCACTAATAGAATTCTGTTTTAATATTTGAATGTGATTATTTATGAAATTGTAAATCTGGACAATGTAATAAGAAAACATACTTTATAAGAATCTTTTACGATGATCGTAATAAATATCATTGATTAATTATATACAGTTATACTAGCACTATCCTCGAGTTCTCCATCTGTTTACTACAAAAGATGTTTTACGTCTTATAACTATACGTAAAAACAATTTTATCAGTCTTTACAGTATGACTGACCTTTCTAACATCTTAATAATTGTGAAAAGATACAGAATTCTCGAACGCAGGTATTTTTTTATATCTCATCGATTGTCTATTTGGGGGTTATGAAAATAAATTAATCATTTTAACTCGGTACAATACTTATAAGGAAGACCATACTTTCGATACATAAAGTTTCATAACGACCAGTTGAAAATTAACCATACTCAAACTTTCTAAAATATTTTGTACAGTTTGTAAATCTACAATCAAAAATTTCGATAGCCTATCAATTTGACGATGACAAATACTTCCTCTACACCTAACCTAACCTTTAGGTTTAGTTTGGTTTAGGTTTAGGTATATTTAAACTGTTTTTTGAAATATTAGTTTTTTATTCTTTCCAAAAATATTATACATAATAGTTATTACCATATCGATTTCGGAATGATGACGACTTCTGTACACAATTTAAAGAAAATTAGTTAAACCGAGTTAAATAAATCCGGACATACAAAAAGACACTGAACATTTTATATGTATTTTTTTATTTAGTATTCATAAACTAAAGTTTTTTAAAAAATTTAGAAAAATATTATACAGACATAACCATAGATTTATTTGTGGTTATTTATACATAAAATCGGCATAATACGCTCTGTAAATTATGCTAATAAATAAAAAGAAAAACTAAAGAAAGTCAAAAGGTGTTTTTATAACGGGCTAAACACGTTCCGCGCATCTGTCAGGAAGGTGTATGTGCAGGTGAAAACCGCGAGCCAGTGTTGCATTTTACTTTTACTTACAACAATTGTTAGCAGCATTAACATTCCAATACATTCATAAAAAATTTATATAAGTATAATAGTAAATAATTAAAATTATTTACCAACTCTACCAGGTTTTTTTTTTATTTTATAAATATAACGTTAAATGGCTACTATCTCGACTGATGTTAAGTGACAATGTGACCCAAGATGGTGGACACTCAAAGCCTCGTGGAGAGACTAACGCTCAAGTGCAACTGCTGGAACATATCTATTGGTATTTGGCGGTAGATTCTCTACTTGAGGGTGGTTGCTACCCAGTTGGGCATTAGAAAAATCCCTACCACCATTATGGTTTCCTCACGATTATTTCCCAAACCTAAAGATCACGCTTATTGCAGGTAGATTTGGACATATGTCTATTGACGCGGCGTCTATACACACTAGCAACTGAGTCAAATCTCTCTCTGTTCCTGTTTAAATTGGAATTGCTTTTATACCCACTTTGCAAATTTCAATGCATAGAAACCATTTGATGAACCGTGAATTTGAAAAAGGCTATAGCGGGCAATAAATTCCATTAGTAATTGTCACCGCAGTATTATAGACACATCACTTAAGCTTGGTTTAAAAGACCCAAAGTCATGTTGGGAATATCTCGACGGTTCGCCAAAGATAACAATAAGCAAACTTTTTGATCCCACCGAAACCTCTATTAATGTTTATTGTAAAATCAAGAAGCTTAGTTATCTATGCCATTTGTCATCCAAAGAATGTCAATAGTCAAGTGATTCATTGAACCTCGACCGTTTATAACGTAAATAGAGGCACGTGCGTAGTGCTATTAGTTTTACAGTGTGTGCGTTAGTATATCATTATTAAGGACCAATGAACGGATACATCACAATATTATCTAGTGTCATCTCTATAACATTTGAAGGATGCCATTAGATAATGTAATATGGTAGGCAAATAGTTATTTATATTGCTCTTCATACTTATACTGTTGACTGTGCAATTGTGATTCTAACCCCCTAATATATAGGTACACGTACCTATTCATATACATAGTAAACTTATGGTGTCGTATTAGCATTTCTCGCATCAACAGTGCTTGACAGTAAAATCTGTTCCTAGTACATGTTTATGTTTTGAAAACAATATCTATGTTAAATTTAAAGTGAATAGGGCCAGTTTTGAAGATTTGATAATTAATTGCTATAGGTTTATTTATACTTTATACGTTTAGTATTATGGCTACAATCTCACCTAATGTTAAGTGTCGATGTAGCCAAGATGGTGGACATGCTATGCCTAGTGGAGGGTCTGACTCTAAAGTGCAGATTCCTGAATACACCTATAGGTATTTGATAGCAGATATTCAGCTTGTAGGTAATAGCCAGCCAGGCGGTCATTAGAACAAGCCCTACCACCATGCTATTATTTCACCACGATGTTTTCCTTCACTTAAAGCTTAGGCTCATGACAGGGATCGAATTTACGTACAATGTCGCAGCGTCATTACACACTACCAACTGAACCATCATCGTTTCAGAAAAGAAAAGTATTTTATATATACCATTGAGACGAACGAATTGCTTTAAGCATCGATCAGCGTATGTTGAATCGTTAGATAAGTGTCCTTATCAACTTCAATAGGTAGTATAACTTTTTTATTATTTAAGTATTGTTTTATAACCTGAATTAAATGATCAAGAAAATATTATTGATAATACTCACATACCAAATTTTGTTCATTTACATACAGGTTCTGAACTAAGGTCAACGAGTTCTATTACAGTAGGTTTATTAGAAACCGTTTAGGGATAAGGCCTTGGGTATCAAATGAAGAGCGATGTACGTGGGTGATTTGCAAAGCTATATATATTTAATTGAAAGATTACTAACAGCCGGTATTGTATCATGAATATGCACTTTATGTTCTGTTACTGAGACCATGTGAATCTTTGTCTTGGCTGCCTAGAATATGCTCACCAGAAATGCATAGGTGTAAAGAATAGTTTTATCAATTCTATACGTGACTCTTTTATGGGTTATCGGTACCTCATTTACACATTTGTGACATTGGTATTGCCTCATTAATCGTAAATATCATGGCGAGTGTTCACCTTCTGTCCATACCGCAACAGAACTACGCGGGCGCGGCTTCGGTATCACAGTTTCACGGTGACACCTATAACATCAAGAACTAAAATGTTTGCCGAATTTGATTTCTGTCGTACCGTTGTGAAATGGTCTTTTTGTCAGCGTGTTCTCTCCTTCATATTATATTGGGTCCTTTAAAAGAGGTGTGAGGTACCTAAATAGGTCACCATGACTGGGAGTGAACTTTGATTCATTGTCAGTCGTCGCTGAATTGGATTGTACTGTACTTAACAGCAGGTGGATTACAGTCACTTGGCTGCGCGACATAAAAAAAAAGCAAATTTCACTATTACTATAAATACGAGGGATCTAGTTTTTCATAAAGGAACTAGTTGATGTGTTGTACCTACATATTTTAAATTTTTATTTAATCTTATTTCTATATGAATTCAGTTTTTTTCCTTCCTCCCTCACGATTTTGATCTATCTCCACATCCCATTATCTAATAATTATGCGAGAAAGTTCACTATATAGCATTAGTAGTAGAGTAGGTACTTTTAGGTTTAGTATTAATCACACATTCAAATTAGTTTGTATGCAACAATGAAATTACTTTCATGGGCCGCATTCATTTTATATTCTGTGCATAATATTATTACCAATTAGTTTTTATTACATATTCTTTGGCAATTCACATATTCACTTATTATTTATCTTACGTGTTAACGAAAGATAACGTTTTAACTTAGACCTATTTCTCATCCCATAATGAAAATGTTTTATTATAATAATAAACTTAGTTATTACATTTATTAAACTGCATTATATGCTTCCCAAGCAATTATCACAAAGAATTGTAAATTTCTGAGCAATTAACGGTAGGGTTTTCATGATCTTAAACCACATAGTTAAGTCATTTATATCTTTTATGTATAGATGTTTCAATTTTTCGTCATTAGCGTCGAACTTGGTGTAACTGACCTTTAATAGAATTTATAAGATATGAGTGATAACTTGTGAAAGGAATGCAGCTCGGCAAGAAACTAAATTAAAAAAAAATGATAAATAACTTCGCAGAGACGACCTAAACGTAACAACTATTCTAAATGTAGAAAACACAAAAACCACACTTTATCTAAGTGAATAGTATCGAAGTATGGCATGGGCTCATAAATGCCGATCAGTATTCAATACACGCTACGAACGGGAAGGCAAAAGCCACAATGTGACTGGAGACTTCCGACTTCTGTTCAAATATTTTTATTATTGATACTTTACAAGCCTAAAACAGGCAATGTGTTAACATATTGGTTTACCCGAATACGAAAAATTTCACAAAAATATAAAAGTTGTTCAATAAAATAAGTATTTTGTTTTTATCAAATTCTACCACATATGACTAAGAGATATATATTTTTTTCCTACAAATGATTTAATATGTTCTAAGTATTCTAATACTTAGTAATGTAGTTCCTATTATTGGTACACTAGCATTATAAGTGATACGCTTCTTCCGATACTTAAAAAATTGGCCAATTGGGATTCGCTGTGTATCTGACGTATCGAAAGAGTTAGTTTATTATTGTATCTATATAAAAAAAAACATATTTTTTATTCTGATATGAATAGTATAAGTTCACTTGTATGAATATTATAATTTGCTAAATTTTACGTGCGGCTTCGCTTACGTTAATATCGATTTTGTGATGATTTTGTATCGATGATGTGATAATAATTTTTATACAAAGTTTAACCCTCAGTTAGCCCCACTTCCAATAAGGTTTTCGCGAGAAAAAGTAGCCTATCTCTAGGCTCCCATCTATCTCTATACAAAAATTCATCATGATCGTTTAAGCGGTTTAGATGTGAAAGCGTAACACACAAACAAATTAACTTTCGCAATTATAATATTAGTATGAATATTCTGTTAATTTCTTTATTCACAAAAATGGCACCGTTTTCAAATTGTAGCAAGCCACACGAGTCTTTACATAGGGATCTTGCTTAATATTTTACTTTACGATTTTTCATTATGTACATATTATTTGGGTCGGTATGAAATTTCAGCGAAATGCCTATTATGGTTTAAAAATAAAGCCGTAATGTAGAAGCGACGGTGTCCGCTTAGTAACATAGTCTCTTTTTTGGAAAGTAAACCCAAATATAGAAAATAATATTAATATTATAAGGGGAAAAGTATTAACTGAGTGAAATAATTTTTTAGTTCCAAGCGTACGATGCCGTAAGTACTAGCTATAACATAACATTACTGAATATGTATATACACACAAGATTGGACGGATAAAACTGATAAGACTTTGTCGATAACAGTCTTCACTTTTAAGTAATTTGGACGTATCTCTAACATGCGTTGATTGTTAATTGTAAAGCTCATAAGTAAAACCAAAATTTCTGGGATGTTCAATAAAAATCCGTTCCAACTTTCAACATACTAGAAGTAAAGATACAACTAGATCTAACAACGCAAGATTGTAAAAAAATATCATTAAAGTATGACTGAAGCCCATACACTTAAAATTGTACTTAGTAATTATGCAATTGTAATTAAATTAAAAGTACTAGCTACGAGGTCGACTTCGTTCGCATAGAACTAAACTCATTTTTCTCGTTTTTGTGACTTTTTTCAATACTACTTTGCTCTTATTAGTGATAGCGTGATGTTTAATATCCTAAAGCTTTGCTCAATGATTGTTCTATCAAATAATAAAAAATGAAAATTGGAAAACGACTGGTATTTGCTAAGATTAGTGTGTTCAAACAAACTAAACTTTTCTGCTTTATAATATTATAATAGTATAGATTATGATCTGTGTGAGCTACTTATATATAGTTGCTAAAATAGATGATATCTGTTATAAACTAAAATAAAAATTCTAATTGGTAAAGGATATCATAATACATGAAGAGTTCACGGCACAAAAAACTTGTTTTTGCGCAAAACAATTCCAAGGCTAAAGTGAGGTAGGTACACTTTTTGTCACTTATCTCTGTGGAACTGTTTTTGTTCGCATTTTTGAAACTCAATCCACTGACATCCTATCGCTATAATGTATCTATGTAACCATTACCTTAGTAGAAAAAATGCGTGTTTTCGTAGCCAATATCTTAAATGAACTATTAAAAATATTGCGTATGCAAGTGTTAGAGATACAACGCTACGTTCATTTTAAATTATGGTCTCGTTGAAATTAAATAATTTAGAAGAGTATAGACAGATTTAACTGTTTAAAGTCATTGAAATGCTTCTCAGGCTGGGCAAACGAACACGAGTTGACACAAGCAAACGATGCGGGCTATGCTACCGATGGTTACCTTAAAGACGATGGCAGGAATACTGATATGTTTAATCATTGATAAACATATGTTGTATTTCGAGTGTATTTAAATAAAGTACGTGGTATTCATGTATAAAATATTTCTTAGAGGTTATTAGATGTTACACATAGGAGCTGTATTGTATCAGTTGATTATAGAACAATATACATCCAGTATAGAGCCTCAACTATTAAAACATTAGGAACAGTGAAATACCGGATAGCTACAAGTTTAAATCTGACATTTTGTAATGGATTCAGATTAGAAGTGTATAGCGTGTCTAAGAAATCTAAGTGTTTTAGCAACATTCTTGTAGGAAGTGTTAATGTTATAAAAATATATAAAAGTAAATATAGTTATAGTAAGTGGGCGTGGTAATTAGACTAGTGTTTCCCTTTAGAAGAGGTCTTTGCCTGAACACATTAAGAATGCACTTGAGATGATTATCTAATAGACAGAGATATTTTTTATATTTGAAATAGGAAACACATGGTGTTAAGTAAAACGAAATTTAAGTGTGTAACAAAATAAATACAATAAATCACAAATTAGTTGCATCATTTCAAAAAGTAACTATTAGTAACATATATATGTTATTGAATTATAAATTTCACCTGCAATTGATGAAGCCAAGATTTTATGGAATTTTGTTATTAGATCTAAGTAGTTCTAGGACATATTTGACTTTTATTATATTTGGTACATACTATAAGGTCAGGGTACGATGGGACTGACATGTCCTTTTTGGACCGAAGTCCCTAAAATAAATAAAGACAAAAAAAAAATTATACATTTATGTTATCTTATTATCACATTGGCGTATTTCATATTAATATCAGTTAAAATTCTGATAAGCAATGAAGTGAAAATTGTAGATTTAATTCACCATTCACCATATTTTTTAATTTTCGCAGATTTTATAATGGATCCAATTAAACTACTACTACGTAAATCAGCAAGCTGCTAAATTAAAGACGTTCATTATAAAAACGAAAGTTGTTCGAAAGAATAGTACTTACGGATCAGATTTCTATATTCATTAAAAAATAATTACGTTAAAATTTGTGATAATATAAATTTAATCGGAAAGGCGATTTAAAGATGGTCTGAAGTATCTCTTTTAAATGGAGTAGTCATTAATCAAAGTAAAAAACGTTGACGCGGAAGGAGTTTAAAAAGAGAGGATGCTGCAAAAAATCTTTTGTTATCCGTACTCAGCGCAAATATGACATAATATTATTGAATATTGGTATGATTCAAACACGTTTTGTTAATTTGTATCACTTAAATCTACAATACCTACGGCCAAAAAATAAACTGATATATCATTATAATCATAAATCTGTCGTATGACGGTTCACATAATGTTGCTTAGAGAATCAAAGGTATAAAACAACAAGATATCGAATGTACCATGGAATTGTTTGATTTCTTTATAAGTCGCCGGTAGTATCTGGTAATAGCAGTTATAGAAGATATTGAGTAAAAGAAGCTAGGAGTTGGAACCCTCTTTTAAGTAGGTCACACAGTGGGGAGCATGACGAATCGCTCTCATCACTCTTTGACGTTGTAACCGGCAAACTTGAAGATAAGACCACTTACCCATACTCAAGTATTAATAGAATTTTTCCAAGCAAATTTAACATATAAACTGTATCAACGAAAGTTGCAAATGGTCTGAACTAATTTAATATTGAAGACTGCCTTTCATGGCTAATTATATTCAGTAGACATTCTGAGAATTTAGGTTCTTGATACATTGGCACTTCGGTCAACTTTAGAAGCCGTACCGCTATACTACGCGCAATATAAGGAGCCTAGAACAATGGGGCTCCTTGTTTTTTGGAACGGCTTTAACGACGTACATTAGTGAATGTTACGTTATATATAATAGAAGTAATTAAATAACCATGAGAAGCCTCTAGCCATGCAAAGGACGGAATTAGTAATTATATTAACCAGTACGGTTGCACGTTGAAAATAAGTATATTGGCAGTGCGTGAAGAAAGAAACGAAAGATGGGAATTCAACACATGATCTCTCCATTAAATAACTCGATCTATAGATTTGTATCGATTACTATGAATGATACTGTAGTACCGTCTATTTTATACAAATAATGCATTCCATACAGTGTCTGGATTCTATTGAAATCTAAAACTTATAAATTGGTGTTTGCTATACGTAAAATAAAATAAACAAAAGACACCGTAGATAATATATGTACATAGCTGTATCGTCATATTATAAACAGTAGTTTCTTTATGTAATCGGTAGTACACTTAGTTCCTTAACTTGAACCATTTACTATTATAAAGTGTAGCAAATTCTATTAGATCTCAGCATTTCCAGTAAATTTGTTAGATGTTATAAGTTAGTAAGTTGCAGGAGAGGTACAGGAGAGGAGAGGTACGTATAAGAAAAGTCCAAACTAGTCATACTAACAAATTAACACATGAAAAAAATTTAGCCGAATCTGGATTTTGATTAGTTAGAATTTAAACTGGAAGATATCAGAAACGATTTTCTGTTATTACAATTGCAGATTCGTTATAACAATTTTAATTTTTCGAAGTATCTACAGGTCCAATTCTAAAATTCTTTTACTGATAAAAATCTAAATGGTTACTGAATGTTATAATGTATGGTCTCATTATATATTATATTTTCGCATACGCGGAAATTAAAAGCGATTGTTAGTCTTATAGATATAATCGTATATCTTAAGTTGAGAGTCTCGATTGCAGAGTCACGGTATTTCGTAACCGCAGTCGGTCCACAACCACATTCCAGTGTTGCGCCGGTGCAACGCCCCTCTAGGACAGACCTGCCACGTTTACTGATGATTCTATCACATAGAAAATTGATAATAAAGCTTTATTGCCATCTTGTTCTCAGATCAGATTTACCTTATATCCATGGAGTGTAACAGTATTTTTAGTACATTGGTAAAACTAGATTCCTATGAAGAATATGCTGTACTAAGCTTTAACTTCTAAAAACTTCTAGTTCTAAATAAACATTTATTCTGAATTCTAACTATTAAAGTCTAAACGAGAGTTGTTATTTAATTTAAACTGGTAAATGTTTTATTATCCAGAAGTTACAATCGGTGATAGTGGGTAGAACATTAAATAAATATACCGATGGTACCGTAGGCATGGGTAATTAGGTGAAGGTAGCAATAGAAGGTAAGTGACTGGATAGTTTATAGCTTCTACGAGTAACCGAATAATAAATAACGTCAATGTCAATAATACAATGTTCAATAAACTAAAAAAATAGTAATGAAGTACATTTTAATGAAGAACAATATTAATTATATGTCAATATGGAGTAGTAATGTATATTAAATTTGTTATCAATTACGAAAAGCACAAAATAAACGAAAAAGTTTTTAACTTTACATTAAATATTAAATATTACACATATGTTTAAATTTCTTTCTTTTATTTTTTGTTTAAAATTGTTTCTAAGTGACTAGCATACTAGTATTAAGTAAAATTTAGCCGGTTTATAGTTGTTACTTGCAGAAGTCTATACAGTTCATGACATAACTATAACACTCTATGAGTAATCCAAACAGATGAAATAAATAATTTAAAACAGAATGATCGCGAAACGATAATGAACACAGGCGAAACCGAAACGACTACGTAAACGACAGTGAGAACTATTTAAAATTAAAACATCGAAATAACAGAACACCACCTCAAGCACTGTGCAAGAGATACTATGTAAGCGCACACAAAGTCCAGAGGGTATTTTTTTTAATAAATTAACTTACAGTATTATAGTAATCTCTGTAATTAAATCAATTATCACCTATCCGCTCTTATAAATTATTTTATGACTCGTTTAATTCGCTTCAATGATAATAGTATTACTAATAATTCACTCAGTGAATGCTTCTTCCAAAGGGAACGTGTTGGCTTAATCGCCACACCAGCCTATAATGTATTAGCGATTTCAAAAACTATAAAACGCACCTTACTAAATTTTTCTCACATTTCTTGCTATTTCTGAAACAGCCCGGTTCAGAAAAAATCGTTGGTACATAGTGAAATATACAATTATTCTTCGTATAATTTTAGTAAACAGTCATAATAATAACAACAAAATGGCAATAGTGATAAATGATAATTTACAATACTGGTTATGCAAATACTGAGTCTATAGACATAATTCTTTTGAATTTAATTCAGTTTCGATACACAGTTAAACTATACATGTTATTTTACAATATTATGTAATTGAATATTTCACGTAAACTTGTCACTTATTTAACCTAATTACGTTTATTCAGACACTGTGGTGATATAATTTTATATAATATGAAATATTATAAGCAACTGAATTTGTTGTACATACTCAAATTTGGAAAATCAATCAGCGAAAATACATTCTAGGTTCTACTCGTAACTTTAGATTCTATAATCTATACTATAAAGCGGAAAAGTTTGTTTGTTTAATCGCGCTAATCTTAGGAAGTACCAGAAGCAAAACTGCATTGAAAAAAATTACAAGAACGGGTTAAAAATGATTAAATAAGTTTTAGTTCAATGCGAATGAAGTCGCGGACACAGCTAGTAGTTTATAATCTGTTATGTATGCCTTAATAAATACTATATTATACTAATACTATAAATACGGAAGTGTGTTTGTTTGTTTGTTTGTTTGTTACGCTTTCACGCCTAAGCCGCTGAATCAGTTGTGATGAATTGTGGTATAGAATTAAAAGGGGTCCTGGAGACGGTGATAGGCTACTTTTTCTCGCTAAAAACTTATTGGAAGTGAGATAAAGACAAGAATAAACTTTGTATGAAACTTTTTATTGCGTCATCCGATTTGATAAAATCATTATTAACGTAAGCGAAGCCGCGAGTAAAAGTTACTAAAAAATAAAAGAATGTAATTTAACCGTAAGACACGAGGATGCCATTAGGTTGAATAAATCTACACACACTACAAACGTAGTAAACGTTTCTCCGCTATCCTCATTTAATAAGGTACGTCGTACACAGACAAAAGGCCGTCCGTTTTCCCAACAAAACAATGGTAATTACCGAAGCAAACGATACAGGCGGAGTGAACTCGGCAATTACAATTTTTTTCCCGATAGAATAACGCGAGTGGAATGACTTGAACCGTTATATCGAAGCGTTTCATTCTGTTAAGATAACCTATTATTGCTACTTTTTATAGTATCAAATGTAAGCTTAGACTTCTGTAGAAATAAATTGTAATTTATTTATAGAAGAAAAATATTTTTTCAACGAATAGCCGAGCTGGTAGTTTTACTTGGCTCGACGAGAAAAGGCAAGTTTCTTGCTGTATTATTTATCTGAGAGTAATTAATAAGCGGTAGGAGAAATAGATTAAAAACGTGTTTCTATTTACACTGATACTGAAAAATGATGTTAGCAAGGGTATACAGTAAAATAGTAGTATTTTGGTTGAAGAAGAACCTTTTTTAACGTTTACAATGATACTTATATAAGTCCTATACGTGTTTTATTGGTGCTTTAAGCGCGCATACTGACTTCACAATTTTACTATATTAGAACACCAAAATAGTGAGGGTAAATATAATAAACGGTACTCATCAACACTTTATAAGTTATTTATTGAATGTGTGTTATATTAAGGCTGCATTCTTACTTTTTGAAGTGTGGGTTAAATAAGTAAAACGAGAACATGTTGAATCACGTCTTTTCGGAGACTAATTTTAGCTCAAACGTTTGAAGAAGTGAAAATTACGCATTATTGCTACTATTATATTCAATATTATTATTGATAATTGTAATCGGCCACCTTTGATTTATGAAAACATTCTTTTTACAATGGTTTGACAACATTTCTTATAATGAAAATAAAACCGAATGCTTAAAGTAAAATATTGATATTCAATATAAATATAAAATGACTATCACTTTTTTATTTACTTTATAAACGCTTGCATAAGACTATACCGGTTTTAGTTATAAACAGCATTTATAATTAAAGGATTTATTAGCCTAATGCTATTAAAGATATATAAGTCGCATTTCGAATTCAGCGTTATGGTCATCAAGATACGTGGCCACCCGCTGATGCTGCAGATTATGACCATTATATGAAATAATCGAAAACTATTATAAATGATAAATTGTTAATCCATAATGCGAGAATATCGTTGCAAATTCGAAAACATAAAGGGGAAGGCCAATGTCAACGACCGACACCCTATTGCGGAACAATGAGACAGATCAGAAAAAAGGGTCTTGCACCATTACGAGCCCCAATTACGCATGAATGGTGAACCGAATATTCCAATAGCATATTAGACACACGCGTCATGCGTTTTCATCTGGTTACTATAAAAATTATGTGTGTGTGTGTGTGTGTTTTTTTTTTTATAAAATTTTGTAGGCCGTCAATGTTAGTATAAATCGATATTTTATAAACTGGTATTTTATAAAAATTTCGAGCAAATAGTTAACAATTATGCATTTGTGAAATACGTAAAAAGGGGATCATATTCAGAATGTTATTAAAGTTACAAACAGTCTAATTGGTATCTTTGAAATAATGATAATATTATAGTAGATATCAAATACAAAGTCAAGGGTAATGATATACTTGGCATATCGCCCCCCAAAAGTCCACGGGCGAATGTTAATATATTTAAGCCCAATATACGACATATTACATCTTGTTCGAAACATTTCAGCGACCGCGGCATTAAATCAAATTTGTGCCGCATTAAGTGTGCCTCCGATTCAAGGGCTCGGTTAACCAGAGGCTGGGGAGAACCAGGCCGATCAATTTCAAGAGCCCCTCGCCTTATATTCAAATCCCTTCCTTGTCTTTCGCATTTCATACACTCGCTGATTTACAATAGTCATCCCAAACTCACACACACACTTGTCGAACAATTTTGTAATAGACTATTCGGACCGAAATGTTAATAGAATATTTCTATTTCTAGAAATGATTTAAGAATATAAAGTATGTGCAAATTCAATTTATAATGAAATCGTTACTGACCGGCTAGCCGGTTTATGAATGCAGAATTGAAACTACAAAAACCAGAATGAGGGTGGCAATTATAATAATAGTATTATAATATAGTATAATTTTCTTTTATACCTAATAACCTATAACAGTATTGCCATGTATACAAGTTACAGGTAATAGTATGAAAACAGTATCTATATACATGTGATTGAATTTTTAAATAAGGATTTTTTTTGCAATTAGTACGTAAATGCTACGACTTCCATTACTATACAAAATATACTCTGTTAATGAGTAATTAATATGAGAATTTAAGTTGACAAATTAACATAGTTGACTAAAATTGCTGATATTACACTAATATTATGATGTGAATTTCCAGTCAACAGTCAGTTCTTACTTTACGCCTCTGTACCTAACAGTAGAAAGTATCACTAGTACGGTAAGAAAAAAATTATATAGACAATGTAATAAATATCAACATTTTGCAAGTATCTATGTACCTCCTTTTCAAGTCTCTGTGGCTAATTAGAAAAAAATACACTCAGGTTATGTTAAAAATAAAGTTATTCTTAATGATAATTAACACGACTTCGGACACGTTTACGTAAATGAAATACCTACAATGTGTAATTTAGTTACATTAATCCAAAAGCAAGTTGATTAATATAAGTATGTATTTGCCCTAAATATGCAGTTCTTATTAATGCATAGAACAACGTCGCTAATAGATAACACTTATCAGTAATGATAAAACAACTCTGATGATATCATTAAAAAATAATATTAACTAAAAATATCATAGGAATGTATATAGGTAATTAAAAAATAATAATAAAATACATACGTGCTACTAAAACAAAACAGTCGAAAACAACATTACCACTAGGCAACAGAAAAACACAGTAGCGAAACAAAATATAATGATAATATATCGAAGCACAATAAACAATACAAAACAAGTGTGGTGAACACGTGAAACGTGAGATTATTACCGATCAAAACGCGAACTTTTTCATACACATGTGTTACACAAATACGACTATATCAAATTTTTGCGTGAAATTCGATATGTGTAGTTTCGTAGTGGGTTAGTTGAAGCGTGCACGACGCGACACTTGCGCGGCGAGCGAGCTGCGACTGACGTTTACTCGATGGCGAACTGTCTTCGTCCCACTCTAGTACGCATGCCCAGAACCCAGAACTCCGGAACAATCCCTTCATCATTTTCACATTCGTTCCTATTTTCGATACATTTAGTAAATATAACTATGGCTATTTCTAAAATAAAAACTTGTCTTAAACTTGTGTAAGAATGTCGACTAAGCGCAAACGTGGAACGATACAGATTTTTATTTCTGTATAAGTGAGAGTAACTCATCGATAGCAAAAGCTGACACGTTTTACAGTTGACCGGTAGAGATAAGAAGATTTAAATATATTATTCTCAGCCCGTAACAGTGATCAGGATGTGAGATTTTCGATCGGAGACTTATAATTCGATATTCTTGAGTTTAAATATTTTTATCGTGTTTCTGAAGACAGGAAATACAGAATTTATGAGCCATTCATTACATTTCGCATATACTAATTTATATAAAACTTTTAGGTGTTCATCAAAATTAATTAAAAAAAAGCCAATTGAAATTTTTGTTTTTACGATGTCGATATTTTTATAACATTTATAATAAATATATTTATATAACGGGTTTAAAAGCATTATTAATAAATATTGGCCCTTTGACTGAAGTATATCAATTACTAAGGTGTCCTGTTGTATGGTGGTAAAGACCTAGTAGGCCATTATTATCAAGTCATACTAACTCACAGACAGATGGTGTCACCGGTAACCTATTGCAATGGAATATCACGAGGAAGTTGAAAAAAATAACGTATGCATAAAATCATCCTGAAAAGTTTGATTCACTAGGTTAAGATGTTTATCCAGTATATACCTAATAATAACGTATATAACAGTCAGATATCTCAGATCAATTCAGTATGGAAAATTCATCTTTGTCATATATTCATTTCAAGCGCTTTAGTGTCATCTAATTGGGACGTGAAAATACTAGGTGCAATTATACGAATCGCTTCAGTATTTCATCAAACTCTAATCACGTTATTATACAATTTGAAACATAATAACAATATTATTATACTTTCATTATATTTAATACTTTCACCATTGTCATATATGGGTCAAGTTATGAAAGTGACATGTCAGTTTTATTAACAATGCACAATAGCAGGCTTATAGCGTGCTTTGAACTTGTCAAGCCCACACTTTCGGCGTGATTCAAGTAAATTCTTAGAAAGGTTTTGAAACATAAATGTGCTGGGAATTCTTCTGCGTCATTATAAAAATATATGATATTAATCTATATTATAAAGTGGAAAGGTTTGTTTGTTTGGACGCGTTAATTTTAAGAACTACCCGTCAAATTTAAGTATTTTTTTTATTTCATTTATATATAATTTAGGAAGGCTTAAGGCTATTTAACATCACGCTACCACCAATAGGAGCAAGATTGTATAGAAAAAAAGTTACTAAAACGATCAGAAATCATTAACTTATTTTTAGTTTGACGTGAAGGAAGTCGCGGACACAGCTAGTAAATTGATAGTACTGTAAATATCAACATATTTTGCAAACATTTTTTATGAAATCCCTTTTCTTACTTTTCTGATCAGAAGTAAAGCATTTAACTATATAGAACTGATTCGCGTATTCAACCTAATCAGCCATCGACGAGAAAAAAGTGCAATAATCAGAGGTGGGGTCAGAAAAGGAAAAAAAAAATATTTTTAATTTTTTAATGGATAGCTGACAACACCTTTAATAAACCGATGGGTTTAAATTTCTAGAATCATAAAGAGCATTTCTAAAAGAAAGAGTTTCTGATGTGACATGTATAAGTAAGTGTTTTTTTTTCGCAGTGAATGGGATTGGGGATAACCATAGCATGGTGGTAGGGCTTATTCTAATTCCCGCCTGGCTAGCTATCACCTTCAAATTAAAAATCAGCTGGTAAATACCAATAGGTGTGTTCCGGCAGTTACACTTGAGAACCAGTCCCTCCAAAATAATGACCGGCAACGCACCTGCAATTTCCCTGGTGTTGTGGGTGTCCATGGGCGACTATGATTACTTACCATCAGATGACACCTTTGCTTGTTTGTCCGCTATTACATTTTGTTTTTTGTCGATGGAAAATATTTGGTTATACAGATGTATAAAATAATTATGGAGTATTTCCCTTTAGAAACGGTAAAATTAAATAAAATGATATTTACACTTAATAATGTTATCCAATAACCTGTGCATTAATAATATGAATCCTAAATTATGTACAGTAGCACCGATTAACATGTTATCAAGGAAACATTTTGCGATTTACAAAATCTATATTATAGCATGACTAACATTTCTATCAGCTAACAGGATATTGCGTGACTCTTAAGTTGCAGTAGTCGGGCTCCTTGCGGCAGTCGCGTGTTGTGTTTCGATATCATATGTGAACGTATTGACACATACTTTGGTTGCGTTTAATGATGCGAGTTTTACCGCTCAATGTGTGTTTGAAGTGAAGTGTTTGAAGTAATACCCGCTTAAATTGTAAAAAATTTTGGTGTAATGAATACTTCCTTAAATATCTTACGCATTTTATAATTACTAGCAACTGCATGTCCACTTTGCAGAACGAATAAAAATGAACTGTTCTATAAAAATAGACTATTATAGAAAACATTAACGAGTCCGTATGATTTATGATCATTAAACTATATATTATGACTAACCTACTCGAACTTATTTTACCAAAATATGATTATTTGATAAAGTACTGATTATTAAAAAAATCCTTTATTATTCTGGCATTTACCTATGTATGCAACTTCGCCATAATTGAAAAATTAGTATATATCGTTATCCGAAACGAAATCTATTACTTAGAGTTTTAGTATATTATACTTATTGTTCACTACTTTTACAGAATAAAAAAGGGGTTCTTGGAAGTTCGTATTCTAGTTGTATATAATCCTTATTCTTAATAATATTACAAATACAAAAATGAGTTTATTTGTTTGTCATGCTTTCACACTTAAACCGATGAATTGATTTTGATAAATTTTGACATAGAGATAGATGTGAAATAGGAAACGGTGGTAGGCTACTTTTTCTTGCGAAAACCTTATTGAAACAGGGGTAAAGAGAGGGATAAATTTTGTATCAAACCTTATATTGCGTGATTCGATTTGTTTGACAAAATCAATAATAACGCGAGCAAAGCGGCACGTAATATCTAATTGAAAATAATGCAATGGTTCAATTAATGATTTCAATGAAACATTTACTGAAATATCTCGTAATCAAGATTCTAGTAGACAGTATGAATGGCGTGTGAACGGCAAAACAAACGTATTTTGAAAGTGCGCTCACGATTAGTATGACATTGAACCGACTAGCGACTGCATAATATGTTAATATTGCTTACTTAATCTACACCTGAATTATACTACTTCAAGTTTACGGTTAAATCTCTGTTTTAGAAATCGTATAGTAATATTACTTCTTTTGTCGCAGTTTAAAGTGTGATATAAAAATACTTTTTAGAAGAGATTCGGACAACGTATGTAGATAACTCCATTAGAGTAATTATTTTTGAATCACATAGTCTATATCTACCAACACCACGCTCCTATGTTCTGTGTTCACTATAGGTTAATTATACCAATAAATAATGACTTTTGAATTTATGAAATTGCCTAAGTCGTGCCGCCGTACATCCAAACAATATATAAATTTGAGTAGTTGGAAAATAACAAATTATCCAGGCATAACGAAAATAACTTAACACTTATGACAAGAAAAAGACAGCAGTCCAAGTTTTGATTTAATTTATTTTATATAGGTACAATCCACCGGTCTATTACGTACTTCGCAAAATGTTGCAATATCGAAACTCGCAAACATCACTAATGAATTGACAAACTACGCTCACTAAAGTTGATATATAATATTTTATTTGCTATGTCTAGGCAAATATTTAGTGATTTTTACTACCGCTTTGATTTTGCGAAATTATTAATAAAGAGGCTGTCAGTTATACAGTAGTCTTTTAGTGCTCTATTCAGTTCTGTTGAAAGTTCTTAACGGCCGCATTTCCTTATCCTACTTACGAAGCCTTTATATATATTTTTTTAAATATATATATATTTTTTAATTTTTATATAATATATATATTACGTACATAAAACTATCGTACATTTTATATACTTTTAAAATCTTATAAATATGGTTGAAATATTCTAAATAATATACTTACATAAAATTAGTTAAGAAATTATTATAATTGATTAGCATGGTATGGTCATGTTATGACAAGAGATGAAAGTCATATAACTAGAAGAATGTTGAAGGTGGAAGGAAGGTTGTAGGCGCAGAGGAAGATACGAGAAGATATGGATGGACTGTGTGAGAAAAGATATGCGTATAAAACTTGTCAACACTGAAATGACAGCTGATAGAGTGGAAGTAGAAAACAAATAGTGCCAACCCTACCTAGGTAGGATAAGGTTTATGAAGAAGAACAGAATTACACATCATTGTAACATTTATTGTAAAAATTATTCATCCTTGAAATATTTTTTTACTATTAAGGTAAATTTGCTCATATTAATTAGAGTAATAATTTACAGCAGAAATTTTTATTTCAATTTTCCTACACGCTCTAATAATATGTACTATCCCGGGACTGCCATAACAGAAACTATAATATGCTACACACGTCTACCGTAGATTGATATATGAAGTTTTTGTGGAACGGAAAGGTTAAAAGCCCGACCTGATCGAACAAGAATGTTTGCACCCTTGGGATTCAATATCGCTACCTTCGTGCTTAAAGTCAACTGCCGTGACACTTCAATTTTGGAGACAAGCGATCTAAGCAAGTGCTTGTTCTTTTAATACTTTTTTATACGTATAGTTAATTGACAACAGATTTTCAACTTGGGGTTTGTAGCTGACCCGGCGGAATTATTTTACTACACGTAAGCTTAAGAAAGTTATTACCAGTAACTTTTTGTGACTATTTAAATAAATATACCAACCTAACGCTTTTAAATGTATAGTCCTACATATGTACATCTGTGTGAACTGTTAAAAGGCCTTATTTATGTTTTACTTTTTTCATATTCTTTTGTTAGCTGTAAGATTACCATGTATCCTGAAATAAAAAAAAAATACGGAACCCATAATTATAGTATTGACAAGGTGTCGAAAAGCATTATTGTAATTGCTTAGCATTTAATTTAATTTATCTATCGACTTTGTAATCATATTTTCAATTAGGCGTTATTGTTATAAATGTGTTACATAAATTTGTTAATATACTTATATAAACTAACTGTTCGGTTCGGTTTATTTATGGTTATACACATTAAGGATTGATTTTTCCTCGACAATCAATTTCAAAATTCAAATTCTTTACATATAATTCGAATTTCGAAGCGATGATAGCTCAGTGGTAGTGTGTAGGAACGATGCGTCATGGGACGTGAGTTCGAGTCGACCCACCTACAATGAGTTTAAGCTTTCGGTGAAGGAAAACATCTTGGGGACACCATAGCATGGTGGTAGGGCTTTTTGTGATGCCCGCCTGGCTAGTTACCATCCTCAAGTTGAAATTCTGCCACCAAATACCATTAGGTGTGTTCTGGCAGTAGCACTTGAGAGCCAGTCCGTCTAAATAAAGGCCGGCAACGTACCTGCGATTGCCCTGGTGTTGTCCATGGGCGGCGGTGATCACATACCAGCAGGTGAAACGCTTGCTCGTTTACCCGCTATTACATAAAAAATATAACATTTATTGTTTGTATAATTTTTTTTACCGAGTAACTTGCAAATAATTGTGTATTTGTTAGGTCATATGGATAATTCTTTAATATAATTGGACTCAGTCGTGGGCCGCTTGCACAGCCATTTATTCAAATAAAATATTTAAATTGGGGTATGTAGTAAATACTATAATTATTACTAAATTTATTTACAAAACACTAAAAATTCACAAAAATCAAAGAGTACGCACGAAAAATAAATAAAACTATTTATAACATTAATTTTACTCAAGAATAAAAAATTTGTATTTAAAAAACACAAATAATCAAAAGACGGATTTCTCATTTTAATTCACAGAAGAAATTAGTATATACATGTTTGAAAGTCAGAGTAACATCAACGTTCTAGAAAAATTAACCGTTAACCCTTTTAATGCGACAAACTCATACATTATATGTGTGTAGTAGGTGCACAGGGTCCATTAAAGTAATTTGACATTACTTCTACCCAGAGACCGCGACAGACTAATTACATTTCTCACCTACACCGAGTCGTGCCTACTCTCATTCCACCATAGCAATGACACGCAAAATTATATCATGGTCTAGACTCGGGCATTCAGGTTACAAATTATATAAATACACTTATTCATTAAAAACGTAATTAAGTTTTTATTACTCGAATATCTATTATTGTGTTATTTTAATACAATATGACATCTCTATTAATATTACAAAGCGGAGAAGTTTGCTTGTTTCTTTCTTTGAACGTGCTAACCTTAGGAACTACAAGTCGGATTTTAAAGATTATTTTTGTATTTGATAGAGTAATAATTGAAGAAGGTTTTAATATCACGTTACTAGCAAAAGAAGCAAATTGTATTGACAAAAATACAAAAACCGGCGAAAATTATTCAATAATTTTTAGTTCCACGCAAAAAAAGAAATCGCAGGCACAGCTAGTAAGTACAAGATAAGCTATTTGGAAGTCATTAAATTAGTCAATATTATTTCCTTCAACACTTGTATTTTTATTAAAAAAGATTGTTTTTAATATGTTTTCAGTAAAAACAACCACAAAGTGGTATTAGTTTGTAGAGAAGAATATGTTTTAATTATTTTAAAAAATAGCATATATTAGACCCGCGTTCTTTATTTTGTAAATTACGTCGAATTCTAAAATAATACACATTTTAGTTATACAAATATAAATGATTTTACTTAATTATAGTCGTCTCCTTTATTTATATAATAATAGTATTTTTTATTACACGAACTAGAATTAATAACGTATGTTAGTTAATTTAAATTATATTCGGATAAATAGAATTTAGTAAACCAGATTCTAATGTTTGGTTCTTGTTAGCAATATACATAAATAACCAAACATTAAAAATAATTGAACTACTTCTTCAGTTTTTAGCAATAATCATTCATTATATTAAAAATACTAGTTGTGCTAAAATAAATCACGCGTGTGCATCTAAAAATTACTTAAAATTTTTTGTCTGTTTTCGCTACTTTTTTCAATACAGCTTTGCTCTTATTTGTGAAAACATGATGCTAAGCCTAATACCTTAAAACCTTACACAATGGTTGCTCTATCAAATACAAAATATACAGATACACAAAATATTTTTTTAAACTCAACTGGTTGTACCAGAGATTAACGCGTTCAAACTCCCGCTTTATAGTATTATTATCAATTATTCTCTGTAAAGGAGACTGTAAATTAAAACTATAAATCAGTAATAACAAATACGAATACTTTATTTTATAAATAAGAGTGCGACAAAGTTATCTACGTATTAAAGTTTGCGTTGAATCCTAAACAAATACTTTTGTTTACTGCAAACAATAACGTGCGTGTTATAGAATGAGCATAAAGCGTAGTCAATAACCAATCACCCTATATTTTTTACGAGTGCACCTGTAAAAAATATATTTATTTACCAACTGTATCCCGTTATAAATAGAAGGGCAAACAATATACTTGTATATGAAAACAGTATAAGGTTGTATACTGATATTGCACTCTCTTGAAAACACCACTTTAATATTTAATATTTTAACCTACATTATGTTCAGAACCCAAAATACTTCACCTATTATTATGTAATATATCTCGAAAGCTTCTATCAAAAATGTATGATCAAACCCAACATCGTACAAACATAAAGTGCTAAGCGCATAGTATCAACTCTTGTGTTTGCATTGGCTCGGCAAACATCGGGGTAAAGAGCGGAAACGTTATTACAACTCGATGTCCCTACCAATACACCCAACTAACTCTTGAAGGCATCATGATTTCGAGATACATCACCGCTTTTGCGTATCTTATTTGTGTTCAAGTCAATACTAAATACGTATTGTAATATGTATAATAAATATACATTTGCATTACTTGCATCATAGTATTGAGATACTCGAAATAAACTCCCACTTCTCGTATAATTCTAACAATTTTGATATTAAGCTAAGTCATCCGTAAACAGTTATGCCTATTTATAAATAAGGATATTACTTAATGTCGCAACATTATTCTCAAATGATGTCTACATTTTATAAAGGTAAGGGATACTAACATTTCGTATGTAAATAATGCTGAGAAAATATATGTAATTTCACAAACTAAAAAAAAAGTTATTTGGCCTTGCGAACATTTTAAATATAATATATTGTGATATATATTGTTATATATATGGAAATAATTGATACTTAGAGCCAGCGGGCCACATGATGATAAGTGATCACCGCCGCCCCTAGACAGTCACAACACCAGAGAAACTGCAGGTACGTTGCTGGTTTTTAAGGTAAGAGTAAGCTCTCTTCTTGAAGGTTCCCAAGTCGTATCGGTCCGGAAACATCGCCGACGCACGTTGGTTCCACAAGGTACTGTTGCGAGGAAAAAAATTTCGCGCGAAAGGCACCGTCGTGGAGCATCATAAAAATTCATTTTATTGGAAACACAAATAATTTAACATACAATAAAAAAAAGTTTTCATAGTAGCATATGATTTTTACATACTTTCTTCGACTTCATAACGAGATAACGCTTTTACGTATTGCGAATTCTAAATTAGCTGACCTGGTAATTAGTCTAAGTAGGTCTCCAGGTGCCTATCTATCTCTACACCAAAATTCATCATAATCGATTCAGTGGTTTAGGTGTGAAAGCGTAACAAACAAACAAACTCACTTTCTTATTTATAATATTAGTAAAGATTAATATGTTAAATTTAGATATATGAAAGCGGCAGTTTTGCGGATGAAAGCCATCCTTCCTACACTTTGTTGTTTCACTTTGCGGCGGTCAGAAACCGCAAAGTACAGTGACAACAAAGCTAATGACGGGTATTATACATCTTGGAGTTTAAATTTACCTACACAAATTTTGTCAACATAATCGCATGAAACCAACATCATTTTTTTTTACGAACATACCATTTCAGTTTTGAGACAAACGAAAAGGACATTTTGACCGCTCGAAATTATCATAAACCAACCCTACTATGTCATAAAATCATAAATACGTTGTAAAACCATAAACGGAGACATCGAGCCGTATCGTAAATTTTATCAAAATTGCCTTTTCGCATTACGACGCCACTATTAGAGTGAATCATTGGCAAAAAATCCGCACAAATATTATAGAACGTTTGTTTTTTGAATGATCATAATTATCACTTAAAAGTAACCGAATGATTTTTTTTATTTCCAAATTTGTCAACTATGAAACTGGCTTATACATGTAAATCTATGCTATTATAAAAAGCTGAATAGTTTTTTAGAACGCGCTAATCTCAGGAACTATCTGTCGGATTATTTTTCTTTTTTGTATTTTACAGTGTCGTAAATGGTCATTTTTGTCTACCCCCGAAGAGCGGTGATGAGCTAACTGGTCAGGGCGCTTTGTCCTCTTCAGTAGTGCGTTACGACTCATAGATATGAGCCGACCCTGGGGTTACAGTTTAATGTTTTGGCTGTATGCTTCCAAGCGTTACCATAACATGATTGTTCCAATCACTTCCGCTCTTTTGAATTTTTCGTAAAGGTTCTCTACTTTCAGAGAGTTTTGCGGCATTCCCGGGTAGGTTTTTCTTCACCAATCTTTGTTGGCAGTGTCTGGGTAGCTGTCGGTGACATTTTACAGTCCAATTATTGAGGCTATTTAACACCACGCAACGACTTTTAGGAACTTAGCACAACAAAAACAATAAGCAAGATGGCTGTAGTAGCACTGACGAGCGATGCGATGCGATGGAAAAAGAAAAGAAAGAACAATGAATATTTTCTTTAAAAATAAAATACAGCCCTGAACAATCTAGAAATAACCTTTAGTACCACGTAAACGTGACATCGTGAAAATAAATAAGGCAAATATGAATACGTTAAATACTAATTTAATTATATTTTAGTTTAGTATTTAGGTTAGAGGATTTTCAAGTCCATTCAAAATACCAGTAAGTGCGTGCCGGACGAATTTTATATTTGAGAATGCTATTTAGTTAAAAGAGTATCAGAAAACGTCAACACTGAAATAGTTTTGTAATAAGGTATTTTCTTACACTTGGAACTATTTATCTCCTTGACTTATTATTTTATATCTTTATTTATCTAATACATTCATGAAAAATATTAGCTCATTAACGATAATAAAATAGTGAAGTAACAAAACAGTGTTTAAGTAAACATATTCTGCTTCTGGAATACTAATTTTGCTGCTTCATACCTTTTTGTTATTCTTAGTTTATTTGCCTTATTTGTTAATTACAGCAAAATAAACGAAATATGTGTTAGTTTCCATTAATTAAAATGTAGATTAGTTGTAACAAGTCTCGCTTAATTAAATGAATTTATAATATTTCGTTACATAAATTATAAATACAGTATATGTATATTATATGAGGATATTTTATTCAAATATGTATAAGGTAGTGAAAGTACTTTTTGTATGGAGCCTCTAAAGTAAAAAGTGAAACCTTTTATATGATATTAGGATTATGGTATGCTACATTAATTTATAAATTAAATGACTGCTAAAAGAATCACATGTGGACAATTTTTTGCATTATCTTGCTTTTAGCTAATTATAATAGCTGAGGAGTGTACAAATAAATCCGCTTCAGTTCAAAAATTGGTACTTTTTAAGTAAGTATACCAAATTGAGTCTGTTTTCAAGCACTATAATTTGGCGATAATTATATTTTCATGGTAATAAATATAATGTGATAGTAGGTATGTATACTTGAAATAGCAGTACTATATGAAATGCCTACACAATATGAATAAAACCGTTTTAGTGCGTACAAAATTTTACCATAATATCCAATATTATATTGATGAAACTTACCGACTCCCTTATCAAACGGTGTAAGAGTTGTACTGAACTGGGTGCGCTTGCGACTTCGTTCGAGTCGAAATAAAATTTTATTAAATGATTTTTGTCAGTTTTTGTAACTTTTTTCAATGCAGCTTTACTCCTGTTGGTGGTAGCGTGATGTTAAGTATCCTAAAGCCTTTCTCAATTATTGGTCTATCAAATACAAATAATATACAAATAATTCGACGGGTAGTTCCTAAGATTAGCGCGTTTAAATGAACAAACAAACTTTTCTGCTTTATAATATTAATATCATCCTCATCATTATTGGCCTTCTGCACCTACAAGAGCTGACTTCTTATGTAGCGTCAGTTACGATTAATATATATGTAATGTAAACGGTCTATATTTTAAAGCCATATATAAATTTATGGGCTATATGTCGTGTATCGAAGGTATATGGAAGTAAACTAAAACAAGTGCGAAAGCTGTTCCTGCTCTCTGACAACACTGGTAATTGAAATGTTGCGGTGTTGCATTTTTGTGGGTAGTTTGAGATGCTAGAAAATCTCTACTCTGTCCATGGCCTGAGCCCAGCTCTAGTGCGTTACACATTGGAAGATGAAATCCGTAAGCCGCATTTTTACACTCACATAGAAAAAAATATATATTCGTAAGCATAGCACAAAAATGCAGAAGTCTTTGAAACAAATAAAGCCTCAAGTAATTTGTAAAAATAATAAAAAGAACCCTGATTGGGTTTATGAAAGGGTGAAAAAGTTTTCACTTTTATATAAACATGAACCCGATATTTTACTCTGAATTTGAACAAAAAGAATAAACTGAAATTAAGACGTGTAAATTTAATTTCATAAAATGAAACTTGTTCAATAATTAAATACGTAATACCGATTCGATCGACAAAGTATTCCCTCCCAAGGGTGTTTCGTATAGAGTTGGGAATAATAATAATTTCTGAAGATATAACAGAGATAACCTGAGTATTTATTGTAATTGGGTGCACATATTATTATAACCAATTTTTATAGTTAAGGTTTAGCGATAAGGCGACTATCTCACCTGATGTTAAGTGACGATGTGGCCCAAGATGGTAAACTCTCTAAGCCTAGTGGACGGACTGCCTCTAAAGTGCAATACAGTTATAGAGGTATCTGGGGTAGATGTTTAACTTGAGGGCGATAGCTAGCCAGGCGGATATTCGAAAAAGCCCTACCACCATGCCATGGGTTCATCGCTCACAGCGTGATAGCTCAGTGGTAGTGTGTACGACTTCGCGTCAAGGGACGTGAGTTTGAATCCAAGCGCCTACAATGAGCTTGTGCTTTCGGTGAAGGAAAACATCGCGAGGATACCATAGTATGGCGGTAGGGCTTTTTTTAACACCTTCCTGGGTTGCTACCACCCTCAAGTAGTAAACCTGCCGCCAAATACCAATGGGTGTGTTTCGGCAGCTGCACTTGAGAGCCAGTTCCTCCACAGGTTTAGCATGTCTAGCAACTTGGGCCGTATTGTCACTTAAGATCAGGTGAGATTATGGCCATAATGCTATACCTTAAGTATAAAAAAAAAAACAACACACATCACATTGCAGATGGATTCTTTATATGAATAATAGGTGATTATTAATTTTAACTAAAAACCTACCGTTTTTACAAGGAATTACCTACTTGGTTAGCAAACTTAATTATCTTTTCGTTCGTAGGTTTTTGTAACATTCAGGACAGAAATTTCGATTTTGTTTTATTTTTATTATCTATATGTGTAACTATATATTTATATGTATATATATATATAAATAGTGCAATATTTTCAGCTTGAGGGTGGTAGATACCAGAATAATAATAAGAAAAGTACAATCACCCTGCTCTCTATAGATTAATTATGTTCGTTCGTTATCGTTATTCGTTTATCGAAAGCTTACCCTTGTTATTATAAGATACTAGCTTTTTTTATTTTACAATTAGGTCTAATCAAAGAACCAAAAATAGTGTTCAAATAAAATATATCATATGTGTTAATTTAGCTAATGTGCTATCTGTATGCAAATTTCATTTAAATCCATTTCTCTATTTTTTTGTGATTGAGTAACAAGCATATTAACTTTCACATTTATACTATTAAGTATAGAATATGCGAGGATGCAATGTCCGAACCCTCTACAACAGAGTCATTCTTATTAAATGTGTATACAAAATGAAGGGTATATATGTATATAACGAAAATGTCCAAGGGTTTAATAACGTTAAAAACAATATTATAATATTGTAAGCCTAAAAAGATTGTGTTGGCCAAAATAATAAACAAAACACAAATTAGAAAGAATATTCAAATACAATCTAATTTAGAAGGACAGTTTAAAGTTTCTAAATTGAATACCCACTTTTAACAATATAGTCTGTCCAAGTTCTTAACAGAGACAATTAGCAATCCGAGGAGCCCTGATTGTGCCAACTACGAGTTGTATAAATTATATTAAGAATCTAACGACAAACCCGTTGATTTAAAAATAAACTGGATGCAACTTACGTAGACATAATTATATCAATCTAGTATCGATGACCAGGGTATATGATACGTTAGCTAGTTCGTTAGCTAAATCTTTATAAGGTAAAACCATAAATTATATGCTCATAAAAATGTTTCGCTTAACTTTATTGTCCTGCAAGATGTGGTCTCACCACTAAGTTATGTATGTATGTATATATGACTATAGAAGTGCAACGTCAGTCGTCCGCACTCGCCTTAGTGTCACTACGTTCATAAGAGGCATGAAGAGGTACCTAAGCAGGCCTGCATGATAGCGGTGACTGGTAGTAAATTTTGGCTCATTGTCAGTCGCTGCTGACTTGCATTGTACTGTACTTAATATCAGGTGCATTAATTTTGCTGCATGATATAAAAAAGATACCATGGTCCAGATTTACAAATATAGCTAAATTTACCAAATTGAGACAGGTACAAATTGATTAAAGATGTGCAACACTTGTTATGAAAACAACTTTCAACGAAAATTCTTTGTTCACTCGTTTAAACTCATGGTAATGAATCAAGGCAAATTTCATTAAATCTTGGCTGCACCTGCAAGTGAACAAGCCACATTTTTCATGAAAATTTCATATTAGTGTTCTACGGGTAAGTTAATGATATAAATATTTAGCTTAGATTATAATAGGGCAGATACGTTCATTTTGAATTTAAATCTCTACGTTAAATGAATATAGGTTTAGTACTTAGTATTTTCAGTAAATTAGTATTAAAAAAGGATAGTTTTTGTTTATGAAAGTAGTAGAAAGAAACAATATAGTTTAACCGTCTATGATTTTATTATTTAACAATTCGGAGAAACATCTAGTATTTTTATATATTCCTGTGAATAATAGTTGGTGCCGTTCTCAAGTATATTCATTTAACCAATAGAAGCTCTCAAACGGCCCTTTTGTTACCCAACTCACAGAAGCCCGTTCATTAACAAGATTCTCGTGTAGGTACTACGTGTTTTGCTTTTACTGGCAACGTGTGTAATATTACCTTCAAAAGGATGCCATTTGCGTTAACAGTATCTATGATATATAGATTATAATTACAGTCAAAACTTTATAAAACATTTTTAAGTAAGGGACATCTTTTGTTACGAAGTCAACATTACATCACAAAAGTTACGTAGCTAACAGAATGTATATATTCAGATTTTTTTTGTGACATACAAATGATAATTTTCTAGGTAATTCATGAAATTAATACCTTTCAGGTTAGTAGATACAAGATCGCAAACAATAATGCTAAAGTATTCACTAATTGCATCTATAACAATAGTCTTCGAAACTAATGTTACCATGTTTTTATTTAATGTTAATGTTTATCGAAATTACGTTTTAAGATCTCGCTCTAAGGTTGGACAGCGAAATACTAAGATGGTTTAACCTTTTAGACATTTTAATGTTTGTTTCAATTTACCCGTTCAACTATTTGTATTTGGTTTCAGTTATCATAATAAAATATTGACACCATAAATATGTTTACAGAAACCAAACTAGCAAACGATAACATAAAATGACAACCATTTATATAAACGTTGCCAACAAAGCAGTTATCTTATTACAAAGTGAAAATGTCATTGTATTTTTTATTTTAAGTATTTCAAAAGGCTTTAAGTAATTTAGACGAAATAAAATAAATTATTGACGATTTAAAGTACTACATTAAAAACCTTTTTTATAATAAACATAGCCCTCCCACGAGGAAGAGTGAAATATTTCATAATAAATTGTATACAAATATTTTACGTAAATATTAATGTAACAGGGTTGGTATTAAATATATGTTGTTATTATATAGCTTACTTAGAAAAACTATAACTCCCAAATTAGCCACGAGTTTTTTTTTTATTTTAACGTTTCGTTGCTTATAATCCCCAGAGATATTTTCTAAACCAAAATTCAAATTCAATTTCATGTGTGTACTATATTTATATATACTATATATATATATAACCAAATTATATTATGGTATTATTTATTATAACATTTATAACTATTAATATTATAACGGGATACACATGAAATTTTATAAATTAAAACAAATTAGCCAAAGATACTGACAAAATTTATACAATATTATATTAATACAAACTAATATATTTTTAACAATACAGCTTATAACAGTAAATATTTCGTAGGTAGTAAAATCTAGAGATTTTATTTTAGTAATATAGAAATACGTTAAATCTCGTGTTATAATTAATTTTAATCAATGTTATACATATGATATAGAAGATACAAATAAATAAAAATGAAGTAAATACAACATTAAATCTTACCAAATTACATTCGTGCCGCTTCGATTCATGGCGTTCAAGATTACTAACTTACCTGTAAAAAAAAAAAAATATTGAATAATAAAGAAAAAATAAACATTTATTATACAGTTAAATGATACTATCTATAATACTCGTGTAAAAGAAAGAAAAAGCCGAAACGAATAAAATACAAACCCGGTACAATGATAATGCGCCTGCCCTTTTGGTAATAGCAAAGTGAACAAGAAGTGCACAACTGAAGCATTGCAACAAGTATAAATGTCATTCGTATTAGAGTCATCTTTTAAGTAGTTGAACTTAACAATTACGATTTTAACCTTATTTATGTTTGTACATATTTACAAAATATATATAAAAACCTAGGTCCAAAGATATGTTAAATAATTGTGATCGCTTTCTAATCGGTGAATGTGTTACTATCTTTATAATTTATTATAAAGTGAACAAGTATGGCTGTTTAAACACGCTAATCTTACGCTAATCTTGGTAACACCACCACCACTACTACCACAAATAGGATAGAATAGGTATATTGAATAAAGTTAAAAAAACGGGCAAACATGGTTAAAAAGTTTTAGTTTAACGCGCATAATGTCGCGGGCACAACTATATAATTATACTCTTTCCATGTTGGATGACACTACATATTACTAGTTGAAAGTACGATAACACCAAGTATCAAACACTTCAGATTTTAAACCATCAAAAGAAGTTTCATATAATCACGTTATGTAGAAAAATACTACGTAATTAAAGTAATGATATAGAATTTTGTAAAATTTACACGGTATTAATATCAATGTTTTATGATAAATATATAGACACTCATAGGTACACTTATTTCTTATAGACATCGTTTTATTAACTCTAAAAAATCTTATTGCACTCAAAACTTTGCAGACAATTCTTAATCCTGTTAGTCTTGTAGGCTCGTTTAAAAATTATTCCAAAAGTCATTAAAGTCTTAAGCCGTGTTTAATTAAAGTTGTCGCAAGCTCAAGGCTTGTTAAGGAAGCATTTCACAGACATCGAAAAAAATTATTTAATGATGTTACTGGAAAACTTGGATGAATTCATCTGAATCAGAGATGTCAGTACTTTTAAATCTGGCAGCAATATGATATTTGTCTTATTTTTGCTTCAGTTATTATAAACACTTAGACATGATCACAATAAACATAGTATATTTTATTGATGTTATAGCAAATATATGTACAATTAGGTTTTTATTTATACGCATTTGTATCTTAAATAGAATTACAATTGCAATCGTGAATTTGTATATAAAGCATGCAAATTCGACAATTAAAAAACTCGAAATATTAACAAGTTTGTTGTAAGGGTATCTAAAACTGTGAGAAGATGAACTATTATTTAGGCAATATTACGCAGAGTGAATCAGTTTTATCTGCAGGAAAGCGCTACATCTTCAGCCTCGTTTTCACTTTCCATCCAAATTTGATTGAGGGCAAGTTTCGTACAGTCAACTAAAAAATAAAGCTAGAGAATGAATGTTTGCCGTTACTACTATAGATTCGTCGGTTCGGAAGTCAGGCAGCGATTGCTCAGTGATATCTGGACACCTTTTTAGATGTCTATGAAGGAACACAGCGCGATAGATCCTTAATATCGTATATAGGATGTTTTAAAGCCCGCTTTTGTAGCTGCAATATTCGAATTTAAAATCTAATGTCCATAGGTGTGTTCCCACAGCTCCACTAGAAATGCAGTTTCCTTACTACGTTTAGTCTGTTACCATTTTGGGACATATCGTTACTTAACATCGAGTGAGTGCTTGACCAAATGCTAAAAATGATAAAAAAATGACGTTTATTTCCAATATATTAATTTTTTGGGTTATTTGACTCGAAAGTGCTGGAGTGTTCAATTTTTACCTTTGTTTCTTATATGTTCCATAATTTTAATATAACCAATTCAAACAACACTATAGTTGAAGTCAAAAAGATACTGCATTTTTGTGAAGCGATGATAAATTTTCCTGATTTATTAGCTCAGAAAAACACGAACCTTAATGTGTCAAAACACATGAACGTCTTTCCAAATCTAGCGATCATCATTTTGTTTGACGTGAAGAACAAAGAGGGATCTCTGAGATACCCTAATTGATACAAATATTTACGGAGAAACGGTTGAGGGGATGGCCGGGATATAATAGTGTATTCACATTTACGATGTTTCATTACGATTTGTATTTAATTTAAATGTTGTCGACGTAACAAGGTGATATTCGATTTAAATACATTATAATAAATAGTTGAAATCAAAAACCTATTTTATAATTTCTATACGAAAGATTTAATGTCTGAATAATTTAAATATAATTACGATACCCCGACTTTGCATGTAATCGTATGATAATTAATTTTACATTAATTTACGAACACACACTGTATTGAAAATTAAATTATAATTGTAATTAAAAAAGTGTCAAACGTAAAATATGTAACATTGTATATATATATATTGAATTGATTGTAACATACTATAGCTTGTAATAAACCTGATACATAAAAATAAAAATGTATATGCCAATGTTTTGTTAGATAGTAATTGTAAACAAATAAAACTAATTTACAAACAAACTTGGAAAGAAAAAAAATATCTAAAAGCACCATATCGGGGCCGCAAGGTAGTGTACTCGAAATGCTAGCAGCATTGCCGCGTTGTATTGCAATTCTGATTTGTTTAGCAAAGTAGTAGTTAGCATTTCGGTCCTGCATAAAAATACATTTATATTTAACGGGCTTAAGACTTATGTATATAAGTAATATAATAGCTTAAAGCTAAAATAGGATATGTTATAAATGTAACTATATATGTACGTAATTTGAATGAAAGGGTCATGGTAACGTTAAATCCTTAGATATCCATATACCGCTTACATATACTTCCACGTTACGTAATAGGTAGTATACACTTGCATTTGGTAATAGAATATACCAAAGGAAATATCGATGTCACGTTGAAACACAATCGCATCACTGGCCGTCGATAAATTCTGTATTAAATCTAAAGTCGCTTTCATTTTCTATAAATTTAGGAAAATCAGTCCAGTTGATATTTAGTGAATATTACGTGACCCACTTTGAAGATGCAAATGGATTTAGACTGGGAAACGAAGTTATAAACGGCAGTAGGCATTCTGCTTTTAGACTCTCTGGAATGTTGACTTGAGAGGCGGTGTGATTTATAAGAGTTGAAATCGTACTACTTGTATTATTTTTATATTTATAAAACAAAATACATCTCGTTAATATTGGTATATATTGTTGATTTCTCAACTGTCTCGAAATAAGCCAGAATAAAGAAAATTTATACAACTCTTATAAATAAATCATTTTATTAAAACGTACATGAAGGTTAGTTAGATTGCTAGAGACGTCTCGCATAGTGGTAAGTTATTTTACAATGCCAGTCTGGACAGCTAACATTCTGAATTTGAAAATCTATCCCAAACACGTATTGATGTGTTCCGATAGTAACACTTGAAACCCAGTTCTCCTATTAGGCTTATGATGTTATGATCTTGAGTCACATCTTTATTTAACATCAAAAGACATAGTAGCTAAATGTTAAAGCGTATAAAGGTTATAAAAATATATAATAATTAAAGAGCATAGAAAGATTGAAAAAGTGACAAATGTAACCATTTGAATATAGGTGCTACTAATCAGCGAGTCGATGCTTTGTTGCTATGAGTAACTATCATTATTTTATTATCTTACTAATACTATTCATAATGGTTGAAATAGCCCTCTATATTCATTGATAATGCACTAGGACTCACTGAAAACTAAATAGTGAGATATTTTACATTTCGTACTATATACGATTATGAAATAAACTTGACCATTGAACAAACTTCTATATTTTTTGAATATGTAAAGTTATGATAAAAATACATTTAATCTAACTTTATTTTTCTTCAGCATTTTATTCATACTTCTCAACTTCCTACGTAGTCTTACTACATATTAATATTCGAATATCTGGTGCTTGTCAAACCAAAGCAGAGTAAAGGGCAGAAAAGCCTATAAAGCCTATAAAGTATTGCAAACATTATAATTAGCTGGATAATGACAAACGGTACAAATAATACCTTGAGTTTTTTCAGCGGTTAATTAAGTTGCACGTTTTATGACAGGTAATCGAGTAATTATTTAAATATATAAAATGCATAAGTGTCGCGGAACACGTATTATATTATTGATTAACACATACAAAATAAATGAATTACAGGCGGCTGACAGCAATTAAAGGAAACGCAGAGATAACTAATTATTGAGGGAATTATATGCAATTGCAAAATAATTATTTATTTTTTCTAGCTGTGAAAATAAACATTTTATTGTACATCATTCAATTTATCTTATTATAATACATATAATACGTTACGAAACAGCTAATGCGTATGACGTGTACAAACTATATCTGCGCAGCCGTTGAGAACTTACTTGCCGTCTTGCATCAATAAGCGTGCACCCATAACAGGGCACAGCCAATAGCATACGAGCTATGGATAACCGTCTACACTATAGAAATATAGTGCAATATAGAACAGACTAAATAAAGGGTCGTGACACAAAATACATTTTTATTTGTCTAGCTTCTATCCGTACCGTGCGATAACGAGCTTTGTTCTAAAAATACCAACTTCTTTTGGAACATTTAGTATAATATGTCCTTGAATGTAAAAATATATATACAAATATTTGTTAAAATTTTCTCATTCCAATTTAAAATCATCTTACATTACAAGTGTTATACAAATTGCTATGGAAATTTCAGATCATTTAGCGTTTCAGACTACAAGAAACGGCGAAGTCGCTCCCTTCGCCCTTTAATGCTAACAGCGATGATAGCTCAGTGGTAGTGTGTACGACTGTGCGTCAAGGGACGTGAGTTCGAATCCAAGCACCTACAATGAGCTTGAGCTTTCGGTGAAGGAAAACATCGTGAGGAAACTATAGCATAGTGGTAGGGCTTTTTCTAATGCTCGCCTGGCTAGCTACCACCCTCAAGTTGTAAACCTGCCGCCAAATACCAATAGGTGTGTTCCGGCAGCTGCACTTGAGAGCCAGTCCCTCCACAGGTTTAGCGTGTCTGCCAACTTGAGCCGTATCGTCACTTAAGATCAGGTGAGATTATGGCCATAACGCTAAAACCTTAAATATAAAAAAATAAATAACAAGTAGCTAATGAAAGTCATCATCGCTTCATAACGTTATTATATAAGTTATTAAAATTATGAACTAAAGTTTATCTTATATTCATATCGTAAGTTAACCAATATTTCTTCAATTTATTTGAACGTTTATTTGTGTATACAAATATACAAAATTGAAGTGTCTGTTTGTTATATCAAACTAACAGGTTATTACTAAATGCATATGAAAGTATATACGGTAGTTATATAAAACATATTTTTTATTTTTGTCTCATCTGTTTATTCCGGCTAATCTCTGAAACGCCGGGATTGTGACGGGACTTTCGCTGGAAGATAGCTGGTATTATAAGGATAACTTTTATGTAAAAAATTAGGGTTCCACAAAAAAAAAATAGTTCCACGCGAACGACATCACTGGCATAGCTTTGTATTACAATAACAAAAATAAACATTTTGGATACCGTACGATAATATAATCAATAATCGTGTGAAGAAAATAACTTGTTATACTTTAAAAGTATACATATATAAGTTTATAAATTGTATAAATATTATTTTATTGTATATTTGTATATTGTATTATTGTATTGTATAAAATTTATTGTATATTATATATTGTGTATATGTTGAAAGATATTATTATATCAACCGACGCAGCGTTAGCTAAATATTATTCAGAAGATAAATGATCGCACATAAAACAAAATAATTTAGATGGTATAAACACGGCCGATATTGCCTTACCATGATAAAACGTTGTCATCCGTTAACCGTCGAGTGATTGCGTTTTACGACTGAAATCATTATATTTCGTCCGTTGAAAGAGTGTTCGCGACTATTGTACAAACCAAGGATTCCCAGTCTTTTTTAGTTAGCGGCACACATACATGTTTACTATTTTGTCGCAGTACCCTAACTTATCTAGCTGGTCAAAATAGATAGCTACACTGACACTAGTTACATAGATAGGCACAAAATTTAAACATCCGCATTATGAATCCAAACTATATATATGAACATAAAAGTAACAGTTGCCGAACACGTAGGCAAGTATATAAATTAAATTGTTTATTTTACACCCGCCAATACTTAAGTTGAGGTGTCGAGAATGGTAAAGAGAATCGCTTTACTGCGCCCTTCTTCACTCTCTACGTCGCACAAGGGCATCGCGGCGCACACTCTGAGAACCCTTGGTATAAGCTATAACGTTTATTATTATTGATAGATGGAAATTAAGATTCATTAACATCAAAGGTTAAAGTATCTCTTGTTATGAAATTCACAATGAATTCAAGAAAATGAATGTATGAGTGAAGCTATATTTTGAAACAATGATAGCTCAGTTGATAATGTGTACGGACGCCGCGACAATAAACGTGAATTCTAGTCTACCTGCTATGAGCCAGAGTTTTCCCAACTAACTAGCTACCACCCTCAAGTTGAAAATCTGCCGCCAAATACCTATAGGTGTATTTCGGCAGTTGCACTTGAGAGCCTGTCCCTCCATTAGGCTTAGCGTGTCTACCATCTTGTGCCACATCATCGCTTAACAAAAGCTAAGATTGTGGCCATAACGATAAGCTTATAAGTATAGAAAAAATATACGAAATCAACTACTCGCTAATGATGGTGTTGGTAATGCTTAAATGAAACGTGGACACGTAAGGGTCGCAAGCCTCCGCTCGGATCGTTTTGCAGACTCACTCGAAACAATGTCATTATTTAGACAATTAATTCGAGGATCGGTACAGACAGGTGTGTGGACTAAGCGGCCCGTGTGTCTCGAATACGAGACACATCTAAACAAACGACGCTAAGTCCTTCATTAAACTCTTCACTGAGTTTGAATGACCTCTTACCATGCAAAGCTTGGCGATTTAACTTTAATTAATACACGTATAATTTACAACTTTTCGTCATAATAAATGAATATTATAATGATTTAACAGCAACTTCAAATATTACTAAAGCTACTGCAGCAACAATTATAATACCAACTTAATAAATGATAACTATCATTATTTTACTAGTGAGTCTTTTAATTTCTGGATGTGGTCGTTTAAAAAAAGAGTGTATGATTTTGAATTTTGAAAAAGAAAATTAATAAGAACTAAATTTATGAACATAATAAACTAGTTTCTGCTCCAATATGGAGTTTTATGACGAATTTTTGTTTTTATAAGTATGTTCGTACACTAACATATTTATAGCATTTACTGATTTTGAAACGAATGGTTTAAAGTTTCATTCTCCAAGTGATAACTGATATATTCAAAAAGCAGTCGGTACCAATAACACCAATGTGCTAACAAAAAAACATACAAAGTATACCGTGTTATTACCGGGCAGGTTAAATTTCGTAATCTGTGCTGAGTTCCTGAAGCGTGGGCGGCTTACACCAGTTCCTGCGGTTTCATTGACTCCACTATACACATAGTATGCAAAATAACTGTTAATACATAATTAGATAGAAACACGTTTTTGCAATTAACGCGTGAGGAGCAAATATAAAGTACAACACCAAAACATATTTACAATTATTTTTATGATATTACGGCTACATGATTTGTCTGATAATGAGTACAGTTTTTGAAAGCCAATCTCTCCATTAGGCTTAGCATGTTAACCATTTTGGATAACATCGTCACTTAATATTAGGTGAGATTGTGACCCTAAACTTGTAAAGTATATAAAGAACGGTACAATCAAAAAGTTTACACATCCGAATATATTAGTAGATGAAAAATCGTAATAAACTTTATCATATAAATTTGTTTATAAAATATTATAAGAAATAGTAGCAATGATTTCTAAAGAATTTACACTATACGTATGAATCTAAGGTTTCCCACTACTATGAACTCTAAATATAATAAGGTCTTTGTGTTAATATAAATTCCTTAGTCCAGGTATTATTGCATTCCATCACAAGACATAAGTATACCTACGTATGTATATTCTAACATATAACGTTCCAAGTAATTGTCACAGGGAAAACGAGAAGCGGTTGCGTTTGTAAAATACATTGTAACGAATAAATAATTATCGCAGAATAATTTCATATCAGTGAAAAGCGCAATCAATACATTAAGTTTTTGTGTAAAATGTCTGAAAATAATCTTTATGATGAATAAACAAAAATAATTAAGTAATTTAAATTTAGTGTTGGGCTGCATTATCAGATTTTTATGTGATATTTAGTAAATCGAAAGACTATATTAGGAAATTCGGTAATAATACTAAAGTTAACGCACATGAACCCAGTTGCCAAAGGGCATGGATAAACCATGTGTGAATTGTATAGTTACCCTGTGAATTAGTATTTAGTAGAATGCCTTCGTGTCTACCCGGTATGCACTAACTCCGATGTATGTATATTGTACTTTGTGGTTACATCCCAATTTATATCCCCTTTAATAGCGTACTGGCTTATCCAATTTGATTGAAATCGCAATATTGTACTCAATTCTAATAGTATAGAAGAAAACTCCAAAAGAGAATGGAATGTCGTAGTAATGAGAACTATTTAAACTCTTAAAATATTGGGAAAAAATCATGAGAGATTTTACTGGAACATCAAAATATATAGTATTATCAGGAAAGAGTACTGACGGATTATTAGGAAGACATAATATTCGAGCCCCACTGCTCTTTGCCAGAATAGAAAATAAATGTGGCGTTAATGCTACTATCGTAGTTGAAATTTTTATAAGTACTATTAAATGCTATAGTTTTATAGCTTTGGCCATATATGCAACCACGAAGCATTTATATATATAAACCTAATTTCATGGTAAATATCTTCATTTTTAGTTAGAGAATAACCATTGCTGTTTTTTCATAAATTTCACGTCCAGTTTATAAATGCTTATGATTGAATTAACGTTTCATCACCATGCCTGCTCGAGAAGTATAGGCAATTACAAATTCCCGCAAAACCATAGTTCTAACTTTACTGTATAAAACATTTCTCAAGCGTTAAGGTTTCCATTTCTTCTTTCTTCGTCAGCCGATAGTATTTATGTTCTAATTTCTAAGTACCCAGAACTTCATAAAAATACATACTTTTACAATTTTAGTATACTTAATATGTTAGTTTCATCAGTTTGGCCATCACGACTTCTTTCTCTTTAAAATTCCTATGGAATCAAAACGATCTTCTGTATCTCACTAAGTACCTACTGCATTCATTAAAGTATAGCTATAGTACACTCTAGGAAATTGAAATTAATTCTAAATTAACTAATTCATGTATTTTAACAGTTTCCACAAGATATCGAGCTATTACCGCAAAGGATAAAATAAATAAAACTGAGTCTCCACGTCTCCTGTTAATCCGTACGAATTGCTAAACTTTGTTAAGCTTCTGAGTAACATCACTTCCAACATTTACGAAAATAACTTAGTTTAATAGGATATATCAAAACTAAGACTTTGATTTATGAGTTTGGTTATTACTTATATGCTTTTACGTTGTTTGAATAAAAATATAGGTAAGTAAATATTAAAATAATTTTACTTTTCCCTTTTAATCATAATTTCAACTTTCATCTTAATTAGAAAGACATTCTTAAATATTAATTACCACTTGCTGAATTGAGATTGTCATGTACTTGATACGTCATATAGTTTTATGTATTACGGTCTATTCTACTTCAATTATTATTTCTTATTGTTGTTAATAAGCGGTTTACAATATATATATCATATATGCAACGACATACAAGCTCGCCCAATATCGGAAAAAGATTTGGTTGGTTAATTTTTTAAAAGAATCATTTGAGAAAGTTATTGCGATGAGGAATTAATAATAACATATAAAATAAATGAGGATACTTTATTTTGAGCTACATCTAAATATAACAAAATACTAAGAAAAATCTACAAACATATTTAATACGACCCTCTTCGAAACAACAAAATAAAACACTTAATAGACCTTTGACGTTAATAAAGATGGTATTAAAAATATTTACGACAATTATTTGTACTGAATTGCGATGAGAAAACTTCAGGAACTAAAAAAATAAAGTTCACAAACGCTGTTGGAACATGCTCTATGACATATTTATTTCATATTGGTTAGGAAATACACCTCAGTTACAGGCCAAGACAGTTTCTACCGAGACCGATCCGGAAAAGTTTTAATGGAGTGGCGAGTAATAAACTTGTGCCATTCTCTCGACCAAAAGGACCTCATTACTTATTTAATGGGAGTTTCCATTACGCTGGTGTAAACGATTTATGGATGTATTTAAAGTACATAAAAGATTACAGTCATACATAATCGTGCAACAGTTGTAAGTAATAAAAATAAAGACTTTTTTAATCTTAATGAGGCAAGTTTAAAGTTACGTTTGTTTTCTATACGTGTATTATTCTTAAAATATAATTACAGTTTATCTGTTCCAAAATAGAGGATCTTCCATATATTACCTATTGCACTTAAAATTGGCCTCCTGTCCAATGTTGACAGATGTATAATAATTATTGTACATGTACCATAATTTTATGATCTCTTCAATCTTTAAAGCTATGCGTACAAATCTTTAGGGAAATACAATAAATTGGAATGAAAAATCATATACAATAAATTATTATGTTTTTTTAAGTAATATGAATTTTCCTGCTTTAAACCCTGTAAATATCCCTATTAGACTAAAAGAGGTATTTTTTGTGAACAACATCAGCCAATAAAACTATAGTTTTAAACATACACTAATATAATTTTTAGTTTTATACTGAAAAATGTTTACCTAGTTTAAAAAAAAAATCCATTTACAATAAATAATAAATAACGATAGAAACTAAACATAATTTTCTAATGTACAATATTTTTATTGAAGGTACATTAATTTGACGGCCCTGGTACAATATTTTTTCACAGACCTGCTAACACTGCTCTTATCGTGCCTTTTTTGTTACAGCACTAATTATCTCAATAAATAAATAGTTAAATGGATTTTCTGTTGTACCAATGTGCGTTTGTTTCCGATTCTGGGTGCTCCTAGCTACGCAAATAGAGATTAAGACAAGGGAAGAAAAACAATTATATAATAGAATAGTTATGCAATGTTTTTTAATACCGGCTTGTAATTATTATACCGTTGGATGAAAGCTATTGTAATAAAATCTATTATACTACAGATCACAAAGCCGTATTACCTTACTTGTTGAAACTTTATATTTAGATAACTAACATAATAAAAAATATTCTGACCATATCAGATAGTTTTAAAGCTGTCACAAAACTTAAAACTAAAGTGACGAAGTGATGATGGCTCATTTGGTAGTATGAATGGACGCCGCGTCAATGGACGTGAGTTCGAATCTACCTGCAAAGAGTTTGAAATTTCGGCGACGGAAAACACCTTGACGAAACCATAGCATAGTAAGTAGGGCTTTTTCTAATGCCCGCTTGGCTAGCAACCGCCCTCGAGCGATAAATCTACCACAAAATACGTATAGGTGTGTTCCGGCAGAAACAGTTCTCTACTAGGCTTCGCGTGCCCACCATCTTGGGCCACAACGTGACTACACATCAGGTGAGATTTTGGCCATAACACTAAACCTATAAACTATTAAAAATTCATGAAAATGTCACTATTTAATCGTACTTAGTAGTCACTAAACGAAGTACTAATTAAATTCTTAAATTTTAACACTAAAATTATATTTAGCATATGTAGTCTAAAATAAATATATTAATTACCTGACGCCTCATTCATACACAAAACCTTTTAGTTACTTAAGGTATTATGAAAGACAAATGTGGTAATCTTAATTAATGGTAAACATTGGTGTTATATAACTGACCTGCTAACATTTAAAAAGTGAATTCAGTAAACTTTCTTCGACATGAATACGAGTAAGTTAATACGTGTTTGTAGCAGTAACATACACCTACACATATGTATAATTATACGAATCTTACGTTCATTAATTAGTTTAGCAAATCAAGAACATTAAGCTATTTTGGTAAATTAGTCTTCGCTCAGGGGTTGAAACTGAAAATGAAAGTCACCATAATTATTATTGAATACTAGCTTTTACCCGCGGCTTCACTGGCATTAATGCTGACTTTGTCAAACAAATCGAACGAGGCAATTAAAAGTTTTATACAAAGCTTATCCCTCTCTTTATTCCACTTCTAATAAGTTTTTTACGAGAGAGCCTTTTAGCCTACCACTTTCTTCAAGGTCCCATCTATATATATATATATATCAGAATTTATCATAATCGATTTAGTGGTTTAGTCCTGAAATCGTAACAAACAAACAAACTCACTTTCGCATTTATAATATTAATAAGGATTTTAAACGTATGTGCGTTCTTTACGATCTTGTGGATAACGATGATGAATTTTGGTATAGGGATAGATGGGGTAATGGGAGGAAAAACTTTGTCTATAACTTTTATTGCGCCATCGGATTTGATTTAATCAATATTAGGAATGAGTGAAGCCGCGGTTAAAAACTGCTAAATTATAAAGTTTAGTGTATTCATGGTCAATTAGAGTGATAAGGTTTTGAATCCGATTGGGTCACAATTATAATGTACATAGTGTATAATATACCTACCTGCCATAATAACACGTTGTTGGTTTCTCATATTTTGGAATCAGCCAGTCTACTAGTGTATCGTATTAAGTTGTAAAATCAGTGTATTTTATTATATACCATACTGTGAAATCGGATATTTGATACTGATCAAATTGTTACTGAATGTCCTCAATACACACAGCTATACGTTACATTGCGTTATTCACAAATCACCTTAGATTTCGTAATTACATGCTAATAAAGGTACTAAATGAATAATGACTAATAACGGTTGAGCAACCTCAAAAGGGCACTGACCCTACAATGTTGCCTCGTATAAAACAAAAATTGCAAAGAATTTGACAAAATAAAGAAACAATAGCCTTTGAAAACGTGGACGAGCTACATTATGCAACGCAGAGCATTGTCCGTTAGTGTATCTTGCCAGTTATCATTGGCGAGTGCACTAAAAGATTGCAGATAAGATGGAACAAGAATAATAATCCAAGTATTTCACTTAGTTACATGAATTTTGAATAAATGTATAGCCTGAGTTTCCTACAGAGGTTACAGCTGTTACTCCTGTCCTTTTTAAATAATAAACAAGGTACACAATAAACTCAACAGGATCTAAAATAATTATGTCCAGCCGCAGAAACAATTTTAGGATCTTTCTAGGTTTTAGAACTTACGTCGATAAAAGCAGTGTCCTAACACTCTACCTCTATGTCATCAATGCTTCTTTATCTAACGAACGGCATTATCCTCGGTACTTCCCATTGTGAAATGCCTATACAATAGTTTATTACTTTTTTCCAATCGACTTTCAGGTCGAATACTGTAATTATATGCTAAAAACCACTACTCGTTCGCCAGACTCTAGTGAGTAGTCTTACAAGGAGCACCAGAGAAACCGGTTATTTCGACATAAGACACGTGCAGACAGGGTTGAGAACCCGAATAATATATTACTATTGTTTTTCCTTCAAATAATTATGATGTCTATATGCCACAAAAGCAAGAATAGCAACAAACCTGGTAACTTATTACTAATATCTATTACCATGCAAGGTAATATGCATTTCTATCTTTAGAGTAGTTTCATATTCTTGTAGTAAATCAATTTAAGACAGCTTTTTTGTAGCCCATACCACAGTCATTATTTATGAAGAGCTCTTGTACCAGAGCGTTGTGATTGCGAGTCAATAATAGTACAGTACCTACTTCACTACATGTTCCGCCGTTTTCTAATTGGACTCTGTTAGTCCACCCGTGAAACATAATTTATGCATGTTGCTTACTTTTTGTCTCTATTATTATTACAGAGAATATTAACCTGGAAATATAACATATTATTAATAATGTTACATGTATGAAATTATGAGCATTAAATATTAGAGGACATAAACGACAGCTAATGAGATTCTTAATTATTTTAGAATTCTTTCGTTTATTTCACAAATCCTGAATCATCAATCAGAATCGCAACTATACATTACGTTTTATAAAAATTTTCAATGTACTATCTCACCTGATCTTAAGTGACGATACGGCTCAAGTTGGTAAACACGTTAAACCTGTGGAGGGACTGGGTTTCAAGTGCAGCTGCCGGAACACACCTATTGGTATTTGGAGGCAGATTGTTAACTTGAGGGTGGTAGCTAGCCAGGCGGAAATTTTGAAAAAGCCCTACCACCATGCTCTGGTTTCCTCACGATGTTTTTCTTCACCAGAAGTTTAAGCTCATTGTGGATAGATTCAAACTCACGTCCCTTGATGCGGCATCCATACACGCTACTAACTGAGCTATCAACGCTTCATAAATACGCGACTTAAAATTCAGTCTTCGTATATAAGAATAATTACTATAGATAGTGCTACGGTCGTGTTACTAAGTACTAGAAAAACCAGGACAACATCTACCGGAGCTGCTAGTACGCATAAATTGCATACTTAATTGTATTACAGTTACACAAAATGTATTTTTATAATATCACTTCCCGTACGTTATAACTCTTGATCGTCATAAATACAGTAAATTTATGTAAACTTCCTAGGAGGAAGTCATTATAGAGTAGTCGCTATATATATATATATAAAATATAATGAAAACACATTTTAATTGGATGATTACTGAAAATTTAGAATATTTATTGTCCTACGAATAAATTCGTGAAATCACTATCCATTCTAAGAATTTAATAAGTTTTTATAATTGTCTACTGAAATTGCTTTGTTTCCCATATACATATGTAGGTGAATGTAATCTTGATTATAAGATATAATGTAATATAATTCTAGTGTTTTAGAGAGATAGTATCTACTCTACATTACTTTTCCTACCTTAAAGTTTAATTATATATATATTATACAATACCTATTTATATATTTACTTGTGATATACGAATTTTTATGAGCATCAGAGTAACTTAAATCATTTTGGAGTATAGGTAAATCGTTTAGTTTACTGGATTTAAAGAATGGAACAATTACTAGATGTAGTTTTTTTATATCTCATACATTTTAGCAGGTGGCTATTATCACATGTGATATTAAAATATGATATTGGCCAAGGTGGTGTACACACTAGGCCTAGCATAACTATCAAAATATTACATCAAATCATTACCGTGACTGAAGTTATCTGATATTTTGCTTTAGTTCACTTTTAATATGTAATAACACTAGGACATTATTTTGCACATACTCGATGTAGTTATGTCTACAGGCCACCTACATAATTGCTTTTATTAGAAGTTGTCAATGTATAAGTGTTAATTTAAACTTATGGCCCAAAGTGACCCGCCACGGATGCTTCCAATTTATCTTATATTATACCTACTAGAAAGTTGAGGTACATGTCCTTATCTTTTCTCGGGTATTTATATATAAATGCATAGATGGTAGTTCAATTCATTATTTATTTTTTTTGATTATGATTGAAAAATAATATAAGTAAGGTTTGTTAAAAAACATTACAATCAATAAAATCAAAAATACAAATAAATATTATTTTCATTTCATAAAATGAAATCCAAATGAAATTATTACAGTGTTTTAATTACTACAGTTAATACGTTATATAAAAAATCAACAATAAAAAAATCTATATACAAACAGAGAAGATAATGCTACTGAACTGTATTGCTTTTGTCTATGTATATTGGTTTCTAAATATCCTTAGAAGACTTTTTGTAGAAACGAATACATCAAAATAATTATCTTTTTTACACTATTTTTGGAGAGATCCTCCTGCCTGTATTCGAATGTAAAATGCAAATTAATAATCAGGTTTCTTAGTTTAAGAAGAGGTAATTGCAAGACTATTGTCTCGTGCCAACGATGCAGCAGAATGCAATTGAAACTCGTAAAAATGCAATTCACGTAATGCGCTTGACTGTAGTTACTACCTAATGCCGCTGTAGTCATGCATACGTTGAATATCTAATACTCTTTGTTGTTACTCGTGGTTTCATATTGATTTTACTCCACAAGTATAAGAACTTTGTTCGTTGTGAAGTTTTTTTGTATATGATCCTAACAGAAAAATAATACATGCAAATCCTATAAATGTGAATATAGCTTTCATCATGTCTTCATATCTTAATAGCTTAATCCGTTATCGTGATGTTTTGAATACACATTGTCAGGCGGTACAGTATAAGACACATATTCGGGAAAAAGTGATATTTACGAGAAATAGATAAAACGTTTACCACAAGAACGAAATTGTGGACGATGCTAGTATTTTTACATGGAAAACAATTTCACATATTGCATTTTAATACTAAACAATCTAATACAGTGTTCACTAAACCGCTAATATTCTATACATATCTAGATATTTAATCATGCTCATCACACAAAAGTCGGTTGTACACTGAGCTCGTGACCTTTCGGTTTGTTAGTAAAGTTTATTACAACTGCGCTACTAGGCAGTTAAATATCATTGATAAATATAATAGAAAATAACACAAGTATACAATTAGCAGAATTGTTATTGAGCACCTTCAAAATAAATCAAGAAATTAGTATAATTAAAATCTTAATTAACTTATTATAAGGAATATATAAAAATAAACTGTTAACATATAACATGTTGTATTTATATTATATAAAATATATTAACAAATACCTGTACGCAAAATGACGGCGTCTGACAGGTCGACGACCGCTCGAAGCGCTGTCCAATGATGAGGACCAAGTACCAGATCTCGACAATGCCATATTCCTGGCTTCTGTAGTCCTCGCACTCTCCAGTAGAAAAGCCGTATATTTTGTTATCAGCATTGTCACATGAATTCACCGACCACTGGTTCACTCACACTTAACACCTACTACTGAGGCATAGATTTGGTTTCTATACTTTAAAACAATTTAAAATCTTTCATATAATCAATAGTTAGTTTGTACAAATTACAGGAATTCCGCACATTAGAGTTGCTTGACTATAATTCTGTACTACGTCGTTTGCAGAGGTAAACTGAGTGTACACTGGCCGACATCCGTATACCGTCACGCGGGACTGGTCACTAACCATAGTGTATTATAACCCTCACACGACCAACGGGATGTTGTGAATTATGTGTGACACGATAAATTGAAGATACGAAATACACGATATTAAAATATTAAAAAAAATATAAATGCGACAATAATAAATTCAATTATTATGTTAAATGTGTAGTACATAAGAATGCTAACCAACTAAGATAGATATTGAATGAACCTGCTATTAAAGAGAAAAATGCGAATTAATTTTTATAGTAATATTTGGAACTAAGAATATATAAGAATTGTAGGCTACTAAGAATGATAACCACCGAGCCTACGTTTGAAAATTGTATGGTAATCTTTGGTAGTAATGAGCTGGTATGAAAGGATTTTGCAGTAGTAAAAACAACGTACGATTTTTTTTTCGAAAGAACAAAAGCTGTTAGCCTGATATGCTTACACAGTTTTACTGAACTTGGGGGGGAGTACTGGAGGTACTCAGACCGCGAGCAACACGTACAAGGGAGCCATGAAGTAGCCGGTCCTCGGCTTGGTCTGTTGCCGGGGGAAGACTACGTACAAGTTGAAGGTGATTAGCTATATATTCTTAGCAACACTATTTTTGGAAAGAAGTACCTTATCGCACGGTACGGATGGAAGCTAGAGAAATCAAAATATATGATTTTTCCGTCACGCCCCTTGCTTTGGTCTGTTCTAATTGCAATATATTTCTATAGTATAGACGGTTATATCATGTATGCTATAGGTTGTGCCCAGTCATAGAGTGCGCTTATTGGTTCAAAACAGCTAGCAAGTTCCCAACGGCTGCGCAGAAATAGTTTGTACACGTCCACGCGTCAGCTGTTTCGTAGCGTATTATTTGTAGTATAATGAATTACATGAATTGAATGATGTACAATAAAATGTTTACTTTCAGAACTATAAAAATATAATAATTACGGAATTGCCTACCAATCCTTTAATTCATTAGTTTTCTGTGCGTTTCATTTAATTGCTCTCAGACGCTAGTAATTCATGTATTTGTATTTCTTAATCGATAATATAATGCGAGTATTACTAATAATATACTACGTATGAAAATTCGTTCCAACCGAGTGATCCACGGCACTCACGCATTAAAGTATCTAGCTGGCTCCGCTGTTGGCAAAAGTCAAATAACTCAATCCCATTATTTTAAGCAATAGCATAAAAATTATCTCAATAAAAAGCACTGGGATCTATGTACTTAGGATGATCAGTTAAATAGTTTTAGAGTTGCTTAATCTCGGGTATAAATACATTTAATACACCTCATAGTGATCGTGTAACTTCTAAACGAGTTAACAACTTAAAAACGTATGATGTATAGAAATATAACAAAATATCTCTAAACTGTAAACTGAAAAATTACAGAATGGATTTTCATGTAGTTTTCACTAATAGACGGAGTAATTCATGAGGCAGGTGTTGGTAATGATATTTCGTAAATTGATTCATATACGATGATATTTGTCGAAGATATCGAAACAGATTATGTCGACTGGGAGTTATATCAGCGTGCGCTGTGTAAACCGATAGAATTATAATGTGATACGGCAGTGGTCAGCAACCCGCGAGTCGCGAGCCGCATGCGGCTCTTTGAATTCTCGGCTGCGACTTTTCCACGAAAAGTTTGTTTATTGATTATATTTGGCTCTTTGACATAACCAGATTGGCGGCCACTGTGATATGGAATTATTGTTCTTAGAAAGATCTATTGAACTGTAGTAACGCTCTATGTCTCTTGATGATCAACAATTACCTATGACAAGTCGAGAGGGTAGCTAGTATTTGTTTTATCGAGGCAATTGTGAGTAACTATTCTAAGATCAGATGGGTAACGCTGTGTTCAAGTTTTAAACTATCGTAAAAGGCAGTACAAGTTTTGGTGGACCAGCGAATTTTTGATTACATTCGTTAGAAGACAATATTTTATAAATTTATATATTTCTATTTTATAAATTCCTAATATACAAATTACCCCAAAACAAGAATCACAAAATTTTAGTCAGTAGTTTCTACAAAAAAAGGAACATGCGAAAAGAGCACACTACCTTCCTTTTTTAAGTCGGATTATTATAAATGGCTCGATGGTAACGTCTGCGAGCATCGTATCAATGAATGTGAGATCGGATCACAACTATGACCCCGATCTTTTGGTAAAAGAATAGGCCAGGATAAAGTCATAACAATGTGGCTGGATATTTTATAATGACCAGTTGGAAAGTTACCTCTCTCAAATATAAATCAGTCACCAGCTCTCGTATGTGTGTTGAAGAAATAGCTTTAGTTGAAAAATCGTTTTTGCTTTATTATTATGGACATTATCATCACTGAAAATAAATAAAAAACCCTTTAAGTAATAAAAAATGACACTAAAAGTACGTTTCTGACTTGTAGTAATAAATGATCCCAATTTTATGTTTTCCTCTGGCGGGCTTTAACTTATTCGTTCGGCTAGAGTGTTGTATTATATATTCTTACGCTCAATTTGATGTTACATGCGTTTTAAAAGACAGACGAGTTTATTATAAACCTTAAAATAGGTTACTAGTTTACAAACAACCGTGGCATTCTTTTACATTTAGTATCAGTAATGCAGAATAAAAAAATATTGCAATCAATTTCTTTCACAGAAGCACGGATAAAATATTAGCAATTAATAATTACAGAGCAATGCTTTTTGATCACTGACTACTGAGAGTTCAACTAAATTCGTCGCTGCCATACCAATCTGCAAGACTTTTAGAAACTATTAAAGGCTTAGGTCAGGGTATATGGGCGTATAAAATAAAGAACTTCCTCTAGGTAACAAAACTATATTGTTTCACAATCTTCTACTTTGCACGTCTTACTCTATACAGCACAGAACAACGACTTCCGATCGAATCGTGCCGACTTCAACAGCCATCTAGTATTTAAATGCGGCGCTCCCATTAATCAGTTGACAACTTGACTTATTTATTGTACCATAAAGTACTCTAATTTATTTCTACAAATATTTAAAATATGTTTTAAGTTCGGGTCCTTCGATTAGTAGGTGATGACAATTTGACTTATAGAACCCTAAAGTACCTTAATTTATTACTTCAAATATTTACAATATGTTTTAAGTATGGTGCTTCAGATTAGTAGGTGATGACAATTTGACTTATAGAACCCTAAAGTACCTTAATTTATTACTCAAATATTTACAATATGTTTTAAGTATGGTGCTTCGGTTATCAGTTGACAATTTGACTTATAGTACCATAAAATATCCTAACTTATTACTTCAAGTATTTACAATATGTTTTAAGTGCAGTACTTCGATTAATCAGTTGACAGTTTGACTTAAGTACCCTAATTTATTATTACAAATATTTAATAATACAATATTACTGTTATGTAATAAATAAACCTAACAGTTCGGCCATCCTGTTCAAGCGAGTTCCATCCGCTTTCTCTACATAATTGGTTATTAAAATATCATAATCCTGCTTAAACATAATTATAAGCGCAAGATTTATGCAATAAACTTATACTTAATAATTAAATTAATTTATCTAAGCAATTATATAATTATAATAAATTTATTAATGATTGTTAGTCACGCCTCTTACTCGTTTTCACTGATACAATCGTCTCCAGATGAATCTGACTCTATATTCCTGTTGAAATTCATCCAGGGTTGAATTTTGTCAATAGCAACAATACCTTCATATTTTCGACAGTGTTTACGAGTCAGGGGTGTGTCACCAATCAGGAATCTGTCATTGGGGAGTATTTTTAGAATGCGATAGGGTCCCTGGTACTTAGCGGTGAGTTTTTGTGGCCTACCGTCATGTGGTACCTGTCTTTCCACCCGGACCAAATCCCCCTCGCTATACTGCGTTGGGTTTTTTCGGTGCTTATCGTAATTAGCAGAATCTTTTGACTGTTGCTCTTTTATCTTTTCGCTCGCATCTTGTCTCAACTCGTCCAGCTGCTCTACAGGTGTTCTATTGAGTGTTTCGGCAATAATATCATTTAACTTACCTTCAGTTCTACTAGTTACGTTGAATCCAAATAGTAATTCTGACGGGCTCTTTTGTGTAGTCTTATGTCGTGTCGTATTAATACCTACCTGTATGTCGGAAACGTGTTCGTCCCAACATTTGTCATCTTTGCCATGGTTTGAGGTAGATAATGCATCCAAGATTGTCCGGTTAAATCTTTCTACTTGTCCGTTTGCTCTAGGCGTGGCGACGGCATTTTGGATATGCTTTATACCATAGCTTTGGATAAAGTGTTGGAATATTTTGCTGGTGAAACTAGTGCCCTTGTCTGTAATTAATCGTGTAGGGACTCCAAAATTACGTATGTACTGCATCATCACTCTGACTGAAGTCGCCGATTTGGTGTTTCTAACTGGATTTATACTTACGTATTTGGTAAAACCATCTACTATCAATAACAAGTAACAGTTCCCAGCTTTACTCTTGATGAACGGTCCCAAATGGTCTGCGTGCACGGTATGGAAGGGTGTACTAACCTTTTCTATGGGATGTAGTTTTCCCTCTCGCTTGCCAGAGGGGGCTTTGTGATGAGCACACTCCAAACAAGATGACACGTATTTTTTTATGAACCGTCGCATTTTCCGGAACCAGTAATGCTCCTTAATGCGATGGAGTGTTTTCTCAAATCCGCAATGACCAACATCGTCATGGTTCATTTTGAGAATTTGCCAGCGCACCCCTCGTGGTACAAGCCATTTTAAACATCCGTCAATACTGCGAAAAACTTTATCGTTCTTTAGTGTATAGTTCTTATGTACATCAATAGCTTCAGTGGTGGAGGGGTCTAATAGAATTTCTTTTATTTTCTTAATTTCGTCATCAGCGGATTGTACAGTGGAAATCCAGTCCTGGTCAGTTTCGTGTACAGGCAAAATGTCTAAGACGTGCTGGCTATTGTCCGAACTGTCCACGGGACTTCTGCTCAGTGCGTCTGCGTGTGCCATTCGTGTCCCAGGTCGGTATTCTATGGTGCAGTCATACTCCTGGAGTAAGACCCACCATCGCGCGATACGAGGTATTATATCTCGTTTTACTAATGTCGACCTAAGAGCATTGCAATCAGTTAATATTTTAAATGGTATACCTACCAGGTAAACTCTGAACCGATTGAGTGCAGTGATCACTGCTAATGTTTCGAGTTCATAAGAATGCATCTTACGTTCATCGATGTTAGTTTTGCGGCTAAAGTAGGATACTGGCTGGAGAGCATTATCAGCGTTACGTTGAAGTAGTATTCCTGCTAAACCTACTTTGCATGCGTCTGTATGCAATTCGGTTTGGGCGTTAGGGTCATACAAAGCAAGTAAGGGTCGGGTTACGAGCAAGTCTTTTATCTTTGTGAATGCCTGTTCTTGTTCCTTGCCCCAAACCCATACTGCATTTTTCTTGAGCAGGTCCGTTAGTGGGGCGCTGATGACAGCGTATCCCTTGACAAACCTTCTGAAGAATCCTGAAAGGCCCAGGAACCTTCGCACGTCATGCTGATTTTTAGGGACTGGAAATTTTGAGACTGCTTCTGTTTTTCTATTACCAGGTCTGATGCCGCTGGCACTTACATCAAAGCCGAGGAAATCTATAGAGTCTAAGAAGAAATGGCACTTACTTAATTTTAAAGTCAATCCACCTTTCCTGAGCAGTTGCAGTACTTCTTCTAATCGTTGCATACCGTCAGCGAATGTCTTGGAGGGGATGAGTATATCATCCATGTATACAATCGCATACTTAATTTTGGCTTCAAAAAGGATCTTATTGATAGTGCGCTGAAAAACTGATGGCGCATTGACTAGGCCGAACGGCATGCGATTGTATTCATACTGACCATCTGGTGTCACGAAGGCGGTCTTAGGACGGGCCTCTTCGGCTATGGGAATTTGGTAATAGCCCGACGCTAAATCCAGACTTGTGAACAGTGAATTACCTGCAAGCAGATCCAGTTGGTCCTCTACCTGTGGCAAAGGATAGTGATCCTTCTTGGTTTTTCTGTTGAGGGCCCTGTAATCTACGCACAATCTTTTGTCGCCGGTTTTCTTTTGCACCATGACTATTGGACTTGCGTAAGGCGACGATGACTCCCTAACTATGTCGCCATCCAACATTTCTTGGATCATATCCCTCACCAATGATCTCTCAGTGTATGACATACGGTAAGGTCGGTAAACAACTGGGTCACTATCAGTGAGTTCAATGGTCATCTCAGTAACGGGGGTATAACCCAAGTCATGGAGCCCATTGGAAAAGCAATGGTTATATTTCGAAAGCAAACCTTGTAGTTCTTGGCGCTGGGCTTTGTCCAAGAGAGGATTGCAATTCACCATCTCCATCTCGGCATCACCAATCGTTACGCTGAAAGAGTTTTGAGTATCGGTCGAAGGGATTGGGTCTTGCTGTAGAGACCAGTTCAAGAGAGAACCCTTAGTAACCATCATTGGGGTTGATGAAATATTATAGATCAAAATCGTACCACATCCATTTTTGATCTCATACTGACCAGGAAGTAAGTAGTATTCCATGCCCTCAGGCCCCCGTACTGCACCGTTTACATATACGTAACAGTCAGATTGAGTATTTGTACAAATCTTCACTGCTTGTAATGTATTACCCTGGATCTCGGTGTCGTTGAATACCGTTACATTTATTTTATTAGGAGAAATTCGTTGAAATTTGACTTGCTCGGGAGTTTTAATAATAAGAATATCAGGTCGTTCAGTAAATGAATGACCTAACAGGACAGGATGAATTAAAACATAGTCCTCTACGACGTAGAGTTCTATTGTTTCTTTCAATTCTTGGACCTCGACTGATGTTACAACTACCCCTATCGGGCTAATTAGACTTCCACCTATACCCCTAAGTAAGGGTAAGTTTGGACGTGTTGTAATTTGGAGGTTTAGTTGTTTTGCTTCGCTTAACCTGATTAGGGAGCATTGACTCCCCAGGTCAACGTGACATGATATCGTTGTTCCGTTCACTTTGATATCCAACACATATTTGCTTAGTCCAGTGTCCTCAGCAGTTACTTCTGATACCTGTTTTTGATTGTTATCATTACCTGGCGTTTTAAATTTATTCGGTGTCGTAGCCCATTTCGTATTTCTAAAGCAATTGGAGGTCTGATGCCCCATACGATCACAAGTTGTGCATTTTACCGCGGGTTTCTCGCATTTAAAGCTTGGGTGTCCAATTTCATTGCAATTATAGCATTTCGTGTTAGAATTAAATGTACTTATACCTGATTTAGATGAACTCATTCGATTCGTGGCGCTTCCCAGTCGCTTGTCGTAAGGTCTTCTACTAAAATCATGAAGGTGCCTGCTCTGCCCGTTCTTAACTGTCCTGAAATATTTTAGTACCTGTTCTGGTTTGTTGAATTGAGCTGCTTGGGCGCCGACCTTTACCGCGCGGTCCTCTATCCCATACAAAAGACAGTCCACTGCCTGTTTACCACGGATTTTGCACCTATTTATTAAATTAATCTTATCATAGTAATAATTCTCCAATGACTCACCATACCTTGCTTTCTTAGCCAATATTTCTGTCATGAGCTCGGCATAATCCTCCCTGCATGGAAAAGATTCGATGAGCTTCTTTTTCCATTCGGACCAAGAATGCAATATCGAAGTTAGACCCTGGTACCATGTTTTAGCTACGCCAGTTAATTTAGATAGGGAGTAGTGGATTATCTCCCTCTCTTCCCAACCGTAGATTTCTGCACATTCCTCGACCTTTGTCAACCAAACCAGTACGGTTTGTTCTTTCGTTATAGGGTCGAACTCCGGTATTACATTACTGTTAAAAGTCATTTTAGGTTTATCCGAGCTCTTGACCTTATTCAAAATAGCTAAGAACTTATCCATTAAATCATGTTCAGATTCTTTTCTCCTCGATCTTCTAACTTTTTGCGATAGCGACACGTCGTCGCTAGACTCCGATGATGTAGAATAGTACCGTTTCCTTTTCTTTAAATTCGCAGACACACCGGATCTGCGTTGATCATCATCGTCTCCACGCTCTGTTCTTTCAAACAACCATCCCTTAGCTGGATGTATATGCTCTTGCGTCAAGGCTTGTGTATCACCTTCCGACACCAAATCTTGACTTCTACTTTGCCCCCAGAATTCAAATTCATTTCGATCACCAGTCCATGAGGACCCATTACCGCGGGTATCCTCACCATTTAACCCTTTGCCTCGGGTTTTCACTTCAGAAAACTCTTTACCTCGAGTTTTCTTTCCATTGTACCCTTTACCTCGGGTTTCCATATTATCAGACCCTTTACCTCGGGTTTCCATATCATCAGACCCTTTACCTCGGGTTTCCATCTCATCAGACCCTTTACCTCGGGTTTCCATCTCATCAGACCCTTTACCTCGGGTTTCCATCTCATCAGACCCTTTACCTCGGGTTTCCATCTCATCAGACCCTTTACCTCGGGTTTCCATCTCATCAGACCCTTTACCTCGGGTTTCCATCTCATCAGACCCTTTACCTCGGGTTTCCATGTCATCAGACCCTTTACCTCGGGTTTCCATCTCATCAGACCCTTTACCTCGGGTTTCCATCTCATCAGACCCTTTACCTCGGGTTCCACTATTATCGTCCATAATAGAGGATATCTGAAACTCACAGGAGTAAGCTTAATATATGTTTATAATTAATACGGACAGTGTGGCATAATCAATTTCTGATTCTATAAATAAAGGACAATCATTTACTGTAATGTCTTTAATGCTTTTAACCCGTGAAGCATGAACGAGGGCAAAAACGACCTCGGAGATTATATACGTGACGTCATAAAACCTTGTACAAAAGGGACGTCTTTATATACAAATAAAAATATTATCGCCATATTGCCAATTCAGAATTTTACCTGAAAATTTTAGAAAATTCCGAAGCTTTTAAAGAGGCGTTAATAAACTATGAACCTCTAAAAGTTGCAGTATTATAATAAATAAAATAATAATCTAACAATCTACAATTTGTTTTATATTTTTGCGATTAGTGGAAATGTGAATAAAATATAAAGAAATTGTGAGTATTTTCTAACATAATTATACACTTCTCAGTATAATACATATACATATTCATATTTTACAATACGAAATATTTGATTTCCTTGCAATACTTTGAATCCGTTTTCGTAATACAAATGTAAATATATTATTATAAATTCGTGTTTCAAATGGTTAAAACCTCATGTTATATTCTATTAATGAAATTTGAAACATAAATACAATTGAATAAAAGCAAAAGATTTGTTTATAATCACATAATCTATTTTGTTTACATGTACCGAGACTCGCGTGTTTATTGCTTTTTGTTGAGGTGCTGTCGACTTTTCATGTCAATAAGGTCCATAATGGTCAATTTTGTAGCTTACGACCTTTTAAAGCTCAATTTACATGGTAACGGTCATGTTGTGATTTGACTAAACAGTTATGGCAAGTCAGGCGAACAAAATTAAGATTCAACTAAAAATATTGTCAATAATTAATAATACAAAAAAAACCATACTTACTAGTTAATAAGTAATAATATATTTTTTTGTATGAAATTTGTTATTTGAAATTAATTCTTTTAAGCTGTAAATGTACTACATAATTTAGATTTGACACGGTTAAATAAATGAATAAATAAATCCAACACAAACGTTTTCAAGACAAGGAAAACGAAAGGAAAAGAAAAAAAAAAAAAATTGTTACTTACGGTTCTTTTTGTGTACCCGAGCCGTGGGCGTGTTAAGAAAATATAGAATTTTCTTGTCTATCCCAATTCTGATCTAAAGGCTTAGGTCAGGGTATATGGGCGTATAAAATAAAGAACTTCCTCTAGGTAACAAAACTATATTGTTTCACAATCTTCTACTTTGCACGTCTTACTCTATACAGCACAGAACGACTTCCGATCGAATCGTGCCGACTTCAACAGCCATCTAGTATTTAAATGCGGCGCTCCCATTAATCAGTTGACAACTTGACTTATTTATTGTACCATAAAGTACTCTAATTTATTTCTACAAATATTTAAAATATGTTTTAAGTTCGGGTCCTTCGATTAGTAGGTGATGACAATTTGACTTATAGAACCCTAAAGTACCTTAATTTATTACTTCAAATATTTACAATATGTTTTAAGTATGGTGCTTCAGATTAGTAGGTGATGACAATTTGACTTATAGAACCCTAAAGTACCTTAATTTATTACTCAAATATTTACAATATGTTTTAAGTATGGTGCTTCGGTTATCAGTTGACAATTTGACTTATAGTACCATAAAATATCCTAACTTATTACTTCAAGTATTTACAATATGTTTTAAGTGCAGTACTTCGATTAATCAGTTGACAGTTTGACTTAAGTACCCTAATTTATTATTACAAATATTTAATAATACAATATTACTGTTATGTAATAAATAAACCTAACACTATATTATAAGCTAGTTGATCCCAACACGTGAGAAATCAAAATAGAGTACTGCGACGGGACTATCATTATGAACATGGTTGTCGCGAACCATTCGGATAGACATCCTTACTACCCCACTAGATTATTGGGTATATGGATATATTTTAGAGCCTGCCAGACATTCGTTTGCCCTTTGCAGTAGTCAATAACACCACTACACAGCCATCTGTCGCGTTTAAAGGATAGGGTCTCTTATCAGATTAGTTACAATCCTATGTCTTAAACTGGATCACGCAATACATCAAAAACAGAGAGGAGGAACATCGTGAAGCGGGATTTTTAGATATAAATAAAAATTATCGTGTCGCTATGACGCATGTTATATCGAAGATATGATCGTCGTGATCTATTTGGACCCTAGTACCATATTTTATCACCATCTATTTAAAATCCGTCTTAATGATATCTTAAAACTAAATATTATTCAAAATTTTATTTACCTAAAAGTATACCATCATCAAAAATGTCTAAATATACACCGGTTCAAAATATTAATTTAATATGAAATATTCCCCGATAATCAATCATGAAACTACAATTTACTTACGATCTTTAGTCTAAATTCGTTTTAACCGCACCGTTGTTATAAATCATTGTGATCAATATAAGATTAAATTTTTTCTTATTTATATGAAATGGCATAAAAGCTTTCCAACACAGTAATTAATGCACCTTAATTTTAAAAGCATTGTCGCACTGTTTAGAATACGTTCAAAAGTTAAGATTCTTGGAAAATCGCTTTTAAAGTTATGCAATCTTAGCGCCGACTATGGAAATAACAATTAACAGTTATAACGAAACTGAAGAAATATAATTCATTTCTACAATGTAAATCAATTTAAAATATTGTTTATAGAATACCTTAGCAAATAATGTTTAATAAATATTTACTTTAAAAATATTAACGGTAAAATAAATCATTAGCTTTTTAATACGTTTTATGATATATACAATTACAATTTAAAACGCTTCAGAACACAACATATAACAATACTGTCGATTATAAAAAAAAACAGATGTCACTTTGAACAATTACTTCGTTATTTTGGTCAATATTTGAATATTAAGAGAGTTAAACGCAATTTATTATAAATATATTTTATTACATTTAGGTTACAATACATCACATACAATACACAACAATCACGAATATGTTTTAGAAGACTTCGTAGAAGATCGTACCAAATCCTAGTACCTATTCGTATCGCATAATTCTTAGAATAACTGTTTTATATTAAGCATAAAATATATTACATTTAGTATCAATAAAACTGAGCATGAACCTATCCTTCTATAAGTGAAATAAATTTTAGAATCGACTTAATAGTTCCGGAGATTAGTTCTTGCATCTTAATTTACAGAATTTACGTCTTCATAATATAAGTATAGGTATGATATATTCTACTTCATAACTCGTTATGAAATACCTAATATTTTCATTAAAATATTATGTATACTCCAATTATTACTACAGCGTGTAATGACATGCCTCGGGTGGATACCTGAGATCGATAACTCAAGACTAAACGCCTTGTTCCCGCATGAATATGCATCATCGAACATTCCCCAACGATGACAGATAATTGGGTAAATAAGGAAGCCATAAAAATATATAAATATTCATTGCTGTTAGATGAACAAGCTTTATAATTGAATCTTGCAGATTTATAACTTGGACTATCATAATTAATATTATCGTTGTTCATAATCATAACTTAATTAAAACATAAAATAGAACAGTTACACTTACATTGATATACCATTATAGTTACACCCCGCTACCTTTATAACTTACATTTGTTTAGAAAGATAAATTATTTACATTTGTAAACACATTTCTATAAGATAATATATATATATATATATATATATATATATATATATATATATATATATATATATATATATATATAGGAAGTTACTTGCTAATCCATTTTAATATTATAACTGCAAAAAACTGTTTCGTTTTCACGCCTTAACCACTGAAAACATTTCGAAGAATTTTAGTTTAGAGATAGCCTGGGCATAAGCCACCTAATCTAATAATTCTCAAATCAGGGCTATAATAATTCATATTTATGCTTTTGTTAAGGAAAAAAAAAATGTACCCCATTTTTTGAAATATCATGTCACAGATTATTCAAGTTCACTTTGTGACTGCAAAAAATATATTATTGGTTCTACTGTACTATATAATCCCAGTTATTAAAAGGTATTGAGCTAACATATCGCAGGTTTGTTTCTCAAGCATGGGTAACATTTTATATAAAGAGCATACTCGTAATTGTGAGATCTTGATGTTAAATATTTATAAGTGTTTAGAGTACATTAGCTGTTTTGATGACATAACATAAATATTGTGAAATTGTTTATAATATTGGTAGCAAAATCAGACAAAAAGATAACTGACATATGCTCGTATCCTACAATGAGTCTGAACTATGAGTCTGAAATATTGTGATGAAATCATAACTTTTTGGCAAGAGTTTTCTAATTCCCACCTAATTAGCTCTGACCGTCAAGACGAAAATTAATTGCCAGACATTCCATAGGTGTGTGTTCTGGCAGCTACACTAAAGTTGAATGGCATTGCCCCTATTAGCGTAACGTGCTGCCCATTTAACGCCACAGCGTCACTTAAAGAGAATTGAAATTTTGATTACCTGTTAACATAATAAAAAAAAACATATAAATAATTTTGCATTAAATTGTCTAATTTAAACCCGTATTAATGTTTTGGAGTGTAAGTGGTATCGAAAATCATCTGAGTTACCCAAGACAACCTTACCTGCACACGATGCACTTTGCTGAGTAACGGACAAGGCTCTGCCGATTGTTGGTTCCGACTTTTGGTTTTGCTCATGACGGTTACCCCGGTACGGTTATTGTCCGACTGGTTAACGACCACCCTCGAGTTTAGACTGCCGCAAAATAAACATTTGATATGAGCCTTGGTGTTATGGTATATATAAGGCATAATGAACGAGAACTAGCCCTTTCCGTCAAGGTCAGCAACATGGCTGTAATACCTCTTGAGTTGCGGCTGTCCATAGGCGACCACCATTTACCACCAGATGGGCCATCTACCTTTTTGCTACCATTAGCATAAAAATATGTCCTGATTCAAGAAATTAGATATTAAAGCACTTTACATATGTAAATATAAAAAGAGCATTATTCCATGTTTACTACTACGCACTGTAGACCAAACAATGAGGTCAGAATATAAAAGTATCGATATATACTGAGTGCAAGGAAGCGTAAACGTTTACATAGGCAAACAATAAACGAAGCGTTACCGATATTAAAAGCAATTGTTGGGGAAGATAGAAAAATGATTATAAACAAAATGGTTAGTGATTATTAAGGGCATGTCAATGACCGCAGTGTATGAATTACAACAATACAAGTAATATAAAATTAAACATACAATGTAAACAATATAAAGAGCAAGGGTAAAAGTTGTAACAATGTAACAAACTACGATCATTTTTAGTTATTTGATTTGAGTGGCTTTATTTAGACCATTAGAATTACAACATATTCATTGATATTATTTCATTACTTTTTTGTAATTAAACTAATAGTAGCGAGTAGATACAACTTTCAATTATATCTGAGATTGAATTATGCATTTAAAATCAAAATATTGAGATACGTCGATATCTGAATATGGTATAGTGATTAGGTTCTTCTGAGTTTAAAGTAACAGTAGTAAGTAGTAAAAAATTTAAATTATGACTCGATTTGAATAGAATATTTAAAATTAAGGCTTGGGTCCGTCGACAGTATGATATAGTATGTTAATTGTAAGGTTTTTCTACGTTAAACCTAACTGTGCCAGATAGCCATAATTTTCCATCGTTCGACGTACCTTTTTTTTTTTTTATAGAATAGGGGGCAAACGGGCAGGAGGCTCACCTGATGGGAAGTGATCACCGCCGCCCATGAACACCTGCAACACCGGAGGGCTCGCAAGTGCGTTGCCGGCCTTTAAGGAAGGAATACGCTCTCTTCTTGAAGGTTCCCAAGTCGTAACAGTTCGGAAAGACCGCCGGCGACAGCTGGTTTCACAGAGTGGCCGTGCGAGGTAGGAAGTGCCTTACAAATCGCACTGTTGTGGAAGGCTGGACATCGAGGTGGTGTGGGTGAATTTTTTTGTTTTGACGCGATGTCCGATGGTGAAATTCAGCGGCCGGGATCAATCCAAACAATTCCTCAGAGCACTCCCCGTGGTAAATGCGGTAGAAGATGCAGAGTGACCCAACATCTCTACGCAGAGCCAAGGGATCAAGCCGATCGGAAAGAGCTTGATCGTCGATAATCCGAGCCGCCCTACGTTGAATGCGGTCAAATTGAAGTAGCTGGTACTGGGGGGCTCCCGCCCAGAGATGAGAACAGTCTCCACGTGGGGCCGAATTTGTGCCTTATACAGGTTCAGACATTGAGCCGACGTTAAGTACCGTCGCGCCTTACTGAGCACACCTAGCTTCTGTGAGGCCAATTTGGCCTTACCTTCCAATTGACCGCGAAACTGGACGATGCTCGAAATATCGACGCCATGTATTCCGATACTGGCTTTGGCAGAAAGGGGAGTATTCTCAAAATGAGCAGTTACGAGAAATGGTGACTTTTTAGCGGTTAACGCGCAAACTTGTGTCTTTTTGGGGTTTAACTGGACTAAGTTTAGTCGACCCCATTCGGAGACTTTAGTTAACAAAGACTCGACTTCAGACACAAGTTTGTTCCGGCTCTCGTCAACCTGTTCCCGAGAAATATTAGCACGGCCAGTGTACAGTACATCCACAGTGCTATCGTCTGCATAGCAATGAATGTTGCTGATTTGCAGCATGTCATTGATATGCAGAAGGAACAGAGACGGAGAGAGTACGCAGCCTTGTGGAACACCAGCATTGACAAATTTAGGATCAGAGCATGCACCGTCGACGACGACCTTGATGCTCCAATCTGCCAAAAAACTGGTGATCCAGTTGCATAATTTCTCGGGAAGCCCATAGGAAGGTAGCTTCGAAAGAAGCGCTTTGTGCCATACTCGATCAAAGGTCTTCGCTATGTCCAAACTGACTGCAAGCGCCTCTCCCTTGGTCTCAACTGCTTCTGCCCACCTATGAGTTAGGTAAACTAGAAGGTCACCGGCTGAGCGACCCCGACGGAAGCCGTACTGGCGGTCGCTAATCAGCCGGTGGTCCTCTAGGTACCACAGGAGCTGGCAGTTGATAACGGACTCCATTATCTTGGAGAACAAGGAGGTGATGGCGATAGGCCTGTAATTGGACGGATCCGAGCGGTTCCCTTTTTTTGGGATCGGGTGCATTAAAGCGGCCTTCCAGGATTTTGGGACTACGCCTAAAGCATAGGAGTGCCGGAAAAGACGCGTTAAAACCGGTGCCAACTCCGGAGCACATGTCTGCAACACGATCGGAGGGATGCCATCGGGCCCACTCAACTTATGAATGTCCAAAGAAAGAAGTGCTTTGCGAACTGCACTTTGCCGGAACTTAACCTCCGGCATCATAGTATCGCACCGCGGGATTATCGGTGGTGAATTTCCTTGGTCATCCAGAGTCAAGTTGGACGTGAAGAGGGAGGCCAGAAGATCGGCTTTCGCCTTCGCGGCATGGGCAAGCGAGTCATCCTCCGTGTGCAGGGGTGGAAAAGAAGGCTGACAGAAATTCCCTAACACAGCCTTGGTGAGAGACCAAAACGCCCGTGTTCCCGACGGGAGACGCGCCAGTCTCTCGCCAATTATACCGATGTGCTCTGACTTCGCCTTGGCAATGACACTTTTGAAGGACCTGGAGGCAGAAACTAAACTAAAACTAAATAACTGAAACTAATAAGAAATTATACACCTGAATTTAAAGTAAAGGCGTTGATCACCTGTGCCTAACTTTTGAGATTTAAATATGGAGTAAAATAAAATAGAAACGGGGCCTTCAAATCATAAAACCAATCAATATTTTACAGCACAACCCATATTAAAACCTGCTCGCGCGATACAGTGACACTCTACATGACTGAGATTACACCATCACACCGCATACCATTCGTGCACACACACGTTAAGTACACGGTTCTGTAAGGGACTACCCTCGCGGCCCTTGAGCTGCTTACCTGATAAGGTCGTGGTTAGTATCAGTAATTTAGTAATAAATAACCTGTTGGTTAGTCAGGATCATGAATCTTTTTCATTTACCGGCAGCAGCCCTAGCCGAGGTTCGGCCGTCCTGGCACCCTTGTGCCTGCTGCCTCGGGGCTGAGTGCCCTCAGCACTCGCCCCCAAAAGTTCGGTGAAGCTGTCAAAGCCCTTGGGGCTAACAGCGTAAATCAGGTCGAAAAAAAAAAGAAAAACATATTAAAACCAAAGGTTCCGCTATCGAGATCTAGATAAGTTGTTCGACTAGCAAACAGTAGTCGTTGACCTAAAGGAGTTCTAAAAATAAGAATATTTTAGTTTAGCTTGTAACCTTTCGCATAGTTTTTCGTAGTCGTATTGCATTTTGAGGAGTATTATTCTGTAATGAAACATACACCATATAGAATTCATGTAGGTCATGTCAGAGGAACTTAAACATATTGGAACGGAATTACAGATTCGTATCAGCTTTAGTGTACTTAATTAGTCAATTTATTACCGACTATTTGTGTCTTTTGCTATCGCTTAGCTTTTGCGAAATACATAAGGTGGCGAGTATAAATCGTGTGAAAGATAATATTCGCGTGGCCAGTAACAAGAGTATAAGAATCGTCCCCGACGATGGTAACAATGATGACACCTGTTGCTTAGATTTGCGAGTTGGAAGTTATCGAAATATACATGAAATTGTATGGGCCACGGCAATGAAGTTTTTTTGAATATTTACTTGGGTAGATCGTGTAATTGCTTGGCATTAATCACGCATGATAGAAAGTGAATTCGTAGCTAATGGTAATATGCGTTCAGTAATACTGATTTAATTTATACGTATAACCAGACTGTACGATTTTGAAAAATAATAATTATATATGCCCAATAACTGATGGGTTCGCATAAACCGAAATTATACTATAACATAACATATTTGCTAAACCTGTGGCTTAATTTCCATGATCTTTATGGCTACCTTTTCCTAACTAGATAAAAAAAAAATTAAGAAGTAAATAACACTTTAGAACACAACTACGGTATTTATAAAGGCGAGTCAACCACCATAAAGGTACAACAATACACAGCCCGTTTGTTGTAGACGTGTTATTTAGAAAATTAGCTTCATGTATTTACTTCACACAGTTTACGGGTAACTGTAAGAGATTACTCTTGCAATTTATTATATTACCAGCTGTGCCCGCGACTTCGTTCACGTTAAACTACCAATTATTTAATATTTTTGCCCCATTTTTTGTAATTTTTTTCAATACAGCTTTGATCTTATTGGTGGCACCGTGGTATTAAATAGCCTAAAGTGTTCCTCAAACTGCTCTATCAAATACAACATCATTTTTTTTTATCCTACAACTAGTTCCTAAGATTAGCGCGTTCAAACAAATTAACTTTTCCGCTTTATAATATTAATATAGATTTAATGTACTGCGTCGGTGTATGAAGGCAATAGCTTCCTCGAGTACTATGTCGCATAAGATAATGTAAAATTGTTTCCAGTATTAGCAGTTTATTGCCTGTATATTCTATAAAGAACGGATGAATTGTTTTTTTACACGTTATTCCAATATATAATAATAATAATAATAAAATATAGCTAGTGAGTATCATCAACCCAAATGTAGCTTAGTTTTAATGCAAGATTTTAACCATCGAAGCTATTGTTCTATTAATATACATACTTACAATCTTTACTTCTTTATAATAGTTAAGCTTTGTAATACCGAAATTTATTTGATGTCTAAAACATACCTATCTAGGCAAAGTTAGTTAGATATAGCTATACATATGCACTAATAATAGCAACATATATAGAAACTTTAATAGTCAAGTATTACAAATCAGTATTGTTATTAGACGAGAAATAATATCTAAATTTTAATAATAAATATACATTTTTAATAATCTTATCGTTTTCTTTTTAATAAATATAAAATGACCAAATATTTCAAAGTGTGATTAATTGAGCTTTTTATTATATTTATCTTTGTTAGATATACACTTAAAGTTGTTCTTCTCATATCGTTTTCAGTTATCAAAACAATCATTAATAAGGCCTCAAGTTCGAGGTCGTGTATCCATTATATTAAACGTATAAGGCATCTACAGTTTCGCTATCAGCTTTTAATAACGTATAAGGTCATCGTGTGAGCACACGCATAGACAGTGTTAGTAGGTAGTTTGTGTATAAGAAGTTTCCCTGATTTTTTTAACAAATTTGAGACGAAGTTAAACATTACGTAAGTTAACGCAAATAAATTACTACGACAATGTTAATATTTTTAATAACCGTATATACTAAAAGAACATTAAGACTAATGAAATTAAAGACATTAAAACTAAACACTAAGGGGATCTGAACCAGTCATCATAACCTGATGCGAGTTAGATTATTTATAATGTACAATTTTGCTTACATATATGTACACACTCATCCAGGAACGTATACTCACTCATGCACATACACTCACTCACTCACCAACGCACATAAATACAAAGACATAAACGCTTGAATCCACAAAAAAAACTTATTTCTTAGTTTCTAATATCCTACATTTCATTTTACTATTATGGGATCGACAAATACAGTACACATCGATACCTAATCGGAAACAAACCACCTGCCAAGATGCAGGGAAACTTATTTTGACATCCTGGTGGTTATATATCGTGTGTTTTTGTGTGTTCTGTTTATTGTATAAACCAATTCCAAAACATGTATCGATTTGTTTTCCATGTATTGATTTATTTATAATATTCAAGTTATTTCACCTACACCAAGAAAAATATAGTATATGAATCCACGAAGATAGATAAATGTTATCGGACATATAATGATGGAATCGCACAATCAGCGTGTGTGATAACAATAGAAAGTACTTATAAAATTATAGTCTTTGCACGATTATTATCGTACTGTTGAAAATTCTGGTCCGAAAACATAAACACCTTTCTTGTATACATCCATAATTTTCCATTCACTACATAGCGTACTTTAACTTATTGCTTTTTTATATTTTATATATAGGCTTAGTGTTATTGCCATAATCGCACCTGATGTTAAGTGACCATGTAACCCAATATGGTAGACACGATGAGCATAGTGGAGGGACATTCCCGCAAGTGCAAGTGCCGGAACACACCTAATGGTATTTGGCGGAAGATTTTCAACTTGAAGGTGGTAGCTAGCCAGGCGGTCATTAGAAAATTTCCTACCACTATGCTATGGTTTCCTCAAGATGATTTCCTTCATCGAAAGCTCAAGCTCATTGTAGGTGGTTGGTTCGAACTCACGACCCATGACGCGGCATTCCTACACACTATCACTGAGCTATCATCGCTTCGCGCGTTTTCCATCTAGCCCTTTTATATAAATATGAACAAAATTGCAACATATGTATTACTAGAAACATGAGTCGGCTGTCTCGAGAACACAACGGTCGATCATAAATGTTTATAATTTTTGATTGTGCAAGACATACATCGCTATGTATTCTTATTTGATTCGAAGGCATGTTGAAAGGTATTTATAATATAAACGTTTGTATCTAATAACGTATTTTATTTGAATTTATTCATTAAAGTATGTAACAATAGTAAAAGGGAATTAATTTTGATAATAATTTCTAAGGCACTGAACTTTGCTCGGGATTTTTTGTGAATACAACATTAATCTAGGTAAACTTTATCGTATAAACAATACAACGAGACATTGGAATTCATTTAGCCGTTTCCTAAAAACAGTGTTACATGTTTATATTTAGAAGCGATGGATTCAGTTGGTAGTGTATACGGATGCCGTGTCAGTGGACGTGAGTTTGAATTCCTGCAATGAGCCTGAGTTTGCGCTGAAGGAAAACATCGTGATGAAACCGTAGTGTGGTGGTAGGACTTTTCTAATGCCCATCTGGCAAGCTACCACTCTATGTGTCAAATCTACAACCAACCTACCTATATGTGTGTTCGGGCAGTTGTACTTAAAAGCCAGTCCCTCCATTAGGCTTAGCGTATCCACTGAGGGTCACATAATCACTTAACATCTGGTATATATATATCTATACATTTAAACATCTCAAATTATATCTCCTACGTGTATTTATATGATTTAGGCATAAGAAATGACAGGTTTGGTATTCCTCGGCCGCATTATGTATACATGTATTGTGGAACGTAGAAAACTACTTAAATAAACAATGTGAAGAAATTTACATCTTGGAATAAAACTGCACCGATCTAATGGCAGCTAAATCAGAAATAATTTAACCTTGATCAAAATTAAAACTTATAAACGAGAAGCGAGAATCGTTTAAATTGTGTTATTGTATTCAATTGCGATGCAATATATAAAAGATAATTTTCTAAGCTTGCCAATAATTTAGACATTAGAAATTATATTATTAATTTATAGGAAATGGTTTTGTGTAAACTCCAAGAATGTGGAGTATATATTTTCTTTCGTGTAGGTTTAGCATTATATCTATCGACTTATTAACTCTCCAAAATGACAACATAGTAACATGTTATGTACTAATATAGATGGAAGTAGTTAAATTATTTACTATGTATTTCTTGAGTATTTACGCGTATTATATACGCGTATTATATACGCGTATAATAATTATTTCTATAAGATATAATAGTATTAACTATGAATCAAGTAATATCAACTTAATTATGTAACTTATTTTGTATTCTCTATTTAAAGTCATTAAACTAAAAAACAGTAGTTTAATTAACTAGATAATTCATGTAATAGGTTTTTTTAAACATAAAGAGGAATTTATGTAGGCCGGTATAACAGCGGCGTATGGTAAGATATTGTCCTTCGACAGTTGCTACTGTTTTTGAATTATTTGATACTGTGCTTAACGTTAAATATAGTTCCAACACTTTGCCATATTATTACATAATATTATAATTAAACGTTGACGAATTATTGTAAATAAATGTATGCTTCTGTATACTTAATTGTGTCGTTCAAAAGCAGATTGAAATGTTTTTTTTAATATATAGTACTATAGGCCTATTAGTTTATATTGTTGTGATATATATATTTATATAATGGCTGTTTGTAAACTAAATAAATAAATAAAAATAAAAAAGAGGCAGAATTAGTGGCATCTAAGCTTAATTTTTTAGAACCTTTAAGTATTCGATAAAACATAGTTTACGCACCAATAGCAATAATTAATTCACGAATGTAAGCCTGCCTCGGATATCTATGAAGGTATTTTACTGCCTATAATTAATACCAGGAACGTAGGTGTTGATTAGGTCATCCGATATTTGCCAACTCAGTTAAATGTGAATCATAATTCTATTAATGCCACATTTCATGGTGATTTCACTTATTTGGTAAATTCAATGAACAAATTTATAGTATTTATCAATATATATTTTGTCTGTATTTCGTTTGTTTTAATTCCAATGCAAAACTTGTATACTTATCCTTCGTTCCTTGTTTGTTTGTTTGTTTGCTATGCTTTCACGCCTAAACCGCTGAATTAATTATGATGAATTTTGGCATAAAGATAGATTGGTCTTGGAAAGTGGAGTAAAGGGAAGAATAAACTTTCCATAAAACTTTTATGGCGTCACCCGATTCGCTTAAAACTTTGCAATATAATTGTATACAATTATACAAAAAATATATAATAAAAGTGTACATATTTATTTTTCAATTTTCTCTTAAAAGAGTAGAATATGATTGTAAAGATAATATAGAGAAATCATATTCACAAAGCTAAAATTTGGTAGTAGACATTTGATAGATAAAAGACATTCTAAAGTCCATATCTACCTGTATTGACCGACATTCGCAATAAATCATTTAATAGCAAATGATACAAAAATTATTTCTATATAGATCTAAAACCAGAATTGGTTAATAATAATAATCAATATTACCGCGAGTTGTTCCACAAGTAGAAGCTAGTAACTATAAAAATGACCAGCTGTTGCCACCGACTTCGTTCGTATTTTCCCCGTAAACCGCGTGATCGTGAAATCCGATCTTAGTGGGTATCTACGTCATGAAAGGAATATCCATCCAAATATCAAGTAAATAATTTAATAGGTTTGGTACTTTTGAAGGTGTGATGAGTCAGTGGTTATTCGTTTATATGTATATGTATAGATTTTAATGATATAGTATATAAAACTCACTTGACTTCTGTTAACTTTATAATTGTTATTATTAAGAAGTTTCCTTATGATTTTTTGATATTAAGTATTGTGATATATTGTTGTGCAATAAATGAGTATATCTTATTTTGATTTACTAAAAGTCATAGAATAAGAAATGTAAAATATTCGCGTCCATATTAAATAACTAGATGATTGAAAATAATTAAATTGAATTTCACCAATTATTTACTATTTAACTTAGCGGGTACGCAAGGAAGTTACCAAAGCGGTAAGTCCAAAAAAATATTTTTTAATTTTGAAGATAGTACAGTTGAGATAAATTCAAGTTCAAATTCGCAATAGCGCAGAATTGAAATTGAGCTTAAAACGTTTACCTATTATTCATAAAGCTTTTGAGCATATTGAACTTTTCATTTAAATTAGTTTAAACCTAATAGAAATAAAATTCAAAATTTGAAATATGTCCAAAGTTCAGCGTACTTTATTAGGTACGTTAGAACACCAGTCGTACATTGAGCTAGACGCAGTACCTATTACGGCACAATCACTAAATTTGCACAACAATTTCCACAAGACGAAGCACAGATAATCGAAATCAAACAACATTACACTTATTATAACACGAATAAACAAATCGAAGGTAATCAGTAAATAATTTCGCGATTTACTACAGAGAACAAACGCTATTGTGTCTCGAGCTATCGTCCGAACAGACACATCAGCGCCGGCGCACTGCATCGCCTCGGCTCCGGTAAGCACGCGGTGTCCGGGACAACAGCCAGTTTAATTTGAACTTGGTAACCGATGCGGGATGCAATTTAGCTTTTTATCAACATCGGTAAACGATGCGACGCGGTCATTAATTTAAAGAATTATTTAAGGTCCATGGCCTATACTTAAAACAATTATACTTTTAATATAATTTACAGTTAACCGCTATATTTTTAATTTTGAATATATTGTTGTAATTTTAATACAATTGCTAAGTACCGTTTATAGGAAAGTGACTTAAAACTAACAATGAGAAAGATTTATGGATTGCTTGAACAAAACAGATTAAGATAAATAATTGACAGCCAATAAGAATTGAAAAGGAATTAAAGGAAAAATAATCAAATAATATGAAAATTACGCTATATATATGTCTATGCGAAATGGTATGAATTTCTGTAACCGTAACCGCAATGGGTTTCTTATAAATAATGCGAATAATAATGTGTTTGATTTTTGAAGGCGAATTTTTTGCTCTCACTTTTTAATATTCACCACGTGATAAGTTAAGTTAAGTGTTAAGTTGTGTTTCAAAAATTACTAACATATTTTGAAGTGACTTTAACATTCTATATACAATTGTATCCAAAATGTTTCCTTTATCTTAGCAATTGTACAAAGATAACTTGGATAAAAGTCGCAGATGTAGTTACCAATTTTTCCGGTTATACTAAAAGACTAAAACTTCCACTTCAGATATAAGCCCATGATGACATAAAACCGCATGCAAAGTGTTATATATCGTAGTACATATCAATGTTGGTGGAAACGGAAACAGAAATAATATAACTATGAAGTCAGACGTAATAAGAATAGATACGCGAATTCACCCTACATGATGTAAATTCTAAGAATATTCGCTTTGAACATCTATACCCATATAACATTAACATTTTAAACAAAAAATTATGCACCCGCGGCATCAACATTATCCTTTGATGTCGACGGTCACCATTCCTGGTCGCATCCATTGCAATAAAAAGACTCGGCAGCCAAAAAGGGAAGCGATTTAAAAAAAATGTTATACAACTTTCCTTTTCAAAGGGATAAGGATGCATTATGTGGAATAAAGTTATCTGGACATATCCTTTTATGGGTCGCAATCGTGGCCGGTATATACGAGAAAGGTTGAAACGAGTTGGTCATCACATAGAATGGGCGCAAACTTTTGTGAGGGCATACATTTAAGAGAGTTTTTTAACTTCTATTAATACTGAAAAATAAATGGAATTTAACTCTACCTTCATATACTAAAGACGAATGGTAGATATAATTTATGTTCTAAAAACTGGCTCTTAACATCTCACCAATAAAAAAAAAATTACATTATTAAAATAATAATAATTTAAAATCGATCTTCGCAAATAAGATGAGACTCCGATGGTGTGATTACATAAAATAAGGCAACAAAAGTACTTAGGGTGTTTGGCAATTAATTGAATGCTAAGATAAAAACAATCAATCAAAGGAAAATATTAAAAAACGCCTAAAATATAGCGTTAATAGATAGGAGAATATATGATTCCTAAGACTATGCCTCGACTTCAAATAAAACAAAAGAAATTCGATAAGATATATAGAAAAAAACCGATTGTCATGTGATAGACATTACCAAATCGGGAGGATTAACAAAATAATTAATTTAATTGAGTCTAACCACATGAAAATAAAGATGTTATTGACTTTTTTATAGTTTATGGGTTTGGCATTAGGGCCATAATCTCACATGATATTCAGTAACGATGTGGCCCAAGATGGCACACGCTATGCCTAACTGGCTCTTAAGTGCAACTGTTGGAACACACTTATGGCTATTTAGAGACAGATTTTCAACTTGAGGGTGGTAACTAGCCAGGCGGGCATTAGTAAATTATGCAGATAATCTTCAATTATATTTGCTCTGCCTCCTACGTGGCACTATGAACGCTGCACGTAAGATGCATGCTGACCTTGTTAGGATAAAAGAATTATTTGTTTTTAAATAGAAAAAACTGTTTAGTCCTAAATCCTACTAAGTCTAAATTTATGGTTTTTATGGTCAAAAATATAAATTGTAAATATTACACATAACTAACCCGTAATTAGGATATCCAACAAACCCATAGAGTGTATGTTAGAATCTCAAAATCTTTATTTACTTATGGTTCATCCCTGCGATTTGAAAATCATGTTTTGGAGGGCACACGCCATTGTATGTACAGACTGGAGCTCTTATAAAGCTCTTTAACTCTTCCCTCCCAATATATTCTTGATAATTTAATGTATGTCCGCAAAAACTTACAAAAGTTAGATTTCGTTAACGACCGCCATAATTTGAATACTAGAAATCGCGACAAACTGGTCACTCTCTATTTTAGACTGAGTAAGAAAAGTATAAACAACTAACAGTTTTTTAGGTAATAGTGTCAAGTTTATAAATTAAGTAAGGTTAAGTGTAAAGTTCCAAATCATATGGGTTTTGATGTCAAAAGGCTATTATAGGGTGGTTCAATATGTGAGCGATCGTGATGTCTGGAATTGACACCCCTCTCTGTACATCCGCTAATAACTACTGTTACATATTAAACTATTATATAAAAAGATAAGAATAAGACTTAAAAAATAAAGATGCAGATCGAGTTTCTTGCTGAATCTTCTCGATGACCGCGTTACTTTCCGAACCGATAGTAGTTTTGACGTTCAAAAGCGCCTTCTTAGGGCCCAAATTGAATAAAGGTTTTTGATTTGATTTGATTATACAATATTCGTCCATACATCACTACGGAAATAAAAATCATGTTATGTGAATCGCTCATTCTTACTAACTATGCTGAGATCGTGAATAACTTTGCATACTTGATAAAATAAAGCGACTGATACAGAATGGGTGGAGGGTGGAGCGTGCAGAATGCCTGTGCGCGTTTTTGCTATTGCATGCCACCTCGAAATCACGTCACGCCTTTTCTGTATTAGAGGCGATTTTTGAAAATGGATAGTAGGCGGCAGTTGCACCTAGTTACGCTGTTATTCGATGTAATAAAAATCTGAAAACATAAACACTTATTTGAAAAACTAGTTTGGGCAAAAGATTACAATTGTTATAGAACAAGAGCTTCAAAATATTTGTTATGTACTCATCGGCATGATACCCCCGCGTTTCGGGGTAGTTTTAGATTCGCAGCTACTCGATGCTGGAATGACTTACCTACTCCAATGGGCGATATGAATGCGACAAACACATACAGCATTAAAAATTAAAATTAATTTACTTATGGTGCAATGTTGATAAATGCCTGCTTACTTCACATCGAATTTGTTTACATAACTTTTTTATTTATATTTAATTTTTTCAATTTATTTTTTCCCTTGTTGCCTCCCACACATACATATATTATGGACTCAACTGTTATTACTTTTTTCTTAAATTTCCTCACGTGTATCAACTTTTGTATATGTATTTTGTGTTGTATAGTGCATTACGAATAAATGATTTCTTTCTTTACAACAGTTTAGTGAAATTTATACCTATGCGTTTAACATTTAGTTTGACATGGCTCCGAGAGAACTCTTAATTAAGTTAGTCTATGAATACATATTGGAGCATCACACTGCAGGAATGGTAGTTGATACCTACCCAATGCATAATTAATTACAAAACCGCCTTTTAAGTGCTCATCAGTGTAACATTTTGTTCGAGGATTTCAAACGCAACACTGTATGCGACATGTAATTAGATACAATTAGTATTAAAGATTGAGAATCTTCAAAATTGTAAATGGAAACGTATCAGAAGAATATTATAAATTGTAGAGGCTCTTACATCAGATTATGGTTGTATCAAAGTTAAAGACGGTCTACGTTTGAAAACTTTAGAGCATCACAACGGGCTATTAAATTAAATAGGAAAGAAGTTCACATTCTTTCTCTTTTTAGTGAGTATTCTTAGGTGTCTCTTCTCACCAGATGGGTCTCAATACCTCTCTTAAGCGTTCTGACTTCATGGTATTTGTAAAGCGATTTTATCCACTTTAAGAAGATCGGATCAGTATTATTACTATTCAAGCAGGGTCAAAGAGAGGTTGGGTACAAAGAAATGCCTAGACTTCTGTTAATTAGCAAAACTACACTGGCGTGGTGGAAAGGGGATTTAAGTTAAACAAATCAGTAGTGATATACTTTTATTGCTACAAGCGTTCATAATTATAGTTTGCCTGCAATGTTAGTTGCATTAAAAAAAGGACTTTTATATTATAGATTTTCCAGTATATGTATAGTTTCTATACTTTGCTTCTATTTACAAATGGCGGACCTGATAGGTAGACATACTCCTACTAAAGATAAATAAAATATTTAATTATAAATATTTGGACATGCTGGGAGCTGAAAATTAAGGATTTTTATGGTAGTTTTATAAGTGAGTTGTTATGCTATTATGTAAGAATCCCGGAAATAAAACGAAGAGAAAATGAAAAATAATAAAAACATATTAAAGGCTCTTTCTTATCTCGATAAGATTCTCGGGAAATTGAACTACTTGTTATTAGTTGCAAGTAGTTTTTATACATATTTGTAAGAATTTTTTATACATATTTGTAAGAATTTTTTGTACATACTGTAAGGTAAAGGGTACGATGGGACTGACACGTCCATTCTGGACCAAAGTCTCTAAATTAAATAAAGACAAAATAATTGTAAAAACGTTCGTTATCTATCATCGTTATTTACAAAACTCGGTCTAGAGATCAAACCATTTGTCGCGGTGGATTTAACAAATATAGAATTAACGTACATAAAGTACCATAAAGGACTAATACCGAGCTTCAGAAGAATCATTTATAGATTACACAATTAATTACCCTGTCTGGATTTTGAAGCTACAGTACCCGGCCGCGGTAGTAGCAAGACGATGGGTTAAGACACTAGGCCAAATGCACCTAAAAATACACAACAAAATTACACATTAAAAAGTATAAGATTAAAATAATGATATTAGATTCAACGATTAATTAATACATAGTATATTTCAACTAATGTCTTATAAATCTAATATCTTAATAAACAAATCCACATATCATATATTGCATTAGACACAACAATCACATAGCATAGATGAAGATGATATATTTCTTCACTTACAAGTATAAATGATTATGACAATGTACAATGAGCTAAAAAAACAAGATAAAGTTAAATGTTTCTGGCATTAATAAAACTGTTGAAGAAACAATAATTAATATTAGTTATATTAAAAAGTAGCTTATTAAATATCCTTTTATATGTCGTAAATTGTAGTAATAAGCTCCACAGTCATTTATGTTAAAGGATTAGTCAGTAAAGAATAATGTTTATGAGTCGTCCCGGAACTTGCCTTTTTTATTTTGTTTCATTATAACGGTAACATTTTAAAACGTAGTGACTATACTCTCAAAGATAATAACAAATTGCATCTAAAATTGAGAAAACTGTACTTATAAAGGCAGTGATAGAAAGCACATAGTTAATTGTTTGGCAAATTAATTTTAAATTCGGCCGTTACCTAGTAAGTAGAATAGTTAACAATAAAAATGCTTCACCAGCGCGATATCATGCTGTGATTTTATCGTAGTTGAATGAATTCATTGTTGTCGTAACTGTTTTCATTTAATACCCAGTGAGTAAAAGTTGTCCTGACACAGAAAAAATACTTTGGATTCCAATAAGAGCGTCACCCTATTTTTTTGGTATGGGAAAATCTATTTGCAGAGCTTCGTTTAGCGTTGGACTGTGTAAGCTATAAGAGGGGCATGTGGCACTAACCAAGTTACAATCAAAAATAATCTAAAAATCTCTTAAAGACTCAATGGAACTTACCAAGTTCAACAACTATATTCAGAAACTAAATAGGCGAACCAATAAGTACCTTTACAAAGAAAATTTCATTAAATCCGTAAAATAGTTTAGGAAACGGAGAGTTAGAAAACACGCATACCGGTATATTAGCATTGTAGCAACTACAAATAATCGAATATTTGAAAGAATGTACTTAGACTGTGGCACGGCTTATAGAATGCTGACTGAATCAGATGCATAAAGCCAGTTAAACAGAACTGGAGTCGACACGTGGGCGATGTGTAGGTACTTAGAACTAGTACGCAATTACAGCTGCATAAATAAACTTAGAAGTTGGCTCTGTTAATTGCCATGTCACTGATTGGAAGTTCTCGCTTCGTCCCTAAACAGATCTAAAGATTATATAATTATTTCCAGAATTTAAACTTTGTCATTCAAGTGTTTGAATTGCTAATCCAACGATGGCGTCCTTTGTTATGTACTAACTGGACTATCAGACATCCTGTCCTTTCTAGTAGTACAACTCAATACCATAGAGAAATATATAATTTATGAATCAGACAAATAATTGACCTAGATGAGATTCCAAGGCGCGACGGCAGTGGCGAGCCGACTGCTTAAACTGCCAAGCCAACCGTGGGGTCAATCAACATATTGAGGCCTGAAGAAGTCTTCACTTCATAATATTAGTTGTCACCGTGACAAACACCATCAGTATCTATACAATAATATCAGAGTGATGCGCGTACAACAGGGACAATTAAGAGTAACTTAAAATAAAACATATCTCTAATCAATAACAAAGTAAATTATAATTCAAAGTCAAATTATAATTTTCAACATATGGTTAGGTTACAATCTTTATCTTTACTAGTCCTTATCCTTACTAATAGTATAAATACGAAATTGAGTTTGTATGTTTGTTATGCTTTCATGCCTAAACCGCTGAAATAGATAGTAACCTGGAAACGGTTATAGGCTACTTTTCTCGAGAAAAAATCTTATAGACAGCGAGATAAAGGGAGGGATAAACATATATTGTGTTGTATTGTATTGAGCAACATCTTCAACCAAATGGTAGTTTTGACGTTCATAAGTGTCTTCTCGAGGCCTAAATTGATTAAAGTAGTTTGGTTTGTTTTCATATAAATTAATAGCGTTTGATAGAAAAATTATTTCAGTATTGATCAACACACTGAACGGGTTGACAAAATCAATATTAACACGAGTGGAGCCGTGGGTAAAAGCTAGTTTTGTTATATTTATAAATTTGTTTTAGATGAACATTGACGCGATTGACGCAATTAAGTTTTCACGAATAATAACTGATTCCCAATCTTTCAGTTCGGTATTAAAACAGAAAGAAAGATAAGCGGAGTTCACAGCTAATTTAATCACGTTAATAAAAATAAAGCCACGGAACAAGATGACACAACAATAGCACACCTGATACACGGTGTCCGGCTCTTGTCTATAATCAATACGTTATCACAGCGTCATTTATCTTGTACTGGTCCAGCATAAAAGCTTTCTGTATAAAAATATGTAATTATACGTACACATTTTTAAAGTATTCTGACAAACAGTGTAGGAGTTTAGCGTTTTATAGCTTATCCGACTTTCGTGTGATGGCAACAAGTATTTACAACATTGGTTATTGAAATTTATTTCACTTAAATCTGTGCAGTAGTTTCAGAGTAATAAGTACCCGTATAAGGATACAAACGTATAAACAAAAAAACAAGCTTTTATATCTATAAAAAAGTACATCATAACCATTATTATCAAAACTTTTTTTCTGTCCAAATTTGGCTCTGTAACATTTTCTTTATATACTAACTGTGCTTGTGACTTCGTTTGTGTGAACCTAAAAATTATGAAACAATTTATACATATTTCTAACTTTTGTCAATACAGATTTGCTCTTTTTATGTTGATGTTAAATATCTGAAAGGCTTCCTCAATGACTGCTCCAGTAAATACAAAAATAATATTTGAAATCCGACTGGTGGTTCCAAAGATTAGCGCGTTCAAACAAACTTTTCCTTTTTGTAATATTAATATCGATACTAAGAAAATACAATAGTTATTTCAGTTTAATCCTATACAAATTAACTGTAAAGATATCACAAGGATAAGAAGGAATTTGTGAGTCAGCGGTCATTACTTCTCGTATCCACATATTCTAGTAAATATAAACTTGAGTAAAGTATTTTGCGACTACACACTGTAATACTTAGTAGTCCAGATATCTGAGAAAATAAAACTGATTGTTGTTTTTATAAAGATATGTGTATATCTATATTGTATTTTTTGTGTTGTCTATTTTGATTTTATGGTTACATATTTATATTATTTGAGTAATAGTATTGTTAATGGTATAATATATAATTAATATATTATCGATCTAAGATACAATATGAAGTGAAATTGAAACGATGATAGCTTAGTTGGTAGCGTGTACGGACGTCGCGTGTAGGGACGTTAGTTCGAATACACCTACAATGAGCTTGAGCTTTCGGAGATGGAAAACATAGTGATGAAACCATAGCATCGTCGCAGAGCTTTTTTTAATGCCCGTCTGGCATCTGGCGTCTATTATACTCAAGCTGAAAATCTACCGCTAAATAACAATAGGTGTGTTCCGGCAGAGGCACTTGAGAGCCAGTACTTCCACTAGGCTTAACGTATCCATTATATTGTGCCTCATTATTACTTAACATAAAGTGAAATCGTGTCTATAACGCTAAACATCCACTATAAAAAAACTATAAATATTAGCCTGTAAACGACTGGTAAAGACTCCTTCCCAGGGCTGGTGCGGGCATAAAACACAACGTATTGGCGAATTCATGCGCAAAGAAATCTATAGTATTAAATTTTTCCCACATACAATGGTTACTACAAGAGTATTTCTATAGCATTAAACTTTTTTGTGGTGTATTTCTTATTTATTAGCTACAAATATAAGTTAGTAATTTAATACGAATTCCAAAAGTTTATTGATACATAGCTGGTTTAAAACTTGCTGACACCGATCTATATTCTGCTGGTATAAATCATTATCGTGTTATATTTAATAACACTTTATTGATAAAATCGCACCTAGTTACGTAAAATCTAACTTATAAAGTATTCAACATAAGACAGACTTAATCTAAATTAAAATATTTTGAATATGTATTATCCCGTAACTATTTACTCGTGACTACATTCGTGTGGAACTAAAATTTTATTTGATAATATTTGGCCGTTTTTGGAACTTTTCTCAATGCAGCTTTGCTCTTATTGGCGTTAACGTGATATTATATAGCATAAAACTTTACAGAATGATTGTTCGCTGATTATAATTTTTTTGTTTGTAATCCGAGATGTAGTAACTTAGATATAGCGCGTCGATACAAACTTTATTTCTTTATAATATTAGTATAGAGAATATAAATTATAAGGTATTAGAGTAAGGTCTCAATATGAAACTCAGAGTCATTTCGGACTCGTAATCGAGATACCGATAAGGAGAAAACCGACCAGGATTGAAATTAGGTAAGTAGCTGATTATAAAACGTTAAACCGAATCACAGTACACAATATCAAGAAAAGCTTAGAGATGTTTATCTATAGACTAAGAAGATACAAAAGAGCAAGTAAAATAAAAACCCTTACTCTGTATTATTAAACCTACTAACTCCTTATACATAACTTGTAAGTATATAACGTAATCTTTATTATAGGTACCGGACCGGTAACTCGTTCTAGAATGCACATTTATTTATAGCAATGTGTTTATAACACTATTTCCCACGATGTACACTTTCTTGTCAAGAATGGAAATACGTGACCTATCCTTGTATGTGTGTTAATATATGTACTGCTGGCAGTAAAACTGCCATCAGCACGTATTCGTCTACTCGTGGATAAATATAATTACGACAGTACAGACGTAATATATTATGTAGCTTATTTACTAATAATATATATTGTTACATAATTTATATACATAACAACTTTTACGACTATATAATTTTAATGCTGTCACTTTTATGAAGAAACTTGAAATTTAGGAGATTTTTTAAAAGTAAGATCTTGCATTCCTGTCGTCTACATGCTTCCGTTATATGAAAATTATGTTAAATATTAAGTAAATTGTGTTTTATAGAATTGTCACGCTACATAGTATGAACAATATAAATGCATATTCATTTTTATGCCAAACATATTTTTTATATATTTTGCTGGGCTTATAAATCCTATCACGTGTTTTGGTAAATAAAGGAACCATATGAAAATATTTACAATTGTATCATATTCAGAGTATCAATAAATGTAAAAAACGAGACCAGTGTTAAAGGTTTTAGTTTATATAATATGGATTTTTAAGTCTATATAAATTACAATTAATTTTGACCAAAAAACACGATTATTTCTTTGATTTCAGTATTCACTATTGTTGTTAGTCTCGTATAACTGCATATTTTGTTAATTATTTGATTTTTGTGTTTAATGTAACGGCAAAATTATTAGTAGTAATCAAAACATTTAGTAAACCGATACATTAGTATCATACATTGGTTGGTTACTATCTCCAATTAAAATCTAACAAGTATTTACTAACTGCACTTGGTACTACGTTGTTAAGGAAACTTGATCAATTAAGAATTAACCGATGACATGCAGAAACACTTACTTTGAATATTCCAATTTATATAATACAATTATTATAATAGCAAACCATATGCGTAGTACATTGTATTATAAATATATTAATAGTCATTATTTCAAACGTTCTATGTGTAAATGATTAACAAAGGGGAGCTACACACGAGCGGAATGATGACAAATGATCAAACTTCATTGTTAATCTGTCGAATTAAAATATACACCAACACCATTCAGTGTACGATAAACAATACGCGACATTCTACGGCAACAATAACATATAAATCATCTTTTGTTTAAGTGACGAGTTCGTTTATCAAATACCATCCAAATGTGGTCGGTATATAAATGTATAATTATTTGCCTCGATATAGAGGACAATAAAATGTTTTTCTACAATTGTGTACTTTTTTTACAATTTACCTAATAGTAAGCTCGATACAATCTAATAAGAATGGTAACTACCACTTGATTAGTAGTCATCGCTGCCATACCAACCATTAAGCATCTTGACAACTAGAACTACGTTGTATTTAACGTTCACAACGTTCACGACCATGCCTTTTCCCGATCCATTTGATCGCAAACGTTACGATCAGTAATTCAAGCGGAACTGAGTATTGGTCCTAGCACATGGAAAACAGTGAGCTTGGTGAGGATGAAAATAATGATGTCATTAGTGATATTTTCGCCGCGACCACGACGGCTGGGTTCGTCATGTGGAACGGTTGAATTTTGAGCGATGTGAACGCTAAGTGGAACTTAACCTTCTTACATACTGCTTGATATCGTGTTAAATAAAAAAGAAACATTATTATGGGTCTGTCACTATGCCAGGTCCACATCCCTATCGCCCTTCTTAGTTACTGGATCCGCTGATACAGTTGTATAGTGGTCACGAATGACCCAGTTAAACATAATCATCATGTTCTACCAAGCCACAAATTATTTATGTAAAAGTACAACTTTTTGCACTTATTTGACGTCTAAAACTTTAACGAATCAATTTGTACATCTATATCTATACTAATATTATAAAACGGAAAAGTTTGTATGTTTGTTTGGCGCTAATCTTAAGAACCACCAGTCGGATTTCAAAAATTATTTTTGTATTTAATAAAGCAATCATGGAGAAAAGTTTTGGCTTATTCAACATCACACTATCACTATTAGGAGTAAAGTTATATTAAATAAAGTTACAAGAGTAAAAATTATAAAATATTTTTTAGTTCCACGTAAACGAAGTCTCGGGAACTACTAGTTTAAATATAAAAAGACGTAGCAAACACACGTACAGTCTACCCTGATGTTAAGTAGTCACTGCAGCATATAGACAATCATTCAAGGGCGTAGTAAGAAGGTCAGCTGCTCTTCGCCTTTCAAGTGTGGCTAACGTATGTACCAGCAGACTAAGCTCGCACGCAACGCCAATACCCTGTTATTATATCTAACGATCCGGCAGGAAAAAAATAAGTGTTGCTATTTTAACGAACAATTTGACTTCGTTATCAATAGAGACTACAATCTCTAGACAAGGCAATAGTGCAGTAATTTATACATAATATTAGGTCTTCTCCGGCCTCCATCAGTGCAGCATCCTTAAAAGGATTGTATTACTGAAAATAATAATAATAATATGCTACTTGCACAAGAAGCTGCAGAAATAAGTAGTGTAACTGCATGTTTTTTTATTCTTTATAAGTTTGTCGTTGTGGCCACAATCTCACTTGATGTTTAGAGACGGTGTGTTCCACGATGGTGGACACGTTAAATCTAGTGGAGAGAGACTGGCTCTTAAGTGCAGTTACCGAGACACGCCTACAGCTATTTGCCAGGAGATATTCAGTTAAGGGTCGTAGCTAGCCAGGTAGGCATTATAAATAATCCTACTATGTTATCATCATGATGTTTTCCTACACCAAAAATTCAGATTAATTTCAGGGATTCGAACTCACGTCTATTTTGACACGAAATCCGTACATGCTACCAACTGAGCTATCATCGCCTCTTTTATAATTTTATCATGTGCAGATTTTATTATTTTAAAGGACATTTAATAATTTTTGTAGGCAATACTTTACAATTGCAATATTTCTTAAGCTCTGGAAATTAATGTTAATCTTATAATAAAGGGGAATAATACACATTAAAGGATAGTTAGAAAGACAAAAGAGAAAGATCCTGTTAATTAATGCCTATACGAAACCGTATCTTATATCTTTCACTTTTGTGGAAGAAAACAAATAACGAAAGTTTTGCCGATAAGCGGTTATAAAACTTCACATGCGATATGGAAGTTTCGTCAATAGTTTGTTGGCATAGAAGCGTAATAGTGATAATTTGCTTTGTTCGTGTATTTCTTAACATCGGCTATTCAAATCATTTCACATAAAACAAATAAATCAGTACTTTAGCACATTTTACAAATGTAAGTTAAATATTAAGAAATAATTTTAAATCAGTCTATTTGATGCAGGTAATTTGATCTTGATATCAAAATAATAAATGCACCACTCAAAAATAGTAATTAATCTATACATATAATAAATCTGTATAAAAGTAGTTTTTGTAAATCGAAAATATTTACAAAAAAAAATAGGGAGGGAGTTAAAGGATAAACAACAGAACACAGTTTCAGCATTTTTGGAATTTGTATCTGTTTGTCTGTGCTCGCATCACGTAATATGTAAAAAACCAATGTAGAACTTTTATACGTAAAAATTGTACGCAACTTGTAGTATGACTTACTTTTTGTTTCATCGCAATTGGTTCACTCTATCAAAAGATATCATGCGATAGCTATATAATATTTATTTTAAATCTTACACTATGAAAAGCAATGAAGTGGTGATATCTTAATTTTGAATTGATCATAATTTGTATTTTTATTTTTATTATATTATATAATTTGTATTATAGTAATTGGTAGTGTGTACAAACGCCGCGTCAAAGGACTTGGGTTCGAATCGACCTATATTTAAATTTCATATAAAGATTGATTAGGATTGATTATAGTTAATCGAAATGTAATAATAAATACAAATCGATCAATGCATTTTGAGTTTTAGCGATAATAAAGAATATCGATTGTAGGTGATACGAAGTTCACCGGGTCAGCTAGTTTTCAAATAAATTGCTTTCCAGAACTCTTGACAAGAATAAAAATGAACACCATAGATTGTATAGATAAATACTCATTACATTTACGAAATAACTTTTAGTTACGTGTTAATATAAATTTAAAAACTAGCTGTGCCTGCGACTTCTTTCGCATGAAACTTCAATTATTTAATCTCGCGCCGACATTCCAATTACAATAACTTTTGATAGAGTTAACCGATTTTAACGAAACCAACACTAAATGTTACTCGAGGATACGCTTTATAATTTCTTTGGTAACGTTTTATCGTAAACGTTGTACTTCAGCAATGATGATTTGCACAAACAGACAGACATTTCTAAAATTATGTAAATGTATTTTATTATTTATTCTTAGTCACTAGCAATTTTTTTTAATATAACATATATGTAAAAAGTACAGAACACTTAAATATACATTCTTATTATATGTATAGAAGATTATATTATTCAAAGTGAGGTAAATTAGACATTAAATCAAATACCCCACGCCCTTTAGAAATGTATATACAATTTCAATTAAAAACCAAATTACGAGTACATAATTTAGTTCTAGAATTTGTAAATTATTTTGATAAGAAATAAACATTTCTTTTTTATATTAAAAATCTTTTTTAAAAGGACTGTATGTTACTTCAACCAAAGTTGAAGATAATCAATACACTTCACAGTTTAAGTGGAAAAGAATGCAAGTTACGATATGGTGCCATCCTGTCACTTCCACCGGTGTGATTAATTTTCTCGACAATCTGTTCGGACATTTGATGGACGTTAGTTTGCTTTGAGTGCTATGGTTGCTCCGAAGATCAAAGAAGATTAAATAAATGTTCATAATTTTTTCAATAGTTTCCTCGATATGCACCTATTTGTTTCCTAATAGACTACACATGTAACTAAGTATTATTGATTTAAATATAACGATATTTTATCTAGTTTAAATGCATTCACTATTAATATGCATTACTCATTCGCTTGTTTTAAATACTTAAAAACAATTATAAACAAATAATTGTCCACAATAACGCTATTCAAAATTTATTTTTATGGCATGCCCTTTACAGGGCTAATGTCGGTAATTAGATTATCTTAAATGTACATTTCCAATATATTATATCTTCATTACATAATAATTTAAAATTATTATAAAACATAATGTAATAATTCTATGATAATAAATTAAAATGAAATCCAATTGTTTTTAAAAGTGATATATTATAATTTTATGTGAATAATTTTGTGGGACATCCCTACATTGTTACTATGAATAAAGCATAAAGGCCAGTTTGTACGCACCGTATGTTAGATTGTATAGCAAATAGACTATTCGAGTAGGGGCCCACGACGGTCTGGTAATGCATATTTAATATTTCTAACCCAAAATCAATGTCATATCAATACTTCAAGCTACGCAATTGTATCTTACTGAAAAACAAGGAATTGAATAATTATTTTTTATTCAGCACTATAGATTTTGCTAAGGCGGGAGATCAATATTATGTCCAAAGACGTTCTTTGTGCTAATAATAATAGCAAAAACATATCCTCTTTTCTAATTGATGAATATAATATTTGAAGCAGTGATAACTAGGGTATACGGACGCCGTCAAGGACGTGAGTTCGAATCCACCTACAATGGGCTTGAGCTTTCGGTGAAGGAAAAAATCGTGAGGAATCCATAGCATGATGGTAGGGCTTTTTCTAATATCCGCCTAGTAATACCACCCTCAAGTTGAAAATGTGTCGTCATATACCAATAGGTGTGTTCCGGCAGTTGCGCTTGAGAGCCAGTCTCTCCACATGTTTAGAGTGTCCACCAACTTGAGCCGTATCGTCACTTAAGAACAGGTGATCAGGTAAACTATAAAAAAACTATGTATATATACAATCTATTTTATTAATTATTGTTACTTTTCTTTGCCAATCATGTGCTGGATAAAAATGGAACACCCGTTTTCAACTAACTTTATCTTCGGTTGTTTGAAATGGCTACTAGCTGTCATTCACCCACAATGCTAGGCGTCAAAGCCTTCCGACGGCTTGAGTTTTTCGACATTTTTAACTATTATCGTCATATTTCTACCAATTTACGCAAAAGCATAACATATTATATACTTAAACCGTCCTAATGAATTACTCTGTAACCACTAACCACCACTCGTAATAACCACTCGTCCAAACAAGTTTCTAATGGTTATCTACTGGTAAAACAACGGCAATACGCAAATTATGCCGTATTTGACATGAACTTCAATATGGCAAATTCATATTATCTATCATCTTTTATGTATTAAACATGCCCAAAAATTTGACACTTTCAAGCAGATACTTAGAGAAATATAGAATAATTTTACCTGGCGAAATACGTAGTAAGGGAATAACTTGTTCTTGAACTTCATCAAGGCTCTCTCTTGAACTAATCTGAGACTTAACTGGTATCAGTTAGAAAAGAGCTGAGATCTATTCTACGAGTTGTTATATTCCTAAGATGTCTGTCGTGATGTCTGTATCAACCTATGTGCTGACTTATCATCCTTTAAAACTTCAAGTCAGCTTTCTAGATTAAACTGATAACGTATAATAATTAAAAACGATATTTTTAGAAATCTTAAAATATGTGAAAATTAAGTAAATGAAATAAAAATAATTTTAGATAATAGTTACTTTTAAGCATGTGTTACAAAGCACCGCCAACCGTAGTTAAAAGTTTTTTAGAAAACTTCGGAAGCTTTTTTCAACAACAAGATTTCAGATTTCAACAACAAGAAAACTATTTCAGAAGTACACTACATACATAGAACATCTGTAAAATTGTTTAATGGAATAAGAGGCGAACGAGAAATTAATGAATTTTATTATTCATTCAAATTTAATAATAAATAAAATAAGCCTTTATTGCTGTAATCAAGATTCTTGGTAATTATAAAAAACTAAATCTTGTAAATGGCTGTTTTGTAATGAATTCTTAATTAAAAAATTGAAAAGATATAAAATAATATTGAATTAATTATTTGATATTTGAGATACTGATTTTAAATAAATTTTATTATAAAATTATTTTGTATAATAACACTTGTGTGTTGTTGATAAATATATTCATTTATTGTAATGCCGTTTATAACATTGTAGTAATTACTAAATACTCGAATAGACTGAATAAAAACATGTTCGCATTCACAGTTGTACGTCGTTAGGTGAAAACAAAATTTAATCTAATCCTTACATTCATTTGGAGTTGTACGTATTCGGTTGAGTCAGATGTGTTTTGAATGGGTCCGCCCTTTCCTCGTACTCACCGCGTGTGTAATTGAAAACCTATTCACTTTGCACTTACAAGTATGTTGGGGGAAGTTAATCCGATGTATTGTTGACTTAGACAAAGAAACCATGAGCAGTAATATTAGATTTTTATTTGTAATATAATATCATATCATCACACTTTATTATTTACATGGTAAACAGAGATATACAAGTGTAAGTACTGTACTCTGTACTACAAATATTGAAAATTTTGTATTTAGCCATTTTTTTAACAGTTTTGAACTTATTCTAATTGAAACATTCAGTTTTAGAAACTGAGTATTTTTGAGACTGCGTGGCATATCTGTAATCAGCAAAAAAAGATTTAAATTTCATTGATAAGCCTTTTCCAATTTTGTTTTATAGGTTTATCACAATGGTTCATGGTCCATATAGGTCCATGGATGGTTTATAGGATATAATAGTTTTGAATATATGACTACAGAGTTTCTCGATTTCATATGATAATGTAGCCACTAGCAAACTTGTACGCTTACAAAATTTATTTTTCTGTATAATTGTTAAAGTACCAACACTTACAGCTGCTTAACTATATATTTTTAACCTACAGAAAACTCCCTGCTGTCCGAACAATAATCGATATCATGTTCAAATATAGAATTGCTGCGTCAGTTTCGGTTTACAGGAACACAAGTATATAATAAATAGATTTACATCAATATTAAAAACAACAATTTTATTTAAGCAAATGAGGTAAAGCAGTACTGGAGTGGAAATCTAGAACTTGTTCTAGACATAGATAAACTTTAAACTAACGGCTTTGTGAAGGTAGCGGTAAGAACTTGGACGAAGACTGTCTTAGAGAGATGGGGAAGGCTAAAAATGAAATTCATGTATACTTTACGTAGAAACATGTGAAAAATAAAAAATATAACTAAGAAGGCTTATGTTAAAGAATAGTGTAAACAAAATGCAGTAAATGTAGTGACATTTAAATATAAATGCATTTTAAGCCAACTATTACAGTGGTTAGGAACAGACTTGTGAAACAATATTAAACGGTATGCAAATGAATCCTCTGGTAAAGCGAAATTCAACTGTCACACACATCGTTAGGGAAATCACATGGAAATTAAGTTATGTTAACTGGAACATAAATTTTATTCGTATTAACAACAGAGCCCTGATACGATATTTTATTCAGAAACAGTAATAATATGTGTCTGTGTTCATATGTTTCAAAGAAAATTTCAACTTACTACATAACGTCTCAATTAAAATACCAATACAAAATATAACTATTAACAATAAACACACTATTTGTAAATGTACTTTTGATGCTTTAAAAAAATGAAACAAATTAAATAGGATTATAAGAACGATTCATTATTAATGTCAAACTCCTAATCTTAAAATTATTTATTGAAGTATTTTTAATTTATAAAAATGTTATCATTTTAGAAATGTAAATCTTATAAATTTACTACTTCGGTTGAGAAATTCATTCCCAAATGTATAAGCCATGGAATCAAATTGACAATGTATTTTGGACACTTATGAGTTATGAATCGTTCATGTTGTATTAGATAAAATTTTCCAAGTGTAATCTATTCGAAAATGTTAAATAATGTCGTTGTCTTTTTTAATATATCTAATTATAGAATATATTAAACATTGCAATATAGCAAAAAAATGAAACTGCTGCCTTTAAATCTATAGGATTTAGTCATTTATAATAGAAACCCTACGGTAAAACATTCTTCAATTTTTATTCATTCAGAATTTCGGCTGGTTGCTGGACCAAACTATTTCAGTTACTTAACTTCAAACCCGTTGTAAATCTTAATGGGTATCGTTCCGAAGTTTTGCCCAGTGACTCGTGAATGTCCCTACATAAATCTTGGTATCCGTGGTTACTTGACCGCTGAAACTCTGCAAGGGACTCGGGCTTTTGGACCCTACATTACATTCATTCTATAAAATACTGCAGGTCAGAAGACACATTATAGAGTTGAAAAACATCTGAGACAATTAAATTAATATTACATGCACATATTACGACTAATTTCCGATCAACATACACATTGCGAAAAACATTTATAATCCATAATTTCATGGTTTAATACATTTTATTTCGTGGTCGTTTATTGTAAATCTAGATTAGCTCTATATGAAACGTTTATGATTAAACTGTAACAAATAAATCTAAATTCGTATCTAAAAATGGGCTTGAACAGACAAGAAAGAAGAACATAATAGTAATTAATATAATTGCTTTTAATAACGTATACACGAGAAAAAAAAAAAGTAAGTTTAAAAACTAAAACCCGACTATTAAAAAATTCACGATCTGAAAATTATCAAACATGAAAATAGTCGTCTAATATTGTTATATTCAAGCTAATAAATAGTTTTTGTCTCTTAAATGAAGTAATTAAACGTAATATATTTTAATTTAATACATATTCCGTATATTAGCGGCCATAATAACGAATGGATTGACACCTTATTCATCAAAATCAGATGAATAGTTTAGGCGCTGCGAAGGATAAATACAAACATACATATACTGCCAAAACCATGACCTAAAACATCGATTTGGCTTCACCGTAGTCAAGTAAAAATTAATTTCTCTTTCTACTAAATAACAAATGCCCGTCATAAGCATTCATAAATGCCAAATCAGTACCACATTTCACAAACAGAAACAGCATATTGACTGACTACGCTTTTACATATTCCATGTGTAATTTTATATAACATTTTCCGTACCTATTCAACTTCGAATACGTAATATAACAAAGGGTGTTAGGAGAACTTTTCATTTTGCCTCCTCGACACTCGGTGTGACGTAAGATGAATTGTAACACTCACCTAGCTAAAGTTCTCTATACTCTTTTGACGCACTCCCTGTGGTGAGATTGCGACCCTTTCATTCTGCAAGCGATTAAAAAACTTATTCCGTACAAAAGACTTTAGGTGTTCCCTTCTGAATAGAATTTTTCTTATATTTTCACTTCTTCTCAGTTCGACCTTCTTTGACACTTGATAAATTTACCTAGTAAAAAAATTTCAGTAAGTACCTTTTCTTGTATGTTTATCAATATATTTTATTTTTTTTTATTTTAAAAGTTATAGATGAACTTTTGTTCTATAAAAATAGAATTATAAACAGTTTTTCTTCACACCTTTACCAGAATTTTCTTAAGTTCGACCACTGAACACTTCTGCATAAACATAGAAACATATTTCTTTATAGTAATATAGAAAATTACGTTGTGCTTTTCTTGTTATATTTATCCTTTTAAACGGCTTGAAGTAATTTGTTTAAAAAATGTGTTTTCTAAGATGAGCTGCATGACTTTTACCTATTGTTGGGCCCGATAAGTATCGTTGTTAACATACAGATTAGTTTTTATTTACATATAAAATATAGAAACGTATGTTAGTGACCGTGCAAGTTCTACCTACACCTTATTTATACTGTCGAGAAGATGGTCTATAATTATCCAAAGATACGTTAAGTAGCGTCAGTCTACTTATTAATAAAAAATAAAGCCATAGTGGTTAAAATACATATTTCTGTCCGGTAGATGGTGACCACCTTGTACACATATTTTAAATAAGTTTTATTTTATTTTATTTTAAGTCCGGCATAGTGGACTGGTAGAGGTTATAAATAAATAAACTATTATTTCCTATATCATGGTAAATTTGTCTCTTCAATCAGACAACAGAGTCCTGAACATAAACAAAACTGTTGGGCTGTGTCGAGGCTTGAGGTTACAGATTTATAGCCTCGAAACCTATACGTAATCTCGTGAAATCTGCAGAACATTACAGTTGTTTTGAAAATATGATCATATGATTTTTGTAGATATTATTGTTTAAATTTTTTATAGGTTGTAGCGTTCGTTCAAAATCTCATAGGAACTGAAGTTAAGAATTTCTGAAATTGTTAACTGCGAGGGAAGTGCAGCTACTCGACTACACCTGTAGATGCTTGGATATGGATGTTCAACTTAAGCTTGACCGGTAACGACGCGGTCATTGCCAAATTCCATACCTCTATTCTTGACTTTCATAAAAATGATTTCCTTCCGAGAAAAGTTTAAACCATAGTTCGTCTGAAAGTGCGGAGTTCAAAAGTATTTACCACTACGCCATAGTTGTTTTAAAAGCTCTATTATTGTTTCAATGTATTAATAGTTTTGAATTACGTTATGACAGTCATTCATAATATTAAAATTAAGAATTACGATATCATTAATAGAGGTAAAAATTAAAATGATCCAAATAATAAATTCGTAAATACTTTCTAAATCCCTAATAATATTATAAATATGAATGTAAATTTGTTTGTTACGCTTTCACACGAAAACTACTTAACTGATCATCATGAAACTTTGTACACATATTCTTGGAGGTATTAGAAGTAACATAGGATACTTTTTATTGAAAAAAATAAATGCGGACGAAGCCGCGGGTAAAAGCTAGTAGAATATAAATGTCATTCTAGTGCTATTAAAAAAGAAATGGTCTCAATACATCAAGATTTTTAGCCATAATTGTTAACCCATCCATACAGACAGGCATCCGAAAATCCATGTAATTATTTTTTTCAATAAGATTCTTTTTTGTATACAATGAAATAAATGAATTTAGTGTGATAGTGAGAGTATTTCTTTGGATAATAAAATATTTGTATTGCCATAAAAACACAAAAGATTTAAAATAATGATCATTGAAGTTTCGAAATTTGCTCGACTTTGGAATGTAGAGAGTAATGCTCAACCTCAAATGCTTCGCGTTATGAGGCGTGCAATTGATGATATATGGATATTTATCTTGGATGGATATTAACCTATGGATATTTATAATGCCACCAGAAAGAGACTAAAACAATTACGTAAAAAAGCAAAGCTTAATAACATAATCATAAATAAAGAATACGATTAGTTTTTGATTATTTCCTGTGTTCGTGTTCGTCTAACAATAACGTATTAATAACCTGTCAAACATAACAATACTCTTACAAAAATAAACATTATACTACCAATTTTACCGAATAAGAAGTACAAACAAAACCATAAACCTAGATTTATAATAACTTCTAAATAATATACAAAAACCTTCGGTTTCAATTTTCAAACGAAGACGACTCGCCTACAGCTTTGAAACCAAATGAAAACTCGAATATCGTGAAAATATGTCACGAAAATGAAATCTTGGCGTAGCACGAACGCTAGCTCGTTGCCCGACACGCCAGGAGGCCTTGTAATTGAGCGCATAAATCATAGCACCATCGAAATGAGACGTGATCTTCCGTGACTTTCTCATAGTAACAGTGGTGAAAGCGAGCTTGTTAAATGCTTTATTGAAATAACTTTATAAATATACTTTTGTAAAATTTAAATACTGCTTTTACTAAACATAAATGTATATTTACATTTACAAAATATCAAGTAATTGAATCGGATAACATAATTACATCATATTGAAGATCTGTCACCAACTATTATTCGTTAGGGAAATTGGACACATTATATTGCTATTTGACTACATTCTCATTAGTGATTTTGTTTATAGCCTAAACCAGTGTTTTTCAACCTTTTTCATGACACGGCTCTTTTAGTATGAAGAAATAATTTGCGACCCCTCTACTTTTTTTCATGTATTTTATTTTGTGACAACCATTCAATCCAACGTATTTATTCATTTGCATAATTAGGATATTTTGGTATGAAAATGGTGTTAGAAAAGTTGAAAGAACTGTTTTTTTTCGACCTGACATACGCTGTTGGTTGTAAGGGCTTTGACAGCTTCACCAAACTTTTTGGAGAGAATGTTGAGAGCACTCAGTTCCGAGACAGCGGTTGCAAGGGCCAGAATAGCCGAACCTCGGCTTAGACTGCTGCCAGAAAACGAACAAAGAGCTGTGTCATTACTTCTCATTGCAAGAGATATCGAATAATACCCGGCAAAGGTGGATCTTAAGTCCGTTTTTAAATGCAGCTATAAATAAGGAAAATTGGCAACCAAGCGCAAAGAAAATCAGCTGGATTTATATACTAATGGAGTTCAGCGATGGAAATGTAAGTCTGTCAAGTGTAAGTTCAATCTGCAAACGTTTTGGTTAAAAAGGAAATCAGAATACGCAGAATTAACCTCGTGCTTGTGCGAATTGACATTTTCATCAATGGTCCAAATAAAAAGTAACGAAAGAAATCGCTTTAATTTGGGCAACGATGTCATTCTCTATGTAGCAAAAACGGATCCACGATAGGAGAAAGTAATTAATGAAAAAGAAACTTAACCTTCGCATTAAGAGTTTCATAATATTATTTTTTATTTTTTGTTAATATGATAAAAATGTTTAAGATTGAAGGGATCTCATGAGTTATTTTTATGTTTTATTTATTTCATACAAATGATTATGTCCTTTAGTTACCATTTTTCTTAATAAATATTTTTAAGTTTTATTGTTTTTTTACTGCAGTAGTTTTTCCAACCTTTTGGAACTCCGCTATAGAATTTTCGCGACACACACGTTGAGAAACACTGGCCTAAAGTAATGCCTATTAGGTAACGCAATAAAAGGAAATACAATGTTTAATTTATTTAAAATTGAATTATATGTAGAATGTAAGAAGGTTGAAAATGGAATAGTGATCATAAATTAGTACTATGTTTAGTTTATTGTTTATCCATGGATATGTGATCAAATATACTTTTCTTCATACTTATGTTTTTAGGTATGGTATATAAATAGAATATGAAGGTATTTTTTAAATCTCATTCTTGAAAGAAATATTTTTCTAAAAGTAATATTTTTACGTTCATTATAATTATGTGCAAAGCTTATACATTTTTAAAATTTACTCCTCAGAGACGTGATACGGAATTATGGCGAACTGCGTAAAACACAGTTTTACAACACTACGTTATCGCCCACTACTTGCATACTGTATTAAGTATTTCTATTCTGTAAGATATTTATTTATACGATTAACAGTTTGTACATGTTGTAGTATTCAAATAATCTTATTGGCTTATTATTAAGTGTTATGCTATTTTAACATAAACAAATTTCACAGATGTAATCATTACTAAATTGCTCATGAAACCTATATTAATGTCATAGACCAAAGAAGTTTGTTTGAACGTGCTAATCTTAGGAGCTACTGATTTGATTAAAAAAAACTTTGTACTTTTTATACTTGATACAGCATATTGAGGAAGGTTTTAGGCTATTTAGCATGACGCTACTAGTGATAGGAGTAAAATTGTATTGAAAAAAGTTACGAAACTAGGCAAAATGACTAAATAATTTTTAGTTCCACGCGAACTTAGTATTAAGGTAATATATGAGTTTCTAAGATTTACTACAAGTTCTCAATTACTCATATTAGAAGAACCTTCGTTATGCCACGAAAAATTTTTTATAGTAATATTACGAACCCCAGCAATAACCAATTTAATCAAATTTACAAAGTATATAACGAAGAAATATGCAAAATTGAAAAAAATAAGTAGATATGATAATATTTTAACAAGTAGCTACATGTATTAAACAGTACTTAAAAAGAAAGAACCTCCAATCTTATAACTTTTGCTGCTTGATTGATTAAACCAGTTAAAATAATTAATCCATTCACGGTGCGATATTTCGAACCTATAATAAAATACTTTTTCGGAATTCGCGTGCATTAAATAAGTTGGAATAATATATCCATCCATGATGCTCTCGTTCTTCGTTCTTCTAAATTACTTATTTGTAATTCACGTGCATTAATAATTGAAATTTAATTAATAACACAATAGACATATTGTATTTTCTAATAATGTCTCCATGATTTCTTGTAGCACTACTCCCTATTGGAAAAATAAAGAATTCATTATTTCTCCGGGCTCGCAATAACCAGTAAATAAATTGCGATCTTCGCGGGCGGCTGTAGTAGCAAAACTGGATTTTTACCTTAGGAAAATTTCACTGATAGGTATAACATGATGATACCTTACATGCACAATAATTATGATTTTTTTTTAATATTTTACTCAAAGTACAACAGTACATTACATTATGTGTGTGTTCGTAAATCTTCAACTTTCAAACAAAACAAATTTTATCAGAACTTTGTCAAAACAATTTTGATAAAAATTGAGTAGTTATGACACCTAAATAGCTATAGTTTAAGCCTGTAGGAAGCGCTATTGTCGACAAACATTTTCTTTTATTATTTAACTTTCATATATGTTTTTTATATATTTTTTGGAAACCCTACATTAAACAAAAATCATTTTCACTCTCCCAGCGCCTCTTGTGGTACCTTTCAGAACCAGTACTGTGGCAGTACAAGATCTTCTACCTATCGGAATCAATAATAAATTTTTACATATAATAATATTGATTTCACCAACATTTCCGTCACAAAACTTTGACCAACAATTAGAAAATAAATATTTAATGTACAAATGAGTAAATGTAGGTGGTATATTCGTTACTAACGATTGATATGATACTGCGACACTAAGCCCATCTAAAAATACACATACATGTAATTTTATTAAATAGTTCTCCAAAATTATGCCAATCTTTAACTTTTCCTATACACAAACATCTTAGAAACTATTTTGTTATACAGTTACGTTAGCAAACCCCATGCGTGTACTGTAATATCATAAATATTAAATAACAAGTTAGCACAAGTGGTGTGTGGTTCGATTTATGTCTCAATATCGGTAGCCTTCGGCCCTTGCCACCTGCACACGCTACTTTTATCGCCTCGCTATTGATTCATTGTTAATAACACTATATCACGCGATAGACCTGATTTTGATAAAAATATATCATAATCTGTGCCCGCTTCTTCGTTCGTATGAAACTAAAAAAAAAAAATTTTCCTCTTTTTGTAACCATTTTCAATACATATTTGCCCTTATTGGTGGTAGCGTGATGTTAAATAGCCTAAAGCCTTTCGCAATGATTGCTCTATCAAATTTAAAAAGAATTATTGAAATCCGACTCGTAGTTCCTAAGATGGCACGTATACCAAACAAACAAAAGGAATTTTCCGCTTTATAATATTAATATAGATATTCTGTTTCGACAGTATTGTATTTGTGCAAATAGTGTTAAAAGCTTCTTTTTTTTTAAAGTAATTGGGCAAAATGACGTCACCGTACCTAACAGTAAACATAGTATAATTCAAAAGCTACAGTAATCACTAAAACGTCAGCAATCCGTTCCCACTTGTCGATGTATACCAGCTTTAGCAGCCACTGGGTGGCTGGACAATGACTAATAACGAAACCTGACACGCCGATACCATTTTACCTGGCATGGTAAGCGAAAACTGTCAATTATCTTGACTTATCATCTTGTTAAACCATAAAATGTCCTTAGGGATTTTAAGCAAAAATTATAATATTTTTATAATTATTAATAATCACCGTTAAAATAATAGAGCAATTAAAAATGTAAGAGTATTGAAATATTCCCTGTAAGAAATCTTTCTGTTTTTTTTGCTTCTTATAACTACAGAATGGTGTATGCAAACATTAAAACAGTACGAACATTATTTTATAAATATGCATTTATTACCTACAAACACTTCGATAAATTAAGATTTATGTAACTTATAAAGCAAACAGTTTGATACATGAATAGATAATAATTGAGAGGGATTATAATATCACAACGTTTGACAATCTCATTTGTTGTGCACACGGACGCAAGCGGCGTGGCGTTTAGTTAGCTCGTCGCAGTGTTCACGTTTGTTTGACCCGCAACGTGACATGACTGCAATAACTGTCGTGTCCTTCTAATTCTACAGAGGCTATTTTATTTATCTACAACAGTATATTTCCTGAGGAACAAAAATAACGAACTGTTTAATATAGTTTATAGGTTTAGCGTTATGGCTTCAATCTAATCTGATGTTCAGCGACGATGTGGCCCAAGATGGTGGATACGCTAAGTCTAGTTGAGGGACTAGCTCTGAAGTGCTACGGCCGAAACACAGCTATAGGTTCTTGACGGCAGATTTCCAACTGTGGCTTACTAAGTCTATGAGTAATAGAAGTTTTATGGAGGGACCTTAATCTGACATGTGATGGTTTATATTTTAATTCAAAATCTTATTTTACTTTATCATATATTGGCTACATTCTACTTAGAGCTCCCAAGGCCCCAAAGATTTGGTCAGTCGTTGCGGTCGCTACGAAAACGTCACTAATGACGTTACTAATTTCACTCATACCAAGCTCACAACGACCTATCTGCAAGGGGTGACCCCATCCTCCATTTCACTAGAGTTAATGATTGTAACGCTTGCAAGCAAGTGGAACAGAAAAAATCGTGGTTGTGGCCGATAAGTGGAACATAGCTCTAGTTGTTAAGATGCTTGCAAACATATGTGACTGCGATGATCTCCAATGAACTACTAAGCGAGGGGTATGGAACCAATGACACCCGTGCCATTGATGACACGTGGCACAATATTTTTGGCACGCCACTGATCACAAAATTCATTATGAACTGAAAAGAAAAATACTTCCACTAAGACAATTTTCTCAAAACAAGAAAATAGATTCTTATATAAATTAATTAACAACACTAATAATAATAAGATAAATCATTTGAGATTAATAACAAAATTTTGAAAACATGGAATTCGTTATCAGGAACACATTTCACTGTTTGAAGAATGACATGTTACTTTAGTTTAAATATAACTGAGACATTCCTAAATGTTTTTTTTTTGTTTTTATAGTAAATAGCTTTGATTTCTTAATATTTTTATATTATTATTTTCTTAATAATCACGAAATCCAAATTATTTAACGACACGTCTATGTCCTTATTAAACATTTCTTCTTGAAGAAATGGCACGCTGATACATAAAGGTTCGCCATCCTTGTACTAAGCTATCGGTAGTTCTCATTCTTTTCAAATCGTATTGAGCTTACCATCAGATAAATTGTAAAAAAGTATATAAAAAACATTTTACTATTCACCATATCGAGACAAATAAATATATATGTATAATGTATATACCAACTACATTTTGATGAAATTTGTTAAAGTTGGTGGCCAAGTGAAACCTAGGCATCTAATTTTATGTTGCGACAAATCTCTTTGGTCAATTTCAACACAGGAGTCACCAACTTATTAGGCTTACTTTGAAAATGAGAAAAGTATTGTGTAGCAATATACTTTCCTATTATAGTACAAGACGAATAATAACACTAGAAGAGAGTAAAAGCAAATGCCTCAATTCAAAATTGATATTTTAAGTAGTTCTCGAAAGCAGAAACAATTTGGTGTAAATACTTAAAAATACCAATTTCGGACTGAAACGGATTTGTTTTTACCCTCCTTACAAGTCTCTCAAGTGTGAAAAATAGTAAAGTACAAATTATAATTAGAGCTTATTTATTAAATTTAACACGACTAAATTGCCACAAACTTTTATCGCCGACATAAATTGCAATGCGTTAATATTACATGTAAATTATGCTAATCGATGCGAATGGATTGCAGCAATGCAAAAAGTTGTCAGTATTATTAAGAATAAATTTGCTGTAATTAATTACATTCAAAGTGGTTATTACACAGAGTGTTTATTATATTGCCTTGTTTAAGTCAAATATTTGCTGCTTATCTGTGTTAATTAAATAAATAATTTCATTGAATAATTCCATCATTTAACGAGTTTTATTCTAGCTGATGAAATAAAATATTTATTAAAACTCTATAATAAATATTGGAAAATTGATTGATGCGAATTATGAGAATGGGTATTATTTAGACCAGCAAAATATTGCTGTAATGACAACGTCAATAGATGTGAATATTGGACCATTACCAAATATAATTATTGCTATGTCAAGCATTATTAATCGTTTTTATCTTAGCACGCGTACATACAGGAATGAGTGAGGATTTTTTTTTTCCATGAACTTTAAGTTTTAGCTTTCGTGTATTGTATGAACTATAATATATAAATTAAATACATGAGCCAAAAGCCCTCTCCATAGATCGTTTCTACTATACTAGAATTGTAAGGGAAGCGTTCGAAATTAAAAAGTATAAAACTTTTATTCGGAGTGACGCACTAAAATTATGTACGGCATGGAATTCAGTGATAGGACGACTCAAGCCTTGGGTGCGATCGATCGTCAGATATAGTGAGTGTAGTATGCCGGAACATCATTAGTCATAATGAGCAAATGAGCGTAGTTACTAGACACCGCAACACTTCAGTCGGCTCGTGACTACGGCCTGTGTATCCAGGACGAAACGTGGAGCAATTACAAAAAAGTAAGTCGCGTTTTAGACCCGTATATGATTTCTATATTACTTTATGTTTATTGAGTTTGAATAAATTTTGACTAAATTCATTTCTTATCAATAATGTTTCAAATATAAACAAATATATAAATCTAAATAAAACACCTTGATAAATGAATAAAATTATTTACTTTAAAAAAGATAACTCTTTTAAACACATTTAGTACACCAAGGACCGTAGTTTTACCTAATATTAAATGTCTATGTATTAGTCACTACTAGACCATTATATCACTGTATTATCACGATATTTCCATTACCGAAAAGTAAGCTCAATGAATTCGAACTTACGTCGATTGACGTGGTGTCCGAACACAATTACAATGAACCATCATCACATCAATAGGATTCAAAACTAAAAGAAATTTAACATCAGTTGAAATCTAGTCGAGTTATACAAAGGTAAAGAACCAATAAGTGGCTTAATCAAATTGCATTAGAACTCAGAAGCGCCCCTAAAGGGATGTTAGACGCAATAGATTGAGTTACGAGCCCCGCAACCTCTGTCGCTTTATAAAAATAGTCTTTGTGAGTCCTGTCTCGGCCATTGCAACTACGTTGGGGACGAAATTAGAGTTTCTTTCATTGAATAATTAATTCATTACTACTTTTAGATCGTCAGTGTTTTAATTAAACTACATGTAGCTTTTATTTAAATGTAATATACCAAATTATAGCTTCCAGTGAAAGCTGTCGGAAAAATATCAATTTTATTCAAAGGATTATTATTATTATAGTCGCTATGGAAAATCAATACACTCTGGCAGATTTACTCATTCCTAATGTACCTTTTGTTGCTTGTCAATCGCAGTCACCGAAATAAGAGCGGTAAGAGCTTGGTTAGAAATTTTAAACTTATAGTTCGTAGTTTAGAGACGCCAGACGAGCACTTAAAAGCCCTACCGCCATGTAAACATACCAACAACAATATTATTACCAAAAGGTTCATGAGATATTTTTACATGTAAAAATTAGATAGGATATAAGATTAGGGTGTACATTTCACGATTTATTTTAACATTCCTATTAAAGTGTTGACCCTGTTGAAACTACACGACGACTGTCTGTTATAAATCAGTGAAAAAATACATTATTGAACGATACTTTTTTTATAGTTAAAGTTTTTGCATTATGGTCATAATCTCACCTGATCTTAAGTGACGATGCGGCCTAAATTGGTGGACAGGCTAAACCTGTGGAGGAACTGGCTCTCAAGTGTAAGTGCCGGAACAGATTTATAGGTATTTAGCGGGAGATTTTCAACTTGAGGGTGATTGCTAGCGAGGCGGGCATTAGAAAAAGCACTGCCGCCATACTATGGTTTCCTCACAATGTTTTCCTTCACCGAAAGCTCAAGCTCATTGTAGGTGGATTCGAACTCACGTCCCTTGACGCAAAGTCCGTACACACTACCACTGCTATAATCGCTATAGTCTTATAACGTGTGTAACAGATCGATTTACAAGATAGAAAAGAAATTTTTAATTAAAGCGGAACTAATCAGACGTCTCCGCGTTAAATATGCAAACGTTACGCTCCATGTTGCGGTAAGAGGGATCGAAACCACGTCGAACCGAGTACGACGTGCAATCACGCACTATTGTTCAATACTTGCTGATATTGGCAGCACATTACATTACCTTTATATAGATAGGTACCTAAGCGTATAATTTATTTTACCTTTATTAAAATAACTGTGATTACATACATGTATTTTTTAGTTTATTTATATTTTCTCTCATCCCCAGATTACCCATTTCATACCATTATTATATTCATCTTTTTAGAACCTAATCTTTAAAGGCAACGATACCTCGATGTTAATTTGTTTTCCTGTGTCGATAGATATTACTTCGAAAACCCCCAATGAGTTTAAGCTTTTATTAAATAAATTTCTTATGATGATATAATATTATAGCGAAATAACATTTTATAATGCATTTCTAGTTAGCTACCACTGTCAAGTATTGAAACAACTGGACTTGAGAGCCATTTCTTTCTACAATTTTACCGTTTGCCGATCTATACCTAAATGTAAAGAGGTCATTGATCAACATCTTATACAAGAAACATAAAGAAGTAGAATTTCTAGGGTGGTAAATAATGATATTTAGTGTTGTGAGAACCATGATATCAATTAAACCCAATATCTGCACACGTGCTTTTTGGCCGGTATGGTATATACTGGCACTGAAAGAAGGTAAGATTGTAGATAAAGACTAAAAAAATGTCACAAATGCAACACCTAAGAATCTACGAAAACAATGTTTGTCAGTTTTTTGTTCATATGATCACTGTATTGTATTCAGTTAGTAAACAAAATGGTAACACCAAAAAATTAAAAATACATGGATTAATGTTAATAACGTTTGGTACTATGGAAAAGAACTACAATTTTACAAAGTGTAATGTTCAGTGAATTGATTTGATAAAAAATCATAAAGAAAATGAAATTACACTACGATGTATACATAAAAAATGCGGAAACTGCATCATAGACGTTTTATTAAAAGTGTCACCAACGTTTGCACACCGCAACGAAGCAATTCCTGTCTGACCACTCGTTTTGATAGTCTAACCATAACGTTATATTCTTTGTTTTAGAGTTTTTGTTTCAGTTACAGTCAACATTTTAAAACGCATAACTGAGGCAAAAATTTTTGTTTACTTTTATGTCTTATTTAAACGACTTTATACATACATTAAAAATTAAATATTCTTTCATTTATTTGTATTTCGTAGAACATAAATAAAAACAAAAGAAGCATAGTTTTAATCAAGCAAAAGTAAAAAAATAAAACAAAATCTCAATTTTGTCAAATATTGTTACAAATTAAATAGATTTGGTTAATTTAGAAATTTACTCATTCTAATCATTATTCAGCTGAACTTTTGAATATAAACATAATATAGGAAATGACCGTCAAAATGGATACTGCGAAAGCAAAAATGTTTAATTACTAACAAACGACTGCAACGATGCATCATTAGGGGTTTCCCTTATATCTCTATGTTAACGCTACATTAAACCGCGGTGGCGCTGTCTAATTAAATCCCCTCTGGCACCAACGATGCGGCAATGGCGTGGGCAATTTTTACACAAAGAAATATTATTATGTCTCGTTCATATGCTATTAATGTTGAAACATAAATATATCGCCAAAAATAATAATCTGTTTATCTATATAACACACTTCAATTTGTCTCCTTGCAAATCGTGAAATCTTTAATATTTTCACTTTTAAATTTGTGTAATTAATCTCAACATAACTAATAAAATGAATACAGGTCTCAGGTACAATTTACGAATGTGAACATGCAGAATGTCTCTTAAATGGAAGATCTGAATAAATAAAACCATTATAAGACCTGTCATACTGTATGAATCGAAATACAGAGCTAGTAAGAAGACGGATAGGTGTCCATTGCATACAGCAGAAATGCGTACGTTGAGATGGATGTGTGGTGATACAAGAATGGGCAAAATCAGGAATGAGTATATGAGGGGAAGTTTGAAAGTGGAGTCAGTGGTAGAGAAGTTGCAAGGGAATCGTTGTCTTGGTTTAGACGTGTCATAAGAAGAGAGGAAACGCATGTGGTGAGAAGAGTAATGGATTTGAATGTTGAAGAATGGAAAGGAAGAGGAATACCAAAGAAAAGGTAAGTAGAGTGTGTGAGGAATGAGGTGAAAGAAAAGGGAGTGAATGAAGAGATGGCGGTTGATAAAGATTTATGGAAGAAGAAAACGTATTGCAGCGACCCCAAATAACTTAAGAACAGGTTAAAAAATCTATGAATCTTAACATAACTAAATAAAATTAAAGACGTTTGACAGTGACGTTATTCTGTGACCAAACTTATTTTAATTCAATCACATCATAAATAATCAAGGTTGTAAAATAATAACTTACTAAAGATCCAGAAATATAAAACGACATTAAAATGTATATGAAGTAATACATATTATGTATTATGTGTATAAAACCATAACCTGTTGTCCAAAAAAGAACGCTACCTTATGTACACTACGAAAATTCAATGCTTTCATTAATAACATCAAATATTAAAATAAACTAATAGTACGGAATCAAATACCTACGTCCAAACCCCACATGTGCGTATTTTTCATTATAATTGTTATAAAAACATAAATCAAACCCGATACACAAAATTACATTGAAGAAATTCTCTTTCACGATTTTGTATTTGTGTGATCGATTCCTTATGTAAGGAATATTCTTTTAAGACAATAAAAAAGTATCCCTACAGTGTGAACGCACAGATGCGTTTGAATACCTCTTGAATAATTACTCTCACGCCGCGGGCTCGTGCTTTGTAAATACCAAGAGTGCCTGCGAACGATAAGTACAACTTGGTTCTTTCACAGGCCGATTTCAGAGTATCCCAACTTATTTAAGCTGGTGTAAAACAAATAATCGCAGTTAGGGATCCTGCTTTAGATCAATCATAGTGACCGGGTACACGTAGTTAACTAATGTTAATGTTGATTGAAATGTTTTAACACACACTAGCTGTGACCGCGATTTCGTTCGCATAATAATAAAATTATTTCATAATTTTTGCTTGTTTTTGTATTTTCAATACGGCTTTCCTGGTATTGAGAGCGTGATGTTAAGTAGCCTTAAGTCTTCGTCAATTATTGCGCTATCAAAAATAAACATATTTATCGAAATCCGACTGTAAGTTACTAAGATTGTCGCGTTCAAATAAACAAACTATTATCCTTTTTTAATATTAATAACACATAGATATGTTAGGAAGCTAACGAGTGCGAACGATAGGCGTATGCGACTTTAAAAAATATCAATAATTATTCAAGTATAATCGTGAAAGTACATAAATAGTTTCTTTGCATCAGATTTTCAGGTTAAGCCTAGTAGCTAGGCAGTAAATATTATACAGGGAATCAATACTGTATAAACTCCCACGATTGCGGAGTATTAGGCTAAAAAGGGCTGCAAACTTTGTATCCTTACAAGTCGAAATAAGTTAGTCTCATGTCAAACAAGGATATGCACTCACGAAAGCCCGAGGGGAGGTCTCGTCTGACTCCAACTAATCTAATACCGAAACTAACTTTCTGAACCACATATCGCTCTAACAAGGAATCTAATCAATTGTACTTTATTGTTCCGCAACAAAAATTTATTTATTTGTAAGTGCTATTTAGAAGTGGAAGTTATTGCTATGAGACCTATTATTCTGAAAAAAAGTATTTTTAAACAATTCATTATGAATCTGAACAAAATCATTAATGTAGATCCTTTATAATAATAAGTTAATTGAATATTTCACTAAATCGAACTAGACATTACATTCATATATGAAACTATTTAAGATTGCTTTATATCTAAGTACTAATAATAGTAACTTATCTATATTATTATTATAAAGTTAGTCTGAACACAATAATTTTAGGAACTACAAGTAGGATTTAAAAAAATATTTTTGTATGTAATATAGCAATAATTGATTTAGGCTTTCGACTATTGAACATCACGCTACCACAAATAGAAGCAAAGCTGTACTGAAAAAAATATACAAAAACAGGTAAAAATTATTGAACAAAAATGATTAAATTAAGTAAAGTAAAAATCCAAACTTTTCCAATTTTATAATATTTTTATGTAGATATACTAATTTTGTTGTGCATATTACTTTAATTTTATAAGTTGTCGTAGGTACTTTAATTATTTGTAAACATACATATTGTTATATTTGTAAATATACTCCAGTATATTAAAATAGGTAGATACCAAGATAAAAAACAGTATAAACGTAACACTAATACATTACGAAATAAGATACAAGTACAAGATACAAGAGTAAAAATGTATATATAATTAAACAGGACTTTTTAGACGTCTCATATATTAGAAGCGAATAAAAGTGATATTTGTTCGAATATGTTTATAAAAAAGAAACAATATCTACATATTGATAATAAATTTGTAACATATTAATAAACATAACCATAATAAATTTATTATAATATATATATTAGTTATTAGTGAATAATAATGTTCAAACTTATAATTGAAATTAATTATGGTCGAATTTCAGCCACTGGACGACCACTAGTTCTAATTGAAAAATGAAGTTAGGTTATGTTCACACATTTTACAGTATTGAAGCAATTTTTACTATTTTAATCAAGTTTTCAGTTATAAATTTTGGAGTTTACACAGAATATCAAAACTTGCAATCGCTATAGCTTTAATGTTTTTATATTGCTCAAATAAAACGAACATCAACCAATATGGTTCACCTTGAATTATCAACTTTCGCTTTCAGTTGGTTCAGTATTTTCCGTTTTCGTTCATTAAATATAATTGTTGGATCATTAAATATATTTTAAGAACGGCATTATATTCATAAGATTTCATTATTTAAAATAACTACGGCTATTCTTCGATAAAGTACACTCGTTTCAATTTACAAAATGGAGCTCGCTTCGGATATTTTATGCTAATGCGCCATCTACGGGCGGTATGAAATAATAATATCCACTCTAGAAAGTTATTCGATCCCCTTGACAAACTTATATATGCATGCAGCGAGTTGCTAGTACATTCACAAAGCCTACCAAAATATACGAAAAAGGTTTCATATTTTTGGTGACAACTAGCAAATGGTGAATTTGCTCACGTTTACGCTGACGCAGTACGTGACTGAGGTGAAACATGTTTAAAAACATTTTAAAAGACTTTTACATGAATAATTGTTTATAGCGTTTAGATATTATAAAATTACAACCATACTTACCGTTACTGTCAAGATGATATAGGCTTTTATTTTTATAGTTTAGGTTTAGAGTTATGGCCATAACATCACCTGATCTTAAATGACGATACGGCCCAAGTTGGTAGACACACTACACCTGTGAAGGAACTGGCTCTCAAGTGCAACTGCCGCAACACACCTTTTGGTAATTGGTGGCAGATTTTATTATGTATAGTATCACGTAATAACTTTACTTTAGGTCATACAGTTATGTAAAAACACCTGTGCCCCAGCTTGTCCTTGTTAACGTAAATATAAATATAAAAATGTATAGGATGACACGTGACACGAAAAGTAAGGGCTCAAAGAGATGTTTTTGAAAATTTCTTTCTATTTGACTACCCAACTAGTTAATACAACCACGCTACGATAGATCGTAGCCAAATGACGCTTTGTAATATTTCCGCAGTCAGTAGGAGCTTCCAGAACTGCTTGGAAATGAAGAGTTAAGATCGGCAACGCGTAACTCTGTTACCTACGAAGTTAAGTGCGTACCCTAAAAATACTTGAAATACTAATTTATGTAGTCAGTAGTGATATAAAAGTTAATTTACCTTTTACAACTGTTACCCATTTACCCGTCCAATGATAATGGAGTATAAGAAATATTTCCTACGTTCAATTAATTCCTACTAGCCCTGAGAACCCAAAAAACCTAAACCGGCTTCGGGGCACGAGGTTTTCACATTAGTGTAGACTGGACGTACTCAAACTCAAACTCGTCAAACATAGGGTTGACATGAATCATATTATCCTTTTTTAAATCTTTTGCCATGGATTATTAAATAACACCCATACGATAAAACTATGATAAAAAAAAGAATAATAATTACTAACATTTGAATGGCAATTATTGTTTTTACTGATCACGATCGATACAAAATTGAATAATAATTTTAACCTTACAAGCACATAAACCTACATGAATAAATTAAAGTTTAATTATCTTTTTTCTATATCTTAACAGCCAACCGTCTGCGATTTGTCTTCTCCTTGTTTATTTTATTTCAATTGATTTTATCCATAACAAGAAGGCATATAATTCAAAATAACTCATTCCTCTTATATATCCGTTTAAATTCGATGTTATGTTACGGATAGTATAGGAAAGATATCGGACTAATTTCTACTAATTGATCTAGGTAACAAAACGAATAAATTAATCTGTTTGATAAAAATGATGTTATGTGTTCCGATACCGCTTCAAAGGATTTATGACTAAAATACGAAACCATTGCAGGATAAAGGAAAACAGGATGATGAAATCATAGCAGGGTACACCATTATCCAAATCCTGCTTTCAATATGAAGACATAGTTTGAAACAATGTGAGTATTTTACAACCGCAATGTTATTAAGTTTTAAGATAATCGTGAAGTCCAACTGTCTACAGAATGGTAGCCTAAGATGATTGTGTGCTACTGACTAGCAACGAGCACAAACCAAGTACAAGACGCTTAGGTGTGTCACTATTCGGAAGCGGTGGGTTTAAACTCTACAAGAGAGATGGTACGAATCTGTACTCAACTTAGTCCCAACAGCTTAGCACATGGCCATAGATTTGTGACGAGTGACTCCCTTTTTGTTTAAAGTATTTACGGATAATCCAGTTATTGAAAAAAATCCTAAAATCTAGACCATCGAGTAATTATTTAATATAATATATTATTTACGAGATTTTACGTGAGGCTTCGCTCGCGTTAATATGGATTTTGTCAAACAAATCGGATAACGAAATAAAAAGTTTCATACAAAGTTTATTTCTATCTTTACTCCACTTTCAATAATGTTACTGCGAGAAAAATAAACCTCTCACCCTCTCCAGGTTCTCGTCTATCTCTATAACGAAATTCATCATAATCTATTCAGCGATTTAGGCGTGAAAGCGTGACGAATAAACTCACTTTCACATTTATAATACACTAAGATTGAAGATAAACACAACCCTGGGTGACGTCGTTAATCGTGTTTAGCCGTTGATGCATGTGTCGTGTATCTGACCGCACACTGTGGCATCACGGTATCACGGCACCGCGGCATCGTGCCCGAAGATGTCCTACGAATATATAAACACTTTGAATATTGTTTAATGATTCACACTTTGTTAATATTCTTTGCACATATAAAAAAGAATGTAAGTATATAAAAATCGCTTAACTACAAATAATATGATCGATCACCAAAAAATTTGCCATATATATGTTTATTCATACAGAAGGTTTTTAAGTTTTTTACATATAGTTCATAGGTTAAGCGTTATAACCACAAACAAGATGATCGTCATGTTGAGCCTTTTTACCTGTTGAGCGTTTTACCTGAATGCGATAAATGTAGATGTGGTTGAACTACTGAATACCGGAAAGTGGCAGAACAACGTCTACGGGGCTAACAAGCTATATACAGAATTCCAGTGAGATGCGTGTTCGTAATTCTTTTTCACAAAACTTTCCTCATCTCGTTATCCTCAATTTTATGTTTTTATATATACTTTTGAGGTCATGTGTTTTTTTTTATAGTTATATAGATTTAGCGTTATGGTCACAATCTCACCTGATGTTATATGAGAATGTGGCCCAAGATGGTGGATAGACTAAGCCCTGGAGGGACTGAATCTTAAGTGCAACTTCCAGAATACACCTATAGGTATTTGGCGGCAGTTTTTCAACCTGAGGTTGATAACTAGCCAGGCGGTCATTAGAAACAGCCCTACTAACATGTTATTGTTTGATCACGATCTTTTCCTTCACCGAAAGCTGAAGCTTATTGTAGGTAAATTCGAACTCGTGTCCATTGACGCGGCGACCGTACGCAGTACCAACTGACCTATGATCGTTTCAAATGAATGAATGATGAATCTTAATTGTCGACAGTAGATAGAACTGTCACCGACAACCAGTTTTATTTTTTATATTTCCTCATTCTTTATTTTGGTTTTTCTCATAAAATCATATAAGTTGTAATTTTCAACCTCACAATACATGTATTTTTAACTACCGAGATATGTGGCAAGACAATGTATGCCTACCGGGTTCGCTAATGTTAATATTTATCATTTTATTCAAATTAAGTGTTGGTTCCAAGATTCACTTAGTACATATCTATCTTGTACTAAATTGAATATATTATCTGTTTTCATCTTAATGCGATTATATTGATGCTCGTATCCATTAACGACAACGATAAAAGTCGAATCTACAGTAATTGTCCTTACTAAATATGAAGCGATGTACGTTCAGAAATAATAAATTCATAAATAGGATAATACACAAACAAATTACATATACTTTAACTAATTGTTCTAAGTAAATAGGCAAATACAAACTGATTCAATCACTTTTTCTGATAGTTGTCAAGTGATGTTTTTTGTTTGTTTCGTATTGACGAGTTTTAATGTTATAAAAAATTAGTAACAGATACTATTCCATCTTTAAAGGATTTTCCCAAGTTTTCTGTAATTCTAATTAATGAATATCGACAACAGGGCACAATAGTTATAAATGAATGCATAAATGTATTACTATATCTTTTTCTTTTTTCTGAACGTAACAGTAATTATTCTAGCACATGTGTTCGTTCGCACCGAGGATATTTTTTGTCTTAACCTTTTCTATTCTGGCACGACTCGTCTACTGAAAGGCGTAAATGGTATCTAATCGAATGTTGAATTAGCCCCATTTTACATGCACGTTGGTTTAAATGACAACTGTTTATTTTCTGTTGTCACTCCAACTTTAATTTTTTAATGTATGATTTTTTTGTTATGAACGTTTGCATTAAATATCCATAAATTTTATAGTTATGTTATGTATACTTATATACATAAAACTTTTATATTCCGTGTAATCTGTTTTAGTACAACACCTTAGAGTGTTATTTTTAATGATGTTAAAAGGTAATGTTAAATTAATATACATAGGATTTTATTATAAAATAAATTGACTAAAAAAAAGAAAGTTTTATGCTATTTCAGTAACATTTCAATTGATGGTATAGATTTATTTTTATTTTATTATTAAACCGAAAATTCGATTATTAATTAACCGATTATTTATCACTGGGTGTTACTCAGCAAATATTGGTTCATACGCTGCAATCATATAATGTATATAAACATGTTGCAAATAAATTTATGGGAAAACTTATTAAGTCCTTATAAATTAAACAGACGGTATCTACACTTTCATACGGACGCTCGTATGTGTCGTATACATACTTCGTATATGTAGGACATTAATTATTATGGAATTTCGTTCCGAATACATTAAAGTATGTAGCTGTGTATGAAATAAGCTTTTCAAAATATTTAGTCAAGTTAGAGTTTAGTTAAAGTTTTAGTCAATTTTAATTAATGTGTGTAAACATTTTTTTTAGAAAATAAATCATTTAAGCTCACACAAATTAAAGTGAAATCACCATAAAAATGTGTACATTTATTTTTATTTCTGTTAAATTTATACTATGTTATTTTTCTATGCTATAATTGACTGTAAACAATAAGTATTTAACAAACATGACAGGGAAAAACCCAAATCGAAGCCATAGTACACGACCATATTTGAAAATAAAAAATTATAATATTTTTTTAAACACTATCTATTACCTGATTAGATAATATTGTAATTACATAAGAACACAATATGTCAACAAAATACTTACTAGAATGTTACAGAAGACCGTTCAATAGATGTGTATTTTTATCATTTTTATATACACAATTAAGGGCAACTTTTGTACAATGAAGTTATTTCATCAGAATAGCTGCCACAAGTGAGAAAATATCTAAAATCTAACTATATCTACAGCAAAAACGATTCGGTAATTACGTTATTCGTTTAATAGATTTAATTCTACTCAATAATTCTATTATTTTACTAAATGTACTAAATTCATAAGAATATGATGTTCGTAATGTACGAATCTGATTGCAGTAACCTAAATTTGGACGAGTTAAATGCATAAATAAAATGTTGCCAAGAATTGGCTTCCCTATCAATAAAACGGTTCGACCCAGAGATAAATGTTATTGTTATAGTTAGTGCTGCTGTTTCCACTCGTAATACTTGGTAACACTTTACTTCGTCAGCCATGATGTTAACAGTCCGTTGTTACTATTGAAAGGGGAAAATATTCCACGTTATTGTTTTACTCACGCCTTTGATTTATGAAATAAGAATCTGCATACATTTGTAAGGTCGCCAAAGAAAATATACCTCGTCTAATATGTTTATGGCACTAATAGGCAGTAAGTCATGATTTTATAATAATAATTGCAGGAGGAAACTATATGCTTTTATGTTAGATAATATGTATTAGTCGCTGTGTCCGCGACTTCGCGTATGTGTAACTAAACTTTCTTTTTTACCTCTTTTTGCAAAAAAAAAAAAACTACAGCATTGTTACTACAGGTGGTAGCATGATGTTAAATCGCCTAAAGCCTTCCTTAATTATTGCTTTATCAAATACAACAATGTGAGTGGTATTCTTTAAAATTAACGCGATTAAACAAAGAATATACTTTTCGGCTTTATAGTATAAAAAATATAACAGTAATAATAAAATATTATATGAGAAAGATTTTGCTATTTTATTTGCATATAAACTTTGTATATTATTTCTTCAAATTAAAACTAAACAATGTTTGTGGGTAAGCGCATGGTTTAAAAATGACTGTAATAATTTGGCATTTTGCTAACATCTATCTGTAACGGTCTGAATAAGGTTTTAAATAAAGAAAATGATATGTAGTCGTCCCAAAAAATGAAAAAGTTTCATGTCGAACAAATGTCGTATTTGGATAATGAAACAAGCAATTTTATTTTGAGCAATATTATTTATTAATAGCCCAGAAGGGATTTTGGTGAAATATTGCAAAAGGTTTGGAAATATGCTATGGTCAACTACTAGAAAGATAATAGAATAAAGTAAAACCAGCGCACATCTATTAGCAATAACAAATAAATACAGTGTTTTATAATAGGTTGAAATAAAAGTCCCGTTATATAATAATCATATATAATACTCATAACAATGTGAAAACTTATTTACATATTAATATTTTATTTCATCCTAAATACACCATAAAATCAAGAAGTACCCTTCGTGAAAAACCATTTGCAACACATTTTTGTCGTAGATTTTGATGACGTCATTACCTCGGCTAAACGTTCCGAGCGCTGTCCATCCGAGGGTTGTCTAATTTAACACACCCGCTGTTGCCTGGCAGTGGTTAATTTAGAAATAATTATTGCTTTTTTTCTTAATCTGATGCAAAGAAAAAATTAGGCAAGAATATACGTAATAACTGTATCAATATATGACAATATGTAAGTAAAAATTGCATACTCACTCCGAAGATAAAGATTTATGAGTTTGTTATACAAATTACTTTTAAATGTCGGCGATTTAGTATCTATTTTAATAATACTTATTGCTCATTTTTATGTGCTCTCAGTATTTAGATACGCTAATTTACTTGATAATTTTTAATATGATCAATAATTTTTATATAGAAACCAGAGACTTAATAACCATACCTCGTAATATTTTATTTCTGTTAATTATCATAAAACAAAAATTTAGGTTAAAAATAAAAAAATACGATGTAAAAGGTTCACTTATTAAAGATAATTAACAAACAAATCTTTAACAAAAGCGGTATAGTTCATTCCGCACACAGTCGGGTGTTCGCAAACAGAACTGTAGCTATTGATTCATCACAAATCTATCCCGTAAATCCATATAAACAGTGATAAACAGTAAAACACAATATAATACCTGACGTATATTATGAAAGCGACGTTGACTGCGAGATTGACTTGCAGAGCATTGTTTGTGAAGTCCGCTCGCAATCACTCGAAGTACTGCCATTTTCACGAGGGAAGCGAGTTTAATTATAGATATCGATATGTTAATACTTTTAATATATTATTTTAAAGCAGTTGAAACCCTATCAAGTATAATATTATTGTTAAGGATGTATTTAAAAAGCAGTTATAGCCAAAATACTGGATTGCGGTACCATACACCACGTATAGTTCTCTCCTTAGCGGATCGTCTGGCTCTAGGATCAGGCCGCCTATATCCAGTAAGGAAGCGGGCGCTAGAGATACGTATCTGACAGGGATATGATGCGATCATAAACTCATCAAAATGACTAACTTTTTTAACATGCTTACATTAGTTGGACCTTAATTAGTGTCATATTTCTGAATCAACCACTATATAGATATAGGTATGGAGAGGTTTCGAGGCCAGCATGACAGTGATGACTCCGAATAGATAGCTAATTTTTCGGTGGTCCTTGTTGTTTTTGTATTTTAATTTGATTTTTATATTATAACAGAAAAAAGGGTAAGAATCCATCTTAGTTATTTTCTTGCATACAAAAATAATAATATAGACGTAATAATATGATTTGCATTTATCAATATTGCCGTAAGTACATAATATGTACTTCTATTCAGTAGACTACTCCTTATATTATTAGCAAGGTAAAGTTAAAATAGATGTTATTATATTTATAAACGATATTAAAATTACGAATAAATATAAATTAGTTCACATTATTAGAGGGTTTACAAAGTAGACAAGTAATATTAAACATCTATAAAATATATAATTTGTCGATAATATATAACATCCCTACGTAATAATACACATCGCTTATAGTTTGACTATAGGTGTATGATATATGAGGTATACATGTAAATGTACAGTAGGGGAGGTATTAAGAACTAAAAGCGCAACGTACAGTTGCTCAGGCTAGCTGAAAACCACAAAAGGCTTCCTCCGCTGTGTCTGGAATACAAAGGGAAATACCGAGCATTGTATAGCGTGACGTATCTATAATACCGTTTAGCACAATAGTACGTATTACCTAGTAGGTGTATAAATGTTCATATTTAGTAATTGTGACGCCTATCAGTTAAAGTAGAATTAAAAAATATATATCAACTGCTAACAATTAATGTATGAAGCGATGATAACTCAGTTGGTAGTGTATACGGATGCCGTATCAGGGGACGTAAGTTCGATTCCACCTACAATGAGCTTGAGCTTTCGGTGACGGAAAACATAGTGACGAAACCATAGTATGGTAGTAAGGTTTTTGGAATGGCCGCCAGGCTAGTTACCACCATCAAGTTGAAAATCTGCCACCGAATACCTATAGGTGTACTGAGGAAATTGTTCTTGAGAGCCAGTTCCTCCTCTAGGCTTAGCGTGCCCACCATCTTGGGCCACATGGTTTTTACCATCAAGTAAAATTGTCGTCATATTGCCTGAACTATATATAGAAAAAAAAAGTAGATTTTACTAGAATCCTAATTCCGTAACAGAAAATGGTTATAAAGTAACATAAAAATGCTTCGACTTTTAATAGTCACTTTAATAGCAGCGCCAATTGAAAATCATAAAAACCTAGTAATGTTTATGATACCCTTATCGATTTTTTAGGGTCAGCAGAACATATATAACTCTCCCACTCTTGTTTATCTGCCGTCGATTCAATATTCAGACTGCCCATACACATATCACTCACACAATTCATCCATTACCTTTCGATCTTCCTTTATTACTTCACTTTCATAATTAGTAATTTTCTAGTTAAATATCTTTTACTCCTCCTCGTGGCCTTCCCATAGCAAATAAGATAGTGTAATCTATTACTTCTCAACTTCTATCATTTGTACTGCCTTCATATTTCCTCTAATATATTTATTCCTAAACTTATTATACTATTCAAACAACACATCCATCTCAACATTCGCAAATTATCACTTGTTAATATTTTTTCATTAATCTATATTGAACGTACTCACATCCATGCACCAAAGTAGGTTTTATAATGATTATATATAAATTTCTTTAATAGTATCTATGCTTATATCTATCTTACCATCCAAATAAAGCTTCTATTCCAAACTCTAAATCTCTCAAAATAAAGACGCCCATGAATCTTGGTTCTTCTGGTTCTTGTATATTTATTAGGATATGGAAAAAATTTAACCAACAAAAGAAATGGATTAGGAATGTAAGGATTTCACTATAATAATATTACTAAGCTGAAGATATATTTTTTGTTTGTTTAATAGCGGAAATCATTGGAAATACCATTCGGATTTGAAAAATAATGTTGTTTATGAAAGCCAGCTATATGAAAAACAAGCAATCACCCGCTTTCTACGCTCACCATAAACGAGTAAAACGATTTTTTTTTTAAAGAAACGATTGAATCCAATAAGTAAATAGTCTATATTGCCTAAAATCATCAACGAACGTTTTTGCTTTAAATGCTCATAGTCCCAGCCCAAAAAGTTTGGCACTTTTGACACGACTGAGTGTCAAAGAAAAAGCATTTTCCTTTTATATATGTGACATATATACTAATAAACATACATTACTCTTCATTCACAAAATAATGCTGGTTCCAGATTAATATATCAATAGGTTTTAGTTCCACGAGAACGAAGTAGCAGGCATAGCGAGTATATTACAATGTTTTCGTATTTCAAAACAAAAATGCATACGTTTGAATAAATAAATCTATTTTCAACATAACCCAGTTATAATAAAGTATACGAACGTTAAATACACTATATCAAAATGTACCTAGCGGGACTGTCTAAGCCCGTACCTCCTCCCTTCACAGACTACCCCGCTTTAAATCACTACTCCCGCGCTGCAGAGAAGGGAGTCGCCGCGCCGGAGCCAGACGAGGCCTGTACCTAATAGTCCATTTACCGGCACAGCCAGCCCTAGGCAATTTTACACCAATGCCAAATTGAATTTCATTGTTCTTCGGTGTCGAAAATCATTCAATCAAAAATAAGTGTCTTTACTCTTGTTAAAGAACATTACATATTATAGTTAAATTAATACTTTATTGCCCTTTAGATATGTATACGGGTGTGGTTAATGCCTTATATAAGTTATTTTCTTCCAGCTAACCAGCAGTAATGTAGCAAGAAAAAGTTACTACAATTGTAGCTAGTGCAAATAAAATAATTACTGAAATATGTATATAAGAATGGATATACTAAATAGTTCGTAACGAATAGCATATTAAATTGAGCAAAATGTAGTCAAAATAAACCAACTTCCATATATAAAGTACATACATATACACAGTAGAACCTCCATTCTCTAGAACTCGAATTTTTTGGCGTCTCCCTTGATGTTCGACTTATAGAGGTTCTACTGTACATACATATTTACAAACTTTATAGAAGCAAAAAATATTAAATGAGCGTCCTATAGATTCTAGCAGACAGATTTTATGAAAACTTAAAATTTATGCATAAACCTAAACTTATTTAATTTATATACTACTTGACGCTATAAGCATTAAAACCGTTTAAAGGTGTATTGAGACATTCTCAGTCAATTGTTAACCTGCAATATTTTTATAAATTAATAATAGTACCCGGCTGACCGAGCTTACCTCGGTATTTTTTGTATTGATATCAAAAACATATTTAAACAGTAATAACACGTTGATTAAACATATACATTTTCGACTTTACATACGTGTGAACTGATTATTTAAACAAATAAAAAAAACAATTCATCTTCATGTCCTGTTCCCAAGTAATATGGGGTCGGCGCAGTACGTTTTCTTCTTCCACAGAAGCAAGACCAACGATTACTTTTCAACTTCTCTACCACTGGCATCACTTTCAAACTTCTTCTAACATACTCATTCGACTTTATTCATTCTTGTAACCTTACACATCCATCTCAACATTCGCATTTCTGCGGCATGCCATCGACATCTATCCGTTTTCTCAGTCCCGCAGCACTCCGATCTATACAATATGATAGGTCTTATAATGAACATTTATAATTATTTTTTAAAGAATATATATATTTTCAAAACTGTGTATTACGAAAAATGCAACTATACAGGTAAATTCAACAAGCACCAATCTATATAAATACAAAATCTCAACAAAATCGTTAGAGCCGTTTCCAAGATACACAAGAATTCCTCTTTAATAGTATTTCATAGATATTTTGTGTTCTCAATTATATTGTTCAAATAATTTCAGTGAATCCGTAGCAGAGGATTTACTTCTTCTACGTTAAGTATAAAAAAATTAATTAGTTAACATTGTCTATGTCAGTCGCTCACTTCATTTTAATTTATCATTCCCACACCTAACTGAAAGTTTTATATTACGGGACGAGGGACCGTTTCACGATGTCTTTGGGGAAATTCTTGTTAAATTTACGCTTTAAATATTTTAATAAACTCGTATTAAAGTCGTAAAAAACACTTTGGGACTGCCGTCTTTTTTCTTAGATCCCCACCGCGAAATTTACACTTTTGTGGTCGTCTTCGTACATGTACGCAAAAAGTGGAGTACGTAGGGATAGACGAGTTTGTTTAGGGTGTGATTCATTATTCATGATGCTTTGTTAGGACCTTCAGATTTCTGGTACAGGCATATATTTTTTGTTGCGTATTTACCAGAGATGTTAATTGCTCAAAAAAAAAATATATATATATATAATATAAAAATAAAATATACTACTGACTGGGTTTATATAACACGTTCGATCACCGAATCGAATTAGGTTCGAATCTAATTTATAAAGGCAGTGCAACCAGTGCTTTTATATAGGTATACCTTGACTATGTTTCTTTAGAAACTATAATTCTAGTATGCGAACCGATTACAGATAATTTTATTAATTAGTACCAATTTATACAAATCTGGCAATCTGGCAAGTGTTAGCTAATATTACGGACCAACATTTAGGATACATTTTATTCCACAAATCGATAGGATTCCTGCGGGATAAGATATCAAAGTTAAAAATTTGTACTAAACGAATCTCTGCACGGATTTTGTTACAAGTTTCTTTGTTCGCTATCTAAAAATATAAGCTATTTTTGAACTATATATTAAACATATACAAGTGTATATTTATTATTTATATTTTTTCTACTACTACAGCATATTTTTTCCTACAGATAAGAAAATCCAAAATTAACCGACAGGTGGTCATGTACACGAATTATTAAATGCTAAAAAATACACAAAGTCTGCTGGATCTTTGAATATTTGAAAAATACATACCAGCCTCATGTCATTTTAGGATAAATAACTACCCTATTAAATGTAATGTTCATGTTAACAGAGCCGCAATCTTAGGCCATATGTACAGTTACAAAAGCAAGGATTTTTAAATAGCTATAATACACATATATCTAATAATACTATTATTAAGTGAGCAATTATTGTATCATTTTGAGCATTTTGCGTATCTCAGAATCAGCTTTACCGATTTTGATGAAATTATATATTTAGATAGGTTTTTGATTTCATAAAAAAAAACGCAATTTTATATTTAAAAAATTATAATTTTTTAACATCATGTCCGTTCTAATACTTAAATATTTTGTAAGATACCGCTATATAAAATTTTTGGTTAGTTAACACGCTATATGACATTGTCTAATTATGTTACGGTTCATTTAACATTTGTAGCTAATGTAAATAGCAGAATACCTAGAAAACATTTGAAAAAGACATTTCACTTTAAATAACGCAGGCAAAGCTCAGTTCAATAGAAGAACCAACCATGAATCTCGTACTTTACCAAATCAAGAAATTTTGCCTGTGAAAAGTAGCATTGAATTTTTTCTACAATTATGAGTGAAAAAAGATACTATAATTTAAATGAACACCAAAAACCCACTGAGTATCTGGCGTCACAACGTACTGTCACTGACAGTGTCGTACAACGTAAATAAAGTAAGAAGATCAACATTTTAAATCTAAATGGAATTCTGCAATAAATTACAAGCATTCCTAACTTTCGATGAATAAAGTATCCCATTGAAACTATAAATTGGTAGTAGTGCATTTGCTAAAATCTGTCTAACCAGCTACCACCCTTAAGTTAGAGATGTGTCATCAGTCAGTATAAAGACTAAGAGGGTCTTTATAGAGTCCAGTACTAAAGATATTCTTTCTCGATAAAAATAAATTCCTTTAGATCAACTTAATCTTTTGATAATATATCTACACTTAATACGAAATATGACTATTGTTTGTACAGAAAATAATATTGTTCTTAACAATAATATATTCAGGGAGGGAATAGAGCTCAAGTCTACCTACACTACATTGTGACATACCTTTATGATAATCCGCCACCGGCTGCATAATGCGATGGTGTTTGAGATCCCTACGTGGATTTACATGGAAAATCTGCGTACGCCAGGAGGTTTTTATGCGTGTTTCGATGGTGTGGAACCGAATTGAATAGTTTAAGAATATTATGATAGACGTTCGTTTATTAACGTCATCTGCAGAGGCTGTGAAGTGATAATTTCGGACTGTTGCAGTGATATTTACAGCATGGCTTGCGTTAATGGATCACACCTTTTAACCAAAAACGTAACAATCTAAAAAAAAACTTACAGAAGTATAACATAAATCTGAAAAAAAAAACACTGTCAGACTAAATCATAGACGGCAGCATAAATTTATGAAAAAAAAAAAACTCTAAAAATCTGTAAATGACTCGAAAATAGCAATGGGAAAATAAAACTAACATGCAATTTTGAAGTAATATAATCATTTATAAATATTATAATGAATGCACATTAATTATATTTGATAAGTAACTACAAAAAATAAATCAGAAAAATAAACTGTATAACCTGTAAAAATATTCAAATAATGTTATAACGACTTATAAATCTATTAAAACATTATTTTTTATTTGGTGATATACCTTATAGGTTACATTTCAAAAAAAGCAACGTGATGACTTCTGTTATATACGCGATGAATTGTGAAAATGCAATAAATTTTGAGGCAATATAAACAACACAGTGTTATCTTGTCACTGATTTGATTTATATACAAAATATATTGCAAAATATTCCCTATTTGTGATTCATTGCTGATGAATAATACGCGTAGATTAACACAGAATAAATCTGTAACATTATTACATATTTTCCTTTTATAGCTTTAGTGCATGGCTACACTCTGATTTGAAGTTAGGTGATGATGTAGACCAAGATGGTAAACATGCTAAGTCTAAACGGACTGGATCTCAAATGCAATTCCTGAACTGCCAATACTGATATTTGGTGGCAATCTCCAACTTGAGATAGCATTGAAAAATACCCTACCATCATGCTATGATTTCATCAGAGTGTTTTCTTCATCGAAAGCTCACTTTCATCGACGCGGTGTCCGTACAATATATTACTGAGACATCGTTGCATGACATATACAATTAAATTAATAAATAAATACATATCGACGAAATAAAAATAAACTCAACTAAAAAAAACGGTCACCGTGTCTGCTCGGAGTGATGGATTTGCAATACAAATGAAAACAAAACCTAAGAGCGAGCCTTTGTATCAAACATGGAAATTGAAAGGATAATAATTGAATTTCTAAAACGTGCGGTCTGCAGAAGCCTCGTTCGTCACATATTTTACTTTTTTGCGAAATGTGCTTCGTGCACCTAAATTTGTAATTTTAGTCCCTATAGTAAATTTCATTACACATGTGTAATAGTTTTGATCTATTAATTAATGTTATGTTTACTTTTCAAATATTTTATACAAAACTGAATAGTTTTATAATAAATATTAGATAGAAAAAGGAATAAACAGTTCAGTACCTTAAAAAAAATAGAAATGTTTCCTATTAATTTACAATAGTTATTGTCGTCGCTTTTTTGGGAATGAGCGAACACTAGTGAAACTCAACTTACCACCGTAACGAAATACATTTAAAAGGCACTCCATTTAATAATATTTCAAAGGGTCTTAGTTGTAAAGGTGCATCAGTTGAGTCAAGACTGCCAAGAGTAACGCGTGTGCCACCGGTATAATTTAATTTGTTATCGATGGAGCACACCACTTTACCAATAATATCATGTGTAAAGTTTGTAAGATTATTTGTCTGAAAAGATATTTACTTACTGTATTGCTTATAACATTACATTATTTAATGCTATCAAGATAATTTATATGGAATAATTTCAATCGAGCCTCAGTGATAATCTAATGTAGATTTATGTCTCTTCCTCAATTTAACTTAATTAAGAAATCTGCCTTTTTTAAATATTTAAAAATAACGGTCATCGGTAACCATAATGGTATATTGACTCCGTTTTATAATTATACTACTTCTACTATGACTTTTTTCATATACGTTCTATTACTGTTGGACATTAATTAACTTTGCTATATAGTTTATCTGTCAAATTGCACATAAGTTCTTAGCATTCAGTCATATAGAACAACATTCTTCAGACCCTTGATCTATTTTACCCGAAAACACCAACAAACATCGCATTATATTAAGGCTTAAGAAATATATATTGGAATAAAGAACTGTTTAACAAATCAATACTTTAATATCTAACCGTTTTTCTAATGTATATGAATTTAATACAAAAATACTTCATACAGAAGATACGGCACATTTATATTATGTTATTTTGATATGAACTTTAAAAATATTAATATCTAGCTGCATTAACCAAATATCATATATTTCAAATAGATATTCCTTACCTTGCTAAATTTCTCTCTTCATAGAGCTCTGTCAGCATCTCCTCCAAATCAGATGATAGCGTGTTCAGCAACTGTTGACAATTAGTTGTAAACATAAATTTTAGTTACAAAAACCAAAAAGTACAATATCGTTAATAATATCTAATCCGTCTATATATGTTCATAATGTTTTCTTTGTTCATGGAATATGTGATAAAGATTATTTGTCTGTTGGGGATGCGTTTTTTTTTATAACCACACCGAGTATTGACACGGAATGACCGGTTCGTTAGGTCGTTTTCAGTTACTGCCTAACAAGCTCAATCTAAAAGTAGCTTCAGTATTGCTATCGGAATACACTGCTACACTTGGCGATAGAATGTCATCTTATGGATGGCAACTAGAAGGGCAAGCTACAGAAAATTATTAACTTTATCTATCTATATTAATGCTAGATTTTACGTGCGGTTGATGATGTATGATTGTGCGGTATGATTATATTGCTTCCTGTGAGCGGCTACAATCATGCCGATCATAATAACTATCTTATATTATAATATATCATATGTTGTTGGTTTAAGTTCATTTATTGGTTAGAATTGAGATATATTATTTTTATGGGTTTATTTTTAATAAAATTATTAAAAGGTTACTTGTAAAATATTATAAAGAAACATATGGAATAGTATACCTTTAATTCATATTTAAGTATTCGTATTTTGAAAGCCGTTCATTACATATAATCAAGTATTATTCGATATGACGTATTGATTTGTTCGATTATTAATTCGGAGTCAGAACACAATATATTGGAAACATTGTACAGGAAATGAGTTAAACCTTGTTCACCACAGCCGGTATGGTTTAGCTGCCTATTTGCTTCAATCTGTGACACATTTGTAAAAAAAATAACAAACTTGTTGGTAAGCTCTTTAAATATGTCATTGAAATATGTTTTGTTATTGATGTTACATTTTTAGAAACCTAATGAATATTTTTGTTCCCCTTGTTGGATTATGAAAATTATAATTTAACGTAGAATTTGAACGAAAGTAAAGGTATAAAGCTTAAAAAAATGATTATCTTATTAGTGTCGAAAATATTAAGTAACTATCTGCGAACGATTAAAGAGTGAAGAAAAACTTTGCCATAAAATGAATGTGACCTACCATTAGTTATATACCAATAATATATTTTTGAAAGAACTACACACATTTCTCAAGAAACATTTTTTATACATAGTATAGGGTTTAGTTTAGTTTAGCGTTATGGCTATAACCTCATCTAATGTTAAGTGACGATGTAGCCGATGATGTTGGATACGCTATGCCTAGTAGAGGGACTGGCTCTCAAATGCAACTATCGGAACACATCTACAGGTATTTGTCGGCAAACTTTCAGCTTGAGGGTGGAAGCTAGTCAAATGGGCAATAAAAAAACCCTACCACCATGCTGTGGTTTCATCAAGATGTTTTCCTTCACCGAAAGCTTTTCAAAAAACTTCAAGCTCATTGCAGGTGGAATCTAACCCACCTCCATTGACGTGGCGTCCGTACAAACTACCAACTGAATCATTATTGCTTCAAAAATGTGGGATTTTCTATGATAGTAAAAATATGAAGCTCAAAAAACTGCTTATGTAATTGACGTTGATAATTTATTAAGTGTGATACCGTCTACAAACGATTACGAGTGAACATCAATTAAACATCAAAACGTACCAATAATATACATGTTCAGACAACCATATAAATCCTACAAGACACATGAAAGATTATAATGAGCCTTGTTTTTGTAAGCTGTTAAAGTATAAATAAGTTTATATCATTTTACTGTAATTATTGTTTGATCATTTTACCGACCGTGTGTCACATAGTGAAGTATTTGCTTAGTTCGCAGACGGGGTGGCAATGAAAAAAGTTTCTCAAATAAAAATCTCGTTGCAAAGCCGCGGTCCATCCACGCGGAACACCCTACGTGTTACGCTGACTCCGCCACGTTTTATTATAACAGTACATGTACCATCACGAGCGTGTTTTGAGAAATCGACTCGCTGTGATTGTTTCAAGTAAATAAAAATATTTTATTATCGTGAAGTGGGAGTATCACTGAACATTTTTCTCTTTTATTTTATTTCTTAGTATAGTTATAAATGTTCTATTGCGTTTGTTAGCTTATTTAAAATACTTTGGTTAAATATTCAAACAAATATCCAAATAAGAGAACACTCAGATATGTGTTACATTAAATAAGTAGTTATTCACACTGAGTGGTATAAATACAAGGCGATCACGGCTATTAGTTTGTCCCTTAAGTGACTGCTCGCGCGATAAAGTGACACTCTGACACAACACTGAGAGTACATCATCACACTGCATACCGCCCGTGCACACCCACACGCTAAGTACACGGTTCTGTAAGGGACCACCTCGCAACCCTGCCAGTGATTTTTGGCCTTTTTTTAACATATATAATTAGTCCAACAGATGCTTTTTAAAGTCAATGTCATTACTCATTTCTTTCGCGCAATGCCTACACGATGTCCATTTAACTAAGTAGGTCGATACAAGCCCAACACAGAACAATCTACTTCACCCGAATTCCTTTCCTCTTTCGTCACTACTTTTCTTAAAGCCCTACTCCAGTAGGCCAGTCCCTATGGTTTTTTACTTTATTCTTACTCCGGCAGCAGCCCAAGCCGAAGTCCGGCCACTACGGCACCCTTGTGTCCGCTGCCTCGGAGCTGAGTGCCCTCAGCATTAGCCCCAAAAATCCCTGCCAAGCTGTAAAAGTGCCTCCGGCTAACAGCATATGTCCATACGAAATAAAAAAAAGGCTATTAGTTTCAGTCGAACCGCGGCACTCGAGACTACAACATTGTTTAAAAAATATATGATTTATATCTTTCTATTATTATTAACACCATTTTAATATATTTCATACTATAGATACCAAATATATATATATATATATATATATATATATATATATATATATATATATATATATATATATACATATATATATATATATACATATATATATATATATATACATATATATATATATATATACATATATATATATATATATACATATATAACATAAGCTGTAAATCATTACATGGAATGACTCATCGTGTCATTATTATCAATCAGATTAAATATTTCGTTTAAAATGTATTTAATAACCATATACATTTGTATTTGATAATTGTGATAAGACACGCCATTTGTAAGTTCAACTAGATCCCGGCAACTATGCATATGGTAATTAATAAACCCATCATTGTAACATTCTTATACTGAATACTTGGCAATTAACTTCAAAACATGTATTTGTTACACTTGACATTAGTGAACTTGCTTACATCCTTAGTAATATCATAGATGAGAATGTGAATTTGTTTGTTCATTACGCTTTCACGCATAAACCACTGAATCGATTATGATGAATTTTAGTATAGAGATAGATAGGCACCTAGAAACGGCGACAGACTACTTTTTCTTGCGAAAAACTTATCGGAAGTAGGGTAAAAAAGGGATAAACTTTGTATGAAACTTTTTATAACGTCATCCGATTTATGTACCAAAATCAATATTAAGAGAGCGAAGCCGCAGGTAAAAGCTAGTAGACCATAATAAACAACATGGTATTGTGTTTCGAAATCAACCGGTCCCTTATTATATGCTAAATGCAAAAGCATACTGAAATTACAGAATACACATAGTTCCAATGCGTTTATAAAGAAACTCATAGGCTTGTACGACAGTATTTTCAAAAACATTGGCTGTCGGTTCATATACGATAATGAAATGTTGTTGCATTGGTTTAGGGCCTTCTATTATTGTATTTAATTCAAGTCCTTAATTTATAAGTTTATTGTTTACTTTTTATGTAATAGTTTTTTGTCAGATAGTGATAGTAAATAGATTGCAAAAATCTAAAATAATCGGCAATAAATTACCAAATTAAGTACACTACAGCTGATATATAACACAAATTTGCGATTTCGAAACAAATATTTAGCGATTTTGGTTATTACTTTGCTTTTCCGTAATACGTAATAAGGGGCGGTTTTTATCCAGTTCGAAGGTCAGCGTGATAACAATATCCAGCTATGACTGCCGATTCTCGGTGATTAAAGTTGGTTTTAATTCAGCTATGCTTCTATATTCAGAGATAATGTAATAACTATGCCCTACTATTGTAATATACTGTGATAAATACTGTCTCAGCTACTGTAACTTTGTATGCTTAAAAAAACGAAATAAAATTTTGTAATTAAAATTATCCCTGCATTTTATACAAATATATTAGATTACAATTATGTATACACAAAGTATTAAAACTGTTTAGATCCTTACTAATATTATAAAAGCGAAAGTAAGTTTGTTTGTTACGCTTTCACGCCTAAACCGCTGAATAGATTGTGATGAATTTTGGGGATAAATAGGGAATTTTAGGGATAGGTGGGACTTTGGAGACGACGGTAGTCTAGTTTTTTTTTTGCGAATAACCTATTAAAGTGGGCGGTAAAGAGAGGAATAATCTTTGTATAAAACTTATATTGCGTCATCCGATTTGACAAAATCAATATTAACGTAAGCTATGCCGCGGGTAAAAGCTAGTTATACATAGATGTTAAGTTATAAGTAATGTGTCTATGAAACATAATCTTCACCGTTGGAAACAGTTTACTGTAACATAAATCATAGTATCTTATCCCTGACACGGTGTCTCACGTGTTAGCAGCTGAAAAACATCAAACACACTATTCATTCGTTCAACCCCTACCCGCGTCCTTGAGTGAGATGCTTTTACTTTGACATGAGGGCTCTTTTAAGATGTAAAAATAAAAGCCCTTTTAGTTCACGGACTAGAACTAGAGGCAGTGACATTGACATGGCTTATGACATTGATGACGTGTTTAATTTTTAATAATAATTTAGAAAGCAGTTTTTTTCGCTTTTTGGTATGTTATTTAGACAATATTATGGTTAAAATAGTGTGAAGGTATGACGGACATAGCAAAAGATGTGGTATAGTCGTGTAGATTTTGTATGACTTGCAATTATCATGTATGAAACAAAGATAATATTATAGATAGTTGTAAATAGGCTAAAGGTGTTATCAGACAAGATTAATAAAAAAATAAAGGATATAATTACCATCTATATTATTCCTGATAGATGTTTTTAGGAATGTACTATTTATTCCTAATTCTTTATCAAAGTTCACATTAAAGCTTATATTTTTTGCTATAGACAAAAAATAGGCAAATAGTCCAAAATTAATGTTTTTTTAATACAAAATGCGTATTATATAATAACATCAATCAGATTGGTTGCTTGGCCGTATGATTGCTATTTGATACTTGATTATGGCATTGTACGATATATTTGGTTGAGTTGGCTTGTATTCATATAACACTAACCGTAGAGAATAAGTAATTAAGGGTTTAAATTATTTTTTTAAAAGGATAATACAGTAAACATTTGTTGACTATAAGTATATCTTTTTACACTAAAAATACATTAGCACTCATTTTGTTGGCAGATTCCTGTGGCAGGTTCCCTTAATATTACTTTCAATTAAAATGTACATATATTTATGCATTCCGATTTCAGATTTTCTACGATCAAACTCAGCGAACTATCCTTGAAACAACAATACGGATTAATTAATTTTGATGGCTTCTCGAAAGTAAGTATTTTATGATATTCAAGTAAATAAATATAACAATAAATTTAAACAAATTTTTTGACTAGCCAGACCAGCCGCGGGGTTATACAGGATCGAACATATTAAATGCAGATAGGAAATGGTGTGGATGCGTATGAAATGTCAACTGCAAATTTACATACAGGAATTAAGTACTTATAAGTACAATTGGGAAATTAAGCCCCCTCGCTACGTAATTGCGAATAATTGTTCTCATTATGTTGTCATGTGCTATGGGTAAGAGGCCAATAGTATTTACATAACGTATATCGTTATCATATTTGATCAAAGTATGAACTTCAAAGTTGAAGACGGCATCACGGACCTACTCGTAAAAATATAACAAGATAAGACGGACTTTCTTTAAGGAATTAGCCGCAGGTTTTTTATAGATTAATAGGTTTTGCGTAATTGCCACAAGATGGTTGACATGATTAGCGTTATGGACGGACTGGTTTTCAAGTGCAACTGCCGGAAGTATGTACGACTTCGCGTCAAGGGACGTGAGTTCGAATCCACTCCACCTACAATGAGCTTGAGCTTTCTTTGAACGAAAACATCGTGAGGAAACCATAGCATGGTGGTTGGGCTTTTTCTAATGCCCGCCTGGCTAGCTAACATCCTCTACTTTGAAAATCTGCCGCCAAATACCAAGAGGTGTGTTCCGGCAGTTGCAATTGAGAGCCAGTGCCTCCACAGATTTAGCGTGTCTACTAATTTGAGCCGTATCGTCACTTAAGATCAGGTGAGATTATGGCCATAACGCTAAAACCTTGACTACAAATAGAAAAACTGTTTTTGCAATTCTATTATATATAAAACATCGTGAGGAAACCATAGCATGGTGGTTGGGCTTTTTCTAATGCCCGCCTGGCTAGCTAACATCCTCTACTTTGAAAATCTGCCGCCAAATACCAAGAGGTGTGTTCCGGCAGTTGCAATTGAGAGCCAGTGCCTCCACAGATTTAGCGTGTCTACTAATTTGAGCCGTATCGTCACTTAAGATCAGGGGAGATTATGGCCATAACGCTAAACCTCAACTATAAAAAAGAGCAGTTGTCGTACTCTGTGGTTGACATTTTGTAAATAAACTTCAACAACATCTGACTTGGCTGTATGGTCTAGATACCTTTGCCTATTCCTTTCTCGATGGAAAGAGAAAAGCTATATCAAAAAAAGTGTGTGGTTTTTTTCTGTAGCCTATGACAGTTCATGTCTGTCACTTTTGAGTATCACTTTTGCAAGTTCAAGGTGACGCTGACTCGAACGTTGTGAATATAAACAATTAAATATTATAAGCCGGCGCCGGCTCAGTGCTTGTGGGGACAGTATATGAAAAATCAAAGTGTGTACGAGAACAACAATCAAGCTCATCATCAATCAGAAACACTCACCCACAAATCAGCATGCAGAATGGTACCACCTTTAAACTATCACTATTTCTACTACAAAGACTTGGTCTACTACGCAACAATACATGAGTATCTTTATATACAAAACTACACATTTTTGAATCTTCAATTGTGAAAAAAGTCCGAGTACAAGCCTATTATTTTTCAGGTAGTATTCAAACATAAATAAATCCACTTCTGATTTAACTGACATCAGTGCTTCCCCCTTGACTATAGCAGCCCAGGAGTCACTGACCTTTTCGTATACAAACGTTGTTGCTAAGCAACGGAAACAATAATATAGTCATTATCTTACAAGCAAGAACTTTATTATTACGAAATAAGGTTTAAAATTTACTATTTGACGTAATTACATTTTATTTAGTCTTGCTATTACAAACTGGGTCAAGAGAGACATGATGGGTGTCATTAGCGAGTAATCTACTCCGAAAGACTTGTTTTATTTATTATAAATTCTTATATTATATACGTATTTTCAATTCAACTGTAATTTTCTTCATTATTTTATGTGGTGTAAGTTTTTCTACAGACAAAGTTTATTCAAGTTTTATATACCCCAAAATATAATAAATTAATGTTTTACATAATATTTTATAACGACACATTTGAAGCGGTCGTTTTAGATAACTTGTTATCTGATTTTTTTAACTAGAAATCAGCGGTATTTCTGATATATCAATTAGATTAAGATAAACTTTTTTATTGGCTTCTCTCATCTAATTTTATAGCAGTACTCCAAAGTGACGAGATTGACTTAGAGGGTACGTATATTTACAATCCATAAAGGCGACACACCAAATGCTCAACAAAGCATGGCTCGGTAATATCATACTGAAAGCTTATCTCCGATACTCTGGGTGACCTCAAAACTCAAAAGTTATACTACCCCATTGCTTAGTATATAACGCCAAAGTATAACATTAGGTTTCGCATTATGGCCACAATCTCGCATGATGTTAAATGACGATGTAGCCCAAGATGCCTAATGGATGGACTGGCTGTCAATTGCAACTGCCGGAACACACCTATAGGTATTTGACGGCAGATTTTCAACTTGACGGTGGAAGCTAACCAGGTAGCTATTAGAAAAAGACCTACCACCATGCTACGATTTCGCCATCGACGCGACGTCCCAACCCACTAGCATCATCATCATCGCTTCATTCTAAATTGATTGTCAATAATTTAATGTTTAATGAAATTGTATAAACAAATAATTACGAAGGAATAATTTCAACGAAGTCGTCTATAAACATTTGAGAGTTTATTAAATTATTCGCATTTTATATACACATAAAATGCAGTGGAGCGGTGAGGACGCCTTAAAAGTCGCGTAAAGTTAACGAGGTCTGTCTAATTGTTTCGAAGTACTCAGCTGTTCCCCATTCCCTCGCGCGGACGTCTCTTGTGTTTTATTCTATTTTTGTTTCTTCCAAGCATTTCATATCTATATCATAACTTTATCTGTTTACCTGTATATATATATATATATATATATATATATATATATATATATATATATATATATATATTAAAATGGATGTCATTATGGATTAGACTAATAACATCATAAACTGTTTAACTGTTTAACGACGTTGTGGTCGAATTATTGATTACTGCAAAGGGCAGAACAGTGGGTACGAGGCGAATAATCCCATACTAGCTGTATCCGCGACTTTGTGTGGAACTAAACATTATTTAATAATTTTTTCCCGTTTTTGTAACTTTATCAACACAACTTTGCACCTATTGATGATAGCATGATGTTAAATAACATAAAACCTTCCTCAATAATTGCTCTATCAAATACAAAAACACTTTTTGAGATCTAACTGGTAATTCCTAACATTAGTACTTTCAAATAAACAAACTTTTCCGCTTTATAATATTAATATGGCGATATAAATATACGATATAAAGCGAAATACTACTAGCTTACTCAACACCAGATCTCGAAAACAATTGTATTGACTTGAAATTTGTCATATATATTCATTTCACTGCGTCTACAACCACTGAGAAGGGATATTACGATCAAACTCAGTTAATGGGCAAAACGCGTAAGAAGTCGGCGACACCAGCTAGCTCTCTGTAAACTTGACTCCATAGATTGTCAACAAAAACTAAAAGGAAATTATATTTTGTACTTCTTGAGTCACTTTATAATTTAGTAAAAAAAACGTTATAAGATACAGCAAATACATATTAAAAGTGATTCTTGCAGTATTGTATAGAGTATCGTTAGCCATTTTCCGATTTTAACTGAAAGTATTATTGAAACTTGCATAGTCCTTAATAGTGAAATGTAATGAATGAATGAATGTTAAGATTTTACCTATATTATAACACAATAACATATAGAGTCTAGATAAAAGTAGTTTAGCAAATTAAAGTTAATTTCTATATTTTGTAATACACACGGAAAATCTTAAGAGCAACGAGCTTAAAACGTTCAGCAAAATGCAAATTCGAGTATTAAAAGTGCGGATCCCTAGAGTGTCGGTTCAACACCTCGCCTCCAAGTTTTATGCATAATGCTTTTCGTTACTGCTATTACGAAATGACACTTTTTTTTGCATCGGATGGATAATTTTATTATAAGATTTTTTTGTAAAGATTGCGCGTTTTTACAAAATCGTGTTATGAATATACAAATATGAATATAACAGAATGAAAAACTTACATAAAAATAAACTTTGTCGTAACTAGGTAAAATTAAATCAGATTAGATCCATCAAACAGAAAATTGACTAGACTTGATAATTAATATAATCAATTAAGCCCCTCTTCAACAAATGAAAAGCTATTTTAAATAATAATTGCTCATTTATTATTGCAATTCAGTTTACGATGTGTAAGGATACAAAAAACTATCATGTAACTACCACCCAAGTGACATGCATATACGTGTCGCATTTTAATATCAGCTAGTGTCCCTCTGGCTACTGAACAACTTTCAAACCGGTATGTCACAATTGACCACGGATGGATGGCTAATTGGTCGATAATCACTGTTGTTTTAGTGTTCTGTCTTAACATTCAATCACAATGCTGTCAATTTGTAATTTTATGACAAACATAATTAAACATATACTAATGCTAATTTCATAAACAGCAACTATACTGTGAATTTCTAATGAATTTTTTATTTGATAATAATTTGATTAGATTATTCCTCACGTAACGCGGTAGCTTTAACATAAATACTAAAACAATAATATATTTCCTAAATGTAATATGCAAACGTATAATGTATACATGTATAATTATTATGATTGAAGACAGCGTACTCGGATGCTCACGGTGTAAGTCATCAACGGCCGCCATCAACATTGGAAATCTCGTTAAAAAGTTGTCAAAAGTCAATTACTTCCTTGATGGAAAACAAAAATAAGTCATTTTGAAAGAAATATTTCACAGCGAATGGATAATTTAAATAAAATAAAAAAGGAATGTGATATTCAATATTACGAACGTGATTTTATTTATATATAAATTCGTGTCACGTTGTTTGTCCGTAATGAACTACTGAACCGATTTTAATCAAATTTTACACACCGTTTGCAGTTTGATCTAACTTGGAAGATAGGATACATTTTATCTCGATAAGTGATCATAACGCGATAGATGTCGCTGTATTCGATGTGACTACTCGAAAAGGCAGAACAAGTTCTACCAGGTCAACTAGCCTTATATATAACATTCTCGTGTCACAGTGTTAATTGCCATTATCCTCTGAAACGGCTTGACCGATTTTCATAAAATTTTATATGTATATTAGAAAGCTTGAGAATCGGTTGTAATCTATTTTTCATACCCCTAAATGATAAGGGTAGTCCACCCCAAACATTTATTTTTTATTTCTTTGACAAATTTATTCATTTTTTTTATGATGTAGCATTAAAATACAACCCTAAATTTTTACGCTCCTAACCTAATCCTCTAATTTTTTAATACAACCAAAGTATTCACTAGAACTAATTTACAAAACAGATCAACGCCTGAATAAAGATCGTGAGTCCGAGAAACGTCCGTGTTTAATCGTAGACGAGGCTCTTATGAACCATTTCGGGGCGATGCTAACTGCCTCCCGGCTGGCGGGAGCAAGCGAAATCCTCGTTATTGAGGACTTCAAACGGCTGTCCTACATCGACAGGGAGAACCTCTTCGATATGTATTACTACCGACCAACTGCGGTCGCCGGAATCACCAAACAACTTCTTTGTACTACAGGAACCCGATGGGCGTGGCCTATGCATTCAGTGAGATCTCTGCGACTCGAGAGTTATTCAGGATTGCAGATACCACCACACACCTCCGATACTCTCTACCTGTACATACTCAGAGGCAGAGAAAAAAGCCCTTATTAATAAGGGCTACGGGACTAGGGAGGGGTCACGAGTGCTGACGATCAACGAGTCCCAGGGGTTGACCTTCAAATCGGTGGTGATCCTCCAGACCAAGTGGAGGAAACTACAGATCCACGATAGTGTATCCCACGCTATCATGATTGTCTCGAGGCACACGGAGACCTGTGTGTACTATACAGACGTGGCCGATTACGCAATAGGCTGCTTCATCCGTCGAGCGGTAAGCGCCCCGGCGATGGACATTGTGGATTACAACTTCAAGATAGCCATAAAACGGGTGACCAAACTAAATCACCTACCTAAAAAAAGGTGCGAAACCAGAGTCCGCAGCCGGTGTATATAAAAAAAAAGACGACAGATCATGAAGCCACGATTCGGAATAAGCCAGTGCATATCTGGGAATCAAATAACGTACTAGAGATTTGTACCCGGCACTATTGCAAACATCGCCAAATATCGGCGTCCAAATGGCAGTCCAAATTACATTTCACACATTGGGGCCGGTTCGTAACACGAATATACTATTACGTATTGCGAATTAGATAATTAGCTAGCTAGCTGAATGGGACGCGATCGATATGAACGCGATGATAGATCTGGTATGACTCTGTTTTCATTTACTGCGTTTCGACATCAAGTAGTGTGTAACCTGCAGCCGAAAACTTGCTGGCTGGTGACATCAACTAATTCCGGTGGGTTGCAGCTCTCTCGGTATTTATAATCGTTATTTTATTGTACTGTACTCATCACCAGGTACTTGGACATAACTATGCCGTGCTATAATTAAAAAAAATTGGTTTTAATAATATTGTACTTTGTTGTTATTATTTAAAATCAAAGAAATTGTAATGACATTTTTCTTAGTAATAGTATTCTTACCATTGTAATTAAATAATAGTAACAAAAGTTTTTTTCTAACTAGCTGTGTCTGCGACTTCGTTTGCATGGAACTAAAATTTAATTACATAATTTTTACCCGTTTTAGTACAAATTTTTCAGCTGTTTTGCTCCTATTGCTGGTAAAGCGATGTTAAATATCCTAAAAAGGGTCCTTAATTATTGATCTATCACATATAAAAGTAAATTTGGTAATCCGACTAGTAGTTCCTGAGATTCCCGCATTCATATAAGCAAACAAACTTTTCCGTTGTATAATATTAATACAGATAAAATAATAATGATACCTAAGATTATTTTAGTTTAGATATGTTTTAATAGAATTAATAAGATATTTTTAAAAGTATTTTTTCTTCATTTGCAATGACTACATTGTTGTTTATTTAAGAGTAATGTAAAGACATGCGACCTGCATGTTATTTATGTGGCTAGTGCAGACATCTTTACGCTCGAAATTAGTGTCATCGCACTCTGCAGTGCAGGGTAATTTGTAACGTTTTTTCATCCTATATCGTGCACGCACGTAGTATATCGTAGTTTGTAATTTTACAACGCTTAGATAGTCGCTTTAAAAGTCGCTTTATTTAAGGAATTTACTTGTTAAAAATCTATTTTTCTACGGAAAATAGAAATTTTACGAGGAGTGCAATTAATACTAATGTTAACTCAAAAGTATTGATTTGTGAGCAACTTACTTTGCACACCTTTCGCTTTGAAATACTGTTTCAAAAATAATCGTACTTGAGAAGTAATAAATCCTAGTCATACGGCGACTCTGACTAATACAGTTTTATATTCATTAAATTTTAATATTTTAAGGTATAATAAGGTTTTGATTTTTTTTATAGTTAAGGTTTACCGTTATGGCCATAATCCCACCTGATCTTAAGTGACGATACGGCCCAAGTTGGTAGACGCGATAAACCTGTTGAGGGATTGGCTCTCAATTGCAACTGCCAGAACACACCTAATGGTATTTGGCGTTAGATTTTTCAACTTGAGGGTGGTTGCTAACCAGGGTGGCATTAGCAAAAGCTCTACCAAAATAATATTACAAGATATACTATGTAGACACTAAAAGACATTTTTATAAGACTCCGAGTAAAAATGTTTAACCGGCTTTTGCATCTGAATAAATATGTGGAGTTTGTTTAACTCTTCATTGATTTAAATTAAAGGAACAATGTTATATGATATAAACCTAATAAACAACATTATGTGAAAATTTATATCATAATACAAAGAAGGTGCAAAGCGACTGTCAGCGACTTATAAACTAGTCTGAAATCACCGATTAACAAGTTAGATAAGTGCAATAAATATTAAATAAAAAACTGAATATTTATTTTTCATTCTTATGTATATTTATGCTTTAAAATTATATTTATTAACTTTATAGCATTAGATTACGATAACTGTCTGTAAATTGAGTGCGACATCTATACAATATACACCATATGTAACTAACTCAGTCATAAGACACGCTTAGGTGTATGCAATCAGTGTCTACAATCAGAGTGATAGACATTTGTGTATGACTTTATCTCGACCGCCATTAATATGACGAGAAACCCCAATCGAGTAAGGGTTTATGACATTTCAGGATCAGCTAGTTGTGTATTCAGTTTTGAAAGAGCTTACATACTGGCACGACTGTCACGATCGGCGATGTATTTATAATCTTTCAATGGTCACTGTTGCTTCTAGACTATGCTTACCATTACTCACAATACCTTCGTTTTATATTACTACTTTTAATAAATATTAGTAATAATAATTTATTTCAGATATAGTTAATGCATCCAAATCAAATCAAAAATCTTTATTCAATTTAGGCCCTAAGAAGGCGCTTATAAATCTATTACAATTAGTACAGAAAGTAATTATATAAGTCGTTATTAATTTTTATTTTTAAATTTATAAGCCTACTATAACATGGACTCGATCCCACTGCTTCAATATTGGGCTATTTATACTGTTTGCTATTATTTTACTACTAAATAAAGATATTAAACTTTATCACGTGTTTTACGTAAGTCAATAACACTTTTCGAACTTTCGAACAAAGTTCGGTGATGCTGTCAAAGCCCTTAAGGCTAACAGCGTATGTCTGTTCGAAAAAAAAAAAAAACACTTTTATAATTATACGAAATTGCAATAATTTTCATTTAATGTACTAGCGATTATGTTTTTAAATATCATTTCGTTACTCAATATTCTTTACATTATTGAAACAATGTTTTAAACTCCATTGTTTCATAACGTTGCAAATGAAGAAAGTTGCAACGCTCATGCCGGTCGTTGGGGAATTTTAGCAAACAAGAGTTTTTTTTCCTATTAAGCAAAGCACAGACACGGCTGATTTGTTCTGCTTTTTGTTATTTTAGCCCGTAGCATCGATTGTTCTTGAGGGCCCTTTGTTTTTACCCCGCCTTTGTTTACGCAAAGTTAGTATTAACGGTAAAAGTTTTAATCAATCGCTTAATCCAATATTGTATATAGACTATTATATATGCTCTTTCAACCGATTATTAAACAATATAATGGTACCATGAAAATATAATAAGTTTATTGTCAAAAATCAAATAAATGTAAATTGTTATGTATGTTGGTATATTAAAATAAATATAAACGTCAACTAAATATAAAATATATCTCTGAATATTTCGATTATATTTCTATTATAGCTCAACAAAATAACAACACTATGCGTAATGGTAAACACAGTATACTTAAATAAAAAATCTATTTATATTAGCATCTGCATTAAGTCCGACATAATTGTCTTGTCTTAACAGTCAGCAAACAACTACTTCCCAAAATTTTATCTAAAGAGCATTCGCTGTTAGCCTGAGGAACTTAACAGATTCGCCGGGATTTTTGGGGCGAATGCTTATGGCACTCAGCCCCGAGGCAGCGAGCGCAAGGGTGCCAGAGTGGCCGAACCTCGATTTAAGCTGCTGCTAGAGTAAGCGACATCACCTGAACGAATGTCAGACGAAAAGGTTGCGGATCAAAATTTCAAAGCCCTCCCATAAATAGTTTCACTTCAAAATTTTGTTTACCTACTACTTTGATTCAGTGACGTAGATACATTTGTCTATTTATAACATGGTTATGTTTAACCATCAAAATTACAAACAGTCATTTTAATTCTTCGAACTCCAAAAAAAAAATCTGAATTACAAATGTTTTATAAGGTACTGTAATTCTCTAGAAACCTTTATATACAATTCCAGGTATTTTCATACCCAAAATATATCATTAGTTACTGATATCAATACCTTATTCCAAACAGAACTCGGGACTACAGAGGACGCATTGAGACGAACGGCGCCGCTTTGTGTCGGAAATTGGATGTCCTACCAACAAGCAACAAACTTTGTCTACATAATATCTATGTTTGTAACACACGGCGTTTATCAGTTTCTGACCGCTCTAATGATACAAGAGCTAGCGAGATTTACATCATATGATTTCGCAAGGCCTGTTCTATTGTCTCTCCTTTTATAATCTAATAGGGCCAAACTGCCAATATAGTTTATAGGAGATATCTTTATAGTATATGACAAAGCGTTGGAGCTGTTCCTAATGTTAAGCATACTGAAATGCAGAAACACCAGCAACTAAGAAAACTAAAATCCATGAGAACCTATCGCTCAAACGCTGACTTCAGTTTTCTCTAGACCTTATATTTGCAGTAAACCATCTTTTATGATCTATGTATCTATGTAGCTTGTATATCCTGTATGATGACTGGCCGATAGACGGTTCCTTGACTTCACAGTGCAATAAAAATGTGCACCAGCGATCTTGTTTCTTACAGACTTCCTATGCCCTTGACTTCGTTCCATCGCACTTGAAGTATGTTTGGTATAACTTTAGAACTGATTTTTCAGGGGGTTTTATATTTTTTATGACTAAATCACGTTACCATAAAATGCGAATCAGTTCAGAACAATTTGTTTACGTTTATTTCATGTTTCAGAAGAATCCTTCGTTTTATGTGATAAAAAGAACCTAAATGTTAATTCTTATTTTATTTCATTTTGCTGCTTATTAATATAAAAAAAAAAACAAAGTACCCTCCGATCATATATTCATGAAGTATTGATTGTACAGATTTACTTTGATCACAGTTTTATTATAGTATGCAGATAGATCTCATGATTAGCTTAAAAATACGCTACAAACAGTAGTATAACTGGTTTTACATTTGCAACTGCATATACATACTTTACAATAATTAATGAAAATTAGTTGAGCTTGCCGCACTGCAAGCGTCAACTATACAGTTATTATTTTAGCTAATATCTACGACTATTGTACTCGCGTGTCGCTTTATAACAAAAACACATTCACTAGTTGCCGCTTGCCGATAAACTGTAATGATATATATATACTGATTTCTTGAATTTGACATTAATAAGTGTGTAATACACATATTATTGATTAAAGAAAGTGTTCGTGAACACGCGTAAGAATTCAAACTTCTGTAACTTATGTATCATATATAATTACTCTTATATAGCCGTGACGAAAGAACATGACAGGAAAAACTGACGAGAAAAAGTGACGTTGTTTTCTTAATTATCATAGAAAAAATCCATACGTGCATATAAAGAAATTTTAATTCGAAAATAGTTATTTTATCGAAAATGATGTCTAAATGTAATAAAAACAATAATTAATATTGTTTTACTTGATGCACTTGGATAAATAATTATCCTTGACCACATTCATTATAAACCATTATCATACTGTATCGCTTCAAACCGTCACAAACTATATCTGCGTAAAAGGGAAACGTGGTCAGTGTATTCCAATGCAGGAAATTGAAAATGCCAAATGCATCCCGATCGGACGCTTTGAGGAAAAATTAAATGCCATCCAATTGAATGTATGCGGTGACTATACAACTATTGGTGTAAAACAAATAGGTTGCAGTCAAGCCGCAAAATATTCTAGAATATAAGTATCCGTTTAGCATAAATATAATTTTAACGTAAATGCATCCAATAAATAATTTATAGCTAGATTAATATAGGAATATAAAGATAGTCATTTATTAACAAAAACGAGTGCGCTTCAGACCACATGACTAAAGTAAAACTTCTCTGGCTAAGAGAAAAAGAGAGAAAGAAAATGTGTGCTCGCACCTTTCTCTCTTGCCCCTACATTAATATATGAAACGTAACTCTCTCTGTTTCTATCTTCACTAACTTATATCTCTCTCTCAACTTCCGTTCGCCTCGCCCGATCACACTTTTCGTAACGCTCTCGTCACGCATTCACCAGCTCACTCCCCAAGTTAATCGTCCACAAATAAGTTTTATTTCAATAAAAAATGTATACAACCTTTACTTCCTTACTTTATTTATTTTTATTAATATTATAAATGCGAAAGTTAGTTTGCTTGTTTCTTACGATTTTACCCCTGAACCGCTAAGACGTTTATGATGAATTTTGGTATAGAGATTACTGGAACTTGGAGACAGAGACTCGTGAAAAATTTTTTGGAAGTGGGGTAAAGAGAAGGATAGACTTTATTGCGTCATCCGATTTGTTTGACAAATCAATGTTAACGTGGGCGAAGCCGCGAGTAAAAGTTAGTAATTCTATAAAAGCATTAATTTTATTTTATTATTATTTATACATTTTTCCGTTTTAGTCACAATCTCAGTTGTTGATAAGCAACCATGATGTGTATGGTAACCCGCTAAGGCAAATGTAGGAACTGGCTGTCAAATGCAGATGCCAGAACACACCTTTAGGGCGCGTTGGGACAGATTTTAAACGGTTAGTAGAAAATTCCCTACAATACCATATATACCAATACTTACACCCCAATACATTTCTTTCATAAAAAGTTAAGTTTATTATATTACGTATTATGTGCGGCTTCACTCGCATTAACATTAATTTTGTTAAACAAATCGAATGACGCAATAAAAAAGTTTCATACTAAGTTTATTCTTCTCTTTACCCCATTTCCAATAAGGTTATCGAGAGAAAATGTAGCCTATCCCCATCTTAAGGTTCCTATGTATCATTATACCTAAACTAGCTGACCCGCTGAACTTCGTATCACCTAAAATGGATTTTCTTTATTCTTGCTAAAACTCAAAAGTGGTTTGACCGATTTGTTTTCTTTTACATTTCCTCGCGTTATTTATAGGCACGCAACCGTTACGTCCCTGCATTTTAAATCTGTAATATCTTCGAAAATATTCATTTAAATTACACGATGTAAAGGGCTATATTGATCTATATTAAATGCACAATGTATTTTAATGTATTTTTATGTAATGTATTTTACTTAATTGGATAAGAATTAATGATGTATTGCTTAAAATGGCTTCGTAAATAAACCATTATTACTCGAAAAAGTAAAGGACAGAAAAAGGTTATTGTGGGTTATTCCTAATAGATAGATATATACCATCACAGACTTTTTTTAGACCTTTTTAAGGTGTACAATACTGTAGTATATTATTTTGATCTATCTCATAGAGTTTAGCCAGCGTTTGCAATGTAAGCGCAGAAAAAAATGTGTTTATTTACAACATCACATTGGAAACCACAAAATTATCAGTGTTTCTCAACTATATTATGCATGTATTATAATTATAAACCTCCCTCTTGAATCACTCTATTAAAAAAAACCGCATCAAAATCCGTTGCGTAGTTTTAAAGATCTAAGCATACATAGGGACAGACAGATAGCGGGAAGCGACTTTATTTTACACTATGTAGTGATTCATTATAATCGATTTAGCGGTTTAGGCGTGCAAGCGTAACCAACACACAAACTTACTTTCGCATTTATAATATAAGTAAATATTAGAACAATATAATACGATATAGAAAAGGAAAAGAGACAAGGGACCATATTAAAAATAGAATAGAAATTTTAAGAACAACTTTATTCTACTAGGTGATCTGTTACATTTATTTACAACATAATATAGTGGGTTCGAAGCCTCGACCATTAATGCGATATTCGAAAATGTCATTAGTAAATTATCATTATATCAATAATTGCAACTAATATGTTGCAATAACGAACCTTTTAACCGTTTTCATTAAAAAGACATTATTAATGAATCTTTAGAACAATACATACAAATAAAAATAAATTATATATTATCATACATACCTTCATATAAGATCCGCTTGTTTTTTGCTCGCAGTGACGCTTAATGTACCGTTGGCAGATGTTCGACATTTTCCACTCTGAAAAGTACACAAACAGTTCTTGTAATTCATAAATAACAAATAAAAATATTGCATTCGACAGAATAATTCAGTAATACTATTATATAACAAATCAAACCATAAAGATTTATTCAGTTTATGTCCTAGGAAGGCGCTTATGAACGCCAGAACTACCACCGGTTCGAAAAACAACCCAGTCATCGAGAAGGACCGGCAAGAAACTCGATTTCGTTATGTTATCTTTACGTAGGTACGTAATTAAAGAAATAAATTTTTTAAATACATTTACTATACTTTTTACCGCATGTACAGAGAGGGGTTTCAATTCCAAACATTACCATCGTTCACATATTGATCCATTCTGCAATACTTTTTTGACATTAAAACCTGCTTGACATTGTGCCTGAACTTACTAACATTTTATTATATATATTAACATTATTAATTCTATAAAAACGTTTACTGGGTGTCCTTAATAGAAATATATATTGTCCTCTCTGATTTTAAAGTATTAACTCTAACATTACGTTGAGTAATAAATATTCTAATAGGATGCAACTGTTTAAAAACATAAATCAAAGAAATTATTGTATAAACACTTAGTGCCCTTCATAGACCATTCTCATAATAGACGTTCTGTAAACAAACCGACTGCTGTTTTTAAACAAATAAAATAAACAAACTCTCATCGGAAAGGGTTTGTGAGGATACACAGAAAGTATTTAAAGACTCTACGAATTATATTTAAGTACGATATGATCACTATATGGGTGTGATAACACTCATTTGAATCATGACCACCATACATCAAGTGTCGTCAATCAACGATTTTAAGGTGCATAAAAGAAAATTTAATTAGCATCATGACATCATTTCTTTTTGGGGTGTATATACCAATTTAAGAGGGACAGCCTTACCCACAGAAACAGCTGATGAAATTCTACCTACGGCCAGTTGGTTATTACATGCTTGTAATGTTGGTTGGTTGTAAAACTTACTATAGGTCAGTCTAATCGTATTGTACCCTAGATATTTGTATTCTATTGGGTTGCGACCATCATCGACATGATAATAAACCCACTGACTCGCGCTGTATATTCACTTGCAAACAGTTTGCATGGTAGCTTGACGGTAACAGCTACAAATGGATTGTCGATATGTCATTGAAGTCCGTTGTCTTTAAATTTACTATTTACCAGAAGATTATAAAACAATTTTGGTGATAATAGTTTAAAGCACCAACACTTGGTATTAGGTTCATTATCAATATATTGTAATATTTTCATCATTAAAAACAACTATCTTTGTAGTAATTGCTATATTTATTTATAAATGAGTAAAAAAAACAATGTTATAAAAGGAATGTGACTTTATAACCGACCTAGTCGGTGACAACAGATGAATTCTTTATCGCATAGTAATTTATTCATATTTTGAAATTATTTGTAGTTAAATTTTTCTAAAATTACTTAGTATAGATCTTTATAGAAATTGTAAAACCGAAAACCGATTGCAGAATAGCAGAAACTTCCCATATACAAAACTTCACAAAATTCGCTCAACTAGATTTTCAGAAGTATATTTTGAGTACATCATATTTTTGATCAGTGACTATTTTTCTTCTACATCGTATCGGCACAAATTATATTAAAAATACGTTCGTGCCGTGGTGAAAAGATTGACCAGTCAGTAAACTTGAAATCGGGTCTGACTACCCAGATTGCGCCGGATTGTCTATTATGGTATAGTATGAATAAATGTTTCTAACATATGTTGAAAAAAAAAAGGTAGACGTAGAGACAGATCTACAGGTACACTAATAATATGCATGCTCGTATTAAACGTTATTCACCAAAATTAAAAAATAATTTGTGGTTTTTTTTTCTAAATGAGGAAATAGCATTTAATTTATTATAGAATGAACAAGTTCCTATACAAATATAAGTTTATATTTAATACATCACAAGTATACATCATAAACAACAAATATTATTCTCTATGACAGAACTCTGTTTGTCGTTAAATTAGTCATTTATATCCCACCCGGAATACGTAATGGAAGTTGTAGGAAGTATCGAGTGGGTTCCGTATGTTCAGTATACGTTAATGTCTCTATAATAGAGCATTTGCGGCGATTCGGTTAAAAGCGGACTCGGAATCAAACACAAAGATGAATTTCCTTAGCTTACAGTTCATACTAATAGTGGTATAGCTTGTGTGGTTATTTAAAGCTATTCTGAGCATATGTACTGATCTTTTCATCATCTAGTTAGTAATATTTGTGTAATCTACATCTTAATTTCATGTAGATTATTAAAGTTTTATTGGTAATATTTATAGTACGAGGATATTAAAAACATTTAGTTTTGAAAAAAGATTATATGATATTACACACAATTAGAAAAAAAAAGAATACGTTAAAAACGTTTTATTTTTATATATTGACAAAATTTCGAATAAGGAGAATTATTCAAAATCAACTTCACATACTGATATATTTCATTTAAAAACATTGTTTGAGATTTTATTCACTTAAAAACTTTATAAGCATCGTTATGGTTTCTGACCTTGAAAGGAAAAACCGGAACCCTTATAGAACCAGTTTTTGCCCGTCTGTTAGTCTATAAACATATAGCCTTTTCCCGAAAATAACTTGAGTTATAAAGCTGAAATTCACATGGTAAAGTCTTGTCATATAAGGCAATAAAGGGATAGGGCACTTCAAAGTCAAAGCTCCGTTCAATTGTCGATTATCTCTTTTGTTTATTGTTAAAGTCTGTGGTCAAATTGAGAATAGATTAATATTGTTTGTTTTTACTGAATGTCAAACATATGTACAATAAATTTATTATGGTAAGCTCACACTATTTGTTTATTTGTTATATATTCTTATTCAACTGTGATATACATTGGTTTTTCTAAAATACTACATTATAATTATATGAAAGTATTATTGCATATTAACATAGAAGTATATCGTAGTGACATAAGACACCTTGTCGATAAATACCAGCGATGTGGCATATTGAAAATTACAAAATAAATAGATAATGCAACATTGTGTTAACTAAACGCACAATTTCACTTGTCTACCTAGAACATCTATATAATTTACATAACTATGAGTAAACATTAAAAAAATATTTAGACGCACGCAGAAATAACGTTCGGTGAATGTTAAATAAACAAGAGACCAGCAATATTGAACGAGATGAAGTAATTTTGCAGATTAAGGGAAATTTCCTCAAGGGTATTTTCGAGTCCTGTGAAGCCGTTTTATTTGTTTACACCCCCAGTTGAAGTGTCCCTTAAAAAGGGAGAGGTCAACGAACACTAAATCTTTTAAAAATATTCACGGTTTAAATCAAATATACTTGTATGCTGTAAAAAGAATCATAACTGAATATCTTTATTCATGTTTTGGTAATAGCGCTTCTGGATTCGTCCCGCTTTAAAAAGTGTTTTGATTATTTGTATATTGTATTTATGTCATTAAAATTTGAACAACGTTTTTAAACGTGTTTCGTTAATATTGCCGTAAACTATTAACACTAAGTTTCAATAATCCTTTCCTTATATAACTATATACAGCCTTTTGGATTATATTTCGAGAAAACCTTTCTTAAACTTTACCTACAATTTAATCAGCACCTAAATAGACTTACACATTCTTATCTTTAGTAGGTACTTTGGGCTGAGCAATGCTGAATTAATTAGGAAAATATCCTTAACAATATAAATGTACTGTTGTATATTAAGTATTAAAAACGTGAATATATGAAATTAACTTACGTTGAAATTTCTCTAGTAAACATATATACGTAAAATTTATGATCCATTCTGTTTCATCCTGCGCTAAATCCCCGGCTTTAACTATATATCATAATTTGAGTTATTATATGAATTTCATTAATAATAAGTATAAAAGCATACCAACTTATATATAATAAATACTGTGGTAACCCCAGTGTTGAATTTTGAATAAAATATTACAATATTACTTACATTTAATTCTGTCGACGCCCGCGCCCTCTGTACACTTAACAAATTACCCTATAAGCCTAAACGTTCTAGTTATAAGTTGTCGCAATTTCCTGCGTTGCCAAAAATGAGTGTCACTTCGCAAAAAGGGTACGTTCGGCCTCCATTCGCAGATGAATCATAGAATAGACAAGACAATTAAATTATTGCAATTTTTTAATTTATTTATTGGCCACTGAACTTTTAAGTTTACTTGTATATCAAGAATATAAACACAGCATAAACATAATACGTAATGATAACAAAATAAATTGCACTTCTTGTTAAGTTTAAAAAGGTGGGTCAGGAATCATAAACGTTTAGAATTTCTAACTAATAAAATAAAGAAGTGTATATATAGTATACGCGCGCAAATACGCAAGAAAATCGAAAGAGGTGGCATAGGAGGGGCATGACGGCATATGTGAGCGTCTTGTCGTTCGTAGTCACGCCAAGAGGTTTGATTTTACTACCAAGGCACGTCAATAGATATTTTAAATCAACATTATAGTGAAACTGTCCTAAATGATGAGGAATATGAGGTAACAAAGACATATACATATAATTGTTAATTATAATGTTCAATGTACGCTATTTTTATTTTATTTTAAATATATTTATACACCTATATTCATACTGTTAGGTAGTATCCCTCTATCATAATGCCAACATCGTCGTTGTCAAACCAATATCTGCTAGTTGCTAAATACATAACTATGAGATGTTAAATAAAACAGCAGTTTTTACATGAAAATCATGTATGATCATCATATGGACCATTTATTTTGAAAGTGGTGTAAGTCCATTTTCTTTTGTTTCGAGAAAATTAAAGGTTACTATATGTTGATAATGTAATTTCATTTACCGACCGATTTTAAGTTGTACAAAATATGGGATTTTTTTGAGAAATTAAACACGGACTAGGTATATATAAAAAAATTACATTAAATTAAGCATGAATAACGTGATAGCTCATTTTTCTCAAAAATGGACTTACACCACTTTCAAAATAAACGGTCCATATAATGCTTATAGTAATATAACAGTTTTAGTATACAAAAATTTGGATACTACTTAAAATTTCAAAATCTTCAGATGTAGCTGTATTTTAAAATGTAGGCATCGTTTTAAAAAAAAGGGGTAGCTAAGAGAAATAAATATTCATTTTTGAATTCAAACATAATCAAAAATTTAACAAACCAAGCAAAACCTTGAGCGAATAATTAGTAATAATACAACAATAGTATTGGAGCTAGCAGAGTTTTTTTTCAAAGTTGTTTGTAAATGTACCTATCTGTAATAATAGATGTTCTTTGCTCTTTGATCATAACTCTATGTGGATCGTAGGCCGTGCGCAAGTTGTAGCAACACCATAAACGGTACCAATTTGCATAAGGGTATGGAAGCTTTCGCGAGATGAATGTTTACGGTAGACAAATCTTGTGTGTGTTTTGGCATAAAACACTTTTAGATATAGGACCCACACTTATAAAATTTGCTACATAACAAACATTACTGATCAAATAGATACATTTGGTACATTTGCAATAAAATTACTTTTTCCATGTCTTTCACATAGTTATTATTATATAGAAATTTGAATACTTGTATAAAACTTAGAGGTATGTGAAAATATTATATAATTTTATCAATAATAAGAATTTATTAGCCGACACGTGCTGATTTTTCAAATATAAAAAACATAGATAATAAAAAGCCTTTATTGTTGTTTTAAGTTTTACATGGTTGTGTGTGCCTACAAATTAACTATTACATTATTAACTACAAAATATTATATCGTCAAATGGCAGTTTTTCTAGTACAACTTTTCTTCCGAAAAAGGCCTCCTTTAAAGATTTCCATTCTATCCTGTTCTTAGCTGTACGAACCCATGTTAAACCCGCTATGTGACAATCATCCCATCTCTTAGTCTGTTTACCTCTGTTACTTTTGCCATATATTGGTGCAATTCTATTATTTGTCTTGTCCATTTTTCTTTCTTCTCTCTTATCATATGTCCTGTCCATCTCCACTTTAGCGGTTTATATGTTGTGTATGTATTCCTGAACTTTGTTTTACTTTTATATCTATTAATTTTTCCCAGTTCTTTCTATTAAATCCTAGTGTACTTCTCTACGCTCGGTTTTGACAATATTTTTCAATAGTTGGTCTGTCGATTCCCAAATTCCCAAACATGGTAGAATATTTTCCCATATTAGGTAATTATATACCCTCTTTTTTTCTTTCGTAGTCATTTCTTTGTTCTTCATTACTTCATTGAGAGACCAATATCATTTACATGCATTAACAAATCTTCTTTCTTTTTCTTTTCTCATGCAGTCTTCAGTAGATACTAACTGTAATGTATTCTTGTAGTATTCTATTTGCTCATTGTTGACTTTTATGATTTCTGATTGTAAAAAGTTTGACATTATTTTTGTTTCGATTAAGTTAATGGATAGTCGTGCTTTGTCACTTTCATTTGCTAGTTGTTACAGCATTATTTCTAGCGATTTTTAACTTTCAGAATATAGTATTAAGCTGTCTGCAAAAGGTGAGTAGCCCAGATTTTGCCCGTTTATGTTTAGGCCCTTGTTTGTACAGTCTATGTTACTGAAAATCATTTCTAAGAGGGCTGAGAATAACCTAGGTAATATAGGATCTCCTTGGCGTACATCTCTCATAATAGGAAGTTCTTCTCCTATAGTTTCTAACTACACTCCCGCAGTACTCTTATCTCATATTTACTGGTAATCAAACACCAAATATGTACTATTTATTGATGTTCGTAATATATTTATGCATTTGTAAATATAATGTTAATATTTAACAGCTGTCATATTAATTAAACAGATTGTTAATAGATGGCGCCTCTTTCATATAAACAGCAGACCTAACGAATCTAAGCTTTAAAACAAAAACATTGATTTTGAACTATTTCCATTTTTTGCGTGAATAACAGAACACATAAGTTTTGAAATTATGTTGAAACCATTAATTTTGATAAAGAAGTAAAAGTGGTATTACGTTACAATATAAAACATTTTTGAGAATTAATTTTAAGTGTAAAGTAGTTATTGTAAAATTTAATGTACTCCGCATTTTATATTATTACTAGCTGTGTCTATGACTTCTTTCGCTTGGAATTATAATAATAATAATGATTATAATTAAATATTTTTTGTCCATATTCGCAACTTTTTTCAATACAGCTTTGCACCTATTGGTTGTACGGTAAAGTTAAATAGCCTAAAGCCTTCCTCAATGATTGCTCTACTAAATACAAAAATATTTTTTGAAATCTGACAGGACTAGTTTCTTTGATTAGCGCGTTCAAATAAATAAACTTTTCTGCTTTATAATATTAAATAAATATAACTTGTGAATTAATGTTAAATGGACGGAAGATATAGATACATGGACAAGAATGTAAACTAAAGTCAGTAATTTTAACGTCGTAGGGAGTGTGTTCTTATATTGAGTAGCGTTAAAAGGATAATATTTTCTTACCTAAAGAATTTGAACAATGAATTAGTTAAATCCATAATTTTAAAATTATGAAGAATTTTTATTTTAAAACGTGTAGGTTTTAATGGTCATCGAGTTTAACATTTATATTCTGCGTGATCTGACAAAATAACCAGGTTAACTTATCTACACAGTTTATAATTAAAAGTTAGAATAACATACAAACTAAAAAAATCAAAATATCATTCGCAGAGTGTACTATAACCTCAATGTCTTACGTAATGTTTATTTTGTCGATTAGAAAAAGGATAATTACTGACATCTTTTCCATACCTATACTATGAATATTTGATATTAAAAACTGAAAAACAAGTGACCAAATTGTACCGTACCATATACGAAGCAAATACCCAGACAGGGTATAAACCCGAAACGAAATACGCAAATATAGATTAACAGACGGATCTTTTTAGAATGACGATCTGTAGGATTTGCTCATAGTTTAGCACCTGAAACGTGCCGAAACGTATATAATAGACACCGATACTAAATCCCGGTGTTTCACAATTTAAATAAGTTGTGTGTTTGAGAGACGCTAAAATGAAACTCGACATGATGCAGCTTCAAGTAATGATAAATTTCTATTACCTTTACTATAGTAACGTATCCGCATAAGTAAAATAAAATGATCCTATATTTTTATAAAGTATTTTTTTTTTTATTATATAAATAATATTTTTTGTTAACCAGTCTTAGGACATTATATAGAAAATTTTACTTTCTAAGTGCTGAGTGACGAATTATAATGTTTATACTGAGATAGGGAGAAATCATGTTTTTCTACTTAGAATATCCCAATATAAGTAAATATAACATAAAAAGAAAAACAACCCTGTCTTCGTAATAAGCTGTTCAATAAAAAAGTGATATAGTTAAGGTTTAACGTTGTGGCCACAATCTAAATCATGATGTCATGTGACGATGTGGCCCAACACGGTGACCCAGTGGTGTGACTGGCTCTCAAGTGCAACTGCCGGAACATACCTATAGGTATTTGACGACATATTTTGAACTTTAGGGTGCTACCTAGCCAGGCGAGCAATAAAAAAAGTCCTGCCAATATGCTATGGTTTCATCACAATGTTTTTGTCCACCAAAAGTTCAAGCTCATTGTAAATGTATCCGAACTCACGTCCCTTGACGCGGTGTCCGTATACACTACCAACTGAGCTATCGTCGCTTTATCACACCTATGTTTATATATATAGATGATAAACCTATTTTATGAGTATGAGACCACCATAAACTGTAAATTATTTCTATTAGTACTTTATAATTAATTACAACCGAAATAATAAATGCATAGTTATCATATAAACATGCTAATCTTTGTTACATATTTGATTATAACCAAAAAAGTTATGTGTACAACCGTCTATGCAATTTAATTTAATAAACATATTTTTAACACTGTATTTTTATTGTAATAATATAAATCTTTTTTGGGTTAATTTTATAGATTCTATTTAAACCTAAGAATAATCTTACGTCGATTTGGTGGATGAGTCAATTTATATCAAATTTCATATTGACTTAGTTTTTGTATGATAAGTTAAAATAACAAGAAGACCAATGGAAGTTCGAGTTACTTACCATGACATTAATTATTATAAAAAATCTAATTCATCTATTTATTTCAATAAATATACCTAATTCGATACGCCTCAAATAATGTACGTTTCATTTTAGCGGCGGAAATTCAAACGAGCAGCATCGGGTTCGAGGTGAGGGCTTAAGGGATTATACGACTTTCATTTTGGGTTACCGATTTATTTGATTTCGATACATAGAATGTACCTTATTTTCATATCAGTACATTATTTAAATAAACACTAAACATCCAACATAGTTGTAAAAATCCAGCGGCGTAAGGAGAAGCAACTTCTAACTTTGAATTGCAAACTTGAGTATAGTTCTTAGTTTGAATCTATAATAGTTAGAAGCTATTATTTTTATTAACAGCTATATTTTTAAATTACATGTGAAGTAATATTTCATGATTAGATAACAACTAGGTGATTTAAATCAATAGCTATACAAATAAAAAAAAATGCACATGAAACAAAAAATATATTTAAAATATTTAGCTTCGATTTGAAATTTGATACTTTAAACAATACAGGAGAATCAACAACTACACTAATAGATAATTTACTCAATTACCAACATAATTCTACCTAATACAGCAATTACTTGTATTGGTATAATTTATACAATAAACAACATTTATATATCGATAGGAACAACTAAAATTTCTGCACAGGTCAATATTAATCAACATCCCGCTCCACCCTCAAGTTGAAAATCTGCCGCCAAATACCAATAGGTGTATTCCGGCAGTTGCACTTGAGAGCCAGTCCCTCTATATATTTAGTGTGTCTACCAACTTGGGCCATATCCTCACTTAAGATCAGCTGAGATTATGGTCATAACACTAAACCTTAACTATAATGAAAAAACAGATATATGGTAAATGCTGTTGAGGGCAGGGAAGAATATAAACAATGAAGCAAAATTTCAAAATTCCTCTTTAAAATGCAAACAAATCGTCACGCAAATGTTTCGCAGATGGGCATTTTATTCTGTCGTCAGGTGAAGTAGGCTCGGCTCATTAGTCGGCTCTAGGCTGGTCGTTTGTCACCGCCCTCAGTTCAGAATTACGCTGCGTTTTTTTATTATGGCCAATTCTTCACGTTCAGAACGAGTGTAATTTTTTCTCGGGTTTCCCTCGAATCGAAAACGGTTTTACGAGTTTGGGATCGTCATTGAACGTTTACTTACTTTTTTGTTCCGGTTTTAGGAACGTAAATTACGATTTAGGATGTAGTCTATCTGACCCTTATCCTTTGAATAATAAAAGGACAAACAAAATCTTAGTTACTAATTTAGTATCAATAAAAATCTCTTGAAAAACATAATACACATTCTTCATACACTTTTTACCCATCCTATATATATTAATATTATAAAGCGGAAAAGTTTGTTTGATCGCGCTAATCTGAAGAACTACCAGTTGTAATTAAAAAATATTTTTGTATTTGATGGAGCAATCATTGAGGAGGGCTTTAGGCTATTTAACACCACGCTACCACAAATAGGAGCTAAGTTGTATTGTAAAAAGATACAAAACCGGGCAAAAGCTATGACATTATTTTTTTCATGCGAACGAAGTCGCACGCACATCTAGTTAATAATAAAGAATAAATTTATAATAATATAACAAATCCTTCATATTTATATTTAATAATAAAATCAAACATCATACAAATACAACTGTAATAGTAACAAACTAAACTTGTAGAATGATTATTATAAATTTTAAAATGCAAACTAGTCCGTAAAATAACATTTTAAATTTATATTTTACCGATAATCAACAAAACTTTTGAATGCTACATGATATCCACGTGACTCTATGTACATAGAGTCTTTAGTTATCCACGTACGCAGGTATTTGTTCCAAATAATCTTGAAAGGATGACTCACAACTTTCTGAATAAGACGTCATCATTTCGTATAACTTTAAACAAAAAAAAAAATATGTAGTCCGCTCGAATTTTGGTTAAATTTTTGTATCCCATATTATTATTTTACTGTGGAACGAAGATTGTTTGATCAAAAATTATGTTTAGAAACCAATTGAGATTGATAAAATAAATAATGTAACTACCAGTTTTTACGACAAACTATTTATAACTCCTATTACTACATTTTCAGTATGCGATTTTCATTTTGAAATTACGATCGACTGGTGATATCAGCTGCTTGTTTGGTTGAGTATAGACGTAGTTAGGACATATAACGTGCTCGGACTAAATGTAATAAGGCCACTTTAATACTATAATGTATTATAATAAATGTACTATATATAATGTACTATTATGTATTATATATAATTACTATAATGTAATAAGGCCACAACACAACTAATTCATAAATCGCGCTAATAAAAAGTTATAATAATTAACACTAAATTTATATAATATTACCAGCTGATCTGGCAGACCTTGTTCTGACTTTTCGAGTAGTCACTCACATCGACTACATCGTCATCTATCACGTTATAATCACCTATCGAGATAAAGTAAATATAACTATCCTGTCTCTCAAGTTAGATCAATCTGCACACAGTGTGCAAAATTTGATAAAATCGGATCAGTAATTTAGGAGTTCATCACGGACAAACAATGTGACACGAAATATTTATATATAAAGATAAATTACAAAGTGAGATTGTGCGTTACGCTTTGACGCCCAAACCGTTGCATCGATTATGATGAATTTTAGTAGAAAGATATATGGGAACCTGGAGACGGTGATAGGCTACCTTATCTTGCGAAAAACTTATTGGAAGTGGGGAACGAGATGGATAAACTTTATATGATACTTTTTATTGCGTCATCTGATTTGTTTGACAAAATTAATAATAAGTCGACCGAAGCCCCAGGTAAAAGCTAGTTAAATAATATTTATAAGCTGTCCACGAAAAATAAAGGATGCGAGCAATACAAAGTCACACCTGAGTACCAGCTTAGTATTAAACAATTAGTATATTTTTAAAGAATTTAATCTAGAGCCGTTTAATTTTTGTATTACACAAGGACCAAGTAATAAGGTGAGTTAGTATTTCAGACCAGATTGATGTTATCTTTTTTTATGACTTACGATTGAGTTTTTAGTGGTTCACTCAAATTGAAAATTTGCAGGAAGATTCCAGCTACCTAAAACACACACAGGCCATAATAAATACCTAGTCAGGTATCATAGAGATCATAAAATTACATGTCAGTTTAAAATTAATTTTAAGTAATAACTTTTCATGCAAAAATTGCAAGACTTCAAACTCGCCCGATTACGACCCACTCGCATATAAGCCTTTGCCCCCTCGAAAGGCATACGACATTTGCACCCCTCGCATATTCAGATTCTTTAATGTCTGCGGCTCAACCAGTATTACCACATTTCTCATAAGACGTCACAGCTATATTGCTCATACTGGGTCGAGGTGGAATGCTCTCAGAAGTTTAAACTTTTCATTTATCATATTTTCTAACGGTGATATTTACCGAAATTATAACTCAACTCTACCTACATCTACTCCTTTACTAGGCTTATTGTGTCTAACATCTTGGAACACAAAATATAAAAAAAAGTTTTTGATCACAAGGAAAAAGCAAAAAAGTCATTTACTGTTATTGATACTCGATTAGCACCCGATCAATCTACTGTGACACTTCTGCTTCAGCTCCGCTTGCTCATTGAAGTAGACGTTGATCGATCTTGCATTAATCAGGTATAACGTTATATAAAGAAAGCATTTTCAATTTAATTTCGATTTAAATGGATTAGGACTGAGCGTCCACTATCATTCAACACACAATTTGGGAATTTTGCATCGATGATGATTACTAGCCGAAGAGTATTAAGATATATTGCCAGTCGACGTAGACTTGAGTTATACAATGAACTGCAGCTTCTAATAAAAGTAATATCAATTTGTAAGCAACAACTGCTTATGAGAACTAGTCCCTTTTATGGTTTACATCGCATCATCTTTGTTACTTAACATCAGGTTCCTTGTGATCAATACAAATTTAAAAGCGTGATGGCACAATTGGAGACGTATACACACGCTTCATCAATGGACGTGAATTTGAATACACATGTAATGAGACTGTGAAAACATCATGATGTGACCACAGAATGTTTATAGAGTTTTTTTCTAATGCCCACCTAGCTAGTTACCATCCTCAAGTTGAAAATCTGCCGTAAAATAGCTATATGTGTGTCCAAGCAGTTGTGCAGTTGCACTTAAGAGCCAGTGTCAAGTGGTTCTCTAACAATGAGATCCAAATATTGATTAAAGAAACCCATTTTCTCTTTGTTATTCTGCTCTTAAAACAACATCTTCAACGCCGTTGGGTATAATTTTAAAACTTAAGTGCATTAAACTCACATGTTTCGATTAGAAAAATAATATACTGCATTTTGACTTCAAATCGACATATCGGTCGACAAATTCACCAACAATAATTTAAACGAACCATTAATCGTGGTCAGGCCATTTACCCGCTACGCACCCATATTACGCGATGTCTATCTATCTTTTACTCAAGAACCAACCGTTGAAAAAGCACCCCGTACTTTTTTCACCTATGTGGATCTCGTGAAGAATTTAAGATCGTAAAATAAAAGGGGGTTTAGCTACCCGCTGTGTACTGGAAAATGATAAAAATACATAGACCTAAAGATACTAGACTTCATTCTGCTGAAATAGTTGTCGTAAGCACAATAGAGCAATTTATACAGTAGGTATGCGCTACGATGAAAGTGATTTACTTATTCAGCAAGATTATAGAAATAGAACTATAGATAACTTAATATTTTCAACTTAAAGTTGTTCGCAATATACTTTGGAATGCAATTTTAATATAAATTTATTCATGGTCTTTTACTTTGAAATTCATAATACAAATTTCATATATAATACCTTACTGTGAATAAACTAAAGTGAATAACTAAAAATATTTACAAATAGGATGGAGTATTGTAAGTTTTTTTTAATATAGTTAAGGTTTTAACATTAAGGCCGCAATCACACCTATGTGGCCCAAAATGGTGGACACACTCAACCTAATAGAGGGATTGGCCCTCAAGTGCAACTACAGGAACACACCTTAAGTATTCGACGGCAGATCTTCAACTTAAGAGTGTTAGCTAGTAAGGCGGGCATTAGACAAAGCCCTGCCATCATGCTATGGTTTCATCACGATGTTTTCCTACATCGAAAGCTTAAGGTCATTCTAGGCGGATTCAAATTCACGTCCCTTACCGCGGCGTCTGTACACACCACCAATGTGCTATCATCGCTTCAAAAGTATAAGTTTTTAGTAAATCAATACCTCAATGACTGTTCCATTTTTCCTATTCCTTGGCTAACGCGCGAATTTTATTGGCGGGCACCTGATATATCGCGGTGCCAATCGTAAATCTGTTGCGGCGAAATAAATAATTTAAAACTAATAAAACAAGCCTTGCACTTGTAATACTGAGGTAGGGAGAGTTCGAGGTAACGTTCATATAGTTAGTTTTTTTTTTATTCGAGCAACTTACTTGGCAACAAGCATGCAATTTATCGCATTATTTATAAATACACCAATGTTTTTGTGATTTAATAAAACAAAGCGAGTTCGTTTCCAAACCGATAAATATTATTAACGTTGAAGCATTGTACCTAATAAATATTTCTCGATAGAAACAAGTTCGTCATAGACTATTTTTTAATTAATTAATCTAACTTTTTTCAATCTATGTTTAATACATTTAAGTACAGCTTTATTTAGCAAAAGCATATTCTCCTAGCTTATAATAATAGTCAATTAGACATAAAAAAAGCACAAAGGTTAAGTATGATGCAGTACCAAGTACGTATTGTGGGTTCAAATCTTATACCGAACATTTATTTGTGTGATCCATAAATGATTATTGTAAAGTTTCACAATACATATGGCCTGCATATATTTAATGCGGATGGTCACTTGTAAATACTTTATAGGTTTAGCGTTATGGCCACAATCTCACCTGATGTTAAATGAAGATGTGACCCGAGATTATGGACACCCTAAGCCTAGTAGACTGGCTCTTAAGCGCAAATCCCGAAACACACCTATAGGTATTTGACTGTAAATTTTCAACTTGAGGGTGGTATCTAGCCAGACGGACATTAGGAAAAGCCCTACCACCATGCTATGATTTCCTCACAATCGTTTCCCTCACCGAAAGCTTAGGCTCATTACAGGTGGATTAGAACTCACGTCTATTAACGAGGCGTTCGTACACACTGTCAACTGAGCCATCATCGCTTCAAAACTACATTAAATAGTTTTAATAAAAGTTTCAATAAAGCTTAGATTCAAGTGATTATTAATAATTATTCTGGGAAGTAGTGCGTAGGCAGTAAAAAAATGCTTGATACAATTGTGTCAATAATACTCAGTCCTCGCAGATAACAATACAGCATACAGTATCATATTTAGAGTATTTCATTTATTATATACTACATTTTGCTGTGGTTTGCTCGCGTTCATACTGAATTTGTGATCGGAAAAATCGGAGGACGCTATAAAAAGTTTCATACAAAGTTTATCCCTCGCTTTACCCCATTTCCAGTAAGTTTGAAAGAAAAAGTAGCCTATCACCGCCTTCAGGATTTCACCTATTTCTATATTAAAATAATTAATTCAGCGGTGTAGGCGTGAAAGTATAACAAACAAACAAATTCACTTTCGGATTTATAATATTATTAATGATACGGACTAGACGTATATAGGTATAGGTACTCTAAATAATAATTACTGTCAAAAATATTTAATTTACAGACATCTCCTAGTTAGTTTTATAATACATGTTAATAGTTTAAATTATATTATTTATCTTTCATCTTTTACTTACTGTAAAAGAAACCGGCTAGCTCGCCTGCCATATACACGAACCTTTATTGGTAAGACGAAACACGTTCGCGGAAATCTCTGATAGCTGTATAAGGAATTATATAAATAATTCCCCTTTATATTAGCAGGTCAGCCGCTCACTATAAGATGAGCTCGTATAAAATATTAATACCATCGCGAAAATTAATTAACTTTCATAAAGGAGACGACCAAGCCGCCTTTAACATATCTCACATTTCGTAACCTTTATAAAAGTATGATGACCGAAAGAAAATTTTAAAGCTGTATTTTAATAGAGCTTTCAAGGAAGTGTTGTATAAAAGATGTTTTTAACGTAGATAATTTAAAAAAAAAACTGCATATTACTGTGCCAAAGAAACACTAGTAGTATTTATGAAATCAAATGTTACACAATTTTATCAAAAGTTAATTTTTTTATATTCTAGAACACAAAATTAATATTAATATATCCCGTGCTAAGTAAACTATAATCCAATAACATTAAATTTAATTTTCATTCAATATTAAATTTAATTTAATTTAATTAATTGACACTCTATCCGACTGTCTTTAGTATCTTTCTGGCCAGAAAACCTGTCGACAAACCATATGGTAATGGAGGTGATAGATAAATCCTAATATATATAGGGATAGAGAGCCAGACGGGTTGATATTCAAACTACCTGACTCAATTATTAGTTAAATATCGGCTGATACGCGTCACGCGCCTTTATGAGGCGGGTATTATATCTTATGCTTAGAGGTTGCAATCCGAGCGAATACAATAATCCTGCAATTATTGTTAAAGATAAACAAACGTACCTGTTATTTCTATAATTAATTAATAGTATAACATTACTAAAGTATGTCATATTTTCATCGATTCCTATTTTACCGAATATATACAGCAAGTACTAAATTGTAGCCGACCGAATATCAAGCCATGTGCACAATAATGAACATCAGAAGTGGAACGTTCTTATAAATTCTTTTATAATGTAACAGTCAGTTTATATATGGAGGTTATAGTATATAAAGTATTCATTACATATCAAATGCCAGCGCAACAACAGCACCCAAGATAAGGTTTTATTTATAATTGATTACATTAAAAATATTGCTAACATAACTAATGAAAAATTAACACTTAGTTTCTAAAAAGAAACAATACCATAATTAATGTGTTTATGTAAGTAAACTGTACCTAATACATTGGTTTATTTCACCATTGTTCGTGCCAAGATCTATAACAAATTTGGAATCTTTGCAATGCGCCTGCGCTTTCGGTGAGGGAACAACATTGGGACGAAGCCATGGCATGATGGTAGGCCTATTCTAATGCCCACCTAACTAGCTACCATGCTCAAGTTCAAAATTTTCTACTAAATACTTAATAGGTATGTTGTGGTAGTTGCACTGCAGAGCCAGTCCCTCCACTAAGCTTATCTTGTCCACAATCTTGGGCCACATCTTTACTTAACATCAGGTGAGATTGTGGGTATAACGCTGATCTATAAAAATGAATTAAATTAAATTAATTGAAACGAAAACCTAATAGATATTGCGGCTAAATTTAAAAAAAACACAAATTAAGTAATTATATTTTATTCAGGGGATATAATATATAGAAAAACCATGATAATTCACGCATAAGAATCGATTTCCGAACGTGATTTTATAAACGCATATTTTGTTTATAATTACCGTAAACCAGAGCCATTTACAAGTCTCACACGGGAAATATTTCGAAACATCCTGTTACAACCAGTTTTAATTGATACTTACATCCTTAACAGTAACACTTAACATATACGTAATGAGTTGAGACTGTAGTAGTGGAAACTAAGTAATAAGAAATAACAAAATTAAACTACCATTGAAAACAATATTACAATACGTATGTTTAAGGTAGGTTTTTTTAGGTATTACTGTTAGGTTTTATAACAAAGTCCTAAAGCACATAACCGACTTGCCGGATGATAAGTTCAAGCACCATCTCAAACAGGTTTTTATGTCAAAATTCTATTACAGAGTGGATCAATATCTGAACGCCGTATATGTGGATGCGCCAAAAACTATTTAAATTTTTATTTTTGTATCTATATAATGATATATATACTTATAATATATATATGTATATATATACCTTGATTTACGATCATCAATAGACATAAAACCAAAAATTAATTGTTTTGAATTCTGTTGCGCACAAAAATTATGACGCAAGTACCAAATTTCTTTGTACACACTGCATGAAAGTAAATTAAAAATACTGGGAAAATAAGAAACCTTACGTCGTTTCATTGCTACTTTGTTATATCTACCATTGATTTCATTTAAAGTAAAACATAATACGTACGTAAAAATCATCTTTAAAATAAAGCAAAAAAAATGATACCATAAAAGATAACCAATGGTATATTTAATAAATATAACAAATATACGGACAAACACGCAATACAATAATGGTTTATAACTACGTTAAAATTAAATTTTGATTCGTTACAATTGCTACCATCTGAGTTGCATCATTACGAAGTCAACACAGATCGTCAACAAAGCATGGGGAATTTGAAAAGCATCCGTGGCACTGTTCATCCACCATGTAACAATCTTCAGTAAACATGACCATCATTATAATTTATTATGAACAAAGCCGGTGAAACGGCTTCGCAATGGAATCAACAGGCTGTGACCATCTCTTGGCCGGCATTGTTCCACCTTCTATCAAATTGTCAACCCCCTCTCACGGATGTTCAGTATTTTATATAGTTATGTTCCAACGTTCACATAAACCATTCTTAAGTGTAAGGCTCTGGTTTCTCTAACTTTTAACGTCTATATTGTGTTCGTCTAATTAGAATGCCTTATTATGAGAAGTCGACGATAATTTTGTGTTCGATTTGTTTATTGTTTACAAATACCAATGCCGTATCCAATACAAGCTACAATACAAACATCAGAGATTATTCAACGAATGAAGATATTAGCGTAAGTTATTTTTATAATCATTATATTTTTTTATGTTATGACTATCTTTTAGCCACGGCGCCTTTAGCGTCAATATTCAATTTTTGTTGTATGTTAGTAATATTGGAAAGTATAAACAATTATTCAGGAAAGTTTCAAACTAATCGGATGACGCAATAAAAAGTTTCAAATAAAGTTTATCCCTATATTTACTATCTTTACTCCACTTCCTATAAGTTATTCACGAGAAAAAATTATCCTATAACCGTCTTCATGATACCATCTATATCTATACCAAAATTCATCATAATCGAAACAAACTCACTTTCACTATTATAATTTTATAATTATAATTAGTAAGGAAGGAAGTAAGAATAAGTATATAACGATTAATAAGTTATTTTGGAAATTCTTCCCAAATTAAAAGGAACGATTTATACGCAGGTACGAAGGATTACAACTATTCGCTAAATAGTTTACTAGTTTTAAGAATTTATGCAATTAACAAAATCCTGACCATAGTAAATATTGCAATCGGTTAACCTCAATTAGATTTAAACTGCGCTTTCCGTACTAACGCTGAATCAGTGTAATTATGAAAGCAAGGAAACGAATACTTCCAAATAAAATTTTACATCCTAGTCCGTAAACCTACACTTTTGTAATGTGTTAAATATGTCGAATAATATAAAGTATTACAAACAACTTTTATTTTAGAATTTGACAAGTGTGAAGACTTTACAAAGAGAGGACAAAGCAAGATACGGGAATTTCTCGCCCATTGGTAATCCGTTTAGGATCGAGGTAATGTAATCAATACATTCTTTTTCTAATTTAACTTTTATGCAAATCATATGAAATAAATTTATTATAGTCTTTTACATGCAATGTTCATTTTAGGTATAAGTATAAGTATAGCTTATAATTAATGTGCCAACAAATATTCTGTCACGTTACTGACAACATTCAGCGAATAATGATTTGGTTGTAACAAGTCTTGCTAACATTGTTGGTGGGAATATCATTGACATGGCCCACATTCCTGATAAACTTGGTAGAGCGGAAACGTGAGTCAACTGGCGACCGATCCAATATAAAGTTATATCGGTATTCGCCATTAAAATAAAAACAATACTTTTTATATACGACATTCTCCGCGCTGTGAAACAAAATATTATTTTAAACCATTGTGAAGTAACAATCCATACATAAGATTGTAGACGCATAACTTTAAACCTTTTCCCGTGACGGCCACGACCTTTGTGATACAGATAGATGAGATCGCTTCTCGGTACGTGATTAATATACTCTATACTAGCTTTTACCTGCGGCTTTGCTCGCGTTAATATTGATTTTGTCAAAAAAACGTTTAATGCGGTACCCGCTATTTTATATAAATGATATCAAAGGAGACTGGTATAAGTACATTTGTGCTCGTAGTCATTTATACGCGGGCCGCTCACTATTTTGGCGGTAATAGCTTACACATAAAAGATAATAATGTCGCGGGCTCCTTTGAAGGACTTTTTAAGACAAAGATTTCCATTATTTACATTATTGTTAGAATAGCTCGCAGATGGCAGAAATTTTTCCTACTTACTTGACACTTATCGTTATATTTTGGACAATTCACAAAATACCTTTATTAATTATAGCCTATGTGTTATTCTGATGGATAAGCTATATTATTATAAAGTTTCATTAAAATCCATTCAGTAGTTTTTGCGTGAAAGAGTAACGAACATCTATACATCCATTCTTACAAACTTTCGCGTTAATAATATTATAGTAACGATAATAATATGTATGAAACAACTAAAGCTGCCACCGACACCTAATAATATTGTTCTAAACAAAACTTTAGACAATCAAACTCCACGTAATTAATTAATATACTTGGGGTACATTTTTAATTGTATAGGATTAATTATACGTAGAATACAAAAGATCACAAAAGTTGACAGTATGATTACCAACTTGGTGACTGAAGTAAAAAATCAAATAATTGTGATTAAATGTCCAAAAAACATGAGTTTAACTTTCATTCATATACGAAACAAATGGAAAACATATTTTAAAAATATTTAAAATTAATATAGACATGTGAAATTTTATTATTGTAGAATTTTGGATTTAATTAAACATATGATTTAAAATTATTAGACATCATATAATTACCAACATATGTTAATAATAATGTAGACCCTCAAGCTCTTATCGATTAAAAACTTTCGGTTGGAAACATAATTAAGAATTAATGTATTCCATTAAAATTCTACCTTCTTTCCCAATACTCCAATAGAAAATCACAGATTTTAGACACAGTTTCTAAAACGTTTTAACTATTATTTAATTAAGTTTCTATATACATATACTAGCTGCGCCTGCAACTTCGTTTGCTGCACGCATTTAAAATGTCATTTAATCATTTTTGCCCATGTTTGTAACTTTATTATTGAATAAAGAAAAAATAAGCTGTATTGACAGCTTTGCTCCTATTAGTGATGGCGTACTTTTTAATATCCTAAAGCCTCCTCAATAATTTTTCTATGAAATACAATAATTTTGAAATCCGACTAGTAGATCCTAAGATTAGCGTGTTCATACAAAGAAACAAATTTTTCACCTTTATAGTAATAATATATATTTAGACCTGAAATATAAGAATTTAAACAAAAACAGATCAGATGTTATGTGAGAAACATTAGACAATGTTTAGATTAGCAACTAGATTAGATAAAGAATTGTCAGAAATATTTTCTTACATTAAAACTTTTGTTTTATATTCAAAGATTTAGACTAAAATAGACGATATCAGTGTCAAGAAGAATGTTGAGTGAAAAGTAAATTCTTCGCAAGAGCTTTGTAAAAGTAATATAAAGGACCGTGTGAAAAAAGGCAAAGTAACGCGCCGCAGAGATTGTATCGAACCATCGGAGCGCAGACCGAGGGCGATGTTTTAATTGAAACCAATTATTTTAAAGAGAATATCTTTATAGGAATTGTGAAATGATCGGTTAAAAGTCTAGCATCTGATTCATTGTAGCCTTTTGTTATTATATCACGTATCTTATTAACTGAAAACAGGCAGACGGCCCATTTGACGGTAAATGGGTAACCGCCTATAGACAGCCGCAACACCAGTGGCATTATAGCCATGTTGCTAACCTTGCCGAAAAGGTTGGTACTCGTTCACTATACCGGAACATAAAGGCTCATACTGAACGTTTATTTTGCGGCAGTCTAAACCCGAGGTTGGTCGCTTACCCATCGTGCCATAACCTTACCACCAAGCTGTGACTGATCAAGGATTACATAGTTAATCATCATGCCCAAAACCAAGGATAGGCCAACAATCGTCAGAGTCTCGTCAGTTACTCGGCAGGATGCACCGCGTGCAGGTGAGGTTGGCTTGGGTAACTCAGATGGTATTCAATACCCCTTATACCCCAAAATAATGTGATCAAGTTATAAAATAGTTCATTGATTATATTAGGGGGCTTACTATTAAAATTAAAACAGTTTTAAACTTGCAGTCAAATGAGAGGACTATATATTTTATAGTTTATTAATAACACAATGAATAACAAACGTTTATCGTATTCCGAGTGCGCAAGACTAAATTGTTTAGTCAACAGTGCTGTATACTGTTCAACTGATAATTTTTCCAAGGCCAAATTAAATAAATCTAATACAATTAAAATAATCAAATCTCCAATTCCCACAAGGAATCTATGTAAAACACATTCGTTTTGTTTTTCAACACATGTTATGACGTTGTTTGTGAGAATGGAAAAAAAATCCAATCGAATGTAATTCGGATGTCGGCTATGAGGAACGAGAGAATTATGTTGCTATAATAAATAAAATAATAAGTAATAATCCATTTAAAATAAAACATTAGTCTTCTTCAGTAACTATAGGTCAGAAATTCACTGTTATATATGTGTAAATAGTTAACCACCTATTCGATCGAAATAAAACTAATTTAAACGGATTTTATCGCGGTTATTTATTATTTTTGATCCTGACGTTTCGAAAGCTTTTCAGCCAGCATCAATTGACTACGAATGCTGAAAATCTTTCAAAACGTCGAAATCAAAAATAATAAATAACCGCGATAAAATCCGTTTAAATTAGTTTTATTTCTATGAATAATATTCGCGTAAACATAAGAAATCATCACCTATTCAATATTTTCTTATTTCAAGAACACGAAGACATTCTATGCTGTAAAAGAGACTCTTCGCATATTCTCTACCTGGGGTAGCCGATTGCTGAAATACTTCTATTGGAGAAGAGCTCAACTAAATAATCTTTTGCTGTGTCCCTGTAGTGCGTAGAGTTTCTATAAGTCCTAAATATAGGATAAAAAGTCGATAACGTGTTATTATTTTTTATTATTAGTTAATAAGTTATGATCTCAATCTCACTTGATGTTAAATGACGATGTGGCCCAAGATGGTGGACACGCTAAACCTAGTGGAAGGACTGGCTCTCAAATGCATCTGTCGGAACACATCTATAGGTATTTGGTGGCAGATTTTAAACTTGAGGGTGGTAGCTAGCCCGGCGGGCATTATAAAAAGCCCTACCATCATGCTATGATTTCATTACGATATCTTCCTTCAATGAAAGGGCACGTTCATTGCCGGTGGATTCGAACTCACGTCTCTTGACGTGGCGTTTATACACACTACCAACTGAGCTATCATCGCTTCAATATTTATTGCTATTTAACTTTATAGTTACCAGCATCTATTATTATACAGACTATTATGACCGCTTTCCGGTAGCAGCTGAACCATATGCATGTTTCTCTTTTTTTTTGTAAATATAAAAAAATAAAATAAAATAAGAGATATTCCAAGAAAAGTTCTGTATTTCATTCGGATAATGCGAATAAACTGTATTCAACATCCTCCGCCGTATTTGCAGTGGCTGTTATCAATATAATAAACAATATAAGCGAAATTGTTTTAGAACGCCGGTTAGTCATCTTATAGGAAATTTCAGATTGTTTGCTCTCCGTTGTCTATCAGTGAATCATAATTTATACGTTTGCAGGAAATACCTGACAATGTGCTGTCGGGTTCAAGTCACAGTCGCGGTCTACTACACCATGAAGTACCAGGTGAGATAGTTACGACAGTGTATTTAATTATATAATTAGGTTTACTATCGCTACTGAGATAACGGAATTCCTTTGAGTTATTTAAGGTTTTATTATAGGCCAGTTTTGTGTTTTTCTACTGCGGTATGTATTCGTGTTGTCTCCTAATTAGTATAGTATGTATACACCACTTACCATTTACGTTTTTCTACCATTAGTTTCGCTTGGTGGTCGGGGCTTTTCCTAATGCCCATCTGGCTAGCTACCACCATCAAGTTGAAAATCTGCCGCCAATTACCTATAAGTATGTTCCGGCAGTTGCGCTGGAGAGCCAGTCCCTCCACTAGGATTAGCGTGTCCGCTATCTTGAGTCACATAGTCATTTAACATTAGGTGAGATTGTACCCATAACACTAAACCTACAATTAATATTTGAATGGCAATAATAAATATTAAGTTCCCATAATGTATACCTTAAGAGTATAATAAAAACATGGTGTTTTATATATACAAAATATTTTATTTTTTATTGATAGAGAGATCAAAAATAGTAGTATATTTATTTGATTTACTATATTTATTTCAACGAAAAACATCAACATCAATCAAAAAAACATTACCTTATTTTAAATCATTTATTTTACTAGTTGTGTCCGCGACTTCGCGTAAAACTGTAAACATTTTATAATTTTAACCCGTTTTTGTAACATTTTCAATACAGCTTTACTCCTATTGCTGGTATCATGATGTTAAATAGCCTAAAGCATTCCTCTGTTTTTTAAAATCTGAGTTGTAGTTTCTAACATTAGTGCGTTCAAACACAAACTTTTCCGCTTTATAATATTAATATAGATTTGGTTTACAAACCACACGCCACACCGATACTGCAAAAGATAACTTATTCGTTTGATTCATATCCGTTGGATATTTTTATGGCCATACTGTTTTATAACGAATTTGGATTATGTGAACATTCTTCATTATGTTCATAAGCTACATTTTCAAAAACCGTTTATACAGTATACAAACATTTTCAATCAATCTATTTCAGGTTACGTGATTGGTGACTACGAAGAACTCCCACATTACGGTCACGGATACGAATATTACTCTCATGACGATCACCACGAACCGCACGGTTATAAACACCATTATGACCATCACGTGTACCCTGGATATCACCATTCGGATTACGGTCATCATTACAAACATAATCATGTATGTATTTACTAAATAACTTAATTCATATAATCTTTTCTTGTCCTGTCCCCAAGTTATTTGGGGTCGTTTTCTACTTCTACAAATCTCTATCAGCCGTCATCTCTTCATTCAATCTCTTTTTTTCATCTCATTCCGCACACACATTCTATCCATCTTTTCTCTGGCTTTTTTCTTCCTTACCATCCTTCAACATTCATATTCATTACTTTTCGCACATATGTTTTCTGTCTTCCCATGACATGTCCGAGCGAAGACAAACCTTTCCCTTTCAACTTATCCATTACTGGCCCATTCACTGGCACATTCACACTTTGGCCTTCAATTTAAGGGGCATTTTGCAATACAGCAAATAACTCAATTCATAATTGAAATGAATTCAATAAAAAAAACGGTTATTTTTTTGTTCACCTTACTAACTACATAGCACTTTAAGTTGTGAATAATTGCACTTGAGAGTTCTTTCAGGGCACCTTCTTATTTAGTGTTAGGTATAATCGTGGTGGAAAGGGATGCTGATTTGTTTTAAACATATGTCTCTAATTCCTTAATAATATATTAAGGAATACCAGCAAAGGAGCAAGAAATTGGACCGAAAAAAATCATTACGTAAAAGGGGAAATGAAAAAAGTATGAGTGAACCATTAGCCTTACATCTATTGTTATAGAGTGAGCGAGACAGGCAACGTACTATAAGTATGTAATAAAGCAGAATATCGAGCCTTATCAGGAAAAAACATCGTAAGCGAGAAATGCACTTTTACAGGAGAAAGTATGTTCATTCCTGATTGAAAAGTATATATTTTTATAAGAAGTTATAACGTGTTTCTAATTAACTACTGATATATCCTTACTCTTAACCCTTATCCCACCTATGTAGGGTCGGCACAACATGTTTTTTTCTTCCACTATACTCTATCAGCCGACTTTCTGGGAGCACTTTCTCCCATGGCTGTATAGGTCATTCGGAGATCGGCACTATAGGTACGATACTTCCCATTAAACATAGCGAGGCAATATATATATAATGCATAGCCATAGTATTGCGAGCCAGGTCCTCCTATAAAGGTTGGCAATGCACCTGCGACTCCTCTGGTGTTTTGAGTGCTTATAGGCGGCGGTAATCACTTACTATCAGGTGACACGCTAGCTCGTTTGACGCCTATTCTATAAAAAAAAATTGTCACTTTGCTATACTATTATTAAATAAGGCCCAGGAATTTACTTGTTTCAGAATGTATTATAGATTAGAGCATTTTATTATTTTATTGAAATTCCGATATATATCTAAATGCAGTATAGAAATATCTGTATATATTTCTTAATAATAGAACTGACTGCGAGACAAATTACTTACGATATGAAATATCAAAGTTTCTCGGTTTATTTGATATTATGTGGCGGCTGGAATTTCTTTTTGTCAATGGTTATAAAGTAAGTCGTTACTTATGAGGTGGTGTTGCAGTGCTCTCATTAGTGTTCTGAAAACATTTATTTAGTAATGCTACTTCTGCAATCAGATATTACAGATATAATTCGAATACAGTTAAGTCTAAGTTGTCACAATTCAATATTATATTATGCGCCTTAATTATTTAGAATTTATAATATCCATTTTACTTACAGGCATTAGCAGCTAAAACTTTATTATGGCCAATAGCCGGCATCGCCCTTTTGGGAGCAGCTGCTGCTTTAGTCAACAATCCAGTTCTTTTGCAACTCGGAGTTGTTTCGGGTAGAAAAAAACGTAACACGGAAGAAATTTCAACGGAATCTATACCCAATTTAAAAATATGGTCTAAAAAATATTATAACTATGACAACAACAGCGAACAAGCTAAAGAAGAATCAAAAAAGCGAATGTTTAAATCGAATGTATTTAAAGAAGTTAAACATGGTGTACCGAGAAATACACAGTTACAAGGAACTACCCAGAATTTTAAAATCATTCCCAAGTTAAACAGTAAAGATGACGACCGGTTTATTCCAATACCATTAAAATTTAAGAATTAATTAGTATTGTGTATGTTTTCATTATAAAATAGGAATTAAATTACCTACATTACATAATTTTGCGTTTTTATTTGATGATATTACGAAATTGAATATAATAGAGGTACATGAATAACATTTGAAATTAAAAAAAATTAAACACTCACCCGAAGTATATTCGATTTACAATTTTAATAATCACTGTTATTCACAGAACAGAAACTATATAAATGACAAATAAAACATTTTAAATACATTCAAAACATCACCGAACACGATCCACAAGCACTGGCTATAAAATAACCACAACATAAACAAAGCGCAAAGAATTATTGACAAAACAGTCTATAAACCGTCAGTTGTTTGGCCAAAAGTCTACAAATAACCGATCATAGGAACGACGTTTAAGTCAATAAAAGAGTGAAGTTGGGGCACTGACGACTACCTACGCACCGTAAAGCAACAGATTTGATCATTTGAATGAAGTTGTCTACTTGGTTTTTTCTGTGGCTGTGTGTGTATGACGAAACATGCTCCTGCGCAAGGGGTGTTGAAAAACTCGCTCTGTTACGCCTGTGTGAGTCATCATACTACGACGATAAAGAAAGCATTATTGATGAGTGTAGTAAGCCTTCAAGATGCCCGGTAAATACGCGAATAATTAGGTGTTGGTAAAATAAATACAAATAAAAAACAATCAATTTTCTTATTTTTTGATTCGGGTATAAAAATTATTGCATTAGTTTTTTATAAATATGCTTTACAATATTCTTGACTTAAAACTGTCAAACTACGCCATCTGTTGTTTATAGGTTGAACTACTTTGATTGATGCTGTCAGTTTCATTTTTCAGTTAATATTGTTGCGGTATATAGCTTAGTTCAAAGTTATTGTCCTAGATGACACTATTTTTAATAAACTAGTTTTCTGTCAGTCTATTTTGGTATAGAAAATCAGTATTTATCAAGAATAGTAGTAGTAATTATTAAGAAACAGAAATGTTTGTTGTTTATTTAAACGTGCTAATCTTAGGAACTACCAGTCGGATTTCAAACATTCTTTCAAAAATATGAGCAAAGCAGTATTAATAAGTAGGTACAAAAATAGACAAAAATGATCAGTTTCTAGTTCCACGCGAACGAAGGCGTGGGCACAGCTAGTTAAAAATAAAAATGGAAAATCTAATACTGTTATATAAGTGTTAGTTTATTTAAAAAAAACATATACTTTATAAAATATAATAATAATAATGTGTTTCACAATTATTAGAACACAGCAAAATATAAGCAAAAACAAAAACTTTAAATAATAAAAATTCTTTAATAAGTTATTGCACCCAATATTCCTGGTACTTATTTACTTGTATGTGCAACCCCAGGCACTTCTAATAAGTAGGTACCTATAGATTATTAAGTACGCAGTAAGTCTACTCTTCAGTATATTTCTGTAAATTAATGTAACCAATAAATAAAAGATTATTTCTTAAAACTTCTATTTTTATTCTTCACCAAGCAAATACATAACATTAAATTAAACAAACGTAACATAAAATTATATAGACAACAATATCTATAATTGATTGACATTATGGAGCATAACTACAACATAATATATTTTCATTTACACTTTGAATCCAAACTGAAAAACAAACAAAAATGTAAATTAATTATTAATGTAGATTAGTAAAAGAGAAACATTATTTTTATTCCAGTAGACCACAAAAAAACGGTGCGTGTTACACGACAGAAGTAAAACATCATTATATCTCTCTCGCACTTTTAGTCGCCTCGAGCCTACTTTACACAAACGAGCGATAAATAAAAAGGTTGCGAATCAGAATTTCAAAGTCTTCACATAAAAAGATTTACTTGAAAAATTTCCATTAAAAAATCGTTTGTGTCAGATCATATTGGATCACCTCCTTCATACTCCAGGTGTAAAATCAGCCTTGAGCAACCATCATCAGCAGGCGTAGACGTGCCAAATTCTTTGCATAATCTTTCTACAGTTACTGACAAAAACAAAAAAAAATGATTGACACAACAAGTCACTTTAAAATATGTCAGTCATCCCATATAGTTTTGTTTTCTCTTTTCGTTAGCAATTGCTGAAAGACATGCGGTTGTGTCAGTGGTTGTCTCCGTTAAAATAATGTTTTGTATAAATGTCTAATTTTGCAGAAAAATTAGCAAAATCATTAAAGTAAGAAAAATCTAAAATCCAATGGTATCTCTTTGCATATGCAAATACGGATTTACTTTCATTCTATGTAAAATAAAATATTAACTAAACTGTCATGGCAATGCATATGTTTAAGACGCTGTAGTCTTGTGTTTACTGTACTCTGATTGCATCGAGTTTCGAGTATGTATCAATGAGTTTTATGATTTTAGTAGATACCCTAATTCCTTAATATTGATTTGAGCATAAATATATTAATGTTAATGTACTAAAATATTATACGCAATAATCATTTTATTTATTATTAACTGATGTTTTATACATTTTTGATTATTGTAGTGAAATATTTTATTTATCACTTACGCAATGAAATTTTTATTTACTTAATGATTTCTTATGTTTACGCGAATATTATTCATTGAAATAAAACTAATTTAAACGGATTTTAGCGCGGTTATTTATTGATTTTAATCCCGACGTTTCGAAAGCTTTTCAGCCTTCGTGGTCACGGGGCGGACTTATTATATTTTTAAAGATATATTAAATGAAGAATATCGTCATGATACAGCTTTCCCAAGAACCCGAAGACAAAAGGAAAAGTAATAAAATTTATTTAGTAAAAATAGCCTTGATGAGAAGCGAGTCAAAAGGTCATATCGAAGCTCACAGCTTTGTTACTATATGAGAGCCAGCATCTATCAAGAGATGTAACGTAGATTGGATCGTGACAACCAGACGAATATGACACTTACGAAAGCCGATGAGTTACCTATCTCTCACTGCTCGGCCGTTGGTTTTGTTTTACTTTACACTCACCATCAACTTCCACTTTTCCGTGCTACTATAATAAAAACGTAGGTACGTATAAACCGGCAAAAAATTATTATTAAAAACAAAATGTACTTAAATTTTCGTAAAACAGAAACTGACAAGGTGTTTTGGCTATATATACCATACCATACCATATTAGAAATATATAATGACGATTTAATCTTATTACCTTAGGAGCGGTTTCGATCGTGCATTTGAAAATTAATGCGGCTCTCTCGCAGCCCTTCTCTGCGTCACTTACTTGTACATCGTTTACTAGAAATAATAATTTCATGTAATAACACTAAAGTGACAAAAATATATTAAAATATCGTTGTTAAACCAAATTCTCGTATAAAAATACTGACATATGACTCTAAGCATAATACGAGGAATTGTGATCGCCAAAAACAAATTTTATAGTTAGAGCAGGTTCACATGACAAGCGCTTAACGCGCGTTGAACGCTTGCAAAAGTTCTGTATAGTGTTCACATGGTGCTCGCTTGTCAGTCGTTGAACGCGCGTTGCCGGGACCGCCCTGGTTCGGTTTGAGTTCTACATTTATCGAAAATGGACATAGAAACAGTTTTAACGGTGATTTTATTCCGTTTGCAAAAACGACGGGACTGAAGACGGAGATATTGGATCCACACATTTTTTTCCTTCAAAGGATATGAGAATTAGTTCATCCTAAGTTCTTATCACAATAAATGCTACTTGTCATGTTCCATATTGTAGAACATTTGTCTATTTCATCTATTAATTCGGTATTAAAAGCTTTCGTTTCCATTTTGGACATTTTTTGGATGAACTGAGCAATCCCTAAAATACGTCTATCCGCGTCAAAAACGCGATCTCAATTAAACGGTAACATGAAAACCAATTATCTCAAAGCACGCTTTTTTAAAACGCCCGTTATCATATGTATGGCCCGAATATAATGTACGTAGTTCTAAACGCGCGTTATCAAAACGCGCGCTAAGCACTTGTCATGTGAACCTGCTCTTTAGGTTTTTTAGTGTTACGGCAACAGTCTCATCAGATGTTAAGTGACGATGTGGCCCAAGCTGCCTTGGCGTAGTCTCGGCTCGGGATGTTGCCGGGGGACCTACCATTATATAACTACTAGAACATAAAGTTGACTAACGTAAAATATTACGGCTTGCACCTTTATTTACCAAAATATATATCAAATATTGATTTATCATGAAGTTTTATATAAAACTGAGTTGTAGAAATATGTTTTTTAACATGCTTATGAACATTAGATTCAGCTATCTATCAAAGTAACGCAATCATTTAACATAACTTTTCAACAATTTTAAGTCGTCTGATTCACTTGACAATTTACAAACATCTCAAAAGCCAATGACAATATAACATAATATACTGATTCTTATACTTAATAAATTTAAGACTTTTACTTTTTAGTTTGTGCTGTTATTAAATATCGTTTTTGTTATTATTAATTATAATTTATTTATGTGCAAAACCACTTGATATTGAGTAACGATATCAAAATGATCATTATTAATCTTGAAGCCAGTACGCTATACTAAAACATGATGAGACCGTACTACTACATTATTCATATGATATTTCTTTTCAATAAAAGGTCATAAGTAATAGCATACGCCCAGTTCAGCCTGTGGTGATTTACTAACATAATTTACTAAAATAAAGAATAAGCATTATTATTCTATATCAGTAAAATTACATCGTAACATTGCATAATAAAAAAAATACCTTTTACGCAAATGTCAGCAATTTTTTTAGCATTTTCCAGTCTGTTTTCGTCACCGTTCTTTGTCATTTCTGCTAATTTATACGCATGCTCCAAATCGTAAAGACCCGAGCTAGACATCTAAAATTATAACGTTTAAGCTATTCAGATTTCATATATCATTATTTAATAAAATTATAACAAAGTCTAACTTGTGCAATATTTTTTTAAATTATAAATAGGAAGTACTTTATCATCGATACAGAAGCCAAAACATTCTAATTAGAATTTTTGACGATAGTATCCTGGTACCCATATCATTTGAAAACTACACGTCAGATTTGATTAAAAATTGGCACAGTGATAACTAATACTATACATTGACATATTGGATCACTGTTGTTCTATAACAGTTGTGAATTCCTTCAGGCCATGCTATACGAGTTAAAATTTCGCAATAATCGACCTTCTGAACTGATTTTGAAGCGTCTTAATGTTTTCGGTAACTGACATAAAATTTAAGCAATATTCTCTATAGTAGTGGAGTACCAACAAGCAATCAGTGTGGAAGAATCTCCAATGTTATATGAAGGACAGCATAAGCACGACATTTGATTTCGCTTATTAAAAGAAAAATGCATGTGGCGTTATGAGCAGGCTTCCAGCCCCCATATATCTGGGGCCACACACTTGCCGTAACTGCGGTAGAGAGGCATTCCTTGCTGTCCGAATAAATAATTTGTACATAGTGATAAACTTTAACAGGGACTGCGGTATTTCATGTTGCAGTATCAGTCAGTATCGACAAATTTACAGGTGAACTACAATCTACGATAGCTGATAGATTGTCAATCTTATTGTTTTGAAGTTCTGCTTTATTTTAAAACCAACAAACATAGTCCCATCATATCCTCACGCCATCATAAAATAAAACTACTAATCTACATTTGTCAATACAAATAATTTCAGGATGATTAATTCATACTTTATGTAATTTGTTTTATTTAAAGTAATGTTTAGCGATATGGTTACAACCTGTCCTGATGTTAAGTGACGATGTGGGCCAAGCTGGTGAATACATTAAACCTGTAGAGCGGCTGGCTCTCAAGTATAACTGCCGGAACACAATAATAAATATTTGGCTTCAACTCGAGGTTGGTAGCTAGCTTAGGGCATTAGGAAAAGCCCTACCGTCATACAGTGCTTTCATCACGGCATTTTCCTTCTCGGAAAGTTCGAGCTCATTACCGGGATTCAAACTCTCGTCCTTTGACGCGGCGTCCGTTCCCGCAACCGCTGAGCTATCATCGCTTCGCTAATAGACCAAAATGTCTACATTTTTAGTTTAAAAAGGAAATAAATAATGAAATATAGTTGCAACCAATATGTTTTCTTATTACTTACAATTCCTTCCAATTTATAAGCACATGCAAGTAAACATTTTACTTCGGGTTTCTTCGGTACAACTAATTTTTGGAGTTGCATCAATTCATTCATTTCGACTGGATGGTCTTTAGTACATTTCATTATGTGTTTCGTAATCTCCACCTTCATCTCTTCTTCTGTCATTGCCTAAATAGACCAGGGTAGATAATTTTTAAAACAAAAAAAAATGATAGTAGCATGAAACCGATTGGAAAAGGAAAAGAATATAATATAATGAAAGGCTAAATCATTTACGGACGATCTGATGTCAGTAAGTGGAAGGGGGTGAGTTTTTAAGGGTAAAAAACGGTTATTCTCGATTTCCGGCAAAACTACAAGTCTTATGGAAAAAAGTTAAATGGCAAATTTGTAGGTAATAAAAAGATGTACAATTTGGATATTATACTTTTTTTACAAAACTTTAAAATTTATGTGAAAAATTCAATAAACCGAGATTTTGGTCCTTAAAAAAATTTATTTTTACAAAATTTGGTGAATACTTATCTTTTTCTGACCCAAACACACCGTCATTTTTTTGATTTAATATATTTATTTTTCCCCTTATTATGACTTAATATCGAAAAGGCACCCTCATCTTCAATCGAAAATTCTCACGTCAAAATATCAGCGTTTTTTATAAGGACATGTTTGTTGTAATCTCTATTTTCTGATGGTATAAAAAATATACATTACTATATTCTAAGTGTAAATGTTCTCATAAAATGCAACCAAACAAGTTAATACAGTTAAGATCTAATAAGACATCTGCAATATTTTATGAAAGTTGCAGGCGTAGATGCCTATTTATAGAATATTTACCATATAATGAATATTTTTTATACCATCAGAAAATAGAGATTTCAAAGAACAAAAAGCCCACCGACAATAAAAAAAAACTAATACTTTGACGTGCGAATTTTCGATTGAAAATGAGGATGCTCTTTTTTAAAAGTAAGTCAAAATAAAGTGAACAAATAAGTATTTAAAATCAAAAAAGTTACAGTGTGTTTGGGACGTAAAAAGGTAAGTATTCACCAAATTTCGTATTTTTTTGTAATAGATTATAATAAATAACCAAAAAATGTTGAGGTTATTTGATTAAATTGTAAATGCAAAAGTTATAGATCTTTTTATTACCTACAACTTTGACAATTAACTTTTTTACATACGACTTGTAGTTTTACCGGAAATCAAGATAAACCGTTTTTAACCTAAAAACCTCCCCCCTTTCCACTTTCCGACCTCAGATCGACCGTAAAATATTTCACCTTTCACTTTTATTATATTCTTTTTTATCTGATGGGTTACATCCTAGTATTTTTTTTTCACTTGTTACCATTTTCGAAGGCTTCAGCACTGGTTAAAAGAACAACTTTGTTATTACAACTTTCAAAAGTATGAAATGTATAATAGACAAATAAATTCTACAAGATTGAAACCTTATATCTTAAAATTGTTACTGCCAAACGGGAAAGTACATACATGCAGTAACTTATACAGAACATATATATATTGATATAAAATAAGGGAAGTAGACGTATTTATAACATCGTCGTTGGCAAATCAATATCCGCTATGAGATTTTAACATTTTAACTGTTATAACTAACTTACTAATAAGTAAATTTTCGTATAAAAAGATTACTATTTGATTCAAAGCAATCTACGGTGAACTGTTTCTATTAACAAGATATGCGATAGACGCCAACCAGATTTGTTTTTTAATTATATAAATTGTACTTTTTGCATAAAGTAAATAACTATTGGTTTATATTCATACTATATACGATAATATTTCATATATTATATAATCAGTTTAAGAGAGTTTTTTTACAAAAGTTACGATCAGGTCAATACTATCCAACGGTAAAGGTTGACACGGAACAAACATTTATTCGGATTCTCTGTGTTTAAAAATATCATAAATTTTTATTTTCTTACGATCTATAGGAAAGGCTTTAATATAACTTCAATTCTTCCTCCATTTACTTTTCAATATTACAAGTAATATTACTTACTTACATTACATTAAAAAAAGCAACAAGAAAGCTAAAAAAATTATAGATATACTTACACAACAGTATCCACATAATACCATAAATATAAAATACCTCCACATAGTTTAGGTTTAAAACTGAAATATCACAATAATATTCGGTAACGTATGTTCGGGCTATATATATTTGTATATACTGCAATGCAATCATGATGATAACATCAACAAAAGCAATTCATATAAATATATCAATATAATGCTATATTTAATTATAATTGACAAAAAGAAAAAATAATGCATGATTACGATCTAAATCCTCAATTACATTGTAATGAAAACCTAATAATAGTATATTTTGTATTTCCGCTTACCAATATACAATGTAAATTAGTGGTGTTAAAAACATAATGTAATAAAAACAAAAAGTAATAAATATAAAGCGCTTGTTGTATCCTTTGGTTTCACCTGCGTTAATTTTCGCCCTATTGACAGTTCACTGTATCAAAGTTATGTAACATTTTATACAATTCCAGTCGCAATGTACACGACGTTTTTTTACTGTTTTATTGTATTCCGTGCCTATCTAATATAGTATAATACTTTAGCATTTAGTTGAGCGTTAATTATAAACACATCTGCTGAAAAATATGTACTTACCAAATTATTATTTCTTATATGAACTTGAACATTGAAACAATATTCACACAGCATCTGAAGTAGTTTCGTTCATAAACCATTTTAATTTAATCTAAGCTTATGAAAAAGTTATAATTACACTTGATTGCAATAAAAGTTAATAGTCGGTTAATTTTTTTAATATAACTTTAATAACCTTGTATAAATGTAAGAATGTATTCTGCAAAGAAACTCGTTACATAAATAATGTTAATGTTCCATTGCAGTTTCCGCTCTATTCAAAAAGTAAAATCAAACTGAAAAAAATAATAATTTTATTACTTTATAAATCGTATATATAAAATATTATTATTTTAAATGTAACAAGAAAAAACGTGTAACAGTAAAAATACCTCAGGTAACTTTTCCACACTGCATTTGTATATTAAAGCAGCTCTATCACACCCTTTAGCACCATCATTAACAGGCTCGCTATTAACTAAAAAAATGTGTGTGTGTCAGCTCCAACTCAGGACTGGAGTAGGACCAGTGTTAAAGCAATCCCTGGTTTTTTCTTATAATAACAGATTTTAACACCACGTTAAGATAAAAAGAGATAGATATATGGTAGATAAGAGATAAGTAGAGATAAGAGATAGGTATAATATTAATATAGAATTATAGATATACCAATATACAACAATAAAAATCGTGTTTATGTGTGGTCACGAGTCGAAAGAGATGCAACTTTCAAATAACACCTGCTTGAAATTGCATAGCATAAAAACTATATAATAAAACCTAACTGGATTGTTATTGCACATTTGTAATATTCTGTAGTAAATACTTAATGTATTTTTATAGACAAATATTCGGCTGGATACATTTTCTTCTAAATTTAATACTTTACCCAAAATAAACTAAGAATCTTGATGAAATGTTGAAAACATTACTATTTTGCAGTTATTTTTTTAAATTCTTTACAGGTTATATAGCCATAATCTCACCTGATGTTAAGTGTCGATGTGGCCTAAGATGGTGGAGACTAAGCATAGTGGGTGGGCTGTCTCTTAAGGGTAACTACCGGAACATAGTTATTTAGCCACAGATTTACATTCTGAGAGTGGTAGTTAGCTAGGCAGCATTAGAAAAAGCTCTTCCACCATGCTATAGATTCATCATGATGTTTTCCTTCACAGTAAGCTCAGGTTCACTACAGTGATTTGACGCCATGTCCTTTGACGCGGCATCCGTACACCCAATTACTGAGCCATCATTTCTTTATATTTATAATGTTACCGAATAAAGAAGCCATTCGATATCATAAAGGTCTAGAATTATCCTTTCATTGGTATATAGTTTTGGACTGTTTCTCATAAAAATCCTTACCGCCTATGCAAGCTTCAGTAAATTTTTCACTTTTTTTCGCTATTTCGGAATTATCTTCTAAATATTTTGTACTTCCTTCCCGGATTCCTTCAACCGATAACATACCTTGATCATCCATCTGAAATAACTTATTTATTGAATATTTTCAATGAAATATATACGTTAACTGCTACTATTTTTCTAGTCTACAAATCTCCTATACTGCTAGATCTATCAATAAAAATATATCTTACAAGATTGGAATAAATAAAAAATATATTTTGTTATACAGCTAGAGCCATTTTTAGTACCTTCTGAAGATGAAAAGATTAATGAACTTCGAACGATTTGTTTTATGCAATGCAGAAATTATGACAAGGTTTGCAATGCATTATTATTTAAAAAAATTATGTATAATATTTAATTATTTTATATATTTGGTATTTTATATATAATAGAATTGCAAAAACAGTTTTTCTATTTGTAGTCAAGGTTTTAGCGTTATGGCCATAATCTCACCTGATCTTAAGTGACGATACGGCCCAAGTTGGTAGACACGCTAAACATGTGGAGGAACTGGCTCTCAGTTGCAGCTGCCGGAATACACCTTTTGGTATTTGGCGGCAGGTTTCAACTTGAAGGTGATTGCTAGCCAGGCGCACATTAGAAAAAGCCCTACCATCATGCAAAAAATTGTTTGTTATAAATTATTAAAAAATCTAAATGTAGCTACCGTATAAACTACTAACTTACGTACTTAAACCCAATTACGTAACAAGAACATAAATATTATGTAACGTAGATTCATAAAAATAATGTATATTCCCATAATCGTAAACAGTAATTACCAAAAAAAACGCCATTTCCGTCAAATCAAAATCATTATAGCGATTCGCACCAGGTATTGTTGGATGACCAGGTAGCGTGTAATGGAACTTACATTAGCGATGACCTTGCGAAATTCTAATAATAACCGACAACACTGTTTGTGCAACAATTTAAGTGCTGGATTGCATGCACAAGTAAATGCAGAGGTTTAGTCAGTTTTTATATTCTTTTTTTGTATAGTTAAAGTTCAGCGTTATGGGCAGAATGTCACTTGATCTCAAGTGATGATTTATCTCAAGATAGTGGCTACGACAGCCTAGCAGGAACTGACTCTCAAGCGCAAATACCGGAACATACCTATAGGTATTTGGCTGCAGATTTTCCACTTGAGAGTGGTAGCTAGCCAGGTGGGATTAGAAAATGTACCGACCATCATTCATGGCGATGTTTTCCTTCACCGAAAGCTCAAGCTCGTTATGGATGCATTCGAACTCAAGTCCCTTGACGCGGCGTCAGTACACGGTATCAACTGAGCTATCATCGCTTCGAATATGAAGCCTCTTTGTCCTTAGTTATGAAGTAATATTTTCAAAGTTACAACGGATCTAATCCAAATAATTAGAAAACAATATTCTGACTGACTAATGTACCTACTACCGATAGACTTATGAAATTAGAAACTGTTCATACTAGATACATTGTTGGTATTTGACATTATAATCTAAGCAATTGAAAGAAATAATATCGCAGAAATTCTACTCCTCAAGAAATGAAGGGTTGACAATTGTAATTAAATAATAATATTTTTCAAATTACATTTATTTGTAACTCTGAGTTAATTGATACTTATTGTACCAAATAATGTGAGATGTACTTTGGGTATTTTCAAAAGCTCTATGTAAGGGAGAATAAAAACTTTTTTTGATAATATGCATAGTGAACTTAACCTTATTAATATGTATCTGTACGGGTTCTTAAATAAATAATTATGATGTTTACAAATGATATTCAAAATACTATAAAAAATCCTAGAATGTAGTCAAGCGAAATGGCAGATAGAAAGTTAGATTTAGGTGAATACTAGTGAAAGTGAACACAAAATCAAGGTTTTTTTGTAAATATATCCTCTAAAATATTATTAAGAATATAATAATCATGAGATTAAGCCGATAAAACCCCCCTTACATACAAAGATTATAAAATTAAATGATAACTCCAAATTAGTATGTAAGTAGATTATGAATCAATTATGGCTCAGTGGTAATATCTACGAGCACTGCGATAGTGGACATAAGGCTTAATCCATCGAACTTGAGCTTTTAGTAAAAGAAAACATTGTGACAAGCCATTGCATGATGGCAGGGAGATTTCTAGGGTCCGCTCGACTGTCTATGATACTTAAGATCAAAAAAGGTCGGCAAATATCTAAAGTTGTTTTCCCGTAGTTGCACTTGAGAGCCATTCTCTCCACTAGGAACCATGAGTGCCCACCTTTTGGATCACACTGTTACTTAAAATTAGGTGAGATTTTGGCCAAACGCTAAACGAATAAAGTGTAAAATAAAACAATGTCGACATACTTTGAACTTTGACTTCAAATAAAGTATAAATAGTATGTTATTTATGAAGAATAGTTTCAAGAAATATTGTCAAAACACGCATCCCAATTTACAAACATTCAAGTAATAAAATCTCTAATTTTAATACCGCCTAGTAATGTCAAAGATCTTCATTACGAAATGCTTTATGGTAAAAGTTTGTTTATTAGAATGCTAACGCATTCTTAGGAACTATCAGTCGGATTTCAAAAAATTCTTACCTAAAGCAACATCACGCTACTATCAATAGAAGCGGAGCTGTATTGAAAAATATACCAAAGCGGAATATTATATAATTTTTTATTCCACGCGTACGAGGACGCAGGCATATTTATTCTTGTAGTATACTAATCGAATAGTATTAATAATTGCATTTACAAAGCATATTAAGTTATTACTATTTCTATTGACTTAATACTATGTTAATAATAAGAAAATATGAATTTAAAGGAAGTATATAAATACCATTCCTGTTTTTTTATAGACACAAGCGAAAAGGCATTTGACATTCTCGTTTTCAAATATATGTTTTGTTTTCAACATCTCTGCGTCCTCTGTTCTTATTGGATGTTCAGTAGCGCATTCCATTATCAAATTAGTGTATGTTTGTTTTAAGTCGTCCATAGATGATGCCTGAAAATGTTATATTATTGATATATGAGATAAATTTCAACTTAAACGTTTGTTTATATTATAAATATTTTTTAATATAGAGTAAATTTTCAAATCAAAATATAATATGCTATATCCATGTAATCCTGACAAATGTGATTTATAAAAAGTTAAGAAATGGAAATATAAGAGTATGCTACGATATTGTCAGTATTAAATAGCGAATATACCTCTATATTCTGAACAACTATACTACCAACAATTAACATGCTGAATATATACTTTTTCATTTTAGCAAAAATAAATCACTATTAACACCAATAATAAAAATGTGTAAATTTTGCATAAAATATTCCTTTATATAGAGCAAATTATTTTTTTATATAAAGCTGTAACAATTTACAGCAATCAGTAATGGGACTGAATATTATTAACCTATTATTATTGTGTAAATTCGACACTTGTAATTTATAAATTATTTTCTACAAGCTGTATCCGCGACTTCGTCTGCATGGAACTAAGAATTATTTAATATTTGTTGCGCGTTTTTGTAACTTTTTTCAAAACAGCTGTGCTCCAATAAACTGGAATCGTGATGTTAAATAGCCTAAAGCTTCGTCGATGATTGTTCTATCATTAACAGAAATAATTTTTTTAATCTGCTCAAGAGTTCCTAATATAAGCGCGATCAAACAAACAAACCAACAAACTTTTCCGTTTCATAATATTAATATAGATATAGATGTCAATGTACAAACTTTTGTTGAATTTCAATTATTACGAAAATTGTATCTAGGGAAAATTACATGATGCTCCTCTTTAGTATTACAGCTACTCATACAGTTAAAATATAACCACTGTTATTTATTTGTGATCGTAAATTCGTCGTTCGTCGTTCGATCGTAAATAGGATATATGAGCCCTATTATAGTTAAGAATGTGCATTGTGACACGAAATGTTTATATATAAAGATAATCATGGAATATCTGGTTTTAAGCTTTCATCCGGGATTCCATTCAGCTAACTATCTTGTATCATGTGTTTAAAATGCATGAATCTTTCGTATTCCAAAGTTTTCCTCAGATCCGATTAGTTTTCCTAAAAATAAAAATACCAGCCACAGAATTACCGAATAAACTAGAAAGTATATATTAAATGTTGGTTATTTTATAATAACTATGAATAGGCGATTTATTAATTATGGTAAATGAGGATTTAGAAAGATGTGATTTTGAAAATGTTTATAAGTTGTGTTCCGAATTATTCTTCAATAAGAGTACCAGTACATCAAAATGCAAATTACCGCAGAAATTTATATGTTGTCCATTAAGAATACAAATAAGGAAACACATCTTTGTTATATCACATTATACAGTAATACAATGGTGACATTGAAAGTAACAATTTTCCTAGTCAAGTACACGATTGTTTATTTACCAAGCACCAAAAAAGTCTAATAATAGCTTGTAACTGAACCGCACATATAAATTCGGAATTACTGAATAATTTTCACAATGACATTCAAGCTTTTGGTCTGACAACTACGGTATCAAGAACACCTCAGAATTCCAGTCAAAATGTTTCGCGTAATAGTGTTATATTGTTTCTTCTTCATGGCTATAATCCCACATCTTACAATGGTATGGTATTTTCTTCGAACCTGTAATATAATAGAAAATTTTACCTGTTGTTCTGCTTTATCATTAATTTTCTCTTGCCATGTACGATACTTAATTTTTGGACATAAGTTTTTAACTCCTAAATTTCATCATACATTACATACATACACACATCATATACATTAAGAGCATGTAGACAAAAAGTTACAGAAATTTAAAGTAAAGTGTATAAATCCTATAATTCCAATTAAAACTTTTCAATGAAGAAATTCGGAGAACTAATTAATGGAAAGTTCCTGTGTAAAACACTAAAACAATTTCTGTTACCAAACAACACTACTTAGATTGCTGGGTACCACTACGATGGACTTGGTTAGCAGCATACACTGAAACACGTACATTTTCTACCTATTTCTCTGACTTTGTTATGTTTAATTAGTTTTAGTTTAGTCCAGCTTGTGCTTGTAATATCTAAGCAGCAATCTGTACCAAATATGGAGCGTTAACTTATAGTCTGTAAATTGCAGTCCACTCGTCAAGTGTTCCAATTGGTTTTAAATAATTGTTTTTTTCCCCAAGGCTTTGAACTCAGAACAAAAAGCAAAAATCCATGAACATTTCGAAAAAACCGGTTTAAATTGCATCAAGGATAACGTGATTACAGAAGATGATATAACTAATCTAAGAGCGCATAAGATTCCAACAGGCCCTAATGCTCCTTGCTTCTTGGCATGTATAATGAAAGATGTTGGACTTGTAAGTAACATTTAAATAATAATTTTAGAGATAATTCCTTAAACAGAAATACAGAGCCGTAGAGATATTTACATGGTACATGGTGATAAAACCGTTACAATTGTTCTTCCTTTATTTGTTAGGTCTCGGCTACGAATAGGCTTGTACTTTAGATTTTATGCTCTCCATTAGACGCAATACCTACTATCAGTTGACCGTTTTCAAAAACGAATTATAATAATATAGATAATACATGGAGATAGATTATTTCTAATATACATATACACCTCTTTAACCCTTAAATAGACTCCAGTTTCATTCTCAATTATGTAATGATGCATAAAGAATGAAATGACATGATGAATGGTACTGACATTCGAAGCGGAAACTATCGTCGACGATTCCGGGGTACTTAATTTTTGGATTCGATTGTCCCTTTGTCATTTTTCAACGTAATTAATTCAATGTAACACAAGGATGATGGCTAATTATTTATGACAATATCGTAATACTATAAATACTGCAAAAACCAGTTACGATTATAACGGAGGAAGCAATAATAAACTGAGTTTTTAATAACAGATTAACGAAGAGGGAAAGCTTCAAAAAGAGCCAGCTATAGAATTAGCTAAAACGTTCCTCGAAGATGCCGACGAACTGAAGAATATTGAAGACTATCTTCACTCCTGTTCACATAGTAAGTTTCTATTTTAATCAATTCCCGATATAATTAACAGGTCGGCATGACAGTAGCAACTGGCAATGGATTGTCGTTCTCTCGATGGTACTTTAGTATGGTAAAGTATTTAACATCAGATTCAGTACAGTGACTTTGCCGAACTAAGCTAAAAAAAAGATATACCTATAATTACCATAATACTGGTCTCATTATACAGTAAATTATTACCTCATAAAATACTATTAGCTGTTGTTGTAATCAACCCATTATATTTCGTAATCAAACTACAAAAATTCATTAATCTAGACATTAATTTTGGACGTTCCTTATTGAAATTTCCTCAGCGGTTACAAATTATTCTTGTATTATGTTGTCCAAAGTTCAAACTTAGTACACTTCGCTAAGTTAAGATGTAAAATAACAACCGAACAAATTGTGTCCGAATCATTAGGTACATCAGGTGTAATACCTACTATAATAACAGACTTAGGCATCTTGTATTCTGCAATTAACGAAGATATTAACCATACCTAGCAATCAAACCGTGAGAGATCTTTAACCAAGCACATTTGATACGTTTGATTAAGTACAAGTGATAAACGACACAGTGACAGAGGTATTGGACGGCTTGACAGCGGAAACTCCAGGTGTACTGCCAACTCTTGCTGGTTGTCATTGTTTTTAAATAAATCCTTACTGTGCTCACCATGGGGTAAAGTCCCGTCGCTTTCCTGTACTAATACGAAACAAAAAAATGTTCTACAGTTAGTTGAATACAGTAATTATTACATTTTATTGAAACATAAGTCCAACATTTCCATTGTAACTTGCGCCTCTAATTAGTGTGTACTAAAATCACTAAATCAGTTTCTTCGGTAATACTAATTACCAATTTGTTATTTTTAAACTTTATCTCTACGAAAATAAGATCGCATAAATATTTTTTTAAATGAAGTGTGATATTAATGATTGAGTGTTTACATATTATATTCAATGTTTTTCTAGTCAACGAAGAAACTGTAGGAGATGGCGAAAAAGGATGCGAAAGGGCAATATTAGCATTAAAATGCATGACAGAGAACGCTTCAAAGGTAAAAATGATACTTCTTAATTTTTTATGATAAGTTTATCAATTCCAATAAAATATAGAGTGATGAAACACAATAATTTTGCTCAAGTGAATGAGGATCTCCATATACCAAATATAACACCCACAATAATTCCCCACTCATGTTACAAGATCAGTCGATATGTATCAACCAAGTTAGATGGAAATTACCTGCACCCAACTGTATTACAAATGATATACACAAGGTAATCGACACGTTTTAGTGACTGTTTTGTTATGTCATATTTCATATTAACCAGCAGCCAAAAAGCTCTCTAATAAATTTATTATCTTTTAGAAGTCGTCGTTGTTTCTTTTTTGCTTACTATAAACAGTGCAATCATATTTTCAACATATATTCTTTAAGATCAAAGACTGTGTCAGCTAGATATAAAAATGTAATTTATGGAAAATCTATAAATCCATTTAATGAAAATAAGCAGCTCATCTTTGCACAGACTTTGATTTAGTTAATCGAAACTCTATGAGCGATTTTTCAAGTACTTAATATTGCTTTACATGCAGTTCTAAACTGTCCTTTTCTAAAGAGCAGAAAATGAAATAATATTACCATTTTTTTCATCTTAACAACTCATAAGAATCGCATTTTGATATTAAATCTATGGATTAACATTTGTACGTAATTCATAAATCATATATACTATATTCATGGATAAGAATAACTGATTATCAAGCGGCATAAAAAAGTGGCCCGTGCACAGTAGCGTGCGATTGCGGAAATAATGAATTATCAACAAATATCTCAACAAAAATATAAAAATTTATTAATTTTAATTAAGATTAATTTGTGTTTTTACAGTTTGGATTCGATATTTAGAGATTTGATGATATTAAAAAGAATGCCACCCACAAATGGATTTCAATGACCATTGCTAACTGCACAAATACCCGATATCCAAATATTGTATTTGGAATTCTTTATTAGTGGAAATACATGGAAAAAAGAGACAAAAATAGAATTTGAAAATGTAGTGTTAATATTATTTAGTGAACTTTCGTATTTAATAAATTATTATAATTTATATATATATAGTAAATAAATAAATTGTGAATAACTTTCATTTTTATTTGTTCGCGTATCACCTCAATGTCTATGTCAATTTATTTTTAAAGATATTGCACGCCTCATACTGCGAAGTGATCTCTTATCTAAAAACCTCTATTCTCGAAACGTCAAGGTTAAGTAATTTTTTGCTCTTAAACTGGCTCTACCACAACGAATTTGCATTTATACGATAATATGGAGTAGATGTATCTCAAGAAAAGACTTAAAATTATTTATTTCATATTTTGGAAAAAAACAATATTATTTTACTGCATCGGAAAAGAACTGTTTTGAAAAAAATACGTGAACGAACGAATTTTTTTATACGAGGTGGTCACGAAAACTCCCCAATAAATTGACTAACAGAGAGTGGGTTTCGATTATTATATCTACAATAACATCAAACGGTTACCTATTTCATATCAATAGCCTACCCGTAGTTTAATAATAAAATGTATTTTTGCACGCCTCATTTTTGAATTTGTTACACTTTCGATTTTCTTGGTATTGACATTTTTTCTTTTTAAGGAAAAGGCAAAGATACCGTCACCATACAGCCGAGTTGAAAGTCAATTTATAAAAAAGAGGTTAGCGCTTCAATATAATAGAGAATCTCTAAGTAAAACTTTTTTGTGGCAAGCAATAAATTATGCTTGCTTAATAAATATAGAATCTTTAATAAAATATTAAATAGTACGGGTTGTGTTTTTTTCTTGAGAATTAAATGAATGGAATGTCGTGCGCACTTTTGGTTTTTCAAATTATATTATTACATTGCTATAAGGAATATTAAGACCTGCATAACAACAGAAGGGGAAATCAGCCAAGTCGGAGTCGAATTCACAGATAGCGAATTCTGTACCACTGCACAAAATACTTATGTTGTGTACAAACTCTGCTTATGCATGGTCAAATTTCCTTATGTTGTTTTTAGTTGAGTTTCGGCTATAAAATCAAAACAAGTTTAATGTAGATATCATCGTCTTTCCGATGTACTTTTTTTTGTCCAAACACATTTTGTGTTAATATTCTTTAAATTAATATTTTTTATTATTTCTTGTAATTTTCGCTATAAACATATACAAGACAATGTACATAAAAGTATGATGTATGTCCACTATAGACTCCTAAAACGGTGGGACTGATTTTGATGTAATTTTCAACTAATCTTCCGATTACGAAGATGTTCTGAATTAAATAACGACTAAATCATAAGTTTTATTCAGATTTCAACCGCGGTCGTGAACGGACGTGTCCTTGAGCGCTCGTTGATCGTTCACAAAACCGCCTATTGTTTCTTTATGATATTCTTAAGTCTTATCAGCAATAATCCGTCTATTATTGCCGACAATCCATTTCACGTTACCGATAATTAGTCCTTTGTTAAACTCAATGTATTGCTTGGTTATCGTGTTAATATTACATTGTGAGAATTCTCTTAGGTTATTATTGCGAATTCCAAGTATTGGTTTTCGTTATTGTGAAACAGTGCAGTGATCAAAGTGCCGCCACTGTAAGTACATCGGTCACCCGCTGCCAACAAAAGTAAAACTTAATTTCCCTTTTACTACAGGCCAGGTCTCAGATATCGTATGATTTTCTTTTCTCTTTTCGATTTTGCACGTGCAGTAGATTGTATTTAAATGATATTTCGCTGAACTCTGGATAGTTAACATTTCGTAGCCGCGCCCCCGTAACCCTCAGGTAGGTTTTTATACAGGCTTCCTTTAAAACATACGCTACTCCAAGCCTGCCACATGAATGGCAAACCACTCAAAGCTTCTGTTGAATAGGTTCTGTGTGTTCGTAGACAAGGTATACCCAGAGCTCTTTCAAGAGTTCCTTGCGACCCAGCCCCAACAGTCGCCAAATGTTCGTATCCCGGCAGCGGTGGTAAATGCGCCACGGCGCACCCGCCTGCTTTCTCCGTCCTGTTCACTTGGGAACTCTCGCTCTCACTCGCGATCGGGCTCCCCAACAAGGCCTGTGAATTGTCACTTACAGGCACCCATCTGTCCCATACTTCCTCCATCCCAGGTACAAACGCCGCGACAATTCGAACAGCTCATTTCGTATGTTCCGCCCGCGATCCCCACGGCGAACTCATTTTCGCCACTCACCCCGGGCCCGACACCAACCCACGAGGCTGATATGAAGGAGCGTGAGTTTACTAATACCGACAGCGACTTCACGCTAGTCAGTAGGGTCAAACCTAAAAACAAATGAGTACTTTTGCCAGAAACTACCGAATCAAAAGTAGCCAAAGCTTGACGCACCGAAAGCACCCGCGTCCCCGTGAACCCCTCAACTTCCGCGTCTCCTGTTCCCGACCTCGCTGGTTTTTACCGAAAAACAGTGCGCCCACTGCCACCAGTAACTGTCGCTGACAAAGCAGTCTGGTTGAAGATTTCCACGTTGCTTAATACTAAGAAAATCCGCTAGACTAGCGCCTGTAGCACCCCTTTTCGGGATTCAAATTAAAGCCCCTACGCCCTTAGATTATGAAAATCTCACCGACTTCCTCAGAGAAGGAAAACACCAATTATTCACGTTCACTCTGGAAGAAGATCGTTTACTGCGAGTGGTTATTAGGAATGTACCCAAAGAACTCCCCTCATTACGCATTTGAGATAGGCAAAAGCTTTCGATAAGGTCTGGCACGAAGGTCTCATATTTAAACTCAATCTCTTACAAGTTCCGGACAGGACAGTCCGCATTATACTTGCCTACCTATCGGACCGCTCCTTCTATTACAAAGCAGACGGAGCCCTGTACTCGCCTCACCCCATATGCTTTGGAGTCCCGCAAGGCTCTATCCTAGAGCCTTGCCTGTTCAACTTATTCGTTAGCGAAATTCTTGAATTCCCCAACGTCACATTAGGCTCTTACGGGCACGACACAACCATCTTCAGCTCGGGCAGGAATAGGATTCATATATACCACTGCGCCCAATGCGTTGTCTCTTCGTTTGAGTCCTGGTACCTCATATGACGCATAGGAATAAACCCAGACAAAAGTACGTCTATCATGTTTGATTCTCACGCGAGGAGGAATATAAGAAAAACATTACACTTTTTTGGTGTCAATATCCCCTGTGCTAATCAAACTAAATACCTTGGTGTAGTTTTAGATAGGCACCTAACCTTCAAAAACAGTACAGAAACAAGCCTCCACGGCTATGGCTCTGCTACGCAATATAACCTCTTCTAAGAGCAAAATGTCACTCAGACATAAGCTCACAATATACAAAGTATGCACCATTCCCATACTTACTTACAGTTACCCCGTATACGCTCACGCTTCGCGCACCACCCTTCGCAAACTACAAGTTTGTCCCCAACCTATGTCCGTAATGTAGATTTACATAAAGATATGAATCTTCCGTCCATATATGCATATATTAAAGATCTCACAAAGAAATTTTACGAAAAGGCCGAAGTTCATCACAAACCTAAAATAGTACACGTAGTTAGCTACACTCCCAATCCGTACGCCAAATGCTTCGCGCGCCGGCTACGTAACTGCTTCAGCGGTCCCTTCGGCAAAATAACAAGATTGAACGAGCTCCTCCCTGCCGTCTCCACCAATCGTCGAGGCCGAGCGGTTAATTTCGCTCCCGTAGACCAGCCGCGGCCCCCTTTCGCAGATGCTTGAGCTCGATCCTCCGGATAGAAGCCCTCAAGGGGCTCTGTTCGCGCCATACAGTAACACTATACATCAATGAGAGTACATCATCACACCGAAAACCATTTATGCAAACCCACACATTAAATACACGGTTCTGTAAGGGACTACCCCCGCGGTATTTGCGCGGCTTGCCCGATGTCATTGTTAGGACCACTAAACTTAGTAAGTTAGGACCTGTTGGTTAGTTAGGATCGCGAATCTTTGTTCGTTTTCCGGCAGTAGCCTAAGCCGGGGTTCGGCCATTCTGGCACCCTTACGCCCGCTGCCTCAGGGCTGAGTGCTCTCAGCATTCACCCCAAAAAAGTTCGGTGAAGCTGTCAAAACCCTTACGGCTAACAGCGTATGTCAGGTCGAAAAAAAAGTCAAGCAGATGATTATTTATCTATATTCTTTGACAATATTAAACAACTTTCTTCAAAAAACAGCTAATCAAGCCCAATTATGATAATCTTAAATATAAGTAGTACTGTTGCCATTTATTAAATGAACCTGTAGAATTTGACACACACACATGATAAGTTGTAAAGTTAAGTTATTATCTTCGTATATATTTATACTGATTATCAAATACAATTTATTTTATGCTTAATCATGGTCAAAACTATTGAACCTGTTCGGATGGGACTATGACCATCCGATGCAGCGTTATTCATAAATATTTCTAAGCTACCTAGTTTTAGGACTCCATTATTTTCGATATATTTTTTTTTATATTCTTACATCTACTTTTTTACTTTTTTTAAACAATTACAGGACACTTAGTACACATATCGTATGTGTAACAGCTACAGAATCTACATAAAACTGAATTATGGGTGGAAAGGAGTATATTTTATTAAATTGAAAACAAACAAACGTATTGCTATATTTATACATTTATTCAAAAATTCAATATTACATTTTGCATGCTAATCTTCTTGAAATCAAATGAGTTTGATGAGTTTAAGTACTAAACGGAGTGAACTGTGAAAGAAAAACATATCTTAGTTATTACTATTCGACAATGTAATAATAATATGAGTATAAACAGGTACAAACGTTAAACATAGAGGATAGATGCCTTTGAGAGCCAGTCCTTTCATTAGGTTTAGCGTAGTTTAGCGTTGCTATATTTTACATTTACATGTATATATATGCGCCATATATTGAGTCTTTTTGGGAAAAACATCTTGACAGTTGCAGTTTTTACAAGAGAGAGTTTTTTCATTACTAATTTAAAAAGGACTTGATTTCGAATCCACCTACAAAGAGCTTGAGCTTTCGGTGAAGGAAAATATCGTGAGGAAACCATAGCATGGTAGTAGAGCATATTCTAATGCCCGCTAGCTACCACCCTCAAGTTGAAAATTTGCCGCCAAATACCAATCGGTCTGTTCCAGCAGTTGCACTTGAGACCCAGTCCCTCCACAGGTTTAGCGTGTCTACCAACATGGGCTGTATCGTCAGTTAAAATCAGGTGAGATGATGGCTATAACGATAAACCTATAAACTATAAAATAAATAACTTGTTGTTTATAATTAACCATTGATATATTAAAATAGTGGCTATTAACATACTGCTTCTAATTTATAAAGATAATTTTTAGGAGGTTACAATAAAAAAACATTTTAAAGTTTTTTGGCACTTTCGATGTTATTACTGAAGAGGCTCGATAGATGTGTGCAGTATACAGGTATATTCTTATCGTCGCTTAACATCTGGTGAGGTTGAGGTCATACGCTACATTTATCAAGAATTAAAATATACCAAACAAAATTTAAAGGCGTAAGGATCAAGTCCTATATATCCGTCCAAATATTTCGTAGTTCGTTTCTGAGAAATTATGTTTAAGTTAGGTAAAAAATGTTTCATTAATAATATTACAGTAACGTCGTGTGCCTGCGTGCTATATTGTGACTGTTTACGCTAAATCATGCACGACAGTACAATACCTTGTCTATGCACCCTTCAACCCCCCCCCCCCCCCCCCCCCCCGCTTTCTTTCCTACCCCTCTCACCTTGACATAAGGTCAGTTGCGTTTTGAATACGAGCGACGCGTGAGCAATTGTGACTACGGCGCATCATATTTGTTCATTAAGTGATTAACCAGAACATTATTGCAAGTATACACGTGCTAGAAGTGTAAGGTGTGTGCTCCAGCCGAAATACCAAGAAGAGGAGGCCTCCTAAACTATCGAAATCGGCATTCAGGTGAGTCCTTTCTTTTCGTCATCCCATCCGGTACTGTTGTGCATAAATCGCCATTAGGTTTCATTAGGTTCTACTATATTCGCGACTGATTTATTTTTGAGAAATTTAAAACCCGAACCAGCGCAAACAGTGACTAAATTTATAAAAAATATAAACTACTAGCTTTTACCCACGGCTTCGCTCACGTTCATATTGATTTTGTCAAATCAGATGACGCAATAAAAGGTTTCATACAAAGTTTATCTTTACCCTAATTCCAATAAGTTTTTAGTGAGAAAAAGTAGCCTATCACCGTCTTTAAGGTCTCATCTATCTCTGTACCAAAATTAATCACAATCGATTTAGTGGTTTAGGCGTGAAAGCGATATTGGATAATCTATTAATTATTTTAACGGTGAATATAGAATAACGAAAGTAAATAAATATATACAAGTTCTTTAAATTGTATAAACTATCAGCAATTATTACTTACATCTCCTTTGTTTTTTATGAAGCAGTCAAGCAACGACTTTGCTTTCTGGCAGTCTGCATTGTCACCGCTGACAGGTTCATCATTTACTATATATAAAAAAAAAACAGAAATTATTTTTCAACTACACATATTTTAGAAATATGTAGTTGTTTTATACTATCAAGGTTACATGTACTTTCATTCGTAATTTTATTAAAGAATATATATATTATTAGGTATATATGAAATAATTCGTAAAATGAAGAAGTATTATAACTTTCAACTACTTTATAATACTGTTTTTGAATCGCTTGCAAATCAAAATTATAAGATACATAAATTGCAACTATATTTCAAGCTATTCGAATAAAACCTGTCATTAATTCATGTAAACATAATTTGAACATTTAGTTTAAATATCATTGCTAAAAGTGTTGCCGTATTAATTAGTTTCTTGAATTAAATACACTGTTATTCTACTTTGTTAAATATTGCCTCGGTGGATTTTCTTATTAGCAAATTCTCATTAATTATTACAATATAATTATTATAAAAATTGTTTATAAGGTTTGCTTATAGAACTAAAGAATTCTCGTGCACTTTTGTCTTATGTTTTTATAACCTTATTTGTGATTATAATACAAAATATTTGTAGCATACTCATAAGATTAATCTTTCATTGAAAATATTTTTATGATTCAATATTACCATACCTGCCAAACAAATCTTCCCAATGCTTTCGAATTTTTGTAAATCCTCCTCGTTCTTGATGTATGCTTTAGTCATTTCTTTTGTTTTCTCCAAATCGAACAGGCCGTTGTCGTCAATCTGATGTTTTCAAATTTCGAAATAAGTGGTGTGGAAAATCTTTTTACAAAATATATTAGGAACTTTTTATATTACCTACTTGAATAAATATTTACAAAAGTATTTTACAATTTTCCCGGTTACAGGTAAAATAAAGTTAAATGTAACTTACGATTCCAGCTTTCTTTAAGAAGCATCCCAAGAAACAAGGATTTAGGCCTGTTGTACTTAAGGATTCTTTAGCGGTTTTTATGTCATCTTCTTGGACACTGTATTCCTTGGCGCATTCTAATATTAATGGCACAGTTGCTGTTCGGATCGCATTTCGCTCGTCGTTGCTGAGAGCCTAAACAGAATATAAATAGTAAGAAAATTGATCACTACGTCATAACTATATTTTTTTAATTGGATGGTGGCTTTTTCTAATGCCCACATAGCTAGCTACTACCCTCAAATTAAAAATCTGCCGCCAAATACCAATAAGTGTGTTCTGGCGGTTGCACTTGAGAGCCAACCCCTTTACAGGTTTAGCGTATCTACCAACTCGTGGCGTATCGTCACTTAAAATCAGGTAAGATTACGGCGATAACGCTAAACCTTAAGATTAAAATAATGAATACTTTTTAGGAGTACAAGTATCTTGTACAGAATGTAACGGTTGTTCTTAAAAATAATTATGCTAATCTATAGATTATGAAAGCTTGCCTCTTTCTTTAATGTTTGAATACAAGAATTAAAGTTTCTAAAACAGATCACAGTTTTTCTCGATATATGTGAATTGAATGATCAATAGCCAGAATTCAAAGAAAAAGGAGTCTAACTTGAAATTTTACAAAGGCAATAGATAAAGAGCAATCGAAATTCTACACTCTTAAAATAAAATACAAATGACATTTTTACATTTTATCTACATACTAGTTGTGTACGCGACTCCTTTCGGGTGGAAATTGTAATTTTTTTAAAAGCTTTGCTCTAATTATTTATGACAAAAGGTTAAATAGCCCAAAGCCTATTAAATGCAACAATATTTTTTGAAGTACGACTGGTAGTTCCTAAGATTAGCGCGTTGAAACTTTTCCCCTTTATAATACGAAAATATAGATATAGTTATGCATAAGCGAAATACCACTTACTGACTTATTACGATATCTCTAAAACATTCAGACCTATTGACTTGAAAGTAGGTATAGTTACCTTTCACGTCCTAGCCATTATGATGAAATCTTAGCTTGGCGGTAAAGTATTTTTAAATACTCGAATTTTTGGATTCAAATTTATATATGAAAATCTGTCGCCTAGTACCATTAGGTGTATCCAGGAGAAGTTCTTTCTAGGCTTACGAGTCGTCACCATGATTCACATCATCAAATAACATTATGTGAAATTCTGGTTATTTAAGAATTAAAAAATATCAATACGTATTGTTTAATTAGTTTTATCAAAATATGCTGATTTCCCACAGTACGAAGATTTAAGAATATTTTTTGTAATATAAAATATTAGTACTTACACTAACATTCGCAGCTAACACTCCGACACAAACCAGAACAAACTTGATTGCAGACATGTTTATGCTATGTCAAAAGATGTCTACTACGTTCTCAATCCAGTCTTCATCTGACTTTAAAGATCTTGTCGCGGGGTTATATACAGCGGGCTCATCTAGAACGATTTGAAGATGACCTCACACAATATTGACAATTAAGACAAGAAAAAAACAACAACAACAAAAACTCAATGTTTATATTTTAATCGTTTCATTACGAGTACATATCAACTTCCTTTGTAATGCTGAATAGCATGAATCACAGTTTGTTCGATGGACTCCATTAATACATCTCAAATCTTCAAGTATAGACTGACAGTGTACTCGTATAATTGAAAGTGAAATCCGTGCTGAAAATTTACATGCACGTGATATGTAGGTATACATGTAGGTATAGTTTCTACAATATTTTCATAAGAGCAGACTAGCAAATTAATACGATAATAGTGGGTATTTAGCGAAAACTTAGTACTTGCCTCCAGATGACCAGTAGATGTCCATTCAAATTGGGCTACAATTTTTTTACTAGTGACCCGGGTATACTTTTTTGAAGCGATTGTTCAGTCGGTAATTTGTACGGACGCCACGGCAATGCACTTGAGTTCGAATCCCTGCCATTGCATTAGCAGCTCATTAGCCTGAGCTGAAGAAAACATCGTGATGAAACCGTAGCATGGTGGTCGGGCTTTTTCTAATGCTTACTGGGCTAGCTACCACCCTTAAGTTAAAATTCTGTTGCCAAATACCTATAGATGTGTTTCGGCAGTTGCACTTGAAAGCCTGTGTCTTCAATAAGTTTAGTGTGTCCACCGTCTTTGGCTACATCGTCACTTAACATCTGGTTAGATTGTGGCCTTAACACCTATAAAATTTTAATTAAATGTTTGACGACGAAATCTATTTATATAAATTTGTAGACTAAGATAAATTGCTATTAGAAAACCTTCACACGTCATATTAAGGATTTAGACTGTTGAAAAACCAGTAATAATCTATTTTGTATACTTAATTTAATTAAAATTTACAACTACGAAATTTGCAGATAGAATGGCAAGATAGTATTTTTACACTTTATTAGGTCCGCCAGCAGTTGTACAGTCTTTCTTATATTTAAATATACTTATACTTAATTTACTAACTATATAAACTAATTACAGGCTAACACAACATGCAATAACGTTTCAAACTAAATTGTCCGGAAAATTAAATTATCTAATTAACATTAATGAAAACATAACTATATTATGCTTATACCAGTAATTCTGTAATAGAGTCTCGGTAGCTTGTCAAATGGATTTCTATTGATAAACACCCTATTGTACAACTTACATAACGCTGGTGTGGGTGAATTTCTTCCAAGAACTGCCTGTCTTAGAAGTGGTACTAAAAGGGTTATTTTTGGCGCGGATATCTAAAAGGTACTCAATATTTTATGCTTTCTGAAATTCCTAAACAAGCAATATTACTTCTTAAAACTTTGTATATGATCTAATTATATTTAAAAAAAAAAACCAAAACTTTGGCTGACTGTCTTGGAACACTCGGTTGGAACGAATTTCCCTACGTTATTATTAACTTAGGTTATTATTTACACAGCCAGTAGCTTACCCGCTATGGATAATCGTCTACATTATATAAATATAGCGCAATATAGGGTCGTGACGAAAAAATCTTACATTTTGATTTGTCTAGCTTCCATTAGAACCGTGCGATAAGGAACTTCGTTCCAAAAATATGAAGCGGCTTCTTGAAGCATTACTTTTATTTATTGTTACATATTTAAGTCACTGTGTATTTTACAATATTGTAAAAAAATTTTGCTTATGATTTATCTTTAGTATTTATTTTGCTTTGTGTTCGGTAAAAAATGTTTTTTTTAAACAGTGTAAAAATTTAGTTATAGTGAATTGATACGTGATAAAATTTGAACATATCATATGTTTTTTTTTAATTTACCATATAACAGCATAACATGTAATAACGAGTTTCTTTTCATTTTGTCTTTTAATTATAACGCCAATTGTCAAAAAAAATGTCCTTGAGTCTCTAGTAATAAAAAGTAGTGAATTTTTTAGCGTCCGACGATAATATAAAATGTTACAAACAAGGCATATATTACAAAAAAGTAGTTGTAAATATTTCTGATATTATCATGTATCAATACATGCAGAAAACGTGAGATGATTATAGATTACACAATATAGTGACCTCTAATCTAACGAATACGTAAAGTAATTATCTTGCGTTAAACATTTTCTTTAATACAAGCCTTAATAATCTCCATTTGAAGAAAATTATCCCTGTACCACAGTAACGATATGTCCTTTTTAAATCACACCAATACAACATAACATATTATATAAGACAATCTTTAAATAACAATATAAATACGTTTAATTACATCCACAGATTACAAACGTGGCTAAATATAACCACAAACAATATTGTCGGAAACTTTTCAAGGTCAATATTAATTGTAGGATATGCTGTAGAATACAATACAATTTGCGTTATCGTGCTATAATAATTATAATGCATATAACTAAAAAAAAGTTATGCGGTTTTATAAAACCACGATGCAAGTGAAACTTTTTTAGATCGTAGTCATTTAACTGAATTTTTTGGAAAATGATTCGATTTAGGGTATTAAAATTGCGATTTTAATCTGAATTTAATAATTGGAAAATGGGAATGATAATGGGAAATCAATGCAACATGATTAGCTGATGCGAGCCATGCGCGCGGCCGTATTGGCCTTGAATGCTCTGCCGAACGCTTTTCATTGTACCTCTACTCCGTGACCGGCTTTAATGCGACATGCGATAGATGAACGAAAAAATTCGAGCCGATGTAAAAAAAGTTTCACTTTATTTGAATTATGCGAACTATAATTAAAATAATTTCTTTATAGAATTTAGTATGAATGAAGACTATAAAAAATCCTAGTGTAGCTTCAAGAGTTAGTTGTCCTAAAATAAATAAAGACAAAATAAAGAGTTAGTTGTATTAAAATAGAGCTACGAGTAAAATTTTCATGGCTGCATTAGTATAATTAAATTAGGATTCGTTTACGACGTTTCAATAAGGAATACACGGAGTTAGTAACTAAGATATGTTTTCGGATTTTTAATAATGATATGGCTCAAAATGGTGGACACGTCAAACCTAGTGGAAAGACTGAATCTCAAGTGCAACTGCCAGAACGTACTTATAGGTATTTGGCGGCAGATTTTCGAGTTGATGGTGGTAGCTGGCCAGGCGAGCATTAGAAAAAGCCCTACTACCATGCAAATTACAGTAACATACGCAAGGAAAAATTAACGATTAAATGTTTTACTTGCGTTTGTGACGATATCGTTAATCCTACAAAGCATTAAAAAAAAAATTTAGTAGATAGGCAAGTCACAATGAGTAATATCTAGCATGATGGAAAAAATCATCCTAAACAATTACAATCGTGACGTCGATAAAAAAACGCCCTTGGACTTTAAGTCCTTGCCGGTGTTGTTAATACATATGTGAATTGCGGTTTATCAAAATTTAAGGTCAAAGTCCATGTTTTTCAACATTACAGTTTATGTGTATCATCATCATCCATCATAACCATCGTACTTTGAACTAAAAACACAAGCGTCATTCTTAGTATATTCACGTATCATTTAGACCACATTTAACCTGATTGCGTTCAAGATATCTAGTAAATTAATTCTTACAATTTAAATATCTATAGGTGGGTAATAACATAATAGATATACAATAGAATAATTGATATTCCTTATATAATATACCTACGCAAAAAAAAAACTGTTTTTTTCAATTTCAAGTGCTAATTGAACAAGAGGCATCAAAAATCAAGTACGTAATGATAGCTCGGTAGTAGCGTGTACAGACGCTGTGTCAATGGACCTGAGTTAGAATCCATGCAATGAGCTTGAGCTTTCGTTGATAGAAAAACATTGAGATGAATCCATAGCAGTGTTAGAGCTTTTTCAAATGCCCGCCTAGATGGCTCTAATCCTTAAATTGAAGAACTGCCACCAAATACCCATAGGTGTGTTCCGGCAGTTGTATTTGTGAACCGGCTTCTCTACTAGGCTTAGCGTGTGACCCATCTTGGGCCACATGGTCTGTTAACATCAGGTGAGATGGTAGCCATAACGCTAAATTATAAAAAAGCATTGTATATCTATCAATGAATATTATTTTATATTTAATTGAAATATAAATTTAATTGAAATTAATTTACGCCAAACTCTATTCCAGATTCATATATAAAGTTTTATAGTTTTAGCGTCTTGAAATCTAACAGTATGCATTTAAGCAATACAACGTTTTTGCTAAATATTTTATTTCTTGAATAATGTTTAAATACGCTCAGATGTACTGCAAATGTTGAGATGAATATGCGGTGTTATAAGAATGGAAAATGTGTGTGAGAGGGAGTTTGAAAGTATCGCCAGTGGTAGAGAACTCGAATGGGAAGCGTTTGTTTTGTTTGGACATATCAGAAGAAGAGAGAAAATACATGTGGTGAGAGAAATAACGGATACGAATGTTGAATGATGGAAATGAAGAGTAACACCAAAGAAAATATGGATAGAGTGTGTCAGGAATGAAATGAGATAAAAGAGAGTAATGGAGGAATGGTGGCTGATAGAAATTTATGGAAGAAGAAAACGTATTGGGCTGACCCTAAATAACTACAAACAGGATAAAAAGATAATGATGAATGTTTAAATACATTACAATAATTACACATTTATTTTTATAGACAAGTAATAATAGGTAACCATAGTGATTTATATCCTTCTTGCATAGTCACATTTTAATAATTTCCCTTTGTTTAGAACAATAGCGTACATATCTTTAATCAATTCGTAACATACAACTTAGCATTGTCACGCAGGATGTTCGCGTTTTATTCCTCTTTGTATAAAACGCACAGCTTTGAGAAGATTCCATTACATTTACGCCCGAAAACACAGAAATCACAAAATGTTTAAGTCAGTTAATTATATTTTTATGTGCGTTTTTATACTTAAAAATATTCTGGTAAGTTGCAGACTAATCTAAATGCTTAGTATTTGAAAGTTTAGCTTAAATAAATTAATAATATACTTTTATAATATGTATCAAACTGAGACTTGCTTATAAATTGCTCATTCGTATTATACATTCTTAATAATTTTATTCTCATATTCAAGGTATACAATACAGTTATACGTCAATACTAAAACTCTATATACATATTTTCAATATCTTGTAGGTATTAAATTTTTTTTTTAATTTTATTTAATTTAATTTATTAGACATATAGTAATTCAGGTCTAGTTGCCAATCGTCAATATTGATATATAGAAATAATCGCGTTGGCGAGAATAATTATCTTTACGATTAAAATCTTTTAATTTAGTATATGCGAGGCAGTACAACTCCAAGGTAACCACCTGTGACGACTTTCATATATATTTCTAATTATTACTGCGATCTAAAGAAGTATTGAAGCGATGAGAGTTTGGTTGGCAGTGTCTACGGATATTGCGTCAATGGACGTGAGTTTGAATCTACTGCAATGAGCCTATGGTTTCGGAAAAGGTGAAACATTGTTATGAAACCATAACATGGCGGTAGGGCTTTTTCTAATGCTCGCTTGGTTAGCTATCACTCTCAAGTTGAAAATCTGTCGGCAAACACTATAGGTGTGTTCCGGTAGCTACATTTGAGAACCAGTCCTTACACTAGGTTTGCCGTAAATATATAAAAAATGCAAAGTTATTTGTTCGAACCGTAAAAGATGATATGCGGGCCTTCGAGTACCCCATGAGTTTGTAGTTGAATGGAGGAACTAGGATAAAGTATAAAATGATATCTCTGTTAACTTAACAACTGCAAGCAACTGTTTTACCTATTTTGAAATAAAACTAATTTGGGTTACTTAGCCAAATTGAACTTGATAAGACGAAAAATTAAATGCTTCCCCTTCCTCGACGTCAACCGGTAATTAAAAATATGTAAGTAGTAGAAGAATCGTACTCGTATCATGAAATTAGATGAATTTGAGATGAAATATGTTATTCAATTAAGAGAGATTTCTTTAAATGAACTCCAATACAACTATTACGTAATCATGAGATAATAAAATTGTCAACTAAACATTATTACTTCTAAGAAATAAAAATCTCATGCGTATTAAGTCTATTTACAAATATCATTTAATAAACACATTAGTGTGAAACGTTTTTGGGATTTGAATACAGTAAGTATTGTGATGCATACATTATTGATAGCAATCTTATGTAAATTAATCTCTCTGTTGCCTTTTTTGATGTTTGTTTATATTGCAAAAATGTATTTTTAATTAATTGATTCTATGTATAAATTATGCATAATTCACTACAGCATGTTAAAAATTGTGACATTAAAAAAATATATTATCAAGAAGTGGTCGAATTTTATTATACAATTTACAATATACAAATCCTGCCGGTTCACAGTGACTTGTGAGAATGTCGGTTATTACGACTAACTACTTAATTAGAATCAAACGATTTTGCAGAATTTTATTATTTTGTCGAAATAAAGCGTTTTTTTTTATCTCAGGCTCTCAATGACGAACAAAAGATTAACATACAGAAGCAAATAACTGAGTTTTGTGAAGAATGTATTGTCGAATATCCGCTGTCCACAGATGACATTGATACCTTTAGAAATCACACTATTCCCGATAGCGAGAACGCTGGATGTTTTTTGGCTTGCGTATTCAATAAATCTGGGATCGTAAGTTATTTTTTTGTTTATTAACTAAAAACAACAAAATAATCAGATTTAAAACAAAAACAATTATCAATTTTTCGAAGTAAATTACACAAACACAAAAAAGATATACGGTATCTAAATATGTAAATATATATTATACACAAGTGAAAAATATATTTATAATAAATAATATTTGTAATATTTTTACAATATCATAAACACAGGTATATGTAGAACTATAATTGTAAAATGTTCAATAAACTGTCGTAATAATATGGCTATTAGCATAAATGAAAGTAAGTACAAACCATATAGAGCCATCTAGGAATCTAGATTACTATAATAAAAAAATATTACATTTTTTTTATAAGTCAATAGAAAAGTTATTGAATTTGTACTAATAAATAGAATTATGTTGACTAATGTTTGTTTTACATCCGAACAAGATATAAAAAGAATAAGGTCCTACTCAGAATTAACAATAACAATTGGAAATTTATCTAAGAATGGACTTAAATGAAAATAGTTTTTAAACATTGTTTTTAATTATATGTAATATCAAATGTAAATTAACATAACAACGTACTGTTTATAATACTAGCTGCTGTCCCTGACTTCGTTCTCGATTGTCCCGTCAACCACGCGTGATTGTGGAGTCCGTTTTTAGTGAATGTCTACGCTGTATAAGAAATATTTATGTCAAATTTCAAGTCTATAGGTTTGGTAGATTTGGAAATATATTGAAGCGATGATAGCTCAGTTGGTAGTGTATACGGACGTCGCGTCAAGGGACGTGTTTTCGAATCCATCAACAATGAGCTTGAGCTTTCGATGAAGGAAAACATCGTGATGAAACCATAGTATGGTGGTAGGGCTTTTCTCATGCCCACCTAGCTAGCTACCACCCTGAACTTGAAAATGTACCGCCAAATACCTATAGGTGTATTGCGGCAGTTGTGCTTGAGAGCCAGTCCCTTAGGCTTAGCGTGTCCACCACCTTGGGCGACATCGTCATTTAACATCAGGTGAGATTATGACTCTAACACTAAACCTTAACTAAAGAAAAAAATATCATACTGAGTCAATCAGTTTTTTTTACCTGACATACGCTGTTGCCGTAAGGAATTTGACAGCTTTGCCGAACATTTGGGGCAAATGCTGAGGGCACTCAACCCCTAGATGAGTCAGTCAGTGAATAGTACTTCCCTTATATATGTAGGTACTAGACGGTGCTACGCGACTTCGTTCGTTTTACTCCCGTTAATCAAGTGTGTGATCAAAATATCTCTTGTCAGTGGGTGTTTACGTTATGAAAGAAATATCCATGGCAAATTTCAGGTCTATAGGCTTGGTAATTTTATAAATATCTCAGTAAGTTTTATAATATTTTTTTGAATCGATGATAGCTCAGTGGTAGTGTGTACGACTTCGCGTCAAGGGACGTGAGTTCGAATCCAAGCACCTACAATGAGCTTGGGCTTTCGGTGAAGAAAAACATCGTAAGAAAACCATAGCATGGTGGTAGGGCTTTTTCTAATGCCCGCCTGGGTAGCTACCACCCTCAAGTTGTTAACCTGCCGCCAAATACCATTAGGTGTGTTCCGGCAGCTGCACTTGAGAGCCAGTTCCTCCACAGGTTTAGGGTGTCTACCAACTTGGGCCGTATCGACAGTTAAGATCAGGTGAGATTATGGCCATAACGCTAACCTAGAGTATAAAAAAAAAGTTAAAGTATCAATGAAAATTTTCATCTCCAATTTACACACGTAGATGGTGTAATTTTAAAAACACTGAAACACGTATTTTTTTTTTTATTAACGAGAGTTATGCTAAATTTCACGTCAATAGGGGAAGATTTTTTTTTAATGTTGAAGTGTATATTACATTGCACTTTCGCTTGGAATTGATCGGCCGCTGGCGTCGTTGGTGATGGATCACCCGACGTTGGTAGATGATTGAACCAAATGTACGTATGTTGGTTAACCCGTCAGTATACACTTTAACATTTTATTATGGGTTTTCCGCACAGTAACACCTTCATCATTTAATTATTTGTTATTTTCGTTTATCCCCTTAGTGACTAAATGTCAAAGAAAGTGCTTCTTAGTGAGCCTTTATGTCACAAAAGGGAACTACACTCCAAATTTCATGTTTTTAGCTTCAGTAGTTTGGGCTGTGCGTTGATGAGTCAGCCAACCCACGTCTTTATATCTATAGAGATAGATATAGATGTATGGATATGAGTAAGCATAAACGACGTTTTAGACATATCCAATGGCTACGTGACAATATAGAAAAAATATATGGTATACATCACTATGCATTCAAGCCACGTCACAAGATGATTTACATCAAAAAACTATAAACAGATAAAAAATATTAAAACCTCTTTCTCACAAAAACTTTATATTGTTAGCTTTTGGATTGAAGTGGTTATTACTATCTTTATAATGTCATTGGTTCCTTTTCGCTGTTCTATTCGATTCTAATTTAGCTCATTATCATTATAACAAAAAGATAACAAACAACTATAAATAATTCAACTAAATTTTATTCCACTAAGTACCTATTAGTAGCAAAAAATATATACTGAATGAATGGTTTACTATCCAATTAATGTTTTCGACAAACAAATGGTATTTTTAGTTGGACGATAAAGGAGAGCTTTCAACAGCATCAGTCATAGAAAAAGCCAAAACAGTATTTGATGATGAAGAGGAAATAAAGAACTTGGAAGTGTTCATTTCTGTGTGCTCTACTAAAGGTATTTTCTTATTATGTTATTTAAATTTCAAATTATAACAATTCAAACCGTACTTACGAATTTACCTAGTTACGATGAATTAATCTTAACACTTGTTAACTTACACTCTTAACAATCTTGCTCATTATTTTTTAAATTGTTGAATTAAAAAATATATTTAGAGATCACATATTGATTGAACATCCATTTTTAACGATGAATGTAATTAACCATTTTATTAAAAGTAATTTCTTTAAAAACTGCATTTTCGAAAAGTCTGTCTAAATGCATAATTTCCTCCAAATAGCTAGAGCCATTTAATGCCGACTTAATAGTATTACATTAGACTAATGATCTTCATAGAATTTGAACTTAAGCCATGTGTTAGAAGTATGTGAAAGAATGTGAAAGAAGTAAGTGTAAGAAGCTATATGTAAACTATCTACCATGGTTTATTACAGTTACCGATGAGGAAGTAACCGAAAACAAATGTGATCGAGCTAAGCTGATCTATAGCTGCCTTATTGAGAACTCTGAGCAGGTATCCTTATTTTATTTTTTTATATAGTTAAGGCTTTGCGTTATGGCCAAAATATCACCTTATCTTAATTGACAATACGGCCCAAGTTGCTAGATACGCTAATCCTGTGGAGAGACTGGCTCTCAAGTGCAACTGCCGGAATATACCTATTGGTATTTCGTAGCAGATTTTTAACTTAAGGGTGGAAGCTAGTTAGGCGGACAACAGAAAAAGCCCTACAACCATACTATGGTTTCCTCCCGGTTATTATTATAGCAGCAGGGCAAATTTGTAATGCTCAACCTGATGATAAGCACAATGACTATCAAAAAAAGCAACCCATTCTAGGTCGTCGCCCTCATATCGGACCGTGTCGGTATACAGTTACTAAAAGCACTTTTTTTAAAGTTGTTTCTGGTCGTGGTAGTGAGGGAGCTTAATAGTCACCGTGGTGTATTTTTAGTGGTTTAGCGTAATGGCTGTAATCTCACCTGTTATGGGACGATGTGCACGCTAATACTAGTGGAGGGACTGATTCTCAAGTGCAACTGTCGGAACACAACTAAAGGTATTTGGCGGTAGATTTCCAACTTGTGGGTGGTAGCTAGCTACGTGGTCTTTAGAAATAGCCTTACCTCCATGCTATGGTTTCATCACAATGTTTTCCTTCACCGAAAGCTCAGGCTTATCACTGAAATTCATACTAACGTCCACTGATGCGGCGTCCGTACACACTACTAACTGAGTGAAAGTTATATCGACCTTATTTCCCATTTTTAAATATTGGGAAACATAACGTATGTTTCATCTTTTGTCTGTCATGTCACAGTGACGTACAAGGTACTTCTTCTAAATTAGGAGATTATACTAATTTAGGATTATATGTGTACGTTTTAAAACTCTTGTAAAAATACCCTTTTCATTGCAAAACTTTTCTTTACTTGTCTTGATATAGAAAAGTAAAAACAGAATTAGATTTAATTATTAATTCTAAATTTTAAATAATTTTCTTCTAGTTATAAAATTTTTACTTCACCAATAAGGAATATCTTCATTCCACATATTTAATTTTTTCTAGTTTGCATTCAACATCGCCTTCTAAATTTACTAAAACATGAAAAGCTATGTAACACATGGCCGAAGATTTATTGTTGTATCATTTAAGTAGTAACTAAGTCTTTAAATTTGTACTACTTGGACTAATAAATATGTAAGTTTTGTATGATATTATATATTTTTATATTCAATTATTTTAAAAGGACTGTGGATTCGTTATAAAATAATAAAATTTTAACAGCAAATTATATATTGTTTTCTTATTTCATAATTAAGTAACTTTAATTTTCCTGTTATCATAAACACACTGCAGGTACCGACCCCAAAAAGACAGCAGTCATAAGAGATTGTTAACTCTAAAAAATGAGGTTTAACGCCTTGTGTATCAATACGAGCAAATTTAAAGAAATATTAAACTGCTCTATCATCTTTTTTCATCCTTATACATAATACCCAAGAATAATATGTTGAAACAATTTTATCTTAGATTATAAAAGAGTGCGGAATTTAAACAACTTACTACTTCCAATTTTAGGAAAAAGCATTTGAAGAAACTGTTGGTAGAAAATTTCAAGAAATAAAATGTTCCTTGGCACATTCTAAAACGAATGAAAGTATTGTCTGTAGATTACATAAATATAATGAAAATATTCATAAAATATATACATATAAAATACTTTGCCCTAACTACAGGCATCACCCATGACGGACTTTAATTTATGTGAATGGGAAACTCGGAGAAAATGTTGATTTTACATTGTAGATAATTTGTAAGAAGGGAATTACTCTATATCTAATAGCTAAAGCTTTGAAAATGTTTTTCTAAAATAATATTTTTCGTATTGTATTTGTTTGGAACTTGGTATTGTTAATATTCAACAGAATAAATTAAGACCTAAGTACCTTTTTTTATTGGAACTATATGTAACAAGATTTTTGTACATTAATTAGGCAACTATAGCATAATCTCACACGTATATATATATATATATATATATATATATATATATATAGATAGATATATAATAAAATTAAACAGAATAGGTTCAAATGTTATATTTAGCGCGAGCGAAAGCCTTATAGGCACTTTTATACTGTTTATTCTTATTTTTATATTATTACTATTATTTTTATGCTCATTATTATTGGTTATAAGGTGTGTATATTTTCATAAAGGGTTTTGAATTACAACTACTTTAAAATAAGTACGTGAGTAGTTTTATTTTGAAGAAAGAGAGAACTACGAGAATAACTTCTGTCAATTCATTTCAAGAAAGGCGAAGTTTCACTCACATACTTATTATTTCATCGGAATACACCAGGTGCATTGTATTGATAAATACTATAAAATACGGATTTACACAAAACGACAAGCTGACTGATACTTTTTATGTTATTATAAATACAGAATATAACGGAATTTTGGTTTTAAAGAAATTAAGTATCACACTGCGAGTAGATTATTTCAACACCTCCAGATAATGGATTTAAAATAATTTTATAATACATTAATTGTGTTAACCATAAGTTTAATACTTGTTGTTTAGGACAGTTCTACCGCAAGATCTCACTACCTATAACCAATCTCCATGATGCCGCCACCAATTTCAAATAAAGAACAATTCGAAACGTCACCATGGCGCCATCCTACTTTTATTTTTTCTTCCTTGTGGTTGTTAATTTTTCGGAAGAAAACAATAAAATACGGCTGAACAAATATACGCTGTCTGTGCAAATATAATGAAAAATAGAATTCGTTAAAGAATTTTACGATTTTTTTTACGAATATAACGGGTTGATATATAGGTGGTTTTTTTTTTATTGCAGAATCGCCGTTACAACTTGTTTCATATAAACTATATACTCCATCATTAATAATACAGGCCTGAGGAAAACTAATTCAGATCATTCTCTCTCTTTAATCACTCTTTAATAAACCAACTTAGATAGTTCTAGTGCAAAAATTTCGATTACTACATACTTTATTTGAAAGGTAATAAACATACATTTTCTTACGTGATATATATTCTTCTTAAAAATTATCTTCACGACTATACTATTGTATTATTGTTTTGTTAAATAAGTAAATTATAAAGTACCAATGACTAGTAAATTCATCGCCGTTATAACATAGAGGTTTCCGTTTATGATGTAAGCCAGATAAGATGCAAATAAAAAAAAACATTTTAGAAAATTTGTTACAAAGTAAAATAGGGAAACCACAAATATACTCATAAATATCAAATATTAGAGCCCGTAACCAAGTGTCATAGTCTACAATCGTTCACGAAAGAGAAAACAATAATTGTATGGCGTAACCGCGTGACTATAGTATTTATTGTTTGCTCTTATGCTAACGATCGTAAAAAAACAACTTGATTAGGAGCTTAGTTATCAATACTCTATGTATTTATCAATATGTTGTTTACTATACTATTTCCCGTGGGTTTTTAAATATGATATGGAATATTGTGTAAAATATTTATCATATTACTAATCAAATCAAATAAAAATCTTTATTCAATTTAGGTCCTAAGAAGGCGCTTATGAACATCAAAACTAACACCGTTTCGGAAAGTAACGCAGTCATCGTGAAGAACCTGTAAGAATACTCGATCTGCATCTTTTCTTTAGGTCTTAATCTTAGCTTTTTTTACACAATAGTTTAATTGGTTACAGTAGTTATTACAGGATGTACAGAGAGGAGTGTAAATTCCAGACATCACAATCGCTCACATCCACCCTATAATAGCCTTTTGACGTCAAAACTCGTTTGACTTGGTTTTTGAATTTATTGTCCGGCAATTCAGTAATGTGCTTTGGAGCTTTATTGTATGACTAAACACTATTACCTAAAAAACTGTTTCTGGTCTTACTGAGTCTAAAATGGGGGTGACGATTCACCCCCATTATGGTATTCAAATCATGATGGTCTTAGCTCATATGTAAAGTAAAATCGAAATATTTAAATCCTATTTTCCCTAATTTATATATATACGTAACGTCTAGTGTAATTAGATTAGATAACTTGAATTAAAATACGTACATATGTAAATGTACATTTAAAGAAACATTTACAGTCTTAACTTTAATTTCGTAATAGTTCGAAACCCATTAATTGGCTAATTAATTATCAGATAATAGTTTATAATCCTGGTTTCTTATTGAGAGTAGTATCAAGAACAAATAGAAAAAACGCTGTTACTAAGTAAACCTGATATAGATAAACGATGTATGTAACGTAAAAACGATAACAAGAAAATTAATAAAAAATGATGTTTAATGTTTTTATAACAGACTAAAAAATAGATTTTAAAAGATTGGAAATGAAAAACGTGGGGGTCATATTTATATTATTTTTTTAGATTCTTCACCCACCCACACTTCACACACCCACTTCTAAGCTATGGTACAAATTTTAAGCATCTAACTCATCAGTTACAAAGTTCCACACAGACAGACATAGAAAGCGAGTTAACACCTAGGGTTTTTTCATCCGCTTTATCCGCTTGGTGGCGTGGCTAAGGTATAAACGTTAACCTTAATGACTAGAATTTTAGTAACCTTGGATAATCTATGATCATGCAAAAAATCTAAACAACTTACTAGCTTTTTACAGTATTTAGAAAACTTTATTTAGAATTTTTATGCTATCAAAACTTAAAACAATGGAAAAGTGTTATATCGGCTTATTAACTATTCAGGATTTTATTTAGAGACATATTCTGAAAATTAATTTTTGTATCATTTAAGGGAATTGGATTGAAAAAGGTTTCGGCATAAAGATCAATTCTTATAATTTTTTTATCACTAGTCATGGAAAGAGCGTATGCAACGGAATCGGATGTACGATAAAGAGAAAAGTGATGCGACATTGTATACGATCACCTCCTGATCAGCAAGTGACAACCCCATTTGATTTTTAACAATAAGTTTCCAAATAAATGAAAAGCTTTAGGTATACATGAATAAAATCAAAACTTATAGTCATGCATAATGTGAATAAAGCCCTATATATTCAAAGCAATATGGATATCTGACACTGATATTCAAAAACATAAAAATAATAATTGGATAAACGATTTTAATCTGTGATAACCATCAGGGACACTCGAATTAACCATTCTTTCACACCTATCAATGACAATTCTTTAGAAGTAAGAGTGACATCTTTTGAAAAAGATTGTAAGGTAGTTAAGCTTAAGTTAAAAAAATCAAATTTCCTTGAGTCATTTCCTTTATTTTTTTTATATTTTTACGTTACATAAGAACATAAAATTATAATAACTATTTTATATGGTCCTGAAATTATTGAAGCAATGATAGCTCAGTGGTAGTTTGTACGACTTCGCGTCAAGGGAAGGGAATAAGCATGAGTTTTCGGTGAAGGAAACCATAGCATGATGATAGGGCTATTTCTAATGCCCGCCTGGCTAGCAACCACCCACAAGTTTAAAATCTGCCGCCAAATATCAATAGGTGTGTTCTGGCAGTGGCACTTGAGAGTCAGTTCCTCCACAGGTTTAGCGTGTCTACCAACTTGGATCGTATTGTCACTTAAGATCAAGTGAGATTATAGCTATTAGGCTAAGCCTTAACTATGTAAAAAAAACAATAATCATTATTTTATCTTCTAAAGTGGTGACTCTTCGTTGGTAAAATTTACTATAACAACTCATACTACCAAACGGCCGCCGTGGCGCCCCTACATTTTGGCATCCCGGATAAATAACCCTTTTTTAGCGAGCCCTGCTTGCGTCTAATAATGATAAAATTCCACATTATCTCATTATACAGAACATAATATTGTGGCTTAACTACCATCAGCCTATTCGTTTCGACGTTTGAACGAAACCGCAGTATCTATTTGTTACACAAGAAATTAATAATACAAGAATAACAGGTGTGTTAATTAAAAAAAGTACTGCATTTTTATTCGTTTAAAACAATACAAAAAAATACAAATCGAGTATGCGAAGAGTCAATTTGCATGGAAGCAGAGCAGTTTCTGTTTAAGCCGTAAACGGAGTGAACTGTAAAGATAAATAATGCGTTTTATTAAAATGTCATCAATATTCAAAATACTAATATCAAAACTAATGTCGACTCACAATTAAAAAAAATACAAATAATATACAAATTTTGATTAAAATGAACTTTTAAAGTCTATTTTTTATATGCCACATATTTTTTTTTATTTATTACTTATTTACATACAAACTGTATTCAGGGTGAACTTAAAGCCTATGGCATTCTGTACCAGTCAACCTTGGCGTGTTGCAAAGATGAAGCGAAGTAGGTGAAATAGAAATTAGAAAAAAAATCATTCAATTACAAAACTAAATAACAAATTACTTACATCTGCTTTTTTATCTATAAAGCATTCAAGCAACAGCTTCGCTCTTTCACAGCCCTTGTCGCCATCGCCGACAGTTTTATCGTTCACTGAAATAAATAAATTAAAATAGAAATAAATAAAAACATATGAAGTATTACAAATTTTCTAGCGTTACCTTATTACAATGACTTACTTATGGTACTATAGTTACTCAACTCAATTTTTGTTTAATCATATAATAGATAAATTAAATTAATTATAATACGCAATTCCACAGACATTTCAATTGACTTAAAATATGTTATTTTGTCTATCATACTATAGGCCGAAGTTTTTGTACAAGAAATGCACCGCCTTTTCAATTTAACTAATATATTAGGATAATTGTGTGATGCTTTATTTCACAATAAAGAAACTATTTTAAAAATAACAAGAAATTGTAAAATGTTCATACCAGCCAAACAGATCTTTCCGATGCTTTCAAATTTATCCCGATCATCTTGGTTCGTGATTAAAGCCTTGCTCTTCTCTTTCATCGCCTCCAAATCAAAGAATCCACCGTTGTCGACCTGAAGTTATTTATTTTTATTAATTACATTTATAGGAATGCTACTCGTATATTATTTGCATATCTTAATTTATTTTTGATTTTAATTCAAAGAAACAAATAGGCATGTAAATCACCAGACATTGAGTAAGCACTGCAGCTTATAGCTGCAAATAAAGACAATCACAATTATAATCATAATATAAAATTACATAATCATAATAGATTGATATTCTTGAGTATACTATAATATTGTTTATTCAGACATATTGAATAAGCAAATTTTAGGTAATCTTGTACTACTACCATGATTTGAAGATTTTTTTTAAATACTCCATTATGATAATATACAGAATGTAAACAACTTACAACTCCCAATTTCAATAAGAAGCATTTCAAGAAACAAGGATCCAGGCCCGCTAAGCTTACGGCTTGCTTGGCGGCTTTAAGGTCCTCTTCTTTCATATTGTGTTCCTTGGCACATTGCGCTACTAATGGAAGCGTTGCAGATTTGATAGCCGACCGATCTTCGTCGCTGAGAGCCTAGAAATAATTTATTACATAATATAATTATTTTAGAGGCAAATTTTTAGATTCTTCAAAAGTGGCATTGACAGATTTTATAACTAATCTGCGATTGTGGAATTACATTTACCACTTGTGTATAATTTAACATAAACTGGTAAAAAATGTACCTAAAATTATCATTTTCGCTATTTTAACGGTATTAATGGCAACTTTTAAAAACTATTAACTGAGGAATGACATAAGCTTTCCGTATGAAATATGAAGTTAAGTTAATAGTTAAGTTTGGAATGAAATTACATTCACATATAGAGTACTAAGCGAACGCAACAGAACGCGAGTCCTTATACCTATTTTGTAGACGACGGGATCAAACTCGTCGGAAATACATATATAGAACAGAAACCTCATGCCAGCAATAAATTTATTTCACCACTGCTAAAATTAAAATGATAAAGTCTAACTTGAAAGATAATTTCAACAGTACCATTTAGAATATAAGTTATGGCATGGTAAATTTTGCCTATAAATGTGATAATATTACAATAAAAACTAATAAAGTATTTTGCACCTTAAATATATTAATAGCATTTTAATATTAACAACTACGTTTAATATATATATATATATATATATATATATATATATATATATATATATATATATATATATAATATAACAATATATATAAATATATAGTGTATAATAGTTCGGTGTTTTTTTTTAAAAAGACAATCGCCGGCTGCCGCCTAACATTGGTGTCAGAAGTGGGATCTCGTAAGTGGTTTCCGTGATAAACCCTGAGATTCAATAACCCATGGTCGCCGTGTATTGTCAGTTTGATCGACGGTCAGCCTCAGCCCTCCGCGCTGAGCCCGCATCAGACACCCGCCTATCATCGGGGTCGACAGTAAGCCTCCTCCAGCATCGAGCCTGCACGGAGCCTGCGTCATTCATCAACACCTGGTTGATATAAATCTCCACAAACATCGTGTGACTGCACTCAATAAGACCTCCACAACAATCTTTTCTTCGTAACCGGTACATCCTACAAGATACTAGTATCCTCGAATCACACTGACATCATCTGCACTCGTGATCTTCATAGCCGTCCGCCAAATCGTTGTCGGTCGCGCCACGTGTCGTATTGCAGTAAATCTATTTTTTTTATCGGAACACTACTCTAAAAACTTTATTAAGTGAAAGTGATGTTCGTAATTGTGCTGTCTTTGTAAATAATTTTATTATTTCTCAACTTTTATTTCATATTTCTATCTATTTCTGTGTGTGCATATCCTTATCCTATAACCATGTCCATAAAAACCGAGTCCAGTGAAAAGGTCACCCTAACCGTCCTCACTAAATTCATTAAGGCATATAACGGTGATCGCGAGACTCTACCAGCATTCCTTACTAACTGTGACAATGCAATGTCCTTGGCAGTAACCGAACAACAAGGCATACTATGCAAATACATAATCTCTCAATTAGAAGGGAAAGCACAGTTAGCATGTAGTTTAAAAACCTTCTCACAATGGTCGGAACTCAAATCTTTCCTGAGATCAACGTTTGGTGAGAGAAAACATAACTCACACCTACTAATTGACCTTCAAAATTGCAAACAAATGTTTAATGAAACCGTCACTCAGTTCTCATTAAGAATAGAATCCTGTCTAACAAGACTTCAGGCAGATATCCATTACTCCTGCGCCGACCAACCACAACTGGTGGGCAGGATCGCTGCAATGGAAGATCTTGCATTAAATACATTCATGATTGGGCTTAACCCTAATTTTGCACACATAGTGCGATGCAGAAACCCTTCTACTCTAAACGATGCCATAACTCAGGCAGTGGAAGAGGAAAAATTATTTAACCTGACACGGTTAACTAACCGAGTAGTTAAATCCTGCTCTATTTGTAATAAGCAAGGTCATTCGTCAAATGAATGCTATAGAAAGAAACCTAATCCTACTGTCCAAAAATCCTTCCATGTTCACAATCCATCTACCTCGTCAGTTATAGGTAACAACGAAGGTCAACCAAATAATTACAATAATTACAATTCGAAAATCTGCGCATATTGTAAAAATAATGGACACGTTATTAACGAGTGTCGCAAGCGTCAATTTAATAATCAACGCCGTTCCTATAATTCGCAATCCGACGCCGCGGCACGAGCACTAAGTAACGCCGCCAGTGCTTCTGCACCTAATAATAATACACGTGTGTGTTATTGCGAGCAATCTGTTTTGCAGACTTGTGAAAATAATGATAATGATCGTGATTTAAACGAAAATTGATTTCGGATCCGTGCCTGCTGAAATCTATGAACCATAATGGCAGAAATCTCCTTACTAAATCTTATTCATCTCAGCCGTCTATGAACGGACCAAAAATTACTAAATCTTATCCTAAATCTTATACTAATTCTTATACCAAATCGTATAACAATTCTTATACTAAATCTTATACCAATTCTTATCCTAAATCATATACTAATTCTTATCCTAAATCTTATACTAGTTCTTATTCTAAATCATGTACTAAATGTAATCATAAATCTCATCCGAATGATATTAATTCTAATAACTTACCAAATCTCAATAACCTACCCAAAATCCATGTCTCTACCAACGACTCTATAAAACATACTCAATCGCATAATAGTTCAAATGTCTCCGTACCTATTTTTGAAACAAACTTATACAAATGCAAAATCTCTTTACCTTTCACTAACCTCGTATCAAAGTTCTCGAAAAACCCTCTCAGTTTCCTTATCGATACTGGTTCTAGCGTGAGTATTGTGAAGCAATCAAGTCTGACACATACTCCTCAATTAACTGATGAAATAATTCGGCTCAGAGGTATAAATAACGCTGAATCCTGTGACGAAACCTTAGGTGCATTCGAGCTAGAATTTCAAGTATGTAAAGAAAATATATGTTCACATAAATTCCATGTCGTCACAGATAAAATTAATCTTAAATATGACGGTATCATTGGTACAGACTTTCTACGTAACTATCAAGCCAACATAAATTATAATTCTAAATGCATGAACATATGTGGTCATAATTTACCTATTTTATTTGATATGCCAACTTACGTAATACCGGCACGTAGTGAGGCCGTAATTGAATGCATGGTGTCAAATGATATCTCAGAAATAAACAATTTACGCGAAGCACTCGTTCTAGATCACATTATAAAGGAAGGTGTTTATCTAGCAAATTGTATTGTGATTTTAAAACCAAATAATCGAGTCAATATTTCGGTTTTAAACACCACTGAATCTGATGTCCATCCTATCGTTTCCCAGAGTGTCACAAAGACGAAGTAGACAAACAAATAAGTAAGATGCTTGACCAAAATATCATAAGACCTTCAAACTCTTCTTGGAGTGCTCCAGTTTGGGTGGTACCCAAAAAGATGGACGCTTCCGGACAACGAAAATGGCGAATAGTCATAGATTATAGACGACTCAATGACGTCACAGTTAATGAAGTTTATCCAATTCCTCTAATCTAAGACATTCTAGACCAAGTAGGTAATTCCAAATATTTCTGTGTATTAGACCTAGTATCAGGGTTCCATCAAATTAAACTAAATTCCGCTGACTCAGCCAAATCAGGTTTCACTGTAATTAACACAAATGGTACTTCAGGGCACTACGAATTCGCAAGAATGCCCTTTGGGCTTAAAAATGCTCCATCAACCTTCCAACGTCTCATGAATACCGTTCTATCAAGCCTTCAAGGTTTACATTGCTACGTATATCTCGATGATTGCATTGTGTATGGAGATTCACTAACCTCAACAATGGAAAAATTACGGTTAGTATTTAACAGACTCCGTCAGTACAACTTAAAACTTCAGCCTGATAAATGCGAATTCCTAAGACGTGAAGTAAATTATTTAGGCCATAATATTACCGACAACGGTGTCTCTCCAGATCTAAATAAAGTAAAAGCTGTTTCAGAGTATCCTATTCCAAAGAATCCCAAAGATGTAAAATCATTCCTAGGCCTCATAGGCTAATATCGCCGATTCATTGAAAACTTCTCAAAGATCACTAAACCTTTGACCTGTCTACTAAAAAAGGATACAACTTTCCACTGGAATGCTGAGCAACAAAATGCATTCGACATTTTGAAGAATAAACTAACCACAGCTCCACTCCTCCAGTACTCTGACTTCTCGCAACCGTTTCTCGTCACTACAGACGCTAGTAACTACGCTATAGGCACAGTCCTTTCTCAGGGTGAAATCGGCAAGGATAAACCAATTGCATTCGCATCGCGCACCCTCAACAAAGCGGAAGGAAATTATTCTACAACTGAAAAAGAGTTGTTAGCTATTATCTATGCTGTCAAAACATTCCGCCCTTATCTTTATGGTAAAAAGTTCAAAATTATTACTGACCATAGACCCTTAGTTTGGCTTTTTAACGTTAAATACCCCGGAAGTCGACTCATTCGCTGGCGTTTAAAACTCGAAGAATATGACTACGAGATAGTTTACAAGCAAGGTAAACAAAACTTCAACGCTGACGCCTTATCACGTCACCCAGTGCTTGCTATCACACGAAGTGATATCCTAAACCGCCAGACTTATGAAGAATATTTTAAATTACAGTTTACCAAATCTATACCTACAACAAATACACAGATAGAAGAACATTCTCAAGGGTTACACCTTACTAAATGTAAACTAATAGCATGCCCTACATCATTAGATTTTGACAGTTCAATGCCACATACCGAAAGTCTTCTATCTCAAATTGAAAATTCATCTGATATTATTTCATCTGAACGAGAATCAAACTCAATACTTGCGGCAACTTCCAATGGAAAACATTATTATTTTATGTTTACAAAAATTCACCATTATGACGAAACAAACTATAAAACGGTTTATTCACTTTTAATATAAAGTTACGCGACACTATTAGAGAACAAAACATAAACGAAACTGAGCTCGCGATATCGGATTTCAACGAGCCATTTACTAAACTATCGTATACTAAAATATATAACATGTTGAGTTTTATCTTCCATAACACTAAGATCAAAATACATATCTATAAAAATCAAATAATTTACCCAACTCCAATCGAAGTGCCGAAAATTCTTAAAGAAAACCATGACTCACCTATCGCTGGACACCCTGGCGTAAAACGAATGCTAAGTCGTATCAAAGAGTCATATTATTGGAAATCAATGCCTTCTGACATCGAAAACTATATAAAAAATTATAATTATGCCAAGTAAACAAGCCTTTGCGTTTATCAAATAAAGCTCCAATGGAAATTACATCCACTAGTACTAGGCCCTTCGAAAGGCTAGCGCTAGACATAGTGGGACCTCTCGTATCGCAATCTCGTACACTTCATGTCATTATTTGGCTTTCCCAAATCTATACCTGACCTAGGTACGTGTTATACATCCGATCTTTTCAGACAGATTTCAAACATCTGTAAGATAAAATCCATCTTCAGTACACCTTATCATCCGCAAACAAACGGCGCTTTAGAGCGTAGTCATGCTACTCTCAAAGAATACTTAAAATCATTTGTTAGCGAAAATCAAAATGACTGGCATTGTTACCTGGCAACTGCCCTTATATCTTACAATACTACTCCCCATACTACTACGCAATTTTCTCCTTTTGAACTTTTATAGGGTTTTAAACCAGTTATCCCGAATTCGTTATATGAAACAAACGACAGCAACACTTATCATGAATATGTACATGCACTTCAATATAGAATGAAATTCAGTCGACAAAAGGCTATCGAAAATATAATGAATAGTAAAGAAGCTTCAAAAAGGATTTATGACGAATCTAGCCGAAATACATCTTACAAAACCGGTGATTTAGTATATATAAAACATCACCACAGACTTAGGAAAGCCTTGTCTCCCATATGGAAAGGCCCTTACAAAATAGTTAAATTAAATGGCAATCGTACCGTAACTATTTGTATTAACCGAAAGCATATTAAATATCATGTCAATGAAATTAAACCCGCTCATACCTAGTCGTGTTGTCTCTTTTCAGAGCATTATGGCGTCACGGCCTCGCCGAGCCGTCTTTAACACCGATAGTGCATAGTCCTGGAATTTATTTCGACCATATCAATAACGTCTATTTTTATAATGATTATTGGAAGATCGTAACACACATTGATATAGTATCGGTAGAGCCACATCTTAATAATATTGAAAATTTAATAAAGAAAACTCTAGATCTTGTATCAAATCTCAACTAAATGAATTTATGCATTGTAAAGATCTTTTTAGCCCTATCGAAGTAAATTTACAAGCTAACATAATTAGATTAGATTATTTATCTCATATCATATCTCCAGACTCACCAAATAGACTTAAAAGATCGATAGAATTCGGTGGTGAGATTTTAAAGTTTTTCTTCGGGACACAAGATGCTGACGAAGCCCGAAAATATGATGCCGCTATCGACTCATGTCAAAAAAGCGGAGATGAATTGTTTAATCTCATGAAAGAAAATATTCATATAGTTAAGTCTACTATTAATACATTTAATTCTACTATTTCTAGGCTAAGCAAAAATGAAATAAGATTAGTCTCTCAGATCGAGAAACTCAACGAAATCTTGTTACAAACAACTAAAAATAATAACGAAGTTATGTATATATCAAAAATAAATAATTTAGTTAATATAATTGAAGGTTCCTTATTAACTATCTCTAATTTCTTAGATTCGGTCTTAAATGCTATTCTATTCGCTCAAGTTAATATTTTACATCCGTCGGTGATTACTCCTTCTAAACTTTTAATAGAATTATCTAAGCAAAATCACTTAATGAATAAACGGACTGACTTTCCAGTTCCCCTTAACATTGAGACGATTCATACAATTATTGAAGTCTCAACTCTAACAGCATATTACTATAAGCAAAGAGTTGTTAACGTTATGCAAATCCCGCTTATTTCACCTATTAAGTATAGTGTTTATAAATTAATTCCTTTACCGACTCCATCAGATCAAACTAATCCTAATGCTTTCGCCCTTATTCAACCAACTTATCCCTACCTTGCTATCACAGATGATAGATTGAATTATGCAATGTTGTCTAATATTGACATCGAAGATTGTCTTAAGATAAGTAGCGACCATTCAATTTGTAAATTAACAACAATTTATTCAAGTAATTCCAACCCGTCCTGCGAGACGAAATTATTAACTGAAGTAGTACTATCAATTCCTAGAGAATGTAATTTTAATTTAATTTATGGTCAAATCGACATATGGCATAAGCTACAAAATGATCAATGGATTTATGTACAATCTAAACTCAGTAAATTAACTGTAAAATGTAAAAACGATATTAAAGGTTATTCCGTTATTGGAACAGGACTGTTAAAATTAACAACTGATTGTATTGGCTACTCTAAAACCCTACAACTTGTACCATCAATTACTTCTACTTCAATATATAAAAATGATCTTGTAATCGATTTTGATATTACACAAGATGACTGCTGTAATAAGGATATCATTAATAAATCTATTCCTTTACTTTCACCATTAACCTTGAATAATATAGATTTAGACAGCTTAAAATATAGTTCCCATAAACTAGATGACTTGGAGTCAGAGATTAATAAATACCAAGAGCAGTATCACTTTGTGAAATATGAAACTTATTATTCAGGTTTTACTTATTTCATAATTATTATTATATTTTTGTTTATATTATATCAAATGTGTAAATGTTATCGTAATAGTTGTAATAGAAATACATCATGTTGCGTTCAGATTTTTAATCAATGTAATACAAAGAGAGCTGTGCGACGTGACACTAGAATCAGTCATTCTATAGAGATGGTCGAACATAATCACCCATCTATTTCAAATGATAATAGCTCTCAATATTCTTCTAATAATAATCTTAATAATTAAAAAATAACTTCTTAATTAATTTAATTTGTGTAACTTAGAATCTTTCCTCAAACATTTTAATTATAAATTAGTTTTACTTCTATCTTAAATTTAAATTCTTGTGAGCCTCAATTCTCTTTTATTCCGCTTCATCATTTTAGATAAAGCTCCATCTAAAGGGGGGAGATGTTATATCCAGCATTACCGCGTAATTAATGCTTGAATAAACAATTATCAATGTAATATATAAGTTGTCACCGCGCGGGACACAGCAGTCCCTGATTAGACTCAGTACCGGTAACTACTATAAGGAAAATTGAGGCATCAATAAAAGTGTAATTTTGGAACAATATATATAAATATATAGTGTATAATAGTTAGGTGTTTTTTTTTTAAAAAGACAATCGCCGGCTGCCGCCTAACAGTACGCTAAATTTACTAATTATAGATTTTTTTTTACACAAGTAAGGGAAATGTTCTCTAACTTTATATATTGCACGTCCATTGTCATCGTAAAATGAATCGAATCAATGCAATGTGATGTAATGAATGCCTACACCTCGAAGCTATGTCTGAACTCTCTACGGACGCGTTTTTAGTGGCATTGCAACGTATTATATAGCAACGTGGTACTCTAACTGTGATCCGCTCAGAACGTCAGAAAGACAAATTGCTGCCCCTTAGGAATATATTAACTCTCATTGATCAGAGAAATACCATATATCCATAACACCGAATATTCAAATCAATTAAAGAAACGCTCTTTAGAAATTTGAATATCGTCTCAATATATTACATTATTCAATTTTATATATATATTACATATATAATATATTTTTTTAGGCAACGAAGGGATATTTATCCAAAATTTACCATAACAATTCATATTACCAAACGGCCGCCGTGGCGCCCCTACATTTTGGCATCCCGGACAAATAACCCCTTTTTAGCGAGCCCTGCTTGCGTCTAATAATGATAAAATTCCACATTATCTCATTATACAGAACATAATATTGTGGCTTAACTACCATCAGCCTATTCGTTTCGACGTTTGAACGAAACCGCAGTATCTATTTGTTACACAAAAAATTAATAATACAAGAATAACAGGTGTGTTAACTAAAAAAAGTACTGCATTTTTATTCGTTTATTCCAAAAAACAATACAAAAAAATACAAATCGAGTATGCGAAGAGTCAATTTTCATGGAAGCAGAGCAGTTTCTGTTTAAGCCGTAAACGGAGTGAACTGTAAAGATAAATAATGCGTTTTATTAAAATGTCATCAATATTCAAAATACTAATATCAAAACTAATGTCGACTCACAATTACAAAAAATACAAATAATATACAAATTTTGATTAAAATGAACTTTTAAAGTCTATTTTTTATATGCCACATATTTTTTTTTATTTATTACTTATTTACATACAAACTGTATTCAGGGTGAACTTAAAGCCTATGGCATTCTGTACCAGTCAACCTTGGCGTGTTGCAAAGATGAAGCGAAGTAGGTGAAATAGAAATTAAAAAAAAAATCATTCAATTACAAAACTAAATAACAAATTACTTACATCTGCTTTCTTATCTATAAAGCATTCAAGCAACAGCTTCGCTCTTTCACAGCCCTTGTCGCCATCGCCGACAGTTTTATCGTTCACTGAAGAAATAAATTAAAATAGAAATAAATAAAAACATATGAAGTATTACAAATTTTCTAGCGTTACCTTATTACAATGACTTACTTATGGTACTATAGTTACTCAACTCAATTTTTGTTTAATCACATAATAGATAAATTAAATTAATTATAATACGCAATTCCACAGACATTTCAATTGACTTAAAATATGTTGTTTTGTCTATCATACTATAGGCCGAAGTTTTTGTACAAGAAATGCACCGCCTTTTCAATTTAACTAATATATTAGGATAATTGTGTAATGCTTTATTTCACAATAAAGAAACTATTTTAAAAATAACAAGAAATTGTAAAATGTTCATACCAGCCAAACAGATCTTTCCGATGCTTTCAAATTTATCCCGATCATCTTGGTTCTTGATTAAAGCCTTGCTCTTCTCTTTCATCGCCTCCAAATCAAAGAACCCACCGTTGTCGACCTGAAGTTATTTTTTTTTATTAATTACATTTATAGGAATGCTACTCGTATATAATTATCGTAAATCACCTGACATTAAGTAAGCACTGCAGCTTATAGCTGCAAATAAACACAATCACAATTACAAAATCACACTTATAATCATAATATAAAATTACATAATCATAATAGATTGATATTCTTGAGTATACTATAATATTGTTTATTCGTATCTTATTTGCATATCTTAATTTATTTTTTATTTTAATTCAAAGAAACAAATAGGCATGTAAATCACCAGACATTGAGTAAGCACTGCAGCTTATAGCTGCAAATAAAGACAATCACAATTATAATCATAATATAAAATTACATAATCATAATAGATTGATATTCTTGAGTATAATATAATATTGTTTATTCAGACATATTGAATAAACAAATTTTAGGTAATCTTGTACTACTAACATGATTTGAAGATTTTTTTTAAATACTCCATTATGATAATATACAAAATATAAACAACTTACAACTCCCAATTTCAATAAGAAGCATTTCAAGAAACAAGGATCCAGTCCCGCTAAGCTTACGGCTTGCTTGGCGGCTTTAAGGTCCTCTTCTTTCATATTGTGTTCCTTGGCACATTGCGCTACTAATGGAAGCGTTGCCGATTTGATAGCCGACCGATCTTCGTCGCTGAGAGCCTATAAATAATTTATTACACAATATAATTATTTTAGAGGCAAATTTTTGGATTCTTCAAAAGTGACATTGACAGGTTTTATAACTAATCTGCGATTGTGGAATTACATTTACCACTTGTGTATAATTTAACATAAACTGGTAAAAAATGTACCTAAAATTATCATTTTCGCTATTTTAACGGTATTAATGGCGACTTTTAAAAACTATTAACTGAGGAATGACATAAGCTTTCCGTATGAAATATGAAGTTAAGTTAATAGTTAAGTTTGGAATGAAATTACATCCACATATAGAGTACTACGCGAACGCAACAGAACTCGAGTCCTTATACCTATTTTGTAGACGACGGAATCAAACTCGTCGGAAATACATATATAGAACAGAAACCTCATGCCAGCAATAAATTTATTTCACCACTGCTAAAATTAAAATGATAAAGTCTAACTTGAAAGATAATTTCAACAGTACTTATTAGAATATAAGTTATGGCATGGTAAATTTTGCCTATAAATGTGATAATATTACAATAAAAACTAATAAAGTATTTTGCAACTTAAATATATTAATAGCATATTAATATTAACAACTACTTTTAATATTAATTTGAAGTACATTTGTTTTATACTGAATCAAAATAGATTTTAAGTACTCACACCAACGTTCACAGCCAGGACTCCAACACACACCAAAATTAGCGACAGAGTGGACATTTTAAAATATATTTATTATGAAATATTATAAAGATGTCTAATACCTTGTGGTCTCAATCTTCATCTAACTTGATTGATCTCATCGTCGGTTTATATACTGCGGGAGCTTCAAAAAAAGATTTAGCATGACTAGATAAAAATAGCATTTAATTCAACACCTCAGACAAAATTAATATTTAAAAAAATAATAAACAAAAACTCGATGCTTATTTCTTTAACAACTGACTGTAAATACGTACCAATTTCCTTAAAGTCTCTAATGCTACAAATCGTGATTGGTTATACAAGTTAATGAAAGTAGCTTTCGGTTAGAAGTTTGAAAAGGTTAATAAATAATATACTAAAATAATGAAATAAAAAAAATGGGAAGATCTTTCTCAAAATAAAAATACTGGTGAGGGCAAATATGTTAGAGTGGTGTTGAGAATTCAACCTTCTTACCTTTTATTTTAGTTTTATGACTCACTTTTGTTCCTTATGTTTAATACTTTTGTCTAATATTCTAATTATTTTTTTACTGTCAGTCTTCATGTACTCATAATAACATATACACCACAAACATCGTGTTATTCTTGTTTTCCTATAAATGTATACAGATGTATATGTTAGGCGATAATCCTCACAGTGATAGTAGTATTTGATGAGGCTCATAGTTAGTTTCGGTGACTCCTGCCATACATGATCAGGGTGTACAGAATATAAATGAACGTACGCTTTGTACAGGGCCTTAAGCAATCGGCTCGCTGCTAACACAGTGCTGAAGTGAGGTTCGAATCCTACATATGGCAATTAATTTCGTAAACTACAATTGATTTTTCAATCTGGGTGTTACTTTTTATTATTATTTAGTTATTTTTGCTTGTAATTAACGTAATTTCTTGCAAAGGTAGAAATCACAATAAAATACATATGTTTGGGAGCCTCATATATTTTGAATCTATGATATTTTCTAAGTATTCATTTTATTTAGATACTATAAACTGAGCAGTTGGTCTATATTAAAAACGAACATTAAATGGTCAACACAAAATGGAACAAAATGGTAAATCATAAAGATGGTAATTGTAAGTAAACCAGAAAAGAGTGGTATATGCTATTTCGGCCTTTTCAAAATTTTTAAGAAGAACTTTTGTCTTATACCTTTGTTGCAGTGTACGCCAAGAAAGTATACAGAATAAAAAACCCGTTTGTATTATTTTTATCAATACTGCTTTGATCCTATTAGTGACAGCGTGATGTTAAATAGCCATAAACCTTCCTTAAAGATTACTCTATCAAATATAAAACTAATTTTTGAAATCCGACTTTTCCGTTATATCATATTAGTATACATCTACAACTAGTTTTCTAGATTACATATTTTTCAGAATTATTTCAATTGTGCCCGAAACAACCTTTAATAGATACATTAACAAATGTAATCTCATTATAATAGTGGTATGGATCATTTTCTTGTTTTAATGCCAAAATGTGTTTATCTGTATATAGCCGCATTTCACCTGCAGCCATCATGTTTGGCAATATAGATTGGCAGCGTGGGATGAGTTTCGGACGTTCTTCGCATCTTACCCATGGGGGTAGGTTTACTTCTCGCCGTATGATCCATACGGTAGTGCCAAACATGTTGATACTGTGGTGTTACAAGGTATGGAACTTTTATTCCAAACTCTACGGTTCCCATCGGAGGCAAGTCTCGGCCTTGGCTTGGATGCACACGAACACTGGCAGTGTTTTTACCCGTCAAATTATGTCTTCTATTTTCTAGGACTGTTTTGTAGCTTATTACATATCGGTAGTGTTATACCGACGCTGCGTAAATGCACGTGGGTTCGAATCCAAGCGATGAGCATCAGCATTCAGTGGAGGAAGACATCGTGATGAAACCATAGTATGGCGGTAGGGCTTTTTCTACTGCTCACCTGGCTAGCTACCACCTTCAAGTTGGCAATCTGCAGCCAAATAACTATTGTATCAATTAAGTATGATCCGGCTTTTGCATTTGAGAGCCAGTCCTTGCACTACACTTAGCGTGTCCACCATGTTAGATCACGTGACTTAGCATCAGGTAAGACTGGGGCCGTTACAATCAGTAATCATGGAGTAAACAAATTTAAGTAATTTAAAGTGAACTTCCTTTGACGAATAACAAGTATATTTGTAGATTTCAATAGGAATCAAGGTCTTTATCGCGGAACTCTTTCCTAGCATAGAAGTTTATAATATGTAAAAAAACTTGATTATATTTCTATTACAGATTAACGTCCCTAGAATGTTGGGTATCAATGTGAAAGGAACTCGACACCAGGTTGTTACTCATTCTCGCCGAGAACGTTCTCCGTTCCTCGCTGCACTTCTAGAATCGACATAGTATGCAATTAGGAAGCTAGAACAAATACTCGGAGATCCACTGGAGAAATGTTTTCAAGCTACAAATGTATTGGAATCTCATTAAACTGTTGTTCTCATATTTACGTCGTCCTTGATTAACTAGTTTGTCCAGTATTTAATTTTTTTACTTTTTACACACAGCAGATACATTTTTTATTTGCTTATGTACTCTTTCTCTGAGACCCCTATTCAACCAGTGTCAGTGTTATACTATGTGTAAAAAGTTTTATCTTGAGTTATTAAGCTTTCTGGCTGATGCATAGGGCGTATTGTTTTAGAGAACATAGTTCATCGTATAATGCTTAGTCATACAAAATTTGGTATTTTTGGTACCAAAATTTGTAGTAAACTAATCACAATAATAAATATGTCAAGATCTCTAAAATAGCAGATATAGGTCGATAACGACGTTAGGCCGTATTGTAGAAACTTATAGTTACTAAATTACAAAAATACAAAATGTCTAGACGAATGGTGTTCCAGCAGTTCAAACATTTTGTTTTATTTATATACGCGACTTATTTAAGCGTCTTCTAATTTATTGGGGTATTTTTAAAACAACCTGCTCTATGAACTTGAAATTTGCCATTTTTTACGAAGTTAACACTCGAAAAGAAAGGATTTGAAGAGATGTTAGCTCAGTTGGTAGTGCGTACGAACGCCGCGTCAAATGACTTGAGTTCGAATCTACCTACAGTTCGGTGAAGGAAAACATCGTAATGAAACCATGGCATGGTTTTAGGGCTTTTTCTAATGCCCGGCTTGCTAGCTACCACCCTCAAGTTGAAAATCTTTTCTTAAATACCTACAGCCGTGTTTCGGCACTTGCCCTTGAGACCAGCCCATTCACTAGGTTTATCCTGTCCACCATCTTAGGCCACATCGTCACTTAACACCAGGTGAGATTGTGTTCATAACGCTAGATCTTGTAGTAGTACAACTCTGCAAAAACCATGTTCACAATATTGTAATTGCTATAAGTGTCAATAAGTCTGCTGAGATTTATTTTCTTAACACAGGTTATAAATTGCTCGGAAGCCTGGTACAAGCATAAAATTGACAACAAGAACGAAAAACGTCGGCATATTGTACAGACAGCTTATAGCAATCGTTTAGGTCAAAGTACGTATTGAGTTAAATTTACAGCACTCGTACGCTAAATTTACTAATTATAGATTTGTTTTAAACAATTAAGGGAAATGTTCTCTAACTTTATATATTGCACGTCCATTATCATCGTAAAATGAATCGAATCAATGCAATGTGATGTAATGAATGCCTACACCTCGAAGCTATGTCTGAACTCTCTACGGACGCGTTTTTAGTGCCATTGCAACGTATTATATAGCAACGTGGTACTCTAACTGTAATCCGCTCAGAACGTCAGAAAGACAAATTGCTGCCCCTTAGGAATATATTAATTCTCATTGATCAGAGAAGTACCATATATCCATAGCACCGATTATTCAAATCAATTAAAGAAACGCTCTTTAGAAATTTGAATATCGTCTCAATATATTACATTATTCAAATTTATATATATGTTACATATATAATATATTTTTTTAGGCAACGAAGGGATATTTATCCAAAATTTACCATAACAATTCATATTACCAAACGGCCGCCGTGGCGCCCCTACATTTTGGCATCCCGGACAAATAACCCCTTTTTAGCGAGCCCTGCTTGCGTCTAATAATGATAAAATTCCACATTATCTCATTATACAGAACATAATATTGTGGCTTAACTACCATCAGCCTATTCGTTTCGACGTTTGAACGAAACCGCAGTATCTATTTGTTACACAAAAAATTAATAATACAAGAATAACAGGTGTGTTAACTAAAAAAAGTACTGCATTTTTATTCGTTTATTCCAAAAAACAATACAAAAAAATACAAATCGAGTATGCGAAGAGTCAATTTTCATGGAAGCAGAGCAGTTTCTGTTTAAGCCGTAAACGGAGTGAACTGTAAAGATAAATAATGCGTTTTATTAAAATGTCATCAATATTCAAAATACTAATATCAAAACTAATGTCGACTCATAATTATAAGAAATACAAATAATATACAAATTTTGATTAAAATGATCTTTCAAAGTCTATTTTTTATATGTCATATATTTTTATTTATTTATTACTCATTTACATACAAACTGTATTCAGGGTGGACTTAAAGCCTATGGCATTCTGTACCAGTCAACCTTGGCGTATTGCAAAGATGAAGCGAAGTAGGTGAAATAGAAATTAAAAAAAAACATTCAATTACAATACTAAATAACAAATTACTTACATCTGCTTTATTGTCTATAAAGCATTCAAGCAACAGCTTCGCTCTTTCACAGCCCTTGTCGCCATCGCCGACAGTTTTATCGTTCACTGAAATAAATAAATTAAAATAGAAATAAATAAAAATATATGAAGTATTATAAATTTTCTAGCGTTACCTTATTACAAAGACTTACTTATGGTTTACCACCTTTCGAATTTAACTAATATATTAGGTTAATTGTGTGATGCTTTATTTCACAAAAAAAACTATTTTAAAACTAACAAGAAATTGTAAAAGGTTTATACCAGCCAAGCAGATCTTGCCAATGCTTTCAAATTTATCCCGATCATCTTGGTTCTTGATTAAAGCCTTGCTCTTCTCTTTCATCGCCTCCAAATCAAAGAACCCACCGTTGTCGACCTGAAGTTAGTTTTTTTATTAATTACATTTATAGGAATGCTACTCGTATATTATTTGCATATCTTAATTTATTTTTGATTTTATTTTAAAGAAACAAATAGGCCTGTAAATCACCTTACATTGAGTAAGCACTGCAGCCTATAGCTGCAAACAAACACAATCACAATGTCAAAATCACAGTTATGATCATAATATAAAATTACATAATCATATTAGATTGATATTCTTGAGTATAGTATAATATTGTTTTATTTGGACATATTGAATAAGCAAATTTGAACAAATCTTGAATTACAAACAAGGTTTGAAGATTTTTTTATATGTTTCACAATGACAATATACAAAATATAAACAACTTACAACTCCCAATTTTAATAAGAAGCATTTCAAGAAACAAGGATCCAGTCCCGCTAAGCTTACGGCTTGCTTGGCGGCTTTAAGGTCCTCTTCTTTCATATTGTGTTCCTTGGCACATTGCGCTACTAATGGAAGCGTTGCCGATTTGATAGCCGACCGATCTTCGTCGCTGAGAGCCTATAAATAATTTATTACACAATATAATTATTTTAGAGGCAAATTTTTGGATTCTTCAAAAGTGACATTGACAGGTTTTATAACTAATCTGCGATTGTGGAATTACATTTACCACTTGTGTATAATTTAACATAAACTGGTAAAAAATGTACCTAAAATTATCATTTTCGCTATTTTAACGGTATTAATGGCAACTTTTAAAAACTATTAACTGAGGAATGACATAAGCTTTCCGTATGAAATATGAAGTTAAGTTAATAGTTAAGTTTGGAATGAAATTACATCCACATATAGAGTACTACGCGAACGCAACAGAACTCGAGTCCTTATACCTATTTTGTAGACGACGGAATCAAACTCGTCGGAAATACATATATAGAACAGAAACCTCATGCCAGCAATAAATTTATTTCACCACTGCTAAAATTAAAATGATAAAGTCTAACTTGAAAGATAATTTCAACAGTACTTATTAGAATATAAGTTATGGCATGGTAAATTTTGCCTATAAATGTGATAATATTACAATAAAAACTAATAAAGTATTTTGCAACTTAAATATATTAATAGCATATTAATATTAACAACTACTTTTAATATTAATTTGAAGTACATTTGTTTTATACTGAATCAAAATAGATTTTAAGTACTCACACCAACGTTCACAGCCAGGACTCCAACACACACCAAAATTAGCGACAGAGTGGACATTTTAAAATATATTTATTATGAAATATTATAAAGATGTCTAATACCTTGTGGTCTCAATCTTCATCTAACTTGATTGATCTCATCGTCGGCTTATATACTGCGGGAGCTTCAAAAAAAGATTTAGCATGACTAGATAAAAATAGCATTTAATTCAACACCTCAGACAAAATTAATATTTAAAAAAATAATAAACAAAAACTCGATGCTTATTTCTTTAACAACTGACTGTAAATACGTACCAATTTCCTTAAAGTCTCTAATGCTACAAATCGTGATTGGTTATACAAGTTAATGAAAGTAGCTTTCGGTTAGAAGTTTGAAAAGGTTAATAAATAATATACTAAAATAATGAAATAAAAAAAATGGGAAGATCTTTCTCAAAATAAAAATACTGGTGAGGGCAAATATGTTAGAGTGGTGTTGAGAATTCAACCTTCTTACCTTTTATTTTAGTTTTATGACTCACTTTTGTTCCTTATGTTTAATACTTTTGTCTAATATTCTAATTATTTTTTTACTGTCAGTCTTCATGTACTCATAATAACATATACACCACAAACATCGTGTTATTCTTGTTTTCCTATAAATGTATACAGATGTATATGTTAGGCGATAATCCTCACAGTGATAGTAGTATTTGATGAGGCTCATAGTTAGTTTCGGTGACTCCTGCCATACATGATCAGGGTGTACAGAATATAAATGAACGTACGCTTTGTACAGGGCCTTAAGCAATCGGCTCGCTGCTAACACAGTGCTGAAGTGAGGTTCGAATCCTACATATGGCAATTAATTTCGTAAACTACAATTGATTTTTCAATCTGGGTGTTACTTTTTATTATTATTTAGTTATTTTTGCTTGTAATTAACGTAATTTCTTGCAAAGGTAGAAATCACAATAAAATACATATGTTTGGGAGCCTCATATATTTTGAATCTATGATATTTTCTAAGTATTCATTTTATTTAGATACTATAAACTGAGCAGTTGGTCTATATTAAAAACGAACATTAAATGGTCAACACAAAATGGAACAAAATGGTAAATCATAAAGATGGTAATTGTAAGTAAACCAGAAAAGAGTGGTATATGCTATTTCGGCCTTTTCAAAATTTTTAAGAAGAACTTTTGTCTTATACCTTTGTTGCAGTGTACGCCAAGAAAGTATACAGAATAAAAAACCCGTTTGTATTATTTTTATCAATACTGCTTTGATCCTATTAGTGACAGCGTGATGTTAAATAGCCATAAACCTTCCTTAAAGATTACTCTATCAAATATAAAACTAATTTTTGAAATCCGACTTTTCCGTTATATCATATTAGTATACATCTACAACTAGTTTTCTAGATTACATATTTTTCAGAATTATTTCAATTGTGCCCGAAACAACCTTTAATAGATACATTAACAAATGTAATCTCATTATAATAGTGGAATGGATCATTTTCTTGTTTTAATGCCAAAATGTGTTTATCTGTATATAGCCGCATTTCACCTGCAGCCATCGTGTTTGGCAATATAGATTGGCAGCGTGGGATGAGTTTCGGACGTTCTTCGCATCTTACCTATAGGGGTAGGTTTACTTCTCGCCGTATGATCCATACGGTAGTGCCAAACATGTTGATTCTGTGGTGTTACAAGGTATGGAACTTTTATTCCAAACTCTACGGTTCCCATCGGAGGCAAGTCTCGGCCTTGGCTTGGATGCACACGAACACTGGCAGTGTTTTTACCCGTCAAATTATGTCTCCTATTTTCTAGGACTGTTTTGTAGCTTATTACATATCGGTAGTGTTATACCGACGCTGCGTAAGTGCACGTGGGTTCGAATCCAAGCGATGAGCATCAGCATTCGGTGGAGGAAGACATCGTGATGAAACCATAGTATGGCGGTAGGGCTTTTTCTACTGCTCACCTGGCTAGCTACCACCTTCAAGTTGGCAATCTGCAGCCAAATAACTATTGTATCAATTAAGTATGATCCGGCTTTTGCATTTGAGAGCCAGTCCTTGCACTACACTTAGCGTGTCCACCATGTTAGATCACGTGACTTAGCATCAGGTAAGACTGGGGCCGTTACAATTGTAAATAATTTACCCAACTCCAATCGAAGTGCCGAAAATTCTTAAAGAAAACCATGACTCACCTATCGCTGGACACCCTGGCGTAAAACGAATGCTAAGTCGTATCAAAGAGTCATATTATTGGAAATCAATGCCTTCTGACATCGAAAACTATATAAAAAATTATAATTATGCCAAGTAAACAAGCCTTTGCGTTTATCAAATAAAGCTCCAATGGAAATTACATCCACTAGTACTAGGCCCTTCGAAAGGCTAGCGCTAGACATAGTGGGACCTCTCGTATCGCAATCTCGTACACTTCATGTCATTATTTGGCTTTCCCAAATCTATACCTGACCTAGGTACGTGTTATACATCCGATCTTTTCAGACAGATTTCAAACATCTGTAAGATAAAATCCATCTTCAGTACACCTTATCATCCGCAAACAAACGGCGCTTTAGAGCGTAGTCATGCTACTCTCAAAGAATACTTAAAATCATTTGTTAGCGAAAATCAAAATGACTGGCATTGTTACCTGGCAACTGCCCTTATATCTTACAATACTACTCCCCATACTACTACGCAATTTTCTCCTTTTGAACTTTTATAGGGTTTTAAACCAGTTATCCCGAATTCGTTATATGAAACAAACGACAGCAACACTTATCATGAATATGTACATGCACTTCAATATAGAATGAAATTCAGTCGACAAAAGGCTATCGAAAATATAATGAATAGTAAAGAAGCTTCAAAAAGGATTTATGACGAATCTAGCCGAAATACATCTTACAAAACCGGTGATTTAGTATATATAAAACATCACCACAGACTTAGGAAAGCCTTGTCTCCCATATGGAAAGGCCCTTACAAAATAGTTAAATTAAATGGCAATCGTACCGTAACTATTTGTATTAACCGAAAGCATATTAAATATCATGTCAATGAAATTAAACCCGCTCATACCTAGTCGTGTTGTCTCTTTTCAGAGCATTATGGCGTCACGGCCTCGCCGAGCCGTCTTTAACACCGATAGTGCATAGTCCTGGAATTTATTTCGACCATATCAATAACGTCTATTTTTATAATGATTATTGGAAGATCGTAACACACATTGATATAGTATCGGTAGAGCCACATCTTAATAACATTGAAAATTTAATAAAGAAAACTCTAGATCTTGTATCAAATCTCAACTAAATGAATTTATGCATTGTAAAGATCTTTTTAGCCCTATCGAAGTAAATTTACAAGCTAACATAATTAGATTAGATTATTTATCTCATATCATATCTCCAGACTCACCAAATAGACTTAAAAGATCGATAGAATTCGGTGGTGAGATTTTAAAGTTTTTCTTCGGGACACAAGATGCTGACGAAGCCCGAAAATATGATGCCGCTATCGACTCATGTCAAAAAAGCGGAGATGAATTGTTTAATCTCATGAAAGAAAATATTCATATAGTTAAGTCTACTATTAATACATTTAATTCTACTATTTCTAGGCTAAGCAAAAATGAAATAAGATTAGTCTCTCAGATCGAGAAACTCAACGAAATCTTGTTACAAACAACTAAAAATAATAACGAAGTTATGTATATATCAAAAATAAATAATTTAGTTAATATAATTGAAGGTTCCTTATTAACTATCTCTAATTTCTTAGATTCGGTCTTAAATGCTATTCTATTCGCTCAAGTTAATATTTTACATCCGTCGGTGATTACTCCTTCTAAACTTTTAATAGAATTATCTAAGCAAAATCACTTAATGAATAAACGGACTGACTTTCCAGTTCCCCTTAACATTGAGACGATTCATACAATTATTGAAGTCTCAACTCTAACAGCATATTACTATAAGCAAAGAGTTGTTAACGTTATGCAAATCCCGCTTATTTCACCTATTAAGTATAGTGTTTATAAATTAATTCCTTTACCGACTCCATCAGATCAAACTAATCCTAATGCTTTCGCCCTTATTCAACCAACTTATCCCTACCTTGCTATCACAGATGATATATTGAATTATGCAATGTTGTCTAATATTGACATCGAAGATTGTCTTAAGATAAGTAGCGACCATTCAATTTGTAAATTAACAACAATTTATTCAAGTAATTCCAACCCGTCCTGCGAGACGAAATTATTAACTGAAGTAGTACTATCAATTCCTAGAGAATGTAATTTTAATTTAATTTATGGTCAAATCGACATATGGCATAAGCTACAAAATGATCAATGGATTTATGTACAATCTAAACTCAGTAAATTAACTGTAAAATGTAAAAACGATATTAAAGGTTATTCCGTTATTGGAACAGGACTGTTAAAATTAACAACTGATTGTATTGGCTACTCTAAAACCCTACAACTTGTACCATCAATTACTTCTACTTCAATATATAAAAATGATCTTGTAATCGATTTTGATATTACACAAGATGACTGCTGTAATAAGGATATCATTAATAAATCTATTCCTTTACTTTCACCATTAACCTTGAATAATATAGATTTAGACAGCTTAAAATATAGTTCCCATAAACTAGATGACTTGGAGTCAGAGATTAATAAATACCAAGAGCAGTATCACTTTGTGAAATATGAAACTTATTATTCAGGTTTTACTTATTTCATAATTATTATTATATTTTTGTTTATATTATATCAAATGTGTAAATGTTATCGTAATAGTTGTAATAGAAATACATCATGTTGCGTTCAGATTTTTAATCAATGTAATACAAAGAGAGCTGTGCGACGTGACACTAGAATCAGTCATTCTATAGAGATGGTCGAACATAATCACCCATCTATTTCAAATGATAATAGCTCTCAATATTCTTCTAATAATAATCTTAATAATTAAAAAATAACTTCTTAATTAATTTAATTTGTGTAACTTAGAATCTTTCCTCAAACATTTTAATTATAAATTAGTTTTACTTCTATCTTAAATTTAAATTCTTGTGAGCCTCAATTCTCTTTTATTCCGCTTCATCATTTTAGATAAAGCTCCATCTAAAGGGGGGAGATGTTATATCCAGCATTACCGCGTAATTAATGCTTGAATAAACAATTATCAATGTAATATATAAGTTGTCACCGCGCGGGACACAGCAGTCCCTGATTAGACTCAGTACCGGTAACTACTATAAGGAAAATTGAGGCATCAATAAAAGTGTAATTTTGGAACAATATATATAAATATATAGTGTATAATAGTTAGGTGTTTTTTTTTTAAAAAGACAATCGCCGGCTGCCGCCTAACAGTACGCTAAATTTACTAATTATAGATTTTTTTTTACACAAGTAAGGGAAATGTTCTCTAACTTTATATATTGCACGTCCATTGTCATCGTAAAATGAATCGAATCAATGCAATGTGATGTAATGAATGCCTACACCTCGAAGCTATGTCTGAACTCTCTACGGACGCGTTTTTAGTGGCATTGCAACGTATTATATAGCAACGTGGTACTCTAACTGTGATCCGCTCAGAACGTCAGAAAGACAAATTGCTGCCCCTTAGGAATATATTAACTCTCATTGATCAGAGAAATACCATATATCCATAACACCGAATATTCAAATCAATTAAAGAAACGCTCTTTAGAAATTTGAATATCGTCTCAATATATTACATTATTCAATTTTATATATATATTACATATATAATATATTTTTTTAGGCAACGAAGGGATATTTATCCAAAATTTACCATAACAATTCATATTACCAAACGGCCGCCGTGGCGCCCCTACATTTTGGCATCCCGGACAAATAACCCCTTTTTAGCGAGCCCTGCTTGCGTCTAATAATGATAAAATTCCACATTATCTCATTATACAGAACATAATATTGTGGCTTAACTACCATCAGCCTATTCGTTTCGACGTTTGAACGAAACCGCAGTATCTATTTGTTACACAAAAAATTAATAATACAAGAATAACAGGTGTGTTAACTAAAAAAAGTACTGCATTTTTATTCGTTTATTCCAAAAAACAATACAAAAAAATACAAATCGAGTATGCGAAGAGTCAATTTTCATGGAAGCAGAGCAGTTTCTGTTTAAGCCGTAAACGGAGTGAACTGTAAAGATAAATAATGCGTTTTATTAAAATGTCATCAATATTCAAAATACTAATATCAAAACTAATGTCGACTCACAATTACAAAAAATACAAATAATATACAAATTTTGATTAAAATGAACTTTTAAAGTCTATTTTTTATATGCCACATATTTTTTTTTATTTATTACTTATTTACATACAAACTGTATTCAGGGTGAACTTAAAGCCTATGGCATTCTGTACCAGTCAACCTTGGCGTGTTGCAAAGATGAAGCGAAGTAGGTGAAATAGAAATTAAAAAAAAAATCATTCAATTACAAAACTAAATAACAAATTACTTACATCTGCTTTCTTATCTATAAAGCATTCAAGCAACAGCTTCGCTCTTTCACAGCCCTTGTCGCCATCGCCGACAGTTTTATCGTTCACTGAAGAAATAAATTAAAATAGAAATAAATAAAAACATATGAAGTATTACAAATTTTCTAGCGTTACCTTATTACAATGACTTACTTATGGTACTATAGTTACTCAACTCAATTTTTGTTTAATCACATAATAGATAAATTAAATTAATTATAATACGCAATTCCACAGACATTTCAATTGACTTAAAATATGTTGTTTTGTCTATCATACTATAGGCCGAAGTTTTTGTACAAGAAATGCACCGCCTTTTCAATTTAACTAATATATTAGGATAATTGTGTAATGCTTTATTTCACAATAAAGAAACTATTTTAAAAATAACAAGAAATTGTAAAATGTTCATACCAGCCAAACAGATCTTTCCGATGCTTTCAAATTTATCCCGATCATCTTGGTTCTTGATTAAAGCCTTGCTCTTCTCTTTCATCGCCTCCAAATCAAAGAACCCACCGTTGTCGACCTGAAGTTATTTTTTTTTATTAATTACATTTATAGGAATGCTACTCGTATATAATTATCGTAAATCACCTGACATTAAGTAAGCACTGCAGCTTATAGCTGCAAATAAACACAATCACAATTACAAAATCACACTTATAATCATAATATAAAATTACATAATCATAATAGATTGATATTCTTGAGTATACTATAATATTGTTTATTCGTATCTTATTTGCATATCTTAATTTATTTTTTATTTTAATTCAAAGAAACAAATAGGCATGTAAATCACCAGACATTGAGTAAGCACTGCAGCTTATAGCTGCAAATAAAGACAATCACAATTATAATCATAATATAAAATTACATAATCATAATAGATTGATATTCTTGAGTATAATATAATATTGTTTATTCAGACATATTGAATAAACAAATTTTAGGTAATCTTGTACTACTAACATGATTTGAAGATTTTTTTTAAATACTCCATTATGATAATATACAAAATATAAACAACTTACAACTCCCAATTTCAATAAGAAGCATTTCAAGAAACAAGGATCCAGTCCCGCTAAGCTTACGGCTTGCTTGGCGGCTTTAAGGTCCTCTTCTTTCATATTGTGTTCCTTGGCACATTGCGCTACTAATGGAAGCGTTGCCGATTTGATAGCCGACCGATCTTCGTCGCTGAGAGCCTATAAATAATTTATTACACAATATAATTATTTTAGAGGCAAATTTTTGGATTCTTCAAAAGTGACATTGACAGGTTTTATAACTAATCTGCGATTGTGGAATTACATTTACCACTTGTGTATAATTTAACATAAACTGGTAAAAAATGTACCTAAAATTATCATTTTCGCTATTTTAACGGTATTAATGGCGACTTTTAAAAACTATTAACTGAGGAATGACATAAGCTTTCCGTATGAAATATGAAGTTAAGTTAATAGTTAAGTTTGGAATGAAATTACATCCACATATAGAGTACTACGCGAACGCAACAGAACTCGAGTCCTTATACCTATTTTGTAGACGACGGAATCAAACTCGTCGGAAATACATATATAGAACAGAAACCTCATGCCAGCAATAAATTTATTTCACCACTGCTAAAATTAAAATGATAAAGTCTAACTTGAAAGATAATTTCAACAGTACTTATTAGAATATAAGTTATGGCATGGTAAATTTTGCCTATAAATGTGATAATATTACAATAAAAACTAATAAAGTATTTTGCAACTTAAATATATTAATAGCATATTAATATTAACAACTACTTTTAATATTAATTTGAAGTACATTTGTTTTATACTGAATCAAAATAGATTTTAAGTACTCACACCAACGTTCACAGCCAGGACTCCAACACACACCAAAATTAGCGACAGAGTGGACATTTTAAAATATATTTATTATGAAATATTATAAAGATGTCTAATACCTTGTGGTCTCAATCTTCATCTAACTTGATTGATCTCATCGTCGGTTTATATACTGCGGGAGCTTCAAAAAAAGATTTAGCATGACTAGATAAAAATAGCATTTAATTCAACACCTCAGACAAAATTAATATTTAAAAAAATAATAAACAAAAACTCGATGCTTATTTCTTTAACAACTGACTGTAAATACGTACCAATTTCCTTAAAGTCTCTAATGCTACAAATCGTGATTGGTTATACAAGTTAATGAAAGTAGCTTTCGGTTAGAAGTTTGAAAAGGTTAATAAATAATATACTAAAATAATGAAATAAAAAAAATGGGAAGATCTTTCTCAAAATAAAAATACTGGTGAGGGCAAATATGTTAGAGTGGTGTTGAGAATTCAACCTTCTTACCTTTTATTTTAGTTTTATGACTCACTTTTGTTCCTTATGTTTAATACTTTTGTCTAATATTCTAATTATTTTTTTACTGTCAGTCTTCATGTACTCATAATAACATATACACCACAAACATCGTGTTATTCTTGTTTTCCTATAAATGTATACAGATGTATATGTTAGGCGATAATCCTCACAGTGATAGTAGTATTTGATGAGGCTCATAGTTAGTTTCGGTGACTCCTGCCATACATGATCAGGGTGTACAGAATATAAATGAACGTACGCTTTGTACAGGGCCTTAAGCAATCGGCTCGCTGCTAACACAGTGCTGAAGTGAGGTTCGAATCCTACATATGGCAATTAATTTCGTAAACTACAATTGATTTTTCAATCTGGGTGTTACTTTTTATTATTATTTAGTTATTTTTGCTTGTAATTAACGTAATTTCTTGCAAAGGTAGAAATCACAATAAAATACATATGTTTGGGAGCCTCATATATTTTGAATCTATGATATTTTCTAAGTATTCATTTTATTTAGATACTATAAACTGAGCAGTTGGTCTATATTAAAAACGAACATTAAATGGTCAACACAAAATGGAACAAAATGGTAAATCATAAAGATGGTAATTGTAAGTAAACCAGAAAAGAGTGGTATATGCTATTTCGGCCTTTTCAAAATTTTTAAGAAGAACTTTTGTCTTATACCTTTGTTGCAGTGTACGCCAAGAAAGTATACAGAATAAAAAACCCGTTTGTATTATTTTTATCAATACTGCTTTGATCCTATTAGTGACAGCGTGATGTTAAATAGCCATAAACCTTCCTTAAAGATTACTCTATCAAATATAAAACTAATTTTTGAAATCCGACTTTTCCGTTATATCATATTAGTATACATCTACAACTAGTTTTCTAGATTACATATTTTTCAGAATTATTTCAATTGTGCCCGAAACAACCTTTAATAGATACATTAACAAATGTAATCTCATTATAATAGTGGTATGGATCATTTTCTTGTTTTAATGCCAAAATGTGTTTATCTGTATATAGCCGCATTTCACCTGCAGCCATCATGTTTGGCAATATAGATTGGCAGCGTGGGATGAGTTTCGGACGTTCTTCGCATCTTACCCATGGGGGTAGGTTTACTTCTCGCCGTATGATCCATACGGTAGTGCCAAACATGTTGATACTGTGGTGTTACAAGGTATGGAACTTTTATTCCAAACTCTACGGTTCCCATCGGAGGCAAGTCTCGGCCTTGGCTTGGATGCACACGAACACTGGCAGTGTTTTTACCCGTCAAATTATGTCTTCTATTTTCTAGGACTGTTTTGTAGCTTATTACATATCGGTAGTGTTATACCGACGCTGCGTAAATGCACGTGGGTTCGAATCCAAGCGATGAGCATCAGCATTCAGTGGAGGAAGACATCGTGATGAAACCATAGTATGGCGGTAGGGCTTTTTCTACTGCTCACCTGGCTAGCTACCACCTTCAAGTTGGCAATCTGCAGCCAAATAACTATTGTATCAATTAAGTATGATCCGGCTTTTGCATTTGAGAGCCAGTCCTTGCACTACACTTAGCGTGTCCACCATGTTAGATCACGTGACTTAGCATCAGGTAAGACTGGGGCCGTTACAATCAGTAATCATGGAGTAAACAAATTTAAGTAATTTAAAGTGAACTTCCTTTGACGAATAACAAGTATATTTGTAGATTTCAATAGGAATCAAGGTCTTTATCGCGGAACTCTTTCCTAGCATAGAAGTTTATAATATGTAAAAAAACTTGATTATATTTCTATTACAGATTAACGTCCCTAGAATGTTGGGTATCAATGTGAAAGGAACTCGACACCAGGTTGTTACTCATTCTCGCCGAGAACGTTCTCCGTTCCTCGCTGCACTTCTAGAATCGACATAGTATGCAATTAGGAAGCTAGAACAAATACTCGGAGATCCACTGGAGAAATGTTTTCAAGCTACAAATGTATTGGAATCTCATTAAACTGTTGTTCTCATATTTACGTCGTCCTTGATTAACTAGTTTGTCCAGTATTTAATTTTTTTACTTTTTACACACAGCAGATACATTTTTTATTTGCTTATGTACTCTTTCTCTGAGACCCCTATTCAACCAGTGTCAGTGTTATACTATGTGTAAAAAGTTTTATCTTGAGTTATTAAGCTTTCTGGCTGATGCATAGGGCGTATTGTTTTAGAGAACATAGTTCATCGTATAATGCTTAGTCATACAAAATTTGGTATTTTTGGTACCAAAATTTGTAGTAAACTAATCACAATAATAAATATGTCAAGATCTCTAAAATAGCAGATATAGGTCGATAACGACGTTAGGCCGTATTGTAGAAACTTATAGTTACTAAATTACAAAAATACAAAATGTCTAGACGAATGGTGTTCCAGCAGTTCAAACATTTTGTTTTATTTATATACGCGACTTATTTAAGCGTCTTCTAATTTATTGGGGTATTTTTAAAACAACCTGCTCTATGAACTTGAAATTTGCCATTTTTTACGAAGTTAACACTCGAAAAGAAAGGATTTGAAGAGATGTTAGCTCAGTTGGTAGTGCGTACGAACGCCGCGTCAAATGACTTGAGTTCGAATCTACCTACAGTTCGGTGAAGGAAAACATCGTAATGAAACCATGGCATGGTTTTAGGGCTTTTTCTAATGCCCGGCTTGCTAGCTACCACCCTCAAGTTGAAAATCTTTTCTTAAATACCTACAGCCGTGTTTCGGCACTTGCCCTTGAGACCAGCCCATTCACTAGGTTTATCCTGTCCACCATCTTAGGCCACATCGTCACTTAACACCAGGTGAGATTGTGTTCATAACGCTAGATCTTGTAGTAGTACAACTCTGCAAAAACCATGTTCACAATATTGTAATTGCTATAAGTGTCAATAAGTCTGCTGAGATTTATTTTCTTAACACAGGTTATAAATTGCTCGGAAGCCTGGTACAAGCATAAAATTGACAACAAGAACAAAAAACGTCGGCATATTGTACAGACAGCTTATAGCAATCGTTTAGGTCAAAGTACGTATTGAGTTAAATTTACAGCACTCGTACGCTAAATTTACTAATTATAGATTTGTTTTAAACAATTAAGGGAAATGTTCTCTAACTTTATATATTGTACGTCCATTATCATCGTAAAATGAATCGAATCAATGCAATGTGATGTAATGAATGCCTACACCTCGAAGCTATGTCTGAACTCTCTACGGACGCGTTTTTAGTGCCATTGCAACGTATTATATAGCAACGTGGTACTCTAACTGTAATCCGCTCAGAACGTCAGAAAGACAAATTGCTGCCCCTTAGGAATATATTAATTCTCATTGATCAGAGAAGTACCATATATCCATAGCACCGATTATTCAAATCAATTAAAGAAACGCTCTTTAGAAATTTGAATATCGTCTCAATATATTACATTATTCAAATTTATATATATGTTACATATATAATATATTTTTTTAGGCAACGAAGGGATATTTATCCAAAATTTACCATAACAATTCATATTACCAAACGGCCGCCGTGGCGCCCCTACATTTTGGCATCCCGGACAAATAACCCCTTTTTAGCGAGCCCTGCTTGCGTCTAATAATGATAAAATTCCACATTATCTCATTATACAGAACATAATATTGTGGCTTAACTACCATCAGCCTATTCGTTTCGACGTTTGAACGAAACCGCAGTATCTATTTGTTACACAAAAAATTAATAATACAAGAATAACAGGTGTGTTAACTAAAAAAAGTACTGCATTTTTATTCGTTTATTCCAAAAAACAATACAAAAAAATACAAATCGAGTATGCGAAGAGTCAATTTTCATGGAAGCAGAGCAGTTTCTGTTTAAGCCGTAAACGGAGTGAACTGTAAAGATAAATAATGCGTTTTATTAAAATGTCATCAATATTCAAAATACTAATATCAAAACTAATGTCGACTCATAATTATAAGAAATACAAATAATATACAAATTTTGATTAAAATGATCTTTCAAAGTCTATTTTTTATATGTCATATATTTTTATTTATTTATTACTCATTTACATACAAACTGTATTCAGGGTGGACTTAAAGCCTATGGCATTCTGTACCAGTCAACCTTGGCGTATTGCAAAGATGAAGCGAAGTAGGTGAAATAGAAATTAAAAAAAAACATTCAATTACAATACTAAATAACAAATTACTTACATCTGCTTTATTGTCTATAAAGCATTCAAGCAACAGCTTCGCTCTTTCACAGCCCTTGTCGCCATCGCCGACAGTTTTATCGTTCACTGAAATAAATAAATTAAAATAGAAATAAATAAAAATATATGAAGTATTATAAATTTTCTAGCGTTACCTTATTACAAAGACTTACTTATGGTTTACCACCTTTCGAATTTAACTAATATATTAGGTTAATTGTGTGATGCTTTATTTCACAAAAAAAACTATTTTAAAACTAACAAGAAATTGTAAAAGGTTTATACCAGCCAAGCAGATCTTGCCAATGCTTTCAAATTTATCCCGATCATCTTGGTTCTTGATTAAAGCCTTGCTCTTCTCTTTCATCGCCTCCAAATCAAAGAACCCACCGTTGTCGACCTGAAGTTAGTTTTTTTATTAATTACATTTATAGGAATGCTACTCGTATATTATTTGCATATCTTAATTTATTTTTGATTTTATTTTAAAGAAACAAATAGGCCTGTAAATCACCTTACATTGAGTAAGCACTGCAGCCTATAGCTGCAAACAAACACAATCACAATGTCAAAATCACAGTTATGATCATAATATAAAATTACATAATCATATTAGATTGATATTCTTGAGTATAGTATAATATTGTTTTATTTGGACATATTGAATAAGCAAATTTGAACAAATCTTGAATTACAAACAAGGTTTGAAGATTTTTTTATATGTTTCACAATGACAATATACAAAATATAAACAACTTACAACTCCCAATTTTAATAAGAAGCATTTCAAGAAACAAGGATCCAGTCCCGCTAAGCTTACGGCTTGCTTGGCGGCTTTAAGGTCCTCTTCTTTCATATTGTGTTCCTTGGCACATTGCGCTACTAATGGAAGCGTTGCCGATTTGATAGCCGACCGATCTTCGTCGCTGAGAGCCTATAAATAATTTATTACACAATATAATTATTTTAGAGGCAAATTTTTGGATTCTTCAAAAGTGACATTGACAGGTTTTATAACTAATCTGCGATTGTGGAATTACATTTACCACTTGTGTATAATTTAACATAAACTGGTAAAAAATGTACCTAAAATTATCATTTTCGCTATTTTAACGGTATTAATGGCAACTTTTAAAAACTATTAACTGAGGAATGACATAAGCTTTCCGTATGAAATATGAAGTTAAGTTAATAGTTAAGTTTGGAATGAAATTACATCCACATATAGAGTACTACGCGAACGCAACAGAACTCGAGTCCTTATACCTATTTTGTAGACGACGGAATCAAACTCGTCGGAAATACATATATAGAACAGAAACCTCATGCCAGCAATAAATTTATTTCACCACTGCTAAAATTAAAATGATAAAGTCTAACTTGAAAGATAATTTCAACAGTACTTATTAGAATATAAGTTATGGCATGGTAAATTTTGCCTATAAATGTGATAATATTACAATAAAAACTAATAAAGTATTTTGCAACTTAAATATATTAATAGCATATTAATATTAACAACTACTTTTAATATTAATTTGAAGTACATTTGTTTTATACTGAATCAAAATAGATTTTAAGTACTCACACCAACGTTCACAGCCAGGACTCCAACACACACCAAAATTAGCGACAGAGTGGACATTTTAAAATATATTTATTATGAAATATTATAAAGATGTCTAATACCTTGTGGTCTCAATCTTCATCTAACTTGATTGATCTCATCGTCGGCTTATATACTGCGGGAGCTTCAAAAAAAGATTTAGCATGACTAGATAAAAATAGCATTTAATTCAACACCTCAGACAAAATTAATATTTAAAAAAATAATAAACAAAAACTCGATGCTTATTTCTTTAACAACTGACTGTAAATACGTACCAATTTCCTTAAAGTCTCTAATGCTACAAATCGTGATTGGTTATACAAGTTAATGAAAGTAGCTTTCGGTTAGAAGTTTGAAAAGGTTAATAAATAATATACTAAAATAATGAAATAAAAAAAATGGGAAGATCTTTCTCAAAATAAAAATACTGGTGAGGGCAAATATGTTAGAGTGGTGTTGAGAATTCAACCTTCTTACCTTTTATTTTAGTTTTATGACTCACTTTTGTTCCTTATGTTTAATACTTTTGTCTAATATTCTAATTATTTTTTTACTGTCAGTCTTCATGTACTCATAATAACATATACACCACAAACATCGTGTTATTCTTGTTTTCCTATAAATGTATACAGATGTATATGTTAGGCGATAATCCTCACAGTGATAGTAGTATTTGATGAGGCTCATAGTTAGTTTCGGTGACTCCTGCCATACATGATCAGGGTGTACAGAATATAAATGAACGTACGCTTTGTACAGGGCCTTAAGCAATCGGCTCGCTGCTAACACAGTGCTGAAGTGAGGTTCGAATCCTACATATGGCAATTAATTTCGTAAACTACAATTGATTTTTCAATCTGGGTGTTACTTTTTATTATTATTTAGTTATTTTTGCTTGTAATTAACGTAATTTCTTGCAAAGGTAGAAATCACAATAAAATACATATGTTTGGGAGCCTCATATATTTTGAATCTATGATATTTTCTAAGTATTCATTTTATTTAGATACTATAAACTGAGCAGTTGGTCTATATTAAAAACGAACATTAAATGGTCAACACAAAATGGAACAAAATGGTAAATCATAAAGATGGTAATTGTAAGTAAACCAGAAAAGAGTGGTATATGCTATTTCGGCCTTTTCAAAATTTTTAAGAAGAACTTTTGTCTTATACCTTTGTTGCAGTGTACGCCAAGAAAGTATACAGAATAAAAAACCCGTTTGTATTATTTTTATCAATACTGCTTTGATCCTATTAGTGACAGCGTGATGTTAAATAGCCATAAACCTTCCTTAAAGATTACTCTATCAAATATAAAACTAATTTTTGAAATCCGACTTTTCCGTTATATCATATTAGTATACATCTACAACTAGTTTTCTAGATTACATATTTTTCAGAATTATTTCAATTGTGCCCGAAACAACCTTTAATAGATACATTAACAAATGTAATCTCATTATAATAGTGGTATGGATCATTTTCTTGTTTTAATGCCAAAATGTGTTTATCTGTATATAGCCGCATTTCACCTGCAGCCATCATGTTTGGCAATATAGATTGGCAGCGTGGGATGAGTTTCGGACGTTCTTCGCATCTTACCCATGGGGGTAGGTTTACTTCTCGCCGTATGATCCATACGGTAGTGCCAAACATGTTGATACTGTGGTGTTACAAGGTATGGAACTTTTATTCCAAACTCTACGGTTCCCATCGGAGGCAAGTCTCGGCCTTGGCTTGGATGCACACGAACACTGGCAGTGTTTTTACCCGTCAAATTATGTCTTCTATTTTCTAGGACTGTTTTGTAGCTTATTACATATCGGTAGTGTTATACCGACGCTGCGTAAATGCACGTGGGTTCGAATCCAAGCGATGAGCATCAGCATTCAGTGGAGGAAGACATCGTGATGAAACCATAGTATGGCGGTAGGGCTTTTTCTACTGCTCACCTGGCTAGCTACCACCTTCAAGTTGGCAATCTGCAGCCAAATAACTATTGTATCAATTAAGTATGATCCGGCTTTTGCATTTGAGAGCCAGTCCTTGCACTACACTTAGCGTGTCCACCATGTTAGATCACGTGACTTAGCATCAGGTAAGACTGGGGCCGTTACAATCAGTAATCATGGAGTAAACAAATTTAAGTAATTTAAAGTGAACTTCCTTTGACGAATAACAAGTATATTTGTAGATTTCAATAGGAATCAAGGTCTTTATCGCGGAACTCTTTCCTAGCATAGAAGTTTATAATATGTAAAAAAACTTGATTATATTTCTATTACAGATTAACGTCCCTAGAATGTTGGGTATCAATGTGAAAGGAACTCGACACCAGGTTGTTACTCATTCTCGCCGAGAACGTTCTCCGTTCCTCGCTGCACTTCTAGAATCGACATAGTATGCAATTAGGAAGCTAGAACAAATACTCGGAGATCCACTGGAGAAATGTTTTCAAGCTACAAATGTATTGGAATCTCATTAAACTGTTGTTCTCATATTTACGTCGTCCTTGATTAACTAGTTTGTCCAGTATTTAATTTTTTTACTTTTTACACACAGCAGATACATTTTTTATTTGCTTATGTACTCTTTCTCTGAGACCCCTATTCAACCAGTGTCAGTGTTATACTATGTGTAAAAAGTTTTATCTTGAGTTATTAAGCTTTCTGGCTGATGCATAGGGCGTATTGTTTTAGAGAACATAGTTCATCGTATAATGCTTAGTCATACAAAATTTGGTATTTTTGGTACCAAAATTTGTAGTAAACTAATCACAATAATAAATATGTCAAGATCTCTAAAATAGCAGATATAGGTCGATAACGACGTTAGGCCGTATTGTAGAAACTTATAGTTACTAAATTACAAAAATACAAAATGTCTAGACGAATGGTGTTCCAGCAGTTCAAACATTTTGTTTTATTTATATACGCGACTTATTTAAGCGTCTTCTAATTTATTGGGGTATTTTTAAAACAACCTGCTCTATGAACTTGAAATTTGCCATTTTTTACGAAGTTAACACTCGAAAAGAAAGGATTTGAAGAGATGTTAGCTCAGTTGGTAGTGCGTACGAACGCCGCGTCAAATGACTTGAGTTCGAATCTACCTACAGTTCGGTGAAGGAAAACATCGTAATGAAACCATGGCATGGTTTTAGGGCTTTTTCTAATGCCCGGCTTGCTAGCTACCACCCTCAAGTTGAAAATCTTTTCTTAAATACCTACAGCCGTGTTTCGGCACTTGCCCTTGAGACCAGCCCATTCACTAGGTTTATCCTGTCCACCATCTTAGGCCACATCGTCACTTAACACCAGGTGAGATTGTGTTCATAACGCTAGATCTTGTAGTAGTACAACTCTGCAAAAACCATGTTCACAATATTGTAATTGCTATAAGTGTCAATAAGTCTGCTGAGATTTATTTTCTTAACACAGGTTATAAATTGCTCGGAAGCCTGGTACAAGCATAAAATTGACAACAAGAACAAAAAACGTCGGCATATTGTACAGACAGCTTATAGCAATCGTTTAGGTCAAAGTACGTATTGAGTTAAATTTACAGCACTCGTACGCTAAATTTACTAATTATAGATTTGTTTTAAACAATTAAGGGAAATGTTCTCTAACTTTATATATTGTACGTCCATTATCATCGTAAAATGAATCGAATCAATGCAATGTGATGTAATGAATGCCTACACCTCGAAGCTATGTCTGAACTCTCTACGGACGCGTTTTTAGTGCCATTGCAACGTATTATATAGCAACGTGGTACTCTAACTGTAATCCGCTCAGAACGTCAGAAAGACAAATTGCTGCCCCTTAGGAATATATTAATTCTCATTGATCAGAGAAGTACCATATATCCATAGCACCGATTATTCAAATCAATTAAAGAAACGCTCTTTAGAAATTTGAATATCGTCTCAATATATTACATTATTCAAATTTATATATATGTTACATATATAATATATTTTTTTAGGCAACGAAGGGATATTTATCCAAAATTTACCATAACAATTCATATTACCAAACGGCCGCCGTGGCGCCCCTACATTTTGGCATCCCGGACAAATAACCCCTTTTTAGCGAGCCCTGCTTGCGTCTAATAATGATAAAATTCCACATTATCTCATTATACAGAACATAATATTGTGGCTTAACTACCATCAGCCTATTCGTTTCGACGTTTGAACGAAACCGCAGTATCTATTTGTTACACAAAAAATTAATAATACAAGAATAACAGGTGTGTTAACTAAAAAAAGTACTGCATTTTTATTCGTTTATTCCAAAAAACAATACAAAAAAATACAAATCGAGTATGCGAAGAGTCAATTTTCATGGAAGCAGAGCAGTTTCTGTTTAAGCCGTAAACGGAGTGAACTGTAAAGATAAATAATGCGTTTTATTAAAATGTCATCAATATTCAAAATACTAATATCAAAACTAATGTCGACTCATAATTATAAGAAATACAAATAATATACAAATTTTGATTAAAATGATCTTTCAAAGTCTATTTTTTATATGTCATATATTTTTATTTATTTATTACTCATTTACATACAAACTGTATTCAGGGTGGACTTAAAGCCTATGGCATTCTGTACCAGTCAACCTTGGCGTATTGCAAAGATGAAGCGAAGTAGGTGAAATAGAAATTAAAAAAAAACATTCAATTACAATACTAAATAACAAATTACTTACATCTGCTTTATTGTCTATAAAGCATTCAAGCAACAGCTTCGCTCTTTCACAGCCCTTGTCGCCATCGCCGACAGTTTTATCGTTCACTGAAATAAATAAATTAAAATAGAAATAAATAAAAATATATGAAGTATTATAAATTTTCTAGCGTTACCTTATTACAAAGACTTACTTATGGTTTACCACCTTTCGAATTTAACTAATATATTAGGTTAATTGTGTGATGCTTTATTTCACAAAAAAAACTATTTTAAAACTAACAAGAAATTGTAAAAGGTTTATACCAGCCAAGCAGATCTTGCCAATGCTTTCAAATTTATCCCGATCATCTTGGTTCTTGATTAAAGCCTTGCTCTTCTCTTTCATCGCCTCCAAATCAAAGAACCCACCGTTGTCGACCTGAAGTTAGTTTTTTTATTAATTACATTTATAGGAATGCTACTCGTATATTATTTGCATATCTTAATTTATTTTTGATTTTATTTTAAAGAAACAAATAGGCCTGTAAATCACCTTACATTGAGTAAGCACTGCAGCCTATAGCTGCAAACAAACACAATCACAATGTCAAAATCACAGTTATGATCATAATATAAAATTACATAATCATATTAGATTGATATTCTTGAGTATAGTATAATATTGTTTTATTTGGACATATTGAATAAGCAAATTTGAACAAATCTTGAATTACAAACAAGGTTTGAAGATTTTTTTATATGTTTCACAATGACAATATACAAAATATAAACAACTTACAACTCCCAATTTTAATAAGAAGCATTTCAAGAAACAAGGATCCAGTCCCGCTAAGCTTACGGCTTGCTTGGCGGCTTTAAGGTCCTCTTCTTTCATATTGTGTTCCTTGGCACATTGCGCTACTAATGGAAGCGTTGCCGATTTGATAGCCGACCGATCTTCGTCGCTGAGAGCCTATAAATAATTTATTACACAATATAATTATTTTAGAGGCAAATTTTTGGATTCTTCAAAAGTGACATTGACAGGTTTTATAACTAATCTGCGATTGTGGAATTACATTTACCACTTGTGTATAATTTAACATAAACTGGTAAAAAATGTACCTAAAATTATCATTTTCGCTATTTTAACGGTATTAATGGCAACTTTTAAAAACTATTAACTGAGGAATGACATAAGCTTTCCGTATGAAATATGAAGTTAAGTTAATAGTTAAGTTTGGAATGAAATTACATCCACATATAGAGTACTACGCGAACGCAACAGAACTCGAGTCCTTATACCTATTTTGTAGACGACGGAATCAAACTCGTCGGAAATACATATATAGAACAGAAACCTCATGCCAGCAATAAATTTATTTCACCACTGCTAAAATTAAAATGATAAAGTCTAACTTGAAAGATAATTTCAACAGTACTTATTAGAATATAAGTTATGGCATGGTAAATTTTGCCTATAAATGTGATAATATTACAATAAAAACTAATAAAGTATTTTGCAACTTAAATATATTAATAGCATATTAATATTAACAACTACTTTTAATATTAATTTGAAGTACATTTGTTTTATACTGAATCAAAATAGATTTTAAGTACTCACACCAACGTTCACAGCCAGGACTCCAACACACACCAAAATTAGCGACAGAGTGGACATTTTAAAATATATTTATTATGAAATATTATAAAGATGTCTAATACCTTGTGGTCTCAATCTTCATCTAACTTGATTGATCTCATCGTCGGCTTATATACTGCGGGAGCTTCAAAAAAAGATTTAGCATGACTAGATAAAAATAGCATTTAATTCAACACCTCAGACAAAATTAATATTTAAAAAAATAATAAACAAAAACTCGATGCTTATTTCTTTAACAACTGACTGTAAATACGTACCAATTTCCTTAAAGTCTCTAATGCTACAAATCGTGATTGGTTATACAAGTTAATGAAAGTAGCTTTCGGTTAGAAGTTTGAAAAGGTTAATAAATAATATACTAAAATAATGAAATAAAAAAAATGGGAAGATCTTTCTCAAAATAAAAATACTGGTGAGGGCAAATATGTTAGAGTGGTGTTGAGAATTCAACCTTCTTACCTTTTATTTTAGTTTTATGACTCACTTTTGTTCCTTATGTTTAATACTTTTGTCTAATATTCTAATTATTTTTTTACTGTCAGTCTTCATGTACTCATAATAACATATACACCACAAACATCGTGTTATTCTTGTTTTCCTATAAATGTATACAGATGTATATGTTAGGCGATAATCCTCACAGTGATAGTAGTATTTGATGAGGCTCATAGTTAGTTTCGGTGACTCCTGCCATACATGATCAGGGTGTACAGAATATAAATGAACGTACGCTTTGTACAGGGCCTTAAGCAATCGGCTCGCTGCTAACACAGTGCTGAAGTGAGGTTCGAATCCTACATATGGCAATTAATTTCGTAAACTACAATTGATTTTTCAATCTGGGTGTTACTTTTTATTATTATTTAGTTATTTTTGCTTGTAATTAACGTAATTTCTTGCAAAGGTAGAAATCACAATAAAATACATATGTTTGGGAGCCTCATATATTTTGAATCTATGATATTTTCTAAGTATTCATTTTATTTAGATACTATAAACTGAGCAGTTGGTCTATATTAAAAACGAACATTAAATGGTCAAAACAAAATGGAACAAAATGGTAAATCATAAAGATGGTAATTGTAAGTAAACCAGAAAAGAGTGGTATATGCTATTTCGGCCTTTTCAAAATTTTTAAGAAGAACTTTTGTCTTATACCTTTGTTGCAGTGTACGCCAAGAAAGTATACAGAATAAAAAACCCGTTTGTATTATTTTTATCAATACTGCTTTGATCCTATTAGTGACAGCGTGATGTTAAATAGCCATAAACCTTCCTTAAAGATTACTCTATCAAATATAAAACTAATTTTTGAAATCCGACTTTTCCGTTATATCATATTAGTATACATCTACAACTAGTTTTCTAGATTACATATTTTTCAGAATTATTTCAATTGTGCCCGAAACAACCTTTAATAGATACATTAACAAATGTAATCTCATTATAATAGTGGAATGGATCATTTTCTTGTTTTAATGCCAAAATGTGTTTATCTGTATATAGCCGCATTTCACCTGCAGCCATCGTGTTTGGCAATATAGATTGGCAGCGTGGGATGAGTTTCGGACGTTCTTCGCATCTTACCTATAGGGGTAGGTTTACTTCTCGCCGTATGATCCATACGGTAGTGCCAAACATGTTGATTCTGTGGTGTTACAAGGTATGGAACTTTTATTCCAAACTCTACGGTTCCCATCGGAGGCAAGTCTCGGCCTTGGCTTGGATGCACACGAACACTGGCAGTGTTTTTACCCGTCAAATTATGTCTCCTATTTTCTAGGACTGTTTTGTAGCTTATTACATATCGGTAGTGTTATACCGACGCTGCGTAAGTGCACGTGGGTTCGAATCCAAGCGATGAGCATCAGCATTCGGTGGAGGAAGACATCGTGATGAAACCATAGTATGGCGGTAGGGCTTTTTCTACTGCTCACCTGGCTAGCTACCACCTTCAAGTTGGCAATCTGCAGCCAAATAACTATTGTATCAATTAAGTATGATCCGGCTTTTGCATTTGAGAGCCAGTCCTTGCACTACACTTAGCGTGTCCACCATGTTAGATCACGTGACTTAGCATCAGGTAAGACTGGGGCCGTTACAATTGTAAATAATTTACCCAACTCCAATCGAAGTGCCGAAAATTCTTAAAGAAAACCATGACTCACCTATCGCTGGACACCCTGGCGTAAAACGAATGCTAAGTCGTATCAAAGAGTCATATTATTGGAAATCAATGCCTTCTGACATCGAAAACTATATAAAAAATTATAATTATGCCAAGTAAACAAGCCTTTGCGTTTATCAAATAAAGCTCCAATGGAAATTACATCCACTAGTACTAGGCCCTTCGAAAGGCTAGCGCTAGACATAGTGGGACCTCTCGTATCGCAATCTCGTACACTTCATGTCATTATTTGGCTTTCCCAAATCTATACCTGACCTAGGTACGTGTTATACATCCGATCTTTTCAGACAGATTTCAAACATCTGTAAGATAAAATCCATCTTCAGTACACCTTATCATCCGCAAACAAACGGCGCTTTAGAGCGTAGTCATGCTACTCTCAAAGAATACTTAAAATCATTTGTTAGCGAAAATCAAAATGACTGGCATTGTTACCTGGCAACTGCCCTTATATCTTACAATACTACTCCCCATACTACTACGCAATTTTCTCCTTTTGAACTTTTATAGGGTTTTAAACCAGTTATCCCGAATTCGTTATATGAAACAAACGACAGCAACACTTATCATGAATATGTACATGCACTTCAATATAGAATGAAATTCAGTCGACAAAAGGCTATCGAAAATATAATGAATAGTAAAGAAGCTTCAAAAAGGATTTATGACGAATCTAGCCGAAATACATCTTACAAAACCGGTGATTTAGTATATATAAAACATCACCACAGACTTAGGAAAGCCTTGTCTCCCATATGGAAAGGCCCTTACAAAATAGTTAAATTAAATGGCAATCGTACCGTAACTATTTGTATTAACCGAAAGCATATTAAATATCATGTCAATGAAATTAAACCCGCTCATACCTAGTCGTGTTGTCTCTTTTCAGAGCATTATGGCGTCACGGCCTCGCCGAGCCGTCTTTAACACCGATAGTGCATAGTCCTGGAATTTATTTCGACCATATCAATAACGTCTATTTTTATAATGATTATTGGAAGATCGTAACACACATTGATATAGTATCGGTAGAGCCACATCTTAATAACATTGAAAATTTAATAAAGAAAACTCTAGATCTTGTATCAAATCTCAACTAAATGAATTTATGCATTGTAAAGATCTTTTTAGCCCTATCGAAGTAAATTTACAAGCTAACATAATTAGATTAGATTATTTATCTCATATCATATCTCCAGACTCACCAAATAGACTTAAAAGATCGATAGAATTCGGTGGTGAGATTTTAAAGTTTTTCTTCGGGACACAAGATGCTGACGAAGCCCGAAAATATGATGCCGCTATCGACTCATGTCAAAAAAGCGGAGATGAATTGTTTAATCTCATGAAAGAAAATATTCATATAGTTAAGTCTACTATTAATACATTTAATTCTACTATTTCTAGGCTAAGCAAAAATGAAATAAGATTAGTCTCTCAGATCGAGAAACTCAACGAAATCTTGTTACAAACAACTAAAAATAATAACGAAGTTATGTATATATCAAAAATAAATAATTTAGTTAATATAATTGAAGGTTCCTTATTAACTATCTCTAATTTCTTAGATTCGGTCTTAAATGCTATTCTATTCGCTCAAGTTAATATTTTACATCCGTCGGTGATTACTCCTTCTAAACTTTTAATAGAATTATCTAAGCAAAATCACTTAATGAATAAACGGACTGACTTTCCAGTTCCCCTTAACATTGAGACGATTCATACAATTATTGAAGTCTCAACTCTAACAGCATATTACTATAAGCAAAGAGTTGTTAACGTTATGCAAATCCCGCTTATTTCACCTATTAAGTATAGTGTTTATAAATTAATTCCTTTACCGACTCCATCAGATCAAACTAATCCTAATGCTTTCGCCCTTATTCAACCAACTTATCCCTACCTTGCTATCACAGATGATAGATTGAATTATGCAATGTTGTCTAATATTGACATCGAAGATTGTCTTAAGATAAGTAGCGACCATTCAATTTGTAAATTAACAACAATTTATTCAAGTAATTCCAACCCGTCCTGCGAGACGAAATTATTAACTGAAGTAGTACTATCAATTCCTAGAGAATGTAATTTTAATTTAATTTATGGTCAAATCGACATATGGCATAAGCTACAAAATGATCAATGGATTTATGTACAATCTAAACTCAGTAAATTAACTGTAAAATGTAAAAACGATATTAAAGGTTATTCCGTTATTGGAACAGGACTGTTAAAATTAACAACTGATTGTATTGGCTACTCTAAAACCCTACAACTTGTACCATCAATTACTTCTACTTCAATATATAAAAATGATCTTGTAATCGATTTTGATATTACACAAGATGACTGCTGTAATAAGGATATCATTAATAAATCTATTCCTTTACTTTCACCATTAACCTTGAATAATATAGATTTAGACAGCTTAAAATATAGTTCCCATAAACTAGATGACTTGGAGTCAGAGATTAATAAATACCAAGAGCAGTATCACTTTGTGAAATATGAAACTTATTATTCAGGTTTTACTTATTTCATAATTATTATTATATTTTTGTTTATATTATATCAAATGTGTAAATGTTATCGTAATAGTTGTAATAGAAATACATCATGTTGCGTTCAGATTTTTAATCAATGTAATACAAAGAGAGCTGTGCGACGTGACACTAGAATCAGTCATTCTATAGAGATGGTCGAACATAATCACCCATCTATTTCAAATGATAATAGCTCTCAATATTCTTCTAATAATAATCTTAATAATTAAAAAATAACTTCTTAATTAATTTAATTTGTGTAACTTAGAATCTTTCCTCAAACATTTTAATTATAAATTAGTTTTACTTCTATCTTAAATTTAAATTCTTGTGAGCCTCAATTCTCTTTTATTCCGCTTCATCATTTTAGATAAAGCTCCATCTAAAGGGGGGAGATGTTATATCCAGCATTACCGCGTAATTAATGCTTGAATAAACAATTATCAATGTAATATATAAGTTGTCACCGCGCGGGACACAGCAGTCCCTGATTAGACTCAGTACCGGTAACTACTATAAGGAAAATTGAGGCATCAATAAAAGTGTAATTTTGGAACAATATATATAAATATATAGTGTATAATAGTTAGGTGTTTTTTTTTTAAAAAGACAATCGCCGGCTGCCGCCTAACAGTACGCTAAATTTACTAATTATAGATTTTTTTTTACACAAGTAAGGGAAATGTTCTCTAACTTTATATATTGCACGTCCATTGTCATCGTAAAATGAATCGAATCAATGCAATGTGATGTAATGAATGCCTACACCTCGAAGCTATGTCTGAACTCTCTACGGACGCGTTTTTAGTGGCATTGCAACGTATTATATAGCAACGTGGTACTCTAACTGTGATCCGCTCAGAACGTCAGAAAGACAAATTGCTGCCCCTTAGGAATATATTAACTCTCATTGATCAGAGAAATACCATATATCCATAACACCGAATATTCAAATCAATTAAAGAAACGCTCTTTAGAAATTTGAATATCGTCTCAATATATTACATTATTCAATTTTATATATATATTACATATATAATATATTTTTTTAGGCAACGAAGGGATATTTATCCAAAATTTACCATAACAATTCATATTACCAAACGGCCGCCGTGGCGCCCCTACATTTTGGCATCCCGGACAAATAACCCCTTTTTAGCGAGCCCTGCTTGCGTCTAATAATGATAAAATTCCACATTATCTCATTATACAGAACATAATATTGTGGCTTAACTACCATCAGCCTATTCGTTTCGACGTTTGAACGAAACCGCAGTATCTATTTGTTACACAAAAAATTAATAATACAAGAATAACAGGTGTGTTAACTAAAAAAAGTACTGCATTTTTATTCGTTTATTCCAAAAAACAATACAAAAAAATACAAATCGAGTATGCGAAGAGTCAATTTTCATGGAAGCAGAGCAGTTTCTGTTTAAGCCGTAAACGGAGTGAACTGTAAAGATAAATAATGCGTTTTATTAAAATGTCATCAATATTCAAAATACTAATATCAAAACTAATGTCGACTCACAATTACAAAAAATACAAATAATATACAAATTTTGATTAAAATGAACTTTTAAAGTCTATTTTTTATATGCCACATATTTTTTTTTATTTATTACTTATTTACATACAAACTGTATTCAGGGTGAACTTAAAGCCTATGGCATTCTGTACCAGTCAACCTTGGCGTGTTGCAAAGATGAAGCGAAGTAGGTGAAATAGAAATTAAAAAAAAAATCATTCAATTACAAAACTAAATAACAAATTACTTACATCTGCTTTCTTATCTATAAAGCATTCAAGCAACAGCTTCGCTCTTTCACAGCCCTTGTCGCCATCGCCGACAGTTTTATCGTTCACTGAAGAAATAAATTAAAATAGAAATAAATAAAAACATATGAAGTATTACAAATTTTCTAGCGTTACCTTATTACAATGACTTACTTATGGTACTATAGTTACTCAACTCAATTTTTGTTTAATCACATAATAGATAAATTAAATTAATTATAATACGCAATTCCACAGACATTTCAATTGACTTAAAATATGTTGTTTTGTCTATCATACTATAGGCCGAAGTTTTTGTACAAGAAATGCACCGCCTTTTCAATTTAACTAATATATTAGGATAATTGTGTAATGCTTTATTTCACAATAAAGAAACTATTTTAAAAATAACAAGAAATTGTAAAATGTTCATACCAGCCAAACAGATCTTTCCGATGCTTTCAAATTTATCCCGATCATCTTGGTTCTTGATTAAAGCCTTGCTCTTCTCTTTCATCGCCTCCAAATCAAAGAACCCACCGTTGTCGACCTGAAGTTATTTTTTTTTATTAATTACATTTATAGGAATGCTACTCGTATATAATTATCGTAAATCACCTGACATTAAGTAAGCACTGCAGCTTATAGCTGCAAATAAACACAATCACAATTACAAAATCACACTTATAATCATAATATAAAATTACATAATCATAATAGATTGATATTCTTGAGTATACTATAATATTGTTTATTCGTATCTTATTTGCATATCTTAATTTATTTTTTATTTTAATTCAAAGAAACAAATAGGCATGTAAATCACCAGACATTGAGTAAGCACTGCAGCTTATAGCTGCAAATAAAGACAATCACAATTATAATCATAATATAAAATTACATAATCATAATAGATTGATATTCTTGAGTATAATATAATATTGTTTATTCAGACATATTGAATAAACAAATTTTAGGTAATCTTGTACTACTAACATGATTTGAAGATTTTTTTTAAATACTCCATTATGATAATATACAAAATATAAACAACTTACAACTCCCAATTTCAATAAGAAGCATTTCAAGAAACAAGGATCCAGTCCCGCTAAGCTTACGGCTTGCTTGGCGGCTTTAAGGTCCTCTTCTTTCATATTGTGTTCCTTGGCACATTGCGCTACTAATGGAAGCGTTGCCGATTTGATAGCCGACCGATCTTCGTCGCTGAGAGCCTATAAATAATTTATTACACAATATAATTATTTTAGAGGCAAATTTTTGGATTCTTCAAAAGTGACATTGACAGGTTTTATAACTAATCTGCGATTGTGGAATTACATTTACCACTTGTGTATAATTTAACATAAACTGGTAAAAAATGTACCTAAAATTATCATTTTCGCTATTTTAACGGTATTAATGGCGACTTTTAAAAACTATTAACTGAGGAATGACATAAGCTTTCCGTATGAAATATGAAGTTAAGTTAATAGTTAAGTTTGGAATGAAATTACATCCACATATAGAGTACTACGCGAACGCAACAGAACTCGAGTCCTTATACCTATTTTGTAGACGACGGAATCAAACTCGTCGGAAATACATATATAGAACAGAAACCTCATGCCAGCAATAAATTTATTTCACCACTGCTAAAATTAAAATGATAAAGTCTAACTTGAAAGATAATTTCAACAGTACTTATTAGAATATAAGTTATGGCATGGTAAATTTTGCCTATAAATGTGATAATATTACAATAAAAACTAATAAAGTATTTTGCAACTTAAATATATTAATAGCATATTAATATTAACAACTACTTTTAATATTAATTTGAAGTACATTTGTTTTATACTGAATCAAAATAGATTTTAAGTACTCACACCAACGTTCACAGCCAGGACTCCAACACACACCAAAATTAGCGACAGAGTGGACATTTTAAAATATATTTATTATGAAATATTATAAAGATGTCTAATACCTTGTGGTCTCAATCTTCATCTAACTTGATTGATCTCATCGTCGGTTTATATACTGCGGGAGCTTCAAAAAAAGATTTAGCATGACTAGATAAAAATAGCATTTAATTCAACACCTCAGACAAAATTAATATTTAAAAAAATAATAAACAAAAACTCGATGCTTATTTCTTTAACAACTGACTGTAAATACGTACCAATTTCCTTAAAGTCTCTAATGCTACAAATCGTGATTGGTTATACAAGTTAATGAAAGTAGCTTTCGGTTAGAAGTTTGAAAAGGTTAATAAATAATATACTAAAATAATGAAATAAAAAAAATGGGAAGATCTTTCTCAAAATAAAAATACTGGTGAGGGCAAATATGTTAGAGTGGTGTTGAGAATTCAACCTTCTTACCTTTTATTTTAGTTTTATGACTCACTTTTGTTCCTTATGTTTAATACTTTTGTCTAATATTCTAATTATTTTTTTACTGTCAGTCTTCATGTACTCATAATAACATATACACCACAAACATCGTGTTATTCTTGTTTTCCTATAAATGTATACAGATGTATATGTTAGGCGATAATCCTCACAGTGATAGTAGTATTTGATGAGGCTCATAGTTAGTTTCGGTGACTCCTGCCATACATGATCAGGGTGTACAGAATATAAATGAACGTACGCTTTGTACAGGGCCTTAAGCAATCGGCTCGCTGCTAACACAGTGCTGAAGTGAGGTTCGAATCCTACATATGGCAATTAATTTCGTAAACTACAATTGATTTTTCAATCTGGGTGTTACTTTTTATTATTATTTAGTTATTTTTGCTTGTAATTAACGTAATTTCTTGCAAAGGTAGAAATCACAATAAAATACATATGTTTGGGAGCCTCATATATTTTGAATCTATGATATTTTCTAAGTATTCATTTTATTTAGATACTATAAACTGAGCAGTTGGTCTATATTAAAAACGAACATTAAATGGTCAACACAAAATGGAACAAAATGGTAAATCATAAAGATGGTAATTGTAAGTAAACCAGAAAAGAGTGGTATATGCTATTTCGGCCTTTTCAAAATTTTTAAGAAGAACTTTTGTCTTATACCTTTGTTGCAGTGTACGCCAAGAAAGTATACAGAATAAAAAACCCGTTTGTATTATTTTTATCAATACTGCTTTGATCCTATTAGTGACAGCGTGATGTTAAATAGCCATAAACCTTCCTTAAAGATTACTCTATCAAATATAAAACTAATTTTTGAAATCCGACTTTTCCGTTATATCATATTAGTATACATCTACAACTAGTTTTCTAGATTACATATTTTTCAGAATTATTTCAATTGTGCCCGAAACAACCTTTAATAGATACATTAACAAATGTAATCTCATTATAATAGTGGTATGGATCATTTTCTTGTTTTAATGCCAAAATGTGTTTATCTGTATATAGCCGCATTTCACCTGCAGCCATCATGTTTGGCAATATAGATTGGCAGCGTGGGATGAGTTTCGGACGTTCTTCGCATCTTACCCATGGGGGTAGGTTTACTTCTCGCCGTATGATCCATACGGTAGTGCCAAACATGTTGATACTGTGGTGTTACAAGGTATGGAACTTTTATTCCAAACTCTACGGTTCCCATCGGAGGCAAGTCTCGGCCTTGGCTTGGATGCACACGAACACTGGCAGTGTTTTTACCCGTCAAATTATGTCTTCTATTTTCTAGGACTGTTTTGTAGCTTATTACATATCGGTAGTGTTATACCGACGCTGCGTAAATGCACGTGGGTTCGAATCCAAGCGATGAGCATCAGCATTCAGTGGAGGAAGACATCGTGATGAAACCATAGTATGGCGGTAGGGCTTTTTCTACTGCTCACCTGGCTAGCTACCACCTTCAAGTTGGCAATCTGCAGCCAAATAACTATTGTATCAATTAAGTATGATCCGGCTTTTGCATTTGAGAGCCAGTCCTTGCACTACACTTAGCGTGTCCACCATGTTAGATCACGTGACTTAGCATCAGGTAAGACTGGGGCCGTTACAATCAGTAATCATGGAGTAAACAAATTTAAGTAATTTAAAGTGAACTTCCTTTGACGAATAACAAGTATATTTGTAGATTTCAATAGGAATCAAGGTCTTTATCGCGGAACTCTTTCCTAGCATAGAAGTTTATAATATGTAAAAAAACTTGATTATATTTCTATTACAGATTAACGTCCCTAGAATGTTGGGTATCAATGTGAAAGGAACTCGACACCAGGTTGTTACTCATTCTCGCCGAGAACGTTCTCCGTTCCTCGCTGCACTTCTAGAATCGACATAGTATGCAATTAGGAAGCTAGAACAAATACTCGGAGATCCACTGGAGAAATGTTTTCAAGCTACAAATGTATTGGAATCTCATTAAACTGTTGTTCTCATATTTACGTCGTCCTTGATTAACTAGTTTGTCCAGTATTTAATTTTTTTACTTTTTACACACAGCAGATACATTTTTTATTTGCTTATGTACTCTTTCTCTGAGACCCCTATTCAACCAGTGTCAGTGTTATACTATGTGTAAAAAGTTTTATCTTGAGTTATTAAGCTTTCTGGCTGATGCATAGGGCGTATTGTTTTAGAGAACATAGTTCATCGTATAATGCTTAGTCATACAACTGTGTTTTGGTACAAAAATTTGTAGTAAAGTAATCACAATAATAAATATGTCAAGATCTCTAAAATAGCAGATATTGATTGATAACGACGTTAGGCCGTATTGAAGAAACTTATAGTTATTACGTTACAAAAATACAAAATATCTAGACGAATGGTGCTTCAGCAGTTCAAACATTTTGTTTTATCTATATACGCGACTTATTTAAGCATCTTCTAATTTATTGGGGTATTTTTAAAACAACCTGATCTATGAACTTGAAATTTGCCATTTTTTACGAAGTTAACACTCGAAAAGAAGGATTTGAAGAGATGTTAGCTCAGTTGATAGTGCGTACGAACGCCGCGTCACTACAGGTTATAAATTGCTCGGAAGCCTGGTACAAGCATAAAATTGACAACAAGAACGAAAAACGTCGTCATATTGTACAGACAGCTTATAGCAATCGTTTAGGTCAAAATACGTATTGAGTTAAATTTACAGCACTCGTACGCTAAATTTACTAATTATAGATTTTTTTTACACAAGTAAGGGAAATGTTCTCTAACTTTATATATTGCACGTCCATTGTCATCGTAAAATGAATCGAATCAATGCAATGTGATGTAATGAATGCCTACACCTCGAAGCTATATCTGAACTCTCTACGGACGCGTTTTTAGTGGCATTGCAACGTATTATATAGCAACGTGGTACTCTAACTGTGATCCGCTCAGAACGTCAGAAAGACAAATTGCTGCCCCTTAGGAATATATTAATTCTCATTGATCAGAGAAGTACCATATATCCATAGCACCGATTATTCAAATCAATTAAAGAAACGCTCTTTAGAAATTTGAATATCGTCTCAATATATTACATTATTCAAATTTATATATATGTTACATATATAATATATTTTTTTAGGCAACGAAGGGATATTTATCCAAAATTTACCATAACAATTCATATTACCAAACGGCCGCCGTGGCGCCCCTACATTTTGGCATCCCGGACAAATAACCCCTTTTTAGCGAGCCCTGCTTGCGTCTAATAATGATAAAATTCCACATTATCTCATTATACAGAACATAATATTGTGGCTTAACTACCATCAGCCTATTCGTTTCGACGTTTGAACGAAACCGCAGTATCTATTTGTTACACAAAAAATTAATAATACAAGAATAACAGGTGTGTTAACTAAAAAAAGTACTGCATTTTTATTCGTTTATTCCAAAAAACAATACAAAAAAATACAAATCGAGTATGCGAAGAGTCAATTTTCATGGAAGCAGAGCAGTTTCTGTTTAAGCCGTAAACGGAGTGAACTGTAAAGATAAATAATGCGTTTTATTAAAATGTCATCAATATTCAAAATACTAATATCAAAACTAATGTCGACTCATAATTATAAGAAATACAAATAATATACAAATTTTGATTAAAATGATCTTTCAAAGTCTATTTTTTATATGTCATATATTTTTATTTATTTATTACTCATTTACATACAAACTGTATTCAGGGTGGACTTAAAGCCTATGGCATTCTGTACCAGTCAACCTTGGCGTATTGCAAAGATGAAGCGAAGTAGGTGAAATAGAAATTAAAAAAAAACATTCAATTACAATACTAAATAACAAATTACTTACATCTGCTTTATTGTCTATAAAGCATTCAAGCAACAGCTTCGCTCTTTCACAGCCCTTGTCGCCATCGCCGACAGTTTTATCGTTCACTGAAATAAATAAATTAAAATAGAAATAAATAAAAATATATGAAGTATTATAAATTTTCTAGCGTTACCTTATTACAAAGACTTACTTATGGTTTACCACCTTTCGAATTTAACTAATATATTAGGTTAATTGTGTGATGCTTTATTTCACAAAAAAAACTATTTTAAAACTAACAAGAAATTGTAAAAGGTTTATACCAGCCAAGCAGATCTTGCCAATGCTTTCAAATTTATCCCGATCATCTTGGTTCTTGATTAAAGCCTTGCTCTTCTCTTTCATCGCCTCCAAATCAAAGAACCCACCGTTGTCGACCTGAAGTTAGTTTTTTTATTAATTACATTTATAGGAATGCTACTCGTATATTATTTGCATATCTTAATTTATTTTTGATTTTATTTTAAAGAAACAAATAGGCCTGTAAATCACCTTACATTGAGTAAGCACTGCAGCCTATAGCTGCAAACAAACACAATCACAATGTCAAAATCACAGTTATGATCATAATATAAAATTACATAATCATATTAGATTGATATTCTTGAGTATAGTATAATATTGTTTTATTTGGACATATTGAATAAGCAAATTTGAACAAATCTTGAATTACAAACAAGGTTTGAAGATTTTTTTATATGTTTCACAATGACAATATACAAAATATAAACAACTTACAACTCCCAATTTTAATAAGAAGCATTTCAAGAAACAAGGATCCAGTCCCGCTAAGCTTACGGCTTGCTTGGCGGCTTTAAGGTCCTCTTCTTTCATATTGTGTTCCTTGGCACATTGCGCTACTAATGGAAGCGTTGCCGATTTGATAGCCGACCGATCTTCGTCGCTGAGAGCCTATAAATAATTTATTACACAATATAATTATTTTAGAGGCAAATTTTTGGATTCTTCAAAAGTGACATTGACAGGTTTTATAACTAATCTGCGATTGTGGAATTACATTTACCACTTGTGTATAATTTAACATAAACTGGTAAAAAATGTACCTAAAATTATCATTTTCGCTATTTTAACGGTATTAATGGCAACTTTTAAAAACTATTAACTGAGGAATGACATAAGCTTTCCGTATGAAATATGAAGTTAAGTTAATAGTTAAGTTTGGAATGAAATTACATCCACATATAGAGTACTACGCGAACGCAACAGAACTCGAGTCCTTATACCTATTTTGTAGACGACGGAATCAAACTCGTCGGAAATACATATATAGAACAGAAACCTCATGCCAGCAATAAATTTATTTCACCACTGCTAAAATTAAAATGATAAAGTCTAACTTGAAAGATAATTTCAACAGTACTTATTAGAATATAAGTTATGGCATGGTAAATTTTGCCTATAAATGTGATAATATTACAATAAAAACTAATAAAGTATTTTGCAACTTAAATATATTAATAGCATATTAATATTAACAACTACTTTTAATATTAATTTGAAGTACATTTGTTTTATACTGAATCAAAATAGATTTTAAGTACTCACACCAACGTTCACAGCCAGGACTCCAACACACACCAAAATTAGCGACAGAGTGGACATTTTAAAATATATTTATTATGAAATATTATAAAGATGTCTAATACCTTGTGGTCTCAATCTTCATCTAACTTGATTGATCTCATCGTCGGCTTATATACTGCGGGAGCTTCAAAAAAAGATTTAGCATGACTAGATAAAAATAGCATTTAATTCAACACCTCAGACAAAATTAATATTTAAAAAAATAATAAACAAAAACTCGATGCTTATTTCTTTAACAACTGACTGTAAATACGTACCAATTTCCTTAAAGTCTCTAATGCTACAAATCGTGATTGGTTATACAAGTTAATGAAAGTAGCTTTCGGTTAGAAGTTTGAAAAGGTTAATAAATAATATACTAAAATAATGAAATAAAAAAAATGGGAAGATCTTTCTCAAAATAAAAATACTGGTGAGGGCAAATATGTTAGAGTGGTGTTGAGAATTCAACCTTCTTACCTTTTATTTTAGTTTTATGACTCACTTTTGTTCCTTATGTTTAATACTTTTGTCTAATATTCTAATTATTTTTTTACTGTCAGTCTTCATGTACTCATAATAACATATACACCACAAACATCGTGTTATTCTTGTTTTCCTATAAATGTATACAGATGTATATGTTAGGCGATAATCCTCACAGTGATAGTAGTATTTGATGAGGCTCATAGTTAGTTTCGGTGACTCCTGCCATACATGATCAGGGTGTACAGAATATAAATGAACGTACGCTTTGTACAGGGCCTTAAGCAATCGGCTCGCTGCTAACACAGTGCTGAAGTGAGGTTCGAATCCTACATATGGCAATTAATTTCGTAAACTACAATTGATTTTTCAATCTGGGTGTTACTTTTTATTATTATTTAGTTATTTTTGCTTGTAATTAACGTAATTTCTTGCAAAGGTAGAAATCACAATAAAATACATATGTTTGGGAGCCTCATATATTTTGAATCTATGATATTTTCTAAGTATTCATTTTATTTAGATACTATAAACTGAGCAGTTGGTCTATATTAAAAACGAACATTAAATGGTCAACACAAAATGGAACAAAATGGTAAATCATAAAGATGGTAATTGTAAGTAAACCAGAAAAGAGTGGTATATGCTATTTCGGCCTTTTCAAAATTTTTAAGAAGAACTTTTGTCTTATACCTTTGTTGCAGTGTACGCCAAGAAAGTATACAGAATAAAAAACCCGTTTGTATTATTTTTATCAATACTGCTTTGATCCTATTAGTGACAGCGTGATGTTAAATAGCCATAAACCTTCCTTAAAGATTACTCTATCAAATATAAAACTAATTTTTGAAATCCGACTTTTCCGTTATATCATATTAGTATACATCTACAACTAGTTTTCTAGATTACATATTTTTCAGAATTATTTCAATTGTGCCCGAAACAACCTTTAATAGATACATTAACAAATGTAATCTCATTATAATAGTGGTATGGATCATTTTCTTGTTTTAATGCCAAAATGTGTTTATCTGTATATAGCCGCATTTCACCTGCAGCCATCGTGTTTGGCAATATAGATTGGCAGCGTGGGATGAGTTTCGGACGTTCTTCGCATCTTACCTATGGGGGTAGGTTTACTTCTCGCCGTATGATCCATACGGTAGTGCCAAACATGTTGATTCTGTGGTGTTACAAGGTATGGAACTTTTATTCCAAACTCTACGGTTCCCATCGGAGGCAAGTCTCGGCCTTGGCTTGGATGCACACGAACACTGGCAGTGTTTTTACCCGTCAAATTATGTCTCCTATTTTCTAGGACTGTTTTGTAGCTTATTACATATCGGTAGTGTTATACCGACGCTGCGTAAGTGCACGTGGGTTCGAATCCAAGCGATGAGCATCAGCATTCGGTGGAGGAAGACATCGTGATGAAACCATAGTATGGCGGTAGGGCTTTTTCTACTGCTCACCTGGCTAGCTACCACCTTCAAGTTGGCAATCTGCAGCCAAATAACTATTGTATCAATTAAGTATGATCCGGCTTTTGCATTTGAGAGCCAGTCCTTGCACTACACTTAGCGTGTCCACCATGTTAGATCACGTGACTTAGCATCAGGTAAGACTGGGGCCGTTACAATTGTAAATAATTTACCCAACTCCAATCGAAGTGCCGAAAATTCTTAAAGAAAACCATGACTCACCTATCGCTGGACACCCTGGCGTAAAACGAATGCTAAGTCGTATCAAAGAGTCATATTATTGGAAATCAATGCCTTCTGACATCGAAAACTATATAAAAAATTATAATTATGCCAAGTAAACAAGCCTTTGCGTTTATCAAATAAAGCTCCAATGGAAATTACATCCACTAGTACTAGGCCCTTCGAAAGGCTAGCGCTAGACATAGTGGGACCTCTCGTATCGCAATCTCGTACACTTCATGTCATTATTTGGCTTTCCCAAATCTATACCTGACCTAGGTACGTGTTATACATCCGATCTTTTCAGACAGATTTCAAACATCTGTAAGATAAAATCCATCTTCAGTACACCTTATCATCCGCAAACAAACGGCGCTTTAGAGCGTAGTCATGCTACTCTCAAAGAATACTTAAAATCATTTGTTAGCGAAAATCAAAATGACTGGCATTGTTACCTGGCAACTGCCCTTATATCTTACAATACTACTCCCCATACTACTACGCAATTTTCTCCTTTTGAACTTTTATAGGGTTTTAAACCAGTTATCCCGAATTCGTTATATGAAACAAACGACAGCAACACTTATCATGAATATGTACATGCACTTCAATATAGAATGAAATTCAGTCAACAAAAGGCTATCGAAAATATAATGAATAGTAAAGAAGCTTCAAAAAGGATTTATGACGAATCTAGCCGAAATACATCTTACAAAACCGGTGATTTAGTATATATAAAACATCACCACAGACTTAGGAAAGCCTTGTCTCCCATATGGAAAGGCCCTTACAAAATAGTTAAATTAAATGGCAATCGTACCGTAACTATTTGTATTAACCGAAAGCATATTAAATATCATGTCAATGAAATTAAACCCGCTCATACCTAGTCGTGTTGTCTCTTTTCAGAGCATTATGGCGTCACGGCCTCGCCGAGCCGTCTTTAACACCGATAGTGCATAGTCCTGGAATTTATTTCGACCATATCAATAACGTCTATTTTTATAATGATTATTGGAAGATCGTAACACACATTGATATAGTATCGGTAGAGCCACATCTTAATAACATTGAAAATTTAATAAAGAAAACTCTAGATCTTGTATCAAATCTCAACTAAATGAATTTATGCATTGTAAAGATCTTTTTAGCCCTATCGAAGTAAATTTACAAGCTAACATAATTAGATTAGATTATTTATCTCATATCATATCTCCAGACTCACCAAATAGACTTAAAAGATCGATAGAATTCGGTGGTGAGATTTTAAAGTTTTTCTTCGGGACACAAGATGCTGACGAAGCCCGAAAATATGATGCCGCTATCGACTCATGTCAAAAAAGCGGAGATGAATTGTTTAATCTCATGAAAGAAAATATTCATATAGTTAAGTCTACTATTAATACATTTAATTCTACTATTTCTAGGCTAAGCAAAAATGAAATAAGATTAGTCTCTCAGATCGAGAAACTCAACGAAATCTTGTTACAAACAACTAAAAATAATAACGAAGTTATGTATATATCAAAAATAAATAATTTAGTTAATATAATTGAAGGTTCCTTATTAACTATCTCTAATTTCTTAGATTCGGTCTTAAATGCTATTCTATTCGCTCAAGTTAATATTTTACATCCGTCGGTGATTACTCCTTCTAAACTTTTAATAGAATTATCTAAGCAAAATCACTTAATGAATAAACGGACTGACTTTCCAGTTCCCCTTAACATTGAGACGATTCATACAATTATTGAAGTCTCAACTCTAACAGCATATTACTATAAGCAAAGAGTTGTTAACGTTATGCAAATCCCGCTTATTTCACCTATTAAGTATAGTGTTTATAAATTAATTCCTTTACCGACTCCATCAGATCAAACTAATCCTAATGCTTTCGCCCTTATTCAACCAACTTATCCCTACCTTGCTATCACAGATGATAGATTGAATTATGCAATGTTGTCTAATATTGACATCGAAGATTGTCTTAAGATAAGTAGCGACCATTCAATTTGTAAATTAACAACAATTTATTCAAGTAATTCCAACCCGTCCTGCAAGACGAAATTATTAACTGAAGTAGTACTATCAATTCCTAGAGAATGTAATTTTAATTTAATTTATGGTCAAATCGACATATGGCATAAGCTACAAAATGATCAATGGATTTATGTACAATCTAAACTCAGTAAATTAACTGTAAAATGTAAAAACGATATTAAAGGTTATTCCGTTATTGGAACAGGACTGTTAAAATTAACAACTGATTGTATTGGCTACTCTAAAACCCTACAACTTGTACCATCAATTACTTCTACTTCAATATATAAAAATGATCTTGTAATCGATTTTGATATTACACAAGATGACTGCTGTAATAAGGATATCATTAATAAATCTATTCCTTTACTTTCACCATTAACCTTGAATAATATAGATTTAGACAGCTTAAAATATAGTTCCCATAAACTAGATGACTTGGAGTCAGAGATTAATAAATACCAAGAGCAGTATCACTTTGTGAAATATGAAACTTATTATTCAGGTTTTACTTATTTCATAATTATTATTATATTTTTGTTTATATTATATCAAATGTGTAAATGTTATCGTAATAGTTGTAATAGAAATACATCATGTTGCGTTCAGATTTTTAATCAATGTAATACAAAGAGAGCTGTGCGACGTGACACTAGAATCAGTCATTCTATAGAGATGGTCGAACATAATCACCCATCTATTTCAAATGATAATAGCTCTCAATATTCTTCTAATAATAATCTTAATAATTAAAAAATAACTTCTTAATTAATTTAATTTGTGTAACTTAGAATCTTTCCTCAAACATTTTAATTATAAATTAGTTTTACTTCTATCTTAAATTTAAATTCTTGTGAGCCTCAATTCTCTTTTATTCCGCTTCATCATTTTAGATAAAGCTCCATCTAAAGGGGGGAGATGTTATATCCAGCATTACCGCGTAATTAATGCTTGAATAAACAATTATCAATGTAATATATAAGTTGTCACCGCGCGGGACACAGCAGTCCCTGATTAGACTCAGTACCGGTAACTACTATAAGGAAAATTGAGGCATCAATAAAAGTGTAATTTTGGAACAATATATATAAATATATAGTGTATAATAGTTAGGTGTTTTTTTTTTAAAAAGACAATCGCCGGCTGCCGCCTAACAGTACGCTAAATTTACTAATTATAGATTTTTTTTTACACAAGTAAGGGAAATGTTCTCTAACTTTATATATTGCACGTCCATTGTCATCGTAAAATGAATCGAATCAATGCAATGTGATGTAATGAATGCCTACACCTCGAAGCTATGTCTGAACTCTCTACGGACGCGTTTTTAGTGGCATTGCAACGTATTATATAGCAACGTGGTACTCTAACTGTGATCCGCTCAGAACGTCAGAAAGACAAATTGCTGCCCCTTAGGAATATATTAACTCTCATTGATCAGAGAAATACCATATATCCATAACACCGAATATTCAAATCAATTAAAGAAACGCTCTTTAGAAATTTGAATATCGTCTCAATATATTACATTATTCAATTTTATATATATATTACATATATAATATATTTTTTTAGGCAACGAAGGGATATTTATCCAAAATTTACCATAACAATTCATATTACCAAACGGCCGCCGTGGCGCCCCTACATTTTGGCATCCCGGACAAATAACCCCTTTTTAGCGAGCCCTGCTTGCGTCTAATAATGATAAAATTCCACATTATCTCATTATACAGAACATAATATTGTGGCTTAACTACCATCAGCCTATTCGTTTCGACGTTTGAACGAAACCGCAGTATCTATTTGTTACACAAAAAATTAATAATACAAGAATAACAGGTGTGTTAACTAAAAAAAGTACTGCATTTTTATTCGTTTATTCCAAAAAACAATACAAAAAAATACAAATCGAGTATGCGAAGAGTCAATTTTCATGGAAGCAGAGCAGTTTCTGTTTAAGCCGTAAACGGAGTGAACTGTAAAGATAAATAATGCGTTTTATTAAAATGTCATCAATATTCAAAATACTAATATCAAAACTAATGTCGACTCACAATTACAAAAAATACAAATAATATACAAATTTTGATTAAAATGAACTTTTAAAGTCTATTTTTTATATGCCACATATTTTTTTTTATTTATTACTTATTTACATACAAACTGTATTCAGGGTGAACTTAAAGCCTATGGCATTCTGTACCAGTCAACCTTGGCGTGTTGCAAAGATGAAGCGAAGTAGGTGAAATAGAAATTAAAAAAAAAATCATTCAATTACAAAACTAAATAACAAATTACTTACATCTGCTTTCTTATCTATAAAGCATTCAAGCAACAGCTTCGCTCTTTCACAGCCCTTGTCGCCATCGCCGACAGTTTTATCGTTCACTGAAGAAATAAATTAAAATAGAAATAAATAAAAACATATGAAGTATTACAAATTTTCTAGCGTTACCTTATTACAATGACTTACTTATGGTACTATAGTTACTCAACTCAATTTTTGTTTAATCACATAATAGATAAATTAAATTAATTATAATACGCAATTCCACAGACATTTCAATTGACTTAAAATATGTTGTTTTGTCTATCATACTATAGGCCGAAGTTTTTGTACAAGAAATGCACCGCCTTTTCAATTTAACTAATATATTAGGATAATTGTGTAATGCTTTATTTCACAATAAAGAAACTATTTTAAAAATAACAAGAAATTGTAAAATGTTCATACCAGCCAAACAGATCTTTCCGATGCTTTCAAATTTATCCCGATCATCTTGGTTCTTGATTAAAGCCTTGCTCTTCTCTTTCATCGCCTCCAAATCAAAGAACCCACCGTTGTCGACCTGAAGTTATTTTTTTTTATTAATTACATTTATAGGAATGCTACTCGTATATAATTATCGTAAATCACCTGACATTAAGTAAGCACTGCAGCTTATAGCTGCAAATAAACACAATCACAATTACAAAATCACACTTATAATCATAATATAAAATTACATAATCATAATAGATTGATATTCTTGAGTATACTATAATATTGTTTATTCGTATCTTATTTGCATATCTTAATTTATTTTTTATTTTAATTCAAAGAAACAAATAGGCATGTAAATCACCAGACATTGAGTAAGCACTGCAGCTTATAGCTGCAAATAAAGACAATCACAATTATAATCATAATATAAAATTACATAATCATAATAGATTGATATTCTTGAGTATAATATAATATTGTTTATTCAGACATATTGAATAAACAAATTTTAGGTAATCTTGTACTACTAACATGATTTGAAGATTTTTTTTAAATACTCCATTATGATAATATACAAAATATAAACAACTTACAACTCCCAATTTCAATAAGAAGCATTTCAAGAAACAAGGATCCAGTCCCGCTAAGCTTACGGCTTGCTTGGCGGCTTTAAGGTCCTCTTCTTTCATATTGTGTTCCTTGGCACATTGCGCTACTAATGGAAGCGTTGCCGATTTGATAGCCGACCGATCTTCGTCGCTGAGAGCCTATAAATAATTTATTACACAATATAATTATTTTAGAGGCAAATTTTTGGATTCTTCAAAAGTGACATTGACAGGTTTTATAACTAATCTGCGATTGTGGAATTACATTTACCACTTGTGTATAATTTAACATAAACTGGTAAAAAATGTACCTAAAATTATCATTTTCGCTATTTTAACGGTATTAATGGCGACTTTTAAAAACTATTAACTGAGGAATGACATAAGCTTTCCGTATGAAATATGAAGTTAAGTTAATAGTTAAGTTTGGAATGAAATTACATCCACATATAGAGTACTACGCGAACGCAACAGAACTCGAGTCCTTATACCTATTTTGTAGACGACGGAATCAAACTCGTCGGAAATACATATATAGAACAGAAACCTCATGCCAGCAATAAATTTATTTCACCACTGCTAAAATTAAAATGATAAAGTCTAACTTGAAAGATAATTTCAACAGTACTTATTAGAATATAAGTTATGGCATGGTAAATTTTGCCTATAAATGTGATAATATTACAATAAAAACTAATAAAGTATTTTGCAACTTAAATATATTAATAGCATATTAATATTAACAACTACTTTTAATATTAATTTGAAGTACATTTGTTTTATACTGAATCAAAATAGATTTTAAGTACTCACACCAACGTTCACAGCCAGGACTCCAACACACACCAAAATTAGCGACAGAGTGGACATTTTAAAATATATTTATTATGAAATATTATAAAGATGTCTAATACCTTGTGGTCTCAATCTTCATCTAACTTGATTGATCTCATCGTCGGTTTATATACTGCGGGAGCTTCAAAAAAAGATTTAGCATGACTAGATAAAAATAGCATTTAATTCAACACCTCAGACAAAATTAATATTTAAAAAAATAATAAACAAAAACTCGATGCTTATTTCTTTAACAACTGACTGTAAATACGTACCAATTTCCTTAAAGTCTCTAATGCTACAAATCGTGATTGGTTATACAAGTTAATGAAAGTAGCTTTCGGTTAGAAGTTTGAAAAGGTTAATAAATAATATACTAAAATAATGAAATAAAAAAAATGGGAAGATCTTTCTCAAAATAAAAATACTGGTGAGGGCAAATATGTTAGAGTGGTGTTGAGAATTCAACCTTCTTACCTTTTATTTTAGTTTTATGACTCACTTTTGTTCCTTATGTTTAATACTTTTGTCTAATATTCTAATTATTTTTTTACTGTCAGTCTTCATGTACTCATAATAACATATACACCACAAACATCGTGTTATTCTTGTTTTCCTATAAATGTATACAGATGTATATGTTAGGCGATAATCCTCACAGTGATAGTAGTATTTGATGAGGCTCATAGTTAGTTTCGGTGACTCCTGCCATACATGATCAGGGTGTACAGAATATAAATGAACGTACGCTTTGTACAGGGCCTTAAGCAATCGGCTCGCTGCTAACACAGTGCTGAAGTGAGGTTCGAATCCTACATATGGCAATTAATTTCGTAAACTACAATTGATTTTTCAATCTGGGTGTTACTTTTTATTATTATTTAGTTATTTTTGCTTGTAATTAACGTAATTTCTTGCAAAGGTAGAAATCACAATAAAATACATATGTTTGGGAGCCTCATATATTTTGAATCTATGATATTTTCTAAGTATTCATTTTATTTAGATACTATAAACTGAGCAGTTGGTCTATATTAAAAACGAACATTAAATGGTCAACACAAAATGGAACAAAATGGTAAATCATAAAGATGGTAATTGTAAGTAAACCAGAAAAGAGTGGTATATGCTATTTCGGCCTTTTCAAAATTTTTAAGAAGAACTTTTGTCTTATACCTTTGTTGCAGTGTACGCCAAGAAAGTATACAGAATAAAAAACCCGTTTGTATTATTTTTATCAATACTGCTTTGATCCTATTAGTGACAGCGTGATGTTAAATAGCCATAAACCTTCCTTAAAGATTACTCTATCAAATATAAAACTAATTTTTGAAATCCGACTTTTCCGTTATATCATATTAGTATACATCTACAACTAGTTTTCTAGATTACATATTTTTCAGAATTATTTCAATTGTGCCCGAAACAACCTTTAATAGATACATTAACAAATGTAATCTCATTATAATAGTGGTATGGATCATTTTCTTGTTTTAATGCCAAAATGTGTTTATCTGTATATAGCCGCATTTCACCTGCAGCCATCATGTTTGGCAATATAGATTGGCAGCGTGGGATGAGTTTCGGACGTTCTTCGCATCTTACCCATGGGGGTAGGTTTACTTCTCGCCGTATGATCCATACGGTAGTGCCAAACATGTTGATACTGTGGTGTTACAAGGTATGGAACTTTTATTCCAAACTCTACGGTTCCCATCGGAGGCAAGTCTCGGCCTTGGCTTGGATGCACACGAACACTGGCAGTGTTTTTACCCGTCAAATTATGTCTTCTATTTTCTAGGACTGTTTTGTAGCTTATTACATATCGGTAGTGTTATACCGACGCTGCGTAAATGCACGTGGGTTCGAATCCAAGCGATGAGCATCAGCATTCAGTGGAGGAAGACATCGTGATGAAACCATAGTATGGCGGTAGGGCTTTTTCTACTGCTCACCTGGCTAGCTACCACCTTCAAGTTGGCAATCTGCAGCCAAATAACTATTGTATCAATTAAGTATGATCCGGCTTTTGCATTTGAGAGCCAGTCCTTGCACTACACTTAGCGTGTCCACCATGTTAGATCACGTGACTTAGCATCAGGTAAGACTGGGGCCGTTACAATCAGTAATCATGGAGTAAACAAATTTAAGTAATTTAAAGTGAACTTCCTTTGACGAATAACAAGTATATTTGTAGATTTCAATAGGAATCAAGGTCTTTATCGCGGAACTCTTTCCTAGCATAGAAGTTTATAATATGTAAAAAAACTTGATTATATTTCTATTACAGATTAACGTCCCTAGAATGTTGGGTATCAATGTGAAAGGAACTCGACACCAGGTTGTTACTCATTCTCGCCGAGAACGTTCTCCGTTCCTCGCTGCACTTCTAGAATCGACATAGTATGCAATTAGGAAGCTAGAACAAATACTCGGAGATCCACTGGAGAAATGTTTTCAAGCTACAAATGTATTGGAATCTCATTAAACTGTTGTTCTCATATTTACGTCGTCCTTGATTAACTAGTTTGTCCAGTATTTAATTTTTTTACTTTTTACACACAGCAGATACATTTTTTATTTGCTTATGTACTCTTTCTCTGAGACCCCTATTCAACCAGTGTCAGTGTTATACTATGTGTAAAAAGTTTTATCTTGAGTTATTAAGCTTTCTGGCTGATGCATAGGGCGTATTGTTTTAGAGAACATAGTTCATCGTATAATGCTTAGTCATACAAAATTTGGTATTTTTGGTACCAAAATTTGTAGTAAACTAATCACAATAATAAATATGTCAAGATCTCTAAAATAGCAGATATAGGTCGATAACGACGTTAGGCCGTATTGTAGAAACTTATAGTTACTAAATTACAAAAATACAAAATGTCTAGACGAATGGTGTTCCAGCAGTTCAAACATTTTGTTTTATTTATATACGCGACTTATTTAAGCGTCTTCTAATTTATTGGGGTATTTTTAAAACAACCTGCTCTATGAACTTGAAATTTGCCATTTTTTACGAAGTTAACACTCGAAAAGAAAGGATTTGAAGAGATGTTAGCTCAGTTGGTAGTGCGTACGAACGCCGCGTCAAATGACTTGAGTTCGAATCTACCTACAGTTCGGTGAAGGAAAACATCGTAATGAAACCATGGCATGGTTTTAGGGCTTTTTCTAATGCCCGGCTTGCTAGCTACCACCCTCAAGTTGAAAATCTTTTCTTAAATACCTACAGCCGTGTTTCGGCACTTGCCCTTGAGACCAGCCCATTCACTAGGTTTATCCTGTCCACCATCTTAGGCCACATCGTCACTTAACACCAGGTGAGATTGTGTTCATAACGCTAGATCTTGTAGTAGTACAACTCTGCAAAAACCATGTTCACAATATTGTAATTGCTATAAGTGTCAATAAGTCTGCTGAGATTTATTTTCTTAACACAGGTTATAAATTGCTCGGAAGCCTGGTACAAGCATAAAATTGACAACAAGAACGAAAAACGTCGGCATATTGTACAGACAGCTTATAGCAATCGTTTAGGTCAAAGTACGTATTGAGTTAAATTTACAGCACTCGTACGCTAAATTTACTAATTATAGATTTGTTTTAAACAATTAAGGGAAATGTTCTCTAACTTTATATATTGCACGTCCATTATCATCGTAAAATGAATCGAATCAATGCAATGTGATGTAATGAATGCCTACACCTCGAAGCTATGTCTGAACTCTCTACGGACGCGTTTTTAGTGCCATTGCAACGTATTATATAGCAACGTGGTACTCTAACTGTAATCCGCTCAGAACGTCAGAAAGACAAATTGCTGCCCCTTAGGAATATATTAATTCTCATTGATCAGAGAAGTACCATATATCCATAGCACCGATTATTCAAATCAATTAAAGAAACGCTCTTTAGAAATTTGAATATCGTCTCAATATATTACATTATTCAAATTTATATATATATTACATATATAATATATTTTTTTAGGCAACGAAGGGATATTTATCCAAAATTTACCATAACAATTCATATTACCAAACGGCCGCCGTGGCGCCCCTACATTTTGGCATCCCGGACAAATAACCCCTTTTTAGCGAGCCCTGCTTGCGTCTAATAATGATAAAATTCCACATTATCTCATTATACAGAACATAATATTGTGGCTTAACTACCATCAGCCTATTCGTTTCAACGTTTGAACGAAACCGCAGTATCTATTTGTTACACAAGAAATTAATAATACAAGAATAACAGGTGTGTTAATTAAAAAAAGTACTGCATTTTTATTCGTTTATTCCAAAAAACAATACAAAAAAATACAAATCGAGTATGCGAAGAGTCAATTTTCATGGAAGCAGAGCAGTTTCTGTTTAAGCCGTAAACGGAGTGAACTGTAAAGATAAATAATGCGTTTTATTAAAATGTCATCAATATTCAATATACTAATATCAAAACTAATGTCGACTCATAATTATAAGAAATACAAATAATATACAAATTTTGATTAAAATGATCTTTCAAAGTCTATTTTTTATATGTCATATATTTTTATTTATTTATTACTCATTTACATACAAACTGTATTCAGGGTGGACTTAAAGCCTATGGCATTCTGTACCAGTCAACCTTGGCGTGTTGCAAAGATGAAGCGAAGTAGGTGAAATAGAAATTAAAAAAAAACATTCAATTACAATACTAAATAACAAATTACTTACATCTGCTTTATTGTCTATAAAGCATTCAAGCAACAGCTTCGCTCTTTCACAGCCCTTGTCGCCATCGCCGACAGTTTTATCGTTCACTGAAATAAATAAATTAAAATAGAAATAAATAAAAATATATGAAGTATTATAAATTTTCTAGCGTTACCTTATTACAAAGACTTACTTATGGTTTACCACCTTTCGAATTTAACTAATATATTAGGTTAATTGTGTGATGCTTTATTTCACAAAAAAGAAACTATTTTAAAAATAACAAGAAATTGTAAAATGTTCATACCAGACAAGCAGATCTTGCCAATGCTTTCAAATTTATCCCGATCATCTTGGTTCTTGATTAAAGCCTTGCTCTTCTCTTTCATCGCCTCCAAATCAAAGAACCCACCGTTGTCGACCTGAAGTTAGTTTTTTTATTAATTACATTTATAGGAATGCTACTCGTATATTATTTGCATATCTTAATTTATTTTTGATTTTATTTTAAAGAAACAAATAGGCATGTAAATCACCTGACATTAAGTAAGCACTGCAGCTTATAGCTGCAAATAAACACAATCACAATTACAAAATCACAGTTATAAACATAATATAAAATTACATAATCATAATAGATTGATATTCTTGAGTATAGTATAATATTGTTAATTTGGACATATTGAATAAGCAAATTTTAGGTAATCTTGTACTACTAACATGATTTGAAGATTTTTTAAAAAAACTCCATTATGATAATATACAGAATGTAAACAACTTACAACTCCCAATTTCAATAAGAAGCATTTCAAGAAACAAGGATCCAGGCCCGCTAAGCTTACGGCTTGCTTGGCGGCTTTAAGGTCCTCTTCTTTCATATTGTGTTCCTTGGCACATTGCGCTACTAATGGAAGCGTTGCCGATTTGATAGCCGACCGATCTTCGTCGTTGAGAGCCTATAAATAATTTGTTACGTAATGTTATTTTTATAGAGGCAAATTTTTAGATTCTTCAAAAGTGACATTGATAGATTTTATAACTAATCTGCGATTGTGGAATTACATTTACCACTTGTGTATAATTTAACATAAACTGGTAAAAAATGTACCTAAAATTATCATTTTCGCTATTTTAGCGGTATTAATGGCAACTTTTAAAAACTATTAACTGAGGAATGACATAAGCTTTCCGTATGAAATATGAAGTTAAGTTAATAGTTAAATTTGGAATGAAATTACATCCACATATAGAGTACTACGCGAACGCAACAGAACTCGAGTCCTTATACCTATTTTGTAGACGACGGAATCAAACTCGTCGGAAATACATATATAGAACAGAAACCTCATGCCAGCAATAAATTTATTTCACCACTGCTAAAATTAAAATGATAAAGTCTAACTTGAAAGATAATTTCAACAGTACTTATTAGAATATAAGTTATGGCATGGTAAATTTTGCCTATAAATGTGATAATATTACAATAAAAACTAATAAAGTATTTTGCAACTTAAATATATTAATAGCATATTAATATTAACAACTACTTTTAATATTAATTTGAAGTACATTTGTTTTATACTGAATCAAAATAGATTTTAAGTACTCACACCAACGTTCACAGCCAGGACTCCAACACACACCAAAATTAGCGACAGAGTGGACATTTTAAAATATATTTATTATGAAATATTATAAAGATGTCTAATACCTTGTGGTCTCAATCTTCATCAAACTTGATTGATCTCATCGTCGGTTTATATACTGCGGGAGCTTCAAAAAAAGATTTGGCATGACTAGATAAAAATAGCATTTAATTCAACACCTCAGACGAAATTAATATTTAAAAAAATAATAAACAAAAACTCGATACTTATTTCTTTCACAACTGACTTTGAATATGTAACAACATCCTTGAAGTCTCAAATGTCACAAATCGTGATTAGTTATACAAGTTAATTAAAGTACATGCAGCATAGCTTTTGGCTGAAAGTTTGAAAAGGTTAATAAATAATAAACTAATTTAATGAAAAAAAAAATACATTTTATTTGATTAAGGATCGATATTGATCCCTTTAATATCTAAATATAAAACCCTTATTGCGCTTTAAAGAATGCGCTAAGCTTAATATGTCCTCTTTTGACATCGAACGTTTGAATTGGGAGGTTCCCCCTTAAAATAAACAATACTCGTGAGGGCAGATACGTAAGAGTGGTATTGAGTATTCAATCTTCTTGCCTATTATTTTAGTTGTATGACTTACTTTTATTCCTTATGTTTAATACTTTTTCTAATAATGTCTAGTATTTTGATTATTTTCTATCGTCAATCTTTATGTACTCATTATACCATATACACCACAAACATCGTGTTATTCTTGTTTTCCTATAAAAGTATGAAGATGTGTATTATAGGCGATAATTCTCATAGTGATAGTAGTATGTGATAGTAGTATTTGATAGTATTTGAAGAGGCGCGTAGTAAAGTTTATTGCTGGTATAATTTGGCTCGTGCTATGCATGATCAGGGTGTATAGGATATGAATGAACGTACGCTTGGTTTATGGGATTAAGCAATCGGCTCGCTGCTAACGCAGTGTCCAAGAGAGGTTCGAATCCAACATATAACAATTATTTTTGTAATCCACAAATGATTTTGCAGTTGTGGTGTTACTTTTTTGTCCAAAATTTCAAAGTTTACACACACTAAATATATTTTTAATGGTTTCTGTACTCTCTAAGACCCGTATTCAACCAGTTTCAATGTTATGCTATGTGTAAAATGTTTTACCTAGAGTTATTAAACTTTCTGGCTGATGCATATGGCGTATTGGTTTTTGACAACATAATTCATGGTGTATTTTGGTACAAAAATTTGTAGTAAACTAGTCATAATAATCAATATGTCGAAATCTCTAAAATAGCAAATATCGGTTGATAACGACGTTAGGCCTTATTGTAGAAACCTATAGTTACTACTTTATAAAAATATAAAAAGTCTAGACGAATGGTGCTGCAGTAGTCCAAACATTTTGTTTTATCTATATACGCGATTTATTTCAGCGACTTCTAATTTATTAGGGCATTTTTAAACTACCTGATCTATGATCTTGAAATTTGTCATTTTTTCCATGCTAACGAAGTCGCAGGCACAGCTAGTATATAAATAAAGCCCATTAAAATTACAAGAGATTAAATACATTAAAGTCATATGCTTTAAAGCTATTGTGGTTAATTACCATGTTTAGTTATAATCCTACACTTCTTCAAGTACCAGCAAGTACTTGCCGGATCTATGATTATACTATAATATTTAGAAGTAAGCTTAACCTATCCAGCACCGAAAAGTTAGATAAAACCTGATCAATATATTTCAATACCTCCACTTGAAAACTCAATCCTGAATTGAATTTTTTTTTCAGTATATTGCCAATTAACAACTAGCTATTATCCACATTAATTATAAAATGTCAGCTTCATAAAATATAATGGAAGAAATGAAAAGGCCAAAAATAAATTCATTATTATATTGTTGAATAAATAAATTATATATATTTCTCAAAAAAACAAAAAGTGCAAAGTTTAATAAAGTATGTTCCGGACAAAGTACATATTTACTTTCGAGGAACCAAAGGGTCCTGAAAATAAAAGCCAATGTAATAAATTGAAATAAAACTAATTTAATTTCGAAACGTCGGGATCAAAATTTAATAAATAACCGCAATAAAATCCGTTTAAGTTAGTTTTATTTCAATGAATAATATTCGCGTAAACCTAAGAAATCACAATGTAATAGATTTTGCAATATGTACACATTATAAACATTACAATATAAGTTAATTGTTTTATATCTCTATCGAAGCTATCTACATGAAAGTATAAAACAAAATTATTATGAACTAACAACTGCCCGCAACTTCCAACAAGTGATTTATAAAATTACAGTAAAACATGGCCTGAAGCTCTGTTTGACGCAAAATCTTATTAGTAAAACAATTAAAAATAAATACTTTTTATTAGTTCCAAAGCTATCAAAATCTTTATTTCCTTAGATGAATAAAGTAAACACGAGCTATTTACTAAGATTTAATGTAAATATTCTAATAAAAGTTCAATTGTTCTGCGGGTTAAAAAAGCTGTCAAACTTGTTCGTTACGTTTCGGAGTCAGAATAGTGTACATCCACTAATCAGGGCTTCCACGCAGTGTTAATACAGTGAACCCACGGTAATCCTACAAACGTTTTGCAGGGCAGGTTCGAACTATAGAATTTGTGGGATTATACTGCCTAAGACCCCCTATAATACGGATTTTTTCACAAAATAGTTACTTGTAATCCGGCAAAATACAGATCAAATCATAAGATTCTATATGTTATACCCTGAAGTACAAATTATACTTCATTATGTATGTCGAATTTAGTAAATTAAACAACACACAGTAGTCAAATTCGATCTAAGATATCAGAGTCAAAACAACACCTATGCGTCAAGTACAATAGTGGTGGCGCGTACAAGTTGTGACCTCTTTAATCATGTATTATCTACATTAGCGAATACATTATACATATCGGAATATAGGCGGTGTCGGATTAGACAGGTGTCAGATTACCGGGCGTCCACTAAGTGGATTGAGTACGAATTAAGTATAACTATTCAATCGAAGCTCCAAACTGATTGTATTTGTATGAAGTGTTGTTGTATTGACATATATTTCAAAACGGCAAACAGTAAAATTTAATTGTCACTAAGATGTAAATGGCATTTGGAATTGCAGCTGTGAACTGATTTATGCTGTCAATACTAAATAATTAGCAATGCTACAAACTTTTTTAGGTACACTAACTTGCGGCCACGGTACTTTATGAATATTTTTTTATATTAATATTATATTGTTGATAATTTATATTGCAATTGTGTTATATCGAAGTGATGGTGGCTCAGTTGGTACTATGTACGGACGCCGTGTTACTAGACGTGAGCTCGAATCCACCCTCAATAAACCTGAACTTTCGGTGAAGGAAAAACGACGTCATGAAAACATAGTATAGTAGTAGGGCTTTTTCTAATACCTGCCTGGCTAGCTACCACCCTCAGGTTGAAAATCTGCTGCCAAATACCTATAGATATGTTCGAGCAGTTGGACTTGAAAGCCAGACCCTTCTTTAGGCTTAACGTATTCACCATATTAGGCCACATCGTCACTTAACGTCAGGTGAGATTGTGGGCATACAGCTAAGCTTATAAACCATAATAAAATAATACACAGAATTTCAAATGTAATTTTGGTGTTCATTTCGATTTCTAATGTAAAAAAAAAAACCTTTTGACTATTGTCTTTGATACTGCGAATACTTACATCTATACCTAGTCCTTCACCGACGCAATCATTGGCTGTAATAAGTTTAATTCTAATTTTAACATTTTTATGAGCCACCATTGTGTATTGGAGGATAGCTTTTTGATATTGTTTTGTACGTTAGTAATTACATCGAATATTAAGTGAGTAAAGATAGTAATGGAGTACACTGGTCGTCAGTCTAATACAGGGACTAGCTATAATATGCCAACTATAGTAAAAGTTGTCGATATTTTTTCTATTTATAGTATGACTGATGGATCGAATACTATATCTGCTTTTGTGTTTAACACAACTCATGAATATGTTTATAAAAAAAATATTGTCAAATAAAGTAGTCACAGTAATAAGCATTTTTATTTCTAATCAAAACATTTGCACAACCCTGGCAAGATAGAGTAATATTTTATTAGGTGTACAGGTAGTTGAACTCTTTTTAAACAAATATTTAAACGTAGCCTAGATATAAGTTATTAAGTTATGAAAGACCCATATCTTACCTTACCTGAAACGGCACGTCGTTTAACTACTTCAATATGTTTCTCCAATTTATCCGGTTGTATCGTGAAGGTAGATAATTTTGTTAAACATTCCTTTTCATCGATTATACCATTTTTTAACTTAAAATATAAAAATCATTGCGAATTTTAATAGAATAAACACTTTACGATGTCATATGATTGCAGCGTGACTGTTATAAAATACAATAAAAATTCGATTATATATTATATATTATATTAATTACATATTTATAGATACCAAATTAAATATATGGCACACATCTAGACGTAATTAATAAATCTAGACGTAATAAACTCTCAGCAACATTCACATAAACAATATTTAGATATTTCCTTACTCATGTAGAATGTATAACTTTTTCTTCTTTATAGGTTTAGCGTTATATCCACAATCTCATATCATGTTATGTGAAGATGTGGCTCAAGACGTGTGTAGTGGAGAGACTGGCTCTCAAGTGTAACTGCTGGAATACACCTTTAGGTGTATGGCGACAGATTTTCAACTCAAGGATGGTTGCTCGCTATGTGGGCATTAAAAAAAGTTCTACCGGCATGCTACGGATTCATCAGGATATTTCACGTCCATCGACGCGGAATCCGTACACACTACCAACTGAGCTAAATTCGCATCCAAGTGCTTGTTGTAGGAAATGTATGTATAAACAAGGTTATATAAAATTTGCATTCGGTGCACAAATAAGTAAACAAATGTATAATATGAATATGGGTTTAGTACCACTACTTTATTATACCTAGTATATATCCAATACATATCCAGTATACACGAACCTTAGTGTCCCAATAGAAAATATCTCCAAAGGTTTGGACCACTATCGCAAAAGCTTAATTGTGATACAAACAATGATATAAGGAAGAATGCGAAGGACCTGTTATTGTTTAGTTATGATATATTATCATCTCGACGCAACGAAAGTGAAAATAGCATCGCATTGTAACTGAAGAAGCATATAGACACCCCGCAATCACTATCGACAAAGTTACTAGGATGGAAAGGGCCTGCGAACTCGAAGTTAGTGTGAACAACGCTGCCCCAGGATGTGATTTGTTTTTAACGATGTGTGAATAATAGTAGGAAGAACCTACTCATGCAGGACCTATAGTATCGTAAACCTTTTTAATAGTTTTATATCTTATTTCTTGTATTTTATAAATAGTTTATATAATTATATAGTAATGTAAAGTTAACCCAAGACGGGTTGATGTTAAACAGGCGACCAATCATAAAAACATTAAGCCAAATCTAAAATCACAGCATGACGAATGAAAATGTAGACAGGGTGTATCCACGAAATGACGTGCAGACACAACACCTGGCAAATGATAGGTTATTAACTAAAGGTAGGATGGAACGTAAGAATACAACATAGGATGTAAGGCTGAGGCTTGCAAGATGGAATGTTGGTACGATGACTGGAAAAGGCAGAGAGTTAGTGGATGTTTTCCAAAGGTGATGAATAAATGCAGCATGTTTGCAAGAGACGAAATGGAAAGAGACAAATTCAAGGAAGATTGGAATAGGATATCAATTTTACTACTATGGAAGTGATGGAAAGAGAAATGGAGTAGGAATTGTGTAAAACAATGAATTGAAAAAATGTGTTACATATATTATTAGACTAAATGATAGCTTGATATTGCTGAAGTTATTAATAGGGAATGTAATATTAACCGTGGTAAGTGTATATGCGCCACAGGTTGGATGTAGCGAGGCAGTAAAAAAAGTTTTGGGAAAATTTTGATGGAATGATGATTGATATATCACAGGAGGTATATGTCGAAGGTGATTTTAACGGGCATAACAGAAAAGACAACAAAGGATATAAGAAAGTGCATGGAGGATGGGTTTTGGATACAAAAACAAAGAGGGTGAAACCCTCATTCATGCTGCAATTGCCTTTGACCTAGCGATAGATAATACCTTTTTTCAGAAAAGAGTCCAGTATCTAATAACATACAGTAGTGGTAATCACCGTACTCAAATTGATTACTTCTTTTTACGAAGAAATAACATTAATAAAGTGAAGGATTGCAAGATTTTACAAGGGGAAGCTTTAGTTGCTCAACATCGTCTATTAGTAATAGATTTAACAATGAAGGTTCATGTAGTCAGTCAAGACCTCCACCTGGGATTAAATGGTATTTGTTATAGAAAGACCAGTATACGAGGGAAAGGGTTACTAGTAAAATGAGAACAATAGAGGAGAAGGAAACGACAGAAGTGAATTAATGATGGTATGAAATGGCAACACGTATAAGAAACGTGGAGAGGGTTGTATTAGGAGGAACTAAGAGGAGAAAAATGATGGATAGGGATACTTCATGGTGGAACGAAGAAGTACACAAGGGGCAAAAAAATGCTTTCATGATGTGGAAAAATGTTGACAGCGAGAATAGAGAAAACAAACGGTTACTATACGTAGAGTGTAAGAATGATGGAAAAAAAGCGCTAGCTGTTTCTAAAGCTAAGGTACAGAATATCCTATACATATCACTTGAAAATCCATAAATACAAAAGAACTTGTATCGTTTAGCAAAAGAGAGAGAGAAAAGAAAGGAAGGGATATCTTACGTATTAGGTGTATAAAAGATGCCAAAGGTACAGTTTTAACGGATGATGAAAATATAAAGGATCGTTGGGAGGGATATTTTGGGAAATTAATGAATGAAGAAAATGTTTGAACAGGAGAGTTAGAAATGAAAGCAACAAATATAAGTGTCGTGCAAGAGATAAATGAGGGTGAAGTACAAAGAAATACCCAAGATATGAAATGAAAAATATGAAAAGCCGTAGCGCCAGACAGTATACCAGTTGAAGTATGGAAGATTTTGAAAGGGGATGGACTGATGTGGGTGACTTTATTCTTTAATAAGTTACTGCAGGAAGAGGTAATCCCAGATGAATGGTGCAATGGCATAATAGTTCCTATTTTCAACAATAAAGGAGATATATAAGACTAACAACTATCGAGGAATAAAGCTCATGTCACATAGTATGAAGATTTGGAATAGGGTGATAGCGAGACGAATAAGAGAAGAGAGTGAATTGACCAAGAACCAGTTCAGGTTCAGGTTGGACAGGCGACAACGGATGCCATTTTTACACTACGTCAACTGTGTGAAAAATTACACACATACACATTTATTTACAAAAGGCACATAAAAATTCGCACATGGTATTTGTAGACTTGGAAAAGTATATGACCGGATACCACGAAAGGTTTAATGGTGCGCGTTATAAAAGAAGAGAGTACCCAGGAAGTACTTGCAACCGGTACGTTACATGTACAGTGGAGCTTGTACCCGTGTTAGGTCCGAAGATGGAGTTACTGGCATGTTTAATGTAACTGTAAATTTGCACCAGGGATCAGCTCTAAGCCCGTATTTATTCCTTCTTGTTATGGATGCACTGACATCTGGTATACAAGAGGAGGCAGGAGTTTATGTTGTTTGCTGATGACATTGTTCTTGTAGGAGAAATGGCGGGAAAGACTCGGGAGTGTGGGGCTACAAATAAGTAGAACAAAAACAGAATATTTGATTTGCGACTTCGGTGGCCCATCGAGTTTTTCTCATATATCCCTAAACGGTGTACCTCTACCGGTATGTTCCGATTTTCGGTACCTTGGCTCATTAATACAAAACAATGGGGACATTAACGTAAATAATAGGATGTAAGTAGGGTGGATGAAATGGCGACAAGTCACGGGTATTACCTGTGATCCACGAATGTATGTGAAACTCAAGGAAAAAGTTTAAAAACTATTGTAAGGCCTGTAGTATTGTATGGATCTGAATGTAGGACAATGAAAGAGACAGATTAAAGAAAATTACACGTAGCACAGATGCAAATGCCACGATGGATGTGTGGAGTGACTAGAATGGATAAGATCGGGAATTAATATATTCGACGAAGCATGAAAATAGCACCAGCGAGAGAGAAATTAAGGAGTAATAGGCTAGCGTGGTATGGGCATATTATGAGAAGGGATGAAAGCCATATAATTAGAAGAATTTGAAGTATGAATGTGAATGGATGTAAGAGAAGAGGAAGGCCAAAGAATATATGGATGGACTGTGTGAGATATGATATGTATATAAAAAGACTAAATATTGAAATGACGGCTGATAGAGTTGAGTGGAAGAAAAACACATGTTGTGCCGATCCTACCTAGGTAAGATAAGGGCTAAGAAGAAGAAGAATATGGGTTTAATAAAAAAAATCTTTTTTATTTATTTTTTTTATTTTTTTCGGCCTGACTTACGCTGTTAGCCCCAAGGGCTTTAACAGCTTCACCGGACTTTTGGAGGTGAGTGCTGAGGGCACTCAGCCCCGAGGCAGCAGGTACAAGGGTGCCAGGACGGCCGAACCTCGGCTAGGGCTGCTGCCGGTAAATGAAAAAGATTCATGATCCTGACTAACCAACAGGTTCTTTATTACTAAATAAGTGATACTAACTACGACCTTATCAGGTAAGCAGCTCAAGGGCCGCAAGGGTAGTCCCTTACAGAACCGTGTACTTAACGTGTGAGTGTGCACGAATGGTATGCGGTGTGATGATGTAATCTCAGTGATGTAGAGTGTCACTGTATCGCGCGAGCAGAGTCACTCGAGGGCTCCTGACCGGAGGATCGAACCTAGGACTAAAAAATCTAAAATTCTACTAAAAATTCTCGTTGAATCTCGCTTTTATAAGATGTGACGTCCGTGTTTCTTAAAGCAAATCACGAATCCAAAACTAAGTTTAATTAATAAAAATTTATACCAGTTTGAAAATATGAAATATCCTTATAAATATTAGAGGAAAACAAAAAAAAACCTTGATGACATTGTAACTTTTCATACAATAACAAAAATTAACTACTTACAACTCCAAATTTGTCTAAGAAGCAAGCAAAGATGCGCTTCCTGAACTCTTTGTTCACACTTTTCTTAGTTTCGTCTTCTAAATCTACACTGAATTTCTTAGCACATTCATCATACAATGTTTGTATAATGGCATGAAAAGGTTTATAATCTTCTTCATTCTGAGCCTAGAATATAAAAAAGTTAATATATTATTACCATTGAACACCAGTAATAATTTAGTTATGATATTTGCTTAATGTTCGCTGGACAGGCATATAGTAAGAATTCGACATTGGGTGATAATGGTTTAATTGTTTATCTATAATAGGGTCGTGGTCCAACAACGTAGGCACTAAGTGGAAAGCAAATGTCTTTCGCTACTAATACAGAACAGGTGAAATGTCGACGTCTTTGAATCTTACTAACAACCAACATATAATGATAGTAATTATTTAGTTTCTGCGTATATTAAATAAGATAAAAATACTTACACCAACTCTTGCCAGATATAGAATTATTCCAAAATAAATAATAATGTAAATTGAAGTCATCGTGACTTAAAAAAACTTCCAGTAAGCCTTTGTATTCCTAAGTGGATTGCATCAATTTAGGACTTCAACAGTCACTTTTATAGAGTACAGAGTGTTTAAGTAATTATAAATGATAATATTTTACACTATGATATAAGGTAATAAATATATCTACGTTAGTTACCAATATATAATAAACAGCGTCCGCTCTAGCGATTACGTCGCCCCGGACAAAAAGACAAATTGCCGCCCCTTAGGAATATATATAATTTTAATTGATCCGATATCCATAGCACCGAATATCCAAATCAGTTCAAGCAGCGTTCTTAAAAATTTGAATATAGTCTCAATAGATATATATTACATAAACAATATAATTTTTTAGCAAATGAAGGGACTGATATCCGAAATTTTATCATTGTCGGTAAAATTTATCCTATCAATTTTTACCACCAAACGACCGCCGCGGCACCCCACATTTTGGCAACCCGGGCAAATGCCCAGCTTGCTACTTCCTAGAGCCAGCTCTGATAATAACGTATGTTTTACAACACAGAGTTTTACATGCGACTTGGTTCATATATTTGTTTATGATAAAACTACGCTCCGTATAAAAAAAATATATGTTTATGAAATCACTAATACTGTTTACCCGATGATCTGTATGATTTTTATGGAAGTTTCTGTGCTCTGCCTGTGCAGCTAATTTAAAATTTATTTAACTGTACTATTAACACCTTGATTGCCACGGTAATTTTCAGAAATCTGGCCTAAAATGACAATTTAATTTATTCTCATTATATTATTAAAAACTCTAATTCTAGTGTAATTTTTTTATCCATTTTCTTTTCATGCAAGCCAGCATTGATTTAATGTTATTTTCCCAGAAGCCATGTAACGATATTAGCACGGATATATTTCGAGTTTAATCGTAGCTGCACAAAAATGCCAAGTAAATACAGGACGAGATAACTCATAGTTGGTGTCCTAGAAAAGAACATAATCTACAAGTTATCTCGTGCTTGGCAGCTAACGTGTTAATGATTAATTATTATACAAAATAGTTTTTGTCAAAGACGCATATTAATTTTTGCACTACGGGAAAACTACCTTTTTTACAGATTTAATTGGTGTGTGATTTAACCGGTGCACTGCTTATTCAACATTTTTTTCGATACTGATATTATCATGTCATGTTCGAACTGAGTCGTGCTTACTAGTTTGCTTTCATCCGTAAAATGTATGAATTTTCAATATTAAATCCCGTATAACAATATTACTACATCTACAGTATAATTATAATCGTAGTCATGTTGTTTATGTACTTTTTATTTCGTTATAAATTAATTCGATATACTTAGATAGTTTATTGATCCTTATTTTATAACAAAACTCACGTTTCATATACGAAAATAATTCATATTACAGAAAAATTTAATTGGCGTGTTCTCCCAGACAATAAAAAACAAGTCGTAGTATCAAGTTTCTGTTAAAGCTAGAATATTTTATTAATTGGTATATGCGTATTATCTGAAGGAAAATGCATTTACAATACTTATGTTATACAAAATCTACATGCTTGCTTTCATAAAAACTTAGCAAAGTAGAAATTTTGTATTTGAGCGTATTGCGCAATACTAAAGGACCGGAAATCACGGAGGGATAGGCAACCCATCAGCAGTCCTTGCAGTCACGTTTGCCTTCTTACACTAGATGATCATGACACGTAAAAATCTTAAGATGATCACTGTGACGGATTCATTATCTCGTGATGGTTGCGACGTAGTCGGGTATGTTTCTAAAACAACTTGTTTTTTTTTTGTAGTATTTAGTGGCATAAGGCCATTAGGCATAATCTCACCTGATCTTAAGTGACGATACGGCCCAAGTTGGTAGAAATGTTAAACGTGTAGAGGAACTGGCTCTCAACTGCCGGAACACACCTATTGGTATTTGGCGGCAGATTTCAACTTGAGGGTGGTTGCTAGCCAAGCGGGCATTAGAAAAAGACCTACCACCATGCTATGGTTTCCTTACGATGTTTTCCTTCACGGAAAGCTCAAGCTCGTTTTAGATGGATTCGAACTCACGTCCCTTGACGCGGAGTCCGTACACACTACCACTGAGCTATCATCGCTCTACTGGTTACTGGATTTTATACGCCAGACCTTCTTTTTTTGATGCCGTAGGCCAAAATCCTCTTTAGCGACAACCGCTTGCAATGCTTAAACGTCCATAGTTCCAGAGACCAGGCAAAACTTTTCAATACATTTATCTTTTTCTACAATAGTTAACGTAAAGGGGTATGGGATGACATCCTAAAACATATGAGAACACTAAACTGCGTGACCACAGTGTGTTAATAACGTATCGTTTTTACTATAAGTTATGAAATAACTGTCAATGTTATATTTCAAATTTATATGCATTTTTATGTTTGTAACACGCTGTGATTACGGGTTTTAGTTTTGAGATATATCATCGATTAAGTATATAGAATGTCAACCCAATTTCTAAAGTGGAACTTCGTATAAAAGAAATAAGAAATTCTGATTTGCAAACTTTTTATGTCATGCTCGTTTTGGTAAAGTCGCGTCGAAAGATCTAAAGGAGCGAGAAAGATATAGTAATATTTCACTACTGTCGTAAGGTACACACCGTCTTTTTTGGTTTTGTTTTCTGTTAACGATGTTTACGAATACAATTGTATTTGCTTTGGTGGTATATATACCAAACTTGTCCTATCACTTATATGGTAATCTAACCTGAAGTATATTTTTCACACAACGGCATTAAAATTGCTATTACCTATAGCATTATTAAACACTGTTGTTAATATATCTACGCAAGCTATACATGATCTTGCAACAGTTCTATCTTCCTTTTATTACACATATTTTTTAATTCTTAGTAAGACTTGTTGGAAACGTGACAATTTACTTCTGTAGGTAGTGCAAGATATTTCACGAGACAAGAAGATTCACGAGGTATTTATCAATTGTTACATTTACCATATCTTAAATTAATTAAGTGTTGACTAATCTTTTTTAATTAATAAATACAAAAAGTAATGGAATAGTGTTGCTTGTCAAAGCACAGAAACTGATTGTTTACTGTCAGTATTAAAGTACTGATGTGGTAGTTAATTTATTGTAATACACTGGCAACGTGTCTATTAAAAATGATACAGCAGCTATACCTAATCAGTGGTTATGCGCAGATAATTGTGCTCAACACTATATTATCTATAATACATATTCACGGTGGAGTATGAATAGTTTGTAGCTTATAAATTGTATTTTTTTTATTACTATACAGGTTTAGCGTTTGGGACACAATCTCCCCTGATGTTAAGTGACGATTAGTTAAAGCAATTGGAACGATGATAGCTCAGTAGTAACGTGTACGGATACCGCGTTAAAGGACTTGTGATCGCCTTGCCAGATAAGACCTTGGCTACCTGCGTTACATGGACTAAAATACCAGGTTTATATTCGTCACAGCTTTTATATTAATTTTTTTATAAAGAAACCTTCGGTTAATATATGTAATTTATTGTCATATTATATTGTTATTTTTTTTACTTTCTGGAATTCCCTAATCTAAATTAAATTAATTGTCCTCATGACAAAGTTTACAATAAAAAGTTTTGATTCTTTATGTTTACGCAAATATAATTAATCGCAATAAACTTAATTTAAACGGATTTTATCGGGGTTAATTATTAATTTTGATCACGACATTTCGAAAACTTTTCAGCCTTCGTGGTCACGGGTGGACTAAGGTGTAGGTTATCCAAAAAAGTTAATGTTACAGGGTCTACCTATAGTTTAATTATAAATTTTGTTAGTATTCCCATTTACGCAGAAAGAACTCACAGTGTCTTGAGATCTGGCAATTGGTCTTTTGGATTCCGATTTAATTCAATGTATAATCAGATCCTAGGCTTGTGCTAGCTTCCAACGATCTATTGATAGCTATTGCAATTTGGATGTTTTTTAATACAATAGCCTCGTAAATCATCCTAGATAGGAATCGGTGTTCTTTGATAAGGATTTGTGGTTTGTCGAATCTAAGAAAATGTTTGGAGCCTTCTTCTGAATGTTTACCAACTGCAGAATTCGTAGAGCGTCGGTGATTAACGTCAGCTACATGTAGATATATGACACTTAACAGGTGGTAAAAATTGACTAATCTTCTTGGGCGGCTTGAAGTAAGTTTTAATTAAAACTCGCTCCAGTACAACGCCAATCTTGTCTGTGCCAATCTTACAAAAGGTAACACAACAGGTACAAGTTCAACTGTGGCTGGTTTCACTCGGTTTCTTTGACGGCGGCGTAGAATTTGGAGCTTGTTATCTCGCAGTACTTGCTTGACATGTTGCAGCTCAGCAGCCAGATATTCCTCGTCACAGATTTCTTGTGGTCTCTGAAACAAATATTTACCCACGGTAGCTAACTGTTTTGGACGGTGGTGAGGTTCACCATTCAGGTATTTATCTGTATGGGTCATTTTTCTATACACAGTATGGCATAAAGACTGATCAGCATTACGGATAACTAAAACATTTAAGAAAGGAAGAGATTTATTTTGTTCTAACTCCACAGTGAATGGTATTTTGTTCTTGATAGAGTTGAGATGATTTAAAAATTAAGAACAATACTTGCAATTTGTGACATTTGGTATATGAAAGCGATATAGTACATATCCCTCTGTTCTGGAAATTTCCTTTTTTCCATGTTTCCTAAAACTGGTTAAGACAGCAAAAGTGAAATTAAGTTCAAATAATATTTATCAGAAGTGCCAATATTTCTACAGTAACGGGATCTTGGCACCATCTACAAGATGGTAGGAGTCATCGAACAAAATGGTATACACATACTGTATTTTAATGTAAATAAACTATGGAAAAAAAAGTTTTGGGTTTAATATAGAATGCAAAGAAACTTTTTTCCCCACCTAATATCTAAGTCTGTAGAATATTACTGCTACGATAAATATTTTTCAAATGAATATAATAAAGAGACAGATGTGACAGTGCGTGCTAAAATTATATATACAGTAATAAGCTTTAAGACTATTTGACTTATTAACTTGAAAATTGCCGTAAATATTCTTTATATAACGTAGTAATTCACAAAAGCAGAGGTAGGGATCACGGGTGAATAATGAACTAAGTCACGAACACCGACTAGTCATCCATATAATCGTAACAAAAATATTTATGATTTCTTCTGTAACATTAAATCACTTATTCTACTTTCAACCTTTTAGTAAGATACATTAAACAAGGTATATCAACTTTTTTAGTCTTTTTTCATAGTTAATAGGACTAATTAAGTGACGATGTGGCACAAGATGGTGGACACACTAAACCTAATGGAGGGACTGGCTCTCAAGTGGAACTGCTGAAACACACCTATAGGTAGCCAGGCAGGCATTAGAAATAACCCTACCTCAATTCTATGGTTTCATCACGATGATTTCCTTCATCGAAAGCTCATTGCAGATGGATTCCAAACCACGTCACTTAAAGCGGCAACGTATACACCATCAAGTGAGTTATCATCGTTTCAAATAATTCTATGTAAATATCCAATATGTAAATATTATACAACTAAACTTTATTAGCACATATTTACATTTATATGACCCACTGTACAACGGGTTTGGTATATATATTCTGCCTTTTCGAGTAGTCAATCACATCGACTACAAGTATCCTGCCCCTGAAGTTAGATCAAACAGTACACCGTGTGCAAAATTTAATTAAATTTGGTTTAGTAGTTTAGAAGTTCCTCTCGGACAAACAACGTGGCACGACATTTTTATATATAAAGATAGAAGTTATCGTTTAAACTACTGAAATTATGTTTGTTCCTTAATAACTTTCAAGCAGTTGGAACGAAGATTGATCTGTAACTTGATTTTCGCCATACACTGTCTTAATGTTTTCAATTATCGTCTCGACATTTATAATTGATAAATTATGTGTCAATTTACAGAATAAATAAATATATATTTATAGAGATAATAAGCACAAAATGCACGCTGTATGAAATTATTTTTATTCTGTGTACAATGCATTTACGAGAAATGTAAATAAGTAATGATCCTTGCGATCTTTTGAAGTTCAAGGTAAACCCAAGAATATAGTAAAATTGTATCTACTGTCATAAAATGTAGAAATGTCAGGCTGTAAAATAAAAAGTGTCTATACTTTATAGGATTTATTTTTTGATGAGTTGACTTAGTCTCTTTTATTGCGATATACGTACGTTTGAAATACATTCCCACATTTATTTAATAACGTTTAAACTAAGGATCATTGAAAATCTGTAAAATAAATTATTTACAGTTTTAAAGTTGATATCTCTGATATAAACATTACAGAAATAAACACGAAAATATCTGCTGGCAAATTCTTTATTTGAAGTAACTATCCGTTTAATGATTCTAATCATGGCACAAATAAATAACAATTTATACGTTTCAAAGATTAATAAATAAATTTTTAATTAATGTTTTTATAAATTATACATTAATTAATACTGTTCAATACTTGCACAATCAACACCACTAATAAGCACAATAACAACGTGCACTTCCATTACCTTCATATAAAACATAAGACATTATATGGTATCTAGATTCCAGGACTGATTTGTGTATTTAATACACTCAAAAAGAATAGTAGGTTGGTAGTTAATTGTTGAAACGTGTAAACATCCCTAGTTTAGTTCTTAAGATTAACTACGTAGATAATTCATAGGTCATGTCATATTCATGCCTTAAAATGACACGATATAGCTTAGCTAATATATAACGAAAGAGAAGTAAATATATATATAGAAGAAGTAAATATAATAAAACATGTTTTTAAACGTATATTATTTATTCCATTTATATATGCATTAAATAAAAAAAAAACCTTTTTACCCGATAATGTGCAGTATACAAATATTATTTTCATAATTCATGCAAATACAAAGTTGGCCGGATCATACTCGTATATACACTTTGCGGTCCAATATGAAGCTTCGCATATATCCTTATAGTTCTTTGCTGAAAATAAAATAAAACAACTGTACATTGATTCCATCTTAAATATGTACAAAATTACATAGGAAAATAGTTAGAAATTATCAAAGTGCAGATACATCTTGTAAAAATTAGAGTACGTCTTGTCAAAATAGGCTTCAATACAAAAAAAAATTGCGGTTAGTATGACATGATAATTATTGATAATGCAAACTTTTGTGAAATTGTCTGAAAGCTTGCAGGTCAGCTTGACAGAAACAATCGGTAATGGATTATCGCTCGCTTGGTGCTAGTTTTTAGTTTCAAAGGAAAGTTACGCGTGCCGTTGTAAGTTAAACTATTAAATAAATTGGAAGTTATAGGTACTTCTTATAATGTGTTTATTTAGTGATTAATTCCTAACTTTTGATATAAAATAAATAATAAAACTAAACTAAATGTTTATAAAGAATTTTTTTTCCATATCAAAAAAGTATAACTTCTTACATACGTACATACATACTCAAATTATTTTTTATCGTATTGTTCTTACTAGTGGAAGTAATGTCAGCACTTAGCTAGGTCACTAAAAAAACACTCGGACAATTTGAATTTATAGTTAATGTAAATTTATTAAACCTTGACATATAGATACCTAATAGTTGTCTATTTTTAAATTGATTAATGATTCATAAATTATATGAGAGATGTAGGTAACGATTAAAAATACTGGAAGTAGTAACTTACATTTAACATTACATTTATTAAATATTTTTTTTCAGTTCCAGCTTCACCCCTAACATGATCAGGTATCAGATATCTTTATATATATATTTTTTTCATAGTGTGTCTTTTTTCTTTGTTTTATATTTTATGTAGCGCATTTTCTTTTGCTTGTTATTTTCTTTTGACTTCATACTTATACATACTAAACTATATTATAACTATAAACTATAACATACTAAATTAATACAATAAAATGCATATATTTATTTTCAATACATTTCCTTTCATGTTTCGAGCCATAATCCAGATTTAGACCTCGTCAGTTAATTTCTTATATGAAATGTAAAAATATCAATTAATTCTAATTTATGTGTATAAAGTAACTGTAAATTTGTGATAATTAATGTTAAATTATTGTAATAAAATATAGTAATTTGATTAAATTAATATTAATTAGTTCTAATTAAATAACGTTTAAAAATGTATAGTTATAATAATCGATAAAAAAAATATACTTATCCTAATTTTTCCTAATAATTTAATATAAATTTAGGAGCTCTTACGTTTTTATCTGGGAAAGCCACATGTAATTTTTTTTCATAACCCTGGAGTAAATACTTAATTATTCATCTTTACCCAAGCAGAAGGATGACGATTTACAATGATTATAGAAAAAACATCTTTATAATTAGCTAAATAAATATAAATTCTTACCAACGCTTCTGCAATTTTCTATTGAGGCTTTAACGGCTTCCTTCATATCTGGTGGAAACATCATGTCCACTTGTTTTATCATTGCATCGTGAATAATCTTATTGTTCTTTACCTAAAATATTTTTATTTTACATAGCACAAATTGAAATAAATTATCTATATCCTCTTAATTCTGTTGTCATCGGTTTTATGTTATTGAATTGTATGTTCAGTTGAAAGTTGAGGCCAAATGTGAATCGCATTGGTTCAATGGTATAAGATATTTGTATATTTTATTTGTACTACCTACAATGGTATCATTTATTCTTCTTACCACAATACCCTTGGTTATTTGGAAGAAAATGTCTTATGGTATTAAGTTCACCAGTGTAAATATTTAAAGTGTAATAGAATATTCGTTCATCCGATGTATTAATTATTTACTTCAATTACAGTCAGAACGTTACTATCTTGGGCTACATCGTCGCTTAACTGATGTATTAATGTTTAACCTACTGAGAAAAAAAGAGTCAATACGTGTTTTCCTGCATTCAGAAAAATGCTTTTATCTTGAACATAACTCGCACATAAAGGGTTTTTTGTTATCAAATCAAACTTAGCATATATTTATAAAAGTATTATACATATTTTTAATATTTTAAAATATTAATTATCCGTCAAGCATTTATTATTTTAGTATATCTGCTATAATAATAAATAATTTCAAAAATTACTAGACTAGAGTCAAAATATTGAAGTACAGAGTATTTATTATATACGGTTGAACTTTTGTAAAGAATACAGAATAACGTAAGAATAAGATTTCCTTTATAGGAAGCCAATTCTAAAAACTAAAGAAGCTATAAATTAGTGTAAAATAACTAATATCTGTGTACTTTTTTGTAGACAACATATTTGCCTCGTAGATGGAAATGAAAATCCTATTATCTATATTAATATTATAAAGAGCAAATGTGTGTCTGTTTGAACGCACTAATCTCAGCAACTACCAGGCGGATTTTGAAAATTATTTTTATTGTTGATATAACAATCATTGAAGAAGGCTTTAGGCTAATTAATATAACGATACCACCAATAGGAGCAAAGCTGTATTAAAAACGTTACAAAAACGGGAAAATATACTAAATAATTTTTAGTCTCACGCTAACGAAATCGCGGGCACAGTCTTTGAATAAAGTTTAGAAACCGATACAAATTTAACTACATACAGCCTGACTCGTACTGTAAATGCAAGCTATGTAACACATAACGTTTCTTTCTTCAAGAAATACTCCCTGGTTTATATTGCCGACTTTATCTGAAAAAGTAAAATAAATAAGCATGTATTAGTAGAAGACTTTTCTAAAACTATAAAACCTAATTTGATGTCATATATGAATATTATATTCCAATATAATAACTAAATTATTTAACTTATTTAGAGGTAGTAATTTATATGGCATATTAAACATTTTTTATTTACATTACCAAGTATGTGTCATTGTAATGTTAATTTTATGTTATTGCCGAGAAATTGTTAATCTTAGTCACTGGGATTACAATGATACTTGGTTAATAAGATTTAAAGATTTATTACAGGTCAATTTAATGTTCTAGTATCCTTATAACTTTATTACCCAATGTAACGAGATATATCCTGACATATGATTTGAAATACTTATAAAGCAATTCAATAGTTCTTCAATTATAAGCATACCGTCTGGTAGACCAAGAGACGTTACCTTTTATAATATTTTGCATGATAGAAGCGATGATAGCTCAGTGGTAGTGTGTGCGGACGCCGCGTTAAGGGACCTAAGTTCGTCTCCACCTACAATCTCTTTGAGCTTTCCGTGAAGGAAAACATTGATGAAACCATAGCATGGTGGTAAGGCTTTTTCTAATGCCCGCCTGGCTAGCTACCACCCTCAAGTTGAAAATCGGCCGCCAAATACCAGTAGGTGTGTTCCGGTAGTTGCTCTTGAGACCCAGTCCCACCAGAGGTTTAGCGTGTCTACCATCGTAGGGTACATCGGCACTTAATGTCAGGTGAGATTGTGGTCATAACGCTAAAACCTATGAAATATAAAAAAACGCAAATACTCATTGAAAGTAACCCTCACATTTATATTTAAAGCTGTACATGTTCATCTTGACTACTGCATAATAATAAGGTCGATATGTTGACTGTAAGTCTGGTATTAATCTAACAAATTATGAAATTATTTTCGTATATTTAAAAACTAAGTAAACAGCTACAAAATTATAAACAATGTCGATAGTTATTATTTGAATATGTTGTCTTGCATATTGAATGTAACTAGTTTCACACTCAACCTATTGCCAATGGCCAATGGTATTCCCTGTAGTATCTAGAGACCATCATTATGACATTAGTTACGTCCTCGTTTATTCACTTTGGCTTAGAAGAACTTGGTTCTATAAATTTATAACAGTGGTTACATATTTATATAGATATTATTGGTACTAACCTTCTGTAACATTATTTTTCGGCATACACGCCATTTTTAATAATTTTCCAGAACTTTTCAACTGCTGTCTTGTCATCTACAAATAGTATAAAAATCATAAGAACAGCGTTATATCAATCTCTTTACTGATAGAATAGAGGTGATTTTTTTATCTGAAAAGTTGTTGCGTGTAAGTGTAAGTATGATAAACCTAAACTAAGGATAAGCACAAAGATCAGTTTTAAAGGTGTTGTAAATCTAACCAAAACACAATCGAACTGATCAGCTTACGGCAACATTTTTGTTTTGTGTATTGGTTCTTTTTATAGTCAAATGTTAGACTCATATAATATGCAAAATAAAAATATTTTGCAAATAAGTTAGTAAAAGTAACCAATTTTATCAATCATTAGAACATCTAATTAAATTAAACTAATATTTTTTACGTGTAGTATGACTTTACTAATCCTACTTTAAGATTAGAACCAGGATTTTTCTTTTTTAGAAGTATATACTTAGAAATAGAAACTTGATATCTAAAATATTATGTATTAAATTTTGGTAAATATCCTTTTATATATCATTTTGTATGTATTAGTTTTGGATATTTTATTTATATAGTACTTGCTTAAGTCATCAACACTCCCGAATAAACAGATAGGATTTTATTTTATAATATTAATTTGTTATAAAATCTAGTTGCCGTTTATCCAGATATTTTTCCCATTTTCCTTAGTCAGTAATTCGAGAACAACACAAAACGGTCCTGATTTGTTTCCTGTCAATTTTGCCAGACCCATGGAGATCAAAACAAAAGGTACGTCTATTGTTTAAATCTTCAGTTATATATTCCAGTCCTATTATCCAAGGAAAGTCCTATTAATAAAGGTTTTTCAGTTTTCCAGATTTTTTCCAATTTTTATGCAACTGTTTAAGTTTTTCTTTCTGTAATTTGTTTTTTAATTTTACGTATCTTCTTTGTAGAAGATATATTTTTAAAATAAATACAGTTATTATTAGGTACTGTTATTTGTCCTGTATTTATGTTTAAAAAAAAAAATTTGTTTGTAATCTGCATGGAAATATTTTAAACTGAAGTTTAACTTAAGCAACTTTAATTACTAATTAATAACGGAGAAGATATTTTAAAAAATATTAGTTTCTTCATGAATTTAATTAATTATTTATATGAACGTTTTGTATAAGAAAATTATATTATATGAAAGAATGTAAATATTTTATATACATACTGAAATCACATAGTAATATCCAAGCATGACATACAGTACAACACAAGCTAGTCTATACGAGTAAATCAAACTCATGATTGGTAAAACTAAAGAAACAATGTCAGAAATATTATGGAAGTCTATATATAAAAGCAATGACCATTTATAATTGTAGAACAAAGTGTTTATTTGTCACTAATAGCATGATATTAAATGTACCAGGTGTGTTAATTATAGCCTAGGAAGACGTTAATTGTTAGTGTAAGACAAATTTTAATTTGGTGCATGTTTTAACTATATCTGCAGAGACTACGATATTTCAATTATTCAGTTTGTTCAACATGGTCTAGATCAGAGGTTCCCAGACATTTTTTCTCATAGATCACTTTCAAAATTTAGTTGTTTCCGGTGTGCCCCTGCAGCTACATTTCTACCCTATTCGCAAAACTCGACAAAAAATTCTTAATATGGAAATTTGCGTTGCGGCTGAGTTCCAACGAATTAATAGTTTTGGAAAAAAACATGAGAAATGATTCATCAATTATTTGATTATGCTGTGAGTGGGTGTCAAAAAGGTTTTTTTTTTTTATGGAATAGGGGTCAAACGACATAGTGTGTCACCTGATGGTAAGTGATCACTGCCACCCATGGACACCCACAACACCAGGGGAATCGTAGGTGCGTTACCGTCCTTATTGGAGTGTTTGGTTCTCAAGTGCAACTGCCAGAACACACCTTGATATTTGGCGGAAGATTTCTACTACTATATAACTATATATATATACTATATAACTAGTCTGGCAGGCATTAGAAAAAGCCCTACCACCATGCAAATAGACCATTCAAAAAAGTGGTTTTATCCAACTTTACTTTTTTGATATTTAATCACAGCACAAAGAACCAATCAATTCTCACTTATTTCATTTAGAAAACGCCCCATTCAGAGTAGTAAAAAGAAAAAGGAAATAGTATATTTTTGTATTGCATTTATTCAAATATGTTATCATTACACTATTAACTATGATTGCTATATCACAATGTCATATGATAACAGTTGTAATATAATTAAAATTAAAACATTAATAACGTAACGTAACATCTACAATGACAATCACAAAATAGTCATAGTTTAAAAAGGAGGAATGGACTTGACGGATTGACTGCAAATAATTAATATTTGGCTTCAGTTTTGTTAGGGCTAACCGCAAATCTCCCCGTTCCGATATATTCAATCTACTATAAGTGTTTCTATATAGCCGTGATTTTAGTTCTTCACTTTCGAAAGCAAATAAATTTTCGTGGACCTGCGAGTATGAATTGTGAACCACCATATGTTTGTTACGGCAACGTAGCACCCCGTCAAGTCTGTCGTGGGCCGTTGGCGGTCCACCTGTACCACTTTGGGAACTAAGGGTCTAGATGATATTTATATGTATATTAATATTATAAAGTGAAAATGTTTATTTCTTAGAACGCGCTAATATTAGAAACAACCAGTGCGTTTTCAGAAATTCGTTTAGTATTTTTTAGAACAATTATTGATGAAGGCTATAGGTTATTTAACATCACACTACTAGTAATAGTAGTAAAGCTGTATAAAAAAAAGTTATAAAAACGGTCAAAAATTACTAAATAATATTTTACTTCCACGCGAACGAACTCGTAGGAACAACTAATTTAAATATTTTGTAGTCAGCACATATAAAGTTTTATTAAAATAAACTCACCCCAAAAATGAATATTACAGAGCTTGTTACGAAAAATATGAATAATAAACGAAACAAGATTATAGTTTTGGCAAAATATAGTTCAAAATTTTCCTTTTTTTTCTCATTTACGCAATATGTAATAATGTATGGGAATTTTCTTCGGCCACGACTGTCGTGCAATAACAAAACTCCTTAATATTTTAAAGCTTCTAAATATAAATAACTAAGATAATTAGTGTTTATAAAACAATCAGGTAATTTTGTCACTAATAATGATATGTTCGATTAAATGTTTTTTACGCGTAACAATTAATTATTTACACGAGAGTCACCATGTATTTACGAAGAGGAGGTGAAACCATATTGTACATTGTTGGTAAATTAAATAAAACTGTTCTTTTATTTTCTTACAAATTAAGTATAAATTATATTATATTGTCCTTAATAGCTTGAAACATATTTATAAACAATGATAATAGTCTATAGAGATAATAAGTATAGTTTATAAGTATACGCCGCCATATTACTATTCTTTACAAAATTTTATATGCTACAGATTGAATCATTTGATACAGATGATCAATTCTTATATTTTAATAATAAAAATTTTTGATACTTAATTACAACCACCCACCTTGACTAATTCGTAAAAATATATTTTAGTTATTAATTCTATAACGTTAAAATTTAAAAATGTAAAACTATGGGAATATAAAATTGGATGGATCAGTTTCATACAAACATTTCGTTGCATAGAATATGCCTTCACACCAGTCACTGTATTTGTCCTCTGGAAAACATTAAACATTAAAATTAACTCAAATGTTAGAACAAAATATGCTTACACCTATGTAGTTTTACTTTCAGAATATTAAAATAATCACATATTATTAGTAAACACAATAATATATTCAAGAGCAATTATTCGTCAATATCGACAAAAAATACTACAATAATAATATTTCCTTTAATAAAAGATTTTCAAAACAATAGAAGATATGAACGTTCAAATATGAAACAAATTTATACAAAAAATGTGTGAGTTGTGGAATTAATGAATTACTAACGTCTGAAAGTAATTAAATGTATCACAGAGATAACTAATGAATTGAAAGACTAACTACCATAGGTAGTTTCGTAATTAATATATTGTTTTAAGGTTGTGAAAATAAACATTTTATTCAAATCCGATTCATATAATTTATTATAATACATACATAATATGCTACGAAACAGTTGACGCGTATTACGTGTACAAACAATATCTGGGCAGTCGTTGAGAACCTACTGACTGTCTTGAACGAATAACCGCGCACCTATGACTGGATGCAGCCAAAAGCGTACGCGTTATGGATAAATGTCTACACAATAGAAATATAATACAATATAGAACAGACTAAAGAAAGGGCCGTAACGGATAAATCTTACATTTTGATTTGTCTAGCTTCCATCCATACCGTGCGATAAAGAATTTCGCTCCATAAATGAAAAGTGAATAGCTAATAGACTATTTTATTGTATTGCCTCTGAAATATATTATTAGGTTTAATATGTTAAAGAATAGTACATTATATTATAGACTTATAGTAGTATATTTACTATATAGTATTATAATTTAATTTATGTTCTCAATTTTCTTACTTGTATATATTGTTTTCATTCTTGATATATAAAACGAAATAGATTATGGTTATTATATTATACTCACGAATAGGCATACATTGTCCAACCGCTTTCTTCGTAGATTCCCGTATCTCTTGCGGATATAAAATATCAATTTGCTTCGATATTAACTCCTTATTAAGCCGATCATTCTTTACCTGTATTACAATTTAAAATTACAAGGACATTTTTAAATATTACTCGATAATTTCATTTATAATTGTTAAGAATTATAATGACACATGAAATTATCAAAAATAAAATTTTAATTAAGATATAATAGTCAAAATAACTTTACAGTTTAAATTATGACTTTATTTTTAGTCCTGTAAACTAGAAATTTATTTAGACTTCGACAGTAAAATGAACCCGATAGGTTAATTCGCAAATTAGGGGCCTTTCAAATATTACGTAACGCAATTTGGGAGAAAGAGGGGTCTTCTAAGACGTTCCGATACGTTACAAGGGTGGAAGAGGGTTTTGAAAAACGCGTTACGTACACTGTTTTTTTATTTAAATAAAAAACTAGGCAATTAAATTTCCCCAAGTTCCTTCGGACTATTTCTAATCGTATTACGAAAGGTTAAGATAAATAAGTTATTTTATTTTAAAAGTTTATTAGTAAAAAAGATAAAGCATAGTTATGACTTTTAGGTAAAAATGATCACTAGGGTGTTGCGTAAAGATTGAGGAGGGGGAGGGGAGTACAGAAAAAATGTTACCGCGGATTACATGAGGGGGAAGGAAAGTCAGAAATATTCAAAAAATGCGTGACGTAATACTTGAACGGGCCCTTATGCAAATATACTCGTATGAACTTTTTTTTTGCTTATCTAATGTGAGGAAGAAAATACAATAACATATTCGAGCTTTGAAAGAAACATAGAACTCGCTTGGTGCGAATAACCATAAAAAGATAACTAAACCGACCCCAGAACTCCCGCACACCTTGTTACCAGAAACCTGTCATCACTTTCACAATACTTCTAGTCCTACTTGTTCATATACATACTCGTAATTAGCTAAAAGTTACTTACAACTTGTATAGCTTTGTACACGCATGCAATATAGCACATTACATTATGTTCTTCTATGAATACTCCTTGCTCTATTTTCTTAACCTTTTCTGAAACATTTCCAAAGTTAATGAAAAAATATAAAAAAATCTCTGTACTCTGTAATATTACGTAAAAGAAGAAATTAATACTTTAAGATTTACCTTCTGCTACTCCTGTTTTAGGTATACACTGATTTTTCATGATCGTCATAGACTTTTTGACTTGAGCTTTCGTCATCTATAAAAAAAAAAAACAAATTTAATGTTATCCAGTATGCTTAAGACTATATAACAGAAAAAACTTTATCAAGGCGAGGTTAATAATACGAAGTACAAGTATTAAATGTATTGACATGACACATAAAGGGTTTATGTTGGTACTGAATGTGACTGATGCGTCATGTTCTCTTATGTGCCGCTCACCGAGTGAGCATAGCAGTGATGCGTTGAGTACATCTCTCTCGCGCCCTTAATCGACTTGATCCGAGTTTACCCGAACGAGCGTTACATTGCCGCACATGACGGCTCAGTCTCATTCAATGCCCAGAAAATAAAATGCTCAGTACGCCCAAAAGAAGTTTTCTCTTCAATAATTTAAATATACATACGTGTCAACTTTATCTATCACGCAAATGCATTTGATATTTAAAAGCCATAGTTTTAATCATTAGTATTAACGCTACACCTATTATTTATAAATTACATGTCCAATAGAATTGAGTTAGTTTTCAGAAATCATTAAAGAACATTATCTTTGATACTTACTCCGTACGATAATCCCAAAAATGCTAGAAATGCAAATATTAATAAAATCCTACTAGCCATACTTAACAATATTGTAAAACTTTATCTTTTTCACGAAATATTACCAACAAGCGTTTTAAGATAGTACCCTGTATATACTAGAAGAAATACCTACACCGTAGGAGGTTAAGTTGAATTTGCCTAAATACCCAAAAATACAGGTTATTGACATAATAGCTGATATTCACTTTAGTTACCCTCGCATTTGTACGTTTAATGAAAGGTTTACCTAATATTTCGTAATTCAGTAATTTGTACCTTAAGTAATATCGACCTTTTATAGACGTTCCTAATATACTAATTGAGCTTTGTTATTCATAAGGCAGAATACATTATCATTTTATAATGCTGTAATTAATATTTATTTATTAAATTTACATACCACTTTTGACACATATTTTGAAATGAAAACTACTTTAAGCACTTTTTAAATTAACTATAATCATGAAATTCACATCATTGTCACCGAACGCTTTTCATTCATGTAGAGAGTGTATGCAGATTACTAATTACGAGCTTGTCACATGTAACGCTTGGTCGATCGGTTTGACGGGCGACTCACGCGTAAGCAATGTCATAGGTACCAAACATCAATATATTTATACGGGTTTACACCCTTTTTTACATTATTTTGTGAAATACAGTTTTCGTTTCTGTCAGCAGTCCTCATGACTGATTTCTTTATTTTATACTACATAGGTTTAGCGTTATGGCAACAATCTCACCTGATATTAAGTGTGATGTGCCCCAAGATACGCTAAACATAGTGGTAAGACAGGGTGTATTGTGCAACTGCCAAAACATACCTATAGATATTTAGCCGCAGATTTTCAACTTGAGAGTTGTATCTAGCGAGGTGAGCATTGGAAAAACCCTACCACCGTGCTATGGTTTAATCTGTATGTTCTCCTCCACTAAAAGCTCTGACTGATTGCAGGGATGCTACTCATGTCCATTGACTGTCTGTACACACTACCAACAGAGCCGTCATCGCTCCATTTACCATTTATAGTCATTTTATAACGCACAGGTTGTATAGGCTCCTGTAGGCGCATGACTCTGAACCTATTGAATAAAGGTAATAACGACATTTAACACTATGCTAACTAACGGTATGCATGAATATGTAAAATACTTTTTAAGGGATACAATGCAAGTATTCCTCCGGTATGTTTCTCCGGCTCAATAGACGGCAATATTACTAGAAACAAAAGCTAATTTATTGCAGTACGTAATTGGATTCGAAGATTTTTTTTTGTGCTGTGTAGGATCGTATTTATGTAACATTGAGTATTTGTTAGTCTGTTTCAGATATTAATACTTTATTTGAGATACACAATATGTACAGAATTTATTCGTGATACTTACGTTTAGTCAGATCTGCGAATTTTTCTCTTGCCTTACCCGGGTACGATCTAGCAATCAGTACGGAGACAATGTCTGCCAGTCTACTTAGTAATTAGTATAACGATGAATCGTCCTTATTAATGTATGCATGTTGAAATTTTATTTATAATTTCTAATTATTTCTTTACATATAACGCGTAGTATTCTAATTCAGATCGTTCACTACTAAAGCTGCTACCTAAAATAAAACTTTCTAAACACTTTTATGAGCTTCTAGTTGAAAATGGTATTATTTTATGTGTGTATTTTACCGTCTTATTTTGTTCTATATTTTATTTTACCATTATTTATTGATCAATTAAAAAAATATGAAAATGTTTAACCCATTGATTTAATTACTCCTTAAAATAAAATAAAATAAAACAATTGATCGTTAAAAGATTATATTTGGTAAAATTACAATATTAAAATACATGGTTTTTCAGGATTTAAGAAAAAAAAACAGTAATTTTGATTCATACGGTGTAGATATTCATGGAATAGTATGAAGAGACACGGGTTTTTAAGGAAATATGAAATTCTTTGGATCGTACGTATACATACATTTTGCAGTCCAGTACGATGCTTCACATAAATCCTTGTACTTTTTAGCTGTAAAAGACAATGATACAAGATAAATGAAGCATATTTATATCGAAATCATCATCTTCATATCCTATTCCCAAGTCATTTGGGGTCGGCACAGTACATTTTCTTCATCCACAAATCTCTATCGGTCGTCATCTCTTCATTCACTTCCTTTTCTTTCATCTCATTCCTCACACACTCTATTCTTCAACATTCATAGCCATTACTTTTCTTAACACATGTGTTTCCTCTCTTCTCATGCATGTCCGAACCAAGACAAACGATGCCCTTTCAACTTCTCTACCATTGTCACCACTTTTAAACGCACTACACATACTAATTCCTGACTTTGTCCATTCTTGTAATACTACATTTCCATCTCAACATTCGCATTTCTACTGCATGCAATCGACGCTCATTCGTCTTATTAGTAGCCCAGCACTGCGATCAGTACATAATGAGAGGTCTTTTAATGAACTTATATAGTTTACCTATCAAGCTAATATCGAAATATTTATATCGAAATAAGAGTAAGTAATTAGCCGTTGATATCTTACCAACATCTTTACAGTTTTCAGCTGATGCTTTCACAGCTTGTCTCATATCGACTGGGAACATTATATCTACTTGCTTCACAATTGCATCATAACTTAATTTATTATTTTTTACCTAAAATCGAATGGAATATAATATAATTTATTTATAAATTTGTAATCATATACTAAAACCACATTATGTTATGTAAGTATAAAAAACCTATAGAATACCTGGTATAAATTGTTATTTAATTAACATAAAAACATACAAACATAATAACAGTTCTATAAGGTGTGTTTTATTGCATGTATAAGTAATAATTGCAAGTTTGATCCCGCGTCGCCCCAGCAAGACTACAGATGGCCGGGCCGGCTATGGGGTTTTACCGGGTATTCTCGGTGACTAGCGCCGGGCGACCTTCCCAGTTCCCCCGGACTAGAAAAGTATGCGTAAATGCAATTGCCCACGAAAAAAAAAAAAGTATGTAGTATCTTAATAATACAGTATTAGATGCACACATTCTGTAAAATCTAAATTAGTTTTATTTTGATGAATAATATTCGCGTAAACATAAGAAATCATTATGATATTTTAATTAAAAACAAAATAAGTAAGCTGATTATATAGATAGTATGTTCTTTGCGTTCATAACATTAAAGGCATGAAAACTTCTAATTCCCAGGTAAAGGCCTTTTACTAAGAAATTCTTGCAAATTTTTGAACATTAGCTTCAAGACTGTTCAAATTTTGAATCGAAAAGAGTAGAACATTCGGTGATCTGTGAAAACCTCTGGGATTTTCTTTTCAGTCTGTTACTCTTATGAAGGTTTCAGTATTTTGAATTTAAATTAATAAGTTTAAGTAGGCTCCACAATATTTTAATAACGCAATAAATCATAAGACCTATGGATCTTGGATGAAAATCCTAACCCTTAAAAATTATATTTTTAACCAAACAGGTAGAGATACATATACTTACAACTTGGGTCACGGTATAAATACAGGCTATATAGCACATAACGTTTCGACTCTCTATGAATTTTCCCTGCTCAATTTCACCAATTTCGTCTAGAAAAAATAAAAATAAAATATTTCATTTAAATAATATTTATATATGATTCCTATTTATAAAATCGCATTACAAAAGTATATTTCGTTCAACTTTAGATACAAAAGAAAACTGGAACAATTATTATGATTAAAATAACTTTATGGTGTTTTATAAACGCAATATGCAATTATCAAAGAATAAATTGTTAATACAAATAGCAACAACTACTTCATACAACTTTTAATAGATTTATTAGTAGAAACGTGGAGTGTTATTGATAGAAAAAAATTAAATAACTGCATATATTATTTCTATTGTCGTTGCTTATTTACCTTCCGTCACATCATTTTTCGGCATACATGTTTTCTTCATTAATTTGCCTGAACTTTTTAATTGTTGCCTAGTCATCTGCAACAATAATTCCTATAGAACATTTATTATAAATGTTTAAAAAAATATTACTAAAATAGTCTTACCGCATTACATCCGTCACAATATAAAAGATAAATGAAAAATAAGTAAAAACGTACATCCATCTTCTGTGCCTTCATAATCTGACAATTGTGAGGACACCTATTACGAAGAAAAAGTCATCTTTTAGAATTTATATTAAGACATTTTCCCGTTACATATGATAATTATACAAGAATTATAGACAAGGATCCCTTTTGACAGATAAATTACTTGCTATTGTGTTATCATACGTCTATTTAAAAAAAGATCAGATAAATAGTATAGTGTATAATTTACATTTTCATAATGTACTTATAAGTGTGTTACAAGGACATGAATATATCGTTGAAAAGGTCATCATGATCTTTCTATTTTTTATGGTAAAAGCCAGCAAACAGATAAACGGTCCATCTGATTGTAAATGGTTACTGTCGCCTACAGACAACTGCAACACGATAGGCACAGTTCAGCCCTATTGTCAGCCTTAAAGATTTTAATCCCTTCTTGAAGAAGCTCATAAGATAGCTTTGGGGAAGACCGTGCTGGATAACATATAGTTTTAACGACAAGAAGGTTTTACAGAATTTAACTACTGTCAAGACCCAGCAAGAATTTACAGTATGAAGATAAGCAACTAGCCAACGGAGAAAGGTACGAGGCTGAAACAGTAATGAGGGCGCAATACCGAGAAGTTCTCCAGAGCACTCCCGATTGTACATGTCTCTACGTAGTTTCAAAGGTTCTAAAGCGCATGTTAGCACGGGTTCATCGACAATGCGGATAGCTTGCCGTTGCAGTGAATCAAAAGGAACAAACTGGTAAGCAGGAGCATCAACCCATATGTTTCGGTTGTACTCCATGTGAGATCGTATTTACGCTTTTTACGGCACAAGCCGATGTCTTGGTGTGAAGTACTGCTTGCATCAGTTACAAATGTCCAGATTTTTAGGTACCAATTTGGTCTTGCCTTCGGAATACTGCGGAATTACACACCGTTGGATATGACGATAGCAAGGATTCTGATACTACTGGATATTTTGATAGGAATACCCTGAAATTTAGTTCCTAGAAGGAAAGGCGTTTTTTTTATCGTGAGTAACGCACAAACTTCTATCTTTCCAAAGTTCAAAATAGTACAATTGAAATCTAAAGCAATAATGTTTCTATGGCAGCGTTGGATATTAAGGCCGAATACCTACAATAAATCTGAACTTTCAGTGTAAGAAAACATCGTGACAACATGGCGGTAGGGCATTTTCTACCCAAAATCAGAAATAATTTCGTCCATTACCTTTTGGCGTATTCGACAGCAACACTTTTGAACCAGTTCTCCCACTAAGTAGTGGTTAATGTTTTAATATTATGGGCCAAATCATCACTTCATATCAGGTGAGATTTTGATAAAACATTAAAGCTGTATATGACTAGCTGGTATCCCGCGACTTGGTACGTGTTATTACTGTCAATCATGCTTGGTCGTAATTTCCTTTATTAATCTACGTCATTAAAAGAATGTACATTAAAAAATTTTAATTGAATAGGTCTGGTAGTTTTGAAGAAACCTTAGTAAAAGTTTCAATTTCGAAGCGATCATAGCTCAGTGGTAGCGTGTACGACTTCGCGTCAAGGGGCGTGAGTTCGAATCCAACCACTTACAATGAGCTAGAGCTTTTGGTGAAGGAAAACATCGTGATGAAACTATTGTATGGTGGTAGGGCTTTTTCTAATACCCGCCTGACTAGCAACCACCCTCAAGTTGAAAATCTGTCGCCAAATACCAATAGGTGTGTTCCGGCAGCTGCACTTGAGAGCCAGTTCCTCCACAGGTTTACGTTGTACCAACTTGGGTCGTATCGTGACTTCAGATCAGGTGAGATTATGGCCATCAAGCTAAGCCCTTATTATACAAAAAAAACAATGGAAATTTTTATCCCCTATTTTACAATTGTCGGGAATAAACATTTTGAAACGCTGCTTATTTAACCAATAAAAATTCTAAACTGTAGTCTTTATGCTAAATATCAAAACAACAGGTCTACCTTTTTTTCTTCCCCATACAAACTTTGGCACATCTGTTTATCGTCTTTGGTAATTGAATTTTGAAAAGTCGCTTCTTACGTTACAAAAGGGAACTACAGTCGCAATTATATGGTCCTACAATGTACCCAGCTACTTGTTACCTTCATGCCTATGTACTGTTATAAATTACTCCTGAGGTAATCATTCATAAACAATGTCTTTCATACACTCAGATACACTGCCCTGAATGAATTACAATGTAACGTAAAAATTAGTTAACAACTTACAATTAACAATTAGAACCAGTACGGTGACAATGGTTTAATCTACTGTTATGAATATAATTCTATTTGAACTTTAAAATTATTCCATATCTATTCTGCTTATCAATGCTTGTCATGTGCTTGTCACTGTGTCCGCGACTTCGTTCGCGTGGTACTAAAAATTATTTAATATTTTTTCTCCGTTTTTAAAACTTTTTCCAGTACAGCTTTGCTCCTATTGGTGGTTATGTGATATTTAGGAGCCTAAAGTCTTTCTCAATTATAGCTCTATTAAATAAAAGAATATTAAAAAAAATCCAACTTGTAGTTCGGAAGACTAGCGCGTTCAAACAACCAAAGTTTTACGCTTTATAATATTAATATAGAAATTCCTCTTTCAGCAAAAAGCTCGTTTTTAGAACAATCCTACCTTTTCTTTAATTACCATCACACAAATTAATGAAATAACTTAGTCACAGACGAACATAATTTATGAGTATATGTTTTGAATATTTCATAATTTTGATCACATAAACGGATGTAAAATTATTTCAGATATTCAATACTCATGGATAATTTTAGTTTTAGATATTATATATTGTTTAAAGATGTATAAGTAATTAAAACATAAATATGTGTATTATTTTATCTTGAGAACAATTTCAATTAGTGATCACTATTACTTAACTTTTAAGGTATATCTCCTATCCGATATTACGTGAAATATTTATTCGGTATTCGGACGGATTGTTTTTCTCATATTCTTTAGTTTCAAATGCGGTTACAAAGTTACTTAACAACCTTGATTAGTTTTTACAACATACACGTATCCAATATCTTTTTGTTTAACATTTTTTTAGGTAGTAAAAAAGAACATTTAATTACATCCTTAATAAAACAGTATACCGGGCGGGTAACACGTAAGAATAACCGTCAAAATACAACAAAAAGATTCCAACTTGACGCGCTTTCCCTCTTGATACCAGATACCAGGAACTGCTAGCACACTACTTTCAGCATGTATTCAATATCTACGTGACTACGCATCTTACAATAAAATAACCTATATACAAAAACTCGTTTTTTCATTCTAATGGACAACAAATATGCACACGGTCTTCTGATGGTAAATGGCTACTGTCACCTATGGATAGTCGCACCAGTGGTATTACAGCCATGTCGCTGCCTTGGTGGAAAAGGGTGGTTTTCGTTCACTATGTAGGAACACAAAAGCTATAATACTGAACCTTTATTTTGCGGCAGTCTAAGCCCGAGGGTGGTTGCTAACCAGTCTGGCAATAACCCTACCACCAAGCTGTGCCGGATCAAGGATTACATGGTTAACTGTCATGACCCAAACCAAATGTAGGAGCTACAATCAGCAGAGCCTCGTCGGATACTCGACAGCGTGTATCGCGTGCAGGTGAGATTGGCACTAGGGTAACTCAGAAGGTATTCGATACCCATTACACCCCAAAGTATCTACATGATCTATTTTTTTAATAAAAAACATTCCAAATGTTTCTGGTAAACCAATTACATAATATACACATAGGTAGATACAAAAATTACCCACTTAATGAATGATTTGCAGACAAAAAAGTGCAAGCATAAAAACGGAATCAGTGAATAGATTTTTAGAGATAATGGACTACGAAGTTCTTTTGACTTGTTTCTAAAATAATATATTCTTCACAGTTTTTCTTTACAGTTTTTCTTCATAGTTACAATATGATCTCTATATAATAATAATAGTTTATGTAAAGAAACAACATAGCCACGACAATACCGATGGATATTTATTAAAAGAGGTTTAAATCCATAATCAGCTAAATTTGCAAAACATAGAGTGCGTAATGTGATATGAAAATAGAATATTTACCAGCAGGCGCAGGTAACTTCTATGGAGATAGACTAGGATGAATAATGTTAAAGGAAGCATGTGTCTTAAGCTAATTATGAATTTTCTAAATATATTATTACCTATATTAAAAAAAAAATTTACTATCTGAAACATAGCAAGAATCACTAACGGCAGATTTAGAAAAAAAACTGTCTACGTTTCTATGCCAAACGTGGATAACTCGTTGTGTTGACAAGTATTAAAACCTTCATACAGTAATTAGTTACTAACATACCTTACTATCTTTCCTACATTATAAAGAACAGACTAGATCAAGATTCCCAGAAAAACAGAGGTCGCGTTATGTTGTTAGAGATAATCTAAAATCTAAAACAATGCTTGTACTAGTAATTGTCAAATTTTTAGTGATCTTAGCATATTCGGAATCGGTATGTACCGTTATATAAATTATCTGTCGGTTAAAATATTTATACTATGGCTAAATAATAATATAGGTACAATGTAATCCATAGTTTCTTCCATATTGTTAAAATAGACTGATGTGTTTACTTTTGGTCCTTGAACTTTAACAAAGTTATACATGTTACGTATATATATTTTTTGTTTTTTATTATTCAATGTGACCATTATTAATAGTCTTTGAATTACAGAAACCTTATTAGTAGTCTCCATAAATATTTCATATAAATAAATAGTAATTCATAATTTAATTTTTCTAGTTGACGATGAAACAAATAAGAAATATGGGAAAAATGATGCGTAAAAATTGTCAACCGAAAAATAATCTCGAAGATGGTGAGTTGAGTATTTTCTATTGTGTCAAAAAGTATAAATTATATTTAGTTATAATACTATTAGTATACCAAACAAAAATTTACGAAATCATCTTTGGTAAGAAACGTCCGCATAAATGTATTTAAGTATGCAATCGTAAAATATTTCAGTACTGAAATTTGAGCGAGAAGTTTTTAAAAATACATTTTAAATATTCACTGACACTGGTTTTCGCTATAACGTCAAACTTTTACGGACAAATTTTAAAACCAAAATAAGTACGAATTTCTCTACTTTAAAGCACCTGAATATTGTAAATTGTTACACAAAATGATTACAATACTTACATTACCTACCATTAATTACGAAGAACGAAATAAAAAAATTAGAAGCCATGTAGCTTCTGTAAGATTATATTGAATAGATCTACTTACAGATCCCTAACAAATTTATTTGAATATTTAAATTATCCAAAGCTTACCACCGGACGCCATCGTGTAATTTTTAGTAATAGCTATGTTTGCGAATGTACAGTTCGCACAGTACAGTAACACATACAGTTATTTGAATGAGAATGAAATATAGTGTTATTTTGACAGGAATTATGAAAAACCTGTACTGAAGGTGTTAATTTAGCTACCATGAAACTATCAAATATTTGGTCATAATCACAACTGATCATAAGTGAAGTGTATACTACTTTGCACTTTCACTTGGAATTGATTGGCCGATGACGTTGTTGGTTGACAGTTGACCCGACATTAGTGAATGGTTGAATAAACCCATACCCACATTTGGTTAAACCATCCGCTAACGTAGATTCAACCGACAACCAACGACGTCATCGGCCAAAGAATTCCAACCTAAAGTGCAAAGTAATATACACTTCAACATTTAGTGATGGATTTGCGCAAAATAACGCCTTTATCAATCAAATATCTGACAATATGATCGTAAGATAAAGACGCGAATCCTAGTGGCAGAATTACATTTTAGTGTCCAACTGCTAAAGAACTCTCACAAGTGCTTGGCGACAAATTTTCACCATGAGCATGTTAGCTAACCAAACCACCTCGTCTTCTATAAAGAAATCTCAAAAATGTTGATTCGTGTATATATATTTCCTATTTCAACGTTTATACAATAAGATTGTTTTTTAGCTCAAGTAGACAACATTAATGAAGGTATTTTCACTGAGGAGAAGGATCTAAAATGCTATATAGCATGCGTTATGAAAATGACAAATACGGTATGTGTTTAATTAAAATTAATTTAAATAGATAAAAAATCTACATGATTGTACTCATTTTTAATTATTCGAGCCAAGGTCTGATTTCTGTTTCATAGATCACTTCACGTATAAAATTTAGCTCTGGAAACACAAAAGTTATCATTATTTGACCATTTGTCTTTTATTTGACCATTCCTTATGTACTTAATACTATTATTTTTGATATGCTTATCCATACTTCGTTATTAATATTATAAATGAGAAAGTGAGTTTGTTTACTTGTTAAGTTTTCAAGCTAAAACCGCTGAATCGATTATGATGAATATTGGTGAGTATAGAGATATATGAGACCTTAGAGGGGGTGAAAAAATAGCCACTTTTTCTCGCGAAAAACTTATTTGAAGTAAGATAAAAAAGAGGGATAAAGTGTGTATGAGACATTTTTTATAGCGTAAAGGTTTTAACTTTTTTTATGGAGTTGGGGACAAACGAGCAAGCGTGTCACCTGATGGTAAGTGATCACCGCCACCCATGGAACACCAGAGGAATCGCCGGTGCGTAGCCGGCCGTTATAGGAAGGACTAACTCTCAAGTGCAACTGCCGGAAAACACATATAGGTATTTGGAGGTAGATTTTCGAGGGTGGTACCTAGCTAAGTAGGCATTTGAAAAAGCCCTACCACTATGCTATGGTTTCATCATCATATTTTCCTTCACCGAAAACTCAAGCTCATGGTAGGTGGATTTGAACTTGCGGCCTTTCACGCGGCGTCCGTACACGCTACCACTGAGCTATCATCGCTTCTATTGCGTCATCCGATTTGTTTGACAAAATCTATGTTACGACAAGCAAATTTATATAAAAATCAAAGTGCTCAAAGTTTAATTAAATCCTGCATGGAAATAAATAGTATATAAGTTTAGCTCATATAAATAATCTAAAAATGTTTGTATTAAGTCGACCTATTAAAGAAGTTTTATAAATTGTGTAGGTAATAAGTTTATATCGTCAGTCTTGCTTGACATAGATCACATTGACGGCAAAATCATAATATATCAAATAAATTGGATTATCAAAATCAAAATTTTCTGATAAAGTTTTATTTATTAAATATGTTTTCAAGTCGATCAATTTAAAGAACATTTGTACGTTATGAGTCGTGTTAAAATCTCACATATAAATTATCATCAGGTGAGATTGTGGACATAACGCTAAAAGCCCTTCCTATAAAATAATCATTACTTAAATGGTAACACGTCAAAGTAAAAAATGACAATATAATTATTACAACACATAATACATTTCTAGAAATTATGATGTTTATATATAAGTATATCGATATAAAAGCATTTTTATCTTTTAATAAAGCTAAACGCGGATTTATATTGAATTTGGTACAGATGTAGATTATGTCAAATTAATAGTGATCGACAACTGTGTAATATGACTCTTCATCCTAACTAATATTATCAATGCGAAAGTGAGTTTGTTTGTTACGCTTTCAAGCCTAAACCGCTGAATATATTATGCTGAATTTTGGTATAGAGATAGATGGTAACCTGGAGACAGCGATAGGCTACTTTTTGTTCCAAAAATCTTATTGGAAGAGGGATAAAGTGAGGGTTTTTGCTTCATCCGATTTGTTTGACAAAATCAATATTAACGCGAGCGAAGCCGCACGTAAAATCTAGTGATTTTATAATTTTTTCATACTCATATACATCATTTTAGTTGAAAAATGGTAAACTTGACGCGGAAGCTGCCGTGAAACAGATCGATTTACTTTTTCCAGAAGATATAAAAGTAGAAGCGAAAGCAGCTATATTAGCTTGCTCTAAAGTCGGTGAGTTAGAATGTTCTGTACCTTGTAATATGAATCTTAAATATACTTTTACTATTAAATCTACAAAAAGTAGTCAAAAATGTATTAATAATTTTGTGTAAATGACAGTAACTACCAAAAACAAAAAGTACTTATATGGTTTTTTGTCATAGAATATGTTTTATGTGTACATAATGTCGAGTTTATTTTATACAGTTAAGGATTACCATTATTGCCACAATCGCACCTGATGTTAAGTGACGATGTGGCCCATGATGGTGGACACGCTAAGCCTAGTGGAGAGACTGGCTCTCAATGCAACTGCCGGAACACATCTATAGGTATTTAGCGGCAGATTTTCAACTTCAGGGTGGTAGCTAGCCAAGCAGGCATTAAAAAAGCTCTTCTACCATGTTATGGTTTCATTACGATGTTTTCCTTCACCGAAAGCTCAAGCTCATTGTAGGTGGATCCAAACCCACGTCTCTTGATGCGCTGACCAACTAATCTATCATCGCTTCAAAACGCAACAAATTCGCTAACAAAAAGTAAAGAGTTATTGAAATTGCAATGTGCTATTTGTTTTTTTAAGATTATATTTAGTGTGCCTATATAAGAAAATGTAAAAATTACCACTCGTTGTTTCAGGGAACTCATACAAAGATATATGTGACGCATCCTATCACACGACAAAGTGTATCCACGATCACAATCCGAGTATTTTTTTCTTCCCATAGTAATTATTATAAATAAAGCATATTTCAAACTTTTATTCCTGTACTAAAATATGTTATAGATACAGCTTTGAATTTATTGAAATAATGCATAATGTAGCTTTTCCGTTTCCCATAACATTGTCATCAATCTCATATTATTATATAAAGACTCTGTATATTTTTATAACAATTCTAGATAATGATATGCGGATTTAAAAATAAACTTAATCTTGTCTACATTTATTTTTTACATATATAAGTTTTTGTACATTAGCTCGTTAGTGACTATTGGTACGTTTTGATGTATTAGAATCATTTGCAAATATAAATTATAAAGATCTCAAGTCTACTATCTAAAAAAAAGCCTTTGTGCTTAATAGTAGATAACCTTTTATAGGTAACTATATAATTAACAGTTGAGAACTTTTTTGTAATTGTTTTTATTTACTATACGTGTAATATATTTTACTTGCCCCAAGGTGATATCATGTTTAAATGACCTTTATCGATTCCTTTCAGCTATAGAGATAAAAAGGTAGCCATAATGCTGCCATTATCTAAATTTTTGAAGTCAGTTAGTAACTTAAAAACCCTAAGACGTTCCGGTGAAATCAAATTTCACCCTGAAACTTCACAGAAAATTGTGTTTGAAGTAAATTAAAATGTTAAAAATATTCATGACAATACATTACGTATACGATGATAAACACAGTATAATCCAATAAACAATGAGGACCCAATGGAACACATATTACTATCACTTCATTTGATTTCAAGATACACACGGAATAATCCATGAATCCGACACGTCTAACCATGGTATGCATGGTCCAGTTGGGGTGCGTTCCAGATAGCGATCACAACGCTTTAGTAATTTGGGTCAAAGTTGAAATTTATTATTGTTTTATTTTTTAAGGTTTTAACACGATTATTATCTGTCATCTAATTGTTGAATCTTTAATTCATGAACTATGTTATTTGTCCCTTTGTTAAATACTAATATGGATGATTCTGTTCTGTGATTTTTTTTATTAAAACTTTAAAATAGTGAAATTATTTTTTTTGAACTTTTTTATGCATATTATTCATCTATTTTACTATTACCATAAAAATGTGAAAGGACTTTACTATAATTTTAAAGCGTCAAGAACGAGAAACAAATTTTCAAATTTTACGTTCCAGTCATTTATCCACGGAATTCACATAAAATAAACCGGAATTCAATAATATAAACTTAGTACATTAAACAAAAAAGTGTCAATTTTTTTCAGTTTGATCATAAACATTAGAATTTATGAGTTTACATAAATTATTGCGAAAAAACAAACAATTTATAGGTAAAATCTAGAAATGGACATGACACGATAGTGACATTTAAGTGATATATTGTATCTCTTATCTTTGTCGCACCGTGAAATTGTGGAACCGTCTTCCTGTCAACGTGTTCCCTTCTTCCTATGATATTGGGTCCTTCAAAAGAGGCGTGAAGAGGTACCTAAGCAGGCCAGCATGACAGCCGCGACTGGCAGTGTATTCTGTTCGCTGTCAGTCGCCGCTGATATGGATTGCACTGTACTTACCATCAGGTCCAGTGCAGTCACTTTGCTGTGCAACATAAAAAAAAAAAAAAAAGTTTCCTTGAGTGGAAAGTTATATTATATAAAAATAATATTTAAATATGTTTATAATAATCCAACTAACACAAAAATCTCACTAATTCATTATTAATTAATGACCTGTGAGAACAAACAATACAGGACATTGAATATCACCGTTATAACGGAATCACCCATATATCACTTTGAAGGTATCTTGCATGGTAGAGTTTTGTTATTATACATAAGTGAATTGAATTATAAATAATGACTAGGAACAGTCTGCACTGTTAGTTGCTGTAAAAATTTTCTAGACCGTTCAGGCAACCGTCATTTGTTAGGGTTAGTTCTGAAGGTTGCATTTCATGCTTGACAAAATGGTAAAATTGGAAATGTAAGCAGAAAGTATATATTTCTAAGTCTACTTAATGTATACATTGAGCCTTTTCAGGAAAAACATCATAAGGGAAAAAAAATTGAAAACCGTTTTTATCAATTCGGAATGGAAAAACTCGCTCCTGTAATAAGTGCAATTGTCGTTTACGATATTTTTCGTCAAATGGCTCGACATGTACCATTCATGAGATTTATTTTCGAAATACGAAGATCCAGATGCAAAATGCATGTACACATACCTATTCGTTCGACATTGTAAATAAAATTATGCAGTCATCGCCAGTGTCTACCTACTTCCGCATATGAGGCGAACGCTTTGTATTTAGAGATAATACCAGAGCCATTAACATGCAATTTTTATATCACGAGTCACCGCTCACGCAAATAGCTTCGGGCAGCCACTAACAGAAGAACAAATAATTATGTACGTTTTCCAAATATAAAAATATACGTACTACTTCGCGATTTATTTATTTATGAACTGATAAAAGAAAACATCCTGACTGTTGTTGCTAGATGTGCTACAAGAAGAAGGAAACCTGTCTTTGGTCATTGGCAGTGTGGGGAATTAAGACTGATCTGTGAATTATTGTTCTTTCAATTTCTATTTTTAAACTATAGCTATGGACTACCCGGGTGACCCCATCAGTATACTAACAAAAATCAGTTAAACTGTTTTCGAGGAGAGGAATTACAAACAAATGCACATTAGTTTAATTTTATACAACCTGTCACTGCGACTTCGTTTACGTGGAAGTAAAAATTATTTCATAATTGTTGCTCCTTTTTGAAAGATATTTCAATACAGCTTTATTCGTATGGGTTAGCGTGATGTTACATACTCAATTATTGCTCTGTTAAACACAAAAAATTATTATTGAAAACCGACAGGTAATTCCTAAGATTAGCGCGTTCAAACAAACTTTTACGCTTTATAATATTAATATAGAATATAGTTTAGCATTTGGTCTTGACTTGGTACCTGTAATAATGCTTATCATAGAATATAATATAGCTATAACATTGCTACAGTTTCATATAACAGTTTAGATAAATAATTCCAACATAGATTGTCTTCATATAACTCTTTAGGTTTACGCAGCCCACGACAGTAAAGCTCCAAGTAGGCATATATTTTTCTGAATTCTGTAACAATTAACATTATATTTTAATGAGTATACATAAAATCTTAATGTATTATACGCCTTAATCTTTCTCATGAATTACTCCGCCTATAGGTATGTATAAAAATCCGTTCGGTAGGTTATAATATACTTAGATCTAACAGTAATGTACAATTATTATAGCAATTCTAACGATGATGGTTCAGTTGGTAGTGTCTCCATGAATGAGCGTGAGTCGAATCCCTCCAATGAGCCTGAGCTTGCGGTGAAGAAAAACATCGTAATAAACCAGAGTATAGTATTAGGCCTTTTATAATGCCCACCTGTTAAGCTACCACCCTCAAGTCGAAAATCTACCGCCGCCAAATACCCATGGGTGTGTTACGGCAGTTACACTTGAGAGCCAGTCCCTCCATTAGGTTTAGCATACCTACCCACTTGGGCTAACTCATCACTTAACAACAGGTGATATCATGGCATAACGCTATAAACATATAAAGTATATAAAACAACTAGGCAGCTTAAGTAATTCTTCAACTTTCCATGCGAGGTCTTCATTCAATAATGACAGTATATTTATAAACGTTGATTCAGCTTTAAGCCCACAACAGACGGAGCTACAATATATATACATATAAGTTGTAACAAGGTATATTACGGTATATTTTCTATAGTAATCGATGAGGCCACAGGCGCATCTATAACTTACATTTTTGTTACGTCACCAAAATACGTCGACAGATATATTTTGGTATATTTCAAGAACAACAGGTATATTTTATTTGTCTGTGGGGTGAATCCTTACTAATATTATAAATGCAAATGTGAGTTTTTTTGTTTGTTACGCTTTTACGCCTAGACCGCTGAATCGATTACGATGAACTTCGGAATAGAGATAGATGAGAACCTGGAGACGGTGATAGGCTTCTTTTCTCGCTAAAAATTTATTGAAAGTGAAGTAAGGAGACGGATAAACTTAATATAAAACTTTTTAGATCGTCATCCGATTTGTTCAACAAAATCAATATTAACGCGAGCAAGAAGTTAAAATATAAATTTATGAAAATGTATTCAGTTGTTTGAAAACAATCAGCGTTATGTTTTAATATTTTTATTTTGTAGATTTGTGTTGTATATTATTAAACAGTCATATTATTAATATGTATTTCATAAAAATAAAGCGAAATATTATTTATTTATTTATTTTTGCCACCGAGCAGTTCCGTAGTATTTATAAAAAAGCACTCTGTCACATAGAACTGTGAAAAAAATTATGGGCAATTGTTTGTGGATATACTTCAGAATGTGTAGTTAAAAAAATTGTAAATAAATTAACTGTTCAAATATTGTATCACATAGATATCTGAACAAAATGAAGCTTTCACAAATTAATTAATTTAAAGAATCTTGGAGTATTAATTTTACCAACACAAGATGGTTACGACTTATGTATTATAACAGAAGCATTCCTGAAACTACAAAAGGTACAAGGTAATCACTGCATGTACACTGAAAACCAATTTAAACGGTTTCACGTAAAAATACTGGAATTGTTTAAGCAAAGAAATGTTTACGCCATATGAAACGACCATTCCTTGGAGCAACCAGCAGCGTGAAATAACAAAAAAAATAAACAAATAAAATAAAATAAACAAATAAAAATATAAACAATAAAAAAACAAATAGACAAAAGCTTAACAAATTAGTTATATTCCAGAGGGATTAGGCATAATAGATATATAATAAAAATAATAAATATTTAAATGAGTATTGTTAAAATAATCATAAATGTTTAATATATTTTTTTACAATGTGTTTTATTATTACATTTCAAACTTGGCTAATCATACTCGAATTACAAGTTCATTTTTGGTCCAGAGGGATTAGGTATAATAGATATATAATAAAACTAATAAATATTTAAATAAGTATTGTTAAAATAATCATAAATGTTTATTATATATTTTACAATTCGTTTCATTATTACATTTCAAACTTGGCTATACATACTCGAATTACTAGTTCATTAGTCTGCGTGCGGAAACGCGTTATTACGCACACAATTTCTTTACCAAGTTTTGAGCATCAAGGGCGCATCTAATGAGTGCAGAAATATATATTATAACTTAGCCACCGTCTGTGGCAGCTTGCTATACCGTAATATATATTTGACTATATGTATATATATATTATAGCTCCGTTTGTTATGGGCTTTATATGTTTTTAAAATATAGGTACTCCCACAACAGCATACTACTTACACTAAAACTATTATACAGGTTGGCTATTATTATAACATTATAAACAATTAAAATTAATCACTTCTAATTACACTATACATAACAATTATTACAGCAATAGACAAATCAACAATCGTATGTACTTATTCATGGGCTAAGTAAATTTATTACCTTTTTTATTTTTATACTTAAAGTTTAGCGTTATGGCCATAATCTCTCCTGATCTTAAGTGACGACACGGCCCAAGCAGCTGGACACGCTAAATCTGTGGAGGGACTGGCTCTTAAGTGCAACTGTCGGAACACACCTATTGGTATTTGGCGGCAGATTTTCAACTTGAGGGTCTAGTCAGGCGGGTATTAGAAAAAGCCCTACCACCATGCTATGGTTTCCTCACAATGTTTTCCTTCATCGAAAGCTCAAGCTCATTGTAGGTGGATTCGAACTCACGTCCCTTGACACGAAGTCGTAAACACTACCACTGAGCTATCATCGTTTAAACCTGCCTATTTTAATAATAAGATATCTTAGGTTAATGTTAACTTGCTATGTATGTCATAGGTTTAGTGTTTCAACACAATTTTACCTGGTATTATTACCTAAAGTGATAATACGCGAATCCTAAGGGCTCGATAGATGTTTGTCTATACATTTTCACCCAGAGAGTGGCACATTATGATGCAGTCATTAGAAAATACCGTACCACTACCTGCTTTAATTTCATCATAACTTATAGATACTATCAACATTAGATATATGTATATGTGTGTTAATCTCCGCAACTACAAGTTCAATTATGCATGCTCTTTCACTTATAAGAAGTTACATCGCCCTTGAATCTTTCATCTTATGAATATTCTTATGATAACGATTAATTCTAATAAAATGTTATATCGTAGTAAGCCGACTCTGTCGGTAGACTTCTTGCCGAAAAAGACGTTAGCAAGAAATGTCGTTGTACTGTGAGTATGAAACTTCAGTATTATACATATATTTTTATAGCAGAAAAAACAATACATTTAAAAAACAATTTGATGGGAAATTCTATATCCTAACGACGATAACAATGTCATCTACCATATCAAATATGGATAAGAATCGTTTAAACACATGACATCATTATTGTAGAGTACGATTTGAAATGCTCTTACGTTACATCAAAACTGCTAAATATTTGAATTAAAATGCTAAATTACGTATTATTTATCATCAACTTTACTTAATTTGTTTATTGCTAATAAGCCAATTATTTGCGACTTTTGCTATTGCTTTGGTTTCGTGAGATTCCTAATAAGGACAAACCATTTCGAATAAGAATTACAAATACACGTGTGATACGTAGTGTTACGAATCATAAGCCAAGTAGTTTAAAACAATAATCAGATCGATAATAATAACACGATGATATATAAATATGCAGGTTTCCAATTAACGTTGTGGTTATTTCTGATGATGGAACAGAATTACGACCACGAAAGCCATTATACACCAAAAATATAGAAAACGGTGTAAATAATTGGAAAACATAAATCCCCCCCTCAATGATATTGTCGTCTTGAGCGCTGCGTGTTGAATACTTTTACTGGGCGTGCTCGCACTGCACCTATACCAGTCGGTATTAACAACTACCCTTGAATAACCACACTCCTAACAGTACATATAGGCATAAACAAAGTTGCGAGCAGTTTCTACCAATAAATAGTTATTAAAATATGAAGGGTATTGTTTTTTTTATATTTCCCTACACTTTAATAAACATGATTAACTTTGATAAAAATACAGGTATTACCAGGAATTACCAGTTCAGTACAATTATAGGATAAAACTAATCACCTAACCCAAAATGCGTGTAAATACAATGGTAGCCATATTTTGAACCATTTTTAGTTGTTATTTAGATGATATCTCTAATTTGATCCATATCTGATCAAATACAATGCAATTACGTTACAAAACAGTATTTAAATGCGTTAGAATGATAGTTTTTCAGCCAATTTTACTATGACAATGGTATTACTATTGTTGTTTGTATCTATGTATTTAGTGGTTACATGCCATGTAAGTTCCTACAATTTTTTATTTTTTTTAATATTCACCAATAAAGTACCACCTATCATATTATTATTTTTTTAATGATAATATTACACGGGTTCACAATAATCGGCTCTTTTAAATACATTTTTTTGTTAAAAATTACTTTTTGCGCTGTTATTTTGCCGCGTACATAGAAGAAGTGATTGTGCAACTAACATTTCACTTTATATAACTCCTAAAGATCTGAGTTATTGAACAAGAAGAACTCTACGGTTGGCAGGCTTGGTGGCTTTTCTTTGATAGCTACAAGAAGTGTTTAAAAAAGGGCAAATGGTTATAAATTAATTTATATCAACACCGATTGCGCATTCAATACTTTCATAAATTATATAATATTATAATAGGCATCAAAGGTAACAAAACCATAGTTCAGTGGTGTAATATAACAAATTACAGATTAATTATAAATAACTAATACTGTTTCGGAATTTAAAGCAAGTCTTTTATTTTCTAATAACAAGGGAAAAACGGATGCGGAAATCAAAGCAAAATTTATCGGCCTGGGCGTTGAATGCAGTAAAGATCACCCGGTCACAATGGAAGAGCTACATGCAATATCCAGACATGAATATCCTGACCATACAAATGCTAAATGTCTAATGGCTTGCGTATTCAGAAAGGTTGAATGGGTTAGTATTTAAGTATCTATTGATAAAAACGTTATACATACGTATTACATAGTCTTTTAAGATGTTAAGGAATGGTAGCAAATTTATTTCATACTTAAGTTTAAGTATTTTTAAGATAATTTATCGAGTTAGGATAAGAAAGATCAAACTTTTGTAACGATTAATTATTCCAAACAATTTGTTACATTATCACCTACTGTATTATTTTCTTATTCCAAATTCTTCTGCCAATTTTTGTAATAATTTTTATTAAAATCTATACCTTCCTACTTATACAGTACAACTTAAAAAAAAACATAGATGTCTAAAGTGATTTTAAATTTCTTAGACGACATCTAGTGTTTTCTTATGTAAAATTTTCGTTAATTTGTAATCAATCGTTTGTAATGCATGTATTTTGAAACTAACAAGCATAATTTTATTTTTGCTGTTAGTAAAGTCTGTTTCTTACGAACACAAATATTATTTATTCTTTATAAAAGGGTTTCAAAAACTGTGTTAAATATATATTAGGCCAACTTTATACATATTAAAATCAAAGATCAACTACTAGCACAAGAAAATGCAATTATGTTATTGTTTTAATATGCAAGTTTACATTTAAATTACGGCTTTGTGTTTCTATGTTATATTTAGTTGGACAGCAAAGGCATGTTTGACGCGGAAAAAGCTATTGAATTGTCAAAGATAGACCATCCAGACGAACTAGAAAGACAGGATAACGCGAAAAAGCTTTTTGAGCATTGTAAACAAGGTACCTTTATTTATTTTATAATATCTCGTAAAAAAAAGATATTCTTACTTATAAGTTAGAAGAAGGTTAGGTACTTAGTTGGTAATGAATGAATACTTTATATGTGGTGCACTGGTAAGCAAAATGGCGATAGGCATAAATGAACTATTTCTGAAGTAAAGATATGTCTATAGTATTAAAAATATAAATAAATAAATAGTAGATATATTAATTAAATATACCCAAAAGCTGAATTGATTACTTTTATTAAAAAATGTATACCTATATCTGGAACTAATTTTATTTTAACTTACTAATTTATATCTTATGAAAAATCCTACAGTATAAAAAAAATATTTTTAAAGTTTAGTCTACAATTCTTAGGTTGTTTTAAAATGCATTGTGTATTTTGATAAACCAAAAAATAAAATAAGAAAATCAGCTTAAAAATCAAAAATAGGCTCACCTTGTTTTATATACCTAGTTGAACCTAATTATATATTGTTAATTTCAGTAAACGAAGAACCCGTAGGTGACGCTGAAACTGGATGCGACAGAGCGTACTTAATAACCAAATGCTTAGCAGAGAATGGACGTAAGGTAATGAAAATAAAAAATAATTAAGTGCGAATGATCATGTTATAGGCTCTCTATATATCAGATATGTATTAGCATTACAATATTTTTTATAGTTTATTGGTTAAGCGTTATGACCACAATTTCACGTGATGTTAAGCGACAATGTGGCCCAAGATGGTGAATACGCTAAGCCTAGTGAACAGACTGGAGCTCTCAAGTGCAACTGCCGGAACACAGCTGTAGGTGTTTGGCGGTAGATTTCAATTAGAGGGTGGCGGGCATTAGAAAAAGGCCTATCACCATGCTATGATTTCATCACAATGTTTTCTTTCACTGAAAGCTCAAGCTCATTGCAAAGATTCAAACTCACGTCATTGACACGGCGTCCGAGCACACTACCATTGCTCCAAAGTATTATTAGTATGAAAAAGATTTTATTTTACAATTCATATTTTTCAATCATGTATGGTGCTGTTCTATGGAAAAGAAAGTATAGCATATATTTATGATAGTCTATTGATTGAAAATTAAAGTAACCTATAATTTCTCGATTTTTCTTTTATTTCAGTTGGGTTTCGAAACGTAATGGCCGTCGCGACATGAAGGAAAAACTGCTTCACATAGTGACAACAATTAATTATTAATGAAAATAAAAGATAATTTTTGAGCAATTTATTTTACTAACTTTAAAAAACACTACACAACAGTATTCTAAAAGGTAGAGTACAAAATATCTATTGCGTGTAATATTATGCAAAGTTATTACAATGTTTAAGTATTAATGTTTTACATCACTTAATAGTAAAGTTTCAGCGGTATTTAGAACATTAATATCTAATTGTATAAATATAGAAAATCGTAAGGGCATTTATAGTTGATTACAAACAGCAAATACATAAGCGAATATTAACTATGAATATAAAAATTTATAAAATTAACTAATACATGGCTAATAAAAAAAAAACTTAAAAACTAAAATGTAATAGAAAAAGAAAAAATAACAACACGTTTACCCCCATAATGTAACACAAAAAGGTAAAACACAATAAATTAATTAGTATTTTTGATAAATCACTATCTCATCAGTTCCTTAATGACAAATTCAGTGGAATTTCTATAACTAGAATGTCAAGGGAAATGCTAAAAGTTTCGAGGTAATACGTTTTCGACTTAACTGGAAGTTCTAAATACAAAATATTTAATTGCAGAAATTTTGACTTAGAAAGCCGCGATTTGTAAGCATATTTTTCGAGCTATAGATTTATAAATATCTGCCATCAATACCTTGCTGGGAAGTAATATTTTGTTCCAGTTACAAATGTGCAAATAATTCGAGATACCGCGCATTTAGGGGTTCAGCAGAAGTGAATGGCATTTTTTTCGAGTTACTGAGCATTACGATTTAACAAGATTCGAGTTAAAGAGATTCCACTGTAGTATCGAATAATTATAAAAGATGCATACATCAATCATTCATTTTGTGTGATTTCGTACAGATCCAATAAACGTAAATCATATGTTACACAAACAGCAGCTTTTGTTATCCCTATCCCTATGCTCCACTATAATTTGATATGTCTATTACTGTGGCTAAAAAAATAATTCTTTGATTTTAGAAAACTATTTATACATATAAATATTTTTTTTTACTACGATACTTCAGTATATATATAGTCAATATTCAATAGTTTCGGAGAAAAATGATAGAAGACGCTACCAACGTCAATGTACAGAACTGTTACTTGTTACGAAGATTACTTTCATAGACAATATAAACGACATAGAAATGCGATTTATCATGTACTATTTTTTAAATAGCATTTTTCTAAGTTTCATCATATATGCACACAACACAAATATAATCAATTTATATAATACCATGTAAGCTGTATTCTATTGGTATATATTCATTTTTTCTGCGATATGTAATTCGGAAGTCTTTTAGAAAACGAAGTCACAATTTTGGTCGAGAATTGTTTTACATTTACATTCATGATATATACATTTTTATAATTTCTTTCACTTCAATTAATAAAAAAATATGTACAAACTATTTTAAAAAATGCGCTACTTACTATATACCAGATTTTATTCTTCATAAATTACATAGATTTATAGTAGTCAAAACAAAACATACTGTAACCTCCACACCACTATATTAACGTGAAACTTCCTAAATCGTTTGGCTGTTATACCTTGTTCACCGATGATATATTCTTTTCATTTAACGACAACTATAAACAATGCCATAATATGCTAATATGATTAGACTCTATAGTTTCGCTGTATAGAGTGTACACTTTATTTTCAAAACTATCGCATAATTAATAATTGAAAAAAAAAAACAAATATAAAAGTTTTTTTATTATTCGTATATTTAGATATTGATATAGATGTAACCAAAATTGATTTATATTATATTTACTACTGTTATGATGCACAACTAGTAAATTACGAAAAAAACGCAAACAAAAAATATTCACATAGAAGACAGTACAAAAATTGTCAGTTAAAATCTACCATTTTACAATAATAATAGAGGTGTTCTTTGAAAATCAGAAAACATCCAATTACTTTTTCATAATTGTGGACATGAAATATATATAGCAAAACATTTTTTTTTTCTTTTTTATTTATAAATTTATTGTTTTCAAAATAATATCATCATAGAATAGTAAAATAGTACTGGCGTTAGGTTTTTCAAAAGATAGACAAAGAGTATTTTCCCTATGCAATATGTAAGAATTACATTTCAGTTTTCTATATTGTGTAAAAGTCTATATAATTACTTTCTAATATTATATACGAAAAAAGTAAACCTATAAAGCGACCTTTAAGAAATAAGTTAGTTTTGCGTAAATATTTAGTTGGTAATTTACCTTGATATTTTTTTTCTTTTCTTTGATCCCTGTAAATGTTATGCCTGCTAAGAGTATCTCTTACTTTACTTCAAAAATCTGATTTAAAAATCTTCTGATGTCGAAACTGTTGGCACCACTATATTTATTATGCTACAATCATTTACATGTATTCTATCACAAAATTCTTTGCTTATTACTAAATATATTTAAATTGAAGCGCGCCATAACCCTATTGCTTTATTTCTGGCGTTTATAATTTTTTTACTAAAAAGGTGGCACTAGAATAATCAACAAAGTAAACCCAAAACTTACATACACACATATATACCTATAATGAAAACGGTAACTTTTTATTACACGAGGAATATCATATTTATTCAATGATATAAACCAATATATAGTAGTGCCAATAATTGTATATAATGCACATATTGTATACAAAATAATTTTAAGTGTTAAGGTTTAGCGTTATGTCGACAATCTCACTTGATGTTAAGTAACGATGTGGGCCATGATGACGCCAAGCCTAGTAGAGCCACTTGCTCTCAAGTGCAACTGGCGGAACACACCTATAGGTATTTGTCGGCAAATTTTGTACTTGAGGGTGATACCTTACCAGGTGGGCATTAGTAAAAAGTAGTACCACCATTTTATGATTTTACGATGTTTTCCTTCACCGAAAGCTCAAACTCATTGTAGGTGGGTTAGAAATAACGTCCTTTGATGCGGCGTCCGTACACACTACAAATGAGCTATGATCACTTCTTATTTTTCGCTAGCATTCGCTATATATAATAAAAATCAGAAAATATTACAAGTATTATATAATACGGCAAGATCCTTATGAATGTTAAATCTTATACTATGTTTTATTTAATTTTTCCATTATTATTATTGTAGATTGTAAATAAGAATATCGTAACTATCGTGGTTTATATTATGCCTTTACTGTAATCAATAACTCGTAAAAACTATTTATATATTATGCATCGAAAAAACTCTTTTATTTATTACTAGTGTCAGATCGGCATTACTTAGAAAATACTAAAAATATTAGTGCAATATATCATGGTTTAACCAAAGTTAGATTAAGCTAGCGCGCGGTCTATTCAGATATACAAGGCTGCTTTCCAACCAAAAATCTGCGAATAGCAAGATAAAAAATTAACCTACAAAACATGCCTTTGTTTACTTCAAAATTAATTGGTGTAGTATGAGTAATATTAGGTAAAATTTAGCCTAAATCTATTCAAGTGTGGAAAGCGTTAATCCAAGTATCAATTTCAACGTTAATGAGGTGTTATTAAGCGTCATCTCACCGCATTTTACCTCCAGATAAATACGAAAAGCCTAACCAACTGAAACAAAACTGACGGAACTCTTTTAAATAGCTAACAGAAGTAGTAAAAGGTCATATATAAAAAGACCTCGATGTTATAAACCTTCTCGTAAAGAAAAGTTCTAAGTCTCTCTTACGTTTTCTCTAGTCGGTTAGACCATGATTCATTTTGTAAACATACTTTCAAAATGAAATTTGATTTGTAAAAATTGCATAGCGCCAATTCTCGTAATAGGATCTGATATTGAATAGTCAAAGAAGACATCACCATTATTAAGTCTAGCTGATAATGAAAATGTCATGAAGCGAATAAAATTACGCTAAACTGTGTATCTACTCGACTTTAGAGCGGATCTATTCTATTCTATCTAATATAAAATTCTTGCGCTAGAATAGAAGAGTAGGTTCTAAAGAGAGAATAGTCTAGAACGATAACAGCTTTTCTGGTAAAAAGATACTTGTAGTTAGTAAGTTGTTTCTTATAAATCACTGGTCTATTATACTGTTTCATTAAATAGACCTCTGCAGAAATACTTCATAATTTTGTAACGCGCTAACCCATCCTTCCCTGATTTGGCAAAATGAAATACATTTGTTCTTATAACCTATACGGTAGACAATACCATACGTATAATAATGCAGCATAAATAGCTTTCTGTTATAAAGCTATTAAATACTACTATTCTTTTATATATATGGTATACATAATACACACTAAAGTCTGCATGTATATAAACACATTGGTGCAAAAATACTTGGTGACATTGCCACTTGTTTAATTTACTCGATGAAGACGAGTTGGCCCTCGGAGAGTGACTCCTCACTCTGATGTTATATACTGTCGTAACTGTTCGGGTCAGGAGAAGTCATCGGTCCAGCACCTCGGGCTGGTAGTTTGAATCCATTTATCATGAAGGCCCAGCCATCCTGCAGTTTCAGAAATTACAGCATTTAAAACGGTTATCGATCATGCCAAAACCTCATGACGTGAACGCACCCGCACATTTGACATAATCTGTGGTTTTGACACCTGTCATTTATGACAGAGTGACTGTTCAGGTTCAACGCTAACGCGGACGTTATGAAAATATAAACAATACATCGGCGCCTGCTCAATGTTAGTGGGGACAGTCTAAAGAGGTGAAAGCTAAATTGTAGGACGACACAACATAATCTAGTTCTAAAATTAATCGACACCGATCAACACATTGCAAATAGGTAGCCCTGTTCCATTTTTTTTTTTTTTTTCAAATCCTTGGTATATTACGCCCCAACTGCAATAAGACATATGTTAGAAATGTTTTTACTTTAACAGCTAAAATTAAGTATAATGTCACCAAAGCAATGAGAACAATTTTTTTTGTACAATAATTAATTAAAATTCTTTAGCAACGAAAAAGAAAACATTGTGTTATTGATATTATAGTAGAACAGCAAAGTAGAGGTAGTAATTTAACTGATGTTAAACACAGTACAAACTAAAAACAACGGCGACTGTAGCGATCAGTCAAGTATATAATCATTGCCATCATACTAGCTTCTTGACAGCAGTACACAGATTGATTTTAAAATATAAAAAACGAAAAAATTGACCCTATTAAAAGAATTTCACGACTTGCATTATGGCTATCACTCATCCACGATTCCACTTGATTCCTAGATATATACTGGGTGATCCAGGAACACGACACGCCTAAGCGTGCGGCCATCACTATATTATATTTGTACAAAAAATAACAATTACATTATTTATTTAGATTTAGATTTTTTTATTGTTGCCGCTAAAAGTGGTGTTACGGCTATAATAGATATTTGGCGGCAGATTTTCAACTAGAGGGTGATAGGTAGTCGGGCAAGCATTAGAAAACTACTACCATGCTATAGTTTCATCACAATGTTTTCCTTCAACAAAAGCTGAAGCTTATTTTAAGTTGATTCGAACCCATGTTTGTTGATGCGGCGTCCATAAACACTACCAACTGAGTTATCCTATCACTTATCACTTATATTAATCTGCAGGCTAAATTGTATCCTTAAAATTCTATAAGATATCTATGCATATTATACAATAAAGGTCTCCCTACACATCTGCCTGTGTGAATGTGATATTCACAAAAAGTAGCCATTGTTATTACCATTAAAAGAGAATCTCTGCCATGCTACTATAAAAATGTTATGTAATATGACTTACAATAAATTTAACTAAATTAATTTAAACTAAGTGAAATGAAAATTAATTATGTGCTTCATTTTCATAAAATATGAAAATATAATCAATATATATTACTTAATTACTTACTTTTACAAGATTAGGTAAATCACTCCAAAACGCTAAATTCGGGATCACTTCAATACCTGTTGCTCCCATTAGAAACTTTTTGGTACAAATTCCAAGAACCAAATAAAATATGACAAATGAAAAGAAAATAATCAGTAAGGTGGATCCAAGTGATCTTCCAGAGTCTAATTGCTTCAAGCAGGCATCCTTTGAATAAAATTGCAACACCTGGAATGGATATTTTTAACAAAAACAAATAATTTAACATAGATGAATTTAATAATAGACATAAATATAGGATATGTATATATCCTAAATTATTCACTTTTATTTAAATTAAAATGAGTCTAAATACCCAGACTGACAACGAATTAAAACACATCAATAATTTAATTTATTCTAATTGTAAAGTTAGTTTCCAAATAAAAATTTGGAAAATATGTATAATTGCTGGATTTTCTTTATGATGATTATTTGATAACACACTTATTATTAACAAACTATGCAAAATATATTCTCTTAAAGTATAAATTACTTACAATTTTATTTGGTTCATCCAAAGAATAAATTTGTAGTTGTCCATCAGTTTCAGCACAAGTCAGAAGTACTATGTTTGATCTACAATAAGGAAATTACATTTTCACACAATACTAGCCATTTTATTCCATTTATTTGAGTCACCTGTTATAATATTTATCATAGTTGTAAACCATTGTACATAATTCAATACAAATACAGTCAGTTTTTATATACAACTGATTAAACAATGATATTTATTTCACCAATAACTAGCAATTGCTACCTGCAACTTTTACGTGAACTCAGACTTGAGTTATTGAAAATATTAACATATAAAAAAGAATACATATTAAACATAACAAAAGTGAAACTTTTGCAAATCTTATTATATGTTATATGTAGTTTATGTGAAACAAAATTCAAGAACAAAACAACATTGTATCTTAGGATATGCTGACATCTATATAGGATTAGATTGTTAAGTTTCAGAGTAAACAACTGAAAAGAAATAAAGGTACCAAATAAAAAGTTTATATAAGATTAAGATTGTGTACTTTTTTCCTGTAGTATAGTGTAGGGTAGACAAAGAGAGATAATTAAAGTAATCAGGTTTTTTACAGTTAAGGTTGAGGGTTATTGCCACAATCTCACCCAATATTAAGTGACAATTTGGCTCAAGATAGGGGACATGCTAAGTCTAGTGGAGGGACTAGCTCTCAAGTGCAACTTCCCGAACACATCTATAGGTTTTGGTGGCAGATTTTCAACTTGAGGGTGGTAGTTAGGCAGGCATATTAGAAAAAGTCATACCACCATGCTATGGTTTCATCATGATGTTTTGCTTCACTGATAGCTCAAGCTCATTACAGATGGATTCGAACTTACATCCCTTGACACTGTATCTGTATACAGCTTCTGCTTGTAATCAGGTAATGAACATTTTTTTTTATTACCAATCATCTTGCTACATGTAATTGTTTTATTTTATTGTAGTCATCTATTTCCCTTTGTCTATAGAATAGTTCCTTCATTATCTCTCTTTAATTAAATACCTATAACCTTCCCTTTAGTCAAGTGCACTTCTAAGAAAAATAATCTATAACAAGGTACTAACATTCAAACTTGAATTTGTATCCATAAATAAAAAAATTAAAAGAACATATCTCTATATATAACACTTTGTGCAAATTCTAATTGTTATTGTGTACTTTGTTATAGAAAAAGACACCAATAATATTTATCTCAATTATTTTGCCTGTCTGTATTCTTGTTTGCATCTCATATCAATTACAGGGCAATGTTAACAGATATTATAATTCAATACATTATATTACTATACCTATTATATTACCTCATCAGATAAAAAGATTTCACTGGGATAAGTCTTAAAACACTACATTTCAACACAATTTTGACAAATTACAATGAAAATTGGCATGTTTTTGTATAATTCATGGAAGTTTTCATGCTATGTCTGATAAGTGGCACTGCAGTCAATTTATAGTTACAACAAACAGATAAATTGTTATAAGTTATTCTATCAGCAATGGCAGCAATTATAAAAGAATATATTGGTATCCTAGTTTATTTTAGTTTGGCTAACATAAGTGGCAACTTTTATTTGAATAAGTATTCTATGGGCAATTTATACAAATTCTAACCTTGTAGTCCTCTTAAATTTTATAAATAGCCTACTTTAATACATTCTCAAAAACAAAATAAAGCAGATAAAACAATTACATTTATTTTTCAAAACGAAGGTATGTCTAAATTATTATGAAAAATAAAACTTACGAAGGACCATGAACATAAATCAAAGAGTCCCCATTTGCACTAAAATCTGAAGTTACAGTCTCACCCAATAGATCATATGTACTTTCTCTCGTAAAATTGTTTGTTGATGTATTCAATGTTATAGTTTCAACATTTCGACAAATCTGGAAATAAATTAAAATTTTCATGTTTTTTTTTTTATTATAAAAAAATCAAAATTGTACTCCTTATAAAAATGCACAATACAAATTACTTACTTATTAGTGGTCTTATTATATATATATGTGTATAATTGTCATTATTATTGCTATTATAATTATTATTTTAAGAGTGCTTGTGTTGTTATTGATTGTTACCTTTGCTTGATTATGGGAATTTTTTTATAAAACATCTGAACTCAAAATGGCAGTCCTCTGGACAAATGATAACAAATTTTACTTAAAGTATAAAATAAGATTTCACAAACCAAACTAATACAGTGGAATCTCTATACCTCAAATATCAATATAAATGCTAAAAATTTCAAGTCAATGAGTTTTTGACTTAACAAGAAGTTCGAGATCCTGTATCTTATATCTCAGATTTAATCGCATGAAATTTGGACTTAGAAAGGAGTGATTTCTAAGTAAATTTTGAGAGTTGTATTATACCAAGTTGTACAGAGAGTTGTATTATATTAAGACATCATTATATTTTACTAACTATGACTTACACTGCCTCCTTTTTGTAATTCGAGTTATAGAGTATAAATATGTATATCAATACTTCACAGGGATATTAATATTTTACTGAGTTAGAAAGTTTAAACAATTCAAGATATGACATATTTAGGGGATTATCAGAAGGGAATGGCATTTTTTAAACTAACTGAGGATTACTATTTAACATGGTTTAGCTGTATATGTCAAGTAATCAAATACTCTGTCTCTAAAAAAATTTTTGTTAAATGAAAATTATATTCTCTTTAATCAGACACTTTATAGGAAAATAAATTATATGAATTATATTTTTATAGAAACTGATGTTACATAGATAATCTGGTAAATAAAAACTAGTGAACTTAACATTACATCAATGATAGATCTATGTTTAATTGAAATACATTTTAATACGTAAAGTGAAATAGAAATGGAAAACTGGTTGTAAAAAACAAAAATTGTATTTATCAAACCAGTTGATTCATAATGATGTGTTTATTACAGAAACAAGTTTGACAAGCTTTAAAATCAGTCATGGAGCCCATAACATTAACATATTGTGATTACTATACTCTACTCATCCTTTTGAAATTTAATTAGATTGATTACATCAAATAGATAAAAAGACTAATACAGGTACTTGTACTTACTGCTAAAGGCTTGTTGCAAGTATTTGCCGCTGTCGTATTTACCATCAAAGTAACATCGAAGCAAGGATGATAATAATACGTGCTGAGTTCAATTTGTGTTCCATTCATTTTTGATGAAAAGGTTTGTGCCGTGAAGAATGTCGATTTATTAATCGGAGTTAAGTCTATTCCGGTACCATTAGAAAACTCGCATTTACATGAACTTTTCTTAACACAAACATCTTGTGAATAAATAGATGCAGGTAAGAATATAATACAAATAAAAATAAATAAAAACCTAATACTTAAACCCATAGTTAATTTACAAATTATTATGAATCTTCACCCAATTGTGACTGCGTAAGTGCGTATTATATGAGCTGTCTTCTGTCAACTGTCAAGTCAATAGTCATCTGTCAACCACAGCCTATTTTTTCTAGGTATAGTTTTTCCCTTTCAGTTGAGAAAGGAAAAGGCAAAGATATATAGACCATGCAGCCATGGTAGATGTTGTTATAAATGCAAACAATACTATCTTCAACAAGATGGTGACTCTCTTGTTGAAGCTCTCTTGAGAGTTTTTGTGGCAACTAGTATATCATGTTCTGAATTATTATTCACAATTCACTTCACCTATGCTCTTCAGCTACAATACATTACATAAAATGTCACCTTATTTTACACAATATAGGACTGAATAACTAAATATATGAATTAAAATAAAAATCACAACATGGCAGATCATGATCCCGGCAAAAACTCTCAACCACAGGCTATCAGCCTTCATATTATTTAGTGGCAGCCTATTGATACCTAATTCTGGGTGCTTTTCAGCGTTAACCGTCGCAACCGCTGAAATTCCATTCCACTAACTTAATGCTACGTTAGTACATACCCGACAGTACATAAAAACATTTATTTTTGTTTTATATATGCCAAAAATATCATCTGTGGAGTGGTAAATGTTTTTCGTATTAACTACTCAAGCGACCATCCTTTCGTCTAGACAAATAAATAATTATGTAGTTTTATGAAACCATTTTTATATGCATCTGAGACTCGCCCGGCGTTGGTCACCAGGAATACCCACTAAAACCCCACGACTGTCTGTCGCCTTGCATAGGCATAGGCATCGAAAATAATAAAGTGTGATTTCATTTCATTTGGTATCTTATTCTCATTTATTTATTTCGTCTTGCTAAGCCAGTTGCTCAGTGTTTCAGTCATTATTACTCTTCGCTCTCGCTCAAACGTCTATTAAATGACGTTAATTGTTGTGACTTCGAATTAGGTTAAAAAATGACTACTGCTATGAATAAAAAATATAGGTACCTATAATCCAAAGAATTGTAAAAAATAAATTTCAGTTGTCTATTTTATTGGTTGTACTAATGAAGACGTCTATTATATTACGTTGAAGTATTATTTTAACTTTTGAAGTTTAAAATAAAGATATTTATTGTTAATTTGCTGTCACTATCATTTATTAATATAAGTAGTATACTTAATTTTTATTATAAATACCCACTGTTATAAGTTTTAATAAATAAGAATTATTAAATTTTATAATAACAAGATTTGATTGAATACTGATTTTTTTAACAAACCTAAACGATTTTAAGTCCAAATATATCGATTTTACTTGACAAATTTACCGATTTCGCATTTGGTCGCTCTACACTACTGCAAACTTGTTTACTACACTCTTCATCGTTTTTGGTTCTGCCTACGTGACATTGGCAAACTTGTGTGCGCGCACATGTGGCCATTAAATAAAAGAAGAAGACTATTGCGGTTCAATAAAAAGTTGCACACTCTTACAGCTCTAATATGATAACCGGAGATAAATAAAGAATTGATAAACAAGCTAATGCAGTGTTCTTTTATATATGAAACCTCTTTTAATTTATTAAATTTATAGTACAAATTATATTGATATTTGACATATATTCATTGTCACTAACTAGTCAAACAATTTTGTAAACAATTCCGTACATATAATTTATGTATTGTATATCGATACTCGATACTAAATACATACGGTTTGTTTCGGTTCTATACGTAGTCCGGGTGATTTTTTACTGCAGAAGAATAATACTCCTAGCGGATTTTTTACCCGCAAACATTCTTATTGTTATTTATTTAATTGTACAATGTCAGACAAAAAGAAAAAAGTATTTATGTCAAAGGTAAGAGTGATATTCTATATTGTGTTTGAATTAAAGTATCTAAATTTTATCGTATCATAGTCTTCCCAAGAACAATTGAAACATGTTAACGCTTAGAATCTTTTGGCGTGACCAGAGAAATGACAGACGGGAACGGGTTAACTTGTAACCTTCTGAAACTACTCTTTATAAGTTAACTTAGCTGGTCTGAGTTACTGGTGGATTAAGTTTCCTGCTGACATTAGAAATTTGCACATTTAGTACCATTTTTGTATGCAGAATTGACCGGAGCGGCAATTTCTTAGCCTTGGATACTATTCCTGAACATGAAATAATAAATAAGTTGTATTTGCTATGCTGGTCTTGTCTGTGGCCAATTAAGTCAAAAGGGGCATAAATGTAAACCCATTTAAATTTACCTAATATATAATATAGAAAAAATTACCCATTTAAATACAGTAATTCTCAAGGTTTTATTAAAATTTTCTAAGCAGTGATAAGTCTATTTAGATCATGTAAGTGGTAGTTTTAGGTATTTTAAACCTTTTGTTCCTCTGAGAGCTCAGCTGTTAGTCAATGTATTTGTAATAAATTTAACTTGTTTTTTATGTAGTATGTAACTAAATTCAAAATATTTATGTTTTAAAGGAATCTCCTACTCCAAGGAGGCCAGTAATATTAAAATCTGATCGTGATATATCAAAGGAGCAGCCAAAAGAGAAGTCAGAGAAAGAGAAGCAGCCAACAATAATACTTAAAGCAAGGGAACAAAGTAATCCGAAAGAGGAACGCCCACAAAGTCCTAAAGCCCTGAAGACCCCTACATCAGACTTAGAGAGTCCATATCCTTGTAAGATAGCTCAAAATGAGAACAAGGAGAAGAAAAATTTAGGTATGCTAGCATAATGTGTAACAATATATTCTGTAAAATTAGCATCTTCAGTATTGGGTTATACCGAGTTTTTTAAATCTAATAATCATACAGCAATCTCACTGGTAGCTTTTTCCTAATGAAAGTTTCAGCTTTACTGTGATAGCTGTGTAGAAGGGCACTAGTTTATTTAATATTATATGACATTTTCTATATACAATAAACTTTCTACAGAGAGTTAATACACAAATTCAGGTAAACCATCTAGTTGTTCAGCAATATATTTGTGTTTGTACAATAATGTGCACTTTTTTCTAAACCAAACCTAGTGTAGAATCTATTGGTAATACACACAGGCATGAATTGAAATTTCATTTGAATAATTAAAGGGCTTTTAGGTACAACTGCCTTTAAATAATATTATATATTTTATTTGTGATATGGAATTAAGTGGTTTAGTGTCATTCCTATTTTTTTAATTTTTCAGAACAGAAACTTAGTCAACCATTAAAGTTTATGATGGAACCAATAAAACTACTTGATGATAATTTAGAGTTCAACAGTGCGGCACTGGAGTTCTTACATGATTCAAGTACAAACTACTTAGTTGTTGGAATTATGGGTAAGCGCCTTACATAATTCATACATTTATCAATACGTATTTGGGGTAATTTTGACATACTTAATTTCTCTTATGATAATCCTTTGCTAATTGTTGCAAAAATAACAAAATCTGTAGAAAGTAGTTCTAACAAGTTTGTTTCACATAAAGATGAAACTCACAGATTTGCAACATTCTACTATATAATTAAAGTAAAAAAAGGTTACCATATCCTATATAATTTTTTTACTAGTAATTTAAATAGTTATTAATTTTAATTAGAGACTGTTAATTACTTATACAATAGTCACTTTAAACTTTAATAACTGTAAGTCAAAATTATTTCTCTAAATGTATTCAAATAAAACAAATTGTTGTCATAGATAGAATTCATAGTAAAATATTCATAACACAAATTCATACTATTTTATGTATGAAATAATTTTATATAGCCAAAACAGATTACTCTTATATCCATATCTAAATCAAAAGTGCCAACAGTAATTATATCTAATATCTCAATCAGTTTTGAATATTATTATTGACATAAACAGCTCCACAGTTCTTACAATTATGTAATGTTAATGGGTACATCCCCATGTTATTTCCCACACAGCATGTGATAATAGATGAAGTGATCTATCCATTGACACTATAAGCAAGTTTTTTTTTTATAGTTAAGGTTTAGCATTGTGGCCATAATCTCATTTGGTCTTAGGTGACAATACGGCCCAAGTTGGCAGACACGCTAAACCTGTGGAGGAACTGGCTTTCAAGCGCAACTGCTGGAACATACCTTTTAATATTTGGCGGCAGATTTTCAGCTTGAGGGTGGTTGCTAGCCAAGCGGGCATTAGAAAAAACCCTACCACCAAGCTATGGTTTCCTCACGATGTTGCCCTACACTAAAAACTCAAGCTCATTGTAGGTAGATTTGAGCTCACATCCCTTGACACGAAGTCGTACACACTACAACTGAGCTATCATCGCTTCAATAATATCTATACATATAATAAATGTGTTGAAAAGTCGTTTTTGTACATTGAAAATGTCTCCAAAAGAAATAGCCAGGGTTTTAAAGATATAACCAACAGAACCCATTTCCAGCATTTTTGAATTTTTGTCAGTTTGTCTGTGCACACATCACGTAAAATGTACAAAACCAATGTAGATAACTTTTATATGTAAAATTTGTATTCAATTTGAAGTATTACTTAGTTTTTGTTTCATCGGAATCAGTTTGCTCTATCAAGAGATATTAGATATGAATTTAAAGTGTATTCATACACACAATTCAGTTACTGCAACGCCAAAATAGAACTAATGTTGACAGTTGAACGCCGTATTCGATAGATGGTGTTGTGCATATGACATAATCATGTAACACGGATATTAACTGTTCTCTGAAACAGCGCAGGCACAGCTAGTGCACCATAATTTTGTAGGATATGTAAATTTGTGATGTGTTGTTCATCTTTCTTTTTATATTAACTTCACATTACAGGTACCCAAGGAGTTGGAAAATCTATGATACTTAATCTAATAGCAGAGAATAAACATGATCAAAATCTTACTTTAAGAATTTTAAATTCATATGAAGTCCCAAGTGAAAATAACTTTGAGGGTAACGGTATTGCTGGTATTGAGAACCAAATGGAAGCACTTGACTTTACTGAACCATCTATGCCAGAAGGCAAGTCAGCAGAAAATCGTAGCAGCACATTTAAATTTAAAATGCAAGATTTGGAACATATCGAAAGAGGAGTACATTGTACTAAAGGTATGTAAATGTATTCATGCACATATTTAATATATTTTATGTAGGTTTTAGATAGAACTTAATATATGATTCCCTCTTTAAGTATTCCATTTTTAGGACGAAATCTGGTTGATTTTTAGTTCCCACAACTGTATTACTCTGTTTCATCATGGAATAATAGCAAACAAGTCTATATCATACAATATATATCTTTCTTTGCCATTTCCCTACGCTTTAGTTTACCTTTAACTCATCAAATAAAAATTAGAAGCCTCTTTACTAAAATAACCCAATTATACATTGTTAATGGAACTTCTAAAAAATCAATTTTACGGAACATAAAACAAAAACGTTTGGAAATTCAAAACGTGAACGCCTCATAATCGATTTTTTTTTGTTTATTTAATAACAATTAAACTACATAGAATCAGACTGTGAAAAGTAATAGTGTTCTATTCCTAATTATACTGAAGCTTAAGAAAAATTAGTATAGTTCTGTCTTATCGACTATAGAGAAAAATTATAAAAAAATAAATTTAAGTTTCTTGCCTTATCGACTATAGCTGAAAATTATATAAATTAACAAAAATCTTATTTTGCAAATTGAAAAATGGAATAATTTTATCAAATTATTGTATTGTCATCAGTCCTCCGATAAATCTACAAAGTTTGACCGAAATCTGGCCGTTTAAAGTGGGTCAAAATCGCGCCCAAAGGAGTCGGTTACAAACATACAAACAAACATACAGGTGAAGTTAATAAAAAGCTTTTAAAAAGACTCGATTAGCAAAGTATCGGTCGTTATTTTAAGTTTGAAAAATCAGTTGTTTTCGTGAAGTGACAGTAGTACACACCTCAACGCTTCGCTTATGAGGCGTGCAATATTAAATTAACATAATGCACACTCATGGTCATATTTAACCGACCACCTATTTTTGTTAATTCCTTGAAAATTTTATCATAATTTAATTAATTTTGTTATAATATTACATCGGATGAACTTTTACGAAATAAAATGAAACGTGTTAAACTTGTGAAATTGTTTAATTAAGACAAATATAACAAAAAAATTGCATTTCCTCCTCTGGCCCAAATTACCTCTTGCAATCTATTTGAAAGCCCGGCCATTATGTCTTGGATGTCGCTTTGAGGAATATTCTCCCACTCCTTAACAGCTGCAGCTTTTGGCTCATTGATGGACCTAGGAGCTGGTATACGACTCCGGATTCGTCTTTTGAGATTGTTTCAAACGTCCTCTATTCGATTCAGGGCAGCACACCGAGGTGGCTCCCTCTCTTTAAAACGACCCTTTCTGTACGGTCGTCGTAACCAATACCACCCTACACCAATATCGAGATTACCGTGTAGCCCACTATTTTAACCACAGGGCATTAACCAAACCATTCATCATGATGTTTATACACTTGACGTTAATTAACGCTTGACGTTCATCGGGAGCTCGTAAAGCGATTCTTAATTCATCAGAGAAGAGAACCGCCTTCCATTGTTCTGAAATCAGATTTAAATGTTCTCGAGTAAGTTCAAATCTCGTTGTTCTGTGACTTGCGATAGGTTCTGGCACTCGAACTGGTCGAAACGCTTGCAGACCCCTGTCTGCTAACATTCTTCTTATTGTTCTTTGGCTCACATAAAAAAAAAAGGTATATGAAATTATAATCTAATCTATGTTACATATGGTCTTAGCAAACAACACGGCGCAATTCAATTTCACTCATTTATCAGGGAAGTTAAATAACTGGACTAATTTAATGAATGTTAAAAATTTTATGAACTAATATCTAATAAATATGGAATATATTAACGTCAAAGGTCAAAGTATGTTGTGTAAAGGAACGTAGCTCACGTTAATTAAAATTAACGCTTGATTTTACTTCTCATAAGTTTTCATACAGCAGGTTAAATATGAAAATCGTTTCTTTAGGAGTTAACAAACTTTTCAACTTTATAATATTAATATAGATAAAACAAAATATTCACTTTGCAGGTGTAGACATGTATGTGACCAATGACAGAGTGATACTCCTCGACTGTCAAGCTTTGTGGTCACCGGCCCTCATCGATGAATCAAACACTAACCCTATAACGTCGAGAAGTGCAAACGTTGTCACTGTTGATTGTCTTCAAGTAGCTTCATATTTGATGGCGATATGCCATGTACTAATCGCTGTTCAAGATTGGTTCGTGGACTATAACTTTGTAAGGTAAATTATATCACTCCATTTACCTATTGACTTTGGTAGCTTTATTTTAATAGTTTATATGTATAGCGTTATGGCTACAATATCTCCTGAAGTTAAGTGATGATGTGGCCGAAGATGGTGGTTACTCTAAGCCTGTGTAAGGACTGGCTCTCAAGTTCGGAACACATCTATAGGTATTTGGTGGCAGATTTTCAACTTGAGGCTGGTAGCTAACCAGATTGGTACTGGAAGAAGTCCTACCACCATGCTATGGTTTCATCACGATGTTTTCTTTCACCGAAAGCTCAAGCTCGTTGCAGGGATTCGACCTCACGTTCTTTGATGTGCCGTCCGTACACGCTACCACTGAGCTAACATCACTTCAAAACTTTTATCTCCTGGTCCATACAATGATATCTTCTCTTTATTTACGAACCACTTTCAATAACGCCATTATATGTGCAGTCCCGTAAATATCACACTGTATTTGCTATCTAATAAATTTAATTATTTATTACTTTATTTATTTAATGTTCGAAATTAGACTATAATAATTATTGAACATCTGATAAAATTGTTCTAAAGTTGGAAAAAAAATCGAAGTATTAATTGATTTCGTGAATCTCATCAATTGTTTCTTAAAAATATATATAAATCGGTTGGCAAACGGAATACAAAGAAGTATTGAATTGTAGGAGTAGTGAAAATCATAGTTTCTATTTTAATATTATAAAGCTGAAAAGTTTGTTTGTTTGAACATGCTATTATTAGGAATTATCAGTCGGATTTCAAGAATTACATTTGTATTTGATTGAGCCATAATTGCAAAAGCTTTGGCTATTTAACATCACGCTACCATGAATAGGAGCAATGCTATAATGAAAAAAGTTATAAAACGGAAAAAATGTGATAAAATTAAGTTTTAGTTCCACGTGACTTGGTCACGGAGTAGTCACAGTTAGTATAATCATAAGAAAGAAGTTTAATATAAGGATCTTATATATTAACCAATTATAATTGAAATCCGCATCTTCGGAGAATAAATATCAACTTACTAGATTTTATGTGCGGCTTCGCTCACGTTAATATATACTTTGTTAAACAAATCGAATAACGCAATAAAAAGTTTTATAAATAGTTTATCCCTATATTTACCCCACTTCCAATTTCGCGAGAAATAGTAGCCTATTTCCGTCTCCTGGGTACCATCTATCTCTGTACCAAAATTCATCAAAAACGATTCAGTGGTTTAGGTGTGAATGCGTAACAAACTCACTTTCGCATTTATTATATGAGTATGATAATTGTATTAATAGTAGATAACAGTAATCAACTTAAATAAAAATCGCTATGAAATCGGTTGATATATTTTAATTTAATATTTTAACGGCTGTAACTTAATTTGGAAGATTCTATAAAATTTGCGTTTTATTATAAAATCAGACAAGAAATACTTAATTTTAGACATCATGCTATTGTGCATAATTCAAATAGGTAGTATTGGCATTTTCCATTGAGCATGATTTATCATGAAGTAGTTTGTTATTATTAATTACAATCTGATGTTATTTGATCCTTTTTGGCATTAAAAGTGATATATTTTGATTATTGTGTACAGATTAAGTCTATAATAAATAAAAAGAACGATTATGTAGTTTTAGTTAGGTAGCTAAGGAGGTAATTTTCTCGATGTATAGTGTAAATCCTTGTTCGCGGGAAAAGGCAAGTTACCATGTTAAAACTAAACTGAACTTTTCTGGCAAATGCAAGAAAATTACCTCCTGACAACATAAATCTAAACAAAATAGAATATGTATTTAAAATTTCTATAGTTGATAACTTGTATTATTCAATGACAAATACATATAACTTTATTACAGATTTAATAAATTTAAATGTTAAATATCCTTAGTTTCTAGCCAAAGAACAAATTTCATATTAAAAAAAAAAGAAAATATAGTTTGGAAAGTCCATAATGTAATTATAATTGAATGACATAGATTTAAGCATTCATGTTTAATAGGAAGTAACCCGATGTCATTTTATAGCTATAAAAATAAATGGTCTCCATACAGACTTTTTTGGGTGTAATCAGATTAATGATTACAGATTACGATGACATTGTGTAATCTTCAACATGATTACAGATTAACTAAAATAATCAAAAAAGTAATAATACAAGAGATTAATGTTTATTAATCTCTAGTCGTAATCTTGATTACTTATTTTGATTACTATCAAAATGATAATATAGATACAAGACATAGTTTTATAGTGTAAATCAACTTTATTTGTATTCAACCATTGTCATCAATTTAAATTTACCCCGATTATAAGAGATTAATCATTACAATCAATGAATTTAAGTCTTAGAGGTATATTTGAAATTATTCATATGCGACTTAAATTGGATTTCAATAGCACTTTCTTTTCAAACATTTAATCTAATAATCAAATAATACTCATAGTTATAAAATAACTATTGTTTATTTGCGATTGTTTTCAATCCGATTAATAATCTGCTTACAAAAGTAACCGATTACGCCCATCTCTGGGCTGATATACCTGTAAATTATTAAATAATTTACAGGTATATCCAGGCGGCAGAAATGTTGAAGCCTTCACTATCAGCTTCCAATACTGTAACGGCACAAGAGGGCACGGAGTCCACCGCTAATGGCGAGAATCATCCGCACCTATTACTACTACACAACAGATGTCAACTGGAAGATTTCACACCGGAAGCCGTCAAAATCATGCAGGACCTATATAGGTATGTGACACAAGATTTATTGAAAGTATAAACAGTTAACACCGAATACAAGCTGGAGAGGTTGTGAAACTCAGTAGAGATCATCTATGTTTAAAAAATGTTGTCTCGTCAGTATTTACAACAACGGTCTCCAATCTACGTCTAAGTAATTTTTTATGTTAATAAAAGCAAACAGGCACACGGTTCATTTGATAGTAACCGTCATATTACTGACGTTGGCGGAAAGTACTGGTTACGTTAACTATGCCGAAATACAAACGCTCATACTGGACCTTTAATTTGCGCCAGTCTAAGCCCGAGGGTGGACGCTAACCAGTCGGGCAATAACCCTACCGCTAAGCAACAAACAACCACCAAGCCAGCACCATTGAACCGATTGTGCTGTATACCACAAATGTGTGGAACTCCGCTATCAGCAAACTGTCCATTATGCTGGAGCTGTATTAAAGCGAAGATTCGAGTCACGTTGATGCGCTAAAAACGCAACACTTTCTTAGGATATTATTTTTATAAAAAACAGACAGGGGCAAATACAACGCTTCATCAAGTTATATTAGTATACAAATGGGGCGCAACAGGTACAGCGGCCTCAAGAGTCTGCCACAACATGCACAATGTGGTAGACTGGTCACAACATAGTAAAACAAAAAGCAAATAAAAAAAAATAACATTACAAAAGATAAGAAAGTAACAATCAGTATTGTGAGGAATTATACTTTACAAAAAGATGACATAAATCTACATGTACAATTACATAATATTATACCTTTTTACGATTATGGACAATTTTGAGACATTTTGACGTGAATTCAGTTTTTTTTTTCGAAAATGTATAGTTACCAAATAATAAACAATAAGACAAAGACATTTTCGATACTTTAGATGTTATTAAGAATCAAAAGGTTAATTAAATATTTTCCATTGTTACTTTAATTAAAATAGCAATTAAATTTATCTCATGTTTTAGATCTGGTGAGAATTATTACAAAAAAATAATATTATAAGAGTTTTTGTTTGAAAGAGAATACTGATTAAATGTAATAAGTTTTCCGATCAATATTAATTAACCGTGTAAATCTTCAGGGTTAATAGTATGATTATGCATATTACATTTAAATATTCGTGTGCTTCAGACAATATCGTTTATTTACACTTATTAAGTGTGTCAGGTTGGCCGAGTGGTCTAAGGCGCCAGATTTAAGCTCTGGTTCCCGAGAGGGAGCGTGGGTTCGAACCCCACACCTGACAAACGTTGTTCACTTTTTTTATTCAATTTTTTTACTTTATTTAATTTTTCGTTTATAATAACATGTATATAATAACAATAGCTTACATAACATAGCTAAATGCGCACAAAATTCATTTTCTTATTCGTTCATGTGACAGTATTGATGATAATGTTATACTAATTGTTTCTTTATCATATACAAACCAACTGCGACGAAGTTCACGTAAACTGTATTATTTTGAACAACTTATGACATTGTTTCCATGTTATTATTTTATCTTGTATTTGATTTTAAACTAACTTTCCGATGAGCTAGATATTTGAAATTTAGACTATAAGTCAGAAGTGAATGACAATGCATAAAAATGCCATAAAAAGCAGAAAATAATAATATAAAAAAAATTCCATATTCCCTTAAGTAAAATTAAAGTCCGTCTGTTCCGTTCTTCCGGTAAGTAGTTTGTTTTTAGAAGTAACTACTACAATTTATTACGAAAACGTAAATTCTTCTTTATACTTTGTTAACTTTATCAATTAATAACTTCAGGTTTTGCGAATTCAATAGTTAACAGACTAATTTTAATTTGTGTTTTCATTGTAAAAGTAAGAAAATCAAAAATAATTTCTTTGTTATGTTTTAAAAATTATAAATCATTACATTGCATAGGTGATCATAACTATATATTTTATATTTTTTAACATTATCTTTTAGCCGCTTTAGTTTTGAAGCGATGATGACTCAGTTTGTAGTGTGTACGGACGCCGCGTCAATGGACGTGAGTTCGAATCCACCTGCAACGAGCATGAGTTTTCCATGAAGGAAAACCATAGCATGGTAGGCATTTTTCTGAAACTCAACTGACTAGCTACTACTTTCAAGTTGAAACCTGCCGCCAAATACCTATATAGGTGTATCCCGGTAGTTACAGTTGAAAGCCCGTCCGTCCACTAGGATAAGCGTGTCCAGCATCTTTGGCCACATCGTTACTTAACCTCAGGTGACATTGTAGTCATAACGCTAAATCTATAAAATATAAAAAAGACAGTATCTACAGGTAATCAAAAAAATTCCAAAGTTTTAATGACCGCCGATTAAAGCTGTTAAACACCTGCGATAGATTCAAATGCTTTTTATCTAATCTCACATAACAACCGTATCTAAAGCTTCCCTTGCAAACCATTATTATTTCATGTATCATTTGAAATTAATAATACATGTCTGACTCAATCAGAATGTATTCTTAATGTAATGATATTCCTTTTATTTCAACGACATGCTCATAGCTATCACTAATCGGATCGTAATGATTAGTAACTATATCTTCAATGTAACCACATCACCTAAAGCTTAGGCTCCGTATGGGGTTCGGACCATCGTTCATTAACGCTGTTTCAGAATGTGTTACAACTGAAAAATTGTAACAAAAAATTTTAATTTGTCCTACTTAGATTCCTGTTGGTTGGATATAGACTTTGATAGTCAACAAATACTTTCAAAATGTTTTACTTATTTCATATAAGTGCCTACCTATTCTAAACGACCCTAGTACAATAGCGATGGAAATATAATTGGATAACAAAAAACGCAACATTTGATTATAAAAATAATTGAAACTGTTTCTGGAATTCCTTACGTTATGCTGTTCAAATTTTCTTGTTTAATGGGTTAGGTAACTCGGTTTCTTATAAATTTTGATTAGATTAACTTGTCCTACTGGGTGTTTGTAGCAAAAGATTTTAATTTGTCGTACTTAGATTCCTGTTAGTTGAAAATAGATTTTGAAAGAATATTAAAAGGTTTTGACGTTCTTTATATCATTATATATTCCCAACTACTTTAATTACAACAAAAAAATGCAACCTATAATTATAAAAAAAATTAAAACGTTTATTGAATTCCTTATGTTAAGTTCTCAAAATTTCATACTTTTCACTTATTTCATAAAAGTACCTATTCCCAACTACTTCAATTGTAAACATAGAAAACACAACATTTGATTATAAAAAAATATTCTATTCTGTAAAGTACTTTAGGTACTTAGAAATATGAGTTTATGGATGTACCTTACATAATAAAACAGTTCCGCATAAATAGTCTTTCTGTTAACACCTAAACTTACATTGGCGACGAGGACATAATATCCTTCTCCTAGTATAATATCGTATATATAAGTTAATCAGGCAGATAGTTTAAGTTTTTTATATTTATAGTATAAGTCTATATGATGTCAAAGTTAGTAGTTCATGTACCTCGTTTGTTTTTTTACCCTAAGGAAATGGTAAATGTATGTAAATGTAACATAAATTAAGGGGGGAAAATTGTGACGTATGTTAAGTACTTATAAATATGAGTTTATAGATGTACCTTACATAATGAAACAGTTCCGCATAAATAGTCTTTCTGTTAACACCTAATCTTAAATATTCCTTACGTTAAAATTTTCTAGTTCAATATAAAATGCGTTAAGTAACTTGGTGTTTTATAATTTTTAATTACAGAAAAGCATTCCAAAGATCGAATTTACAGCTAAATTCTGGAATGTACATGTACAGTGACACAAACAAGAACGGGTTGAATGTCGACAGCGTTTGCAAAGGTTACAACGCAGACATTTGCGGATCACCCCTCAACTTATTTTTGTTGCCAGAAATTTACGAAGATTTTGGTAATGTATCTATTTAACTATTTCATTGCCCGAAATGCCCGAACCTGATCACACTTAAATTTAAGTTTCAAACTGGCCGCTGCGGGTAGTAATATCAACACTGGTAGCGTCCTCTAACATTTTTGCTCGAAATTATTTACAGTTTATTGGTGTGGTTATACAATGAAATTAACATTATATTAGAGGATTTGGATATATTTGCATTACATTTATAATAAAAATTGAAAACTACGTCACAAAAGCACTTAATAAAAATAAATTTATTGTCTGTAATATATTTCCTGATCGTATTGTTGCAGACATTTTTTTATACCTATTATCTTTATCCATTTTACTTACATGGTCTAGCAACATATTGAATATTTAAGTATTTAGTGTTTTATGTTAAAGTTGCCTATATGATTGCTTGATTATGATTATTTATACTTTATGAATCTAGTAGCCATAGAGCATTACAATAATAAACCCTATGTTTCTAAATAATGTTATTTTTATATCAATTATACCAATTCGAACTCAATAGTCATAAATAAGATTAGACAACGTCTGTCGGGTCAATTAGTGAATCAATAAAAATATAGTCATCAGAATAATACAACTAACACAATGTACCTATACCAGTATAGCATACCAGCATGACGTACTGTAGCATGTCAGCCCTGATTCAAATATTTTGACATCTCAATCAGATTCTGACATAGTTCTCATTACTGGACTAGTAAACAACTGTTGAGTTTTGTGAAATTGGCAACATGTTGCCCAAATCTACTTCCGATATTTCGTACTAAAACCAGTAAAGAATATAGTATTCTGTATTAATCTAAAACTTAGATTATAGTTTAATTTTATAATATTTTTATAATTTTATGTGTACTTGTTTTTTATGTATATTTTAATTACTTTATGAAATATCTATATCTACTTCAGTAATAGCTGATTGTTTTCTTACAAGTTGAAATTAAAGTGCCACTTATTAATATATAGTATTAAATATGAGTTTTGATAATTATCAAGGTGATAAAATATTTTATGTCCTATTATAATGATAAACGAATATCGATAAATACTTACTGAAAAATTATACTATTAAATACATTTCATAAAGTAAATGTATTAGAAATGAAGTTGTATCTGCTAACGATCGAAATTTCATACTAAATTCCTCGATGACCTGCTTTATAAAGACCTCGCCAGATATATTTCATATATCATAAATGGATTGTCGTTTTGGTTTGTTGTATTTGTATAGATTTCACGTGGTAGAGATGTAAATGTTAAGATAGGTGTGTTGTATGATGAAATGTAGGGTATAGATAGGTAGAGGCAGTATAAAGATAAGAAAAGTGACAGAGAATTGAAATAGTAACAGATTATCGTGCTATGAGTGCTATGTGAGCTAACTCAATTTATGTTGGATAAGAGTAACAAGAAGAAATACACGCTTTTATTTTTTTTTTCCAGACAATCGTGAAATATACCGCGGTCATCCCCCCTTCGAGCAATTAGCGAAACGACTTCGCTGGATGCTTCTAGGAGTTAACAGACACCAGATTACAAATGTTCCTAATCTATCAGAAAGAGGGTGGTTTCACTATAGTAATAAAGCTTGGGAGACTATTAGAAAATGCACTTTCTTTTTGGAATACGAAAGATTTTTGCCATGAATGTTACACGTGTTTGTGGTGTTAGTTCATATCGGATGATAAGGTGCAGGTGTCCGAGACTGTAATGATAAGAACATTGATTGATAATTAGTCATTTTTAATGTAGATTAAAATTTGTAATTTTTTATTAGACTCAATAAAGAAATAAAGTTTATTCAATTTTTTAATCGACCGTCACAAAATTAAAGTTCAGTTTTGCTCTTCATTGGTAAACGCTATCTATAAGTGGTTTACGTCGTTGCTCGGGTGCTTTGTAGGCGTGTTGATAGACGCTTGCCAACCTCCAGTGTTCCGGATATCCTGTAGCGTTGGCATCGCGCCAAATACTAAATGGAGGGGCTAAAGTCGGTATTGTATAGGACTTTTTAGTATAAGGATGACGCATTTTAGGAATTTTTAGCCCTTTCGAATCATTACTACTCACGCTCTGTACTGAGTTCGGGTTACCAGCTTTAAAAGCGAACTTGTAATCTTCTTTTGATTTTGATTCTTTTATTGGTCTCGCACTGTTACAGGAAAGACAGTTTTTATGTTTAATATTATATGAATTTCTATCTTTATCAGACTGTTTTGATATCTGTGATTCGTCGAAAGAGCTATGATGCACTTTACCTTGAGCTAACGAGGTCTTATCATACGAATCCAAACTGTGACGATTTCTATTCAATCCATTTTTTATTATATGTTCATCCTGCGCGTCTGTTATCGGCTGTAATTTGTCAGGTCTTCCATTATAGTTGGACTTACTATTCGAATCACTGGGTGTACCGCAACCGTGAATTCCATCACACTGTAATTTTCTCACAGAATGGCTAGAATTTTTTCTACTAGATGAATCAGATCGCGAACCCTTCCCATTACTTTTAATATGCTGAGAACAATGCTGAACATCACAAGATTCTTTGGGCTTCTCTTTTGTCATGTCTTTTTCAAAATATGGAACCGAGTGACGGCCAAAATCTTCACCAACTTGATTTTGATTAAAAATTGGATTTGCGTGACTTATGGTTCCTTCAACTTCTTTATTTGGCGTATGCACCATCGTAAATACAGCCGGTGCTTTAGATCCATTGGATCCGTCTAAATGCTTAGAAGGTTTTGGTTCGATCTTTGGATCATCTGGTCGGAAATCCCAGCATATAGCCAAATCCATCAGTGACATAGGCTTTTTGTATTGCCCTCCAAGATCGGGAGCAGAGGTAGATGGCCTTTGATTATTCTCATCTTTAACACAGTCAATTTTCTTAGAATCGCAAGTTTTTGGCCTATGAACACGCATTTTTGTACAACAAGTAGGTCCAGATGCGCCGTAGCCCTTCCATCCAATAGCATAAGGCTTAATAATTACATCAGAATCTCTATGTTCTCCGATTTTCGTCAAATTTCTATATCCTAATGTATCAGGAAGAGGTTGATGTTCCAAATTTCCAACGTGCATTTTTCTTGCGAATTGATAATTTTGTGAGACGTCGACGTAAGGCAATTTTGGAGTTTGACTTTTTTTATCGTACTTCATTTCAGTACTATTCTGCACATTATTTTTAGCATTCTCAGCAACTTTTCGCCAAAACTTGTCAGTATCGTTTTCTTGAGGACCGTGAATTTGTTCTACTGCTTCTTTTACCAAAATGCCGTGACTCTCGTGTCTGTTGTTTAGTTCAGTCAACGAACCCGGTATGTAAGGGCCATGACCGTCATCATCAATAGGTTCTTTTTTACTTTGTAAATTTAATGGATCTTGTTCTTTGTCATTTGCAACAACTTTATCGCAAATCTGTGTAATATTATTTTCCAATTCCCTTACTTGTTTATTTTCTTCCTGTTTTTCAAATTCCTTATTGGCACAGACATGCAAAAATTTAGAATAATTACAAATTTATTTTAAGATAGAAAACGACAAAAATATAATTTAAAATATATTTGATATGTAACAATATATAATTTTACACTTTTCCCTTTTTGTGTTTGTGATGGCTGTGATACGGGCATTTTCGGAGCTGCAAATATGAAAATAAATTATAATAGATAATAGCAATGAAAAGTATTTTAATTTATTTTACCTATATTTTGTTTTCATTATATAGGTTTGAGTCATACTGTTAGATTTTATTAGGTAATACAGTAAAATTATTGCTATAAATAGATTGAAGTCACTCAAATAGTCCTAATAAAAGACACGACTGAGTTCAAGGTAACACAGCAACCTAAATTTAGCTTACGATACCACAAACAAACAAAACCACGTTTCGCGTGCGAATTCATCGAACAGTTAACGGATACGTGTATTCTTATTCACTCACTTGAAACGTCTGTGCCTCCAGCGGCTCAGTCTTTGATTCTTCTTTATGCCCTTTGGCACGTTTACCTCCACGCATGCGCGCTGCCGCGGCAGCTGCTTTTGGCCTTTGCACACGCGGATTCAACCAATCTGAAAACCTCCCCTCTGGAGGCTCTTTCGCTAATTGCTGAGCTGAAATAAGGAAAACGAATATAGAAATTGGATACAAAATACTATGATAAGAGCAATACAGATACCATAAAAGGATAGGTCATCGATTTCATAAAAGGAAAACACACTGTCGTGAAATACAAACTGTTGGGCGCGCAATTACTCCGTATCACGATATTATGCGAATCAGGAAGTGTTTTGCTTGTATTTTGGCAAATAAACGACAGAACTTTACGACTGATACGAAGGACGTACAATATCATAACTCATTATAATATTATAGTGTCTATCTTTTACTAAATTATATTTAACAAGATTTTACATGCGGCATTGATTTTGTGAAATAAATCGGATAACGCAATAAAAAGATTCATACAAAGTTTATGCTTCTCTTTACCCCACTTCCAATATGGTTTTCGTGAGAAAAAGTAGCCTATCAGTGTCTCCAGGTTCCTATCTATATTTATGCCAAAATTCATCATAATCGATTCAGTGGTTTAGGAGTGAAAGCGTAACAAACAAACACACAAACTCACTTTCACATTTATAATATTAGTATTAATATGCATAATATGGCATTTCAAACGATGCTCACCAACTTCCCGGGTTATTTTCCTAGGTAAGTCCCATGTGCCGGTAAAGTGCCCAAAGCACCGCGACGAACCTCTGGGTGCTCCTGGTAGAAAGTGGCCATTTATGTCGCATATGGGTTTAGGATCGGGTCGCATTTCCAATGGTCGAGCGCGAGTTGGCGCCCATCGTGGCACCTCCCAGTTTCCAAGACGTTTCGGTGTCGACTCTTTATTAAACTGTAAACGAACATTTTTCTCGATATACACATACTTTACCTGTTTGTGAGCTTGAATAATAGATTGTAAACGTCAACAAGATTAACATAGACTAAGCACTGGACGCTGGGTTTTTGAAGAAGTACTGTACATTTCAAAATTTAAGTTTTATTACAAAGTTTAATACCCAATTTACGTTTACGTTTAAAAACCAGTTTACGTCTAGTCTGATCGTAAGCTAGTACCGAAATCTATGGACACTTGTACCACCCGAGGTGTTTTTCTAGTGAGTTGTTAACCTTGAAGGCCCCTTCGTGTAAACAAGCTCTGGAAACTAACTTCACCTTACAACATAGCGAAAGATTATTTGAATGTGAACTTCCGTAGGGTGTACGCTGTTTTCGCAATAGTAGGTACCTACTAAATAGACGAAAAAATACAAATATCATACTATTTTTTCTAATTCTTATATTTTGTGTTTATATAAAAACTAGCTGTGCCTGCGACTTTGTTCGCTTGGAACTAAAGGTTGTTTTTCGCGGAACCCTAATTTTTTCTGCACTAAATGTAACCTAAGTTACTCCTTATAACATTAGCTATCTCCCACCGAAAGACTTGTCAAAAGCAGCCCAGCCGTTGTAGAGAGTAGCCATAACAAACAGACAGAAAGACAGATTTTTTTTTTAAACTGATTTATTTATATAAATACTCTATATGCTTTCAATTGCATTTAGTAAAAGCTGTTTTTGAAATTATAAACAGATACTTCAGTTTTATTTATTTGTATAGATGATTTTCGCAAAAACTTATAAATCACCCTTATGAATACTCGATGAAGGGTGACGCGTGTCCGCGTCAACGAGCACGTGCTGTAAACATTTTTAAATTACATTTCAACCACTAGTTACAATCAGTAATTATTTAAGGATTCTTCAACGAAACATAATGTATGCGTAATCCACTTTATGCTGCCCGTATAAATGAACAATAAAAAAATTGTTGTCTTTCTGTAATCTATAAAAATAACACTGATAATAAATTTAGACACCTTTATATAAACACCAGGTCTAAGTTGTGGAACAGTTTTTAAATATTGTGGATAATACAATAATTTTCCTATGCATTACAAGTTGAAGCTTCTCTTTAACGATGTTATTCCAATTTATGTATTTTCAACTATTACCTACTAGAGCCCGTGACTTGGTTCACATCGTAAAGTTAGGCCTACAGTTGCTTAAAGTTTGTCCATACCAGTGTCAGTAGTATAGCCATATCATATTCGATGTAGTTAATGAACCAATAACTAAAGAAGAAGTAATTACAATAAAGAATAGAATCTAAGTATAATACCATGCCCATACGTGACGTTAATTGTTATTCATCAACTGAAGATTCATTCACATTAATGGGCATTACACAATAAAACATGGCTTAACATGGTACAGAATGCAACAATGGAATAACTTGAATAACACACCCTTCTGCATTGATCAGGTGTCAGACCGCCCCCCGTAGAGTATGGCGTGTGGCGAACAACGCTTTTTAACAAAGGGTTGCAAATTGTTATTTACCCCATATCTCATGCTCCAATTTGACTAAACTATATATGCCCACAATAATTTAGAATTATCTTGTTACACCTCGCACTGTTTGCTTGATTTTGATTTACGAGTTAAACAGAAGCATTATGTTTAGTAAGTTATGTAGAATATTTATAAGAATACTCTTGCCTGTTACGAATTACTTGAGTAAAGTAACGTTTCCAGGAAATAATTAAGAATTAAAAATCACGACGTAAGTATTTGATTCGTAAAAGTTGGAACTTGGTAATTAAGTTCGTAAATTTTCTAATATTAATAAAGTAAATTTCATAAGCCATTATCAAGCAATGCATGTAACAATGATGAATGAACCATGTATCCGCAAGTGATACCTCTTGAGTACGTTCTATGCACTCTAGACTGTCATTGTAACTTTACTGACTTGGTATTATTTTCACTACTTCACCAGCATATTTATATTTAAAATGCTACATCAACCGAAATTGAGAAAACACCAAATACCGAATTAATCTTATTTTTATAGATAATAATTTTAGGATAGTAACAATATCAAAAGTTTCGTATTGTAGTTATACGACATATAATATTAAGTCTAGTTAAGTAACGTCAGTAAAACAAAAATTATCCAGAAAACACACAATATTTTGAAGCGATGATAGCTCAGTTGGTGATGTGTACGGACGCCGCGTCAAGGAACGTGAGTTCAAATTCACCTACAATAAGCTTGAACTTTTGGTGAAGGAAAACATTGTGATGAAACCATAGCATTTTGGCAGGGCTTTTTCTAATGCCTGCTTGGCTAGCTCAAGTTGAAAATCTGCCGCCAAATATTATTAAGTGTGTTTTGGCAGTTGCACTTGAGAACCAGTCCCTCCTATAGAGGCCGGCAACGCACCTGCGATTCCTCTGGTGTTGTGGGTGTTCATGGGTGGCGGTGATCACTTACCATCAGGTGACACGCTTGCTCGTATCCCCCCCATTCCATAAAAAAAGATGGATTTACACTAGAGGCACTATGTGTTAGAGCCCAGGACGAGAAATTAAAGTCAGGTGTGTATGCCTTAAAAAGATGTACAGTAATTATGATTTTAAATACCATAACGAATATACTTAGTGTAAGTACTTATTAATAATAAAAAAATCAACTATAAGCGATGTTTTATATTTATTCAGTAATTATGCTCCGGTTCTTCATTCAAGTAGTGCAGGATATAGATAATAGGGTGGCATTTTTCAAGGTGCCCCGGGGCGGCACTTAACTCTCATTACACCAACGTATCTTTAAATGTGATCTATTTTTATTGGTCCAAATTCGTATCTATTATTAAAAATACAAATCATCCAATTCCAATAAAATCTATACAATTTGTTATACCTAATATTATGCAGGTGATTCTAATCCATACGTATTAACAAATCGTTTATCAATAAAATTGATTGTAGAAGTTTGATGGACAACTTTATGATTACGTGAAACAACTCGCCCCAAAATAAAGCGTATCATTTATTCGCGAAATCCTTGAACTCACTCATTTGTCATATTCAAAGTCACCTAACCTTTAAATGTATTGTTACTAAAATAGATACATTCTGTTGTTAGTATTAGATACAAAAAAAGTTGTTCCATGTCAATATATGACGTTATTTTTTAAGCAATATTAGCTTAGTGGTCGTGTGTACAGACATCGTATTAATCGACGTGGCTTCTAATCTCATAATGAGACTGAGCTTTTAGTTTAGAGAAACCTGTCATCAGACCACAGCACGGTGGTAGCATATTGCTTAACGACCAGCTGTCTAGCTAACATTCTGAATTTAAAAATATGTCGGTAAGCATATGTACGTATTTTCTGACTTCTACACTTGAAACTAGGCACAGCGTACTCCACCGGAAACTAGAAGAAGTTCTTTGTAAATACGGGGTTTTGAGCTTCGGTATGGTTTCTTTTAAGTAGGTACAGTCACCCGATGCGTCTCGTTACATATCGTGAAAGGAAACCTGCGAATTATTATTTGTTATCACGTCATTAAAAAAATATACTGCTCAGAGTATTAGCATTTTAATTCACATTGCCACTTAATATCTGATGAAGTCGAGGCCTGATGTACTTACAAAATACTTATAAATGTTTGGTGTGCCTCGATAATTGGCATTGACATCTTGGCTTGTGAATCAGTCACCGCCCTATTAGTCGTGCACCGACTTCTTGTATTCTGACGGTTTCATTAGAGAAACTACACGTGGATTTAGCCAACGTACTTATATAACGGCTTATTGTAGTTTAGTTAGGTTGTTAGAAAAAAATTAGTCATTCTAAAAACTCTTATGTAACTCTGTAACGGGTAAGCTTATTTCCCCATTTTCAATCAAAATAACAATAGTAAAAAACAATAATTTATTGTGGACACCCGAAATCTATTAACTAAATACTAAGCTATATGTGACAAACAAGGATTAACATTATACACAATGCCGTAAAAAATTGTTATCCACGCAAAAAACTTACCCCTCCGTACGAGTTCTGAAGAATGCAAAACATATTAAACCGTAAGTTAATGGTAAAGAATTTAATTTTCAATGAAAACCACAATTGCTATGTTGTTTATAGTGTAATTAGATGTATCCAACATGGATTAAAGGTATTAGAATTTGTAAGCGAATGAAAAAACTGTTTTGGTGCTAAACATGTCAGTGGGCCTACTAGTAGCTAATAGATGCAGGTGCACCAATGTTCAAATTAATTTGATAGTAATCTTTTGCTAGGGGTTCGCCCGACTTTTCAAAACACGCCAGATTCGACTTCAGTATAGAAAAACTACTATGAAACGATATAATATATTTTCTGTAGAATATTCATTTATTATTATTACTTGTCTGCCTTATTAATATACATAACAGCGAGCACCTTAAAATCCCCAAACTTTTCTTTATACATAATTTAAAAAAAGATTATCGCAATAAAATCTATATAATTTTTTTTTAGGAAACCCAGATTAATATCATAACTAATTTACAAAATTTACAGAATACATATTCTACTTAAATAGTATCTAAAGGCACTTAAACAAGGAGGCACAGACAGTCAGAGACCTTGGGTATATAATATAATATTGTTTCTATTATCTTTTACCTACATTCTACATCTATTACCTACATACTTAAAAATAAATAGTCAATAATGAAAGCAATTATACTTTTCTATATCCCTAATATTATCTAACTTTTATAATATGACTAAATGATTTGAAATGACTCACTTAAATTTTCTTAATAAATCATTGTTACTTGTTATTACAAAATTTTAATTTTTTGATTTTTAATTTTCATTATTTTTTTATGACGATAACGTGGACGAAGATTTTAATAATCACGTATTTTTTCTATGTACTTAACTATATTCTAATTCAACAAATTAATAAGATAATCTAAACCTACTTGTCCGCTGTCGAAGTTGAAAGCCATTCCTGCATTGGAGCGTTTTAGCACAATTGTTTAATAAATACAGTCACAATAATTATTTTAATACAAAATTAAATATCACAGTCGTTACGAACACGCGTTTGTAGTAAAAATGCCAAAAATTGTTTACATCTGTCAAAACTGTTCAAAAATATATGCTATAACAAGAAGGCTTTTGTTGGTGGAAAAGGAAAATTGTAAACATCTATCGGCTTAACTGTATGGTTGTCATGGTCACTGTATTTTCCAGTAATCCCTACGAAACAGGTTTATATCGTTGCTTCGATGGAAACTAAGCTACCCCGGATTGTTCCTTTATGATTATTGACATCTATATTAATATTATAAACCGGAAACGTTTGTTTGTTTGATCGCGCGAATCTTTGGAACTACCATTCGATTTCATTTTATTTTATTTTATATAGTATATATTAAGATATGTTTATTTTATTTATTACAGAAATTATTGAAGAAGGTTTTAGGCTATTTAACATTACAATACCACCAATAGGCGTAAAGCTGTAGTTGAAAAAAGTTACAAAAACAGTCAAAAATTATTAAATATTTTTTTAATTCCATGCGAGCGAAGTCGCGAGCACAGTTATTGTAGAAATGAAGATAAATATAGCGAAGAGGATAAAACCTGTTAATTTTTTAATAAGACTTCGTTTTATTTTAAAAAATAATGTTATTTTGGTTTTTCCAGCATAAATTATTTTTTTTGTAATGTATACTCTACTGGCTTCATTATTAAAGCAGGTACTCCATATCTAACCGTAATAAATTTATGAAGAATCAACAGTGGAACAATCAGTTAATAGATTGGAGAAAATAGTTTTAAAATGCACAAGGATTTTAATAAATTGTACACTGAAACCTGGATTCATTTATTGATAAGGTTGTGACATTTTTTCTACTTGTCAGCTTAAATACAAACGCTGGGATAAAATGTATTAACAAAGCTACTACTTAGTTCGTGTCTACGGTTTGTATACTGCTGTATATTTGACTACACTAACCGTAAATATTATATCTCTTTATTTTTCAAAATCTAACCCGTGACAATCAAATATCATAAGTATTTTTAAGAACCAACATTCATTTTAACGATGTCCGACGAGTAAATTATTTAAATTGTAAACTAAAAATATCTTAATTTGATAAATTAAATATATATTGCGATTCTTGTATGCACTTAAAAAGTGATTAACTATTGCAGAAAATGTTTGACATAATTCGCGATAACATTTTTTAACGCGTGTTAGTCCTACCCACTGCATAAATAACTCTACAGATTTATCTAATTAGAAAACAGGTTATGGTGGTGTTTAAAATAAACTTTTGTCTAACTCGACGTATTGAACCGGCAAAGGTAAAACTAACATACATTTACATAGATTTTTTTAAAGCACTGCACAGTGACAAATTGCTTTTCTTTTGCTTTTTTCAATCCCTGAGGAACAGTTGCGTTTTTTGGAATTAGAGCTATTTATTATCAGTTTCTATAGATACTACATTGACTCACCGTGTCGCATAACATCGGTCCGCCGCACTAATACATTCTTCTCGCTTAGCATTCTTTTACTTTTTGCTTGGCTCCTAAAAGTCGATCGTAAGTTGTCGAGAGTTGTTGTTGTAAGTCGAGAGTAAGAGCGTTCAGTTAAATAGCCTATAACCTTCCTCAAAAAATGGGCTGTACAATACCAAAAGATTGTTCATTTTCGATTGGTAGTTCCTGAGCTAAGTGCATTCTAACACACAAACTCTTCCACTTTTTATATTAGTATAGATATAGTCGCAATCTAGTCAGATGTAGATTCATAACTATTACCCCTTCATGACTAAGTATACGCCGACTAATCTAGGAACACGACACCGCCTCCAGAGACTACTATTGCAGGTATATTACATCTAGTGTATGTTAGTCGCAATCTAGACGAATATAATTATCGTCGAATTCTATAGTTCGCCGAACAAAGGTTATGCCGTTAATCCATGTACCTTAAACTTCCTTGACGGATTATTATCGCTCACGTAATTCGAAATATAAATAGAAATCTGCGATAGTTAAAATATATCTAATTAAATCCAAAATTTGGTCAAAAAAAATGGAATAGCGCTCTAGAAATATTTTAATTTATTTCCACAAAACTATTTAGTTAATGATGAGAACTGATAAATTATAAAAAATAGTTCAAGCAAATTCTATTTACCTTAGACGATCTTTACAGAGTTAAGGAGAGATAGTAAAAATTTATATTATTACGTATTTTTACTAACTATATTTAAATCGCATGTAAATTAAAACTTACAAGTAAATTTTGTAACTACTGCTACTAAACGTGTAAGTTGAAATTTATAATACTTATGTAAATATAAGTATAATGCATTAAAAATAGAATTATATTGTAGCAAGTACTAAGATTTTTTGGATAAACTTTTTGATCATAAAGTACTCAAAATAAAATAATTTAATTTTGTCGTTACAGATGTATTATTTTAACATCGATCTTCTAACATGAATTGAATGCTCACGATCAAACTAAAGAAAAGCTAAAATTATTTCATTTACCTAACCTAACCTAAAACTATTTAGAATATTACTTCAATATAAGTTTGTTTTGGATATGTATGTTTTTTTATGTACATATAAAATGAATTGAATAGGTAACTGGCCAGACCAAGAATGATGTTTCGTGCAGACATAGAACTATCTACAACATAAATTTGCATTTACTACAATTTTCACCATGTAACGTACTACTAACAACAGCAGCAATAAAGTAAACAATTGTAAATTTGGGGAATTATAACAAAAATATGGCTTCATCTAGATCGCGTGTTTCGATGCGATGTCGCTGTAAGGTAAATTAGCGTTTGCCGTGACCTTCGTAAATGTTGTCCGTCGTTGTTTTTGTTATCTTTAACTGTTTATTATGGTATTAATGTTGAATTGCGAGGATGTCTCCGAGCGGTACATGATTCTTTGCATAAATTATCTTACTTTGTAACCGACTAGCTACCTACATCAATTTCGAAGCGCAACTCCGATGAAATAAAAAAATGAACAGCAATTTAAAATCTATTACAATGTTATTTCAGTACTTGTATCGAACTCGTGATCTTTTCTATTTAATATTCTTCCTATATATTTTTATGCTATTATATTTTTATAATATGCTCGCCTGGCTAGCTACCACGCTCAAGTTGCAAATCTGCCGCCAATTATCTGTAATCGTGGGCTATATTATCATCAGGTGAGATTGTAACCATGATGTTAAATACGATAGTTTATAAAAAAAAATTGGTAAAGCATTACCGGTCTAAGCTGTCATGCTAGCTGACTCGCACCTGAATGTTACAAGATAAAAGTTACTGTGACAGATTTATCACCATGTAGGTACATATGGTCGCAAGCTCTAGGAATCCCTACTAACAACTGAAGAGAATATAGTCTACAGCTAATAGAAAATATATAAATATATTTTTCACATTATTCATAAAACTTATGTGAAAAATGTTGCTGAATCAGTAGACGCCAAGTCAAGTTGCCTTTTCTACACTCGCCAGCGTAAACAGTAATCAAAAAGTGTCGTAGAATGACATTCGAAACACTAAATCGACAACATATTTCATCACTAAATCCCATGACCAGGCGTGTTTCAACATGGCGTCTTTACTATCAGCTATTAAATTAACATCAATGTTGTGTTTCAAATGTGTATGAAATATAAATTTTTGACATTTTCTAATTATAGAATTAGGGATTGAGATATGTCGTCGATTTAGAGTGTAGAATATCATCGAACACATTATTTTATTACTCTTTACGCAAGCGAATGTAAAAAAGGTAACTTGGCGCGGGCGCTCTGATAACCGGGGCCGCCCTTACGACTTGTAAATTATTCACTAATTAGTATTACAAACATGATCTTTAATTATACATCAAATTAGCTTGAATCGCTTCGCAATCACTTGATTACGCACGTGTGTATGACAAGCGAGATAAGATTACAGCTATGTGTATGCGAAATAATTAAAACTAGCAACTTAACGTGATATTGAGTTTAGAATTGTTCTCAGTTATTATTGATAGTTCTTACGGAGCATATTCTATTTATTTTCCATTTCAAATGATCACGATTCTATATTAATAAGTAAAATTTATTTATAATACCATTTCGTGTACAGATTCATAATTACGTATTGTATTATGTTATCGTATAAATATTTATGTCAGTCACAGTAATTTAACCTTAATTATTATTAAATCGATAAATTTCTTAAAAAATCTACAGTTTATTTATTAAGGCATACATTAGTTGATTATAAACTATTACAGAATCCAAAGTTACGAGTACTATTTAAATTTTTTTCTGGCTGGTTTAGTTTCCAATGTGCATAACAAGTTCAGTCGGTAGTAGTATTTTACATTACATAAAAGTACATCACAGTTTCGAATTAAAAGTGAATTATATGATAATATAAATGCAAATAATGTCTATAAGCTCAGTAATGTAAAGATCGATGTTGTTAAATGAGCGACACATGGTGGCTATTGGGTTCTTGTAAGAGTCGTTGTTACGTAAAAAGATAATAGGTATATGAAAATATGTAGGGGGTCGATCACTGACATTGGTGTTAAATTTTATCATATTCAGTAATTGGTAACAGCTTATAGTAGAATGAATTAGTTTACGTAGGTATATTAATTCATTCGCCTTATTTAACTATTAACTATTAGTTTAGGTATTAGGTAATATTTATAAACAACATTCAACAAGCAATTGTGAACACTGAAAATATAATGAAAAACGGTTCAGTAAGAAATTCATTGGACAGCGCTTTTAATATAATTAAATTTAATAAGAATACAACCTTTTATCTATTCGAATTATTCTCAATTGTTATTCGTGGGTCTACTTTTTTCTTAAAGTTAAGGTAGGGTATTCTTAGAGCCTTGGTTTCTTAATACTTCATAACTGCCATCGAGCTTTCCTTTGCCATTTATATAATATGATTGGTCGTCATTTTATTTAATGTAAAATATTAAATTTAATTATAATTCAATATTACAAAATCAATCATACAATAAAATCGAATTTAACATAAACATAAAAGTTCTGTTGTTGGGTAAAAACCATTCCGAAGTAGAACGTCAATTATCCCGGAACACCTGTGTCCTGGGATCAATAGGCGGGGTCGGTCTGGGATTGGTGTGTTCTGTGCAGGGGCGGAGCGAAGCTGTGAGGCAGATGCTGCGTGGACTGAGATTAAGAAAAACGTGAAAATTCTCAAGATATTTGCAAAAAAAATGTAATGAAATTTTACACCATAATAGTTTTAGATAAATATGTATTATTGACATTTTGAACATGTTATAATAAAGACTAGACGACCTGGTAATCAGACGTTGTTTTTCACAGACTTCGCTAGCGAAAAAAAAAAATTCTGAAATAATAGCACAGGTACCTAATTGAATCAATCGAAAATACTGAGGAATTTATTAATATCAGTATATTTATTGAATTAACATGAAATATAAGAATTAGCACAATTTTAAATGGTGAAGTTTAATTTTGAATTCGTGTAAAATTTCACACGAAGTAATTCCGGGTACTATAATTGATTATATAATCCATACAATAGATATCTATCTTTTGTTAATCTCGTTTTAGCTTGTGTTAATAAGTACATCAGGGGCATAGGTTAAACAAATATAACGTAATTTGAAACAGAGCAAACAAGAAGTTGTTTACATACATTGCCATGTTTACATACATTATAACATTATCATGCGGAACATAATGAATAAGCAGATCCAATTTTAAGTGGTCAAAATTTATCTAAAAGCACGAGGTCCAAATAAAAACTATTTCATTAAAAATTTTGTCATATTTCAAATTTACAGAATTTCTAACCTTTACGACCTTTAAAAATGAACAAATATGCGTTTTAAGCAAAGAGGAGAAGAGCTTCAAATTTAAAATCTACTTCGATTTATCAAGGGTAGGTATTATGATTTCTGCTCTAATACTTACCTACATTCCAAATGTAACTTACGACGTATGCTTTTCGCAAAAATTAAGGAAACAAAATTCCCACATTATTTATTAATTGTCAACGGGCTATACCTACGAGTATTTAAGTGAAAAATGATTGTACCGAGGCTTTAAAGAAAGCTATCTAAAGTTATAGTTTTGAGATCTTTTGGAAATTTGGAAACTTTTCTTTCCTTAATTTTTCCGAAAAGTGTATATTGAGATATTCGTCTATAACAATTATATGACTACAGTTATATGATTAATTGCTAGTATTCATGAGTACGAAAAAATAAAAGTTAACAGTATCTACGAATTATTAGAATTTTAGTAAACAAATGACGATGTACTGCTTTCATAAAATATATGGTCTTAACATGGCAGGCCTCATTGTGCTGCGAAGTTGCTTTATGAACATAAAAGGTACACTACAAAATTTTTATATCAGTGATTTGACTGACTGACTCAACACAGTATTTCCAAATCCACAAATCCTACTAAATTTAAATTTGGTATAGGCATTCACTAAGAAAGCATACTTATACTAAAATATAAATTATACAGAAATTAAGTAATATTGTAACAGTGCATCACATGAATATTTAATTTATAACAATCAAGTATAACATAATATGATCAAGACTAAAACGAAATTTAATATTAGGGGTATATAAACTCTATAAAAATATGCTTAAATACTACGTATTCCTATGCATACTAACGTGCCAACTCGGCTTCGAACAGGTACTGTTTACTAAAAAAGAAAATAAGAAGTGTGCTTTGTGAGAAAGATACAGTATATTTATTTTACAGTTTCTTTATTTGTTATTGAAAAGATTTGGCTATCGTTAGTCATGTAAGCACATAATAATAGTTTTTTGACAAAATGCTATCATTGTCTATCCATTCTGTACAAAATATATACTCCCTCCGATCGCCTTAGCGTATTCACCGTCTTGGGCCACATCGTCACTTAACATCAGGTGAGATTATAGTCATAACGCTAAAACTTAACTTGGTAAAAACCGTATCCATGTCTGTTACGTGGTTAAGAAGAAGTAAACGGCGAAAAAGACAAGCTCAAGTAAATATATTGTTTTATACTATTTCGACAATAATACAAGAATTTGAGACTTAGTAAATAGTATTAATTGAATTTATTGATCAGGTTTTGTATTTTGTCGAAAAACATATTTGAGTTCTTATTTCTCTAGAACAAATGTTGCGGGAAAGCTTAAGACCGCCCTCTGAAACAGAATTGGTCCATCCCCTTTCAGAGGACATATAAACGGAGGGATGCTGCCCTCTGTGACAGTGCAATAACGTGTGACAAAGTGTAAGGTAACAAGTACCGTGTAGTTTTGTAGAATTAACTATAAATAAAACAAAAGTGTAGTGATTATTACAATTCTTAATTGTGCTTCGATAAACAACGTACCTAAAAGTAAGTCTTCGTTTTTTTCTTAGGTGATATGGTTAACTTATATTGGATCTGAATTATATATTTTTATATAGTTAATAAGATTCAGCGTTATGGCCGTAATCGTAGCTGATGTTAAGTGACAACGTGATCGAAAATGGTGGACACGCTATGCGTAGTGGAGAGACTGGCTCTCAATTGCAACTGCTGGAATACACCTATAGGTATATGGCAGCAGATTGTCAACTTAAGGGTGGTAGATAGCCAGGCAAGTATTAGAAGAAACCGTACCACCTTGCCATAGTTACAACACGATGTTTACCGTCACCGAAAGCTCAAGCTCATTGTAGATAGATTCGAACTTACGTTCCTTGACGGGGTGTCCGAACACACTACCGACTGAACTATCATCGCTTAAAGAACGTATTCAATGTGTTGTGAGATAAAATGAAAAATCATTGTTACATACGTAGGTATATGTTTTAAGTGTCACCAGTACTTGGTAAAATGCATAAGCAATTGTAAATCACACCATTTTCCACTTTCTCATGTTCTGATATGTCTATCTATCTGATGTATGTTCTGACCCTTCAATATTAAATTTCGTTTTAGTCTTGATAATTTTAAGTTAAATTCTTATAAATTAAAATCCTAATTAATTGAATGTTATTTAATAATATTTGGGAGAGAACGTTTACCAATACACGTTGTATTGTTGGTTTAAAACATTGAAAAATCCTCTAAAACTTACGCCTATGGCATAAAAAACAAATAAATTATTCACACAAAGGACAATGAAAGAATGAAAGAAAATAACGAAAATTCAATAGATTCTATCGATCTGGTTCCAACCCATATGTAATTATATCAAACAAAAAATGCTTACTTGAATAAAAAATATATCACTGCTATATTTCACACCTCAGCTCAAATACCTAGACAAAATAAAAAAATATAGCAATATTATTTTTATTGTGCTATTAGATTTTCAGAATATTAAAATGTAATTGTGTATCTTCAAGCAACCTTTTAAGTTGATGAAAACTGTTTTGTTATCTATTAAAGTAAGACCCTACAATGTAACAAATAAGAGTAGCTTAAATTATAAACGACTTTGTTTCGATAATGCAATTTTGTAAGATTTGACACTATTTGAACCAAGGTAGAATATATCATCTAATCGCTCAAGTTAACTTTAAACTAAGATTTCACCGATTCTCGTTTATTTATTGACAAAGGTTCATCAACAAATACTCTAATGATATATTTTATTCATATATTATTTTGTGACAAATTACAGTTATATCTAACTTGAAATCCTTAGCGCTTCGCAATTGGTTAATTATCCACTGTAAGAACACATTGTAAGTATGCATATAATATAATAACATATTAATATGGTTAGGCCTCAATAGGTAACTAACTATTCTGTGATAGTAACAGTTATACTTTGCGTAACAAAATGGTGTCCTGAAATTTGAAAACAAAACATACAATAATATAATAAACATACAATAAAACAATAATATACATACATATATTAAATATATATCATATATAAAATAGTGATGCGGTTGCACTTTTTAGGAGGCCTGTAATTAAAAATATTTTATGAAACATATATAATGTATTATCTTTTGTTTCTTAAGTCAGAACAATGAACATAAAAATGTTATAATAGATGGTTATAAAATAGCGCCTAAGTTTACCAAAATACGTAATTTAAACTACTTTTGATTTACGTGTTAACATTTTTAATTATTATATTTTGGGTTGAATAAAATATATAAGTCGTGTAAAAGGCGACAATCTCACTTGCTGACACTTTTGATTTAAATTTTGAAGCGGTGATGGCTCAATTGGTAACGTTTACCGACAGCGCGTCAATTAACGTGAATTCGAATCCCTTCAATGAGCCTGAGCTTTCGATGAAGGAAAATATTAAGGTGAAACCATTGTGTAGGGTGCTCTCCCTACAGGTAGTGATCGTGTGATATTCATATTTAATAATATATGATAAAACTGATAAAGATGATATACAGATAGGTGTAATGAAACGACCGATGCCGCCGAGTGTTTAATGCTCACTGAATTTATTTAAATTATATACATTACTTTATAATATATTAAAATGCTTATTCTGATAAATATCGTATTGCTCGTACACATTACATGGTCGTAGAGCTTTTCTATTACCCACCAGGCTATCTACCACCCTCAATTTGAAAATTTGCAGCCAAATACCTGTAGGTGTGTTCCAGCAGATGCGCTTGAGAGCCAATCCCTCCACTAGTCTTAACGTATGGTGGATATGTTTGGCCACACTGTGACTTAAGATCAGGTGAGATTATAACCATAACACTAAATTTATAAGATATTTAAAAGGATAAAACAAATACGTATGTTTAACTAAATTTGTTATGAACTAATTTCAATCTTGAAGTATCGGAAATCAATATTTAAATTAAACATATAAATTTCTTTACCCGTTTTACTTAAAAAATGACGAAAGTATGATTGAAAGCTTAGATCTCAGCATTACATGGCCTTCATTAGACACGACACGTCATCACGATATGTTTAGATATTAAATACATACACATTATAAAAATATGTTTAAAGTGAATCTAAATCCTTTGATACACTGATCGACCGAACTACTTTATCTACTATAATCTTTTCACCAGAATAAGTCCCAAATAACCTAACTGGAACTTCATAAGAGAAACTAAAAATAAAGTGCCATACCAACATACTACACAATCGATTCGATACGGTTATCGAACGTGATTCGATTAGAAGGGTTGCAACTAGCAGGGGTCAATATAAAAAGAATAAATACGGATTTATTATCCCCTAAAGAGGTCGCTTAGTACTAGGTGTGAACGGCTGTTGTATTATTTATCAAGCACTCTTTACCCTTGCGGCCGGTAAATTTGATTTGTGAAGGAATCAAAACAAACTCCTCTGTATTTGGTCTCTAAGGAATGAAAAAGGAAACACTCTTCAGTTCTGTTAAGGAAATATTCAAATAATACTATAAAGGATATGTATCAGACATGTACAATATATATTTAATGAAAAAATAAACTATGTTTTGCAATGTGGTCATATTCCAAACTTTTAGGACACGCTTCAACCTACTTCTGTTAAAATTATCTAAAAAAGTTAACATATTACTAATTTCATTTATTATTAAGTATATTTGGCATTATTAATTCATTTGTCTCGTTCACATAACTTTTTATTTTTACCTCACTTCCAAATTAACAATGTTACTCTGTAGGCATTATAATTAATATACTTATATTTATTTATGTCAAGGTATTCAAATAAATCATACTAATAAAGATATCTAAATTTATACCGAAGTACTGAAAAATGCTGATATAAAAATGTAACTAGAGAGTTAATGACTTCATAAATAATCATATTTAAAAAGAGTATTTTTATAAAATGCTATAAATTAATAACAATTATAAATATGTTCATAAATTTAGAAGCAGTATGAAGAGCTGGCTTGAAACTGCCAGCAGCATGGACGACGGATCCTTGTCTTGCATGCTGGCCGAGCCACGTGAAGCTCTATTGCCCATCACGGGAAGAGAAAACTGCGCTCCAAGAAAACGGTACTGTTATACAAAAAAATTAAACAATATTGTAATCCTAACATATTTTCAAAAAAGCTTTTATCGGTCTGTCTGTTTATTAATGTGTTTGTAAATGGACAATAGGGAAGACAAATCATAGGTATAACTACCATACGTATATGTTATATTATATCTTATAATGCACCATACCTACACATTATGGGCATGAAGATGACAATACAAGGAAAGTATGCAATGTATTTTTTAACTTATAATATATTAGTAATTTATGCGAGCAGTACACAGCTAGTTAAACGATGTGTTTTACTCTTGGTTAATTGGGAATCATTACAAATAATGTAAAGTGATAAAAAAAAAATTTTAGTGTACCTAAATATATTGGCAGATAAACTGTCAAAAATTTTATTCATAGAGAGTAGTTATAATTTGAGAAATGTTACTTTTGTTTAATATATATTACTCTGCTTACAAATTAAATGGATTTCTTTCATTAGTTGCTCAACTAAAGACAAAATATCGGCTGCGTGTCTGTTCAACCGTAATATATGCGTGTTGTCCGCAGAATGAATTTTAAGCAGCCCCGACAAACTGCAATAGTAAATATCAGATCAGCAGATATTCATTTCCTTCGTCGTAAAATTTATAGAGCCGATTTGAAAAAATTAAACAGTTTACTTTTAAATTTATTATCATTTCCAGATATACATTAAGTATATCGTTTGATAATGGAATATAATGTAAGAGCTACATGATGTTTTAAGGATTTATGTAGTTTTACGCACATTCATGTTGTAATGTTTTTTGGTAATTTAATACTAAACCTGCAATATTTTTATATATGGTAAATATTCTAATTTCTTTAATTAGGCATCACAGAGACAGATTAAAATTTTAATTGTGTGGACAGAAATAGATTCGATTGTTTGTCAAATTGTGATTACTGGATCGTATGTTATTGTGAACAAATATTCAATTCGATTTAATTTTTACCTAATTTTAATAGATATAGGCATAGTATGACTACAGTTGTACCCATAACGCTAGCCAGGTGCGATCACCTGATGTTAAACGACGATGTGGCCTAAGATGATTGGCATGCTAAGCCTAGTGAAGGGACTGGCTTTCAAGTGCAACTGCCGGAACGTAATTATTTACTAATGCCCTACCACAATGCTATGGTTTCATCACGATGTTTTACTTCTAAAAAAGCTCAGGCTCATTCATTGTAGGAATTCGAACTCAAGTCCATTGACGCGGAATCCATACACACTACCAACTAAGCCATCGGCGCTTCAAAGAAATTACCTAATAAATGGTGATATTTATAAACATCAATGTGTAATAATAAACATTGACATATAGTTCCAAAATCATGGTAATCAATGCAGGAAACCTATTAATTAGAATACTAAGAAAGGTGATATACAAGATTTAAAGTTATAAAAGGATTAAATCAAAATTCGGCATCGACTGTAACTGTACCGAAAACAAGGAAAAACTGTACGCATGTGACTAACATACAAACATAAAAATGTATCGGTTAAGATCAACGAGAGAGGCGTAAGAGCCTCATAATTTCGAATAGCCTAGAGCCTGTTTTAATCTAAATCCAGCCCTGATAGTAAACCTTTCTTCATTTCGAAGTATATTTTTGAAAAAATATTTCAGCTTTTTCTTCCGCATTATTTGTTTTCATATAAACCCATTCCAATTTTAATTGGTTTCGTGTCTCGCTTTAATCTCTTGTTAGTAAGGATTTTTTCTTATATTAATTAATAATAATTTAACCGATTTTTTTATAGTGATAGGACTTTGGACCCGAGTGCCATGTCAGAAGAAGCCTACTTGTCTAGCGGAGCAGGGTCTCCTTGTGCAGGTTTAACCCGTGAAGAACGCAGAAGAAGGCGCCGTGCAACTCTCAAGTATCGCACCGCACATGCCACCCGGGAAAGAATCCGCGTCGAAGCCTTCAACGCAGCTTTCGCTTCACTCAGACGACTCCTCCCTACTTTACCGCCTGATAAAAAGCTATCAAAAATCGAGATATTACGTTTAGCCATTTGTTACATTGCATATCTTAACCATGTGCTCGATGCGTAGGAAGGATTTACAAAACTGTTATTGAAAAAAACTATGTACATTTCATGCCAAAGATTTTTTTTATTTCTAGTCAGGATCTTACGTTATTACAAGCACATAGGTATTACCAAGGGTGCCTGCGTTTATTTTTGACACTTTCTATGAAATAATTGTATTTCGTTCTGTCGATGCCTGTAAATTTCGAATAGGTAAATGTTAATAATAATTGTAAATAAGTTCCTTTAAGTTTGTATAAGTTCATTATATTTAATATTTTTATATTTATAAAAACCTAATGCGCTATACATAAACTACAGGTTTTGTATATTAGAATTTATTTCATAAGTAATGACATATCAATGTAGTCAACGTCTTCCTTTAATTAAATAGTGATTATACAACTGGACCGTGTTCTCCGATTTCGTAATTCGAAAATGTTTATCATGTTTCTCATTAATAAATTAACCTAAAATTGTAGGCTTTTTGTGGAAAATCTATGTTTAATTCAATGATATTTAATTCCGTAGTTGAACATAATATTAACAAAAAAATATATGAAGTCTTCAGTAATTCATATGCTTTTTTTTAATATGAACTCTGTCTAGACACATATGGCGATAAAAACAAAGCGGGTTTTATAATTTTATCATCTTCCACTAGGGTAAATAAAATGATGTATGTATCCAATTATTTTGAATGTAACGATGTATACAATACATGTAATTAAAGAAATAGTAAATTTGAATTTAATATTTATTCTGTAAATAATCCTTAAGGGCTGGTATATAATACATAAGGGTAAGTACCAAAATTTTACAAATAAATACTATACAATCTCGATCATTTTTTATATTTCATTTATTGTAAAACCAGTTCATTGTTATATCTAACTAGTAGAGAGGAAGTTATCATCTACTTTACATAAGACATTAGAATTATGGGTGTTTATTATCTCTATAAATGATTTTCTATTCTATACTAAATTTGTTTATATATATATTACAAATATAAATGTAAAAATCAACCAACGCTCAAACTCATATAGGAAAATAAATATATACTTTTCATCCATAATAATTCAAAGTATTCATTGTTTATGAATTGTATTAAATTCAGGCGTACTGAAACTTTAAATTCTAAATCCTAAATATATAACCAATACAGGCACTAAGGATGCACTTTGAAAATCTAAATCAATTCAGAAAAAAAATAGAAGAATCTAGAAGAACTGACAAGAAATTCGATTGGATTTATTATGTTTATTATGTGTTGGACCGTGAAATTTGCTCAACGTACATAGTTACAGAATAGATTATTTGGCAAATTGGTAAAGTGCTTATGAATCTTATTCCTGTTATAAATCCTACCTAACTATGCCTACCTAAATTTATGCCAATCGTTTACAAAATCTAGCCTTGAAAGTTTTGTTAATATACTTTGGCTGGCCATAATTTCTGTTACAAAAAAGAATCGTTTACAATCGCTTATAATCTTAACAAATCTTGTAAAGTCTCGGTAATAATTAAATAATATTTTTTAGATACAACATTTTGCTTTGATACATGCCTTGAATCTGTCTGGCTTTATGAATGACAATGCAATTTGCAAGTATCTTAAACTAGCATTAAATACAAATCCTGGCTAGATTGCTATATGTTTTTTTTTAATTAGCAATAAATATTTATCATTACTAGTTGACATCTTTTCTGTAAAATTTTTGTAAATTATGAATAGAAATATTATGTAAAGTGTCTATAAAATATAGGTAAAATACAATAATACAAACTAAAATCGTACTTGATGTGGATATATTTTATTTGATTATAGATTTATTATAGACTAATTAATCTTATTAGGTACATAGCATGGACAAAAAATGTAAAAACACTAATTTTAAAATGATTCTTCGAGATTAATAAAACTAGAAATAACTTATCATTACACTAGTAAAAATAAATTAATTACTTTAGTAGTTCAAATAAAAATAACAAAAACTTGTAGATTTTTTTTCTGCGATGTGTGCCAACGATCCATACTCATAATTAGCTTAGTTATCACTTGATTTGTAATTAAAGAAAAAGTAGATTATGATACCATACGAAGTAAAGTATGCCTAACTTATTCAATAATATAATTTTATTACTTAAGATGCCTTTAAGATAATTTGAAATTAAATAATACTACATTCTGTAATAATGATCAATTAAGTATATTGATTATTTATATTTAGTAGTATATGACTCAAATGCTTGTGATTATGATACGGGCTCAAATAATATTAATAAAATAATGAATATATAATAATAATAATGAACAGAAAAATAGAATGAATTAATAAACAAATATTTGCAACTTAGTATATTATGTACGTAATTGTAAATATATTCGCAAAATTTCTTTACATTGTTGAGCATTTTACATAAATTTTAAGTATAAATATATTTTGACCTTAGTAATAACGCTAATAACACTATAAAATAAAAAACCTACACATTACAAAATATACATGCAGGTACTCATGATTATGAAAAACTTTAAATAGTTTTTGAGTAGCATCAATACATTCAAAAAGCACCTTATTTATTATATACTAGCTTTTACCTGCGGCTTCGCTCGCGTTAATATTGATTTTGCCAAACTTATTGATATTTGCAATAAAAAGTTTAATACAAAGTTTCTGCCTCTCTTTACCCATTTCTAATATTTTTTTCCTAAAAAGTAGCCTATCATCGTCTCCAGGTTCCCATCTATCTCTTTACCAAAATTCAGCATAATCGATTCAACGGTTTAGCCTTAAAAGTGTAATAAACAAACAAACTCACTTTCGCATTTATAATACTCTTATAGTATATACGGATAGTAAAGATTAATAAGGATACTTGAGATCTAAGAATATACTTCCCGTAAACAACATACATACGTAGTTTTGCACCTAATAACTACTTGTGTTTCAAATCATTCAAATAGCTCAAAAATACTGGGAAGAAAATCATACCGTGAAGAAAACCTAAAATTACTAAACTGAAGAACATTCTGAAAAAGAACACTTCAATGATTTCTGTGTAAGAGAAAGCCAATACAACAATTGGAATGTTTGTAAAAGTGATACCAGTTATAACAGTAGAACCAACTTGTTGTATGGCGTGTTCTACCCTCTCATTTGGTGGACGACTACTGGTTGCATAAGCGTAAGCAATATGACTGCAAAACTCTACAGCAATACCAATTGATACGATAAGATTAACACAAGAAACTGCATTGAGAGGAATATTCCAAATATACATAATACCCATCATATTAACCAAAACTAAAACAGATGTGAAAATAACTGCAAATGTAGTTAAAATATTAAATCCTGATGCAAATAGATTAATCGTTAAAGCACCAAGAAGGCAATATGCGAGCGATTTTAAAGTATCACCCCACATTGTTAAATATTGCTCAAAAAATACGTAAAATACGGAGTAAGGAAATACTTCTACATCGAGACCAGTGTGTTTTTTGATAGCTGTTGTAATGTTATTACTAATTTCATAACCATATTTTATGGCGGTTATATAGTCTAAAGAAGTACTGAGAGCATTATGATATGCCATAAAGTTAGTATCGTGAACTGTAGCTCGACCTTCGGAATCCAGCACATAATTAACAGATCCAGAATAGCTTGCTAGTCCTCCCTTATTACAACTATCAGTCGGTTCATCTTGCAAAAAGAATGGTATATATCTCTCAAAAGCTTCTACACTGGGTCTTAATCCATTCGCCCACTCGTTTCGACTAATTGAACAGAAGGAACATTCTGGAGAATTATCAATACTAGGACAGAAGCTATTGTCAGTTGTGTTATATTTACAGCATGTACCGAATAAATTTGACCAATCAATAAAGTCATCTATCCAGGAATTTGAACTCTGAGAAATGTAAGTAATTTCCCTATGTTGGGCAGCTAAGAATATTTGTGTCGTAAGAGAATCGTCATAACAAAGCTGACCTCCACAAATTACATTTTGATGTTCTGGGTCTGTAAAGTTTAAACCATTTTTTAATACAAAATAAACTGGGGGACCAAGACGCAAGAGATCAGCTACAGCTTGCAAATATCTGTAAACGTAGGAGTCTACCGGCAAAGCCATTTCTTGATCTAAACCTATTTCTATTTGTGGTATAAGTATTGTACTCATGGATACAGCAAACATGAAGATAATTGCTACGATAATCTTAACTTTCCAATTACCAATAAATTTTGAGTACGGTATCATCAGTCTTTTAATCACACTCTCATATGGTCTATTTGAATTCAATGGATCGTCATCATTGAGAATCTTTTTCTGAACACAACAAATAACGTCCAAACGATGTTGCGCTACACGTTTGTAATCAAGTGATAAAATTGCAACAACAGTTGTTATTTGAAAAATAAATAGAAAAGACAAAGACAAACTAGCAAATACAGCAAATGTCCTTACAGCAGGAAAATTAGTGATAATACCAATAGAAAAACAAGTTACCTGTGTTATAGATGAAACAAACATTGATGGACCTACGCTAGTCATCATTTTCTCGAAAACAAACCGCCTCCGTTTTTCAAAACTAAAGTTTTCATTATAGTCTGCATACTCTTTTAATTTACCTTCAATATCGTGTATTGTATTAACCATGAGAAATACATTGTCGATACCAACCGACAAAACAAAAAAGGGGATTACATTTATAGCTAATAGAGTAGTCGTAAAATCAGTATAACTCATGACACCTAAAGCACTGACAATAGCAAGTATTACGACCAAAATACTACCAAGAGCGACCATTATTTTACTGTCAATTAAACACGTGTTAAGATATCTAATATTACCCAAAGCAAAAGTAACATATATGAACATAATAATATAACTTATAGCAATAGGAAAAGCTTCTGCTACAGATACGCGTCTAATCTCATCTTCTACTGATCTTTCTGCTCCAAAAGCTACTTCAACGAAATCAGATTTCCAATTAGCCTCATAATCATGCATCAAATTAAGAAAACTTTGTTCCCACTCTAATACTGGTCTTAGATCTTCCTCCAAAAGGAAATTTGTAATAGGAAAATTAATGAGCAAAGTGTCAGCAGCCAAAATATTGTCACCTTCAAAACCTCCAAATGTAATTTCTGGTTCTGAACCTCCACCCCATGATGCCATACAATTTAAGGCAAAGAAGTTATTTAAACAGTTCTGTATACGACCCAGATAAGTATTTTCATTGATATCATTTCTATCCTCACCAAGATAAACTGATACAGACATAGAAACACATTGATCAAGTCTTTGTTCACTGCCACGAGCACGATTAGGAGCATAACAAACTTGTTCTAAAGTGACACCACCATTATCTCTTCCAATATCTAGAATTGCATCCTCTACTTTTACTAACTCTCGTATGGCTTCAATTCTGTAAGCAGGACCATAAGTAACATTATCTACATCAAAAGACTCTAATCCAGAAAATCTTAGAAAAACTTGTGCAGCGCGGTAAAATGGCCCAAACCTTGTATTAAAATAATCTAACTCTTGACGACTACGAGAATCAGGAGCGGCCCACAGTTCTATCGGGTTCGAAGTTAAGTTTACCGAAACTGCACCGTAAACCATTGCAGCAACCAGCCAAGATGTTAGCATTATTACAAGAATAGGATTAGTAGCAGAAAATACACCAATTTTTGAAAATAAAACTTGAAAGAATTTTGTAAATTTAGTGTTTTCTGGTACTTGGATTACTTTCGGTTTATCATTTTTCATTCTGCGGTATTCTAATAACGTTAAAGTTGTAAATATAGTTACAGTGATTATAAAAAAAGTTAAGCCTACAGAAAATCCAACACAGTTGACATTAAGGACAGTGCAAATTTCAGGAAGAGTAGGTTCGTTTCCCGTAGGACATAATGCTGTACAATCCACACAACTGCATGGAAGGTCGTCCTCTATTGTTTCATTGCAATGTGGAGCGTAAGCGTTCATAGATTCTTCCTCTGTCGGCCATCTTAAGAAATTCACTTGTACTGGAGCCATTGGATTATTTTGTGTATCACCTGTAAATCCGAACCATGCATCGGCATCGCATACCATAGCGTTTCCACACATTAAATTAATAGCAGGTAAGCCAGTTTGAGGAACAATTACTCCGGAACATGACGCGTGTGCACCCAACATAAATGGTTCATATACTCTGTAATTTATCTCATTCACATATTCTGTGCCATCTGAAGCTACTTCGGTGGAAACATTAATAAAACGGGCTTGATCCGGAGCACAGTTCATTTCACAAATTTGTCTGGCGAAGTTTCGCAGGCAAGTTGGACACCGCCCTAAAATGCCGTCTGCCAACATCAAGCTCTCAGATAGTTTCACTACTTGTATGGGGTCGCAGCATGTCAGTATTTCATCGTTTGGTTTTCTATTTCCTTTATCGTCGTACACTAAGGTCGGACACCTGTTTTCAAGTATTTCAATAAGCTCTTCTGATTCCTCCCCCGTTAGACCTTCAATAACAGGTGAAGGTTCTGAATCAACGGGGCAAGGCTTTTTATGGCCACCAATTTCAATACACTCACCACGAAAAACGCATTTTGCATCGGCGCCCCACAATGAACATAATAGTATTAACACAGTTATAAACTTCATTGTTATTATACCACTGGTTATAGAATCACTTTGATAGTTATTGTCCCTGCATTCTTGAATTTTTATAGTGGTAGCGGACGTTATATCAGACCCGCGGTCGAGTATAATATATGGAAGGCAAAAATAAATTCATTTATTGAAAAAGTAATTATCTCACACCTGCGTCAAAACTTTGATAATAAAATTATCTTACACCTGCTTCAAATCCTAAAATTATATCAGGCATCGAAAAATGATAAAGTGCGTAAAAACTAAACATTTGTATATGAATAAGTAAACGAAACTTCAATAAAATAAATGCTAGGTACGAACAAGTGATAAATATGTTCCTCGTCGCACCTAACTGCCTATAGTTATCGACGGGTTGAATATATTTTGTGTAGATAATAATCTTTATGAACGTTATATTTAGTGATAAAATCGTTATCTTAAAAATGTAATGACTAATATAGTAAAAACGTATAGATTGACTATGAACCAAATGTATTCATTTTGTAAATCACGTTCATATCGGATGTGTGTAATGTAATCAATATTAAAATGATTTAATAGTCAAGACAATACATAATTAACCTAAAAAAAATAATCATAGAATTGAATCTTAGAGTACCTCAAACAATTGATTATATAAGACTTTTATAATTTCTTGCCGCAGTGTGGTAATAAAAGGACAACACAGTATGTAAAAATGTACAACTAAAACAACTATCATCATATATTCTTAGTTTTGCTATGAGAAAAAGCTTCCGGATCCAGTACGTATAAGTATAACATTATAAATACGTTAAGATTATGTTGCATTGAGTGACTAAATGAAAATAGAGTTAGCAAATGTAACTCAACGATAGTTTTTTTTTAAAAAACAACATATCGTAAAACTCTGTGAAAGAAAATATCAAAGCAATACATAAAATGGTATGTATTTTATTTTTCGTCTGGTTAAGTATTAATATTATTCTTTTGTTAAAAAACCGTCTCTTAACAATTGTAATCATTGATATTTTCTTTTGTGAACCGTTCCTACATTCGGCTCAGTCTTTTAACAATTTTTATACTTTCTAGGTTTACCGTTATTGCTTCAATCTCACTTGATGTTAAGTGACGATGTGGCCCAAAACGGTGAAGACGCTAAGCCTGAGGAGAAAATGGCTCTCAAGTGTAACTGCCGGAACACACTTTTACGTATTTGGCGGGGGATTTTTAATGTGAGGGTGGCAGCTAGCAGGTGCGTAGTCAGACAATCTCACGCTGGTTTCGTTCACCGAAAGCTCAAACTCATAGCAGGGAATCGAACTCACGTCCAATGACTCGGCGGCCGTACACTCTACCACTGAGCTATCATCTGTTCATTTACCGATTACATTGTAATTCAACATCGAAATAAATTTATCCACATGGACTTTACTAAAAATAATAAAATAACACTCAATAGATTTGTTTTATATTTTTATAAAGAAGATACAAAATACACTTTATATTGATACTCATTAAATAACATTAAAATTTATTGCACATTGCTTTATTACAAAATTTGAATATATTTTTTTTTGCACGAAATTGTTAAATGATACATGACTAATAAAACAATCATTTCTTTCTATACAATATGACAATATGTTTTATTTATAATATAACTAATATAAATATTTTATGTATTTCAGGGTAAGGCAGTTAAACTAGTTCTTCTTCAGATTCTTCTAGAATAGATTCTCTATATCTTAGCGGACCTAACAGATAATAAAATACCTTAAGCATTTTGTTAATTGAAAAGTTTTGAGAAGGTAAATTTAAATTATCGTCTTAAATACTTAAAATCGAAAAGATACTTTTTAACTCAGTTTTGTAAAACGCTGTTTAACTAACGAAAACCTATACGGATGAGATTTTCTTACTACTGATGTAATAAGTTATTACCTTACAAATACTTCAAAAAATGTATATTGGTTGGAGGAAATTCTTTTTAGTCTTAAAAAAACGAATTTTATTATTGTTTTTATATAATAGAATTGTAGATTTAGCTTAACTATAACTTATCAGTAATAAACATATAGAAATTTTTGTTTTAAGGAAAAATATTCCTTTATTACAAATATCAAAAATAATAACAGAACCCTATTTTAATATGTAGCTCTAAGATTGAATTCAGTCACAGCTTATATTTTTAACAGAGAAAATTATGCGCGTGATATCCGTATAAGTGTGTGGATACATTTCATAAATAATATTACAAAAATATACAATTACGAGCTCTATATTAATAACAAAGTACATCCTAATTATAAGTTTAAGGAGTATTGAATTTACAGTTTTGAATCATTTACTGTTTTATTACATAGATATATTATAGCAATTTACTATTTATGAGCTAATCATATAAATTTGATTAAAGTATTTAATTTTAATTTCAGATACATCTCATTTCTGAAGGATTCAAAGATATAACATAAATTATTATTCATCTCCTAGAAGACTAAGTTGAAAATGCACAATGATGAAACCTATATGAAACATTAAATAAGGGTAAAATAAAAAGGAATGGTGAATTTTGTGTTAATCTCGTAAGCAAAATCTTATACTCAGGTAATTAATATTTTATTTTTATAATAAGGTAATGTGTCGGTATTTTATCTGATGGAAGACAGTAGAGTTGACAAACAACGAGGAGCGATGAGATTAACAATCTATCGGGAATAAATGGACATCGATAAAAATGAAAGCGTAATAATAAGTTTGATATTACGTAATTTATTGAAATAAAAATAATTTAAACGGATTTTACCGCAGTTGTTTATTAAATTTTGATCCCGACGTTTCGAAAGCTTTTCAGCCTTCGTGGTCACGGGGCGGACTAATACAATAAATACATATAAACAACCGCGATAAAATCCGTTTAAATTAGTTTTATTTCAATGAATAATATTCGCGTAAACCTAAGAAATCATTACGTAATTTGTTAAAAATATTAAAACCTCCGTATGTTCCATTATAAATAATCATAATAATTACGTAAATATTTTGATTTCTAATTTGGTATTACAACAGTTACAATTGTTAGAGCAATTATTAAAAAAGGCTTTAGGCTATGTAACATCACACTAAGATCAATAGGAGCAAACCTGTATTAAAAAAATTACTAAAACGGGCAATAATTTTTAAATAATTTTTAGTTCCTTTAAGGGCACAGCTAATGTATAAATAAAGAAGCACTATATATCTTTGTTTAGGGGAACAACTTTAAATATTATTAATTATAAATATCTTAATTAGCATTCATAAATATACTAGATTATACTGATAATTTATATAGGTACATATTTTTTTTTTAATTTGCGACGCGACGAAGATTTCCCAAGACAAAAAAGAATTTTATTTATAGTAATAAATTGTTTATTAACGGCAAGGTTTATACAGATATTCTACGTTTTTCATGTCTATTATTACAAAAGTACCACTTTCTCTAAAAAGTAATGTTATTTTTGTAATTTCGATAAATTAGTATACTTTTATTACGACAACAACCGATTATATAATTCAGTTTTTTAATATCATGGAAATTGTATATATATATATATATATATATACTTATGCTGTACTTCTCAGGATAACTGAGCACATTAAAGCGGCTCAAGCCGAACAAATTGATGTGCCCAGATGCTATATTATATTGATACACTCAATATATTCTGTAGAAAATATCGTAACCAAGAAAAATGGTGAAAAAAATACAAATGTGTAATTATATTTTCAGCATCAGAAAAATAGTCTTATTTCCAAGAATAATAAATGTATTGCAATAGAATATCATTGATAATACATAAAATCTATGTTGTACATTGTAACAAAATGAATATATAGGTACATACTAATAGGTACTAATACATAGGTTAATACTAAAGTAATATCAATTGTATAATGAATGAAAGATAAATACGATAATATGTAACGTAATAAAGAAAAATATGTTAAATCGCTCACAGTATGGCGTTTTCCAGAGTTCGTCTAATTAAAAAATGTGTACTTATATTCCTACTTTTACAATATTGTATAGGAATGGTGACATGCACGAAGTCACCAATTCGGTAGCGATTGCTCGGTAGGATACTCAAATATTTATAGTGCGATTTTATCATGCTGTTCTTATTGTCAAACTGTATCTTTATAAGTACGGTTAAATGTACAACTACAAAGTAATACAGAAGGCAATAAATTTCTTACCTTCGCAGAATGCTGGAAAATACCGTCTTGTAAGCGAATTAATTATTTACTATACAATAGGTAATAGGTGCTCTATTATAAGTATATTATAATCATTTCCAATTAATTATAAAGTCACAACCAGACAATATCTAGATAAATTACACATCAGCTTACCGAATCCTCAAATTGTTTAAATAAGTCAGCAAAACGGGAAAAAATATCATACCGTGGAGAAATCCTAAAATAACTAAACTAAAAAACATTCTGAAAAAGAACACTTCTATAACTTCAGTGTAAGAAAATGCTAGGATAATGATTGGAATATTTGTAAATGTGATGCCAGTTATGACAGTCGATCCGACCTGTTGCAAAGCACCTTGTACTTTTTCTTCTGGCTGTCGCTTGCTTGTTGTGAAGGCGTATGCAATATGACTGCAAAACTCAACAGTGATACCTATTGATATAATAAGATTAACGCACGATACTGGATTTAGAGGGATACTCCAAATGTACATAACTCCCATCATATTGACCACAACCATAACACAAGTAAACATAACAGCAAATGAGGTCAAAATATTAAATCCTGATGCAAGGAGATTTATTACTAAAGCACCAATTATACAGTATGAAAGAGCTACAAAGGTGTCACTCCACATTGTCAAGTACTGTTCAAAGAAGACATAGAATATAGCATAAGGAAAAACTTCAACGTTCAAACCTGTATGCTTTTGTATAGCAGTCGTTATGTTAGCACTAATTTCATATCCATATTTTACGGCGTTTATAAAATCTTGTGAAGTGCTAAGAGCTGTATGATAAGCCATAAAATTACTGTCATAAACTGTAGCTCGACCTTCAGAATCGAGCACATAATTAACAGCATTAGAATAACTTGCCAGACCACCTTTATTGCAAACCTGAGTCGGTTCATCTCGTAAGAAAAAAGGAATGTATCTTTCGAAGGCATCCTTACTTGGTCTCAGTCCATTAGCCCATTCGTTTCTACTAATAGAGCAAAATGAACATTCGTCAGAGTTATCGGTACTTGGGCAAAATCCATTATCCGTTGTGTTATATTTACAGCACGTACCATATAAACCACTCCAATCGATAAAATCATCTAACCATGAATTAGAACTTTTAGAAATAGTCGTAATTTCACTATATTGAGATGCCAGAAAAATTTGAGTTACTAAAGAATCATCATAACATAATTGACCTCCACAAATAACATTTTGATGGTTAACATCTGAGAAGTTCAAACCACTCTTTAAGACGAAATAAACTGGAGGACCAATTCGCAAAAGTTCTGACACCGCTTGTAGATATTTATACACATACGAATCGGCAGGCAAAGCCATTTCTTGGTCTAAGCCTATTTGTAATTGTGGAATTAGGACTGTACTCACTGAAACTATTAGCATAAATAGTATAGCAACAATTATTCGAACTTTCCAATTTACTATAAAATTTGAATAAGGTACCATTAATCTTTTGATTAAACTTTCATAGGGCTTGTTTGAATTTAAGGGATCCTGATCATCAACTGTTTTTCTCCGTATACAGCAAATAACATCTATACGATGATCGGCTGCTCTTTTATAATCAAATGACAAAATAGCTATAACTGTTGTTACTTGAAAAACAAACAAGAAAGTTAGTGATAAGCTGGCGAATATTGCAAAAGTTAAAACGGCTGGTGAATTTGTAATACTGCCGATAGCAAAGCAAGTAATTTGAGTAACAGACGAAACAAACATGGAGGGACCTACGGAACTCATCATTTTTTTGAAAACAAATATTTTCTTTTTTTCACCGCAAAAGCTTTCATTATAATCATCATATTCTTTTAATCGTCTTTCGATATCAAGCAAAGTGTTAACCATAAGGAAAACGTTATCAATACCAACCGATAGAACGAAGAAAGGAATAACGTTTATTGCTAATAAAGTAGTAGTAAATCCTGCGTACCCCATTACACCTAAAGCGCATGCAATAGAAATGACAACTACTAAAATACTTCCAACGGCTACCATTACTTTACTGTCGATAAGACATGTTCTGTAATGTTTTATATTTCCTAACGAAATAGTTACATACAAAAACATAACTAAGTAACTTACGGCTATCGGCACGGCTTCCGCTACTGATATACGTCTTAACTCATCCTCAATGGACCTTTCTGCACCAAAAGATACTTCGACAAAATCAGATTTCCAGTTGGCCTCATAGTCATGCATTAAGTCAATGAATTTTTGTTCCCATTCTAAAACTGGTCGAAGATCTTCTTCCAAAAGGAAATTTGATATGGGAAAATTAATGAGCAAAGTGTCCGCTCCTAAAATATTATCACCATTAAAACCACCTAATGCAATTTCCGGTTCTACACCTCCACCCCATGCGGCCATACAATTTAAAGCGAAGAAATTATTTAAGCAATTTTGTATTCGACTCAGATATGTATTTTCATTTATGTCATTTCTATCCTCCCCAAGGTATATTGTTGCGGACATATAAACACATTGCTCTAGATGTTGTTCACCGCCACGAGGGCGATTAGGAGCGTAACAAACTTGCTGCAAAGTTACCGCTCCAGTGTCGCTACCAATATTTATTATTGCGTCTTCAAGTTTAACTAATTCTCTCAATGCTTCAATCCTAAAAGCGGGACCATAAGTGACGTTTCCAAATTCAAAAGGTTCTAGTTTCTTAAATCGTAAAAATACTTGAGCAGCACGGTAAAATGGACCGAATCTCGTATTAAAAAAAATTAATTCTTGACGGCTACGAGATTCTGCAGGAGACCAAAGTTCTATAGGGTCAGTTGTAAGGTTAATATTTATTGCGCCATATAACATTACAAAGACCACCCATGAAGTCAACATAAATATTAATATAGGATTAGCGGCAGAAAATACACCGACTTTTGAAAACAAAACTTGGAAGAATTTAGTAAACTTGCTGCTTTCTGTATTTTGAATTGGTTTAGATGTATTATTACTTATTTTTCTGTACTCTAATAAAGTTAAAACTATAAATATGATTGTACTGATTACAAACCAAGTTATTCCTATTGAAAAACTGATACAGCTTACGTTAAATACCGTACATATTTGTGGAATTGTAGGTTCGTTTCCTGTAGGGCACATAGCAAAACAGTCTACACAACTGCAAGGTAAATCTTGTTCAATAGTTTCGTTGCACTGTGGAGCATACACATTCATAGAATCTTCTTCGGTTGGCCACCTCAAAAAGTTCACCTGAACCGGAGTCATCGGATTGTTTGCTGTATCTCCAGTAAAACCGAACCATGCGTCTGCATCACAAACAACAGCATTTCCACACATCATGTTGATGGCGGGTAAACCAGTCTGAGGAATGATAACACCGGCACACGAAGCATGGGCTCCTAACATAAAAGGTTCATGGACCCTGTAATCAATTTCATTCACATACTCTATGTTGTTTGTTACTTCTGTGTATACGTCTACGAAGCGAGATTGATCAGGAGAACAATTCATTTCACAGATTTGCCTGACAAAATTTCTAAAGCAAGTAGGACACCGCCCCAGTACGCCTTCGGCTAACATCAAGTTCTCTGACAGCTTCAAAATTTGTATCGGATCACAACACGTCAGTATTTGATCATCTGGTATTCTGATCCCCTCATCATCATATACTAGGTGGGAACACCTACGTACAAGTATTTCAAGTGCTTCCTGAGCCTCTCCTTGTAGCGCTCCTTCAATGAACGGTGTTGCCTCCTCATCGACAGGACAAGGTTTCGCATGGCCTGCTATTTCAATACACTCGCCACGAAAACGACATCTCGCTTTAACACCAAAACACAAACATAAAAACATAAATGTTATTATTAACTTCATTTTTACAGAACTATTTATTTCACCAAAATTTCATGTTTATTTAATTTGTAATGCAGGCCCTTCCGACAAGCACGGAGTTATGCAAGTAACAGGACCGACCTGTGTACCATGCCGTGGTTTTATCCAAATCCATTAGCTCATCGATAACTTATCTATATCAAACTTAAATACAGGAGTGTGGTATTGTATTATGGGTCAGTAATTTTATATTTGATTTTATGTAACAAAGTTTTCTATACCTTACAATATAAATAGAATATATCCAAGTATATACGCATATACATTCTGTGTATTATGTCTTTGTTTTACGCTGTGTGCAGGTGTAGAATTTACACGACACGCCCGAGATGGGTCTCGAGGGATCGTTCCCCGGCTGCCCTTTCACAGCTGCTTCGCAATCCGTTTTCTTATACCCCAATACATTTGTTATGAGGCAATAAGTAGTGATGTAGAGACATATTAATAAATTTATATGTTCATGCTTCTAAAGTGTTAAAAGGAGTCAAACAAGTTCTATATACTATATACTATACACAGTTACTAGAACAAATTATCCACCATTAATATGAGATAAGTAACAATTAAATGTAATATAGGTAAGTAACATGTATATTATAAATGTTCAAAAATAAATATTATAAAACTTGCATAGCTTTTACATATATCTGAATAATAATTTATATTTTAACATGTAAAAATAAAGATTTTTCTAAATTACTATAGTTGTTTTATTAATTGTGATACTAATTTAATAATTCTTTGGCTTATAGCAAAAAGACTAGCCGATACTTGGAATTTCACATAATACATATTATAAGGTCAATGTCAGATCATAGTAGCGAAAATGTAAGACTATTTTTTTAATCTAAATGTTACTAAAATATTTTAACAGTATTCGTGCTGCTTGGGCAATTTTAATTATGGAATAAAAATAAGAATACCAAATACGTATTTAAAGTAAAAACGACCATATGAAATACAGTTGATACACACAAACGTTTGATATAAATAAAACATAATTTGTTATGGTCTTATCAGCCAACAAAAAATACAAATGATCAATAATTAACAATCCACTTTCACTTAATAAGTCTTATATTATAGGTAAAGCTTTAACCCCGTTTGATTTCATCAAATGCAATTTGAAAAACTAACTTTTAATATACATAAAACGAAAAATATTACAAAGGTGCAAAATACTCTGAAATCAATATATCACATATCCATGATAGATACCTACAGAATAGGTTGAAATACACAATAATAAACTCTAAACTTGGTCCTAATCAATGTGTGTCACTCGTATCAATTGGGGTACACCATCAGTATAATTTCCCAATGCTAGACGAGTAGATAGCTGTTATCGTGTGTGAATGTACGTGCCCAAAGGAATCCAATATATCTAGGGTTCTGTTTTAAAAACAGGAATCCGCTGAACCTCTACTTTTCGAGAGCTTTATTTTTCAACTGTCTTAGGAAGCTGCTTTTTTTGTTTATTTTAGGACACATAGTGATCTTACAGCTAATGAAAATCAAGTAAATAGGTTAAATATCAATCAAGCAAAATATTAATAAGGTCATTTCAAAGTTCACACAGATATACATACATTCAGACATACATATAGTCTTCCTATCAGCGTGTTCCTTCATTTCCAGGGCCGGATTTAAGTGTAACCCTAGGGCACCGTGAAAAATATCGTTTTACAGCATATTTCTATAGTAGAAGGTTGAAAGACTTTTTGGTGACACTCCTAATTTCGTCACCCATGAAAATTTCGCCCTAGCCCACTACCCCCTAGTACCACTAGTGTAAATCCATCACTGCTCATACACTATGATATTGGGTCCTTCAAAAGAGGCGTGAAGTGGTACCTAAGCATGACATCGGTGACTGGCAGTGAATTCTGTTTATTGTCAGTAACCGCTGATTTGGTTTGTACTTAACATTAGTTGACCCGTTTGAGGATCGAACACTTATGAACGTCAAAACTTTCACCGGTTCGGAAAGTAACGTAGTCATCGAGAAGAACCGGCAAGAAACTCGATCTGCATATAAAAAAATATATATATCTCATAATATTAGTTAGCTTTGTGTCAAACTTCACCAAAATATGTCCAGTAATGTCACAGTGATTCGAGGTAACAAAAAAATAATGATTCGAAATAAAATATTTTTCGTCTCTATTATAATATTTTCAAAATATTCATTTACAGATTTGGCTCAATTACATTTTTATATTTAATAGCTGTGCCTGCGACTTTGCTCATGTGGAACTAAAAATGTTTTAATAATCTTTGTCCGTTTTTGTGCCTTTTTTCAATACAGCTTTGCACCTGTTGCTGTTAGCATGATGTTAAATTAAAGTCTAAAAAGTTAGCCTAAAGTCTTCGTCAATGAGTGCTTTATCCAATACAAAAACATTTGTTGTAATCCGGCTGATAACCCTTAAGATTGTTTGGTGCGTTCAAACAAACAAACATACTCTTCCGCTTTATAGTATTAATATCGATTGCTCTGTTACAACATTTTGGCACAAATATTATTGATAAAAGTTTATAACATCGAAACGAACCATGATAACAACAAAAGAATTCCAATGCATGGTTGATCAAATTAATTATCACCCGAGGGTGTAATGGTGTTGTAAGTGAATTTAACGCTGATGTAAGACACGTGCCTAATCGACATTCTATTAGGGAGACGATACTACTACTAGCGTCGAATAGACACTTGTGTACATGGATTTATAGATTTCAGATAGTTTGAGTTTATGTAAACAGCGATATTTTATTATTGAGTGAGCCTGTGGCGCAATGGTAGTAAGCCTTACTCATGACGGTAACGTTCGTAGGTGCGATCCTCTTTGTAGACTACGAGAGAAACAGTAGCCTATCACCGTCTTCAGGATCCCATTTATCTCATTTATCAAAACTCATCATAATCTATTCAGCAGTTTAGGCGTGAGAGCGTGGCATACAAACAAAGTCAAGTTTCACATTTATAATATTGAAGGAAATAAGGATAAGGATATCAGCTGTTTAATTCCCATAATATAAACTATGTTTAATTTGTACTTAAATAGTCATATTTGAAACTGTATTTACATATTTATATTTGTTATTTCCAGTTTCCAAAGTGTGAAGTATAAGAAAATTAGAAGGCCTGAATAGCAAACGATGAATAGTTTCTAGAAAAAAATCAACTTATATCCCTCTGACGTAAATCGGTGCACCTTCAAAAGGGTTCCAAATCGATGTAACCAGGTGGTCAGAAACAGGAAAAGACAATTTTTACACAGAAAAATAGAAAATTGCCAATCAAATACTTTATGGAGGTTCTTACATTCTTTAGGTTTTGGAAAGTATCCAAAACCTTGGATGTAAACGATTTAAATCGCTATTTTTCAAAACCGACCCATATCCTTAGAGATAGCACAAAGACATCAACCATACGTTCTACTGTTGGTAACGTTTATTGTAACGATCAATTTGTGTTCATCCCGATTGTTGATAGTAATGTTCTAAAAATTATCATGTCTATAGCCAGCAGTGCTATTGGCTATGATGGGATCGGGCTATACCTCATAATTCCTATATTAAACATATTATCTTCTATAACTAATATTATTAAATTTTCTCTTGATTCTGGCAATTTTCCATCTATCTATTAAAAATGACCAAATATTCCCTCTTCATAAGCAAAGCTATCTAACTGACTTGTCTCATTTCCGTCCTATATTTATCTTACCATTTCTATCCAAAGTCCTTGAACATATTGTACATCGACAAATTTTGGGAATTTTTAAACCGTAATAACCATCTAAGTCCTTTTCAGTCAGGATTTTAACCGGCACGTAGTACAGCCTCAGCTCTTATAAAGATAACTGATCACATACGCCTCGCTATGGATAACAATAAGCTCACTCTTCTTTTATTAATTGATTGTAGCAATGTTTTCAACTGTGTCGATAACGACTACCTACTATCTGTTCTTTCTTCTCTTAATATGTCGGAATCTACAACTGAGTGGATCTCTTTAAGCGGGCGATGGCAACTTATTAAGATTGACGAATTAGTTTTTGACTGCTGTAACACTGTAGCTGGTGTATCTCAAGACGGCGTTTTATCACCTTTACTTTTTTCCGTATATATTAATACTCTAGTTTCAAAAATAAATTTCAGTAATTTTCATCTATATGCAGACAATAATAACAGCCATACTGTTGTGGAATACATTACCGCGTCATATTCAAGATGACAAAACCATCTTCAGTTTTAAATCATAAATACATCGACATTTCTATAATGAACAAGAGTTAGAGTGATGTTTTTTATCACAATTCGCTGTGTAAATATGTATGTATGTACAAGTATGTATATTTAGTTAATTTATTTTGACTACATTTTGTTTATTTAATATGCTATTCGTTTTTATATATATTAGGTTAGTATATTTATTATTACACTCTTACTTCACTAATTATTTTATTTGCACTACCTACAATGGTAGTAATTATTTCTTACTACATTACTGCTGGTTAGCTGGCATAAAATGCCTTATGGCATTAAGCACCCCACTGTATATATTTAAAGTGCAATAAAGAATTCATTCATTCATTCACTAATTCATTCGTTAGAATGCGACAAAACGGGCATAATAAAAAGTTACTTGATAGAAATCGATTATATATGAAACAATGTAACTGGTAGGTATTACGCAAATCGATGTTGATATCCGATAAAAATAATTTAAAGAGGTCAAGAACTAAAAAATACAGATAAATTTGAGATAAATATAATTTAAAATCACTTATCCCGTACATTCAATATCTTTATCTTGTACTTGCTATGAGCCGCAAATTCAACCACAGTATAATAAAATAAAAGTAAAGAAAATTTTCAAGCGATGATGGTTCAGTTGATCGTATGTACGGACGCCGCTTCAATGGACATGCGTTCGAATCCACCTGCTATGCGCCTGAGTTTTCCATGAAAACATGACAGGCAAACCATAGCTTGGTGGTAGAGCTTTTTCTATTTCTCAAATGGCTGGCTACCACCCTGAAGTTGAAAATCTGATAGGAATTATTTAGATAACTGCACTTAAGAACAAGCTTACCCATTGACTTGCCAAGATATCTACAATGTTTAGCCCCATTGTCACATAAAATCAGATGTGATTATAGCCACCGTTAAACGTATAAGTAATATTAAAAAAAAACTAATTGAGTCCCAAAATATCCATACACACGTACCTACTTTCCAATCTTAATAATTATTAGTACTTGAATGTATGCAACAGCTACCATAAATATAATAACATTCGTATCAGACTATTATTTTACAAAATTAATATTTTCAGAAGATACCCCTTTTTTGACATGGGGAAATGTCATCCCCTCCCAGCCCGGGGGGACTGAGAGGGGTATGTGGGACTCACCCAGCGCTAAGCGCCGGGAATACCCACTAAAACCCCACAGCCGTCTGTCACCTTCCTGGGGCGACGCGTTCAGAAGATACCCCTATGATACCCCTACGATCTATGAAATTCTTGCTTGAAAAAAAAAATGATGTAAAGTAAACCCAAATAAATATATTAAAATTATTTAGTTGTAATTACTTAAGAAAACACAAAAAACGTTTTGGGTACAAATGTATTGATCACAATTTCTTTTTAATGGTTCAAAGAAATTATTATTATATCGGTCGTACTCTAGATGTCACAATTTGTTTAAAACAATCAATTTAAAATGCTGATAACCTATCAAGATTAATTAATTTGTCAAGATATTATTATAATTATAAAATCACGCTTATAGTAATCAATTCAGTGCACCTTTAAAGGGTACAATAAGTTGCAAATATCATTTTATTTCTCTCCATCTTTTTGAAATTATTATTATTATTTCAAATATGGTTTTTTTAGTCCAGTAGAATATAACATTGACAATTGTGACGTCTCTATCCTATGAACATAGTTTATTCTGTATACTATACATACTTCTTCAAACTCATATCTAATATTAACACATAGTTTTCCTCATAATTGGTTTTACTTTTTATCATGTAATCGAACTGTCAAAATTTTAAAGAAACCAAATCGGAATTTATTAATTTCGGTCGACTATATATTTTTTTATTTGGTCTTACAGCCTTTTTAAAAAGCAATAATTATATTATATATTAAATAAAATAATTCCTTAATAAATTCCTTACATATTCCAAAATAAATGTGAAATAGTTAATTAGGTACTCATTTTTAATAAGTAATGTAACTAATCATTAAGTAATTGAGAAGGATATAAATACTTATTTATATAAAATATTAATTGATGAACACAAAAGGTGTTTTAGGAGTGATATCACTATCCAATCCAATATGTTACTGAACTTGTTTCGAAATAAATAAATAACGAATGCCCATAGTTTGTAAGGACAATATTTTGTCGCTTAAATGTGGTGACAGTCCACGTGGCGCGTTAAATGGATGGTACGAATTATCGTCTGGGGAAATCAAGCGACATGGAATTAATGCGTATAACTGATACTTATTGGACTTTTCGACGTTGAGTTCCCACAGTCCTCTCTTGATTGTAATCAAATTGTGCGATTAGGAGAAAACGTCGCAATTGATAAGTTCGGTAATCACAAAGTCGGAGGACGCTATTGTTGCTTTTTATCTAACCGTTAATATATAAATCTCTTGCCTGATAATGGATTACTTTCTTTCTTATTTAAATTTGTTTCGATATATGAAAATAAAATTAGTTGAGATTTATTATTAAATTAGTGGCAAATTTTTTCGTTCTTTGTGACACATTTTACTTTTTCTTTTACACTAGATCACTCTATAAAACATTATAATGAAATACAATGTCATAAACTTCAAATACAGGTTTTACTAGTAACCTAGTGAATCATGAATGCGATTTTTCTATATTACCTTTACAATCATATTCTAACCCCTTTGAAGAGTAGTTTGAATAACGAATATGCATACCTTTGTTATTAATTATAAGCAGCTTTTGTCCAAAGTTCGAAATAAATCGGATGTCATAATTAAAAGTACTACAAAGTTTATCCGTCTCTTTAGCCTATGCTCTACAAGTTTTCCCCGAGAAAAAGTAGACTGTAACCATTTCCAAGGTATCACCATCTATCTCTACACCAAAATACATCATCATCGATTCAGCAGATTCGGCGTGAAATCGTTACAAACAAACAAACCCGCTTTCGCATTTATAACTGCGAAATAATATTATAATATGAGTAAGGATTAGACAAATTAGGTATTATAACGTAACAATACCTACTAAAAGTACTTATAATTATTGAGTAGATCGATATTAGCATTGACCATCGATTGCTTAAACAATCAACTCCAGGGTCATCACAATTTGACAGATCAAATGGATTGCTTTTCGCTTGCTCTAAAATTCCTAAATAATACGACAATCTTCCTAGTCTATAAATAAATATGCACAGTTCGTTTAACTATTCTTCTTGGTGTTTATTTTACTAATACTTTGTTTTGTCTGATACGTAATACGAATTTGCGATATCGAGACAATTATTATGCTTTTTTGTTATCGCGATATACGCCATAAGGGCACAGGGTACAGCGTTACTATTGCATACAGCAACTATTTTATTAACAAGTATTGCCAATTTTCACATTATCTTCCTGCGCCATCTTTGTATTCTTAATATAAATATTTTAATATTTGCATGTGTGTTTTATGAGTCTTGAAGTAATTCAAGTAATGCTTACATCATTTAAACTAGTAAACTAGATGGCACTGAAACGATATTTTTGTGTGCTCCTACCTTGTAATATAAATTTACATAATAAGTTTTGAGTTTAACGTATTTGGCTATTCGATACAAGATGGCGCTTAATAACCATAGATAAGGTTGACATTTATATTGAATTTTAAATTAATACGAATAAAGAAATAATAACTTTTTTTATTACAATAACCATTTTACAGCTTAATATTTTTAGTATACGAAAACATAAAGATTATTTGAGCAATCATGACCTCTTTCAAATATTTGAAATTGAAAGAGACTTCACGCATGCTCACAACACCTAACAATGTACTTAAGACCTAAGTAGTAAGTACGTACGTATACTTATATGTATACAATATACGAGCTTAATACGAAAGAATGTTATGAAACTAAAGAATTTTGCAACCTTCTTCATATTCTCAGGCAGACGAGAATTGTAATAATTTAAGGTGACTGTTTATATTATATATAATTTCTTATTGAACAGTGATACTGTTCATCAATTATATATGTAGAGGTTGAACTCTATAAACTCACATCACATTCATGGGTACTCGAGGTAAACAAATTCTGTGCCAACTGCCGAGTGACGGAGTAACCGCTTGTATGTAGATACCTAACATACGTCACTAAAATTATTTATGCGCTGATTTCCAATGCAATCGATCATACGAAACGGAAGAAAAAAAAGATATCATAATTATGGTTTGATGTACTGTAAAGAAGATATGGATGGACTGTGTGAAGAATAATACGTGTATATTGAGGTGACAGCTGAATGAGTAGACTGGAAGAAGAAAACATGTTGTGCCTGCCCTATTTAGATGTGATAAGGGCTAGGAAAACGTAAATAATAGGATAAAATCAGGGTGGATGAAATGGCGTCAGGTCACGGGTAGTACCTGTGATCCACGAATGTCTGTGAAACTCAATGGAAAAGATTATAAAACTATTGTAAGGCCTGTAGTATTGTATGGATCTGAATATTGGGCAATGAAAGAGACGGATGTAATAAAATTATACGTAGCAGAGATGCGAATGCTGCGATGGATGTGTGTAGTGACTAGAATGGATAAGATTAGGAATGAATATATTCGAGGAAGCATGAAAATAGGACCAGTGAGAGAGAAATTAAGAAGTAATAGGTTAGCGTGGTATGGGCATGTTATGAGAAGGGATGAAAGCCATATAACTAGAAGAATGTTAAGTATGAAGGTGAATGGATGTAAGAGAAGAGGAAGACCGAAGAAGAGTATGGATGGACTCCGTGAGAAATGATATGTGTATAAAAAGAGTAAAATCTGAGATTACGGCTGATAGAGTTGAGTGGAAGAAGAAAACATGTTGTGCCGACCCTACCTAGGTGGGATAAGTGTTAAGAAGAAGAAAAAGAAGGGGTAGGAAAACGCAAGTAACTTTGTACCCTTGTTCGAGTATTGCAACCCTATTTGGTATAATTGTGAATTACATGTATGTCAAGTTTATGATATAAACTAAAAGCTAATTTAGATCATTTTAAAATAACTTTGGTTATAACGACGATTTACCTTTGTAAGACTTTACCAATTATCTATTAACGGTATTCTGAATTAACAATAAATATAAAAAAAATAAAGAAACAATATTCTATTAAAAAAGTGGCAACGCTTTTAGAACTCAAGAACTCTTCACAATTCTATTTCTCATAAACAAAAGTTAAGAAGAAAATCTCAATATTTACTACTCGTATCGTGCACGAAAGTGGAAACAGTGCATTTTTTGTTAAGAATCCAGAGTAAAATAATTTTTAAACGAGTCGTCTCCTCGACGCCTGTTACGTAGGTATACTCAATGTCATCTGTGTTTTGGCCAATATTTTGCTACGTCTTTATTTAACAGTCACAGACATTGAAATAGTTTTAGATAAATATTTGAAACAGTATATTTATAAAAACCTATTCGTTATAATTATAAAAAAAAAAAAAAAACAGAAATATATTTTTGAAATTGTAGTTTTAGCCTTTGCAATCTTACCTTATATTAACTGGCAATGTGAACCTAGACGGTGGGCATGATATGCCTTGTAAAGGATCTGACACTCAAGCGCAACTGCCGAAACACACCTATAGGTATTCGGCGGTAAATTTTTAACTTGAGCGTGGTAGCTAGCCAGGCGAGCATTAAAAAAAGCCCTAACACTATACTATGGTTTCATCACGATGTTTTCCTTCACTGAAGCTCGAGCTTATTGCAGGTGGATTCGTACTTACGTGTATTGACGTAGCGTCCGTACACACTATCAACTGATCTACAAAACTATCGCTACAAAATAAATAAATCCGTGTACGCAGATGAGAACGTTAATAGTACTAAGTATGACGTCGTTGCTACCAGAGTGGGTGTGGTTAATCTAAATAAACGTTAGCTTCCAGTCCACATCATGGACACAGCTATTTTGTTTTCATGATATACACTTTACGCTGTATCTATCGCAGGGTAAGCAGGTTTACTTTTAACACCTAATTAATTAAAGCTTACTATGCTATTTATGCGCTCACCGATAAAAACCACAAACCCCTTCTGAAGGCAACATCTCAGGAATTTCAAATTAACAACCTTAGGGAATGAATTATCAATAGTACACTTGCTTACATTACGTAAAAAACTGGGATTTCTTTTAGGCAACATCAATACAATGGTAAACTTTCTTTGCTGGCTTTCTTGCGAGTTTTCTAGGCTGTAGAAAGACCAAAAGAAATATGAGAGTTATTTCTGGTGAGGTGGTAATACGGGTAATTCGAGTTTTTTTGCCCGACCTGATTTACGATTTTAGCCTGAGGGGCTTTGACAGCTTCAGCGAACTTTTTGGGGTGCAATAAGGGCACTCAACCCTGATGCAACGGGCGCAAGGGTGCCATAATGGCCGAACCTTGACTTGGGCTACTGCCGGAAAACGAAACAATTTGCGATACTACCTAACCTAAATTGTCTAGGCTACTAAAGTTAATGAGACGAACTTGTTAGCTATCCATGGATTCACCGTGCGGGTGTCGTGTCCATGGTGTGACGGAGAGGGAAACTACGAGCAATTTCCGAGACTTGTGACACGGATGGCCTCTTTCCGACGCGCGTCAACACTTACCTTCCCTACTCGTGTTTCTCTTCCTGCCCAGCAAAATTTGGTAGGAGCCTTCTAGCGCAGCTTTAGAGACACGTTCTAATAAAATTACTGCACTTCTAGACAAGCCAAGGTCTTTACCTGTCGCTCCCATTTCGACTGCGAATAAATTAACTACGTAGCCATTCCTGGTCAGGTTATTTAGTAGTTCGTAGTATTTATTTGTTTTTATGTAGTGGAATTATCGGGCAAGGCATTCGAGCGATAGTGATTGTGCTGTGCTTGCACTAACTGTTTGATACGAGAAGAGAGCAGCGTGTTGGTGATTCACAGTGGTGATGACTGTACTAAGAATAGGAATGTCACCATGGGTATATACAATTATTTGAAAAATATAATCGTAAATCCGTAACCAAAACTAACGGAACCGAACCAACTTAAATACTATTTATTTTTGTATTTAGTCACGGCTTTTCCTACATTATTTCATTGATATAGTTTTTTTTTATGTAATAGGGGGCAACCGGGCAGGAGGCTCACCTGATGGAAAGTGATCACCGCCGCCCAAGAACACCTGCAACACCGGAGGGCTCGCAAGTGCGTTGCCGGCCTTTAAAAAATGTTTTATAAAAATGTAAGTTACTTCTTGTATATATTCTAGTTTGTATTTAGGTTTCTCTTAACTATGATTTAACTAGGTATATAAACGTACTAAAATCCTTTTTAGCAAATCTAATATTTCTAAGTTTTCTTTTTCTTATATAAATAATTTAATGCTGTTGATTTCTTTGAATAAATAAATACTAAATAAAATATATTGATATTTCAATCCATATCAGTAGTTATAGTATATCCTAGTTCCCTATGTGTGTATTATTGATGAATATTTCCCTATGTTTATTAAATACGGTATTAAAAATAATTTGAGTCGATGATAGCTCTGTGGTAGCGTGTACGGACGCCGCGTCAAAAGATGTCAGTTCAAATCCACCTACAATGACCTGGAGTTTTCGGTGAAGGAAAACATCGTGATGAAACCATGGCATTGTGGTTGGGCTTTTTCTGATGCCCGTCTACCACCCTCAAGTTGAAAATCTGCCGCCTCTAGAGGTGTGTCAGCAGCTGCTCTTGGGAGTCAGTTCCTTCTCAGGTTTGTGTGTGTTCACCATCTTAGGCCACATCCTCACTTATAACTTAACATCAGGTGAGATTGTAGCCATAACGCTAAAACTTACTATAAAAAAATATGCTTTTATGTCTTTTATAATTATAAGTGTTGTTTACAGTAAGTGTATCTGTTCATTGTGATTTTAATGAATTTATAGAAAGGAGTCACTTGCTATCTTATTGTTAGATGTTACTTATAATACAATGACGTCTGCTTTCGACGTTGTGGCACGAATGACTGTTTTGATATATTGAAGATTAATAAAGACATACTTTTCCTGTGTACTAGTTGTTTATATGCTACGGATACCATAAACAGTGTCATCAGCGGGCTTAATGATAAAAAAATAACTAAATAAATTTAAAATAACCTAAATATTTACAGAATACTTAGTACATATTATTCTTTATTATGCAAGCTGAACAAATGTTACGCGATATCATTTAAAATTTAAAGTATTGTGTTGCGGAGAATTGTTTGAGGCCATTCGAACCGGACGCCAGTTAAGGACGATCTGTTTATAAGCATTATTGAATTTATTTTTAAGCGCATATTTCTTCAATGAGTCGCTCAATGCATCTCAATTATTTTCAGAACTCATTAATTATTTTTAATTCATATTTCCTTATATTTAAATTATTTACTGTATTATAATATTTTGATAGTAACATATTCTGTACGAATGGCTAAATCAATACAAATAATGTGTACAAATGATTATACAAAGATTGCAAGCGGATAAAAAACATCTACAGCCGATATAAATATATCTGCTTACCTACTTGGTAACTGTAGTAATGCAACGTATCCTACAATGAACACTCAATCATCATAAGAACAACTAAGAAAACCATTAAAATAAAGTTATGGCAAAAGAAATTCATACACAGTCAATTAAAAGCATAATGTTATGAAGAACTATGAATTGTAAAGCTTTTATTAATGCTAATATGGTTTATTTATTGTTTATTTCAATGTTATCTGTTGTATCAGTCGTTAACCTCCCGACCACGTGGTTGTAGTGATTATAGTATTTTGTTGGATTTGAAGCTGTAGCTCTGCATCAAGAAAACAAAATTCATTCCATTCAAGCTTTAGAGAAAGACAGGTAACAAAAATCATTTAGCCGACGACCGAGAAGTATACATAGTACAGAGCTATTCGTAAAATAGAACGTTAAGTTGTCTGGAAAGAAAGAGAACGACTTATACACGTGTATTTACGTTAGAGCAGTCCGAACCGGTTAGGTCAGAGCGCCTGCGTTGATATTGTGCGAGTGAAAGAAAAATATATCAAGTTACTCGTGTTAGAACAGTGTGACCGAAGGTTGCATGTTTTATCGTGGAAATTTCCACTGCAGACAATTGAAATTTGAACGTATGAAAAGTTAGTGAGGTCGTATTTATTCACGAGAGTCGATAATGTATTTATTTCAAGAATTTGAAAAATGATTTCATTTACATACTAATACTCATGTCTACAGACGAACAACCATCATAAAATATGACATTCATGTAATAAATCTGTATACACGTACAATAACACTTTATAATACACTTACTTACAACTTACTTTAAGTTTTAATATTGTAGTAATATCTTCGCAAATAATTTCTTTATATAACTAATGTAATATTATTAACATAATAAAAATATTGTCATATTACACTATGCAAAACATGGTTCTACTTCTTTAGAAAATAATAATAAGTCTAAAAATGTTTTAAATGTTGATACCGATTATATGGATAAGTACATATTAATATTTATATATATAATACATGTACATTTAACGAGTACTGCATTATTGTTTAAAGTGTATAAAATGTAGCACATAATATTATTATGAGTGAATTTGGTAAATTTATTATACATTAAAATAAAATATTCTTTACGGAAAGTGGAATCTGAGAGGGGCATGTATAAAATTACAAAATAATATTTAAAGTAATCAAAGTTAATTATTAAATTACTATTGGCTTTTACTATACAAGTTGTAAAATCGCTTCATAGTTGGCAGTTATATAGATTTTTCTGTAATTGAGCTTGCTAGTTCCATACTAGGGTCAATATAAAAAACGGATTCTTAAGAATTTAACTCAAAAAGTAGAATCTGAAAAGAAACATTTTTAAACGAAAACTTAATGATTTCTTATATTTACGCGAATATTATTCATCGAAATAAAACTAATTTAAACAGATTTTATCGCGGTTATTTATTAATTTTAATCCCTTGATCCCGATGTTTTTCGAAAGCTTTTTAGCCTTCGTGGTCACGGGGCGAACTCAGGTGTAGGTTGTCCAGAAAAGTTCATGTTACTGTCTACCTTCAATTTAATTTTTGTTATTCACAGAGTTCCGATCTACGCAGAAAGAGCTTACAGTGTCTTGGGGTCTGGCAATTGGTCTTTTGGGCACCGATTTAATTAAATGTATAATCGGATCCCAGGCTTGTGCTAGCTTCCAACCATCTTCTGTATTGAAATTTGGATGTTTTTTAATTTCAATAGCCTCACGAATCATCCTAGGTAGGAATCGGTGTTCTTTGGCAAGGATTTATGGCTTGTCGAATGTAAGATAATGTTTGGAGCCTTCTTCTGAATGTTCAGCAACTGCAGACTTCGTAGAGCGTCGGTGTTTTACGTCAGCTACATGTTCTTTTACGCGGGATCAAAATTAATAAATAACCGCGGTAAAATCCTTTTAAATTAGTTTTAGTTCGAAGCGAAAACTTATTTAGGCGCACTGAGCACTTTATTTGGTGGGTATTGAATGAGAATGAGCCGTCACGCTCGACTATATCACGCACGTTCGGGTAAAGTTGGCTCGAGTCAAGTAAAGGAGCGGGAGTGATGTAGTCAATGCCATACTGTCAGAAATGTCACAAAAACTGCCATGTCAGAAAATAACGTATCAGTCACATTAGGTATCGACATAAACATGGTATGTGCCTTAGGTTTTATTTAATACTTTGTTGTTCGTATTATTAACGTTGCTTTGATTACGTTTTTACTTCTCTTGTGGGGTCATCAAATATACTGTTTTTTTATTCTTTCTATCGATAATCGATAATCGAATGACCTCGAAGTGTCATCTCTATCGACAAAGCCGTTTCTCTGTGACCGTCTGCCGTCTACCGCGCCGGCTCGCAATACCAGCTTGCATAATTATTATTTTAAGCGGCCACACGATGGCAGTACTCGTCGGTTATAATATCGAAATAAATCAGCTATCGAAATTATTAACTAACGATAGGGACAGTCAATTATTAAGTAAACAATTAAGCACATAAATAAGTAATCTATTCATTTATTTATAGTTTTTTATTGCATAATCGCACCTGATGTTATATGACGATGTTGCCCAAGATGATGGGCACCTTAAGCCTAAAGAAGGGACTGGCTCCCAAGTACAACTGTCTGAGTATACCTATAGGTATTTAGCAGCAGATTTTTGTATTACGTCCCTTAATTTCGTTTGACTACGTTTCGTTGTCTGGAAACGATAAGTAGAAAAATACCGAATTTTAGAAATTTGAATATTAAATTCTATTACCATATTTACATGGATATCTTAAGCTATAAAATTGGTCCTTATTATAAACGGCAACGCCTCTGTTTATGTGCTTATAACCTGAGAATCACTGAACCGATTTGAACAATTCTATTTTAAGTCGTATGTGGGTGTTTTTGGCAACATCGTATTGGTCCGATGAAGGGATTTTTATCTTTTTATTTATAAATATGTTTGTTTCACCATACGTTGTGTATACATTATATTTTACATAACATAGCTTAATTATTGTGTACAAATGATATGAATTAGAAATAATATCATCGACTGTGAATTATGAGAACAAAAACAGTCTAGAAAGTATTATCTAAATTAGTATTACCTAGAAAGTAGTATATATCACTTTGTTAAGATACTGTAATTGTCAAAAGGCTCTCCGTCCACTTGTAACAGTAATTATCTATAATAGAAATATAATAGGAAAACATCCATTCAGTAGGTAATCTTGGAATACTGTATCAAATACATTAGTAGTTCACGCGAGCGGAGCGGTGGGCAAAGTAGTAGTAGGTACATGTTAAATTAATACAAACATTTCTTTATAAATTTTATTCAATATTCTATTGCTTTTACAACAATAAATCTTTCAATTAAACAATAGGTATTAAACAACGTTAATTATAATCACTCCTAGTTATTAAATCGGCCGTAGCCAAGTATTCATGTTTGAAACTGATCGATTATTCTAGAAACAGTGTTCTTACATTAGGTACGTTTTCGTTAGTGACATTATTTTTAGTTCCTCATTATAGCTGACGGTGAAAGAAGGCAAAGCCGTGAGAAAACCTTGGAAATTGTGCACCGTTAAATCTCTTAATATCGTCACCAACAGCGAAAATTCAGAATTATATAATCAATTTACAATTATATTAGTCATAATCTTACCTGGTAAGAATAGCTGGTGTTATTTAAAATGATTTTACACTATGCCTGGTGATGAGATTGGCTTTTAAACACTCGTGTGTGTCATTGGCATTAGATTTTCAACTTGAGGGTAACTAGGAGCCAGACTGGCATTAGAAAATATAGTTTATATAATAGTAACTTTTACCCGCGGCATTGCTCGCGCTAATCTTGATTTTCTTAAACAATTCTGCTATTTTACATAAATTACATCAAAGGAGACTGGTATAAAACATTATTTGTTCTTGTAGTCATTTACACGCGGATCGCTCACTGTTCTCGCGATAATGGCTTATACATAAAAAATAGATATATGTTATCGCGGGCTTTTTGTAGGACTATCTAAGATAAACATTTGCAATATAAATTATATACGTGTAACGTTAACAGTTTTTGCAGTCCACGCCAGAATAGCTCGCAGATGGCAGAATTTTTTCCTATTTACTTGACACTGATCGTTATACTTTGGACAATTCATACAATATCTTTATAATTTATAGCCTATATGTTACTTCGATGCATAAGCTATATTATTGTAAAATTTCATTAAAATCCATTCATTAGTTTTTGCGTAAAAGAGTAACAAACATCCATACATCAATCTATACATACATATTTACAAATCGTTTATAATATTAGTAAGGATAATGTCATCATCAAATGTTTAATCATACGTCGAATGGGTATTTGCCCAATATCGTTATATGCATTGATTGTTATTGTTTTATGTTGTACAGTGTTTATTAATTTATAATAAGTTGGTGAAGTCACTGTACAGTACTGGTAAATACAGTATAGTCCACATACAGCACTACTGTGAAAAGAAAAGGAGCTCCTACAAATAGAGCGTATTCCGATTTTATTAAAGAATTTCTGCGAAAATCCCGTCCAAAACATCATAAACAGTAGTATTAACCTAAGCCAATTTTTTGGATTAATGTTCGAATTTTATTGGCATGAAAATAGCGTTGATTCTATTATGGTTGCTTACTATCCATAATGCACCAGATCAAATACGTGTACTTCTTAGCTATTCGTGGATGCTTTGTGTTTATTCCCCAAGATATTCTAAACGACAAATACGCACTATATATATAAACTTTATGAATTGCTACATAAAAATAATATCATATATTGCCGCTCACTCGCTATTATTCCGGTCTTAGTGAGTTCTCGACAGGAAGATCACCGGTTAATTTTATTCGGCCTTGTTACTTTCTACTTCGTTGATGCACATCGCACAGTTGTGTGAATTCCTTATGTTGTGACGTAGCTCTTTACGAATCTTATGTGACGTTTGAACTTGAAATAATAAACTATGTCTTAGCATGTGTTTTATATGTATTACGTTTAGTATTTACTTCTTTGTTTTACTTTTACAATGATTCTGTAAATCGAATACTTAGAATATTAATCCAATACCATGTAGAGTGTAGGTTTTTGGTATTATTTTCATGGAATCTACTGTAACAATTTGAACATTTACTTTCTGAGTTTACTTGGTAGGTTTTTGTAAGATACCAAACAAAGTTTGGGCGCCCGTGTGAAGTTTATGTTTTTCCAATGGGTGATAGTGTTTTGAATTTCTTAGAGTCTAAACTTAATAAAGAAAATGGTTTTAAATTTGTTAATGGGTTATATTTGCATCGTATGTTGCAATTTGTGATTAAATAAGCACAGTAACATTCGTAGCATTCAAAAGCAGCAAGGTATCTGCGGCACATATCAAATGTGATTGCAAACATTTTTTTTGGTTATAATTTATGAGTTAATCGCTATAGCCGCTATCTTGGCCGATGTTAGGTGACGACGTGGTCAAATATTGTGTGCAAGCAAAGCCTAGTGGAGGGGCTGCCTCTTAACTACCTACCTTTAGGTATTAGGAGGCAGATTTTCTACTTGAGGATGGTAGCTTCGTAACTCGAACGAGATATGATTTCGCTGCAAGGTATTGATAGTACATATTTGCCTATACTCTATAACTCGAATTTAATAAACCAGACTCCGTAAGCCTTAGTCTGTAAAATATAATGACGTCTCTATATAATGCAACTCTCGGTACAATTCGGTATAATATAACTCGAAAAATATACTTAGAAATCGCACCTTTCTAAGTCAAAATTTCTGCAATTAAATACTTTGTATCTCAAACTTTTGTTAAGTCATTAACTTGAAATTTTTAGTATTTTCCTTGATTCGAGTTATAGAGCACCACTTTAGATTAACACCACGTTACGTTTGTTACATATTTCAATGAAGGCGCCGAGATAAAAGTAGTATAAAGCTCTCGGTAACACATTAACACGGCGTTATCTGAGCAGAAACGTCTAGCTGCTGAGTCGGCGGTTTAAAACGGTCACAGGGTTCGTCGACCGGATACTGTGGCTTTCTATTTCGTGTGACTGCGTGCACATTTACGGCCATTAACGAACGCGAATCTCGTTGAAACATATTTATGTAACTTCAGAAAAGCTTACATTGTTGCACACATTTATTCAAAATCTATTTCATTCTCTATCCTATTTGTACACTGTTTCGGTCAATACGGATTTATTTAGAACTAGTTGTGCCGGCGATTTCGTTCGTATGGAAGTAAAAAATAGTTGTTGCCCGTTTTTGTCACTTTTTTTGATACAGCTTTGCTCCTATTGGTGGTAGTGTAATGTTAATTAACCTAAAGTGTTTATCAATGTTTAAACTATTGAATACAACGACATAGTTTTTCAAATCCGACTTGTAGTTCCTAAGATTAGCGCGTTCAAACAAACTTTTCCACTTTATAATATTAATATAAATATAGATTCAAAATTCAATAAATTTTGTAAGATATTCTTACACCATTTCGATCGATATGTATTTATTTGAGATTAGAAAAATCCAACCGCATCATTGTAACTGAAACTATAGGATATCTGAAACAATAACCGGTTCCGATAAAAGTATTATTATTAGCGACGAAGAAGAATGAGGTATCATCAAATAACAAAAAATACTTTAAATTTAATTAAACAAGCGTTTCTATAGGAGGCTTGTTTTCAAATAAAATGTGCCCGAAAAACCAATAACTTGTTTAAAATTACTTAGCGGTGTTAGATATTAGCTTTAAATTTAGTATGTAGGTAATGTTTCACTTTTCAAGTTTACCTATACAGTTGTTGTTTTTTGCAAGAGACCTAGTTATGCTCGTTCAAGCAGGTATTGTGAATAATGTGTGATGCAATTTTCCAATAACTTAAGTCATCGACATAAGATTTTAAAGTAAATGTTTATGATTACAAATCTAACAAGATATTCGACGATAGTGCATGAATTATAGCTAACATATAGTTAACATTATTTAAGAAGCCCAATATACTTTCGAAACCAAGTAAAACCATCGTATGTGCTTTTTGAAGTTAAGTAGTCGTAAGGATGGAGTGAGTAGATCCAATAAGATATCTATTGGATGTCCACATATTGAAACGTCAGGCTGTAATATAGAATTTATCAAAGGAATAATAGCATCAGTATTGAATGTTACTAGATTATTTTTTACTACCCGCCTGGCCACCTACCACTCTCTAGTCGTAAATCTGTCACCAAGTACCATGTATATTATTAGTATTTGTATATTTGTTTCAGTAGTTACACTTGAAAACTAGTCCATGAATAGCCTTAGTATGTGCCCATCTTTGGCCACATAATCACTTAACATCAGGTGCTAACATTGGTTAAGTTAATAAGTTAAATCTTTAATAATATTATAAAGCGGAAAAGTTTTCTTGTTTGTGAAAAAAATATTAGATGGAGCAATAATGAGAAAGGCTTTAGGCTATTTCGGCCTGAGAGGGGCGGGTTGGGGACTCACCTCTTATTGCATCAGTCTGGCAATCTGAAAGTGCAGCTCGGTAGGCTGCCCGAACGGGGCCCAGCTTACCATCAGGCCGGACTGGTCGCTGAGGCGACGCGGTGATTGCATGATCGAACCAGCGTCGCCCCAGCAAGGTGACGGACGACCGTGGGGTGTTAGTGGGCATTCCCGGAGACTAGCGCCGGGCGCGTCCCAGATAACCTTCCCAGTCCTTCCGGGCTGGGAGGGTATGCGTTAATGCATTTACCACCGATTTAATGTATGAAAAAAAGTAACAAGCACGAGCAAAAATGTTCAATATTTTTTAGTTCTACACAAACAAAGTCACAGGCACGGCTAGTATATAATAACTGACATTGAACCAATATTTTGTCAAACAATCCGAGTGCATTGGCATGACACAGAACAAGCACGTGGTAAGCAAGGTCGAACCACTGTACTATGCCAACAACAACAAATTCATAAGCGCCTTGAACAGTATAGCTTGCAATAGAAACTAGGGATCTACCAATATTTGACGAATCAGTTTCACGTCACGAACTTAATGAAAATTATTAAGTTTTTATTACCTGTTGGTTTTGATTAAATACCTAAATTGTGTAATGACTAACGCAAGGAGTTTGACTTTTTTTGTGATAGAAAAAAACATATATTCTTTAATAAGACAAATATTTGAGGACTGCTGAAACAATTTGGCGATTTTATTTTTTAATTTTCGTAATAGTTTGAACCGATGATAGCTCAGATGGTAGTATGTATGAACACCTTGTCAAGATTCCAAACCATTTGCAATGAGCTTAAACTCTCAGTGAAGGAAAACATCGTGATGAATTCATTGCATGGTGGTAGTGTTATTTCTAATGCCCACCTGGCTAATTACCGCCCTCAAGTTGAAAATCTTCCGTTAAATACTTACAGGTGTGTTCTGGTAGTTGCACTTAAGAGCCAGTATCTCCGTTAGGTTTAGTGTGGCCACTATCTTGGGCCACATCGTCACGTAAAATCAGGTGAGATTGTGGCCATAATATAACTGTAATAAAATATATGATCTATAAAAAAAGTCGAAGTAGGACTTTACGAAAATAACAAATAATAAAATTGCCTGCAATTTAATAATACGGCAAACTGCAAACCGTGATTTATTATGAATTCAAAATTAAAATATTATTCGTTATGAATCTGGATGTTTTAAGGGAAAAATCGAGAAAGGTGAGGTTATGGCCGAAGTATTCGCATTGCTGGAAATGGTAAAACGTTACATGATATATGTCTTTACTTGTCTGGTGTAAGTTTCTATACTGTATAATGTATTGTATCTGATTCCGAAGCAACTATGGTGAGATGAAAAGAAATAAAAACGCTTAATTCAATTTAGGTTCTGACAAGGCGCTTATGAACGTCAAAACTATCACTGGTGCGAAAAATAACCTAATCCTCGAGAAGAGCTGGCAAAAAACTCGATTTGGATATATTTTTTTGAGGTACATATTTAGCAGGGAAAAATTGTAATACATTTACATTAGTTTTTGCGGATGCACAGAGAGGGGTGTTAGTTCCAGACATCACCAGCGTTCACATATTTATCTACTCTGTAATAGCCTTTTGACATCAAAACCTGATTGACATGGTGTCTGAACTTGCTATAGTATTGAGCACTTCTTTGATGTTTCTAAATTATAGCTACTAGTATTCGCGCAAGTCCTTTCATTGTTACCAAGGGACTAATCCTAGAATGAGTCCGAGTTTTTGGTAAAAGAAAACATTATTATAACATCATACCTACTTGGTTAAATGAAACCTTCTAGTTGAGAATTATTCTCCAAGACTTGTATAGAAGTGTATCAGTAATTCCACTTTAAAGCCAGTGCTCCACTAGGATTACCTTGCTATCATCTTAAGCTTCATTGTCAAAAGAAGCGGAACTGAGGTTAAAAATTAAACCTATAAAAATAGCAAACGAATTCGAGACCATAAGTTAGTTACCATATTTGAATTTATTAATATACGACTTGCATTAGGTTTCAACGTATCAATTGGCTTGATATTGTGCCAGTAAGATCAATAAATCTATTTTACTCTTGGTATAACACGCCCGCAATAAAAATACCTAAATATGAATTTAGACTTGCAATTGTATCGCTTATACCTATTTGTTTCAATGCGAACACTCACAATGATTTATTAATTACGCACTCAATGTAATCAACTAATGAACTCGAGCTTAATTCAGTGCTATTCATATTTCTGAGCTGTAGATCTCAAAATAGACAAATGATACAACCTTTACAAATTCGTGTTAATCTATATACATAAAACAAAATCGGGTTAATTACACCATTTATACCTCAAGAAGAGCGCGTCCTATTTAAATGATATCTATTTAGTTGGATTCGTCTCCGTCCAGAAAAGTAGAATAAATTTATAGTATTCATTTTATGACATACATAAAAAAGGTAACATGATATTCATTGACTGTTAGGCGGAACGAAGTTTGCCGGATCAGATAGATTTTCATAAATATTTTTACTTACACGTAATTTTATCTGGATTATTTAGCTTTTTATAACTTAGTTTGTTTACATATTGCTTTTAAACAATAAATAATGGTAAAAGAAAATATTTAGGTGGCTACTTTATTAATAAAGTTCAAATGTGTTGAATGATATCATTTTTATATTTAAAGATTAATAGAAAGTTTTTGTATAATGTGTACATCTTCTTCAAATATTGTCATAATTATTGTATTGCCTGCTGCATGTAGTGATACATTTTATTAACAAACTAGATGTGCCCTCGACTTATTCCTGTGCAATACTAAAAATGTATATTTAACCACTTTTGCCAGTTTTCGTAACTTTTTCAATACAGTTTTGCTCCTATTGGTGATAACATATCGTTAAATAACATAACATTAATGATATATCTATCAAATTGAAAAATATTTTTTGAAATCTGACCAATAGTTCCTAAAATTAGCGCGTTCAAACAAACAAATAAACTTTTCCACTTATTAAAACGTAATAAAATTAAATGTAGCCTCTTATAAGTAGGTATAATAAAACTTTCTATTAGTAAAATATTTTATGGAATCCGTTTTAAGATAATTCTAAGGATTGTCTTTTATAACATACACACAATATATAACACGAGCTTATCATATTGGCAAAAAAATATATTTATATCATGTCTGTAAAAAAATATCACGACAAAAACATAAACTCATAATTGAAACGAAAAACAATAAGAAAAGGAATTAGCAGCCTCCGTCTTTGTTATTGACTGAAATGGCGCACAATTCAGATTCCAGGGCAATTGACACTTACCACTTACATTTATATGAGGAGAATTATATCAGTTCAGAGATCTACTTTAAATGGTCATGCAAACGTTCACGACGCGATCAGTTTCTACAAGAGCGAGCCAGTTTCAATATCTACTAATGGACGTTGATATTTCTATTTACTTTCCGGGTTAAATGTAAAAATATTTACAATTCAATCAATAGTAACACTGTCTTGAAAATAAATCTGACTTGAAATAAAATTCTCATAGGTACGGTAATTTAAACATTTTTGTGAAATAGCAGAAAGCCGAGTTAAATGTTTTTCATGAGCTTTAGATTCTTATTCAAGTTAACCATAACATACGTTTGGTAATGCATACATTTTTACGTAAGCTTTCTTTTTTGTCATTCAAACAGTAAGAGACTGAAAACGATCAGTGAACTGAAACAAATTTTCAAAAGTTTTGCGAATATTTTTACATTTCCTAAATTCAGAATACAGTTAATTGTTTATATTAGAATTAGTATTTTTTATAGTTAAGTTTTAGCGTTATGGCTACAATCTCTCCCGATGTCAAGTGACGATGTGGCCTAAGATGGTGGACACGCTAAGACTAGTGGAGGGACTGGCTCTCAAGTGCAACTGTCCGAACACACCTGTAGGCATTTGGCGGCAGATTTTCATTTCAGTCTGATGGACGCACGTTTCTTTTACTATGGTTGAATATCAATAACAAAATTGAAAATTGATTTTAATTTTCGATTGGCTAACACAGTTTTAATAACATATATATAATTACTTCATTCATATAAGTTATAACTTCTAGTTCAATTATTTTGTAAGTTGACTCGATTAAAAAATGTACTTGTATCCAATAAATACGAATTAAAATATGGGATTCTTTATCATGCAATGTATGTAATATTTGTGTTATTCTTCAATACCGAACGAATTAATAATAATTTAAGTATCTAAAATAATTGAAGACATGTTAAAATACAGTTATATCAATTTGAGTAAATATTTATAAGCTATTGACTATTTTTATTATTAATTCTGTTTTTAATCGTTTCACAAGACCTAATTGTATATGTACTTTTTTATTTTCGCATTATTTTGTTTTCATTGTCAAGGTTCAATTTTTTCATTGTCGTTTTTTATAGCAGGGCAGCTAAATGTGGTATGATGGTAAGTTTAGTAAAATTTAAATAGAATGACAATTATCTAGACATTAACATTTAATCTGGAATTGCAATTTTCATACCGGTCTCTAAGAATCCTGTAAGAATGGCTGATCCCAAAACGTAATAAATTATAAAAGAATCACTGTGATAGGCTTATTACCACGCGTGTGATGTTCGCAACTCACTCAGGTATAGATTTTCACCACCCTGGTTAATTACTGGATACATACCGGTTGATCCCAGAGCCCGACTAGTCATCATTATTACGAACATTACACCCTGTCTATGCAAGTCATTACCCAGCTAAAACCAGTTGAAATCCAGCCATATCCTACCACTCCGCTTCAATAGTTTTATCCTGTAATAGAAACCTTTATTAAGTTCGGTGAAGGTAAAAGTTCGGTGAAGCTGTCAAAGCCCTTGGGGCTAACAGCATACGTCAGTCCGAAAAAAAATAAACTATTTTTATTATATTTATCTGTAAACACGTTGTCTAATAGCAATTAGTAAAATTTTTTTCTTCGACCTTTTATTCTTTCCGCTCGTTTTTGGACATTTTTCATACCTATTAAATAAATTAATTTAAGTTTTTATGGAATCTAAGTACTTAATCTTAAATTTTCAATAGATTAGCCTATCTGTTAATATTTAAATTCAATAAGTAACAAATCTTTACCCGTAGTTAATTAAATGTTTTCTTCTCTAAAAATCAAGTAGAATGGAACTACCGCGTGTATTCTCAGCTGCAATCTTCAAATTAAAACTGAATATAGGAAATACTATTATATTGCTCAAGATGAAAAAGTATATAGAGGTTTATATATGCTATATTTTTTTATATTATTAAGATGGTTTAATAGTCTACGTTTCTTGCAATAGTAAGATGGTACTGTTGCCTGTGGACATTTCTGTAACAAGACGTAACACCGACTGGTGACATCCTCTAATCCCCTTCCCCATAGAATTTTGAAAGCCCTAGTCACTGAAAGGACACAACACAAGTTTATTTGACTATTATAATACGGTGAGTTAAAAGTATTCCATCAATGGAGCTAATCCAAGGAAGGCAGAAATCTTTAGAGACATTTTACAGTACCGACTCCATTACTCTACTAATATTTGCACTTTACCTCACAGGAACCAAATTTATAAAACAGATTATCATTTAAATAAGTAGTGGATTAAATTTTTAATTAATAGCAAAGATTACAAAATTGACAAGACATTCATATAAATCAATATACAGAGGACCTTCACATATCATAAATTGTATATCAGTAGGGCATGTAGGTAAATGGAACAAGGACTTCCGTATTACGAACAAACGGATAATCGATAACTCATTTTATAGAGAGCAACTTTCCTTTATGCACTGAGGAAATTATATAAAAATTAACTTTACTACACATCCTTTCATATACGTTGTTCATATGTCTCTCTGAGATATATATCAAATACATTTATATCGTAGAGTATATTTAAAACTTAATGTATACTAATATTATAAAGCGAAAAAGTTTGTCTCTTTGTTTATTTTATCGCACTAATCTTAGGAACTACAACACAGATTATAACAGTTAATTTTGCATTTGATAGCGCAATGATTGACGAAGGCTTTAGGCTATTTAGCATTACGCTAGGATCAATAAAGCAAAGCTGCAATGAAAAAACTGCAACAGCGGGCAAAAATTATAAAATGGTTTTTAGTTCCACGCAAACGAATTCGTGGTCTAAGCGGGAACAAATAAAGAATCATATTTATTTAAATTATAAATTCCTATACCAGAGTTCCAATTTCTACTGATCTATATGACGCTTTGTTAGGTAGGTACTCTAAAACATTAACACGATGTTTACAAGTATGCTGGTAGTAAGAATAGATGCGTATGTTATATGAAATTAGCTACGTTATTTCAAATCAAATCATATCAAATCACTCAGATAAGCAGATTAGATTAGTAGATTAAAGTATTGTGTTTTGCCAGGCAAAAGTACATTTGCAAGTACATTTTTTTTTTTAATTCCCTGTAGATTTTGAAGACAATCTAACTTATTATTATTACGTGATAATATGGCCCAAATAGATAAACCCTTTGTGTAGAGGGATCTATCAAGTACAACTTCCGCAAACACATAATATGCAAGTTCTTGACGACAGATTAACAACTTGAAACTGGGCGGGAACCTAAAAACGCCCTGAGCACTATCTTATGATTTCACCTCGATATTTTCTTTGCGTGAAGAAGAATGCAGTGCAGTGCACTGTGGAACTCGAGTCTACGTCAATCTATGCGGTTTACAGACTTCCTCTAAACTGTTACGACTTACCATATAATAGTGACATGAAGTATCGTCGTAGGATCGCTTATATGCAGTTTTTTACTGAATGCATCTCGTTGAATGTTCGCAAGATCAGCATTTAATAATTGCTCCTTCCCCATTCCATCACAGAACTACAAGACAAGGCATAGTCCTCCATCCGTATGCAGTTGATATTCCACTTGTTCGCACGAAACGATTTGCATCTTCGTTTCTTTTGCAAACCGCCAAGGATTGGAACTTACTAACTGCGTATATTTTACCGCATTCCTGTAACATCGGGGTCTTCAAACAAAGAGTTAATCAGTTCTTACTGCACGAACGCTAAAAGCGTCGAACAGACAATAAAAAAAAGTAATTCATCCTTTGCTCCTGTTTGTAATATTTATGTTATGCAATGAATGCTCTAAAGTAATCTATTTAATAATATACCTTCATGTTGTATCACAATATTACCAAATTTACCATGTGTTACTTTTACTAAAACACATTACTCAGTTACCAGCCAGTAAAACGTATATGTAAAATTTAAAAAAATATGCCAGATCGTTGTTAATGTAATACCGTAAACAAATGGTTATACTACTGTTGAGTAAAATATACCGCCAGTAAAATTAATGGAATTTCTACACAATCATCGAATAAATCAAATTTATCGTTCGATGGTGGATATGTAGATAGATGCATCTAGCGCGCACGTAGTAGTAAGTTGGTCAGGATTAACCTGAGATCGCTCCTTTAACGATCCCGAGGACTTGATATGAATCACATTACCTACATTTGTCTAATCATTTATTAAAAAAAAAACCAAAGCTAAAAATATTGCATTAGTTACCTAAGGCAGACAAAACTAAATTGCGTATGTAAACTTCATGAACTCGTAGCATGAAATGAAATAAACTTAATTGTTATTTCTGTATTTTTATGTTACATGGCGATATAGTCGTGCAGGCGACTAAACTTTTGATAAAAAATATACATTTTAGTCAGAGTAAATAATTTTATTTTTGTGTTTTTTTATATAGTTAAGGTGTCGATGTGGCTTAAGCTGGTGGACACGCTAAGCCGAAGGGAATGGCTCTCAAGTGTAAGTGAACACACCTAGAGTTATTTGGCTGCAGATTTTTAACTTGAGGGTGGTAACTAGCCAGACGGGAATTACGAAAAGCCTTACCACCAAGCTATGGTTTCATCACGATGTTTCCATCAATGAAAGCTCAAGCTCATTGTAGGTGGATTCGAACCCACGTCCCGTGATGAGGCGTCTGTACACAATACCCGCAAGATAACAACATTATATTCTAAATACACGTACATCTAGATCTAAACTATATTAGTAATTCTAATTTCTCGTCTCTACTGAATTAAATGATCCTTTAAAATGGCACCAAGCAAAATCTGTTCGATCTATCTGAGTATTTATATAATTGGTTTCATCAAAGTATCTTTAGAAGTTTTTGTTTTTTTTTTCTTCAAAATACTAGACAACTTTTTTTTACTTTTAGTACTTGGATGACTGGGCGTCGCTCGGCTTTTATTTCAAGATGTTCTTTTTTTAAGAAAACATATTTTGATAAAAATAACATACTGCCTAACATTGACACCCCTGTTCTGTCATACAGCAAAATCTTACAAAATAACTGTCTACATGTTAAGTTTTATCCAAAACAAGTATTGCTCATTTAATAGTATTAGATAAGATTAGATAGATAGCTATTTATGTAAACAGGTCTTAGTAGCTAACTTTTTACACAAGTCAATAGTTTATACATGTAATTACAAGAATAGTTTAATTTTAGCTCGCTTGAAAAATGTACCGATAACTCCTACATGAACTCATGACTCTTGGCGCCCAAACGATAACACATTTTTAGCATAAAATAAATATATTGAACACGTGACTAAACATAATGACATGTTATTTTAAATTTGTTGTTTTACAAGCTTTTGAAGCGACGATAGTTCAGTTAGTATTGTGTCAAGGTCAAGGGACGTCAGTTCGAATCCATCTACAATGAGCTGGAGCTTTCTGTGAATGAAAACATCGTGTTGAAACCATAGCATGGTGGTAGGGCTTTTTCTAATGTCCGCCTAACTAGCAACCACCCTCAAGTTGAAAATCTGTCTCTGAATACCTATAGATGTGTTCCGGTACTTGCACTAGAGAGCTAATCCGTTCACTAGGCTTAACGTGTCCACCATCTTGGGCCATATCTTCACTTAACATCAGATGAGATTGTGGCTATAACACAAAACCTTATCCACAAATAAGCTTATATTATTACTCGCCGTTGCCCGCCCCTAATACTGGGCATATAAAGTTAAATAAAAAAAATTACAATGGGCCAGTGAAGTCCGAAAACTAAATAACCAAGAAATATCTAGTAACGTTTTCACATCAAATGGTCATAGTTCCATCCGGATAAGTTCGGTAGTTTTGATGTGATTGAGCGTTAATGGATTTTTTACCTATTTTATATTTTATATATTCTTCTTCTTATTCTTCACCCGTATGTTGTGTCGATGTTCCATTTTTTCGCAGTAAGCGATTTGCATTTTCGTTTCTTTTACGAACCGCCAAGGAGTGGAACTTGCTACCAGCGTATGTTTTTCCACAGTCCGACAACATCGGAGACTTCAAAGGAAAAGTGTACCAGTTCCTTCTACACAAACGCGCTACATCTTCAGCTTCGTCTTCACTTTCCATCAGGTGTGACTAGGTGTCGTACAGTAAAATAAAAAAATAGATCAATAGTTCACAAATACTATGAACATCGATAAAACAAATTAAAATTATTAGTAAAAAATATCTTCTGCGTATAAAAATATAAAGGACATGATGAACGTACTCAATATAAAATTGTAAATAAATTATACTTGTTTTGATATCGATTACCCTATACAGAACCGGTAGAACGTCCTTCCATTATATATCTGCAACCTTGAACGGCTGACCCAGATACTGTGTACCCGTGAGAGAGACTACAGAAAAACAAGGGTCCATGTACGGGCCGCGCCCTTTTCGAAAATGTTCCGTAGAAGGTATAACATGTTTTATTTTGTACTATATTTTACATGGGGCTTTGCTAGCGTTAATATTGATTTTGTCAGACAAATCTAATTACGCATTAAAAACTTTTATTCAAAGTGTAACCCTCTCTTTACCCCACTTCCAATAAGGTTTCCGAAGGAAAAAGTAGCCTATCTCTCGACGTTCCCACCTATCTGTATACCAAAGTTTATCATAATCGATTCAGCGGTTTTGATGTGAAAGCATAACAAACAAACAAACTCACTTTCGCAGTAGATTGATATAGTAAGAATAATCCAATTATTTCAAATTTGAAGCGATGATGGCTCTTTTGGTAATGCGAACGGACGTGAGTTCGAATCCATCTGCAAAGAGCCCGAACGATAACACATTTTTAGCATAAAATAAATATATTGAACACGTGACTAAACATAATGACATGTTATTTTAAATTTGTTGTTTTACAAGCTTTTGAAGCGACGATAGTTCAGTTGGTATTGTGTCAAGGTCAAGGGACGTCAGTTCGAATCCATCTACAATGAGCTTGAGCTTTCGGTGAAGAAAAACATCGTGAAGAAACCATAACATGGTGGTAGGCCTTCTTTTAATGCCTAATTGGCTCTAGCCATGCCACTATATCATGTTAGCATTGCCGCGCCCATAATAGACCCACTTACGAATCGATGACTGATTATAGATGTATCTGCTGCTGTAGCTGTAGCTTAGTTTCACAAATTTTATAAGTACTGGAAAATTACGTACTCTTAGAAGTTAATATGTATTTAAAATACATAACAGTTAAAAGATCCGATATATATTTTCCGCAGTCATTTAATGTTTTTTTTTTACTGTTTCCACCCATTCATATATTTATCATATAGTTATCCTATGACCCGACTATAAAATTATTCTTTAATTATTTAAAATATATATGTACATATGTACATTGTCTCCTTAATGTTTATTTATTTTATCTACAGTTGATTACATTTTATAGTATAAGGATTTTTTGTATTATTAAGGTAAATCTTAATTTTATAGATTTTTTTATTATATTTATAGATTTGTTTTATAACAATTCAAGACAAATAACTGATTTTGTCAATGGCGTATGAATTAAAAAGATGTCCGTATCTTTACTTATAAGAAAATAATATTATATATATAAAAAATCGTCAAAATAATACTTTGTTATCAAAACATGCTTTCAAAATTATTGACTCCACATTTGCAATAAATATTCCATTCGCAGCGAAGACACACTAAAAATATCAAACTAAAAATATAAAACCATATCAAACTAATCAATAACTTACAATATCAATATTTTAAATTGTGCATTTTTTCTAGAATAATCGTTGCAGTTATTTTACAACGCTCGAAAATGCTTGGGATAATATGCACACGTATCTATGTCAATAGCAGTCAGTGATTACCTGGTTTATTGTAAATCATCAATCAACTAGCCTTTATCAACTAAATGACGTCATTAACCTCTTCAAATATCTGGCAACATATGCCATTACAACAGTTAATCATTCGGTCCGATGAATAATACTCTATTCCAGGTTATTGTTCCGGATTTATCTATTTTATTGTACCTATGAATAGACAACGTTATTGAATCATATAATATAACTTTCGATTTTATTAAGATAGCAGTTTGCTATGACAAAGTATTTGTCTTTTGTAGAATAAACTTTAATTATTCATTGGGTGGTGCAGTTTTAAATCTATACTGATATTTGATGATATATTATAAATCCGAAAGTGTGTTTGTTTGTCCTTCCTTTACGCCTTAATTAAGCTATTAATCTACTTGATTTTTGGCACAGATATAGTTGAATTAATGGTGAATAATACAGGCTACTTTTTGTCCTGAAAAACATATTGAATTCCCAAGGGAGATTTACAGGGTTATTGGTAAGATTGTTCCTCCTTCACGCCCTAACTAAGCAACCGACCAACTTGATTTTTGGCACAGAGTTAGTTGAAAGAATGAAGAGTAAAAGGCTGCAATTTCACCTCAAGCTCAGTTTACTAAGCTTAACTAATAAACAAGGCACAAAGTCAGACACTACAGGTAGTCGAAGTACACACGGAAAAGCCGTGCTTCTCACATGACCAAATTTAAGTGGCATTTTCGCGTGTGTTCAATGCTCAAAATTAACATGTCTTAGAGGTTAATGGAAAGGCATATAACGTTGTTTACACTAACGTCCTTAAATAGTGTTCTGTTGTATATACATGATCGGTCTCTTATTCCCTATAGCAATTTTTTTTAATTATCACGCGAATGAAGTCGCGTGTAGAATCCCATAAAAATATTATAAATTGGAAAATATGGATGTTCGTTTATTTGTTTCTTTGTTCTATCACGCTTTAACCGTTGAATAAATTCGAACGGAAATCAGCGCATAAATAGACCATTTCCTCGATTAGCACAAAGGATACTTTTTATCCCGGTTATGTATTATGTATCAAAAATCCATTAAATAATTCACGTTTCATTTTAAATTTTAACTTTTTGCACGAGCCAAGCCGTGGGTAGAAGTTAGTCCTAATATAATTTACTAATAAACCAATACCTGCAATTAATTAAACTTATTTGAGAATTAAGTACTGGCCTTAATTAATCGTAATTTTATATTAAAAAAGAAGAGCTATTAACTCGGTAACAAAAAAATGTATATATTTACAGAATAGAATTGAATAATACAATAGAAAATAGAAACAAATATGATATAATATATAGTGATAGAATACATTTACGTGACTACAGCCTATCGCAATGTGGCCGGACTAACTGGGTGAGAAGCACAGTCAAATTCTCACTAAAAAGACACTACAACGATCCGCATCATACCCTTATTACCAGTACCAGGTATTGCTTTTCCACTACTTCGAAACACTAACTACAGTCTTGTTCCCTTTATATTTTTTTATAAACACGGTGTTGAAAATGCATTTACGATCTTAAACGTGTTTAAACGACCCGGGCTCAGATCTAAGCGCGAGGGTTATGATGGTTACGAAACTCATCTGGTGACTAACAAATTACCTACTAAAACACTACGGCGAATCTTCAATTTCCCGTATTGACAGAGACCAGGGACGCCTTTCACACTTCATCTATAACAACTACAGCAGCAGTCTTGTGACTAAGTTTTAGAATGAAACACATATGACTTTAGAAAGACATATGAATGAGTTCTGCAACCGTGACTTCGTTCACGTTAAACTAAAAATTATTCAAAAGCTTTGCCCGTCTATGTAATTTTTTTCTGTACAGCTTTGCTCCTAATAGTGATGGCGCAATGTTTCACAGCGATTGCTCTATCAAATATAAGAAGAATTTTTGAAATCTGAAGAGACGAATCTGAGACTGGAAGTTCATAAGATTAGCGCGTTCAAACAAACAATCATACTTTTCTGTTTTCTAATATTGACATAGATATGAGAGTGCCGGCATGGGTAGTGACATTGTTCGCTCTAAAATATTACTCTTCTTTTGGATTTCGTTCAGTAGGGTATAAATTTCTCTTAAATAAATTAGTACATATTCCATACACATCTAACTGCGCAATTGCAACGCCTCTGCTTACCTTGAAAAAAAGAGGATTAAGATATACTAGATTTAAAACATTTTTACACCTAGACTTTTAATCTGATAAAAGCTAAATCCATTTAAGTTAGATATAGATTAAACTCTGGTTTTCATACGAATTCTGAGGAACTCTTACGATACGTAGTTTACGATTATAAATGATAAGATTATAGTGGAAAAGTCTAATTTAGATAACGTACGAGGAAATAAGATATTATTTATCTATTCTGACAATAATTGTTTTTTACAAATTTGATATTAAAAATTAATCAGTGATAGGCAATTGCAAAAATGACTCATTAACAATAGAAAATAAAATTCTACAAGTATGATGAATATTTAGTATCAAGAAAGAATTTTTAGTTCGATTAAAACAATAGTATAATCAAAGATAACTTAGGTTATATTTTGCGTATTATAATTGCGTACATTAATCAAGTAAATCACTCTCATTTAATGGTTTCTAAATCTTTATGCTTAATCCTTACTAATATTATAAATTTGGAAGTGAGTTTGTTACGCTCTCACACCTTAATTGAATGCTGAATCGTTTATGATGAATTTTGGTATAGAGATGGAGCCTTGATAGGCTATTTTTCTTGCGAAAAACTTAGTATAACTAAGGTAAAGAGAGGGATAAACTTTGTATGAAACTTTATTGCATCATCCGATTTGTTTGACAAAATCAATATTAACGCAAGTGAAGCCATGGGTAAAAGCTAGTAATATTATAAATGCGAAATTGGCTTTATTTGTTTGAACGTGCTTATCTTAGAAATTGCCAGTATGACTCCAAAAAAATTTTACTGTATATGATAAAGCGATCATTTAGGAACACTTAGGCTATTTAACATCCCTCTGCTACCAATAGGGGCAAAGCTGTATTGAAAAAGTTACAAAAACGGGCAAAAATTATAAAATAATTTTTAGTCCCACACGAACGAAATTGCGGATACAGCTAGTTACATATTTGTGGAAAATACAATACTTTTGATACTGCCATTAAATAAAATAAAAAATAATAGATTATATACAGGATTGTTGGTAATTCGACGTATTCCCGTTAGGAGGTAATTTTTTTGATAATTTGAATATACATTATTCAAAAGTTAACCATTTTAGAATCAATTTCATTCGCATTTTTTCTTCTGGTTTATAAAAGCGATTAAAACTTTATTTTTATCAATATTAAAACAACAATTATTAGTCCAAATTTAAAAATGCGAGACGAAAAAGCTTACTATTTCAATATTTTTTTGAGATTGTTTCCATAAAATGCCTTGAAAACAAAAAGAACCTTATGAACCTTGGCTTGCAGATTATTTTAAAAATATAACCGTTTTTCACATAAATGGGAACTTATTTCAAAGCAACTGAAAAAGTAATATCACGAAGGAAACAGTCGAGTATTCAAATTATTCCCCATCGCATTTGCAGCGTTTATAATTCCTGTTTTGAGTTCTTTGTAAAATGTGATGTGTTCACTTTACCGCGTCACTATAGCAAAAATATACTAGTAAAGTGCATTCCACAATTGTTCGTAATATCTTTTATATAAAATACACAAGTATAATAAAGACGAGAGACTAGCACGTAAGAGACGTCACTGCAGCCCATTCCGGATGAATTGTCCATTAGCATTCCTGAAATATTATATTTAGTTTTGTTTCTATTTATAAAATCTATTTATATATATATATATTCTACTTTGTATTTATTTTCTTGAATACAATTATTTCATGCTGTTGATTTCATTAAATAAATGAATGTAGTAAATGAAAGATCATTCCTATAATCCATAAGTAGTCATTTTTATACATCATAGTCGGATTAATTGTCCATAAAACACGAAATTTTCCTTTCTGAATCATTTGTAGATATTGTTCTTACTCATCGTGATAAGAATAGCTTGACGGTGATTTGTCATAATATTGTAATAACAACCGATTCTATGAGTTTGCTTTCACATGGTTTATCTCTTGTAAATATTTACATAAACTAATAACGCTTTTGAAAGTCACGCTACATATATTGCGAATTAATTATGAGATTATATTTAAAGTTTTTATAATACAGAGGACAAGGTAGGAAAAGCTTTTTGATAGCCGTCCCCATTGTAGAGAAATTTTCACGTGTTCACTGTAGAACAGTATCTCAAAGAACTTTTTTAACTCGTGGAAATTGCGGGAAGCTACTGACCGCTCTGCATAGAATTTCTCGGGAATGACCATGACCAACAATGAACTTCCTTCGACTGATATGATGTTGATGATAACGATTTGGCGTTAACATGTACCTAATTTTTAGTTACTAGCCCTTTAAGTGCAACTACCAGTACATATATATAGATGCTTGGCGAAAAACTTTCAACTAGGACATCGTCGTTGATTAAGAAAGTTCAGGTAAAATGTGTGTGCGTGTGCGTGTCAATAAGTGGCAACAACACGCGCAATATAATGCAATCCAAAAATAATGATGGTCATCGAAAGATTTGCTGTCAGTTGCTATTCCTAGCTTTCATGCCAACCTGCGATAATAAAATGTATGATGATGTATTTTATGTATGTATATAATATACTAAATCAGACAAGAGAATAAACTGAGTAGTTGACGACAGCTTGCATGGTTCTTAATAAAATAGGGAATGCTCAACTATCTTACTATTTAATCGACACTTTTCTTCAACTAACAATTGTTGAAGAAATTTAATAATGTAAAAAAAAACAAAGTACAAATATTAATCTTGATACTTACCTCTTTACAAATAATAATAATTACAATTAACTAACAATGATATACGTATTGGTAGCATTAAAACACTTTTTACACACATACACACATACAAAGGCTTATTTTCTTATTCATAAACTTGCATAATTTGGGCCTATCTTGAATAATAATATAGTGGCATTTTAATATAGTTTGATCAATGTGTAAGTATTAGTATTTAATAGTTTGATAATTAATCTTGTAATAATATTAAAATCAACAGAAAATACAACATTTATATTGCGAAACAATCGCCTACTTGATAATACTTTTTATATCGAGGATTGGTTGTCAAATTACAGATAAGAAAAATATTTATTCTTTTCTATTAATTTTTATGGAATAGGGAGCATGTAATCACTGCCACCCATGGACACCCACCCACAACATCAGAGCAATCGCAGGTTTGTTGCCGGCCTTTAAGGTATGAGTAGGCATCTTTACTTTTACCACAGCAATACAGTATCTATCTGACGTATTAAAAATGGTAATGACATACTGTTTTATTAAAAAATAAAACTCTGTGACGATCATTTTCCAATAGAGAAACCGCATTATTAAAATTATGCGCGACGTGTGAAATGAACTGTGATTATCGATGAGTCGTTACCTATTCAGTGGAAACAATGGAAATTAGAAAATTCATTGAGACTAGACTATGACGTCATGTATTTATTCTCTGTGGTCGAGTGACGAAGGTGGTTGATCATTACAGTTTAACTGTCTAAGCAGAATTTGTATTAGATACAGTGGTTATGGTACTAATCATGGGAAATCATATTAAACACATACATCCCTTAAACTATTAGTTAAACTCCTATAAGTGTGAGTGTTTATAAAGAAATTTATGGACAGTATTGTTTTATATTGCATTTGTTTCATCATGGGATTTCCCATAGTGGTGTTTCTTAAATAAGGGATCACAAGAATTCCACGAATCGGTTACTTGTACTTGTCATTGAATGAGTTTCGTTACTGCTTAATACCAAAGTTGTAAATGTTATTTATACGGTACTCCTAAGTTACACTATTATTTGTTGTGATACCAAAAAGGATTCCGTAACACAAAAAGGTAGTAGGTAGACTGTTCTAAAAATTTAGGAATCGCTATTTTAATATATGTAGTGTTAATTATTTATTGCAGTATCTTAAAATATTGTAAACACTAACATATATCAAAGTTTAGGTGTCTGAACTTTACTTACATAAAATAAACTGGTAAGTTAATATACTGAATATCCACCTTTCGTATTCACACCATAAATCTCTAGAAATAAATAGAAAATATTTTAATGGTTGATATTATTTGCGTTTAAGTACTACTTTTTATATGGGGTGAAATCATAGTCAGAAAATAGTGCACCTTTCTGCGTTTTAAAACCTTATATAAGCAAACTATAACCAAGGCTACGACTATGACGAACCACTCTGGCTAAGCATCGATTATCTATATTATCTTAATATACAAAAATTTCGTGTCACATTGTTTGTCCGCGATGAACTCCTAAAATACTGAACCGATTTTAATCAAATTTTACACACTGAGTACAGTTTAATAGGATACTTTTTATCTCGATAACTAATCATAATGCGATAGATGACTCTGTAGTCAATGTGATTGACTACTCGAAAAGACAGAACTAGGTCTACCAGGTCAGCTAGTTAATATTATAAAATTGACAGATATGTTTGTTTGATCGCGCTAGCCTTAGGAACTACCAGTCGAAATTCAAAAAATATTTTTGTATGTGATAGAGCAATCATCAAGGTAGGTTTTAGGCTATTTAACGTTACGCTTAGGGACAAAGTTATTTAGAACAAGGTTAGAAAAAGTTTAGTTCCACGCGAACGAAGTCGCGGGCTCAGCTAGAGTAGATATAATATTAGAACGTACCTACGTCGAGACTTGCCAGAAATGCGGTAACGAAACCAACGTAGTAAAATTGCGTCCTGTGCTATTTTCGATTTTGCTACATACCGTGGTGTAAATTATGGTTTGGGTTGAAATATTCTAAGTATATAATATGAAGCTTTTAAAACGAATTGTTTATTTACAAACTTATTCTTGTCAAATTATGTGCATACATGTCATGTACATATATATGTATGTAATATTATAGAGCTGCAGAAGCAGTACCATAAAGATATCAATTCACTGTACCAAAATACTAGATACTACTACCTTGCTCAGGAAATCAGCATATAATACAACGTGGTTATAGTTCAGTTGGCAGCATGTACGGACACTGCGACAATGGGCGTGGATTCAAATCCCAGCAATGATCCTGAGCTTTCGATGAAGAAAAATATCGTGATAAAACACTAATTAGGGCTTTTTCTAATGCGCACCTTTCTAGCTACTACCCTTAAATTGAAAATCTGCCACCAAATCTATAGGCGTGTTACAGTAGTTGCACTTGAGAACCAGTCCCTTCACTATGTTTGGCGTATTCGCCATCTTGCGCCACATGAGATTTTGACTATAACGCTAAACCTTATACAGTATAAAAAATGCTGCTAACGTTTTGAGCACAATACCAAACATTTCCATTCTAGATTATTTTGTTTAAAGTTTTTTACTTAGTCGTGAGATTTTGCTAATTAGTAGCAAGAGTTCTTAGAATAAGTATGAAGCCTATCCCTGATGTCTGGTAGTATGGAAAATTAAGATTCGGCATGATGCCGTTTTAACGGTTATTTCACGGTGCTTGTCACTCTATTAGTCTTGCTACACGCCCTTCGAATGACCTAAATCAGTAAATGGTTAGTCACCGCGATAACAAAGAAAAGGTATTTTTAGTTCGATAATTAATTAATTTGTTAGAAATCATTTGTTCATCCAATATATTTTAGTGTACTTTAATAGTATCGTTTATCTAATAATAGTTTAAAAACTATAATATGAGTTATAAAAATAATGTAAAAGTATATGCATATATTCATTTTAAATACTACCAATGAGCGTAAATTTTGTGTCACAAAAACGCTTTGCAAGTGTTCGAGAACGGAGTAAATACGTAATGAATCTATGATAAAAGTTTCCAATACATTAACAGAGGGGTTTTTCCTACGTAACCAAATGTTCCTGCATGCGCAACCAACCTAGCGGTGAGTCAGTTCACACTGAGTACCTTACAAAATAAACTCTAATGAAGTCATCGCCTCTCTATCAGCGATTACGAAATGTATAGGTCATTTCATATAGTACTTTAATATAATTTATTACCTGATATCAGTGAATATATTGTAAATTCTTAGGCAAAATATTCGTGTATCAATAAAAGATTATTATTTTATTAATGACTTACCACGTCTCAAAAAGCATTATAAATAATGTACATAATCATATTATGATTAATAAAATAGTTAAATAATTTTTATTTTATTTAATACATCATACATGATAAACATTGTACTTTAAACCGTTGTACTAATTAGCTATTAGTATAACGGCCTATTAGTATAACCAGTAAAAATGGGTTTCAAGTTATAACTAAATTGAATTATGTATAAAATCTTTATTTGTGTAGCGACTACATAAGTACTTGAATAAACAATATATTTAATCATTCTAGCTTGACTCAACAAGAGGCTTTGTGCATATACATATTTATAGGAATACCGTTATGTGTATATTGTATGATGTATTCCACGTATTCCACGACGTACGAACGATGTATTCCAAAAATATATGAATTTACAAGAGACCTTAAATAAACACTGTTTATATATGGGATTTGATAGTAGGAAAAACTGTATAAGTGTAAATTTCATACGAAATTATTACCCGAATTAGATTTTAGTTATAAAATTTCTTTCTTTTTCATATGCAGTGTAAACTTAATTTAAAGTCACTCGATTTAACTATAAATCTCCTTAAAACTTTCATATATCTATGTTTAGTTTACGTTGTTATCCGTTGTTCATGCAATGATATAGAAAGAAAATAAAGAAATTGTTTATTTCCACCATATACAGGGCACATATAATATTAGCATATATATACATTTCAACCACAATATTTCCCAACTGCATGCGCTGTGCTACGCCAGAAAAAAGACCCCAGACTCAGCTAAATGCTCCCGCAACGAAAATTGCAAAAACGCTGGTTTTCAGTCGGGGCTTATAATTGATGTCACGGAGTCTGCTGATACGTCATATATATACATTTTTACACATGACACAAAGTACATATATACATTTAAAAGTAGGCAATTTTTTTTAAATTACATAAAAAAAACTGTTATTGTTTTGGTCTTTATGGAGTATGTAGAAGTGTAGTAGTATGGAAAATGAGTAAATAAATAATAATAATAATAGGCTATTTATATAAGAGAGAGGTCCCTGTCAATATCGGTAACTTTTCGTTGTGAATTCAAAAAAAAAATTCGCAGTCGTGTTTTGAAAACAGCTATCGTATTTAGCAGTTTCAAGGAAGGTGTTATATTTTTCCAAATTTTGGATGTAGTATGGTCTTATTTTATACAATATCCTTAAACGGTAGAAACAATTCTGAAGAGCAGAGATTATATAACTTACAAGACGCAAATTTCCGTCCATAGTTAGTTCTAGATTCCGGGCCTCTTTAACTCTCCTCACATATATCCGTCTATCTCTATCGTCTATCTTCCGTCTATTTGACAAGTCTTAACGCCACAAATTGTACAGCCCTTTAACTGGTACTGTAAACAGTTTACACGATTTTTTTTAAAAGCTGCGACATCACCCTTAACATTATCGGCGATTTTGATAATATATTTTATTTTTCAGTTTGTTTTTTTTTTATAATTTTTTCAAGCGCATTTTTTTGCTTGTGAGCATCTTATTTTATGTTCATCTAATAAAATACTTTGGAATATATCTTTACACGATACTGTATTTTATTTCCACGAACGCGCGCTGACCGTCTAATTAAGATGTTGGACTTAATTTTGTTCCATAGTTTTTTTTTGTTGTGCTCATAAAAAATGTTATTCTTCTATATATCAAATATCAAAATAGTCAATAATCGTGGCATAATCTAACGCATTTGTTATGTAAGTTGTTTTTGCACCCGTGTATTTGGACGTTGCAATGCACTCGAATATTCGTTTACCTTACCTCTCGTTATTTTAATTTTCGTATTAATATTTAGTAGTGACTGTAAACATTTGCAGTTGACCTGAATCTCAATATATTCTTCGCTACATTAACTCTTTTACACTTAAATTGTTCCGTATATCTTGGTGCGGTCCGAATTCCTCTTGAGTTAAGAGAAGCATCTGAAAATGAATCACAATCGAAAAATACATATTTTAGATTACTTTAAAACTTTATAACATACACTTGTAGTGCTTCGCTAATGGAATTCTACGATTTTTAAAGCCCGACCGTAGTGTTTTTCCGCTCGCTAAGTTGCGTAAGGATAACTGTAGGTCATCGACCGACAAGGTACGTCCCGCGTTGCCCTAGGACGAACACGGTAATACGAACAATGTTGAGGGAAAATCAATAACAGCCTATCATATAAGCGGCCATTTTCTCTTACTAACATAGTAACTCCTGCGCTACCAAGGTAACAAACGATACGTATGGACTCTTATTGAATAGTATTTCTATAAATATACAACAGTTAGTTTTGTATATTATTTGTAAAAAGTAACATAATATATTTTATGCATTATTATTTCTATTGAAGTGCTATACACAATGACTAAAAAATATTTTCACAAGTAAAAACGTTAATAAACTTTAGACTACACTAAATCCAATTCAATATATAAATAATAGTTTAAAAAAACTAGAACACACACTTTATATAGAAAACTAAACTAAAAAACAGAAAATAAATTTTAATAAATATTAATTAAGAATAATGTAATTTTTTTTAAATAAATATAAGTTATTAATAGTTGGAATAAGAAAAAAAAAGTTTTATTTAAAAAAAAGCGGGGGTGCTTTTTCAAGATATTATCGAAATGATAATACTTCTCATATCTGTCAATTAAATATTCATAACTATTGACACCATGCACCCCACGCTTTTTTTACAATAATACATTTTTTTTTATTCAAACTATTAATAACTTATATTTATTAAAAAAAAATTACATTATTCTTAATTAATATTTATTAAAATTTATTTACTGTTTTTTAGTTTAGTTTTCTATATAAAGCGTGTGTTCTAGTTTTTTTAAACTATTATTTATTTTTTATTTTTTAGTTACTGGAACTGCACGCATGCGTAGTTCGCGCACTAGCTCTATCTCTCTTACTCGCATGCAAAGGATGCGGAAAGGAATTAATTAATCCTGGCGAATCTAATTAGGATAATCGGATGCTTTGATCGGATTATTGCATTGTCATCGATCTTTGACAGGTGCACAAAGTTTGAATTAAATCTGATCGTTCAAAGTAGGACAAAATCGAGCTCAAAGGGGTCGGTTACATACATACATACATACATACAGGTGAAGCTAATATAAAGCGTGTAATAAAAGGTTTATGCTAAAGGATATTTCCTTCCAGATACAGTTAACATAAAAAAAAAAAATCATATTATTTACTTTGTATTTTTATTTGATATGGATGCTCTTGTTTGTTAAGTATTATTTAATAATATAATTTTACCATTATCGTTTAGTACCTACGGGAAAGTTTATCGATATAGTTTAAATCTTTAAATATATCCTCAGACTTAGTCATATATTAATATGAAAACTACTGTCGAATTGGTTCGAGATTTCGTGGTGGTTAGTGGTTTGGTTTTGTGCGAAAATATTGAAATGCCACGGAAAGTTTCCAGACCGATACGACTTGGGAACCTTCAAGAAGAGAGCTAACTTATACCTTAACGGCCGTCAACGCGTCTGCGATCCGTCTGGTGTTGTAGGTGTTCATGGACGGCGGTGATCACTTATCATCAGGTGGTCCGCTTGAACGTTTTCCCAAAATTCTATAAAAAAAATATTTTTACAATATTGCACGCTTTTGTCTAAAAATACACCAAATATTTTACAATCCTATATAATACACATTAGAACTATTAATTAGCTTACAGAGTTTACTTAATGTCAAATATGATATATTCTAAATAAATCATTTGCAAATTCATAATCAACGTCTCTATTTATAAATTATTAAGCCATGCAATATTTCCTGAAAACTTGAAAAAATACTTTATTATTTTCCGTCGAGTCCCTATAACAACAAGTCGTCGCGCGTGCGATTTCATTACACATAAAGATCGATTCACACCGTCCGCTACGTATAGTACAATTTAACACGTGATCATCAGAAATATTAGCATCACTCGTAAAACCTATGTGGCTGACCTTGTTGTTTTTAATTTGATTTTAATATATTATATGTGTTTAGTCTTTACGTATAGATTTTCATAGATTTAGAAGCGATCATGGCTCAGTTCGAGTGAGTTCGAATCCCTGCAATGAGCCAAAGCTTACGATGAAAGAAAGCATCGTGATAAAACTATAGTATGGTGGCAGCGCTTTATCTAATACTCGCCTAGCTAGCTACCTTCTTCAAGTTAAATATCTGCTGTCAAATATCAATAGGTGTGTTCTGGCAGTTGCACTTGAAAGCCAGTCTCGCCACTAGGCTTAGTGTGTCTACCATCTTGACCCACATCTTTACATAACAGCAGTTGAGATCTTGGCCATAATCTATAACAAAAAAGAGTAAGGAACTTTTTTACTATTATGTTATCTGTCTATACAGGTGCATACATAGTAAAACAACGAATCCTTCGAGATAGATCGCCTTTCAATTGAAAAAGAACTTGAAAATCCTACTGAAATAATGGTAATATGAGTCCCGTCACAGTAATGATAACCTAACAATTGTTCAAAATTGTTTTGTAAATAAAAATGTTCTAAAGGTGGGAGATTGTGAATGCACAGTAAAATATTACTAATATCCTTTTATCTTGTTTTACATATTACCAAATATAACAAAATGTACAAAATATATGCCAAAAGAGTACATCTGTAACTAAAAAAAGTACAAATAAATCTAAAATTTACATTGATCAATTTTTCAACAATAAGCATATTAACTAACAAATATACGTTGCTTTTTATATGTAACAGTCAGGCATATCCAAAACTATAGGTTTTTTATATTGAGTGTGAAAGAGAGGCTGTTTTTAATGTTTTGACTAATCGAATTTATGTTTTGCAAGACCAAAGAGCTACTTTCTTTTAACAGACTTCAAATAATCTTGTGGTACTTAAGCATTAAAGATAATTAACTTTTTAATGTACGGCTTCTTTGAAATATGTAATGTTAGTTTCTTTTTATGTTTAATTATAATGGCTGTAGTTTTATAATAACCATTGCTTACGTCAAAGGTAAAGGTAAAAGGTGAATATTAAATTTATAAAAAAATTAATAAACAGATAACCGATCTGCGTCATAACGTGTACATAATATTTGTAAATAAAATCATTTTTAACTGTTCTACCTTTTCGTAGTTTATACGCGCATTTACATATAAAGAGTATATTAATTATAAACTTTTTTATTCATTCTAATATTCCCGGTGACGCAGATCAGTGACTTTTGTATTACTATAGAGATTTAAAAACACAACATTAAACTTAATTATTAAAGATAAGATGATAAGTAAATTATTAAAGTAAGTGAGGAGCTATTATCAATTTAATTAAAAGTAAGTTAAATAAAACAATAAACATATGTAAATTATAAAAGTAAATTAACTAATAACAACTAGTCAATTATTTTTTTATAATTTTGAGGTTTTTAATTTCAATTATTAAAAAGAAATAATATTCTAAATTTATTCGTATTATAAAAATTACACAATCTTATACTTACTGTTACTCTTAATAGTAATAGCTGTGCCTGCGACTTCGCTTGCGTGGAACTAAAATTATTTAATCTCGCGCCATCATTCAAACTACAATAATTTTTGATAGAGTAAACCGATTTTAATTAAACAAAAAGTAAGTGTTAGTCGAGAATACGCTTTATGATTTCCTTCATGACATTTTATCATAAACGTTGTACTTTAGCAGTGGTGCGTGCACAAACAAACAGACAGACAAACATTTCCAAAAATGATGTAAATATTCATCGAAATAAAACTAATTTAAACGGATTTTATCGCGGTTATTTATTAATTTTGATCCCGACGTTTCGAAAGCTTTTCGGCTCTCGTGGTTACCGTGTGGACTGAGGTGTAGGTTGTCCAGAAAAATTAATGTTACAGGTTCTACCTTCAGTTAAATTTTAAATTTTGTTAGAGGTCCGATCTACGCAGAAAGAGCTCACAGTGTCTGAAGGTCTGGCAATTGGTCTTTTGTGTTCCGATTTAATTAAATGTATAATCGGATCCCAGACTTGTGCTAGCTTCCAACCATCTTCTCTATTGAAATTTGGATGTTTTTTAATCTCAATAGCCTCGCGAATCAGCCTAGGTAGGAATCTGTGTTCTTTGGCAAGGATTTGTGGTTAGTCGTATCTAAGATAATGTTTGGAGCCTTCTTCTGAATGTTCAGCAACTGCAGCATTCTTGATAGGTGGTAAAAATTGACTAATCTTCTTGGGCGGCTTGAAGTAAGTTTTATTTGAAGCACGTTCGAACTGAAGGTAGACACTGTAACATTAACTTTTCTGGACAACCTACACCTCAGTCCGCCCCTTGACCACGAAGGCTGAAAAGCTTTCGAAACGTCGGGATCAAAATTAGTAAATAACCACGTAAAAATCCGTTTAAATTAATTTTATTTCGATGAGTAATATTCGCATAAACATAAGAAATTATTATGATGTAAATATTTTTATTACTCATTCTCAGTCACTAGCAATCATTTTTTTTTTCACATAAATGTAAAAGTACAGACACGTTACATTTACATTTTATTATATGTATAGAGAGATTACTTTGCGGAATACTCGTTAAGATTCATCTGATTAATTAACACCTTACTGGTGTAAATATTTTTCTTGACATATATATGTTAAAATCAGTTATCATAGTTGGTAGAATGGCGCATCGGTTATAAGACGATGTATGACAACAATTTTCCGTTACCCACGATCTATTAGTGATCCATTGTGGGCTTATTAATTGTTATATATGAACTTAATATATTAACATGTATTTTCACATAAACATGTATGTATGCATTTAAATTATGCTAAACACTATAATATTAAAAATTGATCTACATATATGTTGTTGAACCTTATTTACGTGGGTTTATTCCACAACATTTTCCTAATGTAAATTAGGAAACATATTGACTCTATAATAGCATGTTCATCAATTAGTGTAGATTCACATACTACAATTAGCTTTAGCTTTCGGTGAAGGAAAATATCGTAATGAAACCACAGCAGGGCATCTCATATACCTACCTAGTAAGCTACTTGTAACTCTGTTGCCAAGCGTTATTATACGTGACCCCCGACTGATGTATTTTACTAGGGTTTACTATCTTCAGCCAGAACATCACATAACATCAGATGAGATTATCGCTAAACACGAAAATCTATTTGAATACAAAATTTAAAACCGATACATTTATGCTCATATCATTTTCATACCAACTTGTTTGCGACATGCTATAGTTTCATCACGATGTTTTCCTTCACTGAAAGCTTAAGCTCATTACACGGATTCGAACTCACGTCCTTTGACGCGGCATTCGTGCACGCTACCACTGATCTATCATCGCTTCGAACTTCTACTTAAAGTACTATTTCAATAAGGACGCAGTCATAAATGGGCTATAATTTTTAAATTATTTAGAGGGAAAAGTTTAACAATATAGTTTGATTAAAACAGTAAAAAAATACATTTATGGAAATACCAAGTACGGGCCGTGGTAAGCGGAACAAAATACAATCAATTTGATAACAAATCAGGCATATTTTTTAAGATACCTACGAACACGTGTTACATTTCTTTACATTAATCAAATTCAGTATGTTTATAACCATATATTCAAGCGGCCAATGTTTGTATTCCAATATTCGAATAACTGAAACTATACTTTTATAGTTTAATCAGCTGAAGCTGAAATACTTTAGGATGTCGAAATTTATATTATTATTTAATTAGTTTACATATTTTACAACTAAAACTCTATATTTTTATTTTTACAAATACTATTTCATATATTTGGAAATTATGAAAATATTTTAATAAATTGATAAAATTTTTAAATTTGATAAAAAATAAAATAATATTCTAAAAGCTCCACGTCGGGCCGCAAGGCAGTGTACTCAAAATGCCACGATGTATTGTGAAACCGCGAATCTTGGAAACTTCCAGGCGGATTTCAGAACTTATTTTTGTATATGATAGAGTATTTAATAAGGATGGTTTGCCAGAATTATAGCCAAAGGCTCTGGGTTATTTAATATCACGCTACCGCCAATAGCAGAAAATCTGTATTGATAAAAGGAACAAAAATGGGCAAAATTTATAAATGATTTTTAGGTCCACGTGAACGAAATCGCGCACACATCTGTTTGTATATATTTTACTAACAACATATATAAACTAGACGCCTATATTCGTGTGCATTTTTTTTTTACATTTAAAAGCTTAAACGTAAGATATTTATATAAACAATTTCAGACTATAAACAAGTTTTACCTTTAAAATTTACATCCATCATTCATACATACTTTAGTATATAGTTAGAGATGAGTTCCAGAATAAATTTCAAACGGCATAGTTGTTGGTCAATTGAAAATGATTTATTTAAAGTGATTATGGAGTTTTACTTTGCATTACACCTAGTTCATACATTTATTAACTTTGTTACTTACTTTTATAAATCAAGTAATATAAGGGATTTTCAGTATTCTGTAGATCCATTTAATTTCATGCCGGGCGGCCTATTGTATGTCTAGGTATGTACATGGCTAGGTAAATTTGGGCTATAAAACACTATTTAAATACTGAGTTTTATTTAAATGGTTACAGCAGTATCTAACAAACTTATAACAAGTATACTGGAACATTTTTTTAATAAGTTTAGCGTTATGTCTACAATCTCAACTAACGTTAATTGACGATGTGACTCAAGATGGTGCCTGTTGAAGAACTGGCTCTCAAATGCAACTGCCGGAACAGACCTATTTGACTAACATATGCCCTTTATGACCTACGTATATCACAGAATTAAATAAATGCTAATTATACTAAATTATTGAAATAAATACTTATATCTACGTATAGTATTGATAACTATAGATCGATGCTGATAATTTTGTTCTTATAATTATTTTATTTTAAAGTTTGCATTGACCCGAAAGCCTTCATAAGAATAATAAATAAAAAACATATAACAAAACTTGTAATACATTGATAAACCCGAATGAGTTGTTATCGACGTTCCTCGGCATCAAAAATAACTATTTACTAGTATTTTTCCGAACCGGTAATATTATTCTGGCATTTGCAAAGCGATATCACATGATTTGAATTTGTAAAAAGGTTATTTGATTTTGATTATTTGTACCAATATATTTTTATACAAACGGTGCGTTAGAATTCAACATTTAATTAAAGAAAAAAAATTTGCAATTACTTATCACTTGTTTTAGAAGCTTTTTTTAAAAACAAACATGATTTCCGAGTAATCCATTGAACAAATAATGAAATTAGTAGCGTACATTAAGTTATACAAAGATAACTGGGCGAATTGTTATCCCATTTTAATACGGTTAACATATATTGTAGTCTCATTATAACGAAATTCAGACGTCCGAGTATTTTTTCCTTATAAATAAATTTCGTTATGTGTAGAGAAGTAATAATAGCAACCGGATATCATTAATCATAATAATTTTTATTATTTGGTATCGTAGATCTATACTAATATTATGTATGGGAAAGTGTGTTTGCTTGTTTGTCCTTCCTTCACGCCCTAACTAAGCAACAAATCGACTTGATTTTTTGCATACATATAGTTATTAAGACGGAGAGTGACATAGGCTACTTTTTGTCTTGGAAAAATATCCCACGGGAATATTCATATTTTTCATTCGTACATACTATATACCGTATACTATATACATTATATATACTGTATATTATATTGTATATTATATTATACTGTATATTATATATATACTGTATATTATACACTAACGACATGAGCAAATAGAGTTGCTCGTGCTCAAGAGTATTATAAATCGGCAGAGCGTCAAGCGGCTTTAATAGTCGCTGATTCACTGGCTCAATCCCACCCACGTTTGAATGAATAAGCTGATCGTCAAGCCGCTTTGAGAGCAAACAAAACGTCCACTAAAACACAACTTCGTTTGAATGAACAAGCTGATCGTCAAGCCACTTTGAGAGCTGCTGAAACGCATGATCGAACCGAATTTTGCTCCAAACAAACACTTGCTTGGATAACACTGTTATCCAAATTAATAATAACAGCCGCGGGTAGAAGCTAGTAGATGATATGTGTGTTTGTTTCTTGGTAAATACCATTAATTATTCATGAATTATACTTAGTATACATATACTGGTAACATTACCTATCGTTTTTATGCATTGCCTTTATTTATTTTGTATTTTATCTTTCTATGGGAATATAAAATTATCGTTATCGTTGAACAAGAAGATTTTTTCCTATAATTTAGCATCATCGAGTACTTGCTCAATAGTTGGTTATGATTTAAAAACATCCACCTGGTCATGTTCGATTTGTTTCTCCTATACTATTCCAACATTAAATCAACGCTACCATTACTATTAAACGATAGACCAATTATCACTTTATAACTATAATATGTTATAACAGTATTACGTTTATAATACTATAATCAATTAATTTTTGACATTTCAATTGTAACGTACCAATAGATTTAGATTTTTCATACTTTATAATTTTAGCGTTATGTCTACAAACTTACTTGATGTTAAGAGACGATGTGGCCCAATATGGTGGACACGCTAAGCCTATTGGAGGGAAGGCCTAAAGAAGAAAAAGAGAAGAAGCTCTGAAGTGCAACTACCGGAACACACCTATAGCTTATTAGCGGTAGATTTTCAACTTGAGGGTAATAGAATTACCAACTAGGTCGATATTACAAAAAGTTCTAGCACCATGTTATAATTTCCTCGCGACGTTTTCCTTAATGGAATACTCAGGCTCATTGCAGGTGGATTACTACTCACGTCTATTTAGATAGTACTAGTGTACAGTATTCAAGATACATCTAACCAATGTTTACGTTATAGGAAGGTCTTACCCATAAGGAATAGTGTAATAAATATAGCCTACGCAGATTATAAAGTTTCATTGTGGTCGAAGTAAAAATAGATCAGTATACTAGTAGTATTGTGTTATCCGATGACCCGACCTTCAAGCGTCACTGCGGCAGAGAATGTGGTCAGGAAGTCACGTGTGATGTCAAGATAATTTATGATAATGTTTAGATTGCACAATACTTTTTATTATGTACGTTTTTGACTTGGCAGATTAGCGTTTGAAGGCAATCTTGCTTGGTATTGAATGCGGATATGGATAAAGATTATTCAATGCCTTAAAAATGGGACTGTCGTTCACCAGTGTCTTTTTTCTAACCAAGTAAAATCTCTACGGTAAAAGGGAGTACAGTGTCACCTAGATACAAAAACGATTATCAAAAGATTTACAGGCCCCAGCCCATCATGGTGGAGCGTGATTGTCTTCGCCCTTTGCTTCGAAACTTCACACCGTATTTCAGTTCATGTCCTAAAAATAAGACTTATTATTTTTTCATAAATAAAAACTACCTTTTTCAAAAATTAAGTTTTATGTTAAAAAATTATCACTTGAAGAATTTAAATTAAATTACAATTTAAAATAAATAATAATCTTAGCACTATACAATGAAATTAGTGTTCAATGTTAACTAGCCAGCCAGCTAGCCAGTACCTAAATAATAAAATTGTTAACTTATTTAGTTATTGTATTAGTATAAATACTTAAATACATAGTGTAATGTTCGTTCTATCAATCTTATAACAGATTGCTTAATTATAGTAGACCTCGTCCAGAGATCTTTTTATTTAATATATTTCAATACAAAATCTACTTCTATGTTAAATTTCAGTATAATTAATATTACATTAACCATTGTGGAGGCGAGAGCAGTTGTTAGTTAGAAGATAAATTTGAACTAATTCCTAAAACAAAAAATGAGGTCGCATAATGTTGTATTCAAACACAAAATCTACTTCAACTTCAAATTTGATATGTAGAAATATTAGAATAAGACAACGAAGACCAGAACGGTTGCTTGTTAGCACATAACTTTATACTTATTTGTCAAAAAATAAACTACAACACAGTAATTAATAGTCTACCGTAACTTAACGAACCATGTGAAGTCATAATGCAAGCAATTGTAATAAAATTTCCGAACGTCCGCAACTGATAGAGACATAAAGCGGACAGAATCTGTCAGCGGACGACGCAACTGCAACCATCGATCCGGTATTAACCGGATTTTGTTACAGACATTACTGGCCGATGGAAACAATCCGGTACGACGCGGCGGTACAGTGGCGGCGTCGAGCATTTATTAAACAATGGAATTGAAATAATCACCCAGCATTTACTGTTGTTTACGTGTACAATAACATGGCACGACTGTAGCTATGCCTATTTTAGATTATGATGCTTACGCTGCGGTTCGAAAAATGAACGAAAATTGGGAGTGAAATTGTATGAAGGTTACTTTTAGGAACATTCCGTTGCACTGGATAGAATACAGACATAATCCAGAGAGAAATAAAAAAAATATTTTTTTACTATCCTGGCACAGCAGGATGACCTAGTGATCACCTAGTAAACTCAGTATGGTCAAAGGACAGTAGCGATTGTCGAAAGGGAAAATGTCCTTCGTCAGTCGCAACTGCCATGCCGGCTTATGGCATATAATATGTTAGTGTGTACGGACGCCGCGACTATAAATGAGAGTTTGATATGTAATGAGCCTGAGCTTTCGGTTACAAAAACATCGTGATGAAACCATAGTTTGATGGTAGGGCTTTCTTTTAATGCCCATCTAGTCTGCTACTATGTACTCATGTCGAAAATCTGCCGCTAAATACTAATAGACGTGTTCTGGTAGTTGTCCCTTCACTAGCCTGAGCGTCTCCACCATCTTGGACCACATCATCATTTAACATCAGGTGAGATTGTGGTCATAACCTGTCTAAGCCTGTAAATTATTCAAAAATAGGTTTTTTGACTCCTCTTATGCGGTCCTTTTTTAAATCTTATACACTGAAAATAAAATGAAATCAAAATCTTTACTCAGTTTAGTCCCTGAAAAGGTGCTTATGAACGGCATAACCGGTTCAGAAAATAACCCGGTCATCGAGAAGAACCGCCAAGAAACTAGATCGGGTTCATTATTTTTAACGTACATATTTTTTAAATCATCTATTTATTAGATAGCTTCGCTTTTTTATACTTTATAGCCACAATCTCATCTGATGTTAAGTGACGATGTGGCCCAAGATGGTGGACACGCTAAGTCTAATGGACGGATTGGCTGTTAAATGTAACTGCCGGAACACACTTGTATTTGGCGACGGATTTACAACTTGAGGTTGGTAGCTATCCGCTAGAAGAAGTGCTTAATCTGTCCCTGGTCTATGGCAATACTGGAGTTTGGAGTATTGCCATGGTGCGTTTTAGTGGGTAGTGTTGAGTGATTAGCTCCCAATGAGTACACTACTTGCCCTTCACGCCTTTGACCTGAGCCCGGGTAATACGCTTGCATTCGATGTTAAAAATCGCGTTTCAAAAAGGGTGGTAGCTAGCCACTGCAGCATTAGAAAAAGCCTTACCATCATCCTATAGTTCCTTCACCATGTTTTCCCTTATGGAAAGCTCAGGCCCATTGCAGATGGATTCGAACTCACGTCTATTGACGCGCCGTCTGTTTACACCAACTACTGAGCCACATCGCTTCTAAATCACTTTCAAAATGTAAATCAGAATAAACACTAACCGTACCTAGAAACGGACAAACTCAAAGAGAATCTGGTTCATCACTGCATGAGAAACAGGCTAATTCTTATTTTAATGTTTACGAGGTTACGCCACAATCTTACCAATTTATGTCGGGATCTCTATTACGCCGACAAATATCTAAATTAAGGTATCCGCACGTGCCAAGCCCGAAGTAAACCGGTCGCATATAGGTTTTATATAAATTCATACGTAATTATTTTTTAGGATTACGTACGTTCGGATAAAAAACGAAACACTTACAGGATCACTTGGTTGTTTGTCAGACCGTGTGTCGAAGCTCTTTTTCATGAAAACCACCTGGCTAGGTTCCACTTAGAAGTCACATCGGTCAAAAGATACCTTCAACCTTTCTACAGTTTTACACGCTTTAATGATCAGCTTTATAAACCAATTTGTTATATCCAAATAAAGTATTTATTATAGTATTATTATTTATATTTCACCAATATATTTATTTTACTATTTCATAAAGAAAACCCGAAGGTTTTCCATTAGCTTATTATGTAAGTCGTCAGTTCTATAGAACATTTTAATACATATGGTTTAAGTATAGAACATTTTATAAATTTAATGTTTTGAACGAATTATACAATTATGAAAGGGCTTTACACTTCAGCTTTATTTCACTATGACAACGAAAATTCGAACTTCGAGAATATGGACAAATAATTTGACTGTCATTCAAAATCAAGAGTCCGAGATGGAAGGACGTGTGAAAAATTCTAGTAACGTGCAGTCTTAGAGTAGCATACAAAACTGCAATCTACAGTATTATTATCAGTATATATATCCTGAATGTCGAGAACGCTGCTGCACACCATGGTGTCGTAAAATGTCGGAATTATTGAACGAAAGCTCCTCTGGATTCTACGCACCAGTATAAGAACCCATACCCTGCACCGGACGAGCGCACTGCCGGAGAGGACTTACATTAGCTAACGTACCAGGTTTATATACTATTGTAATTTTGATATATATTTATTGTAAAGGAACTTTCGGGAACATTTTCGATTTTTCAATTCGTTGATATTAGTGATTTTTTGTATCCTAAATTTTATTTAATAGTCCACGCGACAATGCCTACTACAATCTTTATGGTTGCGGCGTCAATAATGACGTCATCATTTTTATTTCATTTAGAAAGTATATTAATATCACCAGAAATGTCTATCTCCGTACCTCGCAGTAGTAGTCAGTCGCAGAATTGTAAAACCTCTATTTTCTACCTAGTTACAGAATTACCTCAGGCCAACACTCGTCTATGTATCTATCGAATGTGCTTTAATTATAGCAGTAATTAGTCTAGTTTTGATATTTTCCACAATTCTTTGGCCTCAATAAAATGTTAATTTACAAGACAATATTTCCAATTAATGACTATGTATACTTTATACTTTTTGCTAACTCTCGCATATATTGCATACCGGTTTCATACCAAGTAGATTAAAATTACATAAGTAAGTTTTATGTGTCACCTCTTAAATACTTACCGTCATACGTCCAAAAATATATGTCGAATAAACAAGTATTATGCTAAATATGTAATAATACGGAATCCTAGAAACAATCGAGTTCTTCTTGCTTCTGATTTGTTTATTTTTATAAACTATTTTTAATATGCAAAGCGTCCGATGTTAAACTTATTTTAGTATCATTGTGAGCTTACTTTTATGTTTTTACATATAAAAACTGTAATAAAATGTATAATGGTTTTAGCAATCTTGAAAGAATTTAATAGTAAATTTACTACTATTAATATATAATTCGCCACTATCATACATTAACCTATCTAACACCAGCTCTAGCTCTACAAGTTAGAGCGAGGTTGCCTTTCGGAGTCCTTTAGTTGACATTTTCAATTGTATTCAAAGTATGTAGGGAAAATGTTCCACTCCCTTAATCTATTTTTTTAAAGCTAAAAAGAGTCACCTCCAAAAATTATTGTAAACTAGCTAACCCGGTAAACCCGGTATCACCTATGATCGTTGTAATGAGACTAACGTAACGAGATTCATTTTTACAGTCTTCTGTCCCATTCACTAACTGACTTTTCATATTATAAGATTAAAAATAAATATATATTTTTTAGAAACTTCCTGACAACAACAAACACAATAGAAAAAGAATTATCCTATTCGGTACAGTCTTTCGGAAGTTATGGGCGAACATACATTGCGGCGATTCTTTTATATATTTGTATATACTTAATAAAAACTTCTTTACAAAAAATTTAGACAATAATAGGTAGTAAATTTTCATGTAATCGATAGAAAAAATGTATAAAAATTGTTTAATACTACTAAATTTGTTGTTCAAAAACGAATTTATAAAAAAAAAGGATAATACTTCTCTGAACAGATTTCTGTATCGATATTATCAATATTAATATTATAAAGCGGAAAGGTTCGTTAGAGCACGCCTATCTTAGTAACTACTGGTCGGATTTCAAAAAATATTTTTGTATTTGATAGAGCAATCATTGAAGAAAACTTTAGGCTAGTTAATATCACACTGCCACCAATAGAAACAAAGCTATTTTTAAAAAAGGTTACGGATACAGCCATTAATTATTAAATTATTTTTAGTTCTACGCGAACGAAGTCACGAACACAGCTGGTATATATATAAGCGACATACCACTTACTGACTCACGAGATCTCCATATCTATACTTGACTTAACTTGAAATGTTACATAGTTACTCATTTGCGATGTAGACGCTCACTGCGAATATATATTATAATCAACGCTGACGGAAAAGTGGTGTTATATAACCACATAGGTACCAAAACGAATCCAGTGCCAATAACGCAGTTTATATCGTAAGTACTGTATTAGTGCCAAAAAAGCCGGCACTAGTGCATGTGACTAATGTCACAGATTATTGTATAGTAGCAGTTAAATCCAAACTATACCATTATAGTAATAAAACGTGTTTGTGCTGAATTTATGTTCAAAGGTTTTATAATGAGAGATTCTTTCGCTAAATATAACTTGCTGATGTATTACATTCTTATTTATAAAAGTTGATTAAGAACTATTTTTTATAATACTAAAACTATATCGTGGTACTTATATAGAAACTATCATTTAGGGATAATTTTGTTTTTATAAATTGAAAAAGTTTGTTTGTTTGAACGCGCTAATCTTAGCAACTACCATTCGGATATCAGAAATTCTTTTTTTATTCGATACAGCGTCATTGAGTAAAACTTTAGGCTATTTAACATCACGCTACTACCAATTGAATCAAAGCAATATTAAAACAAGATACAAAATATGGTAAAAAATATTAAATAATTCTTAGTCCCACGCGAACGAAGTCGCGGACACAGCTAGTATATGTATATAAGGAAAATACATTTCCTTTAACGCTCAATCACGTCACGACCACTGATTTATCGGGATGGATGTTTCAACATTCAAAACCGTTTAATTTACTAATACTTAGTTTTTTGATTTCATTGTCCAGTTATATTTTTTCATTATCTTTTGTATGCCCAGCGTAGTGGTGAAAGTTAGTATAAACATATACGCATTCTCTCTATAATATATCTATATTGTTCGATTTTGACTAAGAGATACTGCAGAATCAACTACGTAAATTTTATTTTATATTTCCGCAGCGATTATATTTTACAATAATGTTTTGATTCTGTATTTCTCTAATTCTGTTCACTTATATTGTATTGTTCCATACTACATATGTAGTAATAAAAAATCTGCGAAATTAATCGAAGATTTTAAAAGAACATTAAATGTTAATAACGCAAAATACGTTAAAATATTTACTTTCCAATATTTTATTGAAATATAATATATATATATACCAATCTGTGAATAGTAATATTAAATCTATAATTTTTTTATAACACCAAACAGGTTTACTGACACCAATAAAAAGTTCACACCTACAACTCACATACATTTTAGCATTATATCGTATAAGTGTAGTTTTGATCCTCCGGATGGGAGCCCTCGAGTGACTCTGCTTGCGCGATACAGTGACACTCTACGTCACTGAGAGTACATCATCACACCGCATACCATTCGTGCACACTCACACGTTAAGTACACGGTTGTGTAAGGGACTACCCTCGCGGCGCTTGAGCTGCTTACCTGATAAGGTCGTTGTTAGGATCACTAAATTAGTAAGACTGGACCTGTAGGTTAGTCAGGATCGTCAATCTTTTTTCATTTACAGGCTGCAGCCCAAGCCGAGGTTTGTCCGTTCTGGCACCCTTGTGCCCGTTGCGTCGGGGCTGAGTGCGCTCAGCACTCGTCCCAAAAAGTTCGTTTTTTTTGGCCATATTCTCATTATGGCCATAGTCTCACCTGATCTTCAGTGACGATACGGCCCAAGTTAGTAGACACGCTAAACCTGTGGAGAAATTGGCTCTCAAGTGCAACTGCCGAAACACACCTATTGGTATTTGGCTGCAGATTTTGAACTTAAAGGTGGGTGCTAGCCAGGCGGGCATCAGAAAAAGCCCTACCACCATGCAACCATGCACCATTTGAAGCTTTCAAAGCCCTTAAGGCTAACAGTGTACGTCAGTTCAAAAAAAAAAATGTATAGGTGTACAAATCATTCGGGTTCAGGCGTCATAATAACATTAGCAGTCTCTTGTAATATCACATAGGTCTTCGAATAAAGTGATCCTGCAAATAGTATATCACAGGTAGGATCACGATGGTACAATTTCGTTGGTGGAACAAAACCACGACGCGCCGGAAGATTATTTTTGTTTTTATTCATGGTGCGTAGTAGCTTGCATATGAAATATGTAAATTTAACTACATATGGACCATAAAACTTTTTAGTCATTTATAGATATACCTTATACATACAAAAACATAAAAAGATTTATAGACAGACATAATTTAATTATTAATTTATATGATATTCAAAAATATGTTCTTATGTGATTAAGTATACCATAATTATTATAAGTGGTACGGTCGTATCAATTTTACCAGCTTTCCAGTTACTAAATTTCTACAATTTCTTAACAATATTACACAATATTATTACATAGCCATCTCAAAAGACAATATGCAGTACTGTAAGGCTTCTGTTAGAACGCAACAAGTTTAATAGAATTATTTCGAACCTTTCTTACATTCTTTCAAGCGAATGCAGACTGACAGCTTATGTTAGATCCTTGTATATCTATAACACCATTATGGTAATAACTTAAACGGAAATAAACAAGTTCACCTTGGAGCAGACTATATTAGGTTGTCAAGTGTTAGGAATAAATGATGGGAAATGAAATTCAGGAAGTAATTTTCATATTAAACTTGCAGGTAACCTAGAACTGAAGGACATATAACCCTTACAAGTTATTTATACACATGTCACATGTAATTTATACGGATGCCTTGTATTAGTAACGTTGATGTATATTGTGGAACATCTTTACGAAAGTATAAAATTTATGAGAGACATTAAAAATAAACAGATCATGCAATATAGTACTCTATATAAACTATTTTGTAACGTATAGTTTAAAATAAAGTCGATTTTATTCGGCAATAACAGTATTTCTTTTTAAATATCTGTTTCACGTATATCCTATCACTTGTTTATTAGGTTAATCAGCCCCGGATCTAGAGAGAGTAAACCGGGACACCTGCCCCGGGCGGCAGTTTTAGAGGGCGCCAAAATCATTATCTGCAGAATACAATTAAAAAAAAAACCTTTGCAAAACCAAGCTTACAAGGAAATCATACCAGATGGTTGGCTCAACACGAAGCTGTTACTGCTCTACTAAATAATTCACTTAACGTTGTCACAATTTTACGGTGACACATATAACATCGAGAACCAAAAAGTTTGCCGAGTCTTATTTCTGTAGAACCATGAGGTTGTTGTACCGTCTTCCTGTAAGCGTATACCGTCCTTCCTATGATATTGGGTCCTTTAAAAGAGGGGTGAAGAGGTACCGAAGCAGGCTAGTATGACAACATTGACTAACAATGAATTTTGATTCATTGTCAGCCGTCGCTGATTTAGATTGTACTGTACCTAACATCAGGTGCAGTACATCTACTGTGATGAGCATCATAAAAAAATATATATAAAGAGTGCAAAAATATTAAACGGTTCTTATTGTCCCGATCACAAAAAATGCCACACATATTTGTTAGTTTTTTTAACAATTGACCTCACACACTGAAGAGGGGGCGCCATTAACAAGATTTGCCCCGGTTCGAAAAAATCGTAGATCCGGGGCGGAGGACAAAAAACCTGTATTTGTTTTATCTACACTATTTACCCAATGTAATATAATAGCGATAAATATATTTTTATGTGAAAGTTTGTTTTAATTTTTGTTGGATTCCAATGAAATTAGACCAAGAAGTAGATCATGTAGTGGGGCTATTTTTTACCTCATAAACTGGACGGACAGTAAACTAATTTATTGGATAAATGCGAAAATATGTTAATTTTTTATTTCTTCATTGATCACGTTTAACCAGTTGAAAACATGAAGGACAAATTTGGTAAAAAATTATTTTAACCCATTCCTCGGCATTGACATATTTTTAAGACACTATTTTCAAAATTTATTTTTACGTATTAGGACTTTTATTTTTATTATTTCTGATGAAATTCATATTTTTACACTATTTTTCTAATAAAATAAATTTTTTCGCTGTAAAAAATGTTTAAATAATAAAAATAATAGTCCTAATACGTAAAAATAAATTTTGACAATAGTGTTCTAAAAATATGACAGTGAGGAGGAATGGGTTAACGTAAGATCTATTTATTTATATTCATAGGCGACAAAAATTTAATAGGACCTTTACATCTCTGGTAGATGATTTAAGTAGTTTCGCGCTAGCACTTGCGTTCGTGACTTTAAATACCGATACGGGAAAGGATTTCTCAACCGCAATTGCGGGAAGTATACGGACAATCAAATGGTCTGAAATCTGAAGTGGGAAAACTTGACATACTGTTTGATATATTGTAACTCTTCTTTTTACAATTTTTTATTTCTTTTGTATTAATTTTCTCTGCCTATAAATATTATGCAGTTTTTTATTTGGGTACAATAGCTATCACCAAAGCCGGATTTACCTTAAGTGACGCCCTATTATCTATATTTTACACTATTTGAATAAAGGACCGGAATATAATTTACCGAATAAATTTAATTTTATAGGGCAATGTTCTTTTTTTTACTACACTCCAAACTTTGCCGCCCTCGAAAATTCTGCCGCTCCCGAAAATTTCGCCGCCTTGGGCACTAGCTTCTAGTGCCCCTAGTGTAAATCTATCACTGGATATCACTATTATATATTCCTTTATTTTTTTGCGTCTCATTAAAATAAAAACTAATTATCTCTAACACGGAAATTTCCATACACTTTTATCAGTGTACTTTCGCTACATGACGTTGGAACAGATCGATCGGCGATAAACTGGGCCAGGACACGTATATGTTAAGGCTTATCTTTTAACAATTACGTCAAAATTTATTACGTTTAATTAATTCAGGACGCTATAAAATATTTAATATCTTTTTATCGCTTATATAAACAAGAAAGGAAGCCGAAATATTGCGGATAAGACGATACATTTCTATAGGTATTTGGACACGCCTTATGTATATTACATAAAAATGGCAGAATAACGCAAATTGTTAAGTACTTAAAATAAACTGCCAGTATTATGTCTAAACCCTAATATTTAACTACAACCGATCTACTGGCGTATGCATGGACTCAAAATAAAAAACAAAAGAATAACCTTTTCAATTACCTGTTAACCAAAATATTCTTATTTCTTATATTCTATAACAAAAAGGAATAGCTGATTTACTATAAAGAAAGAAAATATATAAAACGCATTTTTTAACCAACTAACACTAGACAACTAGACAACACTAGTGCCGTAAAGAGGTAGGTAATTTCATACAATACAACATATAAACAATAAAATCGAATTTATTAAAACTGTTAAATAAATAAGAACATCTGATTTTCATTCAGTATGTTACAAGAGCCATGCAATAAAATATATTAATTGCAGTGACCAGAATATTTTTATATTAAAACCGATGTGTGTATGTAAATTCACAATGTACTTCGAAACGGCTAGACCAATTTAGATGAGATTTTCATGCAATCTTCAGCTTCAGAAAGCGGTTGGTCATGGCAGTTTGGTAGCCGATGTTTTTTGTAGTATCCTATTTTTTTGTGATTTTAAGCATCTGTCTATAGACAATAATTGCTACGCTCGAGAAGCCGGAGCGAGTTGCTAGTATTCTTTAAATTCGATACATCTTTAAAACAATCTTAATAGATGAATAGGCCAATACGACGAATCTTACACGACCAATCATTTTAGCTTCTATCTGTAATCGCTTCAATTAATCAAGTGGCGTATATTTTGAAGCGATAATGACTTAGTTGGTAGTATGTACAGACGCCGCGTCAATGGACGTGAGTTCGTATCGCTGCAATGAAAACTATTCAATTTAGGAAAACATCATGATGAAACCATAGCATGGAAGTAGGGCTTGTTCTAATCCCCACCTAACTAGCTACCACCCTTAAGATGAAATTTGCCGCCAAATAGCTATAGGTGTGTTCCGGCAGTTGCACTTAAGAGCCAGACACTCCACTAGACTTAGCGTGTTCACCATCTTGGGCCACATCGCCACTTAAGATTGTGGTTATAACGCCTAAAACCTATAAACGTTATATATGTATAATAAAAACATAGTCTGGTCTTGTATAAAATCTATAATAATATTGTAAAATTACAAAGTTTGTTTGTTTATTTGAACGTGCTAATCTTAAGGAGATTAAGCGCCTTCACTTAAAGACGGAGGTTTTTGGCTAATTTTACAATACGCTACTACCAATAGGAGCAACGCTGTATTGCAAAAAATTACAAATACGGACAAAAAATATTAAACATTTTATAGTTCCACGTGAACGAAATCGCGGGCAAAGCTAATTTCATACAAATGTATGTACTTATAAACAGTATTGGTAAATAAACTCTTATCACAACTAAGTAGCTAAGAGCGAGTTAAGTTTCAAGTTTCATAATAGCGCCAGCAAACATTATTACGTAACAAAGCTAATAATTTCAGGCGATATACTGAGCAGAAATATACGCTCGAATGATATTAAGGCGACGACGCGACGGTCCTATTAGCGATCACAACATGAGCCTTTTCGGGAATCGTAAGCGACAATTGTACTTCCTACAGGAAAGGGTTTTTTCTATCCTAATTAAAAAGTACTTAGGATATCTTTATAAAAAATATGACTTGTTGTAAAACAAAACATATACAAACATATGTATAAATATATATATCGGATGACGCAAGAGAAAGTTTCATACAAAGTTTATTCCTTTAGTTTACCCCACTTCCAATAAGGTATTCGCGAGGAAAAGTATCATATCACCGTCTTCTGGTTCCCATCTATCTCTATACCAAAATTTATTATAATCGATTCAACGGTTTAGGTGTGAAAGAGTAAGAAACAAACAAATTCATTTTCGCATTTATAATATTAGTAAGGATATATATAACCAGCTCTTACCCCCAAGGTCAGCAACATAGTTGTATTACCCCTGGTGTTGCGGCTGTCCATAGCCGACAGTAACCATTTACCTTCAGATGAGCCATCTGACTGTTTGCTGTTTATTAGCATAAAAAATAATGCAGAATAACGCAAATTTTTTCCCGGACATATTATGTCACACTCCTTCATAACCTTTGTCGTTACATTTGAAGAAAACCTTTCTTATCGATGCGTACAAAATAAAGCCAACATCTCTTAAAATCATAAATTCTATATTACACGATGATGGATATGTCAGTATATATTTTTTGCTACTTATCGTACCGAAATACTCGTTTTGTCAATCGTTTAAGACAAATATTATCTACATATTTTATTTTATTGTTCCCAATACAATAATTATCAACACACTTTAAGATGTAAATAATCTTTAATGCATAGTGAAATTTATCATGAGGGTTTTATTCACTCCTTTACTATATACTGTGCGCCATAACCGTTTATTTTTGTTGGGACTACCGACGATACACGTGCTCGAATATTTGGCACCACAATTCGGAACAATAACAAAACTATTAATACCACAAGTTCAAAGCCAATTACTTCGAGAGATGACATTTTATTGTATCAATCTTTTATAGAAATATTAAAGTGACATATTTTTAAATGAAACATGTAAATTCAGAATAATGTTTTATTTAATATATTAATTTAATTACAATCATCAGATCAAACAGACATCACTGCGATTACATGCACGTTAAGTATATTTTATAGTATACGTACATCCCAACAACAGCATTCAATGTGATTAGGTGTTATACTAGCATATATTTATTTTAAGGAACTTTAAAAGCGAATATATTTACACTAATACCAAATTAGCTTACCAAGAATTATATTCCACAAAACATGTTGTATCAATTTTAATGAATAGTTAAAATTTTAACGAAACATTAAATTAAAACAATAGGCTGGTCCGAGTACACAGTCGATATAAGAATAGATAATCTAATTAATGGATAGTACACTTATATTATTGAAATGCAGCCAAATTATGCTTCAAACTGCTCAAAATATAGTTTTCAATATACGGCTTTAAAATTATTAAACATCGACAGCTCTTTTACTAAGTGTATATGTTTATTTAATATAAATTTATCTCATAATTGTTATACACAATATACTGTTAAATATTTTAAATTGTCTGAAATTCCTGCATCCTAAAGTATATATTGTCAAACAAAAATATTTTCTAAATTTTTACATTTTCTAGCATTATTAAATTAATTAATAACAGAATTTCTCTTAAAATAAATTACAGGAAATTACTTACAAATATCAAATCACAGATATCTTTTGCGAATGGCCATAAATTAATTACACAACTCACCAAAATATTAAGGTAATATTCATCACCGAATTTATGAGCTTAAACTAAATACAGTCTTGAAAATTCTTACAATGACAGCTCTACTGTGCTGTATACTGACATATGACAAAATTGTATATATTAGATTATGATAACAAACATGCAACATTCAAATAAATCGGACCAAATGTATGAAATCTATTAACTACAAGTAGCGCATATTTAAAACGTTAATTCTCCAGCGTTCGACACACTCAAGGCGGTTAGTCAGCACATTCAAAAGTGTACTCAACTCTTCACTACCGGAGACGTATCACAGATAGTGTGACGGCGTTCGCGTTTGTGCCGTCCTTCACAGGTAGGGCATGCAAGCCCCGCACCGCGAGTGTCGCTCTGGGGACTCTGCGCGCGCCCTGCACACAAGCACGCGTTAACTCATGAGCTCCTCTCCTCGCGACGCGAATCTGAGCGGCCCAGCGCTCGCTTCAACTTCTCCACCAACCTGCTGTGGAACTTGTCCTCGCGGGCGCCCCCGGACGGACTAGCCGAACCCTTGCTGGGGCTGTCCGGAACCGTGCGGAGTGAGACTCGGGACTGCGGCGCGCGGCAGTACGACAGTGAGCGCATGGCCGGCGCGCTTCGGTGCGGGCTCAGCCCGACAGACCGCGGCGACAGCGTCGGCCCCTCCGACCGCGACTCTGACACTTTCCGGACACGACCCCCGCTGAGCCCGGCCTTCTCTACAGACTCCGAAGTACGACGAGACCGCTGCGAATTGTATATATCCCAATCGTTCTTGACTACTGGCATCATAAACGCCATCTCGGCGGCGGCTACGGTGATTCTTGTGTTTAAACGTTTTTAAGGAAATAGCGCAGTTATATAGTGAAAAACTATAGTACGTTTACGGAAAACAGCGCTCCGATCGATAATCTCTGTTGAATATTTCGTTGTAATATAATTTGTTTTAGTTGTATTTTCTTATTTTATTATTTATTATCGATACTTGAAACTTTAGGTAAACATCAATGTTTGCCGTCTAATTATCAGTTTTTACTTCAATGTCACGTTCACTAAACTGATTAGAATAAGATGCTCACACTAAGACGAATTGCGGTAGAATGAAGTATTCGTGAAAACCCACCCTGAATATAAGGAAAATATTGGCGCCACTAGCACTACGGCTCTAAAAAGAAGCTTGATATGTCAACCGATAATTGTATTAACGAACTACGTGTACGATATTCTGAAAACTACTTATCTACTTGTCTCCTCTTTGGTATTATAATATATTTTTAACTACAAAGTATAAATAACTCTTTTTAATGCAAACAAATAACAGATATAGTGTGCACAAGTAAAATGTTGTAGCTACTCAATAATAGATGGCGCACAACTGTCATTTTTTAATTGTTTACAATATTATCAACAGATGTCTGTACCTGTCGATCCTATTAATTCAAGAACACGTCTCAAATATATGCAACGTTTGGTAATATTTATATGAGTTGATATTGGATATATGATATTTATTCATGAATATAAGTACTAATTCGAAGTGCAACATTAATATGGCAAACTGATAATCAACATTATATTTTTTAAAAGTCACTGCTTTTTTAATAGGCTATTTACGTCTAATAAAATAACATTAATAGAAGCGGCAAGTAAAATCATAAATCTTCATCCGGTGCAGCGTATATAGCCTGCATATAGCGTGTATATAACCTATGTTACTCTCCATCCTTTTATCTATCCCTACGCCAAAAATGAATTCAATTAGTGGCTTAGTTAAGGCGTGAAGACAGGACAAACAAACACTGTCATATGTATAATATTAGTATAGATAGATACTTTTCTTTTTTGTACTGTAAGAATAACTTGGAACCCATCTTCCTTAGGTTCGTTTCGCCCCGGGATCTACCAACCAGGAAATAAGACATAAACCAGGGAAAGTGGCAGGCCGATTTCAACCTGAACCGCACTAGAAAGCATTTTTAGTAGTGACGGGGCAGTCAAAAATAGGGGATATCGAAGATAAAACAGAATTATCTTAAAACAAATGAAATTAGATTTTTATTTACTTATGCCTGTCTTTAAAACATATCACGCAAAGATTTTGGTTGCATTTCTTGCAATATCTTTATAACTTTTTTTCCTTGGGTATTATTAAAGGTTCTCCGCAAAACCTCGTAGCACCCTGCACAATTTCTGCGTTTAGCGCTCATCTCAAGGACATAATCATTGTCTTTAGGCTTTACTTAATTTTCTGTAATGTTTTTTTTTTAATTCTGTGTGATTTGTTTACCATATGCGTTTTACCACAGGACTCACTGTTGGGAACTAATAAATAGTTACCAAATGAAATTAAAAAGTTAAGATAAAGTGCTTTGAACTATAAAGTGAGGTAGTTTTTGATAAACACTGTCACGTCGCCATAGTGTAAGACCGTAATTTGATTGCACGTATTGCGTTACCTACGTACCTGTATATACGGAAGTCGTAGTTTTTATTTGTGCCTCACTTTCTTGTCCGCAGAGTTCTATCTTTATTTTTTTCATTTATTATTATATCAAACGAACGCGACGACAGATCAGCTAGATAGCACAACACTATCTGGCGGGGCGTCTGCTTTCGGGCATCGGGTCGCCGCCTGCCTGTTGGGACGGCGGGCTTAAATAGGCCCACCATTTTACCGTCAGTGCGTGGTAGGCCGAAAAGTTCCTGGCGTAATGGTTTCATAGGGAACACCTACAATTTTGACTACAAGCTGAAATTTATATTTCTATTTTAGCCAATTTTATTTCGGATCAGTACAAAATAAACTACAAGTTCACATAACATTAAGTGACGGAAAATGCAACAGATGATGACAGTATTTCAGAACAAATTTTGCTGTTGAAAATCATCGAAATACAGGATACGTATTAAAGAGGAAGTTAATGTAATTGCTTGGATTAGACGCACCTAAAGGAACTTAAAATCATTGAAAATGTAAAGAGATAAACAAATATTCAAAGCTTTGTAATCCTTTACAGTGAAGACATTTTCCGAACATTTACCGGAGACGACGTCCCTAATATTCGGCATATACGAGTATTCACGTACCTATTACAGGCGAATAAGTAACTACTGGTATCTCTGTTTCTTCACTGACTTATAAAGGACATAAATATTATTTTTGCCGATATCTAACAATCGTAAAATAGTTTATGTCGGGAATTTTAATAGGTTGATGAATAAACATTTCGTTTTTTTTTTACAATATCTTATTAATAATAAATTAATGTATCACGTTAGTATTAACCGTTTTAATAAATCCTCTTCGCAGGAAATAATTATAGCATAAATATAGATTATTAATTTCGCAATATGCAGCTCTGGGTGTCATCTGTGTTTTATTCAATACGATAGCTTCTCATTCATATAAGTAGGCGATACGATTCAGGGGCTTAATGAACATGCTCATGAAATAATATTACTCTAACCAAACCTTAGTCAAATCGTGAATAGTTAGTCATTTGTGAAATGGACAGTTGATTGAAAGTTACTATTCGAATCAAAAAAAAATCTAATATCACACAATTAGTAGCAGTATAAAGTTAAAAAGGACTTGATCATTAGTATAAAAGACGAGGTTTACTTTGCTGGATTAATATTTATTAATACGCGCTACTTCGTTCTAACATGGAATTGATTTTCATAATTTTGGGGAACCACTTACTATCACACGTGCCATAGAATTATTTTCACTGTAGATCCTATATTAATCAGAAAACTATATTCTAATTGTTTAAGGAGTTTTCAGGTAATAGGTACCTACGTGTACCATGGAACATTCACTATTTTTACTTTAGTTGTAAAAAGACCGTAGAGATTTCGAATATGTTTGAAGGTTGAAAGTTACCGAATGTGCAACAAGTATAACGGTATTGTCTTTTTTCGATATTTTCCACAATTCTTTGGTCTCAATGAAATGTCAACTTAAAGCGCATAGGAATAAACTCTAACACAAGTGTGGCTATCATGTGCGATCCTCACGCGATATTCCTCATATTAGAAAAAACATTACACCTTTTCGGTGTCAATATCCCCTGGGCTAATCATACTAAATATCTCGGTGTAGTTTTAGATAGGCGCCTAACCTTCAACAAACATATAGATTACGTACAGAAAAAAGCCTCCACGGCTATGGTTCTGCTACGCAATCTGACCTCCTCTAAGAGCAAAATGTCACTCACACATAAACACACAATATACAAATTATGCATCAGTCCTATACTTACTTACAGTTGCCCCGTATTCGCTCACGCTTCGCGCACCACCCTTTGCAAACTACAAGTGTTGCAAAACAGATTCATACGAATAGCCGTCCAAGCCCTACCCTATGTCCGCAATGTAGATTTACATAAAGATATGGACCTTCCGTCCATATATGCATATATTAAAGATGTCACAAAGAAATTTTTCGAAAAGGCCGTAATTCATCCCAATCCCAAAATAGTACACGTAGTTAGCTACACTTCCAATCCGTATGCTAAACGCTTCGCGCGCCGGACACGTAACTGCTTCACCGATCCCGTCGACAAAATAACAAGATTGAACGCGCTTCTCCCTGCCGTCTCCACTAATCGCACGTGTCCGCGCACACGCCCGCGTAACCGCCGTCCTCGCCGCCGAGGCCGAGCGGTAAATTTCGCTCCCGCACACCCACCGCGGCCTCCCTCTGCAGATGCTTGAGCCTAGGATTGATCCTCCGGATAGGAGCCCTCAAGTGACTCTGCACGCGCGATACAGTGACACTCTACATCAATGAGAGTACATCATCACACCGCATATCATCCGTGCACACCCACACATTAAGTACACGGTTCTGTAAGGGACTACTCCTGCGGCCCTCGCGTGGCTTGCCCTATGTTATTGTTAGGACCTGTTGGTTAGTCAGGATCGCGAATCCTTGTTCGTGTTCCAGCAGTAGTCCAAGCCGAGGTTCGGCCATTCTGGCACCCTTGCCCCCTCTGCCATGGGGCTGAGTGCCCTTAGGATTCGCCCCAAAAAGTTCGGTGAAGCTGTCAAAGCCCTTACGGCTAACAGCGTATGTCGGGTAAAAAAAAAATAGTCAACTTAAAAAATTATAGTTGTTTGTTTTATAATTTACTTTGTATTATATAATTCTTGGTAACTCTCACATGTTCATGTTAGTTTAACATCCAGTAGGTTACAATTATACAAGTATGCAATCAAGTATAATTGTTTTATAACTATTTTTTATTGTGACCAGTATTGTAAAGTAAATAAAAAAAAATAAAGGTGCTGTATCCGTAAATACCAATGCCCCTAGACAATTTGTCTATTAATAATCGCTAACTTAAAGAGAAAACACAAAAAAATTAAGACACAGGTATAACTATTTTCACTAATATAACTGTATTTTTTTTCGGATAGAAGCTACATCCAGGCCGATGGCTGTTGACTGTTTTCTTGTAGTAAAATTTTATTAGTTAAGTTAACTTTGTTCAATACAGCTATGCTTCTATTGGTAGTAGCGTGATGTTAAATAGCCTAAAGCTAAACTTTTCGCTTTATAAGATTAATATAGATAATAGAGATTAATGTGTATTAAGTATCTCAAGCGCTTTACTAATTACATATTAGGAGGTTTGTATGATATTACGGATAACCAACATATTAGAAATGTCACCATATCAAATGATAATTACCATATTATAAACCATAAGAATAAATGAAAGAATTTTTACATGAAGTGTGCACTTTATTTTAAAACAATAAAGTAACAAAGCGTTTTCAACATTAATGAATTAACTATTTTAACAAAAACGCTACACATTATTAATAAATAATCTTTATTAACAATAAAACTAAACAATATCGCTGTTAGAATGGATTATCACATAGTTAACAGGTGGGAGTTTATTAATTAGTCTATATTAAAATATGATTATTATTTCTAACTTACAACTATTAGCACTAAAATTTTTTGGCTGTAGAATAAAATACATAATTAAGTCTAATTAATTAAAATTGTTAGATTCATTTTTGTGTTATACTGTTATCTAATACATCTTATACACCCGCTTTTGACGACACGAAACTTTGCTCATAAAACTTTGCTAATTAGATATAATAAGGCATTATAGTTACCGAACGCCGCGTCGTATGTATGCTGTATTCCAAAATAAAACCTTACGTATGATAAAAACGCCGTTTTTTTGCAAATATGTTTCAATTTATTTTCGTATCTGTCGCCTTATACGCAAATCACTCTAAAACTACCAGCCATAATTTCATGAAAGTTGATACGGTGATTTCTAATATTATCTATGATAATATTGGACAGCCATACTCAGTGTGCTTCCGCAAAGCCACTATGAGGGCTCTACGAGAATACTATTGATAATGAGAAAAAAAAACAAAAATAACCTGATATGAGACTTGAACTCTTCTATCAAGCCTGATATCAACCACTTTATGAAAAATAAGACACAGTTTCATATCTCCTTCAAATATTTCGCTTTTCAAAAGGGTTCTGTCACCAAATAAGTTTGAGAATCGCTGAAATAGGATATTGTTTATCCCGTAAAACGAAGAGATTCCTCCCGGATAGGGAATTAAACCGCTAAGCTCCAACACCATTTGACCAATAACCATAAAATTTGGTATATGCACTTATTCCTGAACGCAATAGGTGACGCTGTAGTCAAAGTTTTAAACAACTTCTATGGGCAGTGAGTACTGGTTATTTTAATATTCGTAGTGTTTACAATTAATGATGTGTAATTATTTTTTCATCAAGCTTTTTATATTATGAACATACATTACAGTGAACTAATTCAATTGTATATTCTATTAATTTCTGTCAGGATTATACGTAATATATATTTTGATATACTATATAATCTATAGGGGGGTCATTCATTAATTATGTAAGTTCGATTTCGGCCATCTATGACCCCTCTTGTCCCCATTTAAGATCATAATTATGAGATTCATTGAATTCCCTTTATCTCTTCTTACATTAAATTTGATAAGTTTCAAAATGTGTAAATATGGGCATATTTTGTAAACTTTACAGGTGAATAAACTGGCTGTGCTTCAATCGAACTAAAAATTTGTTCGTAGAACTAAAAATTATTCAATAATTTCTCCCCTTTCTTCTAACTCTTTTCAATAAAGCTTTCCTACTATTGGTGGTAGTGTGATGTTAATTAGTGTACAGCTTTTTTCAATTATTGCTGTAACAAATTAAAAAAAAACATTTTTTAAATCCAAGCGAGTTCAAACAAACACATACTTTTCCGCATAATAATATTAATACAGATATGTATAAATTGACTTTTTATTAAGGCGTTGCTCATAAATAACACATTAAGTAAGGGATATAGACACTTTTATAACGAACCTCGAGACCATAATATAATTAACGAATGGCCCATAAATAAACATAGTAATTAGAAATATTTTAATAATAACAAATGAAATCAACAATATATTACTTAAGTTTTAATTTGATTGAATACTAGTATTTTCTTCTTTAGATTTATTAGGATCGTAGTACCCATTGAGGTTAATCATAGTTAGTAATTCGACGAGATGTCTCTGGTAGCCGTGTTCCATCAGTTTTGTTATAACCTTGTGTAGGTATTTGGCGAGTTTTTCAAACAAGTGAAATAGTTCTTCGAGTTGCGCAAAGTTCGAATGTGTGAACTGACCGGTCTGTTCTTGTTGTAGCCATTCTCTAAAAACACATATATGACGTCAAAATTTCCAAGATAATAATAGAGTTGTCAGTAGTGTGAGATTTCAGATCTGGATGTAGAAATCGATTAGAAAATTGTATCGATTTAGTTATCGATATGGATGTGAAAAGATATCGAATATCTGATACAATCGAATAATTTTCATCATGAATGTTAAATCTTTCAAGTAATTATATTTTCAGATGAAGCAGCTATTATTCAAACCTTTGTAAGTAAATAATGTTAACTATATGTTAGTTACATATTAATTAAATTATTCGAATTTGTTCTTGACCGAAATTACACAAAATATTTGTATCGGATATTTTTACGATTTTGGATAACAATTGATTTTGGTTACTCTTACGAAATTATTATTTATTACTAATGGTTGATATAAATCGAAGTACCGATTGCAAAAAAAAAACTTTTAAGAGAGAAAATTATACCAAATTGTTACCTAAATTTTATTTCTATTTTTTGGACACACAATTTGACAGTAATTTAGAAATTTGTTTATAATATAAAAACCGGTTAGTGGAATCTAAAAATTATACCAAACAAAGAAAACATAAGAATGAAAAACTATATAAGACGTTTTGAAGGTAAATTACGAATGAAGATAAAATTATGAGAGAGTCAAACATGACTTAAATTCTGCTTACGTAATACATGAATGGCTCGTAATGACTTACCCTGATTTAAGCACTCGGCTAAACTTCAATATAACCGTAAACAATTCATTGAGTAACTTCATGACTGGCGTCGAACGATTGTTCAGTAAACACCTAAACAGCACTTTCTTTATGTAAGCCACATGACATTCGTACAGATCATCTAAAGTGCGTGCTTTTTTTAGATCTTTCTCGAATTCGGTCCACGAGGAGAGTATGCACGTTGTTACTATATAGTTATCGAGTGCTCGTATCATGGACGCCATCACGTGCCGGTACACTTGTATCGATATGTATTGCTGGGATCTCAGTAACTGTCTCGAGTATTGTCTCGACAATTTCGCTGACAGTTTCAGACTCTGGAATAGCAATCAATTTGGCTATTATTATCGACTAGCAGTGTCTGCGAATTCGTTCGCGTTGAACAAAAGTTATTTGATAATTTTTGTCCGTTTTTGTAACTTTTTCCAATACAGCTTTGCTCCTGTTGATGGTAGCGTGATATTAAATAGCCTAAAGCATTCCTCGGAGAATGCTCTATCAAATACAAAAAAAAAATGGTGAAATGGACGTCTGGTAGTTTCTGAGATTAGCACGTTCAAACAAACAAAACAATTTATTCCACTTTATAATATGGCTATTATTATTGAATATTCGTTTTAGAAATCGACATATCGATACTATCTTGACGTTTTCTAGATCGCGACTACGAATTATAAACTATTACTACGTTTCCCACAGTGCACTCAACGCACAGAAAACGCATTCAGTCGTTCAATATGACGACCAAGTTCGTGGTCGCGAGGAATTCGTCACTAATGACCTCATTTTTTTTTACTCTCTCCAACTTCACGAATCATCTGTAATGGCGGACCCGTACTCCCTACCTATTAAGTTAATGATTGTAAACTCGTTAGCAAGTGGAACAGGGAAACCGAGGTCGTGTGCGTGAGCGCTGTTATCGCTAAATGGAACGTAGCACGGTGACATAATAACGTCACTTATATATATGTATGTACGTACATTCATCATCTTTTTTATATTACAGATATTTTTAATAGTTTATAGACTTAGCGCCATCACCACAATCTCACCTGATATTAAGTGACGATGTGGTCCAACATGGTGGACACGTTAAGCCTATTAGAGGTACTGGCTCTCAATTTCAACTGACAGAACACAACTATAGGTATTTGTCGACAGATTTTCAACTTGAGGGTAGTGTTTAGCCACACAGACATTAGAAAAAGCCCTACCACCATGCTATGGTTTCATCACGATTTATGACCTTCACTGAAAAAAGAAGCAAGAATATTTTTATTAGCCAGATCATTTTATACAAGCAGAAATGATTTAAATGATGTAAGCATACATCTATCTAAAAAACGACTATTAATGATATCAGTGACGGTCCACTCTTATGCCAGCCTACAAAACTCTACAAACAAGAAAAAAATACAAAATGTGATCTCAAACAAGCCACTATAGGAGTTCATCACTATGTATATAATGCTAGCAACACAGGCGAGAGGGTACTGCTACTCCTATATCGATTATATAAAAAAAATCATTCCATTGTTATTAATATGTTGCTATTGAATAGTTAAAAACTAAAAGTTAAAAAGTAGAAAATACCTCAAAATCTTCTCCAAGCACCCAAAATATTCTTCGCATTTTTATAAGGAATTGAAATACTTTTGCATAACGCAGTAAAGCTTCCTGCGATAGTATTATGTTCAAAGGCCAATTTACAGAGTAAGTCAGCGATAGGCATTGTAACACGTCGGGAGAGCTGTGTTGGAAGCTGAGAGGCGACTCAGTTATAGTGAACGAGAGGTTTTCCGAGAATTTATGTACATCTGAAAATACACAGCACGTAATCTATTTCAATACAACAGAAAAGTTAACCTAAAAATCAAAATCTAAAATTCTTTATCCAACTTAGGCCTTGAGAAGGTACATATAAATATAATAACTCTATTCACTGTTTCTTAAGCAAAGTGATGACACTACTTTATGGTAAGTGTAATGGAATCCGAAAACAACGATGAGTTTGGGAATATATTTTTTTCTTTGATATTGTTAGTTCTGCAGACTCTTTGCCCGCCCCTTTTTTTACGATTTATTTATTACTTTCGAAAAAATAATGTTTTAAATTATAAACATTTGCGTGCAGCTTAAACTAATCGCTTAATTAATTTGGAAACATTTCATTTTATGCCTCTTTTACAAATATAATCAATAATGATATAATCGAAAATACTGTATTTCGACCACGTAGCAAACACTGGTATTACTAAAGATATGCACAGTTTTCCTCAGAACTACGATATGGATATCTTCAAAAAGGGATTGAAAGTCCAAGTTCCAAAGATCCAAGGTCAGCAACATGCCTGTAATACCCCTTGTGTTGCAGCTGTCCATAGGCGACGGTAACCATTTACCATCACATGGACCATCTGCCTGTTTGCTGCCCATTAGCATAAAAAAGAACTAACCAATATTTAGGCAATCGTCATTTTTGGTAAATGCCTCACTAATTCTCATTCTTTAAATTTAAAAGGCTGCGTGTGACAATCTTAATGCCTATCTTTATATCCATTCCTATTTAGATTAATGTAAATAAATGGTATAACTTACGCGATATAGAAGATCCCAGCGCTTTGTCCAGTATGTTATGTAGCGTTGCATAATTCAACAGCTCCTGTGGGTTCAACGTTTTCACTAACTTCGTGAACAAATTATTGCAGATACTTCGCGAAAACTCTCCGTCCATAAGGAAAAAATAATCTTTCAGGCTCATTAGATGTTCGTACATATCGAGATTCACTAAGAAATACGTTAATATGGAATTGTTAACCACTTCCAGTTGGTAAGTGAGAGGTAACATCACAGATCTTTGCAGGCAAGCGGTTAGTGTCGCTATATTATCACAAGTAACCCTATGTTCACTTTCCTCATCAGAATCGAAACGAGAAGCGAATATATTATCATAAGGCTTCTTTTTTACTTCCTCCATTATTATCGACGGATCAGTGTACCACGAGGACTCTATTTCTGAGCTCATTCTATTCGAAAAATGGTCTTTAGAATAATTTCGTAGTGCTTTAACACCAAAAGGATCAAACTCCTCAAGACTATACGAACCATCGAGGATATTCAAGAAAGAATATTTAGTCTTCATATCTTTTACTTCTGTTTCTATGTTTTTCTCCGATGAATTTTCGTTAGCATCTATTTGTATGCCACAAACTGTCTCAGAATCAGCAACCTCGTCATCGACAATTATTGAAAAATCAAAGCCATTTGTCGTTAGAAATTCGTTATCCATTTTACTTTTGGACGATTCTAGATCTTTACCACCTTCATTTGGAGTAAAACCATCACTAGGCATTTGTCCTTCTAATGGAAGATCTGCTGTTGTAGGGGTCTCTAAATCAAGCTGAAAGAGAAATAGCACTTGAATAAATATGATTGCATTCAATGTAAAAATTATTGTAAATTAACACGTAATAAATCCTTATCAACCTACCCTTGGAAAGAAGTCACCAGGTGTCGTTGCACCCGTATTAGGTGTTGTACCAAAATTATGGCTAACTGACGTTTCAACATAAGGCTTCAAGTTCAAAGTTAAACCAGACCGTTTAGCAGTCCCTCGTCTCGGGTTAACGTTCCCGAGTTCAAATTCGGAATTTAACACTCTTTTCTTGTTAATAAGTGCTTCTTGTTGCGCTACATTAGCGGGCTCTTTTTGTGCCAATTCGACTAAAGGAAGGTTATATTCTACGCCTAAAACTTTTTGTTTGTTTAATATAGCCTCTTTTTGAGCATCAGTCCTCGGTTCTACAACTATGGGTTTCAGTTCTTGATTGGTGTTGAATTCCGCACCCAGAACTTTCATCTTATTTCGTTTCGCTTCTCTGAATGGTGTCCAATTATCTTGTATATTATTTTCTATGTCGACAGAAGCAAAATTTATGATTGGTGTATCTTTGATTTGGTTATTTTCTTTATCCAACTGACCAAACTCATGAGCCATGACTTTCTGTTTGTTTAATAACGCTTCCTGTCTCACTTTTTGGTATTCCGAATTGTCATTATCTAAATTACTTCCGATAACATCACTCGATTTTGTTGGATTATTATAATTGACTTCTGTGTTTACTATATTTCCTTGAGAGTCTAATTCTTTTTTATTATCACACTTTCTGTCTTCATTGCTGTTAGACACTCCAAATAAACTTTTAGCTAAGTTGCAAACGGAACTAAAAACGTCAGTAGATTTTTGTATTCTAATATTATTTTTTTCATACTCTAAGTTGTGTGTTTCTGTATCTTCTTGTTCCACTTTGACCACTGATGAAGTCGATTCGGTAAATTTATTTTCACTAATATTATCATCTATAGTATCTTCAATAGAGTCTAGATCTTCTTCTGACTTTGTATCGAGGCTTTGGATAGACATTGCCATAACTTCCTCATTTTTTTGATGCTCTAATTCTAATTTTTCACGTTTTAAATTGCGCTCTTCAGTAGAAAGAAGCTGTATTCTGCTCTGGTCTAATTGCAGGCGTCTAATTTTCCATTCAGTGTGCATTTTACTTTTTTCAACTTCCATGTTAAGCTTGGAGTAATATTCCATAATTTTATTTCTGTAATATACATAATGTTTTATATCTATATACCTATAAAGTTTATTTCGACATATTGTACCATTGTTAGCACTTTTATGGAAACAGTGCCGTTAACCAATAAATTGTGTTGTTTGATGGAGTTAATTAAACCACTATTTCGATTCAAAAATGTTGGCTGAGCAACTAACAACAATTCTGAAATAATCAATTGCATGAAATAAATGGTACAAAGTTTATACGTACGTTTCGTCGTTTCGAAGTTTTGCATCAACTTCTTCAGTACATTTCTCAGCAGCACTTTCCAAAGCACATCGCATTCTTTCCCGTTGCTTTGCTTTCATTTTAGCAGCTTTAGCTTCAGCCATTGCCGCTTCAAGAACTCTAAGAGAATGTTGTTTCTCTGCAACAATCAGCTGTGCGAGACGCTTTCGTTCGGCTGAAAATAAAATAATTAAGTTTGGCAAACATAGAGTGTTTTAAATATACATATTATGTAATAATAATATACATTTAAATATACACCATGTAATATCTATAATAGACGGTGTACAAACAATGGCTTGGTTTAATGAAAATATCGAAGCTGGAACGCATATTTGTCCTATCTCACAGAATTAAACTCTACAGAAGTACCAGAAATCTTTTTCAGAAATTTATATTATAAAAAAATTACCGATCTTTTAACGTTGTAACATACAAAATTTAAACTTGTTGAGATCGAAGCCATTAGATGAAGTTTGTGTTCTGATTCAACTGATGAATGTAACTCGTATTCGCATTTTTTCAGATACGACATTATGGTTTCAAACGTCGATGTATAACCTCCTATAACGTATTAAAATAAAACAATGTTAAATTTTCTTTCATAGTATTACCGTCGGAACACTTTAGGCTACTAGCAGCATTCCGATGTTAGCTTTTTTGCGAGGGTTTTGCAAATATAAATAAACGATCTAATTACACTGCGTAACCGTATAAATCGTTTTAAAACTAATTTACTCATAATCTTTCATTTGGTGACTTGGACATAAAAGGGCACAACAATCAATACAAAATATAAACAAAGTCTCTCGTCACGACTGTCTATATGAACGCGATAAACTCAAGAACTATCCAACGGACTTTCATATGCTTTTAAACAATGAACGGAGTGAATAAGGAAGAAATTATAAGTTTATGATTTATTACAACTTTGTGTAAATTGATAAACATATTAAATTGTAGCACCACTATGTGTTTATTCCGAGAAAATGCTTATAGAGATAGTGATTTTTCAGGGTAATGCTCTGATACTCGTGCAAAGCCGGAGCAGGTTGCCAGTATCAAACTTTGCATGGTACTTTGCATGGTGGTAAGGTTTTTTCTAATGCTCAGCTGGCTAACTACCACTCTCAAGGTGAAAATCTACCGCCAATACCTATAGGTGTGTTCTGGCAGTTACACTTGATAGCCAGTTCCTCCAATAAACTTAATGTGTCCACCATTTTGGGCCACATCACCCCTTAATATCAGGTGAGATTGTGAACATAACCCTCAACCTATAAACTATAAAAAAATTACATTAGAGATATAAGTTTCGTTAAAAAAGAAAACTCACCAACAATTTTCTCCATTGTCTCGGCTTGTTTCAGTGACGCCATCTCTGTGAAAGCTTTCTTCTCGGCTTCCCTCTTCAACAGTATCTGATCGAAGGTAACTAGCTCACCGCTGACGAACAAACACCTTGTTCTATAGACATCTAGAACTTGTTGTTGCCGTTCTAGTTGTTCGAAAGTAGCACAACACTTAACAGATGGATGGTCAGAGGAGATAAGGAGTACCAACGGGTCCTATGGAATATGAAGTTAATGTGATTTGAATTTATTAGGTACTTTCAAATAAAGTATTAGTAAAGTAAAAAACTGTAAGCATTTAATCTATATTAATAAATGTCTAGCTCTGTCTCTACACCTGTTTTTTTTTTATTTATAGATCGACATTTTTTATTAGCAAACATACCGATTACAAATATAACCATACAATAATTCTTTCAACAAATCAGCTGAATCATTTTTATTGAATATTATACATAAAAAGTTTACGTTTTTCAATCGATAATATACCTATAGATATGTATATATGTCTCTGCAAAACGAGGGTAATTACTCCATAATAAATATATACGGTGCGGCATCGCTAATATATTTATTTATTTAACTACTTAGTAGATTACTTAACTTATCTAAAGATTGGTACGTTATAACATATAACAGTTATATTTATAAACATAGATGATTGAAAATTAATAATAAACATGCTGTTTTTAATATAGTTCCTATGAATTAATGAACACTTTATTACACTTTTGTGTACACTAGCGAGCTTAATACCACAAGGCATTTTTTTCCAGCTACCCAGCAGTATTGTTATCAAAATATTATTTTTGTAGGTAGACAAAATAAAAGAAAAATTAAGAAAATATAACCAAAAAGAGAAATTAACATTGAATGTAAGCAAAATATATAAATAGTGTATTAAATAAATAAAATAAATACATACAGAACATAAATAATCAGCTCATATACATACACAAATTAATATATATACATACATAGATACATACATATGTACTTGCATATAGATACATAAAAAGTAATACAGATAATTATAATAATGTATAATACACAAAACAAAGAAACAAAAAAGTATATTGAACTTGTTTCCTGTTTGCCAAATAGAAATTGGTGTAGGTAAATTTTAAACTTATTCTTAGTTTGAACATCCTCAACTTGACGCGGTAATACATTCCATAGTCGTATGGCAGTTACTGTGAAGCAAACCTATCATTAAATTAGTATTAAAATATACTTACAGTCGGGTTGCAGAGTTTCAACAGTCTCAATGATTTCCCACATAGCAATATGAACTTAGCCAGAGACCTCAAAAAATCGGGAATGGCAGCAATTTGAGATATATGAAATCCTTTATCCCAATATTTCTTCGAGCGACAATTCACGTATTGGAAATCTTTTCGTATGAAAAATTCATTGTATCTATCGTCTAGTTCGCCTTCGAAGATAAACCTTTCGATAAATCTGAAATTTGTATACGTAAAATTGTATATATTACTATTTACGCTTACGATATACACTTCATTTATATTATACTAAATGTGTCCGCGACTCCGTTCGCGTGGAACTATAAATTTATTTAATAATTTTAATAAAAAATGTTATATAGCCTTAGTTACTCAGGGCTAATGTAGCATTCTAATAGTGAAAGATTTTTTGAAATCGGTCCAGTTATTCTTGAGTTTATTTGTTACAAACAAAAATACGAATCTTTCTTCTTTATAATATTAGTATAAATATAGATAGCGGGTACTGTTACAGTAGCGGATATTCCGGGTGAGTTATTTGATATTTTTTTTTCATTTAGAACTAAATTTAATGTGAAAAACACTTACTTAAAATAGACTTTACATATGGACAGGAGCGAATTGAACATTGTAAATGCGGTCTTTTGATGTGTGACTAAAGATATTTCACTGAACAAATACGACATTAGCTCAGCCCCGTGTGGCAATGCTGTCTTTGAATCTGAAAACGATACATAACCATAACTGAAAAGTTTATCTTTTCAACATTTTAATATGTTAAGAACAGAAAAATAAAGTTTAATATAAATATATATTACACTAAAATGAGGTTGTAATATTAAAAATACACATTTACTCCTCTTTTCAATATAATGACAGACACATTTTTGCATTTTCATATATATAAATATAATGATAATAACTCATAATGAAAATAGGCGATGAAACGAAAGTAATCAAACATACCAAAAGTTTTAATTAATATTTATTTTTATAGTGATACTGTTTACTTTCTCAAAAATAGACACCGTAAAAACATTAGTAATCACTTCTATAGAAAAATAAATTATATCAACAATAAGTGTATTGTACAAAGACAACATGTCACTTAATTTTGCCATCACGCCTATTGTAAATTACAATTATTATGCCTGAAATCACTATTAAAATTATAATGTGTTTTCCAGAAGTCAACACAATTCTAGACAAGCAAGATTAAAAAAAAATCCAGCCATATTTAAACAAAATTCAAACATGATTTCAAGTATGCCAAACAAGATTATAAAAATCTCATTATTTAAAAAATTTAAAGAATGATATAAATATGTCAAGCATGATTTTTAAAGTCTAAAAAAGCCTACACAATTGGTTTAAGACATGCGTTATTTTCTGGAAACGATAATTGTATCCGACTAGATAGCGAGCACCATACACCAAGTGAAACACACATCTTAATGCCACGCATTTCGGAATCAGCGGATTTAAATCCAGCATCCAAGCATGATGGTATACATTTATATTCTACTGAGTCTTAACCACCACACGCATTTTTTTTATTGAATAGGGGGCAAACGAGCAAGCCTGATGGAAAGTGGAAAGTGACAGCCTTCCATGGACGCCCAAAACACCAGAGGAATAGCAGGTGCGTTGCCGGCCTTTATAGGATGGACTGGCTCTCAAGTGCAACTGCCGGAACACACCTAATGGTATTTGGCGGCAAATTTTTACCTTGAGGGTGGTAGCTAGCCAGGCGGGCATTAAAAAAAGCCCTACCACCATGTTATAGCTTCCTCACGATATTTTCCTTCACAGAAAGCTCAAACTCATTGTAGGTGGTTGGGTTCGAACTCACGTACCATGACGCGGCTATGTTTTAAAGACAACTCCCATAATAAGGTTTCTAGCTTTGTATCGCGGGGGGCTTTGCAAACATACAAGCGACGGAGATAATTAACACCCAGAGTCGGAACAATCCAGAAGTCAATCACCGTCTCCACTGTCCCATCTATCTCTATTCCAAAATTCATCATAATTGATTTACCGGTTTAGGCGTGAAACCGTAACCAACAAAGAAAGTCACCTTCGCATTTATAATATTAGTAGAAATTTTAATATTACCCACAATCAGAACGAGAAGACAGCTTGGAAAATTATTAATTAAAAGTATAGGAGAGAAAATGTAATAAAAATTACCTGAATCAATCATTTTGTAAATTGAAACGATAGTTTCGATCTCGTATTGAAGTGGTTCAATGTGATATAATATCTGCAATAACGTCGGCATACAATTTATACCATCCGCAACTGCCTTGCAACAGTCTTCATATATTTCCGTCGCCAGCAAACGAAACTCCAATAGATAGCGTCTTATAACTTCCCTTGCAGCCTACAATAGACAATAATTCCATATAATCATTTCTTTATAACAATGGAAAACACAATTGCCAACAGATTGTCAACAATTCGACAGATCAACAATTGTCGCTTATATAATAAAGACACTATTATAAAGACTGCAATTTTTCTTCATCATCATCATCATCATCATCATCATCATCATCATCATCATCATCATCACCATCATCACCACCATCATCATCATCATCATCATCATCATCATCATCATCATCATCATCATCATCATCATCATCATCATCATCATCATCATCATCTTCTTCTTCATCTTCTTCTTCTTCTTCTTCTTCTTCTTCTTCTTCTTCTTCTTCTTCTTCTTCTTCTTCTTCTTCTTCTTCTTCTTCTTCTTCTTCTTCTTCTTCTTCTTCTTCTTCTTCTTCTTCTTCTTCTTCTTCTTCTTCTTCTTCTTCTTCTTCTTCTTCTTCTTCTTCTTCTTCTTCTTCTTCTTCTTCTTCTTCTTCTTCTTCTTCTTCTTCTTCTTCTTCTTCTTCTTCTTCTTCTTCTTCTTCTTCTTCTTCTTCTTCTTCTTCTTCTTCTTCTTCTTCTTCTTCTTCTTCTTCTTCTTCTTCTTCTTCTTCTTCTTCTTCTTCTTCTTCTTCTTCTTCTTCTTCTTCTTCTTCTTCTTCTTCTTCTTCTTCTTCTTCTTCTTCTTCTTCTTCTTCTTCTTCTTCTTCTTATTATTATTATTATTATTATTATTATTATTATTATTATTATTATTATTATTATTATTATTATTATTATTATTATTATTATTATTATTATTATTATTATTATTATTATTATTATTATTATTATTATTATTATTATTATTATTATTATTATTATTATTATTATTATTATTATTATTATTATTATTATTATTATTATTATTATTATTATTATTATTATTATTATTATTATTATTATTATTATTATTATTATTATTATTATTATTATTATTATTATTATTATTATTATTATTATTATTATTATTATTATTATTATTATTATTATTATTATTATTATTATTATTATTATTATTATTATTATTATTATTATTATTATTATTATTATTATTATTATTATTATTATTATTATTATTATTATTATTATTATTATTATTATTATTATTATTATTATTATTATTATTATTATTATTATTATTATTATTATTATTATTATTATTATTATTATTATTATTATTATTATTATTATTATTATTATTATTATTATTATTATTATTATTATTATTATTATTATTATTATTATTATTTATGGTATCTCGAAAACGACTCTAACGATTTGGATGAAATTTTGTATTTAGATAGGTTTTTGCTTTTTGATTTAATTTTTTTATATTTCCAAAAAGATTAGTTACATTTAAAAATAATTTAAAAAATCAGTTTGAACGCATCTAACAGATTAAAATGTAGATATGTAATTATACTCAGTGATGCGCATTTAAACATATTGTAAGAAATTAGCACAATTTAAAAAAAACTCGCCCAGGTACTAATAAAGAATACGATATGATAGATATATTTCGATATACAAAACAATCATTTAAAATGGAAATATACAATTAAATCACGAAAGCGAAAACAAACAAATTAAATTTACTTAAAATTAATCATTTATATATGTCATATAACATAAGCCAAGTCTTCACACTTAATCGCTTGCTTACACATACAATACAAAAAATACTTAGTTTTTGTTTCATAGCAATCAGTTATTTCTACCAAGACATATTAGACAATATGAATTTAAAGTATTCTCACACACTCAGTTACTTAAAAGGCCAAAATAGAACTAATGTTGACAGTTGAACTCCATACTCGATAGATGGCGTTGTGCATACGACGACATCATGTAACACGGATATTGACTGTACTCTTATCTAAGCGACGAGGGATAAGTTAGTTTGTTTGTTTGAACGCGCTAATCTTAGAATCTACCATTCGGATTTCAAAAATTCTTCCTGTTTATTAGAGTTATAATGGAGGAAGGCTTTAGGCTACATAACATCACGCTATCACCAATAAGATCAGAGTTGTATTGAAAAAATTTACAAAAACGGACAAAAAATATTAACTAATTTTTAGTTCCACGCAAACAAAGTCGCAGGCATAGCTAGCCATAAATAAATTGTATCAGAATCCACATATGTATTTATATATATCCCTACTTATTTGATAGCAATGCGTTTTCCTTCAGCTTTCTGATAACAATATCACATGCATAGAATATTTCCAGGCATATATATAAATTTTACATAAACAGTATACATACCTCATATACAAGTCCATTACTGTGGAAATGATCTTCAAGCGTCTGGTTGAAGGCGAATTTATATAATCTCCTATAATAAGTGCCAACTGACAATAAGTTTGAAACGTATCCTTCAAGATGCTCTTTCGACACGCCTTCGAGCACTAAATTTTCCCTCATGTAAAAACAGCCACTATCTTCGCTAAATAGGAACGAGCTTGTCTCTACGCCAACTGAAAATATTACACTCTTAATAAACGTGTTATTTTTATTTACAAAACGAATAATCCTCATCCTAATATTGTAAATGTAAAAGTGAGCTTATTTAATTGTTTGTTTACGACGCTTTCATGTCTAAACAGCTTAATCCATTATGATGAGTTTTGTTATAGAGATAGTTGGGACCCTAGAGATGGTACTAGGTTCCTTTTTCTCGCAAAAAAAAAAATCTAGCATGTGGGATAAAGAGAGGAATAAACTTTGTATGAAACTTTTACGTCATTCCAATTTGCTTTAAGCTTTAGAGAATAATTGCTTATAAATTAATTAATATTAACGCGAGCGGAGCCGAGGGTAAAAGCTACTTACATTTATAATCGATAGTCACACTTTATATTACACATTAACTGCAACTTACATAGTATAAGTCTAAATAACTACAGTTAATCAATAGAAATGCCTAACAGAGCAATCGTACCGGGAGTACAATTGCGATTTACGATGACCTTCATATTTTATTTGTTTTGCAACTGCCAAGAGTCTACTTGGCTTGATAACAGGCACAATACAATATTAGTAAATACTGGCAAATCGGCAATCCATTAACGGTTATCGCTGCTATACTAGTAAATATTTTGGTGATTGTTTAATCCTAGAACTCGAAATGCGTATTACTATAACATAGTAATATAACAACTGTCTTTTTCTACAATCGTTAGCATAAATAAAAACAAAAATAAAGTTTGCGATGACATTTTATACTCTAAATCGACGATAACCCTCAACAAGAAATCCCGTGATCAGAATGTGTTAAAAATATTAAATATTCACATACATCATCTCATAGTCATCTTTTAACACGCCCCAGTCACGGAACTTATTGTCGAGTTATGTCGTCGACTTAGTGTTTACAATGTCATCTCATACCCATTTTCATTTTCGAATTACGCAAGCTAATTTAGAAAAAGACAACATGGCAATGCCCAGTGATTGCGATATAGTCATGTCATACACATGAAATAAACAGCTGACGGTACATTATTCAGTGACATTACAGTATAAAATTAAAATGATAATACTTACTAATTAAATACATAATATGTCTAATAAAATGTTTTTCTGATATGATATTCAAAGTAGAAAGCGCATCTCTGTACATGTAATGCCATAGTCTCATCTCTCTGCTTGATGTGGCTATCAGTTGCCTCTCCTTTATAGGTGATAATTTTGCTGAATAGAAAAACCAAAAATACCATTTTTACCGTATAATTTACAACTTTCAAATGTAGAATCAAGATTTTATTTTAGTAAAGACAGAAAATTTATAAAAAAATAACTGTCCATATACATTTTCGGTCCTATTTGAACGACATATAGACAATAGGTTAAAAAAATCAGATCATAGAACATCTATACACCACAATCTCAATAAAACTAATATGTAAAGAAAATATGATTTTATTGGTCAATTCGTTTGGAAGTTACGTAAATAGTAATAGATGTAAACAAGATTTTTATATATTAAGATTACTTTACTTATTACTCATTTCATTGACCATTTTCAAATTTTCTATAGACAGAAAATGTGAATTATGTTAATTTCCATAAGATAATGTGAGATGTATTTAGAAGTATGTATTAACCCAATCTTACTTAAATAATTACAATGTTACTATACAAAAAATATGAATACAATTAAATTTATTAGCTCATTAGGCAGACCTAGTTCTATGTTTTGCAGTAGTCAACACCATCTGTAGCGCTCAGGATAGGGTCACTTAATGGTATAACAACTTTACTATCTCTTAAATTGAACCAAGCAATACACATTTGCAAAATTCCATTGGAGTCAATTGAATAGTTAACAATATTATTGTAGACTCCCATAGTGACACTAAATTTTTATACATAGAGATATACAGGATAAAATAATATAATCCAAATGGATAATAAAATACGTACAAACAATTTCCCATATATCATCAGGGACATCCTTATCTATATGTTTCGCTAATTCCCAAATATCAACATCTGCTCTGTAAATTTCATTAAAATCTGTTTTCACATCAGTACTAGTAAATGATACCTGAAATATAAGAATAAGCTGTACACAAACTCTAAACTTATCTAACAATGATTTAAGTTATCCACTCTTAGTTTTTAAGTATGAACCACAAGTTAAAGAAATATTGAAGTTATTACTACATTTTTATAGCATAAACCGACTTAAACTTAAACATTAATCAACATAAATAAACTACACAAAAATATTAGTGCATTATGTTTCATTTAAAAAAGCTTTTTTTTTTATTGTACTCCCTAATTTTAGGAGCTACAAGTGTGATAAAAAGGCTTTAGGGTATTTAATATCATGCTATCATCAAAAGAAGCAAAGATATAATGAAAAAAAAACTGACAAAAAAAATTCTATAACAAGTTTAGTTTTTTAGTTTTAGAACAAAGTTGCAGGCCCAGCTAGTATTAACGTCGAAATAATAGATTAATTCTAATGAAAATTAGAAATTGAAATCACGAATTATCATTAAAGCCAGTGTTCCTTGTCAGATTACAAATTTAATTTCCATACTAATAGACATAGCACAAGTAATTTTAATTAACAAAATAACAATATTATTTGAAAAAAAAATCTTGTGCTGAATAATATATCCTGAAATTAACAAATAACATACCTTGAAATTAACATCATTATTTTGTGAAGTTGGAATTTTCAGATCTCTAGGAGCCATCAATCTTGGGTAGTTGAACATCTCGCTGTTAGAATATGGTGATATATTTTGTGTGTATGCAGATGTTAATGATTCCAATGACATTGGGCTTAGAAATGTTTTCACTTGCATTGGTCCATTAATTTGAGGTATGCATGACTGATCTGGAAGGACTAACAATATCATGATTAAACTTATATTTTAAACAGTAGTACAGACTGAATTGCTTCATGGCATGTACTTTGTTATAAAGAACATTTAATACAGTAACAAAATTGCTATACACTTTATATATAGTAATAAAATTATATACAGCTTGAGAAAAAACACAATAACTTTCTAAATAGAAAATTGAATATTGTTTCATTAAAAAGTTGAAGAGCTGCTATAGAAAACTTAACAATATATTTGACAAAAGTTTAAAACAGTATGTTCAATTAAATAAATTCCATATTTTTAAATGATTTAAAAAAAATCTTGGAAGTATATTTCTATATACAGGATATACACTTATATTTTTCAAAAATTATGGCACTGTTTTTTTAATTCTATTACTACCATATATGTACTTATACATTATTTGTAAAAAAAAATTGGATATGGTTAATTATTTCAATGATTTTAAACTTAACTGCAAAGTGTCAATGTGTATTACAATAACTTTACCAAATTTAAGAAAGAGTTATTACAGCAATAAAGATGAACAAACATCAGTAAACACTCTTAATTTTATTTTATAGTAATAGAAATTATTACTTACAGGATTTCGAATCAAAACTTTCCACGGTATACTCAGAATAAGTTTGTGACTGTTTACAAAAGAGTTTAGATTCTTCATTTTTCAAAGAAAAAGGTAATTCAAAAATATATGACGGATAGTATGAATATGGTTGGGGAGAACCAAAAATTTCACAAGGTGGTTTTGGTAACATTTCATCGAGAAGTCCAAAAGTAAAAGGATTCTGAAAATATTGAATTCAAATTAAAATAAAATCCAAAATTATAACCATGCAGTAAAATTACAGTTCACATGTTAGAAAGTAATCAAATGTTAAAATTGATATATATGAAATAGACTACTTGGGATAAATCTAAAACTTTTGGATATATTGATCCTACTGTTAATTTTTTTTTTGTGCAATATTGCAGGATGCTCTATCAAGCTTCTGGTATTTGACATAATTATACAGTTTATTAGTGACACAAAATTTTGGAAAATATTTAAGAGTTTATGTATGCATAATGAAATGGACAAATGAACTTCAATCCACTTCTGAGTTTGTATATTGGTAATATCCAATAAGCATATGATAAACATTTACAAAACCAATAGCAAAGTATTGCTTTTAGGTATTAAACAAAATAGCAAATTTAATTTGGCAATATTCTTAGAACCTGATAACAGTCTATTGTTATACGAGAATTTGGTTAGTAAACTAGTCATAATAATGAAAATAGACACATAGGAGATGCTAGTTAAACAATGATGATATGACTACTGTACTAATTAGTTTCCAAAAGCCATCAACTATAGCATGAATGTAATGAAATTGTGCAAAAGGTTTAATATTTTTGAGTGACACTTAAACTCCACAATATTCACAAATATCTTGTGTTTCTCAACATTGATTGAACACTGCTGTTAACATCGTAACAAATCAATTTTATGCACCTTTCTAATATGAAACTTCTAAATAACAAAAAGTCTTACAATATTAATAATATTGAGCATATGCAGTCAATTAGGATGCTCATCTAACAAAAAGTATTTAATCTTACACACTACCAAAAGTAAAGAAAGTATTTGTTGAGTAGAAGGTTGTAAAATGAGAGATTATACTGAATTAGATATTACACAGTTTATAAAATGTAAATTATATATAATTATAACATATTTAACCTCAGAAATTCAGCTAACAAAGCAAAATCAGAAAAAATAAGTTCAAGGTGGTATATGTATTCAATTTATATACTGTAGGTATATTAGACCTACCTGATATATTTCTTTTGCTAAATCCTCTATAATAGTGTTACTGAGACCTACAAGTAATCTCAAAATTCTGTAAATATCTTCTTTTTGTTCACCAAAATCAGTTAACCTTATCATACTAATAATTTTCTTCAACTCCAAACATCTCTTATATTCGGCAATATTTTTGTAGTTTTTTTGTAATGTAAAATAATATGTTAATAAATCTTTAATAGGTTCCCCTTCATTTATAGTTAATACTTTCGTAGTCTTCTTCAATAAGATTTCGTACGAGTAAGACCTCATCTTTGTAACCATAGATTTATGTGATATTTTACTATGAGAACAATATTTTGAAGCAGTTTTACTGCACAGCTTTGTGAGAAGCTGGAATACGCCGGCATTCTGTTCATTTGAAAAGCAAGACATGATAAAAATTATTAAAAGTTTCTTATAACTTTGATCTTGCTAAAATATCAATGATATTATATCACAGGTCGTTATACGAAGTCCATGATATTTTGTAAATAACCAGTTTACAAGTAATCGCAAATTGTAATAATAAGAAACATTATAAATGTTTTCATTGGCCAAACACAGTAATCAACAGATAATTGACAGTTTGGAATTGACATTTTTTCCCTTTGTATCTAAGAAGCAAAGACAATGAGACCGTACAGCAAATGTTATATTATAATTAAGAAAGTTACACTTTGATAATATGATGACTTCACTTATACACATTACTCAGAGGTCACCGTTTAACTAGCACACAAAAAGAAAAATAAGAATATAACTATGTTTAGGATTATCGAGTATCTTTGTAGATATTTTAAGAAGTAAAATATATAGATAGAAGTGAACATTCAAATAAGCACTTTATTTTGTGGGTATTGAATGAGACTGCGCTGAAATACTCGGCTAAATGTTATTGTCGGCCTTTTCGGATAAAACTGTCTTGAGTCAACTAAGGAAGTGATAGAGATATAGTCAAGTAGTCATGACCTTGGAAAGGTAAGGTAACGTTTTTGTTTTATACTTTTCCATCCAATATTATATGAACATTCCGTGGTAAAACATAAAATTGTCTAGTTATTTTAGATTATGGTGGCGGAACTTGTGGAATTGCCTATTTGTTTTAAAGATAAAAATCTAGAATCGTCTCTATTCATACGTTCTGCATTTATGAACACAAAAAATAATAATATAAAAGTCTAAATTTCGTATAAAGAAATAATAGAGATATCTATTAATATGTTCAGCTATTACAAAGCGAGGAATACTAGTATTTAGAGAAAAATTGTGTAGTGATATAACTAAACATTGACAATAATTTTAATGAAATACACTCTTAAATAAATTCTTTATCCAATAACCAAGATGCAAGTTGGTAAGACGAGTTAATATTTAACCTACGCATATGTTATAAACACTGAGCAGATAAATATTTCACAATGTTGAGTTCTATTTATACACAAGTTATATAAAAGTACAGTACGTAGTTTAAGTTGCTACTTTCTGCAAAGATTTTATGACCAATTTGAAACAAAAGAAAAAGTAAATTGCGTGCATCATTATATAAAATAAATTAGGTACAAGTACGGATTTCATTATAGTTTATCCTATTCGTACGTAAACGTGGATTCATATGTAATAGAGTATTTAATCAAAACACTCTACGCCTGTTAAATGTAAAACTTCAAAAATAAATAAAGAATAAGACAGTTTTAGCAGAGACCACTAAAAATTGGTTTTAGTGAGAAACATATAAAAGGCGCAATGTATTTCGTCTCACTTATATAACAAATGTGTCTCTAAGCTTAACGCGTACTTGCAATTTCAATTTCAGTTCTCATTCAACCACCAAATCACCACTGATGAAGTTTCTTTGCAAAAAAATACTCATGTACCACAGCTGTACACGTGATATAGTAAAATTTATTAAAAAAAAATATAAGACGACTTTAGTATGAGCGACTAGAATGGGAGCGTTAGATATTTGATCTCTCTCATGTAGAGGTGTAGAAGTAACAAAAAAAAGACATACTCGTATTTATTCGTTACTTAAACAATCAGTACTCGTTACTATCGTATCGTTATGTTACTCGTTTTTTTTATAGTGAAGGTTTTAGCTTTATGGCCATAATCTCACCTGGTCTTAAGTGACGATACGGCCCAAGTTGGTAGACACGCTAAACCTGTGGAGGACCTGGCTCTCAAGTGCAGCTGCCGAAACACACCTATTGGTATTTGGTGGCAGATTTTCAAGTTGAACGTGGTTGCCAGCCAGGAGAGCATTAGCAAAAGGCCTACCACCATGCTATGGTATCTTTATCGAAAGCTCAAGCTCATTGTAGGTGGTTGGATTCGAACTCACGTCCCTTGACGCGAAGTCGTGCACACTACCGCTGAGCTATCATAGTGTTATGAATTGCATATGGTATGACGTTGACATCGTGTTGTTTGCACTTTGCAGAAGATATACTTATTACTTATACGTTACATACCTAGCTGCATAGGGTACATTTTTTAACTTTACCGTATTTTGAACCAGGCTTGTGTATATGTTAATCTTAACTTACATTGATTTAATAGCTAATATGGTCAGAACTACAAGTTAACTGTAATTCAATTACCCCAAGGATCTCACGGAAAACTACTGAATTTACAATTGATTTTATTTTGTATATATTACGTGAAAATATGTAATATCACAAGAACATCGCAGTCAAATCCATTATTCGCAAATTTTATAAATATCAAAGTTTCCATGTTGCTTTTTTTATATTTAGAGGGTTATTTATTTTAGAGAGAAATCAAACAGTAGGATTTGTTATATAAAAAATGAATGAAAATAACATCAGTAAGAAAATACAAAAAATACGACTAACGAATTGCATACATGAGTAACGTTTCAGTAGTCGGTACTAGATAGTGTATCAGTTACTTAGTACCAAATACATACAATTTGGGACAGTTCTACTCCGATGGAAGGAAATGTGCTTTTACAAACCTTTTCTTTAAAACTTCACACTACGTTCTCTTCCAAAGAAGTTTCACCAAAAATAAAACCTGTGTTAATTAAGTACTAATTTATCAAGCACAAGTTGACTACGGCCATTACGCTTTACTAATGAAACTAATTAATTTTTATTATACTTTACTCATTTAAACTTTTTTTATTATTTATTTTATTTTACTCATTACGGAATATATTCTATAACATTCCACACATATATAATACACTAAAATTAGAATTCCTGTTATAAATGTTAAATGACATAAATTCAGTTAAAAACTTTACACTAATACTATATATTTTAGGAATTTTATCACAAAATAGATATATATTATGAATGGTTAACTCGGACGCCTACTAGTGAAGGCGGCAACACTGTTATTATTTACATCGCTTTTACAATAGGATAGCCGCGGTTAATATTTTTTATGTATGAGACATTATTTCTTTACAATTTACAACCCTGTAAAAGTAGATAATTAGGTAAAATGAATCAAGCGGATGTATCTAAATTAATTTCAAGACTACGTGTAAAAGTGAAACATGAACACCGTAACCTCAAAAACCTCAAAGGTCCTGAAGGCAGACTTGATAAGTTACGTAAAACTGTAACAGGATTAATAAAATTTGAAAGAATTGAACTTAACTACCAAAGAGGAGATGAAGCTCGGCAATATGCAGAGAGAGTAAGCAAAAGAGATATATAATTATAATAAAATTTCGATCAGTCAGTGTAACTAACAGCGAAATAGCTATCCTTTTTTTACTATTTTTTATATCCATACAGTGTTATTTTGTTAATAGGAGTATATTTTTTCAGCTCATATCAGAAGCAATTCGTCATGGAGACTGCCACAAACCAACTATGGAAATGGCTAACTTTTGGTTACTTGAAAAGCAACTAATTCATAAATTATTTAAAGTGTTAGTACCAAGATTTGAAAATTCTAATTTGTCATATACAAAAATGTATAAAGCACCAAAACCACAATATGAACGCAATATCAATAAAGCAGTATTGGAGTTACGAGGAAACCCATTTCCAGATTTATTTATGAAACAACCTAACAATAAATTGTGGATTCAAAACGTACTCCTTGAAGCAGCTAAACAAGACTATAGGCAAACAAAATATTTAGAAATAGCTCAAAATATTGGCCAAAGAGAACAAGATACGTGTAAAGAAAACATACATTCAAATCAAGAACATAATAAAACTAATTAAATATAAAGTAATATTTAATAATATTGTTTCTTTATGTAGTAAGTCATTTGTTGAAAATTGGATAACTATATTTTATGTTGTGGTGTTTATCATCCTCTCAAATCTCACATATTCAAAACAACTACTTTAATAAAAGATATATTAATGATATGTTTATTTATGTAGTGAGAGAAAGTATTCTTACAATCTATAATCATTGTAGTCTGATAGTTTGTAGAGAATTAAAACAGACTTTTAAGTTTGAAATGAAACTACAGTATTTCATTGACACTTCGGAATGTACAATTCAATATACTTGTCAGTTATTCAATAAATTAAGTAAATAATGTTCAAGTATCCACTTTCTTGTTCACATGCTAAATTCCACTGCCTTTCATTTGTCTGTATTAAGACACATCCTCTTACTTGTTATAGTACAAGACAAATCAATTGTAGCACTATAACAATTTTCAGCCCAAGCAAATATCATGTTTCCTTCTATTTTTTTTTAATTTATTTATTGTAGACCTGTTTATTTATTAAACGATTCTGGTGTCAAACATTGTCAATAAAATGTTATAACAAAACATTTTGTTTTCATATTTTGTACTTGATGGAGCAAAACTTCTAAAATATAAAAACTGAAAAAATACTAGTTATTGGTTTAGTACTACAGTTATGTGTTACTATATAGATGTTTCTAACTAAAACTATAATTATTGAGTAGATTACAAAATACTGGTGGTGGAGATATGTGACCAGACAAGATTTATGTATAGATTGGACTAGTTATTACTATTACTTGGACTAGTCAACAAAACTATGTTGCAGTATATAAAAAGTTTGGCAGTTAACAAACAACTCTTTTATCTTCTAATGAAAGTTTAGCAATATAAGTTTTTCCTATATATATAAGAATACTTACTTTTTAAGGGTTTTAGTATTTGGCGACAATCTCGCCTATTTAATGTAAGTGACAATGTGGCTCATTATAGTCATGCACTCCCTACTGATGGAGACTGGTTCACGATATTAAGTGAGCAGAACATAAATGGCCCAGTAAACGCTGGACGACAGATATTTATTTGCATGGTAAGACACCAATTATGTCTGACAGGGTTACAATCACCACATGTAACGCTTAAGCAGTCTAAGGGTTAGTAGGGATCTTCACACTACTGGGTTCCTACCGCAGTACCTAGGGTATACAATCTAAATGCTGCATACAAATTAGTACAATATTATATTGTTATATGTCAAACTTTTCTTTTTTTATTTATAAAGTCATTAAAAAAACACTTGATTGAAAAAAAAATTTTAGTTCTATTAGTTGGATAAAGTTTAAAAACTAATTGAATGTTCGTTCAAACAAAAAGAAAAAAATATCTACTGATAGATATAGATATATGTAGGTGTATGAAATAAAACTAGCCATACTAACTTTAGTATAAGGAATTATCTTCAGATAAGTATGTTACAATCAATTGTGACAACTAGTGTATTAACTAGGGTACCTATTAATATTATAAGTACCTTTTCTTTCATAGACAGTTAGGCACAAGGAACATAATGCCTACTCGCACGAGGTTAGGTATTGTTATTACCAAAGAATATTTGCTCTCTGCAAGTAGTTAACTAACGTATTCGGCATGCTACTGCTATTTTTCATATCATTTAAAAATATTTTAACATTTAATATTATGAATCCAAAAGCCTGAATATTTGTTTGCAATGTAGGTATAAAAAGGGAGAGAAAACCAATTAAAGTTATTTAAGTCTATAACATGGGTAGAGTACATGAAAACTTCGTACTTTACTTATACATTACTTTGTATTAACTATTGCGCATATTCAGGAGTTCGTATAAGAATTAGGTATTACCAATATGAACACATCATAACAATATAATTATTTAGGGACTGCATGAAACTCTGCTGAGAAAAAGAAAAATCCAACGACGTGAATAAATATACTAATAATGGAGTTCTAATAAAAAATACATTTTTATTTGTAGTTATCCCTATTTCCAGATAGTAATTCCGTTTCATATATATTGTTTTGTTAGTAATAACACAGCAATATATATTGCTTTTTATAATTAGATTGCTTTTTCGTAAATAGCTATATATTTATACTTTATTATAAAACGTAACAGAGTTATTGTGTAACCTGTGAAATTACTTTGATTGTTTTGAGTGCCATTTGTTTTTATAGCATTTTATCTTTAGATAGGTACTAGGGATATTACTAGGGCCCACTATAGGGGGCGGCAAGCCCGGCATTTGCCCGGGGCGCTAAAATTAAGGGGTACAGTGGCCGCCGTTTTTTTGTAAAAATGTATAATTTGTATGATAAATTTTAATAGCGAACAGATAATTTTACGTTTTGATACCTTCTTCGCTAAAAAATTATAACATATTACATTTACATTTATATATACATTTGTATTTATATATTGGCACTATGTTAATATTACCAAGAGGTTAATCTCTAGAGCGGTCGTTGATGTTACGGAGCTTCGACTCCGATTCCGAAAGGTTGAAACTTTCGATTGAATTTACATCTCCGACTCCGGCTTCGGCTTCAGTACTTTTGAATCGGAGGTTATAACGGAGATCGAAGCACAACAAGTAAGTGCAGCTTGACTAAGTACGTAAAGAATTTAACCTGTAGCTCAGGGGATTGCTTGATTTTTCAAAGGATTGCTCTACAGGGCCTTCCCTAAGTTTTATGGAAGATACTGAAATTCACCGGTTTCTTCAATTCCCAATATTAAATAATGTTATTAAGTAATATATAATTTATTTATTTAACACCTGTCTTCTTCTCTACCTCCGTTTCACCTCCGACTCCGACTCCAATAAAGCAGATTATAAACCTCTGGTTCCGACTCTCGCTCCGGTATACTCACCTCCGTAACATCCCTAATAGGTACCTACGTTTTATAATTAATAATTGTTGTTGATCTCTGGTTCGTGACACAAAATTTTGATATCATGATAACGCTACATTCGATTGCAGTATTATACTGGGAATAGAAATTGAACCGCCAGTCAGCGCCGACGCTTAACATATTATTTGGTTTTCATTATTTTTATATTTCAATTTTTCTCTTTTCAATAATGCAGCGTGAAAGTGATATTATATCAAAAATTGTAGTTATTGGGTCATGCAGTGTGGATTTTACTACGTATGTTTCAATTATTTTCCATTTTTTAATATTTACCATAAGTAAATAAAAATAAAAATAAAGCAAATAATACTAGGGGTAAGTCAAAGAATTATAACATTTTAAAAGATCATATCTCACTTTATAAAGATGATTAATATGTTTTTGTTGTAAGTGATTGAAATATCTAGAAGAATTGTTGTTGTGAAAATTTCATATTTCATACAAATATACTATCTAAAATTAAACACACCCATATATATTATTTCGAGTAATTTCGCCTCTGCAATTATTTATGGTACAAATTACACTTTTAAAAATAACCCTCAAACAGCTCAAACTTACATTTTTTTGTAAAAAAAAAGCCATTGGGTTGCCATGATATTTGGAATTAGGTATATTATAAATATTAAGGAAGTGATGTGTTTATATAATTGCCAAATGTAAGGAATATAAATTATATACTAGTAAATCGTTTTTATTTTTCTTGTTCACACTTAAGGTTATAACTCCACACTTAAGTAGAAAACATAATATGGATTTATTCGTATTTGAAACCTTTGAATTTAGAAATATGGTCTCCAAACTACAGGTTATCTAGAAAAGACAGGAATTGAAAACAATCAAATATGTCTATAGACTAGTATGAAACTGAAATGGGAATAATTCCAGGCTTACTTTTGACTGACAATAATAAAATGCAGAGATTTTACGGGTCTTAAATTTTTTGCGCGAGGTGTCATTGATATAACTTTCTTTTTATAAGTCTTACCCAAATTGTTCGTTTTCATGGAAATCGCATAAAAATAAGGTTTTATTTATATTGTGATCAACAGTTTATTAGTCATGACACGAAACACCTGCTGATGTTTCTATTGTTGCGTTTTCCACTAATTTTTATGATATTATTTTTCTTTCTTTATACTGTCTATGTCAAGCCCCTAACGTGGCAAGGTTCAACACACAGATGCCAAAGTTAAACGCCTTGATACTTCGTTGTAAATTGCGTAAATATTATGGATGAGTTATTAGATAAATTGTGCTACGTCTATTAGTAAGTAAGGTTAAACTTTGGTAACTTCTTGATCCGTGCTAATATAAATACAAATGTAGCTAAAAACTACCCTTGCTAGGTTGATAATAAAAATAAACACAATTAATATTAAATATGAAAAATTTATGCTTATGCTAATTTTTATATGTTTTGTTTAAGTTAAAACTTCGTTTAAGTTATCGTTGTTACTATTAATGTGATTTTTTTTTAAATATGACCATCAAACAAAACTATTCCTGAGAAATATTGGAATGAAAGGTCGTTTGTAACGTTTGGCTAATTCTGTTTGTTGATGATATTTTATCTGATTGACTGACCAATCTGAATGAAATACCATTATATTTCTATATAAGAAGTGGTTAAGCAGAAGTTATATGCGGCTCTATAAAGTTGTATGCGGCCGAAAAATTATACTTTGGATTGAATATATTATCTATGTATAGAGTGTTAGGCAACCGCTTCTGAAAACGAGGACAGATTATAGTACTAATGATGCCTTTGATGATAGGACAGAAAAAGCTTCGATCCCGATGGTAAAAAAAAAAATTTTTTCAAATCGATTTTTTTTTCATCGTGATCATCGGGTACTAAATGAAACAAGAATTTCATAAAATATATATCAATTTACTAATTAAAAATAATAATCAAAATAACACCAACAGCTGATGGAAGTCAATCCCCCGCGGTACGTGTAGTACGCGTGTCATTGCTTCTACGCTAGCCCGACCACGAGTTTCGAGATAGCGGTGGTCACATCAGTACCTATGTACATCATTTGCCCAAATACCTAACTTAACCTGCTATTTTATTGCTGTGCTAGTAGCTAACTAATCTATCAGAATTAATTTAAAATAGAATTGTTATACTTTGTTTAAATAGACGTTCCGGTTTTAATCCGTCCAATACTTATCTAATATAGCTAATCAAAATACAAATTGTAAAAAAATACAAAATACAAAAAAATACGAATTGAACCAACCGTTTTCGAGTTTTAGCGAGAATAAAGTACATCAATTTTATTTGATACAAAGTTCACCTGGTTAGCTAGTTGTTTAAAAGACATGCTTTAATAATAAACCAAAGTAGAATGTCATAAATTAAACTTCGTGATTTTGATTTATTATTTTATTGTTATTGACTCTCGACAAGTGTGCAATTTTTAAGTTAATCAGACGACTCTAAGAGCGCGAACGCACTAGTGTCTGGCTGTGCTGCGGTTGGCCACCCTTCGATTTTTGTACGAAAACTCACGATCTCGACGCACTGACTTGCGGCCGACTGTTAACCGCGTCGGCTTTCTCGGGGCCGCGGCGGACTGGTTGAATGATACGGCACACTAACTAGCGCAGTTAGCACTCCTTCGCACCTTATTGGTACCTAGACGCTGTACGTAGGGCGGGATTTAAATAAAGAAAGTTTATTTTTGAAATCAAAGAACGCCCTGCTATATGGGATAGCAAATGCGTTGATTATGCAGACAGAAATAAAATGTTGGGAGGAAATAATTAACATATATATGTCATATTTCGTCGTCAGCAGAGGGTGTATCCAAAATTTTATGTTTATTATAACGACGGCGTTTTCCACGATCCATATTGTGTCCAATTGATGTCCATTGTGTCCAACAATTGTAGAAGCACTGACAATTGCGGCGAACCGCAATAGAACCAAGAGCACGCGTTTGGCCGGAATGCAGCATGCCATTACGACTGACCGTATAAGCTGCGTTCAGCCGCAACTGCACGACGCATCACGACCACACGCCAGTGCGTTCGCGCTCTAAGTTCGTGAAATTCTGTTACTTTGCATAAATTCGTTGATACATTTTATTGTTTTGAATCGAATATTCAAGATCCCGTTACGATGCATAAATCCGTTTACAGATTTTACCATTTTGAATGGAGTGAAAACTCGAATGATAAAATTGAATATTGTGAATAAAAGTTTAAATAAATTATTTAAAATAAATATTACAGTTTTTTTGTTAAATAAACATCAGAGTTTGCCATATGAACATAATTTAAATCTTTGAAACACTTATTTCTATAAGACAACTTTTATTATTAAAAAGCAAATCAACGGTGCAATATGAAGACTGATTAATGGCAAACAATATATTACTATCGATATAATAACAACACCATAAGTTAGAACTAATCTAAGATATATACCTTTAGTTTCAACTTAGTTCAGAGTGTTTCATTGGTGAGCAGAACTCGAGTTTGTAACTAAAATTGGCTTCCTATTTTCATAACGCAAAAATATTATAATTTCGAAAAATTAACCCACCATTATTTTGGTCAATATATGTTACATATTAAAAGAATCATTAACCAAAATGTTGGCTTTATTCAGCTTAAACTACAATTCAGTATTCTGACATCTGTCATGTTAACAAATTGAAAATATGATAGATATAAGCGAGCGATAGAAGTGGTATTTGGTTGTATTTATGGCCTTTCATTTCGATTGTGGCTAAGCACACTCCTTCAACAATGGAAGTATAACTAAGTGACGCTATAGTTGTCGTTTGACGGTATGGCTTATGTCTGAGATGTTTGAAATATGCACTTGTTAATGTAATTTACCGAACTACCTGTTATTAAGCGCCTGTCTATTAAGGCGTAGACGCGAGTCTGATTAATTATGACAGAAATCGTTGCCTTATGGAGACTTGATGGTGACGCGTGACGCAGCGCATATGTCGGTCAAGTCTATACCTCTTGTATTTACTATATTCACAGAAGGTTTCGAGCTGCGATATACTTTGCCGAAATTACCCTTTTTCCTGCATTGTTCGCAAGTACTCCGAAATGCTAGGCATTTTATTCAATAATGAATATTACGTCAAAACCAACAGCGTCTCTGTGTTGAACTTTGTGGGTTTGCCGCAGCTGCGCTCTGCTCTAACAGTGACTTTGGCGGTGACGTAATCTGTAGTTCTTGGTCCTGTCCAGCACTATGAGTCAATTTAGTTTCGTTGACGTATGATTTTGCATTCTTTTCAGCAGTTTCTAAAGTGATCGCTTGATTTAGAGCTTCCTCAAGAGTGTTGTTTTCAAGCTTCTTCGTCATAAGTTACGTATTTTTTCACCATGTAACATTGAAATTTGAGAAAATATTTAGAAAGGAATCAATTTTTGATATAAATAGACGTAGATTAATAAATTTATTTGCAAAATATTAAGATTCTATATGAGCCAGTTTAAGTAGTAACTTAATAGATGATTCACCTTTGAAATTTCAGATATGCGTCAAGACTACCCAAACCAGGAGAAACCCTTCATGGTATTAAATTTAATACTAGTTATGGTGGTAAGGGCGCTAATCAATGTGTAGCTGCCGCTAAATTGGGTGGAAATACTCACATGATATGTAGAGTGAGTACTATATGTGATGCCTCGATAGCTCCTAGAGTTATTTTAGATTTTTTTTTGAACTGACATACGCTGTCAGCCCTAAGGGCTTTGACAGCTTCACCGAACTTTTTGGGGCGAGTGCTGAGGGCACTCAGCTCCGAGGCAGCGAGCGCAAGGGTGCCAGAATGGCCGAACCTCGGCTTGGGCCGCTGCCGGAAAAACAAACAAGGAGTTATTTTAGATAATAGTCTTGATCTATATAGTACCTTTGTCGTTCCAATATTAATTTTCTGACTTCTGGCGAGTTGAACAGAAATCCCAATATAAGTGAAATTGTTGTAGTCCTATTCGTGAGCCGCATCTTGTCCTCACCACTTGTAATAGCAATAAAATTAGTTTAGTTACCTGTAAATATTAAAAAAAATAAAACTTTTTTACTTTGAATTAAAGATAATATCAAAGTAAATATTGAAAGTCTAAAAACTACTACTATTTTTATTTTTTATGCAGGTTGGAGATGATCAATGGGGAATGCAATATAAGGAACATCTTAAAAATCTTGGCGTTAATGTTAAGTATGTTCAAATTACTGCCAATACGAGTACCGGAATAGCTCAGATATCTGTTGCTGAAAATGGAGAAAATCAGATAGTTATAGTATCGGGTGCCAACAATCATCTTGATTTATTAGATGTTGAAAATTCAATAGAATTGATTAAAACTGCTGATGTACTTATTGGGCAATTAGAAACCCCATTCGAAACAACTTTAAAAGCCTTTGAAGTGGCTCAGGGGGTAAGAAACGTATATATATATAAATATATATTTTTGCTACGTTTCAATATTTCTTTTATAATTCTGTAATTGTTTTATCAGATAAAACTATTAAATGCTGCACCAGCCAGAAAGGATATTGATAAAATTCTACCTCTTTGTTCAATTCTTTGCGTCAATGAATCTGAAATATCTCTACTTACTAACATGAAAGTCGATATTTCGTAAGTATTAATTGACAAAATGGCCGTGAAATATTTTCTAATTTTTATGCACCTTTTTTCAAATTGTAGGAATGCTGAAATTGCGTTAAGAAAAATGCTTGCAACTGGATGTGAAATAGTTATTATAACTTTGGGACCTCAAGGTGCCGTTTATCTTAGTAAAAACGATGATCAACCGATACACGTTTTATGTGAATCCGTTGCAGCTGTAGATACAACAGTAAGTTATTGAAACGAACGAGGCATACAAATATTGTTTATAAGCTTAGTGCAAGTCTTTTGACCATATTATGCTCAGAATCAGCTTTAACTATGTAGGCGCTCCCGACGAGCCATGCATTTGGCTTCTTCAATATTATGAACGTGAAAGTATGTGAGGATATTTATATTCATGTCTGTCACACTTTGTCGCAAAAACTACTGAGCAGATTTTAATAAAACTTAACAGTTATATAGCTTATAGATCAGAATTACATATAGACTATAAGTTATGAAGATACCAGGTAAGTTAGGGTGTAAACTCGAATGGGCCGCTAATTCGATTATATTAAAAAAAAAACATGTGGCAATTACTATAATTTTGTTGAATTAATAGATTAAACTACAAAAATATTAATTGGATAGATAAATATAGGAATTAAAGCTAAGTCGCCAAATTAAATTTGCGCGCGTAGCGCCCTTTTCAAACCAGGCGTTTTGGGTGACTGGTCGCATTGCCTCCTAAAGCCGACGCTAATTGTACTAAAAAAAGGGCAATGTGATATCGCAATTTTTTCGACCATTCGTAATTACTGTGGTAAGTTATTAATAGCTCAATATTTTCATCAAGTATGCCACTTATTTCAGATGTGGATCACATTTATGTGGAATTATACAACACAAGCAAAATTTACCTGAAAAGACGTTATTTGACGCTAGTCACGTAATTTTTTTTACCCTATAATGAAAAGTTTACGCTGGTGTATATGTACTTAATTTTATTTAGGGTGCAGGTGATGCCTTCGTTGGTGCTTTAGCGAAGTATTTGGTTACACATAAAAACTATCCATTGCATCAAATCATTGGAGCCGCTTGTCAGGTAGCAAGTATTTCAGTCACAAAAGAGGGAACACAAACCAGTTATCCAGAAAATTATGAAGCATTTAAATCAGAATATAAATACAATAAATTGTAAAATCAAATAATAAGGAATTTGATACATTATTTGGATAATTTTATTTTTAAACGTATTATACAATAAAATTATGTGAAGTAGCTTAATGTAAGTACATCTAAAAGGTGTAAGAAAGTAATATTGTTTTGTATACTAAAATATTTTTAAGTCTATTAAAAATTAAGATGAGGTTCCAGCTTATTTTACAAGCCAAATATTATTACTTAGTAGTAAATAAATTGAAGGGAAAATTAAAATGTCTTAATCTAAGAATATTATAATTGTTTCCGTAGAAATATTAAAAATTGTTAAAAATTATCATAATTAAAAAAAAAATTCGCTACACACGTGATAGAAGTGAAAGTTCTTAAAAAGGACTACAATAAAGGATACAAATGTATCGTGGATAGCCTAAACACTGTATAAGTTGCACACTAGCTTTTTTTCTCATTTACGTCTGCTTTTTTCTCTGTTACGTAACGAAATGTGCTTAAACGTGACACACCCTTAAAAAATTACACTCAATTTTCGTACTTTAACTTTAAAAAAATCACTTCAAATTAAACATATATTTTTATAAAATATATTTAGAATTCGTCTGAATAAAACAAAATAATAGACAAGTAAAGAGAAATAAATATATCGTTTTAGTGATTGTTCATGACATAGTATGCCAGGGTTGCCACATATTAAAACATGTTTCGAAGTTGAAATACTAAATATCAGCGATATGTTCGGATCGACAAACGAACTAATACCCAAAATTTTATGAGATAGAAATTTCTCAACACGTTACAGGATTACCATCACCACGTCTATATCAATAAGGATAAAACAAGTGAACTGAATTACACGAACGCAAATATATTAGGGGCCGTTCAAGTATTACGTAACGCATTTTGGGGGGGAGGGGTGTCTGCTAGTAAAATGTTACGTTCTTTTATTTGTGTTATACTATGTTATTTCAAGAGTTTATTTGTAGAAAGAGGTAAACCATAATATAACTTTTTGGTAATAATGGACACTTGGGTGTTACGTAACGTTTGAGGAAGATGGGGGTGGTACGGTATGGGGGGGGGGGGAAATGTTACGGCGTGTTACATGGAGTCAAAAATCTTCAAAAATTGCGTTACGTAATACTTGAACGGACTCTTAGGTACACATAAGATGGTTTTAGTATTTTATGAGTAACGTAATTTATCAAATCGCAGGGAATTATAATGCGATCCATAAAAGGTGTAAAAGGGAACAAGAGATAATTTTTTTTTTGTTGATATGGTTATTTATCATCATGCGTACTTTATGGTGGCCAATCAAAAGTATTTATAGCACATAGTAGACTAAGAATTACATATGATATCTGACTTTTTAGGTGCTGATTTTTTTTTGTCTTTGATTACTTGCTCATCAAATCATTAGAAACTTGCATAATATGGATTGCTACATTGACATTGGCATATTTGCAAACAGACGTGTCATATATGCACAGATAAAAAATAATTTTAAACAATAAAAAACGTAAAGAACCTGGTTAAAATTAATTGTTAATCTCGTCTCTGTTATTCTTGGTAAAGAGTACGCAAAAAATGCTTAGTCAATAGCACACAAAATGCGCCGACTTTACTGATCAAAATATCATGTAGCGCTATGATTTTTTATTGTATTTTATCTGTAACTGAAATATATGTAGGTAGTTGTAACTACATAAATTGTGTAATTATTTTAATGTCTCTTATGTTTTAGCACTTATTCACTGCTGACCAATTATTTATTGGGTCCAGGCGCCGCGTCGTAATAACTGGCAAAACTGTCACAATCCTAGTGTAACAACCCAGGTTGTACCACTCAGTCAGCCTTGCATTCACATATACTATTACTTACTGCAATATTTTATTAAAAGTTACATAAGTTTACTAAATTAGTATGTATATTAATATTCCTAACTGATATTAGTTACTAGCCCTAGGCAGAAAATAAAAATATAATAGTTTGATGTAAATCATAGCCAAACAGTTAAAATATATATTACATTTACGAGGTTTTTGCTTGTCATTTACAAGGGTTTTAAACAAGGTACATGGATATACATATTGAAATAACAAAATAAACTTTATATCATATACATTTCATTTCAACTCTGATAAAATAGTTGCTTCTAAATCATAAATTTAGCATTGCATTACTACTATATAACATATTGTATTGAAACTGTTTTTACAAGCTTATGTTTTTTAAATTATTACTTATTAATTAATTTTTCACCTTGTAAACCTTTACATTGTCAATTTATTTAACATTGAAGATTTGTCATCTGGAATAGTATTACATAAATAGCTGTGAATGTACCAAAAGAGCACTGAATGCTAAACATTTTTTTACAGTCAATTATGAATTAGCTTTACCCAGAACTAAACACTAAGCAATTGATTTATAATAAACATGAAATATTACTAAACTTAATTTATATTTTCATATTTATGTATTATAAATATACATTTTATATGTCAGTAACATATAATTATAGAGTCATTCATTTGTAACTTTTATCTACTTTTTAGGGTATTATATACCTTATGAAATAATATAAAGTTATTCTTTAATGGTCTTATTTTTTCACAATGAAAGAAATACTATTTATTGCTTCATTGTAACACATAAAAACTTTCTAAGTCAGTTTCATTTACAATTTGTAAAAGAATCTGTAACTCTTCTAAGTTTGAAATGAATTTAGGTGCTCCTATGAATTCTACAGATTTCCCATCTAATTCTACTTTATATTTTAAATTTTTTGGACATGTTACTGATTTATAACATTGACCATTTAAATTCTTTTTAAATACGAGTTCTGTTATAAATTCTGCTTTTGATGCCAATATGTTAACTTTTTCATTTTTTATATGGGAGCTATTCTCTTCCTTTTCACCAGTATCTGTTGTTTTAGATTCATTAATAGGCAAATTATTTTCATTGACTTTTTCAATTAGTGGCTTAACATTTGTTTCTTCGACATTGATATTTGTATTATTTCCAGGAGGTAAGTGTTCTTCTATGCCTTTCTGCAGAGCCTCATCTAATATAGAAGGACTGTGTGGATTTTCTATAATAGCAGGGGCACAAGTTTCTGGTACAGTAGCATCAGTTGGATTTACTGGTTGAATAACACTAAATTGTTCTACATCGGCAATTAAAGTGCTGACATCTGTATTATCAACTTCCATTGGGGTAGATTCTGGCATTTTACTTGTATCCGATTTGCCCATTAGTATGGATTCAACATCATTAGACTCTAAATTTGTTTTATACTCTGTTGAATGGCTCTGATCTGTAGATTTATTTGTAACAATAGTGTTATCATTGAGAATATCCATGATAGATGGAAAATCATCAGATTTATCTTCATTTGTAGTCACAGACTTACCATTATTCATTAAATCTTCCAATTCTGCTGCTATCCTATCATACACTTTATCATCCTTTGGTTCATCATTTTTAGGGAAGTAGTCGATGCACCACTCTTCTGACGGTAATATACTGTCATCAATACTTGGTAGTAATTCTACCAATGATAGTTTATTAACATCATTTTTGTTATTTATAACCGGGTTTGTAAACATTATACCGTATTGCTTAAACTTTGTGTTAATGGAGACATTGCTATTATAATTAGAATTTTTGTCTTTTATCATAGGTTGCTTTAGTCTGTTGTTTTCTTTTAACACGGTATTTACTGATTTAGAAGTTAACACATTATTTTCTTTGGACTGTTTAAACCTCCTGTCTTTTGAATGGCTGTTATATGTCTTTCGATATACTAAACCATTTTCATTACTTTTTTGTTTTGTCTTTGAATTTGTTAATATATCTGTACCTATTTTACCTTTGGGTTTTTTGCTTGTTTCATACTGAATCTTCACTTTAGTAAATTTACCCAAAATCCTGGCAAAGTCCATACGAGTAACCACAACGGTGCATTCGCGGCATTTTCCTTCTTTATACAATTTTTCAATGTTCCTTGGCAACTTCATCGCTTTAAGTCTCCGAGTTTTAGTAGGAATCATCGTCAAGATATATATGTTACACAGTCTGCTTATTTATTTGCGTTGACGAAAATGATATTGGACGTAATCACATTTCCCGCGCACACAAAATCAACGCAAGTACAAAGTAAATTTTGTGAAACTTGTAACTTGAGTATTGCATATTCAATATAAGTCCTCTTTGGTTCTTTGTAAAAATTAATTAACTTTATTTAATTAAGAAAACCAAATATTTCTATCCAACGCCACACAAACTAGTCAAAACCAACGCAAAAATGGCGTTGTAGTAGTGATGTCTATTTATCCAGGTTAGCTATACATTCAATTTTAATCGATTAATTATATAGTATATTTAAAAGTAAATAAAAAAATGTATTTAAGTAATCACAAATTAAATATATTACCCACCTGATAGAACGACAATAATATATATATATAAGTCAAGACTCGTTGAGTTTTTAAGAGAAAATCGGCTCAATTGCTGATTACTCAATAATTACATTTAAAAAATTGAGCCGTCACAGGACTCCTGACAGATGTGAAACATCGAAATTATTTTATACACATAATATACATAAAGGCATAGTTTCGGACAGGAAACAAATATGGTACAATGAAAGATAAAATATGACTGTTTATGTAATAAATATTTATATCGTAAATAAAATCGTAAATACATTTATATTAAACTGAGACAGCTCAATTCTTTTAAGTTTATCATCCGTGACTAAAATTTCGGGACATATCACCACGCCAACACCTGGTCTGACCCGCCACTATAGCTCTATCATAACAAAAAATAATGTCCCTGATAAATCATCCAATTCATTAGTTATAATTAATATGGGTTCGTAGGACTATAACTATTACCATTAATTATACAGTACATATTCATCAATTTGTTGTTTAAAATTTAATTATACTGCCTAAATAGTCTAAAAACTGGTAAGAAATAACGTTGCGAGATCAAATTCTCAACAAAAATTAGAAAAACGTGATGTTTCGGTTAGTCTTTACAGCCTTCCTCGTAACGTTAGTACAATATTTAAAATGTATTTATGTATCTGTAGCTGCGCACGGTAGCATTTATTTTCTTTGCACAAAATATGGGATATAAAGTTTTGGATACACCCGTTGCTAAGTGATTGTAATTAAATTCTGAATAAGTTTTTTTTGTTTATATTTATTTATTTATTTATATTCAAACAGTAAACATATATAAACATTATATTTCTGATTCAACAAAAACTCGTCGTTTTTCTGCACATCAGTTGAGGGTAAGTCGCTCGGCGTTATCTGTTTGCCCATATACAGGCGGCTCTATTGAGGTGATTTACAGTGTTATTAAAAATTACTTAATTTTCAATAAAAAATTGTGATGAAATCTTATATGACACCAACAATCAATATAGTGATACTAGATTATTAGTATCATCCGACAATCTATCCAAATAAAATTTCTTTAATATATTTTTAAGATTTTTTCTTTTCATTTCCTTTTTTACATAATTCGGTATCTGATTAATTAAGAATGGTATCATATAAGGTAATCTTAGTCGCCCATATAAATTACAATATTCTGGTAAATTCAATAATTGCTTTTCGGCCAGCCGTGTTAGTTTATTGTGGGCCCTTGGTATTAAAACTTCGGTATTATCTGAATTTTCGCATAATATTGAATACTGCACTTTTTCACGTATGGGTAATGTTTTACAGTATGCAAACATAGTACGGTAATTTCCATCTTTACATTTATTTTTAATATTTAAAGGTACTATGGTTTTTAGTAACCGTATTTGTAGTTGATATATTTGTTGTAGATGACTTTGGAATGTGCGCCCATAACTAGAAATGCCATAAGCTATTATGGATTCAGCCAATGGTTGCTATAAATTTAATACATTATTGAATGCTATTTTATATTTGATTATATTGAATTTGGCAAGAATTGCTCTTAGTTTGTCACATATGTAACCGATATGGGCATTCCAATTTAGTTGGCTGTCTATTATTAGTCCTAAGTAGGTATGTTGATTAACCATTTCGATTGAGGGCCAGAGACATTGTGATTGTGTTCGTGCCCTATTTTGCTGGCTGTTTGTGTGTGTGTGTTATATACATAAACAATATAACTTTTTAGCAAATGTCTGGACTAATATCCGAAATTTTGCCTTTGTTTTTTTACTTGTATAGTGATCAATTAAACTTCACAATGTTTAAATGCATTTATTCGATACACAGAAAATCTATTTTTTTAAGCCTGAACTATTAGAAGCTTAGTACTTATTAGGTTATTGGTGGAGTAACCGTTGATGAGAATATAATAAATATTGGTAACGATGCTTCAACTTTACATTATGTGATCTGGCCCAACTAAACCATAACTAATGGATTATATTATTATTTCGTAGGCTAAAATATTGCTTTTTTTTCACCTTTCTAATTTTGCAGTCTCTGTGTTGGGCATTTTCATAACATTTGCGTATTAAATATTAGGACGTGAGATTATTTATTATTAAAAAATTATTATGTAAATATATTATTGTTGCTTTTATTGTAACATACATACAAATGTTATTATAAACTGCAAGAAGATGTGCAAATTAAACGAGTATGTAGCAAATCAATTATATTTATCATTCATTAACATCAAGACTTACATTTAATTAAATACACCCATCTAAGTAATATTAATTATTGATATTATACGTTATACTAGGAAGCTTTCATATTACATTAGTTGTGGTCAATATCAATTTGCTATATCATAGTGATAAATTAGCATCATTAAATGTAGTTTTGGAATGTAATTATAATTGTATCGCTAAATAGTGTTATAGGATTTATTTGATTATGTATTTAGATTATTTTTCCGTTACAACAAATTTAATGTAATCGATTATGAATTTGCTATCAGTGCAGCCCTAGTTTATGTAGTATCGAGGAGACTCCCGCTACAAGAATTGGTACAAGAAACAAAATGGCCGCCAATTGCAATGGCTACCTACTGTGATTGATAAGCGTACTTGTTATTCGGCGCGTATTTCAACTGTTGCGATTTTAACATAAATTTTAAGTTATTACCATAATGGCTTGGCCTCTACAGAATACAGCTCAATGGAACCCTACCATGGGCATGACTCCAGATTTGAATGTAGGCCCGTATACGGTCAAAGAATGGTCTGATATGCAGCAGCACAATTGGCAACAATGGGCCCAATGGCAACAACAGTATACGCAATGGCATCATCAATATGGAGATAAGGTTCTGAGTCTAAATAGCTATGATTATAAATCTTTATACACTTCTTTTTATAATAATAACAAAAGTAATAAACAAAAAGAATTTAGATTGTTGATAAATTAGTATGTAATTAGTTATAAGATACCTTATTCAATTTGGAATTTATTTATTTTAACATTTTCTGCATCATACACATTTGACTTACAATAAAAACATTTACACGTCTCAGAACAACCATAAAATGTTTTACTTCGCTTTTCCCTTTCAAATAACAAAAGTACAATCCTTGTCCTTATCTTCAAAAATTATAGTTTCATTTTCCCCATGAGCCTTGTGTAATCATAGAAACCATGAATTGATTAGAAGCAATTTCCTAATGTCTTCATCAGATGCCCATTTTTATCACTCAAGTTGAAGTTGTAACACTGAGTAGGTATTAGAACATTCTGTTTACAACAGATTAAAACCAGTTCTCTTTTTAGGTTTATCCTGTGGCTTTCAGCATGAAATTATTAAGTACTAAGCTTTATTACTATATTTAAAATTTGTTTTTTTTTTTCAGTATGCTCAACAATATCAACCTGTGCAACATACGGGTAATATGCCGGTTTTACTTCCAATGAATGCTATTGCGCCAGCAGTACCACCCCCACCACCACCAGAACAACCTCCTCCACCACCACCACATGAGAATAATCAACCTCTTTTTGGTCAACCACATATTCAGCCTACTCCAGTCCCACCACCAGTAACAATTCCACAATGTGATCCATCAAACTATAATAATGCTAACTTGACAATGGGCAGTAACCAAAGTTGGTCTACTACAAAATCAAACATAGAATCACCACAAGCAGGTAATGCAGATGCTTTGAAAAAATTGGCAGAAGAGGAAAGACTTTTTGACATCCAATTCCAGAAATGGGAAGAGGAAATAGATAAATGGAGAAAAGAGAATGTTAATCATCCTGATAAGCAGGCATATAAAGAGTATGAAAAGAAATTTGAATCATGTAGAGCTCAGTTGTTAGAACGACGTAATCAAATGAAGCTTAAGAGAGCGAATCTCTTAGGTAATAATGTACAACCAACAGTTCCAAATCAACCAACAGTAACAACTTTTCCACTAAAATCTGCAAATAAAAGCAATTATAATCAAGTTGTACATTCACAAAGTTACCAAAAGCCCACATCTCAAGACTACACATTACAAAATAACTCTCATGTTATGAGTCAACAATCCAGTATTCCTCAAAGTGTATATAATACAAACAGAAACAACAAAAATATAGACCCACAGGACAGGTATGAATCATATCAAAATATTTCTGACAATATGATTTCTTATTCATCTAATGAGAGCCATCAGCCTACCACAGCTACCACAAGTTTTCTGCCAACAACCAGTTCTAGTAAAGTTATACCTGGTTTGGATTTAGTACATGAGACTGATAATATATCAGTGGCATATAATAAACAAGATGTTATTGATATAACTGATGACAAAGGTGAAAGCCATAAACAAGCCCCACCACAACAACCAGACTATACTACTATATCAAAAGGAATTAATAATATACTTGGTGATGAAAAAATTATGAATATTCTTTCTATGGTTTGTAGTACTAATACAACAAATGTACAAACTCCTTCAAATCCTAATCAAAATTCAAATTTACTTAGAGATTCTCATTATGCTAGTAATCAGAATCAAAACTATGTTCCACATTATTTGGAAGATAGACGTCAAATTAATAATTACAATCAACCAATGATAAACAGACAAAATATGTCATATGATAGACAAAATTCTAATTACTCGGTTCAGCAAAACCAAGATAATAATTCTAGATATACCCCTCAAAAGAATATACTTGAAGGCAGAGAAGAAAATATTTTACAAGACCAATATTATGACCATTATGATAGGAATAATTTGGGTGGGGAGCAAGGTTCAAGGCCACCAATGTATGAAAATGGAGCTTCTTGTTCAGTACCAATGTCAATAAAACAAATCAATCAGTCAATAAATAATGCACAGTCTATTAGGCCACCATTCCAAGAAATATCTGTACAAGAAAATATAAATGACTATCCTAGAGGTCACTCTGAAAGGCGTAATGTGCATACTAGTAACATTAATGCTCCACGGAATCAAGCTCCACAACCAAAGTGGATAGATGAACAGCTTTTCACACCATCCATAATAGTTGAATATGAACACAAACCTTTAAGATTGAAAGGTAATTATTAATTATGCACTTATACTTAAGTTAATTTTTTTTTTGTCAAGTAAGGTTTTTATACTTATGTATATAGCTATAAATACATAATATAATAAATCTGAAATCAAGCCAAATCTCTTCTTTAAATTTTTTTGACAATTTTAGTTTGTTTTTATATTGATATAACGGTCAACATTATGTTACTTTCAATTTTGTCTGCCTGTCTGTCCTTCTGTATGTTAATCACTCTGAAAACAGTGGACAGATATTTATGAAATTTATCACAACTATAACTACTTTTATAAATTAACGTATATAATAATTTAAGGAATAAGGAATAAGGAAATGAATGTAAACACGCCCTTCCTCAAAGACAGCAGGAACTTGTAGTAAATTTTTTACATCTAAAAATTACGAAAAATATTTATAAAAACAAAAATTCTGGTGTGATATTCTAGTTAGACAAGTTAGTTGTCAATTAAAATGTAAGCAATGTTTCATCACTCAAGATGTTGTGACAATCACTTATGACAAGATGCACGATCTTGAACTCTTGCTTTAGAGCAAGGATGATTAAAATGACATCCTTATGGTTGTCTTTAGTGCCTTGTAACATTTCTTAGTTAGTTTTATTAATCAATTTGTTAACCTGTTTTGTGATAAGAAATTAATAACTTTTATAATATATTTTTTATAAAAAAATCTAACATACATTATGTGATAGTATAGGCATGTGCTTCACATACTGTTCACCTTATCACCAATTACACGAAAACATCGAAGTTTTGATAATTTGTTTGAAATCTGTATAAAAAGTCATCAGTTACACTTCGTATTATAAACAAGAAATTTAAAGCAATTACGTTAGTTTTGTTAATTCCGCAACTACTTTTTAGCACGCGACTTCATTGAGCCTGTCCACATGTTTGATTATAACCACAAGTCAAAAAACAGTGAAGTAAAAAAAATTGATTTCGAAAAAGAAGTTGATGAGTTATTTTCGATAAAACCATTGTGGGAAAGGGAAAATAATAGTGAACTAAATGATCAGTCCAGACATAGTAATACGAGATATTTCGAAAGGAGATCTTCACATGATAATTTGAAGGATGATTATTATTCAAGGGCGCCTCCGAAAGTTGAATATGAAAGGAGACGACCTGATGACAGGTCGGAAGTAAGAAGACGAGATCGAGGAGCAGACGATCGTGATAGGCACTTAAGACAAGATGAGTATAGTAGAGAACAAAATAGGTACAGAGATCCTAAAAGAGAAGACAGTAGAGATTTTGCAAGAGAAGACAGAGATTTTAAGAAAGATGACAGAGATTATAAGAGAGATGACAGAGATTATACTAGGGATGATAGACATTCTAGAAGGGAAGATAAAGATAACAGAAGGAATGATATCAGAGATGATAGGAGAAGTCGGGAAAGAGATTCTCGTAAAAGAGGACACTCAAATGACAGGGAGAGTAGTGTCACGTCGAAAATATTGAAAGAAGCTGCAACTCCATTTCGTGTTTCGTCTGGTCGGGCGAACCATGTCGTGATGATTGATGATTTACTGGAGTCACCTGGACGTGAAATGCGACCCGAGAAAATTGTAATCATATTAAGAGGTATGTACCTTTAGATAGGCTTTTTCTATTTTTATGAAACGTTCACGGCTCAGTTGGTAGCGTGTACGGACGCCGCGGACGGACAATGACCTTAAGTTTTTAGCGATCGAAAACATCGTGATGAAACCATAGCCTAGTAGTACAGATTTTTCTAAAAACTTGGCTAGCTACAACCCTCACGTTGATAATGTGCTACCAAATACCTAAAGGTGTGTTCCGGCATTTGCACTTGAGAACCAGTCCCTCAACTAGGCTTTGCGTGCCCACTATCTTGGGCCACATTGTCACTTAGCATCAGGTGAGATTGTGGGCATAACACCAAACTTGAACTGTATAAAAAATAATAGTATAAATTATAGAAAATAATGTGTCATAATATTTGTCTGCAATTAACCTTAAAATTACTAAACCAATCTAAATGGAAGTTTGCATACTGTATGTAGTTTGGTCCAACTTAAAACAGGATAGTTTTTATATCAAAACGTGAACCTAATGAGATAGTTGCCCCAATGGTTGTCTTATTGACTAATGGAAAGAACAGAACAGAGTATACCAGGCCAACCAATATAGGGTAAAATATGTATTACTGTAGTCATTTATTAATGTTAATAAGTATGCTGTATAAAATGAGTATGTAATATTGCATCAAATATAATTAGGCATGCAATTAAACGGAACTACAGCAGTTTTATTTATTAATTGAGTTGTGAAACAATACACACGTAACTTGTTTTACTTTATTGTCTGTAATTTGAAATTAATGAATATTTCTTTAAATATTACATTTCATTATGTCGGAAGTGTGCTATTTAATGCTTTGAAAGTATTTTGAGATTATAATAAACTTTTTATATGCCTTTTACAAGAGATGTCATATTTTTCACAAAATGTTTTATTCAAGCAAAGGTAAGTTTTTTGTGTTTTCTAAATCATATCATCTTTATAGGTCCTCCAGGCAGTGGGAAATCTTATCTAGCTAAATTGATTAGAGATAAAGAGGCTGAACACGGCGGCGCAGTGAGAATAATGTCTATTGATGATTATTTTATGCAAGAGGGTGAAGTTGAAGAAAAGGATCCTGTCTCTGGAAAAATTGTGTGTAAAACTATTATTATATATTATTTCGTTATTTATCTTTTCTGGGTGATATATTTGAAATATAGCAGCAAAGGGTGGGGCGACGATACTTTTATGGGATGTCAAAATGTAATATAAAAATGGTTTTTTTATTTATTTAGAAACAAACTAATGCCAGTTTGCATATAATATATTAAATTATGTAATAACTACTATTCATTCAGTTAGTTGGGAACTGTCTTTTACATGGTGAAGATAAAAAACATTGTGATAATTACAAACAGTGCCAAATTTTGTTAAAATTATTTTAACTGTTTGAGAGAAATATATATCCTATCGCATTTGTAATGCTAACTTTCTAACTATAATATTATACATTTTTCTTACTTCATAATGTGTGAGCTTATAAATATTGGCATGTAATTGTAGCAATGATAGCTCAGTTAGTAGTGTGTACAGACGCCGCATCAATGGACCCGAGCCTGAATCCTTCTGCAATGAGCTTGAGCTTTCGGTGAAGGAAGACATCGTGATGAAACCATAGCATGGTGGTTGGGCTTTTTCTAATGTGCCCCTGGCTAGTTACCACCCACAATAAAAAATCTGCCGACAAATACCTATAGTTGTGTTTCACCAAATGCACTTGAGAGCCAGTCCTTCCACTAAGTTTAGCGTGTCCACCATCATGGGCCACATCATTACTTAACATCAAGTGAGATGACAATAACGCTAAGCTAATAACTAGAAAAACATTACTGTAAATTACAATAAAATGAATCTCCATGTTGTATGTATTAAAACTCTTTTAATATCTTATTTTGTAGGTTAAAAAACCAACTCTGAAATATGAATATGATGCCAATATGGAAGAATCTTATTTGAATTCATTAAAAAGAGCATTTAAGAGGAGTTTAACAGATGGTTACTTTTCATTTTTAATATATGATGCAGTGAATGAACATTTGAAAGCATATGCGGATGTATGGAATTATTCAAGGCAAAATGGTTTTCAGGTAACTTTTAGAGGATTTGATAAGGCGTATTAATGATTATTGGCCATATAGGTACCATTTTACTAATATGTATTTATATATAAAATACTAGCTCTGTCTGCGACTTCGTTGATATGGAACTAATTTTTTTTCCATTTGTGACAGTGTGATGTTATGCAAACGAACACACTAACAAACTTTTCTGCTTTAGTATCACGCGAAAGATGTCTGAGGTACAGCTAGTGGATAGATATATAGAAAATTTTTATCCAATTGATAAGTTGATCTATTCAATACAAGCTTACAGAAGCTGAAATGTCTTCTAAATTCCAGTTGTTTTGTTCTTCATTTCTTTCTTTGTACCATATAATTTGTTATAGATGAGAAAACTTATAAATATCGTTCGTTCATGTTTGAATCCGTTATTTAATATTTCTGTTTAGCTGTAAATTTTTCTTAGGGTTAAAAAATATATAGTTGGTTTCTTAGGAATGTATAGATGTATATATGCATAATGGTTTTTTTTCTTTGTACTTTATAATTCCTAATAGCTAGATGCGGAAACTTAACTTAACCTTTCGTTCTCGTCTAAAAACGTTATTTAATATTTCTGTTTAGCTGTAAGTTTTCTTAAGAGTTTTTAAAATACATATAATACACTAGAAATCGGGACAAACTGGTCACCCCCTATGTTAGACTTAGTAAGACCAGTAACAGTTTTTTAGGTAATAGTGTTAGGGAGTACAATAAAGTCCCAAAGCATATTACTGAATCAGTCAGTTCAAAGAACCATTTTAAACGGGTTTTGATGTCAAAAGGCTATTATAAGGTGGATAAATATGAGACCGATCGTGATGTCTGGTATTGACATCCCTCTCTGTACATCCATCTACATAAAAGATAAGAATAAGACCTAAAAAAAAGAAGCAGATCAAGTTTCTTGCCGGTTTTTCTCGATGACTGTATTACTTTCTGAACCCGTGCTAGTTTTGATAGTTATAAGCGCCTTCTCATGGCCTGAATTCAATAATGATTTTTGATTTGATTTGAAATAAAGTTGATTCAAGACATATAAATCACAATAATACTAGAACATATACAAAATAATAATACTAGAATCTATCTTTATTTTCTTCATTTTGCACTTAAGTATTCATGTACTCCAATCAATCAATCTTACTGATCCTTTTTTTAATTCCGTTTTCTTACATATACTGGTGTTTTCCTAAGCTTTATAATTTATAACCGTAATATACATACAAATTCTTAAACAAGACAATGGCAGATGCGTTATCACGCCTGGCGAAAAAGAGACCAAAAAAAGTTGTTTTATTATGCTGTTGTAGGTGTATATATGCACAATGGATATAGATGCGCAGGCTTGTTACAAACGGAACATCCACAATCGTAAGCTGGAGGAGATCCAAGCGATATGCGGCCGGTTCTTCCCGACGCCGTCGCACCACATACAGCTGGACCCGACCACGCTGCTGCAGAGCGCCGCCATTCCCGACGTACACATGGAGGATGTTAAGGACGATGTGGTCGCAATGGATACACAGGAACCTGAGGTGAGGCCTCATCGCAACACCCAGATGGTTTGCTCATTTAACCTGGTTTAACTACACATTGAAGCCCACAACAGACAAAGCTATAATATAATCTAGAACAAGTCAAGTTCAAGCTAACAGTACTGGCGAGCAGTACCGTGTGTAATATTACACGAATTATTGGCAATCACTTTTGACACCCTCATAACTCAAAAACGATTTCACAGAAACGTATCAAAGTTGGCTCATAGACTTGCGAGATACATGTGCTCCAAATTTCATTAACACACCTCAAACAGTTATTTAGATTTTAACATAAAAAAATCGTAATTTTTATCACTAACTGACCTATAGACCAAAACTCAACCCAGTTGCAGATTATCTATACATATACTAAATCTGTAGAAAAGTCGTTTTTGTATATTGAAAATATTTTCAAAAAGAAATAGCCTGGAAGTTAAGGGATAACTATAAGAACCCATTTCCAGCGTTTTTGAAAATTTTATCTGATTGTCTGTTTGTCTGTGCACGCATTATCTAAAATGTACGAAAGCAATGTAGATCTTTTATACTTAAAAATTTTACGCAACTTGAAGTATTACTTAATTTTTGATAGTGCAAAAATATATATTACAGCATAGTCACAGTCTGTGGCAACTTGCTATACCATAATATATAGCTTGCTATATTAAGTTACATTAAAGCCCCGTTTGTTGTGGGCTTGATTGTAAATATTGTGCGTTTTCAGGACAAACATTCAGTAAGATTCTAAAAGTTATTCTTGTAAATCGGCAGCAGCATGTTATTAGCCAATATTGTAATAGATCAGTGGTTAATTATGAACAACAAGTGATAATTTTTTATATAGATATTATAAACACTTTTTAAAAGTGTTTTTAAATTATTATTTTTTGTGAATATGAATTTGTGCTGATGATGTTTTTCCTTAAAAGGCCTGGTATGTCTATGCAGATAATAGAACAACAACAGCCTAATTCTAATTTGTTATCGATACAGGAATTGAAGAATTATTTTCATTTTATTAAATTTTATCAGTCTATTCGTGATGAAACTACTGGATAGATTTTGATGAAATCAGACAGAGTGATAACTAATATTATGAGTAAATAAATATATTACTTTCATCCCTTAAAATGAAAGATTTATCTTCTGATGGTGGTAAAGTTTGTAGTACAAGAAGTAAATGGAATTTAATGAAATCTGCTATGTTCGATAGCTGACAATACAGCCAAAAATATGAGCTGTGATTTAGATTCAAACTTTACATATATAAACATATGTATTTGTTATGAAATTGCAAAACTTCAATATTGGTCGATTGGTGTCTTGCTTTGATTGAGTTAATATGTCCTGAAAGGGTAGAATAACGTCTGCTAGGATCTTATAATATAATAAATAACTTAATAGACACTGTATAGGGTTTGGTGTATTTAACTATAATACAACATTAAAAAGTATATATTTAATTGACCAAAACCCTTGTTGGAGGTGTCTGTTATGGATGTTTTAACAAATTTAATGGTAGGGCACTTTCTAATGCCCACCTAAATAGTTACCAGCCTCAGATTCGCTACAACATCTTTAGTTATGCACTTATAGGTTTGTTCTAGAAAATATACTTGAGACTCGAGTCTTCCGCTTATGTATGTGAATGGTCACGTAAATCAAATGCCCAAATGCTAAACCTTTAAAGTAAATGGTTACTATTGAACTTATTAACATGTAATGTAAACTAGAATACTTTTAGAGTGCAGTAGTAAATATGTTACAATAACCATGATTTAAATTATACTTTAAATAATTATTATATTCTAAATAATTATACTTGGAATTCGGTGATGTTGACCAATTGCAAATCCTGACTTCATAATGATGTGTTTCTTAATTCTCAAAAAAAACTAATAGGGTATATTGGTATAGTTAATTAATATGCATTGTAAGCTATGTCATGGATGTCATTATGATCTATGTAAACTTATGTTTATGTAACCTGGGCTTTGCTGGCAAAATTTTAGCAGCGGCAGTATCTTAATTTTATAATTTATATAGCTCCAGCCCCTTTCTACCAATACCAAGGGTGAAATTGACCAACAAACCTAACCCTAACAAGATGGCGACTGGCTCGTTAATACTGTCCAGAATAATTTGTGGCAACTTAATTCACTGTTCTTGCATACAATTAGCAAAATATTGCCAACAAGTATAGAATATAAAACCAAAAGACATAGAATTAGGAATTAAAATAAAATCTACTGCATGGAAGTTCAAGATCTCGTGTAAAACTTCAAATATCTCTTGGTTTTCATTTGGTCTAATTAATTTGCAAACAAGTCAATACACCATGTAAAATATTTATGGAAAATGTTAGAAAAGATGGAAGTGTTAAAAATAGTAATTAAAAGGAGCAATATTTAATGAGCCTGGCCCAAGTCCAAACTGGATTTTTTATTGGATATTCGATAAATTCAAATCATTTGCTGTCGAAATTTTATCTGATGAAGGTTAATATGGTTCTTTTATGTGAGTTTAGGTAGATTAGGTTTAATATATTTTATTTCAGCATTTTAACTAAACTTGTAAGATGCTGCTCCACCGCAGGTCGAAAGCGTATTTACATCGAAGTGGGAGAAAATGGACACTTCCGCACAATTAGGTAGGTTAATGGTACTCTTTTGTTTATACATTTTTAGTTGTACGATAGAAATAAAAATAAATGGGATTGTATTTTCGACCAAAGAAAATGGGAGGCGTTAGTTATGATGAAAAATGGCTGGGTGTTTTGTTTGATTCTGTCGTTGAATTGTGTCGGTGCTTTGTTACAGCTCGGCTCGACGGGATCAGCAAGCCGCTGCGACCGTCTCAGCTCTCAATGGAAGATTACCTACAACTAGACGAATGGAAACCTAACAAAGCTAAACCGGGGAAAAAGTCTGTAAGTATACTGTCTTTTTTTTCTTTGCCTTTCTTTTATTTACATCGATATGGTTGTGCAAATGTATATTATAATATGTACATATAGTGGTGCCTAATATATATATATATGTCACGCCAATATGACGTATGAAAGTATGATTTCCACTTGGAAACTGCTTCATCTGAAATTAAAAACGGCTTTTTGCTCTATCTTTATATTTTAGTTAAGTTTTGAACTTGATTGTCGACATGAAACTCGGTTGACAATAATTTTTGTCTCGGTGTATTGTATTTGTTTCTATGCTTTGACTTACGAGTGCCATTTTTTATGAACGGGGCTTTTAATTTACAGCTATACTTAACGTTTATCTAAAATTGAAGTTTAAGTTTTTTTTTACTTAAACTTATTGTACATTACAATTTTATAACCATATCTTTTTGACCAATTTTCTACTTTATAAACCGAATAATGAAAAAATAATAATGGGTATACACTCGCGTTGATTTATAAAAAATCATCGTTGATCGTTGCGAAATTGCGACAAAGCGATCATTATTATTGTTTTAAATAATAACAAAGAAATGGGATTACATTTCTGAAAGGTGAGTCTTTTGACGTGTTTGAATAGAGATTACGGGTGATTTTATTCTATGAAATTGAAACAGGTACGCTGGGCGGATTTAGAAGAACGAAGGCAGCAGGAGAAGATGCGAGCTATCGGATTTGTTGTCGGACAAACCGACTGGAATAGAATGACTGATCCCACTTTGGGATCAAGTGCCCTCACTCAAACTAAATATATCGAACGCGTCAGGCGCAATTAGTATAGATTTAACTATAGAATAAAGACTATACTTATCTATTTTCGTTACAGCACCTAGATTTTATGATTATGGGTTTTATAAATACACTAAGACTCTGTTATCTAATGTAGAAATCTGTGACAAATAAATATCTCAATCAGTAATACGAAATAGGACTAGGATGAAGTCGATAGATATGTATTGAATTGTACTCGTTTAACACGTTTATATTATGAAGCAGTGGTAGTCAACCTGCTCCCCACTATTACTGCATCCAGTAATGCGCGTTCTGTTTTTACCATTTCATTGTGCATTATCCCTCTGTGTATGCAGAGGATAAGTAAAAAAAATAGATTTAATTTCACTAAGAATGTTTGATAATATTAGGCTTAACTAAGTTAGCGAAAGTTTGTGATATAGTATCTGAGTAGTATAGAATCATATTTGGTTGTTTGACATTTTGATTTAAATAGGCAAAACAATTTTATATCTCGATATATCGTCAAAAACCGCTTTTGTTTAATTTATCATATTGTTTTTCTTATTTAACTCGAAGTCTCGAATGGTTACCGCCATTGATTAATATATATAGAACTCAATTGGTAAGTAATATTCGCTATTGTTTTAACCTTGCTTTATAAATGTAACTGTACAAACGGGCATTAAAATTAAGAGCGATTATTTTCTTTTAGCTAATGACAGATTTTTAGCTTACGCTAAATGCTAGCTAATAAAAATAGACAGGCGTAAAAAATTTGACTATCCCTGACTCACAATCTTCAAATACGTACTGGTAACTATGGAAATTAATAATACATTACTGCTAATTTTTATTATTTTATATAGCACACTAAGTCGAAGTACGGATCTTACAAAACTATATAATAGATTATATAAAAACTTAGTTTTCTTTATCATTTTGAAATTAAAAACATTTTTTTTTTTCATTTAGTTATATTCATATAACGTGTATCTTATGGGTTTATTAGCAATGTTAGCTCATTAGCAAATATCATCCCATAAATGATTTTGATATATTTGTAATTAGAACTGTATATATGTACACACCGTAACAGTAATATACTGATATCGAGTACAAATTGAGTGTGTAAACTACACATCGGTGTTTATAATAATAAAATATATGTGCAGTTGCACGAAGTTGTAACAGTTGAACAGTTGCAGTTGTAAGAAAACTAAGTTTTTGTATAATCTATTATATAGTTTTGTAAGATCCGTACTTCGGCTTAGTGTGCTATATAAAATAATAATAGAAGATACACACACGCGATAGAAGTAAAACCTTCAAAACATTATAATATTTATGTAAACAATATATGTGTAGAATACAACACGGTTTTTTGATGCTTTAACACTCACACATGCAACGCTCGGAACCCGTAAGAGACCTTATATAATGCCTTTTATTTCATGCTATCATACGTTATATCCTATAGATGTATGTGGTTCACTCTTTTTTGTTTTATCAAATATCAAATCACAACAATGCTACAGAAGTTTTGACTTCAAAAACGAAAGCCTTGAATTGACATTACATCTGTTTCAGAAATATAAATATTCTAATTCGATCTGCATATTTCATTTTGCTGCTGTATTTAGATGGTTATTTTAGTATTGAATATAAGTAAAACAATTGGATGGTATCTAGTACACTATCTACTACTACTTTTCTGTTAAAAAAAACTGCCGCCAAACATACAGTTTGCATGTGTTTCTAGTAGCTGCTTTTGAGAGCCAGTCATTAGGCTGTGGATGTTATCATTTTCGAGTACAATGTAAATATGAGGTCTAATTTTGGTAAAATGCTATCCGTATGCATTAAAAAATATTAAATGTTGACAACTTAGGCTAATACAGTCTAAGTTTAGTCAAGTAGTTGATTAATTATTAAAATAAACTCGTTAGTTATTAATATAAGAGTTTCATTTTTATCATTCATTCATATATATGTATTATTGAATTAGTTTACACATATTTGTAGTTACATCACCTTGAAATGGTTAAATGGAATACACTTGGAGAAGTTTATAGATACACATTAAACTTTTATATTTTACGAGACATCTGATATAGTAAACGATTTGTTCAACTACTATATATGTAACAGAACTGAAAAATATTGTTGAAAAATATTTTTACAGCTATATAAATTTATTACTGTTGCAAGTAAAATTTTAAATATGTGGTTTCATAGTTTAGATAATAAATTCTAAGTCTTGTATTTGTGAAATTTTATTTAATCCCCGTATACATTATTAGTGAATAAAGAAAATATATAAATACGGTTAATATCGGTCACGGTTTGCGCCATTGTTGAAAATTTGTTTATATTTTTCTTTCGGCGTATGCATCAACGGTACGACCGTCTTAATACTTGTTGATGCGCTTTTCTTCGTGTATATTTCATCGGAATACGGATGATGTGCGTTGTATTTTTTCGCCGTTGATTTTATATTATTCGCATCGATTTTATCCATCACATTGGATCGTGTTAAGTCGATTTTTTCTAATACATTTCCACCGGACTTTGAAATGTTATCATCGGTTTCCCTTCCAGCTGTCATAACCATGAGCGGTGAAGTATTCATATCGGTCATATGTTCTTTTATGCATTGTTGTAGAATGTGTAGAAAGAATAAGAAAGCCAGTAACGTCAATGCCGACATGGATGCGTTTGTTTTGAAGTTGGATCCGTGATTACTGGTAAATAAAAAAAAATATTATGTAATAATCAACACATATGAAAATTTTACAAATTTTGTACTGTTTGCGTTGCATACTTACTGTTTGGATGATGTGACGTGCTGAGGTGCATGCCCGTGGGGTGGTGAAGGTTCATAAGCATAATAAATGTGTTGGTCTTGAGTCGATGGAGCATATTCGGAATATCTGATGTATAAAAGTATTGTTTGATCAACAAATATTATGAATAAAATAATAAGCACGTGTAAACAGAATTTCATATTATATAAACGATAGCTTATTTGAATTATTGAAATAATATAAAATGAATTGGCGCATGAAAATACATCATATGAAATTAAAAATTGAAGTAGTTATTAATATGTATGTATGGTACTTTATTATTAAATTTTGCAGAAGAAAATGATTAAACTTTTCTGTAATACTAACCTGTCACTGATTTGGTTCGATCCTATTCCCATGTGTGATAAAAAGCTTTCCAGTGTCATTATAGCTGTCAACTGTCTCGAAGTTTTTATGAGAATGTGGTCGACTGGAGCTAAGTTCGCAAGTGCCTCGTGTATTGTTACGCTCTGGTTACACACTGATGTACTTACTATTATTATAACAGTTGCTTCGCACTGTGATTCCCTAGATTTATATTTTAGACCATATTGTTGTGTGTAAATAAGTAAAAACGCTTTAATAAATTATAATTATTTATTAATTTACAATCACTCTCATACAAGGACGTCCACAACCACACAATCATAAAAATAATTATATAATACTAACTACATGTTATGTGACACAATAATGAGATTATATCACACAAAATTTACTTTTTACATCAGTCGTCAATTATCGAGAAACTAAAGGATAAAATCGGTTAATTTATACAATGAAACATTTTAAACAATTTTAGCAATAAACAAATTTACTGTTGGCGTAATTAGTGTTTTGTATATTAGAAATTAAATTCTCTCTCAATATTTATCGTGTTTACTAATTACATCTAAAATAAGTTAAATAAATAAATAATTTAAATAAATTAATACGCGCTATTCAATGCTGCCAGTGCGATGGGATAAGCTTTGAGCATATTCTAACTTGATAACTACCAAGGCGCCAATGTTTTACAGTTTTATACATAGATTTATATACAAAACTGGTTATTTTAGAAGCTGTTTCTTTGAATTAAAATGTTCGTAATTACAATTTGTGTGGATAAAGGTAATTTTTATATATTTGTAAATGATATATCACTTGGAATGCGTATTGCAATTTTGACGGAAAACATTTGCATTAAACTTCGTTACACTGCAGGTATGATTGCCTGCAGTCGGCTCCGGAACGTCCACGGCGACCAGCTTCGCTGAACTCATCGAAGGAAGCACCAGATTGTCGCTCGAGTACGAAACTTGCCAAGTAGCTGCAAAAATTAAGAAAAAAATAACATATTATTCAATGGTCATGATTTGTTACAATAATTGAAAAGGTGACGAAAAGAATACTTACGACGCCAATGGACAGAAGATGCTTTTTGAACCAATATCTGAAGAACATTCACTGGCAGCGTCGCACATGTTCTTTAAGTGACATTTATCATTGTTTGTGACGAAAGATCTTATGTAAGGCTTCGACATAACTAAACCGGCGATGGCTGCGTCACTGACAGAGTCTTTACGACCCATCGAGCGCGCGGCGAGCGATCTATGTGAAAATGATGTCTTCAACGCGTCCAGGAGGTTCATAAAGATGTTGATGAACTGGAAGGGCAATTTTACAAAGCTGTTCAATTACGTCGTTTAGCGTATAACATGTTGACAAATATGCGAGTATTTTGTCAAAAAGTATAGTCATAATTATATAGACATTTTATTATTTAATTAAGTTATTTTTTGGTATGCACTTTGTAAAGTGATAAATATAATAGATTGACCAAATAGGACGGGGTAATGAGAGGAGACTTCATTTAATTTTTTTTACACATTAGTGTTCGTATGTGGAAACTGCTTTATATTGGAAACATGACCATGTACTTTCCACAGTATACCTGTAGTTTACCTAACAAATTATTGCAGGTATTAGAAAATGCTCTGTGCAAGATCGATTTATGCTTTATTGCTTGATTTATCGACTTTTATAAATTGTAATATCTTTTAATTAATTATTTTGCCTAATTTTCATATATATTTTCAGTTTTATATTATACCATACTAAACAGTTTAGAAAATTCCGATGTACTATTAAATCTAAATTAACACAAACCCAATACTGTTACTGGATAAGGATAGGAAGGATACGGTAGCGTACCTCTCCAGCCTGCTTTGCCATGGAAGCGACCTGGTCGGGATCTTTCGCACCGAGCATCGTCGACAGAACCGCAGCCAAAATACCCTGAAGCAAGCGAGAAGCAACACCATCTCCATGACCAAAATTACTATTTACATTTGAATTTAAAACTACATTGAAAATATTTCTTTATTTTAAGTGTTTATCTCACAATTTGTGATGACGTGACGTGTTTTAAGTTTCAGTTATTTGTAGTAAAGTATCTATGGTCTACCATTTTTGGTATGCTACAGGTGAGGGTTGAATTGCGTGGTGCTTTTTACACTGCTGGAGTGATGTAATGTTTTCTAAAGATATATCTACAAAGTCGTTAGTAGTTCAGTATAGATAAAATGGAATAGCCGGTGGATTATTTTTTCTGTTTGTACATAAATCGTAACCGGTCCGAACTGTGTCATTAATTCTATTCATGCGTGCGCTATTTAGCTTCAATTTTGAATGTCTTACCTGCATTGGAGATGATCCGTTATCTACTTTATCGATACCGTCACTGGAAGCTCCGCCACCAAGAATGGCTGTCAGAATCTTGAGACCCATTGATATTAAGTTAGCCCAGGGAGACGGTGCAATGGATTCGGTGTCAATGTTGTCGCTCTTATTTGGTCCCGTGGTTCCGGGGTTGAAAATCATTTGCATTATCATACCTGTGAATATATACTTTGCTTATTGGTATAATTCATTATAGTTGGTAACTCATTATTATCCATTACAATCTAACTATAGAGAGAGGCTATATACTTCAATGTTTTTAGGGTTTAATTGTATTTTTTTTAATCTACGATACTGCCTCCAGTTATATTTGTTTTCTTTTAGCAGCCTTTATAAAAAAATAAAAAAACAGTGTGATTTGAAATAAGAATTAGAGAACCATAATATCTTATCATTCGATAAAAAATGTACCCAACTAATTTGCGAAATGTTCGTGGCTATTTTACGGAACTTCTGGATGCCGCAGAATCTACTACCATTCCTCTAATTGACAATTATATTTTTAATATGTAATTACTAATTTGCATGGAAAAATACCGAAATAATTTTTATGCAATCGTAATAATTCGTAAACAATGTTTTTTTTAATATACTGTTTTTATTGTTATCGTTGTTGAGATAAAAATTCAAACAAAACTACGTGTTGTGATGATAATAATTTAAGTATAGTACCGAGCATATTTGACCACGAAAAGCCTCCGTCAGAGATGGAATTCGTTTGGATTTCATCAAGATCATCTAAAGCCACTTTCTTCAAGGAGTTTGGTTTTTCTGCGAATTTTCTCTCCTGAGCTATTTGACTTTCTTGTAGCGTGGGCAAGGAGTTGCTGTAATATTGTGGACTATGGGTTCTGACATTGCTTGTAGCCTAAAAAAAATTAAAACTGTATTATTAATTCGTTTTGAAGGTTTCGTAGTTTCTTTCATCATTTATAAAACAAAAATAGCTTCTAAGTATTCAGTGAGCAAGTTAACGCACCTGTGAGATAAGTGGAACATGTTGAGGATACGCAAGCGTTTGGAGAATCGTCGAACTGCTGATTAGAACAACCAACACCCATCCTGTCGCCTTGTGATACATCCTGGAAATAACAAAAAAATAAAGTTTCAATAACCGACCTTTTTTGTTATGCATGAGTTTTACGCGGAACGTGTTATTTGTGTATTTAAATTATAAACGTGGACTAAAACGAAAAAATATTCTTTAATTATGCTCTCGCGCAATGGTTGCGTTGATTAGAAAGCGTTCTGATGAGGTATTTGCGCGATTTGATGCTTTTAGAATTGCCTAGAAAGTGGTTAGTTGTTCCCATCATCTTAGTTAACAAAGATTAAGACAACAGGATTATGTCGTTCAATAATGGAATAAACATCAATCAGTTAGTAGATATAACAGTCAAATCTCAATTCGATACAAATCAACTATGAATAAATGTTGACAGATCATTGTATATTATAATATACCATTAGTTATTTAGTGCATAGCGTTGTGAAAGTATTAATTATTAATCGAGAGCCAATTCGATCTGAAATTGTATACATGTTTGATTATAAGCTTTTCAAATACAGGTTACCAAGTCTTCATTAACTGTTGTAGGAAATAGATGTCGCCTCTCATGTCTCAATGAGGTGCTAGTTACATAAATTGACGTAAATTTTAGAAGACCGTTAGTCCGAATTGATCCACTTTCTTTGACCTATAAATGCGGTTTACGTTTGTGTCGTCTTGGCGCTAAACGAAAACTATCTGGGTTTACATACTTGAAACTCGAAATATTTGTAAATGCACCCTTTGTATGCTTACTACTTTTGTTATTGTAGAGGTGATTTACACTTTTAGCTAATGGTTATCACCGATAGCGGCTCTGTGAGATTCTTGAGGAGAAACTCGCTTCTACGCTCTCGTGGCGTCATCATGCTCATGTTTCCGCGCCTCGCTGTTACATGTGCATTTTTACTTTATGTAACAACATTTGAAAAGGCTTACCGTAAAACTTAAAATATTCAATTTGTCAAGCAAAACGAACAATTAATAGGTATGAAGAAATATTCGCACCCGAGAAAGCGGGAAGTCGATACACTCTGCATGTTGCCAGTGTAAAAGGAAAGTATTGGAAAACACTAGTGTAATATGATATTACTCAGCAACTGAGTACAATAATTACATATTCAATTCCTTTTAATACGGAGACGAGTTTAAACAAGTTGATAGAGTCGTCGACCTCTTAACCTAGTGAACCTACGTGCCGTCGATGCAAGCGTCTGAACTTTATATTGCCACGCTTGGAGGAGTCAGCCTCACTTTCGATCTTACGGATGTTCACGTTCAAGGTGGCATACATACTAATAAAAGATATTTGTTCATTCATATTTTATTATACTAGCATTTTTTTTTACAAAAATGCTTTTCCCGTGCAAACATATGAACACTCTCTACGCATTGCTTCAAAACAAACATTATGTGAGAATGAAATCTAACTCGTTATTATTGCTATTTAAAAACATGTTTTATTTGTATCTAATGTGTTTATGGGAAAATAGAATCCCGTCAATCGCCATATAAGCGGCAAACGATTCGCTAGGAGAAAGCCAAGTCCGGTCGTATGCTATTTGCCGTGCAAGGTTAACGTTTTTTCTCATTTCAGAGAGAGGATCAAAACAGAGCAGTGTTACCAGGTATTAAACTGGTTCCTCCCTTTATTGGAAATGTATCGTGGTAAAATAAAGTTGTCTCTAATTATCTACAAATATATTTCATAGCATTACATTATATAATTAACCATTTTAAAAATTACGTTCTTGAAATATTCTTGACACTTTGTCTAAATTTCGAGAGTAAAAGTATTATTTATATTACAATAATTTACATATTACAATAATTTTTAAATATAAAATAACTGAATAAATAAAAATAGTTCGCTCAATCCATTCTTTATAATATTATTGCTAAAGTAGTCTAATAACTTCCTTATATATTTTAAACTTTCATTATTTACTAAGAAATACAGTATAATGAAATTGTACCAGAAAAGTCTACAAAAATAAACAGATATCTATAACGTTGTATATAAAAATATTACTTTAATATTTTGTATATTACAACTTTCCTAAATTGTATTGTACCCATTATACTCCAGTAAAACACTATTATTTAATATTTGCCAAATTGATTTCTGGAAAATTAACTATGGAAACAGAAACCCTTCCTTAATTGTATTAAATTAAAATATCTATGTACATAACCAATGTAACATTTTGAACATCATTTATTGGATTTATGTTCTAGTCGACTGTTTTTTTATATTATTTGTTCATTGTGAGAGCGCGCAAACCGCTTTCTAAAGTCGTTCGCTATATCTGTGCGTGTTTTAACGCGGATGTGAGAATGGATTGTTATTTGTTGGAGCGTCGTGTACGTATGGATACAGGATGTGTTACGGTGGGCTTGATTTGCCCTGGATTATTATAAAATATTAAATCAATGTTTATCAATAGTTAATTGAAATAAATTTGTCAGCTATAGTCTTATAATACTTACAATATAAATGTCCCTTTGTTTTGAATAAGCTAATTTAAGTTGTAATTATGAGAAGAAATAATATTAAACTTCTTGTGTTCGTTATTAATTTGTTTACAAAAGTATTGACTTAAATATTTGGCTATTGAATTGAACCGGATTTTATACACGTTCCAATTTGCATGGACTATCAACACGAAACTGAATAGCTTCTACATTTACCTACTTCACGTTAGTCGAAAAACGGTGGCAGTATATATGGATGCATGAGACTAAACACACCGTTACGTTGGTCTTGATGCGAGTCAATCGTACGGTAAACCTGATGCATGCGCATGTTTAATGCATGTCGACATTTTCACCTACTTTTATTGAGAATAAAAAAATCACCTATTAAAGATTATTATAAGTAGTTGGGTTTTTATTTCTGATCACTGTTTTTTGAAGATATTTTGAATGAAATTACTATCAAGCCTGTACCTGTATCATATTATTTTTATATAAACAACATAAGATGCAACGACACATGTATTCCGTAAATAAAAGTACAGTGTGTAATTAAATTAGTTATGATATTAATATTTATAAGGAATATTTAATATTATTGATAATGGACAATAAACTTGCTACGTTGAGCTGCGTCGCTCCGGTGTATAATTTACGTTTTAAAATAATTTCGGTTACCCAATCGCCGCCGGTGAATGAGAAAACCTCTCTCCGGTAACTTTCACTTTAAAAGTTTTTTTATGTGAGTGAGGAATACGTACCTACCAATTATTTTATTAAAACAAAAACTATAGGTAGTAACCGCATTATTTAAGTTTTCTGTTATAGTTGCTTCCTATTGACGTATATAACGAGGTGTTTAGAGGATTTAATTACCTCTTAGTCAATGTTGAATATTTGCCTTTCAATCCATCTCTTATACTTTTGCTCTAAATTTTCAGTTCATTGATTTGATTAACATTTAGAACTGTTTATGATGTTCAATCACAAGTAAAAATCGTTTATCTTTATACATTTTAGAACCCCACCTCCGAATACGTTTTAGCTGAATAACCTTTTAATAAAATATATCTAAATTATACAGTCTATTGATTACAGTCCGATGATTTTTTAGTGTACACTAATTTAAAACATGAATGTCTTTCTTACGTTCATGTATGAATCACGTCTCATAGTTACTGTGAATTATCTACGCTCTCTTTATAGAGAGCGAAATTTACAAGACTATGTTATATTTAAGTATGGTAGTAATGACACAATGTTCGGTCTTTTCTAGAATAACATCGTATCACTGTATATATACTAGAAATGTCGCGTCGTCAACTGGCACGCAAGTGACTATTGGCTATTTCGATTCACAACAGCTTTCCTTGCCACTTTCAACAACGCCCGCGCACGTCTCGAGACTTTTAATTACTCAAGTACCTACTCATGAGTGATATCGTATTAAATTTCCTACAGGTGCATTGGAATATTATGCCAATTAATTTTATCTGAATAATAAGTTCATATTACTGAGGCACCACAAAATATTTACCCAATAAAAGTAATTCACTCAGTAATATTAGGTCTTGTTTTAAATTGTATAAAAGAAAAACGTGGAAACTTTATGGGGATATTCTTTTTCAACCTTGCACCGCATTATGTTTTTTTATCTTTGCCTGGTAATATCTTTGATGTAAAAATTAAGATTAAATTTGTTACGTAGTTCATTGCTTATGTAAATTAAATACATGTAAAAATTATTTTATCGAGGTATTTAAAATAAGAGTCATATCTGTTGTAGTAACTTTCTAATTGCAGGGAAAGGGAACAAGTTTTCGTGTTTCAACATAGACTTCAATGATCAGAACCTCTTTACATACTTATATTCATTGTACACTAGCTGACCATACAAACGTTGTCCTGTCTTAACTATGAATTTTGAATTCAAATTGGTACAATTAATTTAAAAAAATATTATTCAAAAACATAGCGTTTATTATTGTAATGCTGTATGAAAACTGACTCTAGTTATGTAAAACTGATATTGCCGTTAATTTTTTTTAATTTTCTTATTTTTTTTAATGTTTCGCTCAACTTCCTTAATTTTTTCTTCTATAAGAACCTTCTTCTTATGATAATCAACCCAACAAAAAAAGAATTAGCGAAATTGTTCCATCCGTTCACACGTGATGCGATGTCCAAGGGAAATGGAAATTCATTTTTATATATATAGATTTTGTGGTACCTGCTCATATAATTGATCTTGTAGTAGGTATATAGTGATCTATAAAATAGTATGTAACCATAGTTATATTTAAAACAATTTTATAAAATAATTTTGTATATATAGATACTAATTTAAACAGGTTCTATTAAGCAATAGAAAAAAATGTCATATAGGTACTCTTATATTTGAAACATCTAGGAAGGTATGTACCTCTATAATATATCTTATGATTTGTTACTCGTTATTTGATGTTTGAAAGGTATTACAAACAATTGATCAGATCAATACTTACACTTTTACTATCATATTAAAGTTAGTAAAAAAGACTAAGCATTGTGAATTAGAAATCATCATAAACACACCTTACAGTACAAACAAATAAAGCAGTAAAACAATGTATGCAGTACATTGTTATTAGAATTATTAGTTGTTCATGGGTTGGTTTAAAAGGCCATGTCTAATTCAGGGTTGAAGTACGATCTGCTTATTTTCACATTTTAGAAAGTGAAGGCTCATATTTACATCACTAAAGCGGGCAGTAAAAATGATGTACCCGTGTTGACGTTGAAAAAGAAACTAAAGTTTTTGTCATACTCTAGTATTGTTAGAAAATGTGCGATATTATGACTTCTTGAAATACATTTAACAACTTGCGATTATGTAATTTTACATTTGAATGTTGTGTATATTTGTAAAATATTTCATAAATTCTTAATGTTTATTTATATTAGTTTGAATATTCAATCTTATCAACGGTTATGTAAAAGTATTAACTGATGTTATATAAGCATCGGAGCTACTAATTATGGAAATGAAAGGAACAATCCTTTGAATTTGTCATAAACTTTATAATTTAATACTTAGAGAAAAATTACAAGTTTGCAAGTGCAAGTTAATTACAATATTTTTGGGTCCTTCAAAAGAGGCGTGAAGGGGTACCTAAGCAGGCAAACATGACAGCGTTGACTGTCAGGGAAATTGATTTAATTGCAGTCGCTGTTGATTTGGATTCTACTATACTTAACATCAGGTGCAGAGTGCAGTCACTATGCTGCGCAACTTAAAATAAATAAATATCTCCTTGTTTTCAAACTAATAAATAAGTATGACTTAACTATTTAGAACTGGTTTTTATAGTGACCAGTTGGTAATTATTGGTATATTAATCATTATACATTGGATTGGTCATTATTTACACTCTTTAGAATAAGGCATAGAAAATGAGATATATATGGCACATACACATTGTGGAAATCTGTTTTAATGACGTTATTAAAATCAAAGGAAATCTACTGATGTTATATTGAATTTTAAAAACTCGTATGGCATATTTGGAAAAATCCAAATTAATTTTGCGTATAGTGTCTACTAAATAATTTAATTTTGTTTATAATCAGCAGGCATATTCTTAATACGATTTTACTACTAACTCTTTAGTCAAAAGAAACTACAAGAATACCTACTTCCAGAAATTAATCAAATAAGAATATTGAAATTTTGTATCATAAATAAACTTTATACAATAAAATTTATTTAAATCGTATTCGGTGAAGTAAATGAACGGAAATCCATTACCTCATAAATACATCTTTTCCGTAATGTACTGATATATTAGTTAACATGAAACTTATCTTTGTAACTACTCATCCGAATTTAATAATTCTTTGATCTAAAGCTATGTTTAAGTTCATGATTATGTGAATATATGTATTAATCTTGTTAAGTTTCATAATGTAGTTAATGCATAATGAAGTCGCGTCTCGTTTAACTTATACATATTTTGATAATATAACTTATCCGGCATCTCATATTCTCATCTAGAATGGAAGATACAATAAACCAACAAACAACCAGGGATTATGGCAGATACTTAGCAAGAAGAATATAAAGTTATGCCGGATCTATTTAAGTCTAAAAAGCCTATAATCGGGTTATTAATCATGATATAAAGCTTATTAATAATTACATTCGTCATAGCAACTCTTTGACAATATGTTATGTTATATGATCACCCCTTATATATCAGCTCAATGAAAGATTTATAGCTATATATATATATGACTACCTGACCCGACAGACTTTGTTCTGTCTTAACTATGAATATATTTAACTAATTCGTTGGTGGGAGGCGCCCGTCGTGACGGCCCAGTGTCATGCGCGTGAGCTGCGCGCGGTACTGGACAGTACTTGGACTTTGTAATATTTTTATTTTTCTAAAATAAAATATGTTTGAAATGCAAAACATGTTAAGTTTCATTTAAATAAATCTAAAGTTTTTAAGAATTGTATTTGCGCTAGGTTTTATATTTTTCATAAAGTATTCATAAAGCGACGAGTTTAATTGGAAAGACATCATATATCTGGGTGTTTCTACATGTTCAATTATTTGCTTGATCTTTAAATTTTAAAAAATTATGTACATAGATGTTTTGTAAACATAGTTTTTAAATATAAATATTGCAATAGTTGTAAAAATAAATGTAAAGAAATTCGTTTAAGTAATCCAAGAGAAGCTACATGCCTAAATTTTTTTACAGATAAGAATTTTTAAAACTATTGGGTTTCTTCATAATCGCCTTTGTTCTCCATTTTGCACCTAAGACCTTATTGTTATTATTTCTTTATAAAATAATGACTTAAGAAGGTACATTCCTAAAACTAAGATACTACACGTAAAATATTAATGTGTACAGGAAAACGGCAGTCGAAAATACTTAAAAAATATCATGTTATTGTATATAAATTAGTGTCCCTCATCAACAATGCCTATAAATTTTATTTAACGACACAATCAACTCCTTTGCCAAAAAATTTGAGCGTGAATGATGTAAAATATACAAATAAACGTAATTTTAATATAATATATATATATATATATATATAGCGTATGTTACTCAGGGCTAATGTAGTATTTTAATGGTGAAATAATTATTGAAATCGATCCAGTAGTTCTTGAGTGTATTCGTTACAAACAAAAAAAAATCTTTCCCCTTTACAATATTAGTATGTATACATTAGTAATATATTGAAATGGATATAATTTTCAGTTTACTGATAATTTATTTAATTAATAATAAATGCTAATAAAATAATAATTTTCTTATTGTAAATAAGAGTGATTAATATATTAATGATTTTATAGAATCGAATATTCTTAATAATTAAAGTGTTTTACATAATCCTATCTCTATTTTTATCACCGTGACACCGTAATATCATTTGAGAAATACGTTAGCATTATAAGTTATAACCAGACAGTGTCCATTCCTTAAACTTTCACATTTTCTGATCGTCGACGCACGGGCACACTAATTATTTCCACTGTTGAAAGGGTTGGCATCTTACCTTTATCTCGTACTAGAATGGATATCACTGAAACACTGAACACTGCTTTCCACGAGGTAGCTTGTATCTTCACTGGTGAAAGTGCGTGTTGCTTAAGCGAGGGTTTGACTTACAATGAGCGTTGCGCCTTGAACTTCACTATATATATATATGATGACCCACTTATGGTGGAAACAGCTAACTGTGCTAGTCCGAATGTTTATCCATGGGTCCAACCTGTTCCCTATGTCGTTACTAGGATGATTCCCGCTGTAGACCTTGTCAAGGACACGTTAAGCCAGTCTCAATTGCGTTGACTTTGTAACGATAAATATGCGATGCGAACGATAAAGCTGTCAATTGTAACTAATTTATTTTGTAATATTACGTACATTGCATTAGGAAGCCAAATACCTATATTAGTGGTTTAAAACCTTAGATAAATGAAGCAGGTTATATTTTGGTGTAGGTTATAACTCGCAAAGAAATAAACTAATTTCTGTTCAACATCAGTTTAATCTTGTACTATTATTTAGTTTTAGGATGTTATTTTGCAACACGGGCTATCCATTTCAAGTGTAAAGCATTTTATAACCATAATTAACGGGCACAAAGGCACACCCCAGTGCAGATAAATTTTTTGTGATTCACACAAATAATTTTTCTGTACGGGAGTCGAACCAACAGCACTTCGACGCGGCGGTTGCAGCGAGGAAACCGCTTTAACCACTAACTCAACCGTGCAGAGAGGCTATCATTTCCTCAAATGTAATTTGAGAAAATAAGATAATTTGTTATTATATGTACAAGTATATTAATAGAAAATTGTCTCAATAATTTCAAATGAAAAAATAGAAGGAAATTATTAAAAAAAATATTTATTTGTTACAGGTATTTTCAACAGATGAACAAAATAGTAAGAGATTAAACATACGTAATTCATGATTTTTAATAACAATTTTAGTGATTTTTGCACTTAAACGGTTTTTTTAAATAGTTAAAGTTTTAGCGTTACGGCCACAACCTCACCTGATGTTAAGTAGCGACGTTGCCCATGATGGTGGACACGCTAAGCCTAGTGGAGGGACTGGCTCTCGAGTGCAATTACCGGAACAAACATATAAGTATTTGGCGGCAACTTTTCAACTATAGTGTGGTAATTAGCTAGGCGGTTATGACCAAAAACCCTATCACCATGCTATAGTTTCATCACGATGTTCTCCTTCACCTAAGGCTCAACCTCATTATAGATGGATTCGAACTAACGCCCTTGACGCGACATCCGTACACACTACCAACTGAGCTAACATCGTTTCAAACATTTCTTTAAAGTCAATTTTTGGATGATTTTTTAGACTTTATTTATTTACAGCAATTTTAATTATAAATGTGGTTTTAATTGTAAAAAATTTAGTTTTCAATGTGGTTTAAAAACTGTAACAGCAATAATATTATCCAATATTGCAGGAAACATAGAAGTACCATTTCCCCATATATGTCAAAAAGTTGTTAAACAAACCAGTCCATGCAATGATCAAATTTTATAACCATAATAAGAGAAAGGTGGAACCAAGACTGTCATAATATAAACTAAACTTTTTAGGAGAGATGACAACTCGTGGATGTGTTTGTATACTCTTCGACAATGGTAAGAAATAACACTCTATCTTGTCGGTGTAAATTACATGATAACTAAACATATAAATAAGTCAATAGAAAGTTGACCCATATAAGTGGTAAGTAAATACTTTTATAAACAATTTAGACTGAATTATTTTCAGAAAAGATGGCTTGCTTAGCTTAAACTTTACTTTCACTTTTTTATAACGGACAGAATGAAATGCGTTTGGGCAATTTAAATTTTTAATATACAGCTAATCAAAGTATTGAAATAATTAACTATAAAGAAAATCTTAAATAAGAGTGCATTATGGATAATATTGAGTGTAGTAATGCTGTAGAACGGACAAGTACAAGAGATTAATGAATATTTGTTTCATTGTTGAAATCATTGTTTTTCTTTTGCATGAAGGAAACAGACATATTGAAACTTTTGTTAAAGGACAATTGACACCTCGTAATGAAAAGTGGGTTTTTGATAGACGACTCAGGCTATATCGAAGGACGTGCCGTTAAACGCGATATTTCGCATTCGTGCTGTTATTAACAACGGGAAGGCATCACGTCTATAGATATGAATTTAAATTCTACTCCGAACCTTAACGTTATGTAAAGGTAATCTTTGTTACAAAACGATAGCATAGTGGTAATTCTCATATACATTTTTTAAATAAATTTCTTGCCAAGTATTATGAACAATGTAATGTGCTTATGTTACAGATATTGCATTGCTTGTTATTACATTTATAATGGATCAGTATCGTAAGTAATATTCTTTTATTCGCTTAGAAAGTAATATTTAGTATCATTCAAGCTTTCATAACCTATTATTTCCAGCTGTCTACTTTTTATATTTTCGGAATTTTTGACCATATAATCTGTTGCTTCATATCTATTAGTCTTCTTACTATTATCCCGTCTAAGCAAGGTTGGCACATGTTTTCCTTTACTCTCTCTCCTCTATCAATTCTGATCTCCGTATTTACACCATTTAGACTTTAGACACATCGTCCATCAATATCTCAATACGTGCTCTTCTCTTCCTGTATTCGATAACCTTCATACTTAATATTCTTCTAGTTATGTAACTTACATTCCTTGTCACATACCCTAACCACGCTGATCTATATTACTCCTCAACTTCTAGGCCACTGATACTATTTTCATATTTGTGTTTAAACACTGATTCTTAACCCACTCTTACCTATTATCACAAAAATATAATACGTATTGTTTTAAGTTTGCATATTTATGTACAAGTACGTAATGCTTGTTTAGTGCCTTAATATGGATATGCAGTTTTTAGTCAATAAATTACCTATTTTTTTAAACTCTAGTTTTTTTTTAACATAGTATTCTTATTTCCCTTCCGATCAAATATTTTTTTAATTAGATGGAAACTCGAATCTAAATAAAATATATTTTGAAGTGCCAGCACTTAATTGGAGCGTAATACGATTCTAAATTTAACGATGCATTTTCGAATTTTATCTGCACTAACATCCTTACTAATATTATAAACGCGAAAGTTTGTAACTATCCATGTATGGACGTTTACATGTACGGATGTTTGTTATTCTTTTACGCAAAAACTATTGACTGGATTTTAATAAATCTTTACAATAATATAGCTTATGCATCAGCATAACACATAGGCTATAAATTGTCCAAAATATAACGATAAGTGTTAAGTAAGTTAGAAAAAAATCTGTTTTTATACCCTTCTCCTTTGATATAATTCTTATACCAGTATAATAAATAAATAAATAATAATAATCAATAAATAAATAAATACATATAATTTATGTAAAATAGCGGGTACCGGAATCGATTGTTGGACAAAATCAATATTAACGCGAGCAATTCCCCGGGTAAAAACCAATTTATTTATAAATAAGAAAGCATCGTGACGAAAAACTGTTCTCGCATTTTCGTGGGTAAACCTGGTTAGCTTGAATCCAAGTGCTTGTCCTAAGGTATTCAGTGTTTATTATGTACAAAAAATTACAAATAGAAGTTTGGTGTAAAGTGTAGGTGTTATTACAAATGTTGAAAATAAATAACCGAAAGTAATTTTCTATAGGTATTTAAAAAACGTGTAAACGAAAGTTAAGCTATAAGGAAAGAGAAAAAATACTTTCGCTGGCTTCCTTCAACAGGTATTCATTAAATGGGGCCACAAAAATCGTAATGAGCGAGGATTCGTTCACGAGAACGATGATTTAACAGAGCTGTGAATCATTTTTTACTTTTCACTTTCGTATTTGGGATTAACTATCGCATCATTTAGTATGTATTGCCTTTAATATAATAACGCATGATGTTCCACCAAACTGCTGCATTTAGATTAAATTATTATTAACGTTTATTGATACTGGCGATTGTAAGCGATGATAGTGGTTGGGTGTCAAGGGTCGTGAGTTGGAATCCAACTACAATGAGCTTGAGCTTTCGATGAAGGTACACATCGTTACCATCGTGACCAAACCATAGCATGGTGGTAGGGCTTTTTCTAATGCCCGCCTAACTAACTACCACCATCAAGTTGAAAATCTGCCGCCAAATACCAATAAATGTGTTCCCGCAGTTCCACTTGAGAGCCAGTCCCTCCACAGGTTTAGCGTGTCCATCAACTTGGACCGTATCATCACTAAAGACCAGATGAGATTATAGCCAAAACGCTAAACCTTAACTATTAAAAAGGCTTTTATTCTATCGTTTTAATTTTATATTTTAGACTTTGTCTTAAAGCAGCTTTATTGGCTATATAATATTTACAAACAAAGGACAATACAATTAGGGAATTACGAACATTTATTTTTAAATAATTCCCTTGCATGAGAATGAGAATATAGCTTCGGCTAAGTTAGAATTATGTACATAAAACTAGTTTGAAGGCACACAAATTAATTAATTAAGCTAAAACCTAAAAATATGATTGAATGCACTCTTTATCGAGATCTGGTACATCATCCATGTGACCTTGCAGATTTATTTAAAGCAAGAATTTTGTTTAGGGCTGTAATTATAATTTCATACCATCGGAAATTGTTTAATATTCTTTTTGTGACTGTATAGATAATAGGATAGATATGTAGATCGAAATAATAATATGTTCTAGAACACAGCTGATTTCGACTAAATATATTCCATAACGATTTTGGGCTGAATAGGTCAAATATTTTTTTAATAATGTCATTGGGATATATCACTCACGGCGCTTTGATTTCAAAAGAAAAGATTGTTTGTAAGCGGCTTAAGTGGTTTGATGTGCTATTTAGATCATACTAAAATAGATTTCAATTATCCTTCCAAAAAATACACATTTTATTAAGAAACTTGTGGCTTTTTTGCGTGCTACTGTACCACGAGAAGCTTTTTGTTTCGAACAATACATATTTATTTCTTTAGTGAGCTCAAGGTCACGATTATATAAATAAGAACTATGTTTGGAGCCTATATTTTTATATTAAAATAAATCTTTTAAAAAGTCAGTTTCGGTTTCAAGTAACCACTTTCAGGTAAGATGAATAAGAGTTCGATTTCAACCGCGGTCGTGAACGGACGTATCCGTAAGCTCTCGTTGATTGTTCTCGAAACCGACCGCTGCGCCTTACCGCGCTGCCTATTGTTTCTTTGTGCTCTTCTTACGTCTCATCGGCAATAATCCGTCTATTGTTGCTGACAGTTTAGTTCGTGTTACCGATAATTAGTCCTTTGTTAATCTCAACCTATTGTTTGGTAATCGTGTCAAGTTTACATTGTGAGAGGTCTCTTAGCTTATTGTTGTGAATTCCAAGTATTGCTTTACGTCATTGTGAAACAGTGCAGTGATTAAGGTGCCACCACTGTAAGTACTCCGGTCACCGGCTGCCAACAAAAGTAAAACTTATTTTCCGTTAAGCCTTTTACTACAGGCCAGGCCTCAGATATTGTTTATTTTTCTTTTTCTCTTTCCGATTTTTCATGTGCAGTAGATTGTATTAAAAGTTATTTCACCGAACTCGGGATTGTTCGTTACTTTTTTGTTAGCCGCGCCCACTTGCCCTTCCGGCAGGGAGGTTTTACTAAGGCACACGAGTAAGTCGCCACAAGCTCGCCATCCGGACCATGGCCAATCGCCCAGAGGATTTATTCCTAAGGCTACGTGCCTTCATAGGTAGGGAGCAACCGGAATTGCTCAAGGCGTTTCTCGCTTCTCAACCGCTCGCCTGTGTTAATTCATTGGTAGGCGCCCGCTTTCAACGCAACACCTACACAGTCACCTTCAGCGACCCCCACCCCAACGCTTGCGCCTCGTCCTTTCGAGGAGTAAATATTGTACGCACCGCGCCCAATACCGACGGCTAACTCTTTCTCGCCATTATCCCGCGACCCGACCCTTGAAAACGAGGCAGAAATGAGGGACTCGACTTGGAGGCCCAAACCAATCCCTAAGCCGGCTTTACGTTATTCGTCAGGGCCAAAAACAAGAGGGTGCTATCACCCTCAACAGGTAAAACTGCAGCCAAGAAAACAAGACGCGTCTCCTCTGCACCTGCGAACGCCACTACTCCAGCGATCCGACTTCTCACATCCGCGACCTCTACTGCGAAAGCTCAACTCAAGGAAAATAGCGTACACTAGGGCCACCAGCACCCCTTCAGGGATACAAGTTAATGTCCCGACTATTGCCGACTACAAGAATCCAACGGCTTTCCACCGTGAAGGAAAGCACCGGTTTAATACACTACTAAAGAAGAGTGCCTTCTGCGCGTCGTTCTTAGGCGCGTTTCCAAAGAGCTCCCAGAGAAGCTAATCCTAGCCTTAAGGAGCAAAACTTTTCAGTCCACGAGGTACATCGTATGTATCATTATATCACTAAAAACAATACGACTTAGCTCGTCACTTTCAAGTTCAATTCAATTCAATTCAAGGAAGGGAAATAAATTTTTCTCTCTCAAATCCGTCTGCGGCCTCTCCGGCATAGTTATAAAGATCCCCCATAAGAGGCATACCCCTACCCAATGCCATAACTGCCAACCATACGGCCACTCCGCTCGCTACTGTATTATCAACCCGCGTTATGGTAAATGTTTAGAAAACCACTCTACTAAGGAGTGTTCCCGCACCCGCGACTCTCCAACTCCACCGAGCTGCATCTTATACGGTAAAGCCGGGCATCCCGCGAATTATTGTGGGTGTGAACGCGCTCCACGCACGAGACGCACGCGTTTCTCTAATCAGGCTCCCTCAGTGCAAACAATGGTTGCACATCCTGCACCACCGCCACTCATGTCAATTCAGACTCTCCCGAGCCTGCCTAAACCCGCGCGAGTCATTTCCGCGAATACATGTCCATCCCAGAATCCCACATTACTTCCGAACACTTCATAGGCCCCTCAACCGCAGACTCCAAAGGTCAAACACTCACAATCCACTACGTCTAGCCTGTCCACTGGTTTAATAGGGATCGGCTGGCTCGCTGAACTCCTTGACCAACTTTCAGTAGAGGACATCATCGCGTTCGACGATATGTTCAGTGCTAGTCAGGATCTAGGCCGTCTTAAATAGCAATTAGGTGCTTCCCAGGCATTGCAAAGACCGTGCAATGCCTCATCCGCGCTTTCCCTAAATAAATTCGCAATGGACGATAAAATTAGACCCCGTGGCCTTTCTATATCCTTTTTTAACGCACGTTACCTGATACCCCAACGCGACTTAGTACCTAGTTTCCTTAAGGACGGACAAAAAGACGTGTTTCTTTTACAAGAAACACTTCTAAAACCGAGCGTTCGTAATCCCGCGATTGCGAACTACAAGATAATAAGAAATAACCGTACCCGGTGTAAGAGGCGGCGGCACACTCATATACTATAGAAAGTCACTATATTGCATGCCAATACATCCTTCTTAACTCGCTAACTTAGTCTAAGTCTCGGTGTGCAGAGTGGGTATGACCGGTAATCCCACAACCCATATCGTTTTCGCGTACCTATCGCCGAATAAAACTCTCCTACAGTCGGATCTGGAGGCGTTTTTCGCGCTCGGTGACGCGGTTAGTGGCCGGCGATCTAAACAGCGGGCACATTCAGTACAACAACCCGCGTACCACCGCTAATGGTAGGACACTTTATTGTTTAGAAAATGTGCTACCTTTGACGTAATTGCTCCCTCAGAGCCAACTCATTATCAAGCTAACTGTCGCCCCTCAGTTATATATACTTATATATATATATATATACATAGACATTTTAAAAGGGGTCGCGCTTTAGGTACGGCAAGTCGAAGTCGTACATGAACTAGACTCGGACCACCGGCCAGTAGTTCTTCAACTTAGTCACCCTCCACACACTCCCGCTTCAGTCAAAGTGGCTGACTATCGCAAGCTCAGACACTCTCTCAAATAATTTCTCCTCTCCTCACCTATAGAGAAACATCGACGAAATAAAATCTGTGACCGATGCCGATCTGGCGATTGACTCTCTGATGATTGACTCTCTGGTCGGTCATCTCCAAAATGTCATCAAGGGAAACCTCGAGAGAGGTTAAGGCGGCAAACGATCACCGCTTCATACTCCCTGATAACATTCGAAGACTGATCACGAAGAAAAAAGCCGCGACACGCGCTCACGATTCTTATCCGACGGAGGAAAATCGCGTACGGCTACGTAACTTACAAACATTAGTTAAATCTCGAATCTCCGAACTCGGCGGTCAAAGATGAGACAATCTTTTACAGGAAATCAAACCATCTCATCTAGTCTTCTGGAATCTTCAGAAGAGCAGCTACTCGTCAGCAATGCTACCGCTAGATAGAGGCCCTGGCAATCTGCCGCCTTCGAAAGTATAGACAAGGCAAAGTATATCCCTACCGCTCTCAGACAACAGTGTTCTCTCAATTTCTATGAATATCATACCATAGATACCGAACACATCGGGAGGGTCGATCGAACAATTGAATCAATAAGAGTGGCCCCCCAGTTAAAGAATTTAGACCCGGCCACAATTGACGAAGTTCTCGCGATCATAAAGCGCCTTTAGCCAAGGAAAGCCCCCGGTTTTGACGGAATCAGGAACGAAGCCCTAAAACTTATCTCTGATAAACTCATAGCTCTTCTGGTCTGTATCTTCAATGTGGCTATAACTCTGTGCCATTTTCCAGCCGTTTGGAAAAAGGCAACGGTAATAGGTATCCGTAAATCCGGGAAAAAGGCATCTCTCCCCGAAAGCTACCGCACAATAAGCTTTCGCAATACGTTAGGTAAAATATTCGAGTGGCTCCTTCTGAATCGATTTCAATCCGTTGTCTTAGACAAATGTCTCTTACCACTAGAGCAATTCGGCTTTAGACCGAAGCAGTCGTGTACACACCAAGTATCACCAAGTATAGTCACGGAGTATATTCTCTCCAATTTCACGTAGCCACGCCGTTCTAGGCGCTCGCTTGCCGTATTTATCGACATAGCCAAAGCTTTCTATAAGGTTTGGCACGAAGACCTCATATTTAAACTTAATCTCTTTCAAAACCCGGACAGACTAGTCCGCATAATCCTCGCTTACCTATCGGACCGTTCCATCTGCTATAAAGCGGACAGAGCTCTATCTTCAACACACTCAATAAGATCAGGGGTCCTGTAAGGTTCTATCCTAGCCCCTTGCCTGTTCAACCTATTTGTTAGTGACATCCCCGAATTTCCCGACGTCGCAGTAGGCTCTTACGCAGACGACACGGTCATCTTCAGCTCAGGTAGGAATAGGATTCATTTATACTACCGCGTCTAAAGGGCTGTCTCTACGTTCGGGTCCTGGTGCCTCAAATCGCGCATAGGAATTAACCCAAACAAAAGCGCGGCTATCATGTTCGATCCTCACGCGAGGAAGACTATAAAAAGAACATTACACCTTTTTGGTGTCAATATCCCCTGGGCTAACCAAACAAAATACCTTGGTGTAGTTTTGGATAAGCATATCACCTTTAACAAACCTATAGATTATGCACAGATAAAGCCTCCACAGCTATGGCTCTACTACGCAATGTAATCTCCTCTAAGATCAAAATGTCACTCAGACATAAGCTCACAATATACAAAATATGCATCCATCCCATACTTACTTACAGTTGCCCCGTAGTAGCTCACCCCTCACGCACCGCCCTCCGCAAACTACAAGTGTTGCAAAACACATTCATGCGCATAGCTGTCCAAGCCTCGCCCTATGTCTGTAATTTAGATCTCCACTAAAATATGGACCTTCCGTCCATATATGCATATATTAAAGACCTTACAAGTAAATGCTTTGAAAAGGCTGAAGTTCATCCCAATCCCAAAATAGTACCAGCAGTTAACTACACTGCCAATTCGCACGTCAAAGGCTTCGCGTGCCGGCCACGTAATTGCTTCACCAATCCCGTCGATAAAATAACGAGATTGAACGCGCTTCTCCCTACCGTCTCCACCAATTGTACGTGCCTGCGAAACCGCCGCCTTCGCCGCCAAGGTCGAGCGGTTAATTTCGCTCCCGCACATCCGCCGCGGCCTCCCACCGCAGACTGCCCTCAGCACTCGCGCAAAAAGTTCTGTGAAGCTGTCAAAGCTCTCAAGGCTAACAGCGTACGTCAAGTCGAGAAAAAATAAAAAAAAGTCAGATGAATAACACAAGTTCCACAAGATCCGTATATACTCAATTTCTGTTGAAGTACTGCTTACGTGTGCGATTTCTAAGATAGTATTAATAATTGAATTCATATAGGGTTTTCTACACATGGAAATAATGACTCTGTGGTAGTTTGTACGGACATAGTGTCAATTGACGTGAGTTCGAAGCACTGCAATGAACCTGGACTTTCGTCGAAGAAAAATATTTTGATGAAACAGTAGCATAGTGGTAGGGTATATTATAATTCCCGTTTAGCTAACTACCACTCTCAAATTGAAAATCTTTTGTCAAATACCTATAGGTGTATTCCGGCAGCAGCACTTACAACCATTTCCTTCACTAGGTTTAGCGTGTCCACTGTCTTGGACTACATCGTTACGTTACATTAGACGTAATTATGGTCTATCAGTAAACCTAAAATTATCACAAAAATATATCATCACTTTAGATTAGTTAGAGTTAGTACCCTAATTTTTTAGAACACTGGATTTATAGGTTGCTTACTCTGATATCCTTAACCGTTGTGAACTAAAGTTTTTGATCAAGCATAACTTTTATCAGGTTATACCAGGCATTGGTTTGGAGATTGGAATGATTAGTTTGAAAGTATTTCAAGTTACTTTTATGTAGTACATGTTTACTTTTGTACATGTTGTAAAACATCAGATATCTTGGTCTGTATTGTAGGGATCTTTATAAACACAATGAAAATAAAGTGATATGAGACTCAGAATAGAAATTTGTTGATTACATTAATAATTCTCCTTTGTAGTATTCGAACTCACAGTATTCAGTGCAGCAGCATTGGCGAGACGACTGGTTAAACCACCACTCCAACAGTGCAGTCATTATTTACATAGAGAGGTATACATTTAGGCAGATTTATAAAATAATTATAATTTACATCAAATTTCACTGTTAAATATTATGAGACACAGGTGCGGATCGAATGCGGATGAAGATCGGCCAAGTGTAAGTCGGTGTATGAACTTTCTCATGATCGATATAGTGCATTGATACTAAGATCTTTATAAATTATATGAGCGTGGGCAAAGCTGTGGAGCAAACACTAACCATCAAAGTGTTACGTCACAAGTCTATTAGGGTTGTGGGCATGCCCATCGTGCCCACAACGGTGGATTCGCGCTTGATGAGACACGGTTTTAAATATTAGACAGGTTTCTTTAGCACCAGCAGTAAAACCTTCGGCGTTGTCCGTGCCACGAATTAAATATTTTGAAACGCTTTTAATTTATTACTATTTATTAGCATTCTTAGCTAGCTAGCTTAAGCTATTCCCACACACCGAACGAAATATTTTATCGCGGTTTTTTTTTGCTTTTTCTTCTTTCGGCAGTGGCTTTTCAGATATAGACTTGGAGATCGATTAAACTAACGTGGACCTTATAATGACAATTAAATGAAAGGAATCAGGTGAGATTATGGCATTAACGCTAAACTTAAAATATATAAAAAAAATTTGGCTTCTGTTGCAATTCCCCTAGAACCTGCTCCGAATATAAGCGGTAAGATATAGAATAGTAGTGGTAATCGAAGAAATGATTTTTTCTTAATCCTACTTACAACTTTATAAGTACCTGTAACAAACTTGTTTTGGAATCTGCAATCGACTAACCTGTCCATCATTTGAAAGTAAGCGGTATCCTCAGCCAATATAAACTAGGTTATTTTTATGATCCTCGTTAAAAATTGACCTCTATGATCTTTATAATAACCATCTATATAAAGACAGATTTGTTTTTAATACCCTAGCGTAAGTGTAGTTTCAACCACTTACTTTAAAAATTCAAAAAGTTTGAACGTAAATCCCAATCCAAATATATTAAAAAAAAACTAATTTATTCACGTCATCAAGCATAATTAACAAATAAGTTAATGAATGTTTGAAACATTTAATTTTCATACGTGTACACCATAGCGGATTGTAAAGATAGTAAGTAACTTAAATAACAGTATACTAGTTACTAGATAGTATACGTTGATATGTAATATCGAAGAAAATGCATAAAAGATAATTATACTATTGATTTATGTACATAGGTATATGCTGTTATGTACTTTATATAAGTTATTGTGTATTTTATTACATTCGATCAAAATTCATACTCATAAACTGCGTAAACATTTTAAAAGTTTAACGCGGTGATTATTATAATTATTATGCTAATATATTACAATCAAAAAACATTCGGAACTTTGTCAAATTAAAGTGAAAACATATCAGATGAAATAAAAGATACGTTAAAGATATAGAGATTAATATGTTTTGTAAACACGCTTGCCGACAGTGGGTCAGCAGGCCAACCGGCGAAATGTTAGCTTTCGTTACCGCCAATGACAGACATTATCAGGTTGGTTGACCCAGAAGGACGCACCACGCGCCGCATTCCATAAACCTTAGCGGGTGTTTATGGCTGTGTGCGTGATTATGGCTTTCGAGCATCAAGTGCTAACGTTTGTATTGGATTTTGAATGAAGTAATGGTTAATTACCCCTAGCCTTGTAATTTGCTAGTAGAGATGTACACATATAATAATTCTATTTTTAATTTGCTTTATTGTTTTGGGTTTTTGTATAATATTAGGTTTGTTATTTATTTAATTGTATGACCAACGAAACACATAACGTAATGTATAATTATTTTTTATTTAATAATACCTTAAACTGTGCACAGAAAATATTGTCGTAGCTGGTATATCGGCCTAAAAGTACTCAAGTTCTTAAGAAATCAGAAGTTAGTTACTGAAACAGGGGGTTATCAACATGATGATTGTGAACTAGTTGGGTATAAAATTTTATTATCTCATAATAATATATCTGTTACTTTTTATGCAGTGTACAAGTATTAGAATTAAATAAAGGATTCTATATATTGAATTCGTAAAACTGATGTACCTAATAGCCGATTTTAAAATGTTCCAAACTTAGGGAATATTTAATAATCTTTATTTTTATTAAGTGTGATGATTAAGGTGTAAAATATGTGAAGAAAAGAAGTCTTGTGACTGTAATATACCTATGATCCGGAGGTAATATATTTTTGCTTGTCGCAGATTTTAGATGCGCTTCTGTATTACCATTAATACTTAGGAAATTTCTTGTGTAATAATTGTGTAACCCTATAAACAATATAAGAATAATACAGAACTTTTTTGTCTACCCATTTTTCCTTATTACTATATCCCTAATATACCTCATATATGTTAGTATTGTGATAGTAAATAGATATCTATTTTCACTACAATTGGCGCAATTCGAACAATAGGCTTGGTTATAAATAAAAAGTCGTGGCAATGTCATAGTCATAGAAAGTGAATACTGTTCCTAATGGGAAGCAGACAAATCATTTCGCATAAACAACAATAGATCGCGATTACAACCGTACTTAGTATGTGATTATAGTGAATTCAAAACCGAGGATGACCCGGGAAATTTTTCTACTAATTTATTTCGGTGGCTTTGTCCTCACGAAATGTAATACTATAAAGTGAACAATTCTTATGTACATAACATAATTGGTGGATCGAATACATTTTATTTATAGATAATACTTTTTACTAAGTTTTTCTGTAAAATTGCAAGCAAAGTTCGAACGTTCGAATATTTAAATATTATTTGTAACAGTATATTTTGTTTTTGTTTATATACAAAAAATCTATATTCTTAACCGAAGCTAATCGTAATTTCAAATAGCCCATTATATAAATCATTCAACAATTTACTTCAACGAAGAGTCAGATATATTTATATTAAATACATTAAACATTTAAACAAGTAATCGATGATTTTAAAATACTTTGTGAATACAGTACAATGCCTTATTGTAATTATCTTTTACAATTAATTTGAATATAATCTTTTATATGACAGTTACCTATAGGTATTTCTAAACTTCATGATTCCATTTCTGATTTCTGATTGCATTTCTTAAATATCATATTAATAGTTCTTGATTACATTTCTTAATTTAATGGCAAGTGAATGTAAATGATGATTTGAGTGAATTTCATAGAACAAAAAATGGGTTCCCACAGACGCATCCCTACCACGCTTACTTTCTCTGATAATGCGAGTTGACAATCCATAAAAATATCTAAGTATGAAAAGTAATCGCTCATCAGTAACTGAAATATTTTACTTTGCTTTTTTACACTTCATATAGCCAGCAGAATAATTTTTCGTATATAAATATTATAGACACAGTATACGTATATCTAATAATCGATGTAGTATTCCCAGATTACTGTATTATTACTATTATTACTACTATTGTAACTATTAGTATTGTTATAGTTAAAATCTAGGCAATCGAATATCGCTCGGTGTTTTCCAATAATTTAATTAATTATAATCATGTTTTTTAATTATTTTTGACTATTACATTTGTTTGGGTGAGATGTTTTAAAAGAACTCACATTGTGATGATATGATCGGCGGAATCTAATAAAAAATAAATATATTTTTTGCAAATCGACAAAAGCACAAGGGGCTCTCGATTTAGGTCAGTTGGTTTATAAAATAAACAGAAAACACAAGTATCACGTGATTTATGACCACCAGGCTGCCAAACTACGGTTCCCTGTATTTTGGCATCTGATTTGTCTCCGACTAGGTATAGATGTGTGCTTTATCTGTAAATCCCACAGTAGTAGTCAAATTAAATGAAGAGAAAATATTATAGACTAAGATATGTGACATTATTGTTTTTGTTTCTGGATTCAGGCGTGCATATATTTGAGTGTGTATTTGTGAATGTCTGAGTGTATGCATATGAGTAAGCGAAAGTGTACATTAGATTGAATGTATCATTATTATATTGGGTCATTTATTTCGGATTTATGGATCATACATAGAAGTTATTTTATTTTATTTAGTTTATATACTGTTACGCTGCTATATCTTATAATATGTATAAGCTTAATAAAACAATAATTATATTTTTAATAAATTTAAGTTATAGATATATGCGTGTGCGGCAGATAAACACATTAGTCGCTTATAACACTTGGTTGAGCGTGGATGCTGTTTTCCTTATTGCTTTCACCGTAGTTAAACAGAAAAGAGGAAAACGAGAATTTCTATCAGTGATTCTCGATATGTTTCTCGAATCCTCAATAATTTAACACTTATCAATGCATGAAAAAAAAATGTGAATATAGTGCATTATAAATAATTCCATAGTCATTTATAATGTTTATTACATGTAATTAAATAACTAATTTATTTTTGTATATCTAATAAACATTATAAAATAATGAAACTGTTAATTATCTAATGTATGTAATGATATTTATTATGTAAATTTTCTCCTGCGATTGACTATTTTATTACGAAATTTTGTATATCTAATCATTTCAGTATATTTTATTGTAGTTATGAATCTTGTGAAAACCTTTTAGATTTGGTTACTATAAAAGAATGTCCATAAAATATATAGATTTCTAAGGGTAATAATTTATAATACACTAACTACTGAACCTGCCAGGCAAACGTCCTATTATGCTTAAACTTATGTATTAGTCGGTCGGGGAATATTGTCGTGATAACATTGCGTTAGTCGAACATACATATGTTCCGGTAATATAACAAAGTTATCTTCACTATTTAGAAAAGTTCTGCCAGAACTCCCTATTACTTAGATCTAACAACATTTTTAATAAATAATTTATCTACTTAGCTCCTATTTTAAATTTATGTATATATTATGGATTATGTATTATGGATAATATTTTTAATGCTGTGTTATGATTATGTTTTAAATTTGTATTGTCTCTTTTATTTTGTATAGTTAGAAACCCTAGAGTCGAAGTAGTGAAATCTGCTACAAGGTTATTGAGCTTCGATGACGTGGTGCAGTTGTCAACTTGTTTTTCACCATTAAAGTAACTTTCTTCATGTAAGTAGGTGCCTAAACTGTAATGACGTAACAGCCGCTCACCGCGTCTAAGTTCATTGATCTCCTGTATATTATCTAATTGTTACGCAACCTATTATTATCAAATCAAAAAATTTAAATATTTACATTAGCCAATTCAACATCGTCGATGCGTCGCGTCGGTAATGTAATATTATTTGTTTTGTGCGTTGCCTGTGAATTTTGAGTGTGTTTATTAGCTCCTAGCACAGAATTTAAATTGTCTGTGATTTTTTAATTTATTTATGTTTTCCTATTTTATGTATAATAGAAAAATAGGTGTTATGAAAAACAAGTGAAATTATACAATATTTAAATCATGGTGCTGTTTAAATTTCTCAGGAATACTAGTATTTCACTACTACTCAATACGAATCCTGTGCTCTTTCTTAAAAAAAAAAAAAAAGTTTGTATTTATTTACATTCTTTATATATGCATTTTAAAAGTGCGTGTGGAACTAAGATATTTCAATATCCTTAATTTTTTTACTGTTTACACATATTAAGAAGATTTAAAATTTATATTAATTTACATATTTTCTAACAGACAAATTAGTGCGTCTTCAGACTTCAGTCTTTTGAACTGTGTATCTATTGTCATTCTCAAACAACTATATGTCTTTGTATCTTTCAATTAGTAATAACTGTAGAAGGCGTCTTTTAAAAATGCAGCAATAAGAAGAATTGGTAAATATGATCCGGATATAAAAAATGAACACTGTTTTAAAATTTGACGTCGTCGTTGAAAAATGAATAGATAATTACATAGAACAGCATGTTGGAATTGGGCGGGGTCGACAACCCGTGTTCACTTTCTCTTGGTGACCGTGGCTGTCATGTGTCGGCTTATTTGTGGTATGGGATTGTTGTAGAACCTCGATACACAAGGCCAGTTTTAATAAAAGAACTTCTAATAATTTCAATAAATTAACTATGCTTTATTGTTAACTTTTGTAATTCTTCTCTTATACTTTATGCCATGTAGTACGTATATTCATGTACATATACTGTTCCAATTCAACGTAATTTTTATGTATTCGTAGGAAGCGAAATATATCAAATTGTTTATGTTTTTCTAAACTTATTTACATATTAAGTATCTATACTGACTTTTATAAACAAACGCAGTAATAAAATCAATATTGAGCCTTTCAGGAAAAACATCGTAAACGCTAAAAATCTGTTTTTTTTTTATCGTAACCACCTAAAAATTATCTTTGTAAATTAGAAGCAGTATGTTAATAGTCATAAATTTAGTCTGTTACGAAGCGTTACAATTACCTTAAAATATAAACTGACTTCTTAAACGACATACAGTCTGCTGCGGTAGACAGATTATGTAATTACAAACGCAATAATTTGGTAGATAGTTGTACATGTATGAACATTTTCTAATTAAGTTCAACGACTCTCTCCTATTATATAATTGTTCATTTAATAATTCGTCTATTGAATATTAGTTATAAATTAGGTAATTTAAATCTAAGCAAACAAGGTCCTGTATTCATTTTTAATGGGATAATAATCGCTTTACTAATATTTTCCAACCTGTATGGTTAAGAACACGGAAGAACGGTTAGGAATACATGTAAATACTCATTAAAACCATAAAACGCCCTGAATATACTTTGTGTGCAAAGATCTAGAAACTCACTTTGGTAATTGTACCAGTTCCTCTCAGTCAGAACTTAAAATATTATTTGTTTACAACATTTCATCCAAATCATTAAAGTCGATTAAAAAAATCGCATATAAACAATTATATAATTAAGTGTTAAATACCACGTCTATGCTTATTGGTTATGCTGTAAAATATAACGATTGTGGAACGAGACTCTGAGTATGATTCTACGTAACCTCCACGGTCTGTAACTTAATGGACTACTCACTTAAAGGTTTTGGTAATTACATTTTTCTTTCCTATTTCCATAGTATTTAATTATTATTTGTGATATGAAAGTTACTTTGAATTTAACAATGACGGTTGCTAAATAAGAGGCTGATTAAATTTTTACCCTTTTAATTTTCATAAATCAGTCTAAACCAATTTTTAGAAGCTTTTAATAATTCAGAATTATATTTTAATGAACCTTCTGTTTTTTCGGTTTAGGTTTTTTTTTCAATACTGCCCTCGACAATGGTCATAAACATTCATTTCACATTATTATTTTAATATTTGGAAGAACGAGCTTTATCTGGTTGCTTTATTAAAATAAACCCTTTAAGTTTTAAATATTTACAAAATGTCAACCAAACATTTTTTCCGTTTTTGAGACAACAGCTACATATATACAAGAATGATTTACTTAATAGTAGATATAAGATAGATAAAGCGCATATCTTCTATATGGATATTAACTAAATGTAATTTTCTATACAGATTCTGTTATTAATAGATGTGTCATCGTTATTCAAAATTAAAACTATAGTGAAAGTAAATGTAAAATTCTGAGTAACCTAGTTATTGCTTCATTAGTTAGTCAGCACTTTATACAGTTTTTGCTTATATATATTTTTTACTGTAATTGATCATTATTTCTTTAACTAGACATCAGATATAAATCAACCGTTAGTCTGGGTAATAATTTTAATACTCGGGCTACGTTCCACTTGGAGTTGCGAGCGTTACAATTATTAATTGGTATATGGGTCGTTTTAAGCGTTCATGTCAACATTACAAATGGCGACTTAAAAAAAATTCAAAGAAGTCGTTATTTTTTTATTTACGTAACTTAGGTTTAGGTTATGTTATTGACAAATAAAACAATTTTTAACAATTATACATATATGTGGCCGCACGCCAAGTATTTACCAGAGAAAACAAAGTTAACTTTAAAAAATCAATGCCTAATTAATATTAACCCCCCCCCCCCCATCTTGCTGATAGGCCGCTGTGAGATGGACGCGAATGAAGACGGTGACGTCATTAGTGATATTCTGCTGCGACCATAACGACCGTGGTCGTCATGTGGAACAGTTGAAGGCATGTTATGCGTTGTGAACGCTAAATGCAACCTAGGCCAAATGAAATGTAATAACGTGTGTTTATATATTTTACTGCTACTAGGATATTAAATTACAATATGTTATGTAAATAAAATATTTTTTCACGTTATTTACGTAGTTATGTCTCGTCTTTCCTTTTTTCAACGTTTAAAAGATTCTAGTACTTGTTTTTTTTATTATAAGCTTTTGTGTAACCCTACATTATCCTGATCCATTAATGAACATCATTATAGTTTACTTACATGAAAAATAAAGTGTAACATTTTCAATTTTTTTCTTATATCTTCGATACATATATGTACCAAAAATTTTAAACATTTTATGATAATATATTTTATATTGAGATTGTAAAATGGTGCAAAAGTTGTGTTATAAATACAACATCTTTTTGAAAATATTTATTTATATTACAAATCATTTGTTAAATCGCAGGTTCTATGTTTCTGTTCACATTCATCGCTTCTGGTATCGATTTCTTCTTTCGTAGGTAAATGACGATACAGAGCACCATGATATTTTCTAAATCCTTTGTTTTCTTCATCTTCTCCGCCAAATACAGTTTTTTGCATTTTATTTACAAAAGGGGTTATTTTGCAGACTAATAACTGTATACAACTGGTTTCCTCTTCAGAACCTTGTTCATTTATTAGGTCTTGAAATGTCTCAAGCAAAGTTTCGTTCTTAGCCCTTGTTATTAAATCTTGCAAGCCTCTCGAATCCTTTTTAATAAGCCAAGCTGACGGGTCTTCTATATGGAACTGCTTTTTTGGACGTTTAGGTCCAGCTAAAAATGTCGATATCTGTAATGATAATATCTACTCTTAGTTACGAGGTTAGCAATTTAAAATAAGTATAATAAATGTTAATCTCAAATCGTGACATTGAATTTTTACTTTGTAAATCCATACATACATTTTTATTTGATGTCTTATTCTACGTTATAGGTTTAGTCCACCTGATGTTAAATAATGATATGGGTAACGATGGTGGACATGCTAAGCTTAGTACCGTAACCAGCTCACAAGTGTAGATTTTCGACTTGAGGGTGGTAGTTAGCCTGGAGGCCATTAGAAAAAACACTAGTACCAGGTTACGGTTTCATCACGTTGTTTCCATTCTTTGACAGCTCAGGCTCAATTCAGAAATTGACGCGGCGTCCATACACGCTACCAACTGATCTATATCATCATACCTATTTTTATAGAATAAACATATAACTCACCATTTGGGCAACAAAAACCAAAGCATTTAGTGCAACCGCACTAATTTGACTCGGTTGTAGACCAAATAAGCGAACTAAATGTTTCAAAGGCGCCATGGGACTCGAACCTTCATAGAAACTTGTATTAGGTTTGTTCTCCTGTGCAGCATTATCATACGTTCTATCTTCCTCATAAGAACTGGGGAAGACAGGGTTTTTATTTGTCTTCGGTTGGTTGTTTACAGTTTGGAAAGCACGTACCACGAATTCAGCTACCTTTAATGCCACAGATTCGGAACCTGAAATTTGAAATTAATTAACAAAATGTTACAATGAGGTTAAATATTAATTAGTAGGCATTAGTTTTGCAATCTTCATATCCACTTACAGAAGCCAACTTTATATATTTATACTAGCTGACCTGGCAGACCTTATTCTACCTTTTCGAGTAGTCAATCACATCGACTACAGCGTCACCTATCGCGTTATGATCACTTATCGAAATAAAACTATCCTATCTTTTAAGCTCGACAAGATTACATACAGTATGGAAATTTGTTTAAGATCGGTTCGGTAGTTTTAGGGTTTATTGCGGACAAACAACGTGACACGGAATTTCTACATATAATTAGGCTATTTAATATCACGCTACTACCAATAGGAACAAGTAAAAAAGTTACAAAAACGGGCAAAAATGATTAAATAAAAATTTCAGTTTCCTGCGAACAAAGTCGCAGACACAGCTAGTTTTTCATAAAATGAGCCTGTGACACTGTACAGTTAGGAAAACATATTTATATTAATAATATAAAACATATGTAAAGAAAAGTTTAATTTTTATCACGACAGGCGACGGTGACATACAAAGATTAAGCTATGCTTGTTAATCCATCCTGTAGTCGTCGTAACATCAGAAGCATCAAATGCATTCCGCTGCCCCTTTAAAACTTATACTCTCATCTTGAAGAATCCCATATTGCGGTTTCGCAGGAAACCCTACCTTAATCCAAATCATCGTATTTAAAAAAAAAAATTGTCAGCTTTTAAGAAAGAAATCATCTGAAGAAAGTAAGTTCAGTATGGTGTTAGGGCACTTGTTCTTCAGGTTTCGAAATACTGCCGAGGGACACGTGGTGTCTAAATCCACGAACAGCACTTTAATATCAGTCGTATTTCTAGGGTACGTGCCTTAGGCTAGTATCGGATATATACTTATTTAACCAGAGATTAAGTTGAACATTAAGCGGCGATTTACGTCAAACGCTACACCTAAAAATGTTTGGACACGAATTTAAAACTCACCTAAAAAATCATATGCGACTTTCATTCCGTGGTGCAATGTATCCATAAAACCATCTTTCCTTATTTCGCTACAAGAAATAATTTGTAAATATAATATTGTAAAACAAAGCACGAGTGATGCCATCTTGAGGTTGTATCAAAGACTACAATGAATCTTGTCGCAGATGGTTACATGCTACGGTCTATGTGTTATAATAATGGATGCGCGCGCGTAACCGTCACACCACGCTTGCAATTTACCTATTTATTTATTATACAGGGCGCTGTTAAAATAACTTGACAACTTTATCTGTTGAAACATTATGAATAGAGTATTTTGCATTAATAAAAAACTCATTTTAAAGACTCATTTTATATATGATTGCATTGTTATTTCATAGATGGCGCTACTATATTATAATTATACCGATAATTCCTTAAATTTTTCTATAGCTGTAAATTTCAAATCGAAACAGATTAAATATGTTAAATAAGAAATAAAACCTAAACCTTGATCGATACGAAGTTAAATGTTACTAAAAATTACGAAGATTAATCATCAGAAGCGATGATAGCTCAGTTGGTAGTGTGTATGGACGCCGCGTTAAGGGACGTGAGTTCGAATCCATCGTGATATAATAAATATCGTATCGTAATCTAAATATCGTATAATCATAGCATGGTGATAGAGCTCTACCATTTTGGGCCACATCGTCAATTAATATCAGGCGAGATTGTCGTCATAACTCTAAAACTTAAATATAGCCTTACAATATTTTACTTAAAAAATAACGAATGTAGGTACCCATTGTCACGGCATCATAACAATTCAAATTTTATTCAGGTACTGTTTAAAATGACTTGAACGTTGACTTACATGTATAATCATTTATAAATATATTTTATCAATTAATAGGTGCCATGGATATAAAAATATTTTAAAACTTTTTATTCTTTGAATGTAAGCCTATTATAAAAATCTTTAGGAAGTATGAAGTTGCCTTTTGTTAATGTATTTGGGATTATAACAATTTTCGATAAATTTTAAAACGGAGTTTAAATTGCACACATTCAATGAGGACGTCATGTTAAGGTGATATTACCCCCACATCATATACATAATATTTACATAAAAAGGCATGTATAGTTGTGATGACAATTAATGTTGTATGTATATTGATTTACTTATCTTAACTAGGCTTGTCTAAAGAAATATTTTCAACTTAATCAAGGTGCGCTTAAGCTTTTCGATTAATAAATTATTAGTTATCTCCATTTGGTTAACGTTATTGTATTATTATCGAACTAACTTAGGCCTTTATTATCCAATGAATAGAATGGTAATACATCATTATAACACGTTGATTTAATAAAAACAGATATATTACGTAATACTCTTAACACTTATAAACCCAATGGTTTCATGAAGTACTTTTATATCTGTTATTTAATTTTACTCTCAATTAAATTCATTTAAGTTTAGTTAATGTCAGTTAATGTTAACTTCACTTTTTTAGTTTAAAATTATACAATATGTTTAATATTGTCAAACAATAACGATGTGTTATACTCGCCTATAATTAAGGTTACATTTGTTCTTGAATTTTTATACGTATTTTTAATTTCAAATAATATCATAATGTAAACTTCGATGATTTTTTATGATTAAAAACAAAAATATATGTTAAAGAGTAAAATACACACTATATATATATTCGAAGACCTAATTTTGATGAAGACAATAGACGTTAAAACAGTAATAAGACATTCTAAAGCATTGCTTTCACTACGTTAGAGCTCAAGATTCTACGGTGGTCCTCAAAGCGTTGATGATTATTTAAAACAATTTATTCTAACTATTATAAGAAGAATTGTTTCTTCGTTCATTCTTATATTTAATCGGCAGACAAAAACTTGATGTGTAACTATTTTTTTCGCCACACTTAAGCTAGCCAGTTCGCATTTTCTTAAGTTGTTTTGAAAAACGATTTAGATAGTCTACAGATCTACAACCATTAAAGATATAGTTATATTACCATTTAAGAGAAGTAGCTACTGACCTGCTACACAACCGTTACTATAATATTGTCGCGCTCCGCAGACCACAATAATAGTCATCTCCATATGGTACATTCTCATTTCAACATCATCCGCTTACAGAGTCACCGTCTTTCAACATGTATACATTATTCCTCTTCTACCCGTTTATAAAAGGTATATATTCTGATGTCATAACCGAAGACGTTCAATACTTGAATGAGTTGCCCTTAGACAAACTCTTGAAAATTAAATCTTCATTAAGAGAACTAACAACTCTGAGTTATGACAACGCTACGTCGACAACACCGACATCATTTCAAAGTTTTGGAGCTCAAGCGATGGCGATGAGAGCACCCGTGAGGCGAACGGATTATGAAGAAGGATTATACAAAAAAGAAAGTAAGATTAGTAATATTTTCTCCATATCTGTTACGACGCTTGCGTTTTTAGCGTTCGGCGGTTACCTACTCTGCTTAATCGTGCAAGCTGTTAAATCGAAACAAAATTATAATCTAACGTATCCGTCACCGCCGCCCACGACTTTTTTTGTAAGCGCCGGAATAAAGAAGAAGCCCCAAACGCAATTCGCTTCCTATGGGAGACGGAGAAGGGATAATAGAGTTCAAAGGAGCTTTAGGCGTATCGATTTACCACCAGAGCAGTTATTTGAGGCACTGTTGCACCTTTGCGAGGGATATGCTAAATGGAGTGAGCAGTATGATGTATGGCATGTCATATAACCTACTAATGTACTTGATAATATTGATTATAAATACATTAAATTTGTAATAAATTTTACTAGCTTCATTTAAAAAAAAATGATGTCACTTTATTTTATGCAATTTTTTAGATTTAATAATCTATGATTACATTAGAATAATTATTATTCATTTCAATTGCAAATAATATTTTTATGTGCAATCAAAGTACTTAATCACACTTTTGGTCATTTAAAAATAATATACACTTTCGCTTATTATAATATACTTACTTTATTTCAGGGGAAAATACTAGTGTATAATGAACGTTGTTTTAAATTGATGGGTTTGTTTAAAACTTTAAATAAAATATTATTGAATTTATATAATGTAATCGCTATAAAATGAACAAATCATCCGCATGAAGATATTAATAATATTTTTCACTAAAAGCCGACCATCACAAAACGCTGTTTACATTAAATGCAGGAAGCCAGATTGCTCGATAATATCTGTAAACGTTTTCAAACTGTCAAATAATCACGCTAACACCTAATAATAGCTGCATCTTAGCTTTAAAGATTCTATTGTACATTCCACTACAGTGAAGATTTGCTTTTGTCTGTCATCAATGAAAAAACTACCTTATCCGTAAATGCGAAAGTTTATTTTCGTGTAAAAATGATCTCTTTTTAATGATATTTTAGTGTGTAGCAAGTGTTCAGTTTTGTTTATAAGAGCTGGTAATGAGGGGTGCTGTGTTCGATCTGTCATCGAGCGAGTTCTACTGTTTATCGGGCCGGTACCCATATACAAAGTTAGCATGAAATAGCGATGTATTTGTTGCGTTTATTACAAAAAAATCAATTTGTTGTTCATCTGCTGACGATAATGGCGATTTATATGGACAAGTGTTTGAAATTTATTCTTTTTTTTTTTCGCATTTTTACAATCTAACAATTTGCATCTGCATAAAGCCGTGAAATCTTTTAAAGTACGATTTAATTTAAGAAATGAGTACATACGTGAGTTTAAATACTTATTACTGCGAATTTTTAAGAAAATTAACTCGATGAAACCCACACCTTTAAATAAATCACGTGAGTTAGTACCTTAAATATTGTCGATTTGTTCGAATTTCAAGAACGGGCTATCACGTTAAGCGTGAATTAGATCAGAGCATCAATGAAAAATTCCATACGGATATACGTTAACTGGCAATATCTTCCTACACAATTTCAAATATATAGAATTCACCATACGTATGTAAAAAGTGATTCTTTCTCTTCATTTCGTGCAAAATGAATGTGACCTATTTCGTTTCTAAACTCATTCATAAATGTAAGATCTTGAGTAATAAATATAATGAAATAACTTGAGATACTTGAGGGATTCACTACCTTCCGCTATTTACTAGTTTGTCTTCAATAAGTTATCCATACTAATTAATTATGATGTTTTAAGATAAGCACCAGAAATACCTTTTATGGTAATTAATTTTGACATTATTTGACACAAATTCATCAAGTAAAAACGTCATGATAAAGCTTTAGGACTTTTTTAATAACCGCTTATCTGTGCCACCCTAAATTCAAAAAGTCGCCAAGCAATTAAAATACTGCTGCAGCATAACATATTTAAAACAATGTCCTTGGAGGGCTATTTGTCTTTTTTATTTCATATATCTACTACTTAATAAAATATAACTAACAATAATATTTTACAATAATGTCTGCCTTTACTGATTATAAATTGTACATAACCTAAATTTTATAATAATTAAAAAGAGCGGAATGTAGTCAGATGTTTAATCCCATGACTATCTTACTATATTCGCCGAATTCTTTAAGGTTAATTGTATGTTTAAGTGTAAGATATTTTATCAGAACGTACTGCCACTGGAGCATTTGGTTTCTTACGTTATTTTATTTTATTCTTCCACATATAATAATATACCCACTGGTAAAGTACATAATTTATTTGAAACTAAAGTTCTAAAGATAAAGACGGGATACAACAAGTTCTTAGTGTTTTAGTAAAATACTTTATCACCTTCCATTTTTTTTTTTTTGTCAAAAGTAATAGAAATATTTCTTTCTTTACATTTATTTCCTATGTACTACATGAATCATAACATATGATCAAATATATAAACCTCGATGTCAACTTTATTAGGTATATATTGTATTATATGGTGCATCTAATTACATAAAATCACTGATTTTATAGTATTTATAAAAGTATTATAAGGTAATCTATCGATTTAGGTCTATTTTTTAAATAGCTGAGCAGAATTCCGAGGAAAAATAAAAAATATTTCCACATATTAAATAGTACACCATTCAAAAAATGTATGGATAGAAAAATTAAAGATCAACCGGATATATCTTTATATCTATTTTTTATAAGATTACAGTTTTAAAAGATTGTTAACGCTTTCAGACCGATAATTAGTAATAGTTTAACTAGAAGGTGTGGCACCGATCTATCGAGTGGCGGCAAAAGATAACGGCCTGTACACACCACATGACTACCGCTGATTTGCGGCTACAGGCACTATTTTTTTCTGAATAACGTGATTATCTCTACCGCATCAGTGTTTAACTTAACTCAATAAATCTCTATTACAGTTTGAAGTTAGATATAATCTGAAAGTATAGTATAATATACTCTTGACTGTATCGTAGGGCTTTTTTAACTCGCTGTAATACATTTTGAGCTGTGAAATACAAAAACAAAAAAACTGGGAGTTTTGTGGTGATCAAAAAAATTCTTCGTTTCTTAAAATATTTATCATACAAGATTATTTAGTATATGTAATTAAATAATTGCAAAACGGTGTGGAATCTCTCATATATTTGGAGTCTATCTATGTATAGATATCACTGACTCATCCTTATTCAAAGTAATCAGATAACCTTACTCACCATGGGAACACCAATTTTTTTGGTTTATTTAAAGATTTTTATTCAGTTGAACATACCAGCCTCATTGTACCCTATCCTCTCTACTATCGAATCATGACTGTTAATGGTGAACCAGCCTTATAAGGTCGTACAACAGTTTGGAATTGTCCGAATTGGAATACTGTCAAAAAGCTTTGCCAAACACCAATACTTTTGTCATATATATACGTGACTCGATTTTAAGGGAATACAAAGTTATTTCGCTGTTATTTTCTGTAGAGTAAAGATATTTCACCAGTCGAGTTGACCCAAAATCTCCAGTGATTTCTCTGTATATATACTATCTGGCTAAATTTTTATCACAACAGATCTCTCAGTTGATCATTATTTGACCTACCATTTTCAATAGTTATTAACTCAACCACAACCTCACCTATCGTATTCAGGGATACCATAGAAACTTTCTCCGTGAAAAAAATAAATACCAGTGCTAATTTTCATGGTACTAAGTGAACCATCATAATTAAATCATCATAAAACAATCGATGATAGAGTTAAGTGTTTTATCACCTATTAAGGTCTTTCTTTTTATGACATAAAAATCCTATATGATATCACATAATTCATCATTATTTATTCAATGATTGCAGCATGCGGATGTAAGGAGAGAAAAATGAAAATACCTCAAATATATTTCGGCCCAATAAAAACTTAAAATAATATTAAAATAAACCGTTGTTGATTTGGTTTCGTTACAGTTTTATTATTTGAATACCATGTTCATGATAAAATATATATTATCTATAATATAAATCAGAGTACAAAAATCATAATTATGTTATACAATCAGTACCTATAGTAACCAGGAATCGTGTAACTGTCCAATTTAAAAATATAACATATCATATAACCATGAAAACGTTATACTATTCTAAAGCATTAACAAATCATTATAGCATGCGATATAAATTCTTATTTCGTTTCTTTTATTCAAAATATACATATACAATATAAATAAATATGATAGCTTAATTGAAACTTGATACCTGTTAGTCAATAAAATCTATCTATGATTATAATTAAATCAAGCAAAAAATTATTAATCCCAAGAACATACATTTGGTTGACCAAATTTAAATGACACAGAGATGTATTAGGTGATTTCATTGAGCATTTTGCCTCTTTTATTTTAATGTCATGATTTATTTGCGTTAATATGACTCGAATGGAGAGGAAATAATGGAGTATCTTTAGGTCAAAGGTTTATGATGCGAAGGCTCTCTAAAACTAAATTGAATTCGAGTCGAATCACATCGTAAAAGAACTCATTCTACTATTTTACAATCGGTCAGCTTAGTATTTATTATAGGGTGACACTTGACGGAGATTGCGTAAAAGGTAAAAGGTTTTTGTTTTAATGTATAAAGTAATGAGTTCTAAGTAGTTATATAGTAACTGTTTTAGAAGTAGTTTGCGTTTTGAATAGTAACCCATGTATATTATTGGCTTCTGAATCACCGCACATTAAATTTTCACCAGAGTTCTTATCTCAGATTCATTCTTCTATGCTACTTATAAATAGAGATAACCGACCTAAGGTTTAATGTGCTCTTGTCGGTAGCTAACAAATTAATTAAAAATCTTAACTGTTTCGTGTTTCTGTAATATTGGGGCATTTAAAATACCGTACCGAACAGAATGACTTAATATATTATTTAATCTATCGTATATCTAAACATATAACAAAACTGCAATGATAAAAAATTGTACATTCAAAATTTACATACATTCAAATTCAAACGACTATTTTACGATATCTATATATTGTTCAATGCGTTTTTTAAGAACACGCCCTTTTCAGTGACCTTTTATTTTCAATTAAATTCATTCTATATTTATTTCTCTTTTATAATTGTAAAGTGTTTTTTACGGTATTATAATAAAATTATGTAACAATATTTATTAACACACAATATGTACTAAATTATATGGTGGAAAGTTATAATTATGTTTTGTTCTGATTTCATTTTTTTTATTTCTGGTTTATTTGCAATTATGACTCAGTAGTCGTGGCTACGGAAACTGCGTCCATCGACGTGAGTTCAAATCCCTGTCGTTATCCGGAGCTTTCGGTAAAGGATAACATCGTGATGAAACCATAGGAACACGGTAGGGTATATTTTATGTTCGCCCAGCTAATTATCATAGTCGAGTTACGAGTTGTAAATCTGTCGCCGAGCATTTCTTATATGTTCGGAGAGTTACAGTTGAAAACCAGTTCCTCAACTTGTGTAAACGGTATGTTCTTAGGTCACATCATTGTTTGCCATCATATGAGATTGTAGCTTAATGTTAAACTTGCAAAAATTTAATTAAGAATATAGGATTATTATTTTTATTGATCAGAGAAGTACCATATATCCATACTCCATAGTTCTGAATGTTCTAATAAGTTCAAGCAACGCTCTTTAGAAATTTGAATATAGTGTCAATATATACATATTACTAGTTGTACCCGCGACTCCGTTCGCGTGAAACTAAATTTTTAATCAATCATTATCATTTAAAAAAAAACTATATAGCCTATGTTACTCAGGGCTAATGTAGCATTCTAATGGTGCAAGAATTTTTGAAATCGGTCCAGTAGTTCTTGAGTTTATTCAATTTAAGCAAAAATACAAATCTTTCCACTTTAAAGTATTAGTATAGACATAAAAAATATACATTTTTAGCGGATGAAGGGTCTGATATGCATAATTTTGTCAAACGGCCGCCGCGGCTTCATTTGGCTGGCCTCTCCCCGGAGCGGACACTGCTGTAAGCGATTTTATTAAACATTTGTATTCGTACGCATTTTAGTTTCCACAATCCTAGAAAAACTAATTTCCAACCAGCTTAAATATTATTATACTAAAAATTTTATACATTTTATTTAAGATCACCCACCTGCCACCTTCGACCGTCCACGAATAGCTTATTCCGAAGTCTTCCGAAGATAATAGTGAGCGGCGACTTTGATGACTATTTATTACTGATTTTATTAGACGTTTTTAATTACATTTTCTGTTGCTTCGATCTTCTAGGATGTCAAAGGCGTTTTAATGTCCTGCAATGTGGTGAGATGACATCTTAACATTATACTAAGTTGATTAACGAGTTGAATTCATAATAAATTCATGTGGATTCTTGGGATTTTTTTTATTATCATATCGAAGATTACTATTCGGAGTTTAGACAATGCTTTTGGTTTATAGTTACACGGCAACTATGTAAAACCACTGTAGTTGAGTAATGTACTGTCTAATAAAGGCAACGATTATTATTTAATTATCAGCAGTTTTTCCACGCTCACCACTGCCTACCGGTATTTAAGCTTCTTGGAAAGTTAAATATACATACCTTTGCTGATTCCGAAATTCTATAATCAACAGTAAAGTCATTGTAACACATTTATTATCATGAGTATGATAAACGTAGTCCAGTTTGGACTAGATTATTACCATCCAACTAGATTACCTACCTACTAGATATTCACTGTCTAATCCTGGAACGCTACTCTCTAAAGCTTAATACTATGTCAGGTGTAATACCAAATGGGTGCTATGCCAAATGGGCCATCCATCCAGACACGATACTCATGCCCTATCACCCATTAAATGTTCTTTTAAAGTATTTATGATAGATTTAGCGTTATGGCCAAACAATGTTAAGATATATAATATAAGATAGATAAATAATCAACAGATGTTAAGTGACGATATGGACATGGACAGCGGACACATTATGCCTAGTGTACAGATTGGCTCTCAAATGCAAGCAGTCATCGCTTCAAAACATTTACCTATATAGAAATATAAAAAGTAGGTTTTAGTTCCTTTGCCTTATCAACAGTCGTGAATTATTTACAAAGATCAGCTATTTATAGATTTACTTCATGATTGATCAATTTTTTTAAATAATAAATAAACACTGTTAAAACGCTAAACTATCATAAAGCATTTAGTCGGGCTCCATATAATATAAAATCGACATAAGTTACTGTTATAAATACAAGGCAAACAAATTAGCATTCAAAATGACTCGATGCTCACATGCAGGGCAAACCTAGGCACGAACTGGTCAATTGCAATATTAACATTTGCCAGGGGCCAATTAAGGTAATACTTTATTAACAAGCACTTCTTCTTCTATAGTGGCTTCTGCTATAGTAAGCACCGTTTAGAAAATTATATCAAGTTATTCACCTATAAGTCTGTGTGCGAATATTATTTTTTATTAATCAAAATGTTCCGAATATCACCCCGCGGGCCTGAGCGCCTTCCGCGCTCGCCCCCTCTAGTTCGGTGAAGCTGTGAAAGCCCCTCAGGCTAACAGTGTAGGTCCCTTCGAAAAAAAAAAGTTCCGAATATCAACGATTTCGAAATGGGCACTTTGAGTTACTGACGAATCAGGTTCTTTTATTTAGTATTTTCATTCTTCTATTTATTCTATGTATTTATTTATTAACTTGTTGACCTGCCAGACCTTGTTTCGACTACAGCGTCAGCTATCGCGTTATGATTACCTATCAAGATCAAAAGTATCCTATCTCTCAAGGTGGATAAGACTGCATACGGTGAGCAAAATTTGATTAAAATCAGTTCAGCAGTTTAGGAGTTCATCGCAAACAAACAACGTAACACGAAAATTTTATATATAAAGATGGGTTTTTTTGTTTTTTGTACCTAAGTAATCCTAAACCATTGTCTACTTTGAATGCGCTGAAGCATGAAAATCTACATTAAAAAAGGTATTAAGACGAAGGCGTTCTAATAGGTGGTGCAAAAATCGTGCAAAAAACTAAGTGAACAAAGTCTCAAAACAATCTTAGTTCTAGATAATTATTTTAGAAATTCCGTTCTATTGACAAATGATATGTACTACAAAGGTTATGAAATGTAGTTTATGTGATTTTTATTTAATATGCCAAAAACTATATTCCGATTAATCTTACTAGTATCAAAACTATAATTTAAAACTATCTAAACTTAACCTCATGTTTTTAGATAAAGGCCGATAAACATATATTGGCAAATAATCGTTCTGGTTGTAAAACGATATTCTTATAACTTAATTACCAAATTCTTTATACAGATTATGAGATTATTTTATTGTATAATATTTAAATATTTTATGTTGTGGGTATCAACTGCTTCTGTATTATTAAGTAGGTATACATTTGCTTAATAAATGATAACCTGAAAATGTATCTAGAAAATGTAGTTACTACCTGAAAAATACTTATGCCTCTTGAAACAGTTTAACGTACACAAGTATGATTATAAAAACCTCCTTAGGTATATTTATTTTTTGAAGCCACAAGATAACTCTGTATTCCGTGTTTTAATAGTAAACGGTAGAAGAAAACAAGAACTCATACATAATGGTAGGAACAAGAATAAAATGCGAAAACTATGCGTTTACGTAAAATGCGTACCTTTGTTGGTGCCCTAACAGAAATGTTGTAAGTAGTCAAATAAAATATTGCGTGAAATTCACCTGAATTAAGTTATCTATGTACGATTAATAGAGATAGTTAATAGAAACCGCATCCTATGCGCTTACTATACAAGCTGTCAAACACGCTAAATACAAGCTTAACAACCAGCATTGCTGCATTCTAGTCCAACCTTGCATAGGCTGCACACATTTTATTTAAAATATTTATTTATAATACTTCTTATTAAATTTCATAAATCAATCAGTGCTGCTAATAGTTCAATAGGACCCTGTCTTTTTATGACACGTGCAATATACCAGTTAGGCATTACATTAAGTAACTAACAATAAATATCTCAGGCCACAAAATACAGCGCACACTCTGTTGACAAATCCCGCAATAAAATATAAGCATTTACAATAAAATTAATTATTATTTACACGGTGCGGTGGGTACCAGAACTTGGTATAGACTTGTGTGGATGTGATATGAAAACGGAATAATTTTAAATCAAATGAGGATATTACAAATAGAAAAACACATGCAGTCGTTATAATTCAATAGCTTAAATATAGATTTAATTTTGTTAGATTTATAATTTAACATAAATGTATATTAGTAAATTAATCTAGATTACTTTGCGATTTTAAAAGCTATTAACATAAAAACTCATATTTATTTAATAATATTGTATGGTTGCATACATAATTAATTTTTATTTGATATTTTAGAGGTAATTTGGTAGGTATAGTATTCATATTCTACTTTAAATATAAAAACAACACAGAGCACCGTCGAACTGTTTATTTTTTCGCGTATATTAATGGACCATCATTAAAAGCTGGTTATTGTAATAACAGTACATTATAATTTTGTTGTTAAACTTTTTCTTTAGACACTATTTTTATTACGAATTGGCTAAGCCTGGCGTAGTTACGATTGTCACGTAATGAAAAACTGTTCGGTTTTATACTCTGTTTTTTTTTTTTTTTTCAGGAGCTCCTGCAGGCTTGCGCAGAACAACTTGCGAAAGTTTCATCACAAACATACAAAGAAACATTCATGTCTGTTGACATAGATACCGCGGCTGCAAATTTCCATATTCGTACCAGATAGGTAATTTTATAAAATAATACCTAATCAAAGTATTTGAGGAAAATGTGCTATCGTAAGCCTGTTACGTATATACACCCTATTCAAGATTTGTCGTAGATTTATGTGCAATTTAATCTTACTAGTTGAGTGCCAATCTCTAGTGGACACTTATAGTACCTACCATGGTTATTTAATTTAACATTAGGTGAGATTGTAGCCATAACGCTAATTCTTATAAAATATACAAAAAGTAGATAAAAGTACTGAGGTAGGGTAAAGACAAATGTTTTTGGAAAATCTCTGATTGAGGCAACATGACTGGTGAAATAACTCTACTTTATAAAAGACTGCAGCTAAATAACCTCGTGTTGGCCTTTTGTGGTAAGTAAGTTTTCCAGAGCTCCTTGAAAGAAGGAGTCAAGATCAGTCAACACACTAATGGTACCTCTGATATTATAAGCGTATGGTAAGTATTATATACCATCAGTACCATCTTTTGTATACCATCAGGTATAAAAAAACAAGAATTGCCTAGAGAATTAAGTTAAGAACGAAGAATTACCTACATAGATGAAATGTGAAGAATCTTTGGCCGATTTTTTTTATCAGTAAGCTGCGAATTTTAATGAACTCATATTAACTTTCAGAAATGGTATTTCGAAAATATATAAACATTTATAATGAGAGATGTGAGCGGTGTGATATAATACACGATCTAAATGTATAGCGATACTATGTCTTAAGATAATTTTTATGTACTGTATTGTAAATTTTTTTCTATTCAATAAAGTTTTTTTTGTTATTATTATTATTGTTATTACTATAATAATTTGTTGCTTTTTATTTCGGAAGGTACAAGTTTTAATAATTCAGCGCCGGATCTACTATAGTCCGTCTTATTGCTGTTTACACCCATTAGTTGCCACGGCGCAGATTATAATATGGACGTGACTAAACTTATTGTTCCGTAATGATGTGCATTCATATTTTATCTCGCGAAGGAGCGTTTAGACGGACTAGTCTACTATCTTGTTTTAACGGAGAGTAGACTCGTTACATTTTCAGTACAATTATAAAGATGATTGTATAACAAACTAGGCTTATCCACAGCAACTCTCACGCCAGTTCTGCTATGTTGGAGGTCTGGGGTCCCCGCGGCGCCTTGCTTTATCGCACGCTGCGCGCGCGCCGGACACCTCACGTCCTCTTATCCGTGTAGGGTCACCATAATATTTAAACAACTGGTCAATGGGCGAGAACCTACACAATGACACAGGAAATGAGAAAGATTATTTAATTAGCTTTGTTATTTAATTGTTCATTATGTTGCTCTTTATATATTAAAAAAACAACTAAGCAGAATTTATGGTTATTATATTTTTTATGAAGTTTGAGAATCTGAATGAAGCACAGTTGACGTAGTGATTTAAGTGGTCGTCTAAACCCTGTCGTTGCGCCAAGTGCTATGGATTTGAATCCCACACTATATAGACAATTATTTGTGTGATCCACAAATGAGGTCACGTGACGTGTTAACGTACCGACTATATCTGTTCCTATTAGTGTAACTTATTGCACTGTAAGCAGTTTCAATTTAAGATCAAACAATTAGTTTAAATATTATAAAATAACTGTTTGTTTATAGTTTTCAGTTTTCACTTCTTTCGGCAGTCCTCACGACTGCTTTAATTTTATTTTAATCATAAACTAATATAATTAGTTTATGATTTTATTTGCAAACCTTACATAGTATGTGGAAGTAACGTTTGTCATAACATATAATAGCGCTGTTTTTATAAAATAAATCCTAAACACACCAAATCGGGTCCACCGTACGGTCGCTACTCGCTACTCCCAGCTTTATGGCCATCCCGGGGCAATCATAATTCGTCTCCGTTACTTCTGAGCCTTCGCAGGCGTCTCTGTGGACTTTTATTGTGATTTACACACGAGTTACTTTCATGTTCGTGTTTCGACATTTTGCTGTGTTGCACGAACAAAATTTACGTACTCAATTGGGAATTTTCAAATAATCGGTTTTCCTACCATTTGTAAGCTCCTTGGATGACCCTATTTTTTTCCTATGTGGTTAGTTATGAAATGTATTACTATGTACCATTCTAAATTATAATTCAGTTTTAATATTATAATTTTTTAATGCAATAAGTTTGTTTTTAACATATAATTTTAGATTTTTCAAAATGGTAAACTAATTATTTGTATTTCTTTTTCTTTTTTCTTTTCATTCTTTTTGTATACAATAGAATAACATTATGATATTACTTCCTCAAAATCCGCCTAATTCCTTATTAATTAAATACCTTCCTAAAAATAAATAAACACGTGTTTCAGCGTTTTATAATTTCATCACATAAGTGTGTAAAATAGAGGATGAAAATCTTCAAAACTAACAGACCTATTGACTTGATACTTGTCGTGGATATTCCTTTCATGACGTAGACACCCACTAAGAAGGAATATTACGGTTACGCGTGTTTGACGGGAAAACCGCAAATGAAGTCGCGGGGCACCAACTAGTATGTATTAATTAAAACAATACATCATTATGTTTAATTTATGATTTGTAATTGGTTTATTCTGTTTCCTATTTTCTTGTACTCGTAACTCGTGCTATTGGTACATAACTTATATTTAAATTTTACAATCGTTGGATTAACAAATTAAATATTAAGATAAATACAAAGCATTTTAAAATTTTGAAGCTCAGATGAAAGCTCAGAGGTAGCGAGTACGGACGACGCGTCAAAGGACGTAATTCGATTCGAATTCCTGCAACGAGTTTGAGCTTTCGGTGAAGGAAAACATCGTGGTGAAAGCACAGCATGTTGCCCACCTGGCTAACTACTACCCTGGCACCAAATACCTATAGGTGTATTCCGGCAGTTGCACTTTAGAGCCGGTCTTTAAAGTAAAGTAAAGTAAAGTAGTTTAAAGATTTAGTTTGTTCACCAGCTTGTGCCACATCTTCAATTTACATCAGGTGAGCTTATAGCCAAACACTACTAGCCCATAATCCATATGAAAAAAAAACAGAAGCTGGTTAATAAGATACAATGAAACCTCGCTTATCACAAGAATTAGTTTTCTTTATTTTCTAAATAATGTGGTTATTAAATCAGTGCATATATCACCTATGTATGCACATATTAGGGTACCTACTCACTAAAAAGTTGTTTTTCATTACAATGACTTTTAACCACAGGGTAGGTTAATTGGACAATGAACAATGAAATAATATACTAGTTATGCTTATGGTTCCGCAAGCTTTTAATGCGCAACAATTTCGTAACCTTCTAAAAAAATAATAAAATCCGCTGAGAATGATAAGCAATATTTTTTTATGATTCTTATAGTCTCTTAGTTGCGAAGTGAAATAATATTTTTCGAACAGACCCAAGATATTTTTGGAATATACCTACATATAAATTAAATTTAAATAATAATTGAAGTGATAACTTAATAAATTAAAAATAATCATATAACGCAGAGTCCAAAATAAACGTTTAAATTATACAAAAAGTAGTCACAACATAATTCAATGACCTTATCACTAAAAAAACATGAGATAAAGATCAAGTTGAAAGCCGATCTTAAAATCTCTATTCGTATGCTTAGCATGGTAATAAAAATGCTATTTCCTTCTACCATTTAATGCGATATCTATATTCAACAACTATTAATAATATTTTTATTGATTAAACTTAATGATTTCGTGCATTTATTAATATTTAGAATTCATTTATGCGTATATATTGGGTTAATTTTCAATATTAATGAGCAATCAATATTGAGTTTCATATTGAATAATATTTAAATAAACGATTATGCAAATATTAACAGTTGTTAATAAACAGTTTATACCTTTGATGTGTTCGCCCCACGAAATGCGTGGTCGCACCGGTCGCGTTCGCCTCTGCCGCGCCAGTGGGACTGCTGGGCCAAGACTTTAATTACAATAAATACAACAACACATTAGAATCGATCACATCGGAAAGTTATTTCTGTTATTTATAGGAACTAATAAATGTGATCTATGGTTATCGGAGGTAGTTTTATTTAGGGGTTTATTATTGTTGTATATAGAAAACCCAGAAGCGATGATGGCTCAGTTGTTAGTGTGTACGGACGCCGCGTCATTGGTCGTGAGGTCGAATTCATCTCCAATAAGCCTGAGCTTTCGGCAAGAGAAAACATAGCATTTTTCTAATGCCCATCTGGCTAGCTACCACTCTCAAGTTGAAAATCTGTTTCCAAATACCTATAGGTGTGTTGCGGCAGTTGCACTTGTGCGCTAGTCTTTCAAGCCTGGCTTAATGTGTCCACCATCTTGGGCCAAATCGTCACTTAACATCAGGTGACATTGTACCCATAACGCTAAACCTATAAAGTATAAATATAGTTTTATATAACCTATATAGTTTTTTTATAAATTATGTACTCTCAATGATATATCCTTAAAGATACCTTCGTTTATTAATAGATTGATGGCTACTAATATAAAGATTAAACTATTTATCCAATTAAATACCCATCGGATCACTACATTAACATAGAAAATAAAAAGTATTTACAAAATGCAAATAGATTAACAACATCACAAACATATCTATATTAATAAATCTTTAAACACCGAAAAGATACCGCTCTCAAAAAGGAGTTAACAATTTTTAGTGTATCCAGTTGTCGATTTCTGTTTTATAGTTGGTTTCTACGTATGTCCGGATATAATTAAAAACCGGATTCACAGAATTTTATAAATGTTTGTACATAGGAAGTTTATTTCATTCTTCAATTACTAGCCTATAAAAAAAGTTTAAAAATATATTATCTATCATAAAGTATTATTAAATATAGACACTCTTTTATTAGGCTAAAAATATAATTGCCTATTAAACACGTGTGGAGCTACTCTTACAGTTAGTACATAAATAAATATTAGGTTTGTAGAATGTTAATTGATAGTTATAAAATAATTAACTTCGGCATTTATTACTTCCGTATTTATTAATATTTAATTCCAGATACAAAATCATTTTTTCCTCTGTCCTACCAAAATATATTAATTTCCCATTTTAAAAATAAATGTGGGGCCTAATTTGAAGTTATTAGTTTAATATTTATATACTGAACCTTAACATAATAATAATGATAATAGCATTCTGGGGTTCTAAAATATTTACAAGTAACAAACATAACTATAGATATAAACGGTTGTTATAGGAGCCATAGTAATCTCACACGATCTGGTATTATTTATTGCATTTATTGGGCGCGAGCTTGTACGCCGATATAAAGCATTTCCCGAGGCGACATACGACTGCGATCCGACACGGGACTCTATCCTTATGAGTTCGACACAGTTATCGATACGCGAGTTTTAATTTAATGATATTGCCTATTAAACTCATATAACGGGTCATACGAAGAGTAGACAATAAATTGCAATGTGCTCGTTTGACCACTAATAGTGTAAAAATAATTTATATATCGTGTTTCATTTTAGTAAAAATAATAGGGCTAAAAATCTTTACAGGTATAACATTTAATAAAAAAAAAAATTCAATCATTTGCAAAAAGTAACAGTTTTATCTGCCTCATTTCTTTAGCATTTCATATTTAATAACATTTATGCGTAAAATATTTTTACAATCCCCGTATTACTCAACTGTTTTACTGTAACTTGAACGTTATCTTTATTCAATGAGCAAAGGTATTATATTAAAAACGTCTCTCTTACATTATTCCTGATTCAAGAAGATAAGCATTTTAAATAAAGCTTTCTTCTGACCTATAAGTTTAAAAATATATATATATTTTTAAATATTAATTGCCAATCGAAATAATTACATATAGAAAGAAAGAAAGAAAGAAAGAAATCGTTTAATACTAATAAAAATATACAAGCATTAAAGGACACTATAAATAAAAACATTAAAAGAAAATAAAAAAGAAAAGACAATACACACATAAATAATAACAGTGTATATCTAATTACTAGCATAGGGCGTAGTAAAAACTTTGGAATAATCATATGAGGACGTAAATTAGAACAAGAATATAGCTCAGTGGTAGTGTGTACGACTTTGAGTCAAGGGACGTGAGTACGAATCCAACCACCTATAATGAGTTTGAGCTTTCGGTGAAGGAAAACATCGCGAGGAAACCATAGCATGGTGGTAGGGCTTTTTCTGATGTCCGCCTGGCTAGCTACCACCGTCAAGTTGAAAATCTGCCTCCAAATACCAATAGGTGTGTTCCGGCAGTTGCACTTGTGAGCCAGTTTCTCCACAGGTTTAGCGTGTCTACCAACTTGGGCCATATCGTCACTTAAGATCAGGTGAGATTATGGCCACAAAGTTAAGCCTTTAGCTACAAAAAAAACAGATTTATTATTAAATTCAAAAATGTATCATAAGCTGCCCAATATTGGCTACATGTCGCATACTTTGAAATGAACTATTCGAGAAAGAAGTTTTGATATTGTACCTAGAATAACCACACTCGTCCCTTGAGCCAGCCTCGTTGAACATACTTATGGGGATAATTCATGTCGACAATACACTTTATTAACAGTTAGTTATGTGCGTCGTGATGATATCGCGCCTACAATTAAATATTAATATGAGTTTGAAAGGCCGTGGGCGACCAGATTTGGATTTATCAGCTGTTTAATGTTCTCTATCCCTTCCTATAGCATGTACCTATGTCAAAGGTAAAGTATTCGTATGGTTTATAGTTGGATGTATGACGATGTCACACAGAGTTCAATTTTCAATAAAAGTTTAACTAAAATACGCATAGTATGGCCGAGCAATATGGAAATTACAGAAGGAGTAAAGCGATAATAGCTCAGTGGTAGTGTGTACGACTTCCCGTCAAGGGACGTGAGTTCGAATCCAACCACCTACCATGAACTTGAGCTTTCGGTGAAAGAAAACATCGTGAGGAAACCATAGCGTGGTGGTAGGGCTTTTTCTAATGCCCGCCTGTCTAGCAACTACCCTCAAGTTGAAAACCTGCCGTCAAATACCAATAAGTGTGTTCCGGCAGCTGCACTTGAGAGCCAGTTCCTCCACAGGTTACCAACTTGGGCCGAATCATCAGTTAAGGTCAGGTAAGATTATGGCCATAACGCTAAAACTTAACTATAAAAAAAGGATTTTTTTTTGTTATTACAATAATATATTACAATGCTAGATAATTTTCGAGCTTTTTATATCGGTAAATACCACCCTACTTTCAAGTTTCAATAATCTTATGGACTTTTAAAAGAGTCCTTATTATATGAATAGACTTTTCCAGTTTTAATCATAAATCTGTACTCGACAAAAATTTGTAATTAAAGGCCCGTAAAACAATAATCGTTGTTTAAAAAAAAAAAGGACTGGGAAAAAGACTACAAATGGTTTATAACTTACTCACATCCAATAAACCTAGTTGGACTCGCAAAACAAGTCAGGACAGTATGAAACAGTTCGAATTATAATAAAAGCAACCAAAAGGCTACATAATATGAGAATTCTATGATCAGAATTAGTGAGATAGCATCTCTAATTAATTATTCAGAAACGTGTATAACATAAATATTGATTCATCTCAGAATAGTGATCATAAAATTAATACATCTATCTCATATTACTTGCCAATGTTCTATGTAAATTACTTATTCGTATAGAAGGATAACGTTTAGTTAAACAATATTTTAGTTTCTTTGTAACTAAGTACTTTAAAATTTATTTTACATTTACTAGCTGTGCCCGCACTTCGTTCGCGTAGAGCTATTAATTATTTAATTATATTTTTTGCCCGTTTTTGTAAATTTCTTTTAATACCTAACGCTTTGCTCCTATTAGTAGTAGCGTGATATTAAATCGCCCGAAGCCTTCCTCAATGCGCGTGTTTAAACAAACAAATTAACCTTTTTGCTTTCTAATATTAATATAGATAGATACGTAGATATAATAAAGTAAACACATTGTACCTCCACAGTTCAGTAGTTCAACAAAGAAATATCAACCATTCTGGTTTCATTTGTTGATTAAATTTATATTATGTGCGAATTAACATATCCTTTATGTATTGTAGTGTAAAAAAATCTGTTCAGTAAAGTTATTAAATAACACATTTTAGGCCACTGTTTCAAAATCTCTTTTGCGAGTATAAGTAAATGTATAATTAATCTGCTAATCTTCGTTAATAATATTTAAAGTGGAAAAGATTGTTTGTTTATTTATTTGAACGCGATAATCTTAGGCACTACTAGTCTGATTTCAAAAAATATTTTTGTTTTTGATAGAGTAATCATTAATGAAGATTTTAGGCTATTTAACAACGCACTACCAACAATAGAAGCAAAGCTGTATGCAACATGCAGTATTTAAATAAAATGTAAGAGCCACGCGACGAAGTTGCAGGATAGTGAATAATACTGGCCATTACAAATCTCGAGATATAAATAACTGTTGCGTATCTTATAATAGTGATAGTACGAAAACACTTTTCAAATATATAGGTTTTCTCTTGGTGCTTTTATTTCATGGTTTAGTAATAAAATTGGACCGAATCGATATACGATCGATATACTTCTGAGAAATTTGTACCTACTCGTACACATATAGGCGATAGGCGTGTTTTCAATTATTGTTTTCTTAGACAGTTATATCTGCTTAACACGTAAAAAAATGCGTAAGTGTCGTGGAACATTCGGTTGGAGCGATTTTCCTTACGTAGTTATATTATTATTGACAAACGTATTATATTATTTATTAACAGATACAAATAAATTAATTCCCTACTTGCGTCTGATAGCAATTAAATAAAACGCAGATGTAACTAATGAATTGAAGGAATGGTAGAAAATTTCGTAAATATAATATTTTTTCAAGTTGTGAAAATAAACATTTTATTGTACATCGTTCAATTCATATAATACGCTACGAAAAAGTTGACGAGTATGAGGTGTACCAACTATATCTGCCCAGCCGTTGAGAACTTACTGGCTTTCTTGAAGCAATAAGCGTGTACCTATGACTGGGCACAACCAATAGCTTACGCGCTATAGATAATCGTTTACACTTTAGAAATTTTATGTAAACACACACATACACAATTGTATGTACATGTTTACAAAATAGAACAGAGTAAAGAAAGGGTGCGACGGAAAAAGCTTACATTTTGATTTGTCTAGCTTCCATCCGAACCGTGCGATTCAGAACTCCGTTCCAACTAATTTCTAAAAGTTCGATTTATGGTTACTGAACAGCAAATATGTAGAATATATGTAAGTATTTAATACCTAGACATGCAATGTTGTATACTTTTGTATTTTTTAAACTTTTTTTTTGTTATTTGTTATACTCATCGCACAAATTTACCAAAAAAGTACATGTTAAATTGCATGTAAATAGGTAGCTTGAATACTTTTTCCCAGGTAGTGTCACGAATTAATTTACTGTCAGTTTCAGCTGAATTTTTCAAAAAAAGTTTTATATTTACATATGCTTACAAGTTTTAACATTTACATATATTGACTTAAGAGAAAGCAAGCACGCACAAAGAAAAGTTCCATATGAAAAATAAAATAAAAAAATGAATTGATAGCCTCCACCCATACGTAAACATGTCGACGGCCGCTCTCGTAAACTGTAAGGGGATATTTTTAACGGCGTCGATATTTAATATTTATTGCGACGTGGACATCCAATATGAAGGAACGATTTATATAAATAATTAGATTGTATTGATTGCCCCGCCGTGTGGTATGTTGATGCAATTAGGGAATACCTAGATAAACGGAATATTACATTTTTCATTGCTTTCCTTATTGCTGTATTTGGTATTGTATAGCTTTTTTAAGAATAAATTATTGGAAACTGCTAAATATTGCTTCGAAAATTCAATAGTTTTTTTTTAGTTTATAAAAATATTCAAATCAGCCTTCAATCATTTTTAACCTTCATATAGCTGAATATATCTACACTATCATGACACCCCTAAGACTGCCATTATGTTTAATTCAGCCTATTGAAGTATAATATTAATTCAATTTAAGAAATTCTTTCATTGCAAAGAAACTACTTACAGGTTAAAGGGTTAAAAGGTTACAATAGATTATTTTGAATTTTATTGGGTTTTATATTGAAACAGTTACTGCGTACCTAGTTAAGTTCTATTCCTACAATGGTTTGAAAACTTCATGATGAAACCGTATACACGGCTTGATGGTGGTAATATTTCATTGAATATCTAGCTATCTAGCTAACTATCACCACCAAGTTCTAAATCATTCACCAAGCCCATATTGATGTGTTCCGACAGTTACACATGCGTCAAAAATTATACTAGATTTAGCTAACTTGTGGCAAAATACTAAGCCTATGTCGAATTTAAAACATATATTATATACTTTTAATGCAAGTGTCCCAAGTTGCGGTCAGAAGCTAGTATTATTATAATTAACTACCTACCAATTTTGATCAAAAACTACTTATGTAAAAGTTTATGTAAACCTGTTTATATGGCATTATTATGTCAATTAGCATAAGTTGAATATGATGCCTTTATTTATGGGTAATAGACGTGCTTACTAACCTTACAATGCTGACATGCAGTGATTTTCCATGAAATATATAACAACTTGCTTTGAAGTAAGCCGTTTTTGAATTCTTTATGGGTTACATTGTTGAAATGTAAAAAACATGCCGTAAATTGGCTCTTCAATCTTACTTATAAGAAAACAGAACAATTACTGTCTTTTATTTGATAGCAGGTCAGAATTCTATAGGTTAAATGCTACAACTAACTAATTACATTACACACATTAACTTACTCACACTTACACAAACATACACATACTTTGTTCACTTTACCTTTGCTTTGCTTTGCTTAAGTTAAGATAGATTAACCTTCATTTATATGTTTCTTATTATATTTTGTTTTCATTTATTATAACCTCACTGTAAAATTGTTAAACATATTCCGGAGGTGGGTGACAGTAGCTACAACACAGTTCTAAATGGCCGTCGCTACTATCAGTCATGTTCTCATTTGTGTATATATTTTTGTGATGAATAAATAAATAAATTGTTAATATACATTTACAGTCAATTTCCAGGTGAACGATTGTATATTTTTATCTTGAGAGTGTTAGCTAAGCAGCTCATCCGTTTAGAACAAAATATGGAAACAGTATAGTATGGTGTCATCACGATATATTTCTTCACCAAAAACTAAAGGCTCATATAGTAGGATTCGACTCCACATCAATGAACGCGCTGTCACAGCGCGCTACCACTGGGCCATCGTTGTCACTCTCTACCGTTTTAACATACTAGGAAAAGATCAAGATCAAATTATTTAAATTACTCATTCAATAATACTTAAATGAATTATAAATATAGATGCTGACCGGGCAATGATCTTAAAAGGATGCCAGTGTTTGTTGACTCATTTATTCTGATACTGATGGCCTAATTGTACTCCGGCGTAACTTGGTAGGCAAATACAGACGTTTACGATGATTTAACCGTAGAATAAATAAAAGCAGACTTAATAAATCAATGTTAGTTGTGATTTCCTGAAATTGATCGCCATTAGAATAGCCGTCAAATAAGGAAGTCGTTTCAAACACCCGTCTGCCACTTTTAACGGACAACGTTTTAAATATTCGTTTATTTTGTTTGACATTGGTCAATATTCAGTACAATTAAATGTGTTGTTTGTTTATTGATAAACTCGAATAAAAAAATAATCACATCGATGAGGGCAATAAGTTAAAGATATAGAATATGAAGTCGGAAAATCATTTCTAATTTGAAATACATACTTACAATAAGTCCGTAAATTTATACTTATAATTAAAAATAAAAATTAATTTACACTTTCAAGTAAAGGTAACTTATTTAATAATTTTGTGTTCTGACGGTTTACACTAAATTATTAGGGTCGTGGTTCACACCAAATATAATAAATATAGAAATTAAGTAGTTTTATATATTGCTATTTTATTTCTTTTAATCGATAACTTCATTATCAGTTTTTATTTCTGACTAGTTTACCCAGTAGGTAGACAATGAGCTACCATATTTTTAAAATAAAAATAAAATGCTTATGTTATCAATGTCACCTACCATATCGAACAATAGTTAAGTATATATACACTCAAAAAATGATCAGTATCTATTAACCTGCTTCTCAGTTTATATTTCATTTTCACTTAATCAAACAATAAATTTTATGTTAAATTATATTCAAACCTTTGATGGCATAGTGGTAGCGTGTACCGAGACTGCTTTACTGGACGTGAGTTGAATCTCTGCAATGAGCCTGAACCTTTGCTGAAGAAAATATCGTCATAAAATCACCATAGCATGGTGGCAGGATAGGGTATAATGCCCATCTGGCTAGTTCTCACCATCAAATTGATAATCTGCTGCCAGATACTTTTAGGTGTGTTCCGGCAGTTTCACTTGAGAGCCAGTCCGTCCACTGGGCTCAGCATGCCCACCATCTTAGACTATATTACCATTTAATATCAGGTAAAAATGTAATAAAACGCTAAATCTATAAAATATAAAAAGAAAGTTTTCTGTCACAGGACGCCCACAGATGTGAAACATTTAAGTTAATATTAGAAATTATAATTAATAAAAACTATAAAGAAAATATCACACCTTCACTCAAATAGTTTACAATTTCAAAACCAATATTATCGAGATAATGGCGTTTAAAATTATAATAATCTTATGCTTAACTCTTCAGGGTCTTATATGTATTTATAACAAAACGGTTTTCAGCAAGTTAAAAGCTATCTTGAAGCTACAAAGTGAAATTTTAAATCTTATGAAAATCTATTAGTAATATAACATGATACTATTTGAGCGAAGGTTCGATGTAGAATGAAATAATTACACTATGCAGCTTGTACAAAGAATCAGCGAAGTGTATAATATACAAGCAAACATACCTGAAAGTCAAAAGAGGTGGCGTAACGTAAGCATCAAAGAGCATCATGCCGTTGGTCATCACGACAAGCCAGTCGATTGTACTGTCAAGGGGCGCCAAGAGATGATTCACATTAAAACTACTTTACAGTAATGATGCTAAACAGTATTTCTAATAGTTTGAAAGGGATGATGGCTCAGTTGGTAATGTGTACGGACGGACGCCGCGTTAATGGACGTGATTTTGAATCCACCTGAGTAGAGTCTGAGCTTTCGGCGAGAGAAAACATCGTGAGGATACCATAGCATTTTTAGCGTTATAGCCATAATCTCACCTGATCTTAAATAACGATACGGCCTAAACTGGTAGACACGCTAAACCTGTGGAGGAACTGGCTCTCAAGTTCAACTGCCAGAACACCTTAGGTATTTGGCGACAGATTTTCAACTTGAACGTGGTTTCTATCCAGGCGGGCATTACATAAAGCCCTACAACCATGCTATGGTTTTCTCGCGATGTCTTCCTTCACCGAAACCTAAAGCGCACTGTAAGTAGATTCGCAGTCACTTCCCTTGACGCGGAGTCCGTACAAACTACCACTGAACTATCATCGCTTCAAAAGGTATACAATGTAGCCGCGAGGAATAAATCTGACAAGCGAACATAATACTTTTAAAAGCGTACTAGATATCTCCTCATTGTGCCAAAAGCAGTTTAATTTAAAAAAAAACTAGGTTATCTTTAATTACCGTGCGAACGAAATTAATATATGGACAAGTTAGTTTTTATCATATAGTAGAAAGTATTTTACGTGTTGTCCAAGTACGCATCGGTAGTTTTATTATTAAGTATAAAACATAGTAAAATAATGAGTTCTAAAACTAAATTGTAATTATTTATACGATTGGTGTTATATCCAAACACTCAGAATATCCGGTGTGTCTGGGAAAACGCTCTGTTAATAATTATACGAGGAAACCTATTCCGAGACCAGAAAAAGCATATGTTACGGTTCACGCCAATATTTTAATTTATAATCAAATTAAAAAATTACCCGATATTATAAAATATAACATGTCATGATGGGAAAATAAACCATGGTGGTGATTTACCGCTCTCGCAGCCGGTACGCTAATTCGCACGTGTGGTTATAGTCGATAAGTATTGCTGCAAATCTTTTGATCCCGCTGTCGAGTTTACTCCGGCCATGTTACTATTCACTATGACTAAACTGCCCTAATTTATGGTCATTTCTTAAGAAAGCTTACTGGAAAATATGTAAAACATTTTTGTGAATTATTCAATTATTGTATGTACATAAGTTAAGGCGATTTTTAGAATAATATCGGGTTCTGCGATAAATGTAAACCTTAATGTAATTTGCAAATTACACAAACCCTCGTATGGGACTCGAATCCACAACACTTGGTGCGATGGTAGCGGAGAGGCGAACGCTTAAAGACGAATCGCGTGTAGTCAATTTTGTTCTAATTTAGTTACACTAAAATGCATGCCTTTTTTCGTCTAAGACTTTGTATCTTGGATAGATACCAGAATCCTAAAGATAATTGATCCTATAGACTTCTTTTTTAAATTTGATGACTTACCATCGTTTTTGATGATCATTTCGGGCTTAATTAAGCGGATAGTCATGATCAATATCCGTACAAAGTGATTCTGTTTCTTTTGGAATTTTCCAGGGCGTTTATGTTAAATTTCTCATAATTCATATTATGAGATTATTACATATTATAATTGAATAATCCTGATTGAATTCTATCGTTTCAGTAGAAATAATAAAATAATCGATATTTGAACATTTACACGTTTGATTCCAGGCAGTCTTACTGAAAATAGAGGAATAGAATAAAGTATATACTATAAGTACGTCTTAATTTTCAAAGGACACGTAACTAAATCGATATCTGTAAGATATTATTAATAAACATGAATTTTCGTTCTTGAAATTTTCGCCTTTATATTGTATTAAAATTTACAAAGATTTCGCTCTTTGTTTCAGACTGAAAATAGAGAACCCTAAATTAACCTCTAAAATGTCCTAAAAAGTCAATAAATAAATAATTATAACGTAATTACATGTACAGCATAAATATAAAAGATGAAAATTTTGTAAGATTCAGCGCAAATTAAGTTTGGGTAACCAGACTACTTATAAAACACTTCATATATAAGTTATCATATAGTTTGCCTAAATAAATACCAATCAATAGTATTGGTATTTAATTATTTGTAATGCTAAAATTAGCTTCATTTGCACATAATAATAATCGTCAGACACGCACATAATCGATGGGTACTTATCGCATAAACAGTGCTGCGGCGTGCGATCGAGCCGATGCTCTTTACTCTTTAGTAATGATTGGATCTATATCTGGTGGTGCGGATGGACCGCAGGTGTTTTCTGACAAGCAAAATAAACTGAGCCGTAATCGATTTCAGAGTTTTAGAGCTAACAGTTGTTGTTAAATCGATTGATTCTCTATTATGTTTAGGTAAGTGGGTATAATCGAGTGTGGTCGAAAGATTCAGTCGGTTTTATTTTTAGTTTCTGTTTAGTGGCAACCTGTAATCTTTAATTTAAAGTCCGTTTAGACATACAGTTTATATTTTTGATTTTTTTACTGTTGTTTAGCGAGAAGTGATATTATTCTTATTAGATACATGCTTTATGTCTATTTATCGAATCATCATTTTTGTGGTTATATAAATGTAACACTTCAATATAAATACCTACCTACTACTATATTTCAAATGTGAATTACAAAACGTAGTTAATTTTTTTGGTAGAATTTTATAAGAAAATTAATTTTAATTTACAATTGTTGTTAGAACTGGTTCTATATATTATATAAAGTAATAAGAATTATTGTAAACTGTCTAGAGAAAACACCTACCTAAGGCTTAAAAAGAGTCACATAAATTAGTTCAGTGGTTTTATCTACATTAAGGTATAAATATATTAGTACAGAGATATAGAGATAGAACTTTTTATTATATGTTAGAATAAAAAATGCATTTTACCTATAAAGTGGTAAAAGAAATTACGGTTTCTATTTTATGTTTGAATGGGAAAGTTCACTTTATATATACATATTACCTATAATTCGCATACAGCACTGATGTATTAAATGCATTATGCACACCTAGAAATTGAATTAAAGTCGCTAGAGAATAGGTAATTTTACAATGACATAGGTACCTATAGTCGTGCGTAGGTAAGTGAGTTAAAAAAACAAAATTCTTGGAGCATATGGAATAATAATAATACGTTATTCCAAAGTAAAACATATAAACAAATAATTAGGTACTTACTAGTGAGTTAGAAATAGCAAAATTTAAACGAGAACGATGTTCATTTCTAAAGTATTTTATTCACAATACTTATCACGTTTTCTTTGTAAGTAACAACAAATAAAGGTCTTGAACGGATAGATTTTTATTTTTCGTAACATTGCGAAAATGCATATTTGAGAAATTGGTTTTTATACCATTTATTTATCTAGGACCACACGAGATTGGTTTAACGTAGTAGTTTGGTTAGTTAGTTAGTTACTTAAGCCAATTTTCATGTCTTTTTCGAACGGCGTTTTTTTGTAGAGAAAGAAAAATGAATCGTTTTGTATGTTTATTTATTTATTTATATTTATTTGGATTTGGATATTAAAGGAACAAAAAACATATTGATTTTTTGAACTTAAGTTACAAGACTACATTAACGCGTTCATTTGTCTATGTACGTTGTAACATAAAAAATCTTTTTTTTTTCTTTTTTTTTTTATGTTGCACAGCAAAGTGACTGCACTGGACCTGATGGTAAGTACAGTACAATCCATATCAGCGGCGACTGACAGCGAACAGAATACACTGCCAGTCGCGGCTGTCATGCTGGCCTGCTTAGGTACCTCTTCACGCCTCTTTTGAAGGACCGAATATCATAGGAAGAAGGGAATACGTTGACAGGAAGACGGTTCCACAATTTCACGGTGCGACAGAGATAAGAGTCAGCAAACTTTTTGGTTCTGGATGTTATAGGTGAAACCGTGAAATTGTGACACCGAAGCCCCGCCCGTGTGGTTCTGTTGTGGAAAGGAGCGGAGGGGATGAGTTCAAAGAGCTCCTCAGAACACTCACCATGATAGAAGCGATAAAACACGCTTAGAGAGGCAATATCCCTGCGCAATTGAAGCGGTTCTAGAGTGTTGGTAATAGCTGCATCATTTATAATACGGACAGCCCGCCTTTGCAACTTATCTAAGGCATCGATGAGGTATTTAGCGGATCCATCCCAGAGGTGCGAACAGTATTCCATGCACGGACGAACCTGGGCCTTATAGAGAAGGTACAGCTGGTCGGGCAAGAAAAACCGTCGTACTCTGTTCAGGATTCCGAGTCTCTGAGATGTTTTGGAGATGACATACTCGATGTGGTCCCTAAGATTTAAGTCACTCCGAATATCTATTCCCGAGATATTTAGGCTGTCGCGCATTGCAAGCTGGGTGCTCTGAAGAGTAGGGTTTGGTGAAAAGGGGGATTTTTTTAAAGTAAAGGCGCATACCTGGGTTTTCTTGGCATTGAATTCAACCAAGTTACTTGCTCCCCATGTGGATATGCGGGTCAAGACTTGGTCAAGTTCAATGACAAGTTCCTTCCGTCTCTTTTCTGTGTCTCCCCGTCCACAGCCAGGCTTACTGACATAGCACCCATGAACCGTGCTATCGTCTGCATAGCAATGAATGTGTCCCAGGGGAAGCATATCATTGATATGCAGAAGAAACAACGTGGGTGATAAAACAGAGCCCTGCGGAACTCCAGCGTTTACAGACATGAGCTGCGAGTTGTACCCATCGACTAGGACACGAAATCTGCGCTCATGCAGAAAGCTGGAGATCCATCGGCACAAGTTGTCGGGGAGTCCGAAAGCCGCGAGTTTGGAGAGAAGACCACGGTGCCAGACCCTATCGAAAGCCTTGGCTATATCTAAACTAACAGCCAGTGCCTCGCCATGTTTGTCAATCGCTTCCCCCCAACGGTGCAATATGTACGCTAGAAGATCCCCCGTTGATCGGTTCGGTCGAAAGCCATATTGACGATCATGGATAAGAGGGTGGTCTTCTAGGTGGCGCACAAGTTGGGCATTTAATATCTAAAAGTCTCCAGTACTAAATAGAAGACGATCTCGCCGACTTTATGCACTATCTATTAAAATAATAGATATCTTTCAAATTTGAACTGCAGAATATATTTTGTCGTACAATCAACAAGCACTGGAAATTAATGCACGTATAGAAAAAGGTACGAACTAGAACCTATTAAGAGTTCCTGTGCATGGAAACAACACAACTTAATCGTCCATTGTGAACAAGTGATCTAGTTCGATTTCACATGCAAATGAAGACGCTACTCTATTAATAAATAATGAACAATATGTGTGCTTATTTACTTATCCACTTTCTGTAAAATTTGGAAAACTTTAATCTCATGAAGCTGACGAATGACGCAAGCCTGGTTGTAATAAAATTAAATTCAAAGTACGAAGTCATATAAAACACATAAAAGCGGCAGTTTGTTGTAAACAAGTACAGTTGTTGGCAACATCACGATCAGTCAATGTTCGCTCACTCCATAACGTAACAATACAACGCCCAAACAATTCAGACCAATAGTAGCGCTTCATTAGCGGAGCCACGCCTACTGCCCTGCGCATACGCCGATACCGAACACGATTCATGTCAGTTTTTCGGTTGCTCGCATGATAGAAGGACTGCTGAGGGTGTTTGATTTAATTTTTGTGAAATGACATCTCTAAGTGGCGACGTAAATACGAACAAATTGAAGTTTAGTGTGGATAGTATTTTAGGTAATAATGTATCGAATTCTTCGATAACGGAGATACCTCGACCGCAAGAGCCTCCCTGTGCGGGCTGCGTTGCGGCGCTATATCGCTGCTGTAGGGATGAACCGCCGTTATTGCAATTACCACTTCCTCTTCCATATGCACATTTACATCCTGCTTTAAGACCGACAACAGGTAAGCTATTAGGAATGTGTCAATATATTTACGTAAACGTACCTAATAGCGTAACAATCCGTATTATATACTACACTAATGATAAGAAATAAAGTTTCAATAAGTACCTATCTACACCATAGCTTATTTTTATTAGTTAAATATTTAGTTGAATAGTGTAGTTAAAATACTGTATTCTCTTAATAATATTATCAATTGTTTATTGGTTACAAAATACGTTATTGGTTATAAAATTATAAGTACATACTATAACAACTATAAAGGGTAAACACTATTAGCGAAAATATTTTTTAATTTAAGCACGGAAATTGCAAATTATAAGAAAGTGTATTATTTTACGTAGTTATTCACTATACTTAACTAACTATTAGATATTAAAAATGCTGACACGAAAATATATTTGTTTATTTACAAATGTAGCGTCAACAATGCGCAGGTATCTACGTTACTTCTTAAATATGATATGCTAATAATAATCTAAAATATACAGTTAAACGAAGTGGACACATTTATACAACAATAAATAATGATACTCAAGTACATAAATAAGTTCTAAGGAAGTATTTTGCATATAGAGGACTTCTTTGAACTCGTCTATCTCTCATATCAAGCGATAGTACGGAGATGCCTATCTTAATTTAAAATGAAACTTAATATTTCCGTAGTAATAATATATAAACCAATAAAATTAAAATAAAAAGCTTTGAGCTTAATATTGTAATAGTTAATTAGCTTAATAGTTTTGAAAATCCAAAAGTGCACGTCTTATAACATTCATTTAATTTTTATGAAAAAAATACAAGCCGTACCATTGTCTTTTTTATTAGTTATTCTATATTTTTTAAGCAAGCACGATTTATTGCTTGCCACAAAAGCTCCGTAGATAGTTTTATCGACAGTGTACCTATCATATTAAAGCGCTAACCTCTTTATTATATACTAAAGTTTGTTTGGCTATATAGTTTCGGTATTTTTACCCCTTCCTTATCTTTGCTTTTTCTTTTATAAGATTTGTTTTGTTACAGAAAATTTTGGAAAATCCAAAAGCGCACACCTTGTAATATATATATATATATATATTTTGTTTATTTAATAACAATTAAATTACATCGAATCAGACCGTAAAAAGTAATGGGGTTCTATTCTTAATTATACTAAAGCATAAGAAAAAAAAAACTCGATTGGCAGAATATTTGGGTCGTTATCGTGATAACATATATAACATACATAACATACAGACACATGGGCATCCAAGACAGAACTTTTTTAAACAGTTTTTTAACTAGTTTAAATAATAAAAATGGCATCAAAAATATCATGAGTATAAAAAATAGTGTTTTTCTTAATTGTGTGTGTGTATATATATATATTATTTTAGAAGTGCAATATATGATAAATACAGACATTTTAAGTTTGAAAAATCACTTGTTTTCCATGAAGAAACAGTAGTTCCCACCTCAACTCTTCGCTTATGAGGCGTGCAATACCAAAAAACTTATAAAATAATAAATTCATAAATGAGGCGTGCAAAAACCCATTTTATTATTAAACTACGGGTAGATGCTAGGCTATTGATATGAAATAGATAGGTAACTGGTTGATGTTATTCTAAAGATATTAAACGAAACCCCAAAAATATGTGTGAATATCACATTAGTATCTATAGTTGTAGCTTTCATCTAAGAGATGACAAAATTCACAAAGATAATACAGTCTTTACCTATTCCGCTACACCATAAAATTTCCTTTTTTAATAGTGAAGAAGTTTAAGTTCAAATTTAAGTTTAGTTTTGATGACACTGTCACCTGATATTAAGTGACGATGTGTTCCAAGATAGTGGACACGCTAAGCCTAGTGGAGGGACTGATTTCGAAGTGAAGCTACCGGAACACACTCGTATAAGTATTTAACGACAAACTATCAATTTCACTGACTTTCAACCTTCGGTGGATGATAAGCAGAAGCTTATTATAAAATACCTTACTATCATGTTACATCCTCATCACGATATTTTCCATTACAGAAAGCTCGGGTTATTACAGATATTTTAATTCATATTCACTGACGCTATGTCCGTTCGCTCTACCACAAAGCGATCATCCCTTCATCATTGATTGAGTTCGAAGCAAAAATAAAATGAAAACCAATTGTTATGTTATCAGACACGGTGAAAATTATAGCTTAGATACTACATAGTCAGTGTGAAGCATGAGTACAAAATGTAGATACTGGGCAAATATTACATACATTGGCAAAATTACAAATGTAGACACAAATGGGAATTAAAAAAGAATTAGCGTTTCAGCGAGTAGGAACTGAGCAATGGGGGTTTGATCCACCTGTTAAGTTCACCTAGTTTATAATTATAACTTATTATAATTAATACGTCCAGTTTTTTTTACCATACTTGTGGTTTCTGATCCCAATTTAGCCTGTGCCAAGTTTAATGTGTTTTATTAGATAGAAGTATACTTTATAAGTTTAGCGTTATGGCCACATTCTCACCTAATGTTAAGTGACGATATAGCCCAAGGTGGTGGCCACACTAAGCATAATGGAGAACTGGCTCTTAAATGCAACTGCCTGAACACACCATATGTATTTGGAGAAAGTTTTTCTACTTGACGGAGTTAGCTAGCCAAATAGGCATTAGCAAATCCCTAACACTATGCAAATGCTCAAATGCATGTTCTATTTATGAAAAACCAGTATTACGTATATCTAACTGAAGAACGTATAATCTTAACGATTAGTCTATTTAATGCTATATTTTCTCATCAGAGTTTTTAAGTTATATGTATTGGTTGTAAGAGGAATGGAAGGATGAAGCCAGTAAGCCAAGTAAGCCCAAGTTTTAGTCAGTAAATCAATATTCCCATCTTAAGACAAGGGCATCAGCCGTGTCACTTGAGTTTAACTTTGTATAACTGAAATATATGTATCAGCTCTCGCAATTTATAAGTCTGATAATGCTAAAAATAGGCACTTATTGATATTATAATCAAGAACTACTGTACCGATTTCAAAAATTCTTTCACCATTATAATGCTACATTAGCCCTTAATAATATAGGATAAAAGATTTTTTAAATGTAAATGATTAAATTAAATTTTAGTGCCACGGAGACAGCTAGAGTGAAATAAGTAATTACTAAAGAATTTACCACACAAAATATAATTATAAGTAACATTATATTAAGGTATGTATTTAATAATTAGTAAATAGATTATGTTGTGTGGTATAATTTATTCCAAAAAACATAGGTTAGATAAATTTTGTATAATGCAAACTACAAAAACTATATTATTTTTCTTAAGGTAAAATGAAGTAGTATTTTACATGTTATAGTAAGTCGGGGAACAGCAGTGACACTCGAGAAATAAAAATGCACTATTGACCTTTAAATATCAACACAGGATATTAACATGATAAGCTCTTTTCAAAACACTTCAAGAAGCCTATACATTTTTAAAAGTTAAATATTCTGTGATCTCATTTAATTTCTGCCATATGTAGGTGTTATCGATGGGTAAGGGATGAGTAGGTGTAGCTTTGTATGACTGGCCATAAGTCGGATACTCCGATTTTTTCACAAAATTTCCATTATCATAACATAAAAGAAGTAAAAAATTATGACATCTCTCACTTGATTCAAGCTGTGTTATGAGTTAATTATAATGGTTTTGATCATAAATAATCCAATAGGAAAATTAGTTCTTGTTGCTTCAGAATTATTCAGTGTTCCGAATAACTTATCAACTTTCTCTACTGCCTTCTAAACGTTAAAAAAAAAGATTTGTTCAGCTGCTCTTGAGTGATACACTTATTAATGAACAGAATTAAATTTTTTTATTTATATAGCCAGGTATGCCTGTTTGTCTTGGATATTACACGTATTAGATCATGAATGCGAAAGCGCTCCATCAATCCTGGTGGAAAGTACAGAATCAGTAGGTTTTTAAGGTGGATATTTCATGTAAGGTCTGACTACGAAAAAAACACCAAAATGCTAATAGTTAACCAGCCTTTTCCTTCTATTTTAGTAACATGGCTGTAATACTCCTGGTATTTCTGCTGTCGTGACGGTAACCATTTACCATGGGGATGGATGCTATCTATTATCATAAACGTTAAAAATTAACATATGAACGAAAACACAGTTACATCTAAATGGGAATTGATTCATAAATACAACAGTTGTATTGGTATAAAACACATTAACGCCAGTGCTAAGACTAAAATTTGAGAACATATTAATCTGTTACCATAACTATGTTTACATCAGCGCAATTACCAGTTATCTACATAATTTGAACGAATATCAGTTGCTTTGGTTTGTTCGGGTTAAATAGAAAAATAAACATTGAAACCAACATAAAAAATATACGTAGAATTAATTGAATTCTGCACTGGAATAATATTATTACATCAACAGAACGTGTTAAGCCATATATTTTGTAAGGCTTGGTTACCTATTAATTTACCAAAAAAAACTGTTGAACCAGTTGATAATTAGCTCGCCACAAAGCTCGTATTGCTATACTCATAAATATTTAGTACATATACAATAACGCTCATCACATCACATCAGTCGTTTACAGGGATCGAACTCGCAATCTCTAGGTTATTTTTTTTAAATAGTTTATAGGTTTAGCGTTATGGTCATAAGAGATGATACGGTCTAAGTAGGCAGACACGCTAAGCCTCTGCAGGGACTGGCTTTCAAGTGCATCTGCCGGAACATACCTATTGGTATTTAGCGGTAGATTTGCAACTTAAGTGTGGTAGCTCAGACCGGCCCAGTCGGGTATTACAAAAAAACCCTACCATGATAAAGCTTTTCGCTTGAAGTCATATCTTTACGGTATTTTTATACTTATTATTAATAAGGTAACACTCAGAACTGTATTTAGATGAAAAGAAAACCTAGGCTATTTCGCTTATGAGGCTCATTCACCTCTTATTTTTAAATTATTGTGTAAACACATCATTACTCTGATATATATCAATATATTTTATGAAACATGTTATTGGTACTAACTTATACAGGTAGAATATTCTATACATTTAGATTAAACCAGGTTTAATTCAGTTATATATATATATATATATACCTAATTTATTACAGGAGAAATAAATTATTTACCTAATAGTAGGTAATATTAAAACAGCCAAGAGTATTTCCTCCAAAGGGTTTTTACTAATTTGAAGAAATAATTTATATTCTCTATATATTGAGTTCGCCTAGACTGAAAATTCTTTTGTTTTATTTACAACATCTATTTATCTATTTTATATATATATAAAGGTGAAAACCTGTAAAAAAACAGCTGTATCTTCCGGTAGCTGCATTCAAGACTCAATCCTTATCGTAAATTCAATGCGTTAATTTTGATACTAAAAACTGTCACTTGATTTCAAAAGGTTTTGTATCTAAACGTTAAGGAATATTAAGAAATTAAAACGAACCTTAAGGAATTGTTATAAAAGATTAAAAAAAACAAAAGCTATTTTTAATATCAATATTACATAACCCGACTAACATTTGTGTAAAAAAACTTGTTTGCCTAGTGTGTGATGATGTCAGATTATAGTCATGTGTTTACCGTATAATGACAGAATTGTATATGTTCTCTTCTAGTATACCGTTTACCGCTCCCTTCATCATCGCCCCCGCAAGTTTCATCTGGACCACGATGTGACGTCACTTCGAGCGGTAAAAGGAAACGATCGTGGTCACGAGCAGTCTTTAGCAACCTACAGCGCAAAGGCTTGGAGAGACGATTTCAGATACAGAAGTACATCACAAAGCCTGATAGGAGACAGTTAGCAGCTACTTTAGGACTTACCGATGCTCAAGTAAGTATCGATGTAGCTTTACTGGTTTATGAAATATTGTTTTTCTTTCATGTTAAAGATAAACGTGAGATAAGATTTCGAATATGAATATCTTTATACGAATCAATCAGTTTGGGCGCTTATCACCTAATGAGTCTTGCCACATGACCCTCTCGCCTTGGTCTGAGCCCGCGTAATGTGTTTACGCTTTGCGATGAGGAAGTCCGTAAAGGATAGGATTTTAAACACCACGTTAGTAAAAAAAGGGTTGTAGCTAATCAGGCGGGCATTAGTAATAGCTGTACCACTATGCTATGGTTTCATCAAGATGTTTTCCTTTACCGAAAGTTCAGGATCATTACAGGGATTTGAAGTTAAGGCCATTGACGCGGCGTCCGTATACACTTCCAACTTAGTCATCATCCCACAGATAAACAATATAAACTTGATATTACAGCAACAAAAGTATTTTTTTGTATTTGACAGTGTCACCCTACTTCATTTTTTATACGATAGTTTGAAATTAAATAACATTTAAACGTTGTATCAGGTGAAAGTGTGGTTTCAAAACCGTCGAATGAAATGGCGACATACGAAAGAAGGCCGTGGTGGCATAGCAGGCGCTACCACAAATATCCCTGGACGAGATCCCGACTCGTCCACAAACGATGACAACGAAGAAGTAGATGTCGACACACTTAGCGACTAAGAACAGGCCTTCATCGAATGATAATATATGAGGCAAATAATAAATATAATTAAGTATTATTATCATTTTATAGACATTAATAATAAAGACATCGTTTAAATAAAAAGACGCACAGTCTTTCATAAACAAGTAACTATGAGTTTTTAATTGCTATTGTTTTTTTTTCTTTTACCTAAAGTCAATGTTCTTGGTTGAATATTACTTAATGATTTTCTAGAAGCAAAATCAGATTATTTTTGGGTACACATAGCTTGATAGTGCTAAACCATTTTTTTTATAGATTATAAGTTTAGCGTTATGGATTCAATCTCTGTTATATAGCGATGTGGCCCAAGATGGTGGGCAGGCTAAACCTAGGAGAGCGACAGACTTTCAAGTGCAACTGCCGAAACACACCTATAGGTATTTGGGGTAAGATTTTCAACTTGAAGGTGGTGGAGGCGGGCATTAGAAAAAGCCCTACCATAAGAACAGTTGTATCGTTCTTTCATTAATGTTTTACCTACCAAAAAAGTAGAGACTCGGGATGGGTTGGAAAACTTGATCAGCGTCCGCTCTAGCGATTACGTCGCCCCGGACATAAAGACATATTGCCGCCCCATAGAAATATATATAATTATCATTCATCAGAGAAGTATCTACCAATTAAAATTTCCATGTTCGAAACTTTTTTCGTTTATATTTTATGGAGAATTCCTCGACTTCTACTAATCACATTTCCAAAGGTTAAGATAAATAAGTTATTTTATTTTAAGAGTTTATAAGTAAAAAAATGTAGTAGCTAAAACATATTTGTGACTTTTAGATAAAAATGCTCACTAGGGTGTTACGTTACGTTTGAGAAAGGGGAGAGGAGCAAAAGGGGGGCAAATTTCAACAATTGCATTACGTAATACTTGAACGGCCCCTGTTACATAAACAATATAATTTTTTAGCAAACGAAGGAACTGATATCCGAAATTTTGTCTTTGTTAGTAAAATTTACCATATCAATTTTTACAACCAAGCCACCGGCGCTCCCACATTTAATGAACAATAAAAATTTAAGAACCAATTTGAACAGAACTCAATGGTTTTTAAAGCATCGTTACCGTAAAGTGGTTTGGGATTCAAGGGGTTAATTTGGACACTCCGAATTATTAGTTTTAATTTCAAATATTTTAAATGTCAACGTTATTAAGAAAATGATATTTATTATATTTAAAATAATATTGCATCTAGATGGACTACATCTAATGTCAAAACTACATGGCAGACATTTGATATTGTAGTGCAACAGATGCGCTCTCAATAAAAAATAAAAAATAAATCTTAGTATTCAAGTACCTATCTGTCCTACTTTCATTGGAAACTTCAAATATATAAAATTGAGTGATTATTTTAATATATTAATAAAATATGGGTTTCTTCTTGTTTTGACTGCTGTATTACCATTGAGAAATAGTCTTTATTGGATTCCCTTTTTTATACATTTGTGGAGTGGAGCAATTTGGGTCAGCATATGGGGGTTATTTTGGACATTTTATTAATCGGGTAATCAGCGCGTTCAAATTTTTTTATTTTCGCGTGGTGTTAGGTTTTTTATTCGCTTTTTCATATAAACTTGAAAAAATGGTTCGCGATTATAAGAGACCGTATCGCCATGTTAGAAAAAGTAAAATGTATATGCCGTAAATGGTTTACTCGAAAGAAAATTTAGGAAAAGCTATTGCTGACGTAAAAGCAAAAATACTAACAATACGAAAAGCATCAGCTAAGTATAGAGTTACTAAAAGCACAAAAGTCACTGTAACATATTCAAACAACTAAACCTACCTACCTCAAAAACAACCTAAACATCCTACCCTATTCAGCGTAGAAGAGGAATAGGTGTTCATAAACTACTGTCTAATGATGTCGAAATAGGTTTTTCCTCTAAACATTTTTGATTGATGGTATTTGCACAAAAATGTCTCAATATTTTTGCAAAAATATTTACATCTGCTGCCAACTCGTAAGAATGTGTGCACACTCCACGTTATTTTGTAACTGACACTGTGTTGGTTCGTTACTCTTTGAAGGCGTGGAAATAATATATTGGTGAAGTAACAGCTTGCAATGATGACCAAAGCTATGACATATTTTCTTTCTACATGACAATGGACAGGGGCACTGTTCCGGCATAATCTGTCGTAAAAGTATTGAAATTGAAAATTGGTAAACCTGAGTATAAATTGAAAAACCACCCTGACAAAACATATTTTTTATAAATTTATTTAATATTTTAATTTTCTAAGATTGTTATTAATATATCTAAGTGCTGTATAATCAATTAATCTTCAGTATTACTCATTACGTTTTAATCGTCTTTAGAGAAAGAACATGGTTTGAGAAAAAATATTGATCCTATAGCCTTTTTATTTTATGTGATTGTTTATCATATTTTCATATCTTTAAGTGATGTATTCATCAATAATAAGTGTTTTCTTTGTCTTTTTAAGATAAAAAATATGATTGGAGTACAAAAATGTTCCTATATTCTTTTAATTTGTATTGTTTTCCAAAAAAAAGGGTAAATGGAATATGTTTCAATTCTCAAGGTCTCGAAACGCATCATTTTAGGGTTCAAAATATCGCTACAAGTCTGCAAATTGGTTTCATGACGGAATTTCAAGGAAAATCGATTAAGAAAATCTCAGTTCCAATTAACCCCAATCGCGGGTTATTGGGACAGCGGTAAAAAAAATTGACGTTGGTATGATTTCTAAATGAAAAATAATCAATCCAAAATGTAGATTTAGGCCAGTATTAATGAAAAAAAAATGCACATGTATTGTAGGTTACTTATAAAAATGATAGTACCAATTTGTCCAAAAATAAAATGTTTGCTTAATAAAACCTGAAAAATGTGAATTAATGATAGAAATATCAAGATCTACACTTATTTGTAGTTATTTGGAATTAAGTTTACAGGGATTAATCGTAGTAATGGATATGTCAATTATTATCGTACCTATGTAATTGATATTCTACCCCAGGTTGGCATATGCGGTGTATATAATCAGGTATACACAATTTTTATTTATTATATAAAATATATTACCAATAATCTTACTAAGTTTTATTGATATCTTTATTCTCGTTGGGGTAAAATATTTGGTACAGGAAAAAAAAAACAGTTTTACCAGTCTCGGTCACGACCAAAAAAATCGATTCATGATGTCTTTTTTCGATTAGCTTGTCTTGTTTATATCTTCAACATAAATCAAAAAGAACGCTATAATAATCAATTTGATCAGTCCATATACGTGAAAAAATATCTATTCTATTTATGTTTGGGTAAAACAATTGTAAATAATGTTGTATGAAAATAGATAAGAACTGAACCTCAATTCTTTAGTGTGAATTATCGATTCAGAGATGTTTTTATATAAAAGGTCGAATTCTTTATTCTAAAAAATCGATTCTTCGATTAATCCATCGCTGATCGAGACTTATTATACACTACTATTTATTTTGGCAAATTCAATTTATCATCATAAAATTTTGCACACACGTTGTTAAGGATATAGAAAAGGATATTGCTGTGATTATTAAAAAAAAAGTACTTAATTACTTTTAGTTCCACGCGAACTAAACTAAATTTACAAATATATATTTTTTACGGGCGTAAACTTATACATGGACGTAATTGACGTAAGATTAAAAGGGAAATAAAAAATAAAAACACGATATTCATTGTAACTTTATAATAGCTTAAACCAATAATTACATTAAAACGTTTATAACAACTACATTTAAAATAAAAGTGAAAACTATAATTAATCCTACATTTTATTAACTAAGTGGTAGTGTTCAATTAATCGCCAACTGAGTATAATAAACTTATGATTAACATAAAAAAACTCGGTATTTCGACGACTTCCAATTGATATGTACAGATAAGAGAAGAAAGTAATTAAAAAAATGTTGAAATCTGAAACTGTATAATCATTATGAGAGTACAAATCAATCATTCATATAAGCAGCACATACACCGTATATATTTTTCAAAGAGTTTTTCAAATAAACCATATATTAATGGTCGATGACCTCTTCCGGAGGGGAGGCACGAACTAAATGGTCAACCAAGCCAGCAATGTACTTGACACGCCGAGAAACCCTCAATTTTATATTTAATATTCTTACTACGAGAACATTTCTCTAATTTTTATTGTTTCTTTACCGATAACCGATAGCGTTGAATAAGAAAACACACTAAATTTCGAAAAAAAACCCCTGGTATACCCTAGGGGATCGAAAATATTGAATAGAAAAAAATCTACAAAAAAATACAGACTGCGTGGAAGATTTAATATATGTCGGTATAAGTGCCATCCATAAATTACGACACACAACTTTTGTGAATATTTTTACCTCCAACCCCGTCCATGTCACGTGACGTGACGTCACATATTTTTGAAATTATATATCAAGAAATCAAGTCTTTTCAGGAAAAACATCGTAAGCGCCGAAAATCTTCAAAATATATTTTTATTGTAACTTAAAAAGTACCTTTGTAAATTAGAAACAGTATGTTAATATCTACTATTTTAATAGATCAGTGGTTTATTATGAACGACAAGTGATATTTTTTTATAAACATATCATAAAAACTTTTTAATTAAACATGAAAAAACCTTTTTCTGTAAATAGTGCAATTGTCGCTTACGATGTATTTCCTGAACAGGCTCATAATTATTAAGGCTGTGCTTCGTTATACACTTCGAGTACTGTAAGGTGTGACGTCCATTAGTATATTGAAATCCGTTCCTTGATAGTTAGCTATACTGGTTAATGTTTAAATCGGAACGCAGTCCAGTACACGGTCTTCTATATTTATTTATTATTTAACTGTTTTTTTTATAGCTTATGGAATACTATTAATTTTTGATTTACGTTCATTTTATAGTTTTGTTTTCACTCTGCAATAAAGACAATATTCTATGTTTATTTTAACGGCCGGTATCTTTGAATAACAATGTTCAAATAATCAAATATCAACAGTACAAGCTGTCAAATTTCTGGATCACGTGATCAACACACTGAAGGTACCTTAACTCGAAAGCTCCGGTACTCACAGTACAAAAATAATGACAATCTATGATGTCATATATTTACCTAGGTTAATGCCGCAGTATACTGCGAGCCATAACGGAACGAATTTGTCCCCACTAAATGTACTAAACAGTGGTATCAATCAGTGTATAACCGAACACACCCTAAATTAAAACAGCAAACTAATAGTTCACATTTCGTGTTTTACTGTTTAAATATATTAGATTTTTGAAATGTGACCTTACGAAATTAAGGACCCCTCCCAACCCTTGTCATACTTTGGCGAACCCTTCGACCTCTTAACGTGTAACGTAATTTATGGGTGGGCCCTGAATTTGGCAGAGAGGATTCTTTTATTATAAGTCAACTACCGCTCATGCTAAGATATTATAAATAAATCTAATTTAGTTTGCTAATTGCTAATATTAACCTTTTCAACCGTTTAGTGCTCATTAGAAACGAAGAAACAAAATCCAATTCTTATCTATATGTTCATTACTATTACAGCCTATACAACCATATAAAATTCTTTATTAGGTATAAAACTTCATAGTTGCTTCTATAGTTCTGGTATAGACAATGTGCATTAGATAAATAAACTATTATCTAAATCTAGGGATGCCAATTGTGTTGCAATGAATAGTATTATTATAATATATTTCAGGTCAGAGTTGTATATATTGTTGACATATAGTATACAAAATACTCATTTTTCAAAATTAATATAGAACATATTACCCTATGGTTGTTTAAAAAAAATGATTAAGAAAACTAATCTATAAAAATACATAAAATTGATATTTGTAATGTCAAACTAACAGCTTTTTATATACAAAGTAATATACGGTTTTTATATAAAAAAAATAGTTTTTGTCTGTTTGTTCTGGCTAATCTCTTAAATGGCTGGAACGATTTTAACAGGACTTTCGCTGGTAGACACCTGATGTTATAAGCAGTAGTTTAGGCTTATTTTATTTTAGCATAAAATTAGGGCTTCGCTTTAAATAAATGAACAAATAATTTTCAGTTCCACGCGTACGAAGTCGCGGGTAGAGTTAGTAAGTTTATAAAAATAAATTACGTTTTTATTCTTTTCATATTTTTAAGTATTGCTGTAAATTAAAGAAAAAAAATGTTTGCAACCCCATATAATTATTATTAATTATATTGTTTAAATTTCTACCATATTTACATATTTATTTGTAAATACATTACTATATAATGAATTAATATTCCATGGAAAATTTACTTATAAATATCTATTCTGGTACAGTTTATTATTTTGATGCTAAAGATAAGAAACATACTACTGTGAAGTGCTGGAAAGAGATACGCCAAAGGTGTTTTCATAGGTACAAAGATTATTTTATATATTTATTATGATTAGAAAAATATTATTATATTGTTTCGTACCACAGTTTGTTTACAAAATATGCTAGCATATATGCTAGTTTTATAAATTAAGGGATTTATATAACTCTATACATTTTTTGATGACTCTTAACAAGCTGTAACTCAGAGGAAAATTATCATACAGCCAAAAATATCAAAGTGGAACTCCAAGCGTCTAGTTTTTAGTCCCTCCACAGTCTTAGCGTACCCACCAACTTGGGACACATCGTCACTTAACATTACGTAAGATTGTGGCCGTAAAACGAAACTATTAAAAATATCGGATTATAGCAAAATGTCATAAAGTGAACGTAAGTTTATACGTAACCTATCACTTACTGACTACGCTATGACAATATAAACAATGAGTGTAATAAACCTGCGCTGGCTCAGTGTTTGTGTGGACTGTGTAGTGAAGTGAAAACATAAGTGTAGGACGAGACATCATAATCCAGCTTGAAGATCAATAAGCACCTACTAACCACTTTGCAAGTAGGTAGTCCTTTTTTCGTTAACCATATTTATGTACCTACAAATCTTTGGTGTATTATGCACCATTTGCATTGTTTTGACATACTATCACAATACACACAATACAACACAACACGGCACCGATCAACACATTGATAGTAGTAGGTAGTCCTCTCTTCAATAATCATATTTCTGTACCTACAAATCCTTGTTGTATTATACAACATTAGCATTGTTTTGATAAACTGTCACAGCACAACACAACACAGTCCGACAAAGTAGTATGTTTCTACCTTGGCTAGATATGTAAATATCAATAATCAACAAGTTTTACTTTACTCCTAGAGTAGTCGTCGTCCCGGTGCGCCGGCGAGCGCCCGCGGGTCCAACTAGAAGACCTCTCACCATATCTCTCTGGGCCAACGTGCCGCTGGCCTCGGTAGCCTCCTCTCTGCCCAAAACCTCTAGGTCTGTCTGGGCCATAACCCCTCTCCGGTTCCCATTTATTGTCGTACTGAGTATGTTCGCTACGGAAGCTGTCGCGTGAGACATAATCCCTATTCGGGTATTTCTCATATCGATAGTTCTGAGATCGATCTTCATCTTTCGATATATTCTTGAAATGCGATGTTTCCGGGTGACGTCTCCTCGTTTCTTGATTGTAATGAATCTCATTAAATTCCGTATTAGGTCTCAACGTTATCGGCTCTCTATTTGCTTCCCATACGGGAATTCGGGGTTTTTGAGGCGACGGGCTCTTTGAACGACTTCTATTTTCTCTGTTCTTATCCTGTTGTTGAGACTCTCTGTAATATAAAACAATGCAAATTATGAATATTAATGAATATGGCCTGAAATACTTATTTAAAAAACAGTGACAATGTCTATTTTAAATTATACACGGATCAGACAACAACAAAGGTGACAATTTTATTAATTGACATTTTTAAATAGAACAATTAAAACATTTCGTCTCTTCTCATTAAAAAACTAATTGGATACCTTAACATAATTCTCAGCCTTTTTTTTCATAATTATCTAATATTGAACAATAGAGCTTACCGTAGTTTAAGTAATACTGTTCTCTCTATTTATATACATAAAACTTTATATATCAATATTTATATATATTACCTCGAAGATGATCTACTCCTACCACTTCTCTCTGAATCCTCTTCACTAGATCTTCTGTTTTGCTGATGGCGCATTTCTCGTTGCCTGTAATAATATGTTCGTCATTACGAAATTATCATTAACATTGATATAACTAAAATGCGCATAACAAATGTGTAGTGCTAGAAATTCTGAAATAACTACCTCGTGTAAAATACAATATAACAAGAGGACGTAAGAAAAATTATACGATGTAACTTGAAACTCTCATTGTAATAGATATTAAGGGATATCAAATATGCATAACTTTTAAAGCCTACGAAAACTATCGTACTCGTAAAATGTTTGGAAATTTTGCTAATACTGTCCTCTTTCATTTTTTCTTCTACCTATAACAAATTAAATTGTAAAATATGAACTTTATTGAACTTTTTTGGCAGAGAGTATTTATCCCTAAAAGTCAATGTATTTTTTGTGGTATTAGTAGATAACATTTTATAATTATGTATGATAATGTATGACTATAATATGTTTGACACTGGCTGTATGAATGTAAACAATGAACATTTTACTACGAGTACATTAAAATATTTGTAACACATATTAAAAATAAATTTTAGCTTTTTGCACTTGTCAACATAAATTTTGACTACGCCAAATCTCAGACTCGTCTGTGTGCGCAGTATTCTTAAGTATGGCTGCAAAGGTTTTGCTTCAAGTATTAAATTTTGTTGTATAGATGATGAAGAAATATTTGAATATAATAAAATACAGACTTGCGTCTCAGTTTGATAGCCAATTCCCTCATCTCTTCGTCTCGTCTTGCTTGGCGCCGGCTCTCGCGGTCCAGCCGCTCCGCCTCAGCCCGCTTGTCTGCGCGCACTGCAATCCAAACGCATCCCCACTAAGTATTCAGTAGTAACACATTCACACCAAATTACACGTCCAAAATCACGTCACATTTATGTGGCAAATGGTTGTTAAGCTGCTGTTGCATATAGTTGTCGAACTGCAATTGTGTTTATCAAAGCACTGTCGCAAATGGTCGTTAAGGTACAATTGTAAATGTTTGTCAAACTACCCTCGTTATCGGATGTAAATTCAAAGTCCGCAAAGAAATATCAAAATAACACTAGAAGTTATATATCAACAGTTTTCATCAACATAGAGAAGGCATTTATTTTTTATTCTCGACATAAGTTAAATTAACTGTATTTTGTAAATATTTATACTCTTGTTAGCACATAAAAACTCATAAAATTATAAAAATGTAGACTTTTATATTATAATAAGTATATTTTATACAATTATTAATTCTTGTCACTTTCTTGTCACAACCAAATGTAATCATATTAAATTCACGAACAAACATAGCTTCTAGTATTTGTGGTAATTCACAACACAATTCCTGCTCATTTTTATGATAGTTTGGCATCAAATTAATATTAGGTAATTTGCAGTAAGTTTGTAATCAAATTGTTATGAAATTAGTAGAGGAGTACTAAGATAATAAATATTGCATATTAAATCGCTATTATTGACGAAATTAGTAATAGTACGATGCCAAGAATAGAATAAGATACTGTATAACATTTAAGAAAATCAAGCAAATAATCTTGTACAAAAAGGCAACAACTTTGTTGTTAACAAAACATAATAATGTGTATTCGCAAACATTATCAAAATGCATCTGGTGAAAATGTAAATTATATTTCTATATTAAACCATTTAAATTATAGCAAACTGCATAATTTTAAGTTATATTTAGAAATATGAAAACAAAAGCGTGCATAAAATATGTTTATAATTAAAGTATTTATATAAAGATATATAAAAGTGTTTATATAAAACTCACGCTGCCTTGATAACTGAGCTTGCATTTTCCTCTTCAATTTCTCTTTTAGCGTCAGTGTCTCTCGTGACGGACCCTGTAATATATTTCTATGATAATTCTACTTTGTATACAAAACTGGATAAAATTAGCGTCAAAATTGTCTTCATATAGAATAAGCCGATTTAGAATGCACACTTTTAATAGATTATCAATAATGCTCACAGTTTGTCAATAATATACATATAAAAGGCAATGATTTTAAAATATGACAATAAATAATTAAACTACTGATTCGTATGAAACTTTCACACATAATCGTGACCAAATCCATACTAATTGTGAAAGTGAGTTTCATTTTTCAGAACTTTGAAATGAAAATTTTATGAAAAAAATATGATGATACAATATATTTAAATCATCACATATACTTTTAACTAAAATATATATGTAAAAATTATCAGCTTCCAAAAAATTATTTATGCAATCAGTTTTGCTCTTGTTTTATATTCCTTTTATTTGATTCATTCTCTATTAGGATTACAGATTTAACAACATTTTTCAAATGTACGAAATAATTTTACTAATTTAGACCACAATAATTGACAGAGCAATTATTTGCTTATTATTATTTTATTATTGCTTATTATATTATTATTCGCAACTGTATTATATTCCGCAAACCTCGAACTTTCGATATTTATTATTATCTACACTAAAATAGTAAACAAATAACGTTTTCATAATTGTAAGCGGCAACCTCTGCTAGTACTGATCCAATTGTGAACAATCTTTTTATACCAAAAATAAGTTACACCGTTCCTAAATGTTAAGGGCAGTGTAAATATTATATTTTAATGTAATATGTGTTATATTATATTTTAATCAACGAAAGAGAAGTTACAGGACAAGGCTAGTTAAAATTTAACAAATTTTTTTTTAACTGTGTCTCTAACAATGTTTTACTACTTCGATAACCCATTGTACGATATACTGACCCGGTAAAAAAAACAATTGTTCGTATTTTGATTAGAATTCAATGAAGACAGTTTACATTGAAAATCATAGTGTTTTTTATATGGTTCTATGTACAGGTCGCGCCAAACTTATGGCCGCTCTGAACATAGCAGCGAGTTCGCGCTTGCTCATGGTATAATGTCATATGTCATCTTACTTCAACATAACTATTATCTTTTAAAATTGTTATTAAATATACTTTATAAAAATAACCAAGACCTTTTCTAACTTTCCGATAACTAAAATTGTGTCATGCGCATCTTAACGTGGCTACGTTCAGACCGGCCATAAAGTTTGGATGCTATTGAAATTTACAATATAGGTACATGATAGTTCCTTGACAAATTATTAATTCATTTTCATTAGTTCTTTGTTAACAGTTTTTTCTATGCATTAAATTAATGTGGTCAAATGGTTTAGAAAAGCGTCAAAAGATTAAATATTCGAAGGTCTAAATGAAATTGATTAATTTAAGTTGGTGGTAGTGAAGTAAAACATCTTAAATAAATCTAAAATATGAAGAAATTTCTGCATATTATCATCGTATTTGGTAAAACACAGAATTGTAGATTTATCTTCGTTAAAATTATAATACCGCATCGTAGTATGTCGTGATGATTAAGCCCATGTACTATGTAAAAAGGGGTTTGTTCAGCAGCGGGATATTTATCAGATGTTACTACCATATATCTTACTATTATTACAATTACTTCAAAACTTACCATTACCTTTATTTTTAATACCGTCTAATTGATTTACTTATAATTAATTCATTATCAACATTAACATTATCAAAAAAAAAAAAACAAATTAAATAATGTTTCTGAAATCCGGCATTTTACTCCTATAAAACAAAGACACCTTGTTTTAAATCTATTCTTCAATTGGTTTGTTTTCCATGCTAATTAATTGCACAAAACCTGCCACGTATAGTATAAAAATAAATCAAAATGTGCTAAAATAAAAGCATACAGGTTTAAAAAGAAATGATTCTTACTGACTTTGGAGCCGGATCCAGACAATCGTATCTGATTCTGGTTTGTGTTGGGTTTATTGCCAACCGCTGATCTGAAATATAGAAAATTAACATTACTTTCGATTGAGTATAACGGAATAAATGATTATTAATAATTATCATAATTAGGTATCAGTGGAGTATTATCTATACATTCAAAAAATTACCAGAGAAGTGAATATTTCCCCCTTGGTAAAATATCTGAATGATTTCATTTTTAAATGAAGAATTGCCTTTTGTATAACGAAGTAAACCGTTTTTATAAGACACTCTTGAACGTAGCAATTTAATTTAATAAAATAACAAGAAAAGAAATCTTGAAAAATTATCTATGACTCTTACAACAGACACTTATACTGTAGGGTGGTAGGTTATATACAAATTTCAAAGAACTATTAGTCATAATTAAACAACCATTCAATTTGCTAATCATTAAAGCCTTGCTAAGTATATGGATAATTAGGTTAATTACAGAGGACAGATATATAGCGTATTTCCATAAGACATTGTTTCGATATAACTATATTGATTTACGCGGCGCATGTTAGTAAAACTTCCAGTGGACATAATTTTTAACGACATCTTCAACAATTTTGACCCAATTTACACAAAAACTTACTACATTTTTCACCAAAAATTGCCTCTTTATTCTTCTAGATGAATGATATAGATGTTAGAATTAGTTCCTTATTTTGTATGTTACTCCCAAAAAAATAATTAAAACTTTACCTCTATAAAAATATATTATATCTAATTTTAATAACTAAGCCATTCATATATATATAAATTACCAGATTTTACGTGCGTTAATATTGATTTTGTCAAACAAATCGGATGACGCAATAAAAAGTTTGTTCAAATTTTATCCCTCACTTTACTCTACTTCCAATAAGTTTTTTGCGAGAAAAAGTAGCCTATCACTGTCTCCAGGTTCTCATTTATCTCTATACCAAAATTCATCATAATCTATTCAATGATTAAGGCATACAAGCGTAACAAACAAACTCGCTTTCGCATTTATAATATTAGTAAGGATTTCGTATATATTCCGCGTGTTTCACAAACGGTTTTAACTATTTGGATGAAATTTTATTCACTCAAATTCATACTTTTTAAAATTACCTATATATAGTGCATTTTTCGTAAAAGCGCAGTTTTTTCAGTAGGAGATTTCTAACAAAATGATTAATGACATTCGTGTTATTTTACTTAAATAATCCGAACATACGCATGTAAATTCGTAGAATATGAATTTTTAATCAACAAAAGATTCGTAATTGAATTTTTTTTTTAATAATCTCAATTTCAGTAGAATAACGTGCTAAGCTCGGTCGTCCAGGTACTAGTATATCTTTATATATAAAAATTTCGTGTCACGTTGTTTGTCCGCGATGAACTCTTAAACTATTGAACCGATTTTAATCAAATTTTGCACACCGTGTGCAGTTTGATCCAACTTGAGAGATAGGATACTTTTTATCTGTAGTAGTAGTAGTTGTGATTGACTACTCGAAAAGGCAGAACAAAGTCTGCCAGGTCAGTTAGTATTTATATAAGCAGTGAACTTACTTGTTTTTCTCGTTACTTGAGTTACTCGTGTCCGAATCAAGTGACAGCTCTGTAGAGGACCTATCTTCCTTGCGCCGTCCGTAGTAACGCGGCACCACTGCAGGTTTGCTCGGACCGCCTCTATTGCTGTAATGTAAGCAGTTTTAATATAAAAAAATGCACAAAAATTTCATACGTATATTAGGTACAGATCAAAGATATTGTGACAATAACCATAATTAGATTTTACATACGGCTTCGCTCGCGTTAATATTGACTATGTCAAACATATCAGGTAACGCAATAAAAAATATATTACAAAGTTTATCCCTCTCTTTTACCCATTTCCTATAAGTTTCAGAAAAAGTAGCCTATCGCCATCTGCAGGTTCCCATCTATCTGTATATCAAAATTCATGATAATCCATTCGGCGGTTAAGGCGTGAAAGCGTAACAAATAAACTCACTTTTGCATTTATAATATTACTAAGGAAGTAAGGATAGTATGGATATTAAAGTCTGTTGTTTTTCACCAAGCACCTATTGGTGTTCCGCCAGTTACATGGTTGTAAGGGTTTTCTAATGCCCACCTCACTAGCTACCACCCTCAATTTGAAAATCAGCCGCCAAATACCTATTGATGTGTTCCGGCAGTTGCACTTCAGAGCCGGTCCCTCCACTAAGCTTAACGCGTCCACTATCTTGGGCCACATCGTCAGTTAACATCAGGTGAGATTGTAGCCATAACACTCAACGTCTAAACTGTAATAAATTTAAACACTTGAAAGCTAGTCCTGCATCGGGGGCTACTTTTTTTAGACAGAATATTATAAGTATAATCATAAAGTGAAAAATACGGCTACTGTCCGTTGTTCCGTAAAACATTATATATAAATATGCAAACACAAAACAGTGTCATTAATCTTTTTCTTTTAATTATTGTTGACTAGTTTTTTTCCTATTTTTATAATTTAGTAGCTATTGAAGATCTTTAATGTTGTCAATTAAATATTGGTAATAATTACGCTTATTTTGACTTCATATCGAAAAAGCACCCTAATTTTTAATCGAAAAATCTCACGTCAAAATATCATCTTTCTTAAAAAAGTTGGTGGGCTTTTTGTTCGTTGAAATCTCTGCTTTCTGATGGTATAACAATATACATTACTATGGTAAATGTTCTCAGAAAATGCAACCAAATAAGTTAATGAAGTTAATATTTGATAAGATATCGACAATATTCTGAAAAAATTATCAGCCTTTAAATTATGCGTTAAAACTTTTGTAAATTTTCAACCGAGATATTTATATAAGGTAACTGAGTATTAAAAGCAAGTTTAGAAAATCCCACCCTTAAATAACGATATAAAATTATCTTTCCCGAAAACCTTTCGATGGGACATCTTTATATTTGCGGCACATGGAAGGTTTAAAATAATTTATTCCTATAAATTATTCCTATCGTATTTTCCGTCCTATTTTTTTATCTATATCCTGCACTATTTGAGTAAAAGACCAGAGCATAATTTCTGAATAAATACGTCACTTACAGTTTTTTTTTTTTAATTATTACCACTACAATTTTATATTTTTGAATAATTACATTAAATGTTCATAAAAAAATATGCACTGTAACTGCACTTCAAAACGTAAGTATCCAGTGAGAGCTAGATTACTAAGATTTGGCATAATAACCAATAACTTCCCAATTACTGAAAATTGTTATAACAGAAAGTTGAATTTATTTTTTGGTGACACTAATATTTGCCGCCCTCGAAATTTCGCCGCCTTGGGCACTAGCCCCGAGTGCCCCTAGTGTCAATTTATCACTGTTTGAAAATATAAGTATTTTTTTATATTTGCACTCACCATAAAGTCCTGCTCAAAGATTGATCGTCTATGTGTATTAGCAAAAAGCTAGCGCTATTTTACGCATTAATTATATTGAATTTTAACAAGCTTACCTGTCGAACGACATCGATCTGGATTTATTACGCTTAACGTAGTTTCCACCACGTCTGGAATGAACCATGTAAAAAAATTGCCCATTAACAGTATTACGTGTAACACAGTATCTCGAAGCGATGATAGCTCAGTTGGTAGAAAAGTACGGACACCGCGTCAAGGGACGTGAGTTCGAATCCAACTACAATGAGCTTGAACTTTCGGTGAAGGAGAACATCGTGATAAAACCATAGCATGGGGTAGGCGTTTTCGAACGCCCCTCTGGCTAGCTACCACTCTTAAGTTGAAATCTGCTGCCAAATACTTATAGAGGTGTTCCGGCAGTTACACTTGAGAGCCGGTCCCTGCTCTAGACATAGCGTGTCTACCGTCTTGGACCAAATTGTCACTTAAGATCAGGTAAGCTAGTTGCGATAACGCTAAATCTTAACTTAAAAAATAATAATTTCAAAGCAGTCATAAGGACTGCCAACACAAGTGAAAACTTAAAATTATAAACAAACCGCTGTTATTTTTGGATATCCAAATTAATTGTTTGATCTTAAATGAAAACTGTTTACAGCGCATTAAATAAGAGTAATACGAACAGATATGCAAGTTGTCGTTAATACGTCATGTGACCATGTCGATGACGACTTACATTAATTTACTCCCTATCCAAACCTTCCGGTAGTAGTTATCAGTTTAAAAAAAGATAGATCAAAGATAGGTAAGTAATTTTTCAAAAACAAAGATAAATTCGAGATACTTACTTTACAGGACTTTTGGAATGTCTCTTAAAAAGCCGAGACCTTGACGCCGAACGTGATTTTGTTCTTCTAAACGAGTCGTACGTTCTGGAACGCGACCTCGACACCCTGGAGTGGGAACGGGACCTCGATTTGGAGTTATTACGGGAACGGGATTGGGAACGTTTCCGGGAACGAGAATGGGAACGTTTCCGGGAACGGGAATGGGAACGTCTCCGGGACCGGGATTGGGAACGTTTGCGTGAACGAGATCGAGAACGGGAGAACGATCTCGATTTAGATATCGAACGAGACCGAGATCTGGAATCCGGTCTATGCGGTCCGATAGGACGTGCACTCTGGTTTGTTTTTAATGACCTGAAATATTACATAAAATACTGAATGTTTACCAGTTAGTACATTATTTTACAAAGCAAATGAATAATGTGGACGAGAAGTTATATGTTTAAAAACTTAGCATTACTCGGTGTCTACAAACAGATATTTTTTAAAATAATAATGTGATAAAAAAGCGTACGATCGGCCTGAAAAGGCATGAAAGCTTGGAATAATAGAGACATCACTATGATGGGTTTTAGCAAAATAATGTAGGATAAAATAGCGAAAATAAATAGCTAAAAATAGCAAAAAAATAATATAGGACTGAATTTTAGTTATATGATTTATTAGAGACAAGATACAAGTGAACACAGTAATATTTATTGCAGACGCATAATACGACCAAACAAAAAGAACATTACACAAAGTAAGTTGCGCAAACTGGCGTATTGTAGAGACTACACAGACATATTACAATTGTTTGGTTTCCACCAATCTAACACACTAACTCTTTGCTGACCGCGAACTCGCTTAATTAAGTGTAAGAGCTATGAAAATCTAACACAGAAATACAAAGTCATATGAATAATTTTTTTTCTAAAAGCGAGTTACTTCTCCAATTAGATTACTCGAAGTAGAGAAGTGTGACCAACAGGTACATCTCTTCCTGTCTAAAACTAACTCTAAACTACGTAGATAAACTCATAAAGCAAAACAGATAATTATAAAATTTCATACAAATCGCTAGAGTAGTTTCCGTGAACGAACTACATATATTGAACTTCAGCACTAAGGGTCTTAGTCTTATGTCGTGGGGGACTTTACAAACATGCCATTCACGGATACAAAGTAACACCCAGACTCAGAACACTCATTTGTGGATCACACAAATAATTGTCTTGCGCAGAATTCGAACCCACAGCACTCAGCGCAAACGCGATCACTCTAATCGTCAGGTCAGTCGTGCAGTCCAAAATTTTTTCTCATTTAATAGTACGATATGCGAGATTAATTTAAGAATAATAGATTAATAATTTACCTTGTCCTTTGTTTGCGAGCGACCTCAGAATAAAGTGGTAATTTTTTCAAATTATGTTTCACCTTTTCAGAATACAACGGTTTCGATGGTAAAGCTGTGAAATGAAATAGATACTATGTAATACATTTATTTATCAAAATACATGTGAATAGGATAGTTTAAAAACATTTCGTTATTGACAAACGAATGTCTACTGTGTTAATAAAGCATAATTTTTAGATATTCATTAAAATAGCAGTTTATATTGAATAACGTCCTGGCTTATGTATATACAATACTTTTTAGCGACCACAGTTCATTGTATAGGTAATGCTTAAAACAATGTGTATTAATATTATAAAGAGGAAAAGTTAGTTTATTCAAACGCGCTAATCTTAGGAACTATTAGTCTAACTTCAATAATTATTTTTATATTTTATAGAGCTATCATTTAGGCAAACTTTAGGCTTATTTAACATCATCCTACCACCAATAGCAGTTAAGCTGTATTAAAAAAAGTTGCAAAAACGGTCAATAATTATTTAATAAAAATTTAGTTCCATGCGGCCGAAGTCGCGGACACAGCTAGTCTTTTTATATGAAAACTAGTCGTCTCACGCCAGCTATGCTGTCCAAACATAAATAAATCGATGATTTTGTATACAAAGGGTCACTGGAATCCAAAACCTAAGTAGTCTAGATTCATCAACTAACGTTTCCACTTTGAATGATTATAGTCCCATCTCGATATTAGCATATTATAAAGTGTTTCGCTTAGTGTATATTAGACGCCGTGTATAATTAATTAGACTGCGGGATATAATTTTGTTATACTTAACAAGTTTAATTCACACGGGAAACTGCTCCACGTCTGTAATCGGCGACGAATTAGTGCGTACAGCTATTGTCATTTCGTACCAGGTCTTCATCATTTGAGGAAAACCTATGAAGTTTCCTCGCTGCCTCGACTTAGAATTAAGTGCGGACCACAGAGTTAAGTGCAGACCATACAATGGTAGATTTATTATTTTGAATACATGTGAAAGTAAAAAAAAATAGTTTCCATTTATATATGTTGTATTCCGAATTAATTTTCCTATCCCTAGGTTATTTGAAGGTGTAGTTAAAGCCTGACAGCGTAACAATCAAACAAAACCTTTTGTTTTCGATATCAATATCAAATCGACTTTGAGTGAATTTCTGAATACAATCCCACTACACAGAACCTGCTTAAATGCAGTCCAAAACATTGATCCGGCTCGAAGGAGCAATGTTTTATGTTGGGTTTTCAACGCTATCTAAACCTTCGTATAGAAGTTTTCACTTAAAAAAACTTACAAGATTTAGTTTCATCGTCTTCTCCACCGAACGAAGTGATGAACTGTATGTTCTCCGCGGCGTCGGGCGAGGGGCTGCGGCTCGGCGACACCGACGGGGAACGCGTCGGTTTCGAACACGGGGCCGCATAACTCGGCGGGCTCATCACGCGAGTCGCTAACTTCTTATCACTATCAAATAATTTAAATGTCATAAGGCGGAAAAGTTTTGTTGTTTACTTGAACAGGATAATCTTAGAAACTACCACCAGTCGGATTTTATCTTAAACAATTTTTTTGAAGTGAAACTTCTTTAGGCGCATGAGGGTAAAATTTTTACAGATGAAACGTCACGCCGGTATGCAACGGAAGTGTCGAAAAAGAGAGAGAGAGTGATCGAGACCGATTGAGAGAGAGTAAGACAGGGCGAACGTAGCATGAGCAACTAGCCGTGGAGTGAGAGTAGGGAGCAAGCGAGTGAGAAAGATTGAGAGAAAAAGTGAGACAGAGCGAACAAGATTTATAAATTAGTTCGCCAAAGAAGTTTCACTTCTGACATGTGTACTTTGTACGCACGCATGTTTTTTGTATTTGTTAAAGCTATTATTGATGAAGTATTTAGGCTATTTAACATCACGCTACCACCAGTGGGAGCATACATGTGTCATTTCGCGTCCGGATAAAAAACAGTGTTTATATTTGGGGCCGTTCAAGTATTAAGTAACGCAATTTGGGGGGTGAGGAGGTGTCATGTAAAACGTTACGATGCGTTACAAGGGGGACAGGGGCTTTCAAACAACGCGTTACGTAACATATAAATTTTTTTATTAAATAAAAAACTAGCCCCTTAAAATTTCCTAAGTTCTCATGTTCTCATTTCCAAAGGTTAAGATAAATAAGTTATTTATTTGAAGAGTTTATTAGTATAAAATAGGTAAAACATAATTATGACTTTTAGGTAAAAATATTCTCTTGGGTGATACGTAACGTTTGAGGACGTGGAGGAGGGTACAGGAAAATGTTACGGCACGTTACATGGGTAACCGCATATTTATGATTTGTATAGTGTCACCACCAATAAATTGACATCTTAATGAGCTCTTTATACTTGATTGTTCTATATATTTGGCATCGCAATAGCAACCTGTGAATTCGTTCATGTGAGGGATCGCAGTTTGACGGCCACTACTACAAAGGCCTTTTTCTTCAGACATTTCAATGTTTTATGTTTAATTAGATGCGTCGGGTGATTTTTGTATGGGTGAGTTTCAAGGTTGCGTGTCCTACATGCTTATGTCACGCGACACGACCATACAATATATGTTAAACATTAAGTTTATTCAATTTAATCTAAATACTATATGTGAAGCGATTATAGCTCAGTGGTAGTGTGTACGGACTCCGCGTCGAAGGACATGAGTTCGAATCCACCTACAATGAACTTAAGCTTTCGGTCAAAGAAAACATAGTGAGAAAACCATAGCATGGTGGTAGGGCTTTTTCTAATGTCCGCCTGGCTAGCTACCACCCTCAAGTTGAAAATCTACTGCCAAATACCAATAGGTGTATTCCGACAGTTGCTCCACAGGTTTAGCGTGTCTAACAACTTGGGCCGTATCGTCACTTAAAATCAGGAACTAAAAACAAAAAAAAAATGCAACTAACATGAGTTTATATGTAGTTAAGTTTTATTTTTATTTTACAAAAGACTTGCGTATTCATTTTTTATATGGTGACAAACAGAGAATGTTGAACATTAGATTTATTTAAATTTATCTAAATACAAACACTATGTATAAATAACATAAATTATTATGTCAATAAGTTTTGTTTAGTTAAATTATTACTACAATTACGCATAACTCATTATATGTGAAAAAAAGACGAATATTAATGACTTTAATTTACATATTTTAATTTTAATTTTTGTTCATATGTTTAATTTGAAAATATAATAAAGAACGGTTTTACTATATACATATAGATTTAAGTGTACTTACCGATGTGCCCGTCTTTCCCTCCTGCTTTTTCTACCAGAGAACATGGCTTTTTCTTTTTCCTCTCTCAGTAATTGTTTCTGGTGCTCTGCGTCATCAGCATCGCCGGTCAGAAATGAGAAAAGGTCGCATCCGGCCATTCCAAACTGAGGACCCACCGCATTCAACTCGTGTGCCTGGGCTCATCATATCAATACATTCGTTACTAAACTCAAATAATACTCATGCTGATCGATATCACCTTCACATTATATCTGATGATAGTAAAGTTTTATCAACATAGAAAAAATTAAATAAAATCAACATACACCTGCACTCTAGCCAAGTTGTCTTTTTCTATAACCATCAGGGTAAAGCGAAAACAAAAAAAATGCATATATAACATTGATATTTATATATTAGCTGGTAGTAAAGATGCAATGTTTTTAACATGCATTTATCACGGGATTTATAGACATATATCGTCATGATAGTGTTTAGAATGTAATTATATACTTTTTTTTTTTTCGCTTTACTGTACTGATGTTAGAAAAATACAACTTATTGTTTGTGCCCCACCATTATATATTGTAGTAGACGAAGTTAGAATCTCGAATTATCTTTCCAGATAGGTCATTCATCTTTTATTGATTACGGGACTTCAACTTACATCGACTGGCGCAGAGTTAGTACACGCTACCACTAAGTGATCAATGCAGTTATCCAATACTGATGGACTGTTTCATCACTTAATGAATTTGTCACTCTAAGTCTCAACTTAAGTAAGTAAGTAAGTAAGTAAGTAAGTAATAAAGTAATAAAGTAAGTAAGTAGTAGTAAGTAAGTAAGTAAGTCTAAGTCTCACTTGAGTCTAAAATATGGGGTGATCACTTCGACACGATTTCTAGTATTAAATCATCAAATATCACAAACAAAACCAATTCCTATCTTGTATTAGTGTGCTACTAATAATTCTAGAGTGCAGCTATCTCACTGCTGGACAAAATTTTCTAAAGAAAGAAGACATGGCATTTTCTCTCTAAGTGAAAACATAAATAAAATAATGATAATTGCTAAAAAACTATGAAAGCAGCATTTCAGTATACAGTTTCATCTTACATAGATTTCTATTACAAGCTGCTGAATTTAATTTCAAAGGACTACACAAACACAATATGTAATGCTTCCAATTATTAACTTTCTTTTACACCTTTATAATATGTGATTTTTTGGGATTATTTAGTGCCCAACTGCAAATAAAAGTTGTAATATATACATTTTCAACATAGACAGTTACTAAACAAAACAAAACACTATATACAATATAAAAGTACTTACTATTAAGAGTATAGTATATACATATACATATATATACAGTATATACATATAGAGTATATATATATATATATATATATATATATATATACCATATGTATGTATATATAGTTTTGTAACCAAGAATTAAATTATTTAATACAAGTTTTTTGTTTTGCTATGTACACACTTATAATTTAACAATAAAAAAATATATGAATTTGCATTATTTTGAAAACAAAAAAATATTATTTTAAGAACAAATTAAAACAATTCCTGAGATACATTAATAACTACAGAAAAGTAGTAAACAAGAGTAAGATATATTTTAAATGTGACACGACAAGTAAAACTGCTAGCTTGAAAGTACAGACTTGTAGCTACATACAAAGATATAAGTTATTACCACAACTATAAAAAATAATAGATGTGACTTTAAAAAAACTTTTAAAATGTAGTTGACTACTTAGTTAGTAGTTGACATTTTGACTTGAGTTAACTAAACCAAGACAAAATATGTAAAAATTTAAAATATTTTATAATTACAATAAAAGAAATATTAAATAATTTCACCTGTGATGGTTCCATTTTGTTGACATCAATACTCAAGTCCACATCAATTATCTCCAAATCTGAATCGTCGTCAGAGTCTTTTTGTTCCACTTTTGTAACTTCAGGGCCTGTAATTTAACACTGAATGCACTAAGAATAACCCAGACACTGTCACATAGGTATATTACCCCAAAAAGTAGCCGGCAAGCATCACAGATTGTGGAATAACAGAATCTGAATCTACCATTTAAGTTAGAAGGTTGTGAGCCTGGCGTTTCATTATAATTGTATCCTATAGCTACACCGGTGCCTTTTTTTTCATTATTCTTTTCCTTCTGCATTTCCTTCTCTTCTATTGTTACTCCAAACTGTTCTTCTATAGCAAGTTGTTGGAGGAATTTATCTTCGCCTGAAAGTTAAGAGTTTGTATAAAATTATGAAGTTGAACCAATGATAGCTCAGTGGAAGTGTGTAAGGACACCACATCAAAAAACGTAAGTTCCAACCCCTGCAATGAGCTTAAGCTTTCAATAAAGGAAAGCATCAAGTTAAAACTATAGCATGGTGGTAGGACTTTTACTAACGTCAACCTAGTTAGCTACCATCCTCATGTTGGAAATGTACTGCTAAATACCAATAGGTGTGTTCCAGCAGTTTCACTTGAGAGCCAATCTTCCCACAGGTTTAGCGTGTCTACCAACTTCAACTATATTGTCATTTAAGATCAGGTAAAATTATGGTCATAATGCTAAAATCTTAACTATAAAAAAATGTACAATTTGTTTATTATGACAATCAAAGCTTGTAATAAACTAGCTGTATCTGCCAACTTCATCTGGGTAGAAATAAACATGATTTATTAATTTTTGCCCTTTTTTTAACTAACTTCAATACAGCTTTGCTCCTATTGGTGGTAGCATGATGTTAGTCGAAAGCTTTCTTCAATGATTGCTCTAACAAATACAAACAGGATTTTTGAAATCTAACTGGTAGTTTCTAATATCAGCTTGTTCAAACAAAGACACAAAGTATTTGACTTAATAATATTAATATAGAAATATAGGTATTTGTAATAAATATGTATCTATGCATGAAATTATAAATGAAAATTTTCTTACTTATTCCAAGGAAAACATTCTGTGCTAAAATTCTGTATCTTTCATAGTTACATTGTCTCTCTTCTGGAATTAATTCTTCTGGAGGTACATATGGATTTTTAACTTCTGATATATAATCCAAGTGGGCTCTCACATCAAAACGGTCAATCATATTATTTGGATCTCCTTGCCATGGCATCCTAATAATAATTACATGAAAATAAAATTTACATATATATATATAAATGTAAATGTATTTTGTGGTTTAAAATTAAAATTTGATAGTGGAGTAGTTAGATATGGTATGCTTATGTTTTTGTATTGTATTGCATTTTGCTTTTTTTTAAATAAGTCACTTCAACATACAAAAAAAAACATTTAAAAACTCTACAATATAAAAAATATGCATCTCATATATATTAAGAATAATTTGTCATGAAGAAGAGTAAGGATAAAATAGGCATTCATATTTTCTGACAGTCATCCAATGAAAAGTAACCTCTGAGTCATTACTTTTTTAATGAAAGTTGCATGAAAGGCGATGAATGGGAAGGTGAGAAAGGATGAACCAACCTTCTGAAACTATTTCCAAGAAAACATATCTCTTCAAATATTTTTTTTTTAATGTAATTGAAAAACATTCATAAATGATAGAATTAAGAAATAGCAATTCAGCACTTTCAATTTGTTTATTGAATTTGTTTTAAAATGTAAAATACTCCTTGTTTCTCTTAAATAATATTCTTGTTTATTTATATAAGAACTATTAGCATAAGTACAACATTTATTATATTAGTAGATTATAAAAAAATTGCTTCATTATAGGTTCATTTAGCATTTAGACATATTCTTCTAAACACTAAATGTACACAATTTACTCTACATTCCCATTTACATTTAGTTTCATATCACACAGTAGATATATAAAATAAAAATTATTTATTTTAAAGTATTATTATATTTTTTAAATATTTTTATTATTAGATAATTAAATTCACTTAAGTGAGTTATCTATACAGAATAGATGCAATACCTAATATTAAACCTTCTTTTGTTAAAAAATATTTTTATTCATATCACAATTTTCAGGCTCCATTTTAATTAGTATAATAATTATAATATAATAAGTATAATTCTGAATCTAGTTAATTGCACTCTCTGTGTGTGATTTATTTAAGTATGCTGATAAAATCCAAACCTTATGTTCATTTGAGTTTATATGTCCATATAAATATTAATTTTATTAAAAGCTATGATGCTCTTAGTACCTCTTAATTAAATATCTATAAACTTCAATTTCATAGAACCCCTAATATGTATTAAAAATTAAAAATCCAGCGGAACATGTTATTGAGATAAGCAATTATCAACAGATTTCTAAGTAATATATGCGAAAAGGTATATGTAATTCTCAAATTGCATTTGACCATTCTTATTTCTTAATTATGTTAATAAAATAAGCTTACAACTATTGCCAAAATCGAAAAATAAATCTTTTTGTAAATAAACTGATTGCAACTAACATTATAGCAGGACCTTCTCCAGCAGCTGCTATGGCTGGATCCAGATGAATTTTGCAAGGCCGACCATGTAATTGTAGAAATTGAGTTGGCTCTGCTTTCTGAAAAAACCATCCAATGTTTAGGAATTTCAGGACTACAATTGTAAAAAAAAAAAAGTAAAATCGCTCACAATTTTTTCATAGAAGTCTTTACGACGTTCAGCTCTTCGACGATAGTCCACAATCATACCGCGTATCATACGTTCTTGTTTTCTAGCTTCGTGCCACATTGTTGTAAGCTACAGTGTATCACACACAATACACTAATATTTTACAAAATTACAAATAAATATGTCAATTGAATAACGATTTTAGACACACTGAATATCTATATTTTATATTAGTCTTTTTTCATTATCACATAATTCCACAAATAGAGAACACTGCACTAGGGAGGGCAAACTGAGATTGATTTGTTAGATTGATTCAGAAGTCTGAATCGATCCAGTGCATTGAAATCCTACTTATAATAGATAATATTCATAAAACTATTATACAAAAACTATATTCTATTCTATATTCTATGAATATAATAAAACTATTATTCATAAAACATTATTTACAATTATTTGACTGTTTTAACCAAACATATATAGAATGACAATATCAATTATTGAGGAGTTCTTTATGTTTTCAATTATTGGATATATACGAAAAATATAAGCACAAAAAGCAAATCGAAAAAAAAACCTTTAATGATGATTAATCTTTTGTTTTTTTTTTTTTTTGTAAGTCGATTAATTTAATTTTGATTTAAATCAATCTTTTTCAGTAAGAATTTCTATCCCTATACTGCGCTAAGCCGAGCCATATCGTCAACTCAGATCACCATAGGTTATACCTTATAACTAAGATCTGATTACTATGCCGAATGCGTCAACTCGCTCTAAATGTATAGGCATATAACTCACTTCGGTGAGTCTTCTCAAAATATATTTTTTTTATCCTGGCGCATAATAATGAATGACAGTACTTGTGTATAAATTGCTCTTGCCACTACTATAAATTTTTCGAATCTTTTCCTATAATTTATTTTGCTATGTAAATAACAGTTCTTCCGGAAGAGCTTTGAAATTCTGATCTGCAAATTTTTCTGTGACGCTTGTCCTGGTAAAGTCGTTTCGAGGCGACTAAGGGAGCGAAAGATATATAGTGATGTTAACTTTTGTCGTGTGGTCTTTAGAACACACCACTATTTTATTTATTCAAACAATTAATATATACTTGACAATTTATATAATTGTAAGCATGTAAGTATATAAAATACTTTATAAATTTATAATTTAATAATCATTTACGCTTCAATTTTATTTCGCGTGAAGCAACACTTTATCACAAAAATCACACAGATCAGCAGATACATTTATATTCTCTCGTTAAGCCAAAATAAGCTTCTAATGCTAAAAGACAATATGCGCAGAGTACAAGTTACGAGATCGTTAAGACTAACACTTCTTATTCGGTGGAAGCCCATTTAATTACTTTGGATTTAAAAATTATTATTCTATCCCACGAGAATAGTACTTTTCTTCTGTACGAAGGGTGTAATACTTTTCTATAACATTGACAAACCTGTACGCAAAAGTTTATGATGTCATGTGATAAAAAAAAAAAAATCTCAATACTCCGTAGATGACGATGCTAAAAAATATAATATAAAAACAGACATTTATATACTGTCGGAAGCTAAAGTAGTATTAAGTGTTGTTTGGATTTATAATATGAAATTTATTAATATTTCTATTGGTATTGTATACGTACAAAGTATTTGCAAGCATTGAACAAATTATGTGTCTATAGAATACCGGATATAGTTTTAGTTTCGTATTTTATAATAAGACTAAAAAATACTATTCTCTCAGTGTTCGTATTTCGTACTAAATCATTATTGAAGATGGGATCTTGTCAAGGTGGTGAATAATCTGTTTACACAATTTGTTTATTGATAACACTAAAGTTCCTCAATAGTCACATAACAAAAACGAAACTAACTACTAACTAACTAACTAAACTTCGGGATTTCAAAAACTCACTTTGGTTTGTACTGTGCCATGGCAGGCGAGGCAAGATTGTACTGTGTATCTCCTGAACTGTTTTTTTTGCGCTATTTATACAAAAATACAAAGGAAAAATGAAAAACTACTATACTTTTGTATCGACTTTGTTGAAGTCGATTTGATTTTAACAACAGTATATAAATATAGATACTTTCAATATCTTCTACAATTTACTCTTATAATACAATACAGTAGTAATTTATTGAACCTTTAACTTATGCTTTTGCTGGAGACTTTTTCAGTTCGACAGAGTAATTATCGATAATCAACTATACATCACTACTTCAGTAGAGTGTAAATTTGAATTTGAAATAAAACTAAAATGTCTGGAGTTCACGATGTGGATCTCAAATATCGTTTACTAGATTTATTCTCTGAATTGAATAATGTTGAATTAGAATCAATTGAAAAATGGATTTGCAGCCAGTCTTACAGGACAGGTATCTATATATTGCATTACTGAAGATTATAAAAAATGCTAAGATTGTTAAAGGTTATAGTAAGAAATTCTGCTACTATAAATGAATGACTAACAATTCTAATGTAATTATTTAAAAAACAAAAACATAGTAACAATTCTCTTTTTTTAATCAATTGTAAATGTTTGCATTACACAGATTTAGAACGCAAAAGATGTCTTTTAAATTCAGAAAAGAAATTAAAGAAAATTGGGGATACACTTAAGAAAATTGAAACAGAAATGCCTTCAGAGATTATCACATCACCTACAGTAGGAGACCAGTCCGATTGTAACAAAATAAATACTATACATGTTGATGAATTTGTCTATGATGACGATGATGTTGAAAAGCTGGTCAAGAAGGGGAAATTAAAAAGACACTATTGTGTTGATTGTAATTCCCGTAATGTTAAGGTAATATAATGTGTAAGTCGGGAGCTCCCAATTTTTCATTTCGCGGCGCATTTACTATTTTGTCGTGGCACCCTAACCTGTCTAGCTGGTCGAAATATATAGGTACAATGATACAAGAACGGGAAAAACAATCACTTCACGGCGCCCTTTTTCACTCTATACTGTGCACCAGGGCGCAGCGGCATACACTGGGAACTCCTGGTTTATGGAATAAAATTATTATTATTTGAAAAGTAAATGTTATATTTTTTGTATATTGATTCAATAAATAACTGTAGGTAGCCAATATATATTTTGTAAGTCAAAAGTTTTTAAGTCTGTAAAGCAATCATCAACATATTATGTACACAGTATTTATTTACAAAAATAAATATTTTTTACGTTTGTGAGCTAAATAACTGATATTTCTATTACAGGACTTAATTTACATTTCCCACTCTATGTCAAGACAAGTGTTACAGTACATTTTTAATGTTTTGCTGCCGAAAGATTTAGATGATAAACAACTATTGGATGTAGGATCCAGGTTAGGAGCAGTATTGTATGGAGTAAGTTTAGATTTTTTTTTCAATCTTTTGTATACAGAATAAGTCTTTTTAATAGATAAAGTTTTTTGTTGGAAATGTGCAATTTAATAAATTTCTTGAACATAGGTAGTCTTATTATGAATCTTTTCACTTTTGCCTGAAATGGCAATGAGTACGATATGTGAGACACACCTGTTGTAAAACATAAATATCTATTAACAATCCCCAGTATCCTCATGTTCTCTCTTATTTGCAAGATTGGTAACTGCTTATGCATACCTTACACTGCCTAAAATTTTTGAGTGGAAATCTAAAATATAAAAAAGTAATTAATATAAAATTTATTTCACAGGCATACTACCTAACAAATGCTGCAACTATTATTGGCATAGAGATGAATAAAGAGTGGTGTGAAGTGCAAGACAAAATTATCCATGATTTTGACATTGATAACAATAGAGTCAAAGTAGTCCATTCAGATGTTATGGAGAGAGGTGACATTGTCGCTAAATCAGATATTGTGATAATAAATGTTTTGGATTTTTTTGTTGACTGTCAGAAACAAAGGGATATGTGGTATTTTTTCAGAAAACATATTAAAAAGGGAAGTTACCTAGTTCTAAACAGAAGTATCGCAGATACTTTAGTTCCTTTGGAAATATTTGAGAAGTTAATGAATTGGTTAAGTATATGTAAACCTAATCAGCTAGAGAATGAGATATTTTTCAGTGTGGAAGACTGCTGTGAATTATTTTTATACACTGTTAATTAGAAAATAATGTAGGTATATTGATAGTGTGAAGCATTTTTCTAAATACCTACATAATTTTAATGCAGGTTTTAAGATTGTAAAGAAAATTTAAAATGCATACTGTGTTGAAAACTATACAATTGTTTTTTTATCAATATAGTTTTAAATTTTACAAAGGATTTTTTTGCTTTCACAATATCCTACTCCATAATTACTTTTGGGAAATACTATATGGTTATACATTTTCCGCTATGACTATGTCCTGTTCATAATGGTTCCAAGTGCTTGTGAATGTTACATCTCTTAGTTATAAGTTAGAATCTATGGTTACAGCTATTAACTCAAGTAGAATGGAGTTTAGGTTCACCCATGTATATAGGTTGTTGTGAGTGGAAATATTGATGTAATTATATAGTAAGGTTTTCACTGTAACCACCCTGTATGTGGTCATCATATGAAACGACTCTAGGTATGTTTTACTGTTGTGAACGCTAAGTAGAATGTAATGTACATAAAGGTAGTATCAAATATGGATTTATCAGTGTAAGTAAATGATTATTATTATAAATGAATAATTGTAGTCTGATATACTTTTACATGAAGTGTTTGTTTTAACACATTTTTTACAATATATGCAGGTAGGTACCCTAAACAAGTTAACTGACTAATAAGGACTTATTTGTTATACAGATTTACGAAAATATATATTTTTAATATTTACTCATTTTGTGTGTGTATTTAACTGTATATTAGTTAAAAAACATTTATTAGAACTGGAAAATGTATTCAAAAACTCCACATGCATTTCTTCTTTATCAGATGATGATGGTGATGTTGAGGACAAAGAAAATAATGTAAATCTGTCTTTTAAATTTTCAATGAATCTGTCTTAGTGAATTACAAACTTTGTTTAAATGTCATTTAAAAATTTGAACCCAACCTCTTTAAGTATCAGTCTGTAAAATATCAATTCACATTGCTTTACTGTAAAAATGGCAATAAAATTATTGCATGCATCATTTATTTTTTCACAGGGTGAGCTACTGCAAAGAAAGTAAAGCATTGAAGAAAGAAAATTTATATAATTTTACAGAAACATATACTTGAGCTTTTAAGGATGGATAAAGCATTACATTTTGGAGTATTATATGACTTAGATAAATTACCATTTTTTTTTTACCTCAGAGATTCTCCCCTCCATTAAAATTAATGTCCTTATGAAAAATATGTAATACTTTTGTAATTTCTTTCAAAATAGTATAAAATTCTTTCACTTTATTTCCTATCAATACCAAATAAAAAATGTAGATTAATTTTCTTTTTTCCCGCCTGTCCTTTTTTTGCCAGGCATTGAAAATACTCTATTGTTCGACGTTCCTTCACTTATGATTCGTCGTACAGTATTATTAGAAAACCCTAAAAAATCCATAATGATAATCAGAAGGTAAGGAATCAGAACATTCAGTTAAAGTACTTCCAGTATCAGCACTATTAAAGCTAGTCTATGAAAGTTTTAAAATCCAAGATTGCGTTTGATTTTCACTTTATTAACAAATTTTACAATATACTTTGTAGGCTATACTTCTTGCTTTAGTTCGAAGTGGTTTCTTCGACATTCTCTCGAAGATAATACATTAAAACAGCAAAATCCAGTAACAGTTGATATCAGTAGTACTCGTATAGATGTGACGTTAATAATTGCCAGATGATAAACCAATTTTTTTAATTTTTCTTTTAATGTCATGAGATTCTGGTACACCTTTATCATCATGATACCACAAATAGGAGCAAAGCAATATTTCATTTGCTGTATATAATAGGTCTCAATACCTCTGCCTTTTTACTTAGAAAGAAAACAACTGTAGAGTTACATATCGTTTATAGAAACATCGATGTATCACAAAAAAATCAATTATATTTCAGGAGTATAATACATTACATATTGTACTCCAAGCTCCACTTATATACGTATACGCTCATATAGGCACACTTATTTTAGCACCGCACTTACTTTTTCATCAATATTCCTAAATAAACTACTTCAAAAGCCAATGTGTTGACAAGTAGGACGCTATTTGGTCTTCATAATTTTCCTTTAACAATACATAATGAACAGTAAGTAACTATTAGGTATATATTATTTTAACGTTCTATTGAGACGTTGAATTGATATGAAAGCATTGCTTTTTTAGTGTTTCGTTCTAAAAATAATGCACGATTTATCGTGCATATTAAATATCGTTCAAATTTAATGTCATATAGTTATATTACACAACATAACATCTACGTTTTAGTATCAATTAACCGATTAATTATTCATAAATAGTGTGGTTGCACCTCTATGTATAGTGTAGTCATGTATTATAGTGTGTTAGGTGCGCTTGTAATTGTTTATATTCGCGTTGGTGAATGCGTCATGCAATAACGTTTCCAATTGAAAGTAGTAGTTTGTACAGGTGTTTGGCTGTTGTTTTGCTCAGGTTTGCAATTCTTTGTTTGTCGTGATTTTTGTATAACTAAAAAGCATGAAAGGAATCGAATTAATTAAATTACAGTTATTGCTTTATGTGTGTAAAAATGGTTACAGGTGAATACTTTTCTCTGTATCAAGGTGTTTTTTTAGTTAAATATTGTTTATTTCTTTATAGAAAAATAGTTAAACCATGGAATTTAATAAGAAACATTCTAGGACTATAGGAATATGGATGTCAGATAAGAAAAGCCAAAAATTAAATTGGACTGAGCTAGTATCTGCCTGCGCATCACATGGTTATAATCTCGTAAAGGTAAAATATATTTTGTTATAAATATCTTCATGTTATTCATTCATAATATGAATTGCAAATAAGCATATTATTTCTTTGTTGCATGTAGATTTTATATTTTATTTTTCCATTATCATACTATAGGTATCTTCCATCAGAGTTATTTATTATGTTCTTAAACCTTAAACATTATTAATTTCGGAGACTTTTGAAAAACCTGAGTGTCTTTTGGGTTATGCAAAGTCAATATGTTGTTTTAGATGTAATATGCATATATAAAATTATTTTGTATTTATTGAAAATGAAATTTGTTTATATTTCAAGATAATAGATAATTACTTTATTATTTTTCCATTATATTATAGTAACATAGTAAAATTAAAGTTTTAATTCTACTTAATATATTGTCAATGTAATATTATGTTTCACTACTTTTAATATAATCAGAATTTATTGAGGCTTATCACATTTCTGTGTCAGGGCTACAAAAAGTCAATATAAAAACATCATGTCTCAATAGTATTGGTAGTTGTTCATTAAAAATGATGTTAGCAGAATCAACAAATCATTATTTTCATATATTAATTTTGACTTTTAATACTAAATAGCAGATTATTAACTGTTTTCTGTTTATGAAAAATAATGCTTCACAACTTAGACTTTCAGAATATATCTATTTAGTTAATAAGACAATGTTTATAATTGGTAAAACAAGCACTCTAAAATATTGGACAACTTATAGGATTGGATATCAGTATAATAAATTTTTGTAAGTTATTATAAAATTTTGTAAAAAATTAGTCACCTCAAACTAATTAAAAGTAATTTAAAGATGCATATATTTTTATTAACTTTAAATACATAATTATGATTTTCTTACTTGTGAATAAAATATATAATCTTTTCAGAATACACACATATATAATAATATAATATCAGTAACAAAGTGAAATTTATATAATAAGTAAACTTAAAAACTTTCAAATATATTCAAGTCAATTGAGTTTTATTATTATGAGTAACTTAATTATAATTGGTGCAGTGGTAATCAAATATCATATATACCTATTAATCGAAAGATTCAAAATAAATTTAATGTTTATGATACAGAACTTACTGTTGGGATCAGATAAATAATTTGACCTCTGATCTTATTAGTATTAAGATTATCATTATCATATAAGGCCTATTGAAACCCCATTGTTATCTAACATTTCATCTCTTTAATTTTTTATTTGAACAGACATTTTATACCTATGTTAGTTACTATATCTTCAAAGACTTCAGAAGATTTAAACTGTTTGAAACATAACATAAAAAATAAAGTAAATATATTTCTCTTAATAGGATAAGTAAGATCAATTACATTTACTGTGCATATGATTATTATTTATATTCTCAAAATATATACTAAAACATTTTTTATTTATATGTCTTAACAAATAAAGTAAGTAGTTATTAATATTTCTAAATATCAAAGTATTTGACCATCATGTGTAATAAGTAGGTTAAAAAAGAAAATCTGACATTGCATGTTTAACTTGAACACCTTGAAATAAATTGATTAGATTCATATAATATATTGGAAAATCTTTGCAGTAAAGTGTTATTTAAATTTTATAATTATGTTGTTATATTTAAGAAGAGATTATATATCTTCTAGTACATTATACATAATATAATTAATGCTAGGTACATTTACAGCTTGAATTAGAGAAACCTATAGAAAATCATGGTCACATAGATGTATTTCTACATAAACTCACAGATATAATAGCTGCTGCAGACCAAGGAGATGTTAAAGTAAGAAACTATTAACTAATTTTTTATGAATAGGTAGTATAAATGACAAATTGGCAAGTATTCTCTGTTTTTTTATAACTGCAGCATATAGGTATCTGTAACTACTTATAATACTACTGCCTTAGCTAACAGTAGACAATTTCTTGAGGAGTTTGTGCAATGTGATGGAATACTACTATCATATCTGATGTCCATGCATACTGATAAATTTGTCACAGTGACTGTATTTGATTTGTCTTGTTGCCTGAGAGATATTCAGTTCTGCATGACAGTCCATAACTAATTGCTTGTTACATTTATCACAATACTATAATTAAGTCAAATAATTAAGTTCAAAGGCCCTAATGCTAAATACATGTATTGTCAAGAACATCTATATTAAAGTACTATATTACACATACTGTTGCTATTTAACAGAAATAATTGTTATAACCATTATATCATTACTCTTTATTAAGTAATACATCCATTCTAGAGATGTCACAGATGTGAGATTTCAGATCTGTTTTGGATATCTTATGAACAGTGTTCAGTTATTTATAATATCAGTTCGAAACCAGTATTATAAGAGGCGTGAAGAGGCACCTAAGCAGGCCAGCATGACAGCGGAAACTGGCACTGAATTCTGGTTCAATGTCAGTCTCCGCTGAATTGTATAGTGCTGTATTTAACATCAGGTGTAGTACAGTCACTTTGGAGGGCAACATAAAAAAAGTTCAATGATCAAATAGTTATAAAATAAGTTTTATTTGGACATTTATAGTTAAACATGTATGGTGGTATGGCTTTTTCTAATGCCCACCTGGTTAATTACCACCCTCAAGTTGAAAATCTACTATGAAATATCTATAGCTGTGTTTCGCCAGTTGCACTTGAAAGCCGATCCCTCCACTAGGCTTAACATGCCCACCATCTTGGGCCACATTGTCACATAATATCAGATCAAATTGTGCCTATAAGGCTAAAACCTTAACTATATAAAAACAAGTATTAACTAACTTAAACAATTATTGGTTGAAAATTGAAAAAAAATTCAATGTTTAATAGTACGGTGGTAGGGCTTTTTCTAATGCCCGCCTGGGTAGCTACCACCCTCAAGTTGTAAACCTGCCGCCAAATACCAATAGGTGTGTTCTTTGAAAAATTCATACATTGCAGGCATTATTATTTTACAGGCGTCAAACTTAATTAACCGCGTGGAACAATACTTATCGAATCATCCTAATGTAACTGTCATTGACCCATTAGACAAAGTAAGGATTTTACTAAACAGGTAAGTTCTAAATAACCTTTTATCCACTTATTGATATTTACTAGTACATACATATATAAAAGGAAAAGTGAACTTTAATATTACCAACCTATGACTGACATTAGTATCTATTGCATATAATTTTCAGTTTCTGCGTGTTAAAACTAATGCAGTACATATACCTTACGTTATAGCGTAAACCCAGCAAGAAGAACACTGTTGAGTATGAATAGTGAATCTATTAACACTACTATTTTTAAATTACATGTGACAGGGCTCTATATTGTATATGTACTAACCATAGCACTAATACATATACCGATTTGAGGTACAATACTCTCGTGCTGATCGTTGAGGGTTGGGACAACGGAGATTGAAGTAGCGTTCTGTTGGTTTTGCGCTATAATGTTTATATTATATCAGCCCTTTAGTAAGTAATACAATCCTTGTTTAACTTGGACTTGTGAACAATTTTGTTTTCATATTATTATTTGATTTTAAAGTTTTTAAATCTGGCAGAATTAATAAAATTATAAAAACCTTAATATGATATAGCTGTATACGCTTTTGTTGAGAAATGGTTTTCTAGAAGGCCTATAGACGTTAATATTATCATTTAAATGCATATTTATTTTCACTGTTGCATAATCAGTCACCACATGCCCCTCGCCTTGGCCAAGTCCGGGTAATGAGCTTATGCGTTGTGATGAGGAAGTCTGTAAAGATTGTATTTTAACCCTTTCCACTCCAAGGCTGTTATTGTTTTTATTCCACCAGCTCCACGCTAAAATTACGTTTTTTTACTTTTAGTGTTTTTTGTGTATTTTGTAAAAAAAAACGAATTTTTCTTATTTAATAGACTTTATTTTATGAGTAATTACATGATACTATATTAAAATCCTAAATTTTAATCTTTATAGTCCCTTTTGGTATGGTATTTTTCGAAACAAATCCCAGGATGAAGCGAAGGTTTTGTCTCACATGTTTTGCAAAAATAGCATGTTTCTTTTCTCCCCCCTTTTATTTTTCGGTTGGAACTCACAGCACAATCCTTGTGCTTCTTCCCAGGTTGTAAATAAATAAAGTGAGGGGTTCTATCGAGACGTTGTTCTGTATCTGCCGCAACCTCAGTTCTGCGACTTGTTTCGGGTGCCCTAAAGTCTCCAATGAGTGACATGAGCAAAGTTTGTCTGTACTTCTTATGACTCATTGCTACTTTTCCATTTCTTACACTCCAGTCTTTATACAACACATATGAATTTATAATAGAGACCTCTAGCCCCAAGAAAAATAGTTTTCTCCACCACTTGAGTGTTTTTCTTATAAAGCAGTACGAAGAAGTATATTGACCGGCCACATCAACACCACCCATGTATTCATTATAATTAACTATAACGATAGGTTTTTTTACTTCCGTTCGTATTGTTTTATTTGGCATACGACTTCCTATGTTTCCTCTTTTTGCTTTTGCAAGTCTCCTTTGGATAGTTTGTGAACCGGATGTATAAAAAGTGCTTAGCAGTGTCACTACTCTAGTATCACACCAAGCTAGTGAAAGGGTATTGCCTTTGCGAAAAGCAATTGTTTTTCCTCTCGGTAACTTGGGTTTTTTATTTCTTGTGGTAGTCCTTTTCGGTTAGGCATAATTGTGCCGGTCAAAAAGCATTTATTTTCAAATAATTCCTTAGCCAAAATTAAGTTAGTATAAAATCGATCTGTAAATATGTGATATCCTGCAGCTTCAGGTATAGACGTGAGTAGATTATTGTATAGATGTAATACAATTCTACTGGTCACTGATCACTGGTCACAGTCGTATCCGCCAGGAAAATTCACACCATACATGACATTACAGGTCTTTGCATGAAAACAAACACGATGATGCACAGAGATAAGTTGTTCACGACGCGAACATATAACGGTGCGATAACAACTAGTTTTATTATGTAGCATCGATAAAATTTAATTGAATTATAGTATCTTACGATTCTAGAATATGTTTCATTCATTCGTGATTCAAACATTTTAGTAACAAAAATCCCTCCTGTTTTAAAATTTTCCGCAAAAAGAGGTATTACACCATGTCGAGTATCACTCGACAGTGGAGCTAGTGGAACAAAATCAGTGTCGAGTGACACTCGACATTGGAGTGGAAAGGGTTAAACAACACGGTTATAAAAAAGCCTTGTTGGTCATTACTAAAAGAAGTGTAAAAGCTGTCATTGGTCTCTGGTAGTATGGGGATTAAGAGTCACCATGGTGTTTTTTTTTTCGTAATTTTATGGTGGTTTTCACCTGGTGAGTCTTGCCACACTCCTAGTCGTGACCAACCCGGCTCAATACGAAACGTATATTACTGTAGGAAGTACGTAAATGCATTTCTTCAGCACGGTAACCAAAAAGACGTTGCTAGCTACTCCTGAAAGGACTAAGAGCAATTCGACAGTGTTAACTTTACAACTGCAAGTTGGGGAGGAATGTAGAGTCGCCGTAGGCATTTTAATGGGTATCGCTGCTTTGGAAGTTTTAGTCGAGACCCGTATACACCTCTCATATCTGTCCGGTATACGAGTAAGGAAACGTATTTCATCCACGTTAAAAAAAATTATACGTATATCTATTAATTGAACGGAATGGTAGGATACCTGACTCAGTCGTGACCACCATGCCTATGGTAATAAAACCGATACTGTTTTGATTTTTCAGTTTTGTTTTGACCGCTTTTGATTTTCTATTTTTTTCATATTCAAAAGTCTCTAATTGCACTTCATTTCTGTTTGAAATTATTCGAAATATTTATATTATACTAGCTTTCAGCCGCGGCTGCGTTCACGCTGATATTGATTTTGTCAAATTGGATGACACAATAAAAAGTTTCATAAATAAGTTAATTAATCTTATAGGTTTTTCGTGAGAAAAAGAATCCTATCACTGTCTCCAAAGTCCCATCTAACCCAAATTCATCACAATCGATTTAGCGGTTTAGGTGCGAAAACGTAACAAACAAACTCACTTTCAAATTTATAATATTAGTAAGGATTTATATTGAGGCAGACTGAAAACCAGAGCCGTGTGGTGCTGCCGTGCTACATAGCATTAGCTAACATATAGTATAAGGTAACATTGTGGAAATTTTATAAAAACATTTGGTATTGGCAATAAATTATTATAATAAGTATATGTACAATTTCAGACATGGGATAATTTTTATTACGTTAAAGATTTCTCTCACACCATTTATTTATTATATTTATAACTTTCTTTATTTCAGATATAATTACTACTCTATATTAGAAAATGAACCTTCATTACTAAAGCAAGGTATTTTCACGCCAAATTTTGCAGAGTTTACTACGAATAATATTGAACAAAATATAGAGATTATGAAACAAAGAGGAGTCAATTTCCCTTTGGTCTGTAAACCGACTTTAGCGCATGGTTCAAAGTCGGCGCATGAAATGATTATAATATTTAATGAAAAAGGTTTGGGTGTTTGTAAGCCTCCATGTGTAGTACAAAGTTTTGTAAATCATAATGCTATATTGCATAAAGTATTTTTAATAGGAGAGAGGTAGGTATTTTAAATGTTTTTTTTGTTCAAAATATTTTTACGTAATACAGTTTGAACTTAAATTAACACCAAACTCTCTAAAAAGTCGAAATAACTTGACTTTGATTGGTTTTTGATTAATTTATTATTGAATGTTCTTCTTTCATTTAACAAAAAACTTTCTATAACACCATAACAATTATATTAAAATTCGTTATATAGTTTACACTGTATTTATACTTTGTGTTGCTTGTAAATTGCTTAGAGATGAGAATAGCCTATTAAACTTAAAAATATACTAATGAGATTTAAATTACTTTAGTACTTTCCTCTATTCCGAGCCTATTTTATCATAGACAAATCATGCTCCTACACGAGATACGATTTGAAAATACGGATCTTTATTCACGAAAGGAAGTGAAACAAAAGGCATGGAGAATATATTTTTAAAAATCTTGTAGCATAATGAATATTGGAAATAATTCTACAGGACTCCATTTTTCGTTGTCCCAAGAGGACCTCTATGACCTTACTTAGTGTGGTGGTTGGACAAGGCAAATTGTGTCTGAATGTATTTCATTATATTATTTATAGGCTTAGCGTTATGGCCACAATCTCACCTGATGTTAAGTGACGTTGGGGTCTAATATGGTTATCACGCTATGCCTAGTGGATGCACTGGTTTTCAAGTGCAACTGCCGGAACACACCTCTAGGTATATGGCGGCAGATTTTCAATTTGAGGGTTGTAGCTAGCCAGGAGGACTTTCGAAAAAGCCCTACCATCAAGCTACGTTTTCATTACGATGTTTTCCTTCATCGAAAGATCAAGCTCATTGCAGGGATTCGAACTCAGGTCCTTTGACGCGGCATTGGTACACGCTACCACTGAGCTGTCATGGCTTCAATATATTGCGATTGCTCGTGGCAATGACTCTCTTTGCTTTGTCCTGTTTTGGGGTCAGCCAGTGTATATACAGCTGCCGATAGGGTTTCAGTATTAGCATGACACTGATTACCTCCTGTTGGAGTTGTTATACTTGTGACATCTGCCTATGTAGGCAATTTCGCTCATGTCATTTTAGAAATACTATATAAACACAATTACCCTAAAGTAACAACCAAATTCAGAACAATTATTTGTAGACCGCAAAAATAATTTTTCCGTAGGAGATTCGAACCCACAGAACTTCGGCATGGCGGTTCAGCTAAGTGGCTGCTTTAACTGATCGGCCAACTGCGGCTAATATAATGTCGTAATTAAGCCGTGTTACTATAAAAAAAAAAATTGACTCGAACTCGACTCGAAACAAATATTTGATTTTTTATTATCTTACTAGCTATGCCTGGGACTTCGCTTGCGTGAAACTAAAAATTATTAAATCATTTTTGTCCGTATTTGCAACTTTTTTCGATACAGTTTTTCTTCTATTGGTATTAGCTTGATATTAAATAGCTTAAAGCCTTCGTCAATGATTACACTGTTAAATACTAAAATAGGTTTTGAAATTCCACTGGTAGTTAGTAAGATAAGCGCGTTCAAACAAACGAACTTTACCGAGTCAGACTCCCTTATTTACTGTAATAATAAATGTAACTTATCTTACTCAGGGATACTGTAGCATTCTAATGGTGAAAATTTTTTTTGAAATCGGTCCAGTTGTTTTTGAATTTATATACAAACAAAAATACAAATCTTTCCTCTTTATAATATTAATATAGATAAAATATTTTCTGTGTAACAAGACATTAATTTCTTCCTTTTTTTCTAATTTCAGATACCATATTTGTGAGCGACCAAGTCTTAAAAACTTTTCAGCGTCCGACAATTCGGAACCGATATTTTATACTACGGGGGAAGTTTGTAAAGCGGATAGTCAATCGACACTGTCCATTTTGGATCCGCATGATAAGGCTGATATTAGAATGACACTTGACGAGGACAAGATAAAGAGTATAATAAGAGTGCTAAGGAAAAAGATTGGACTACTTTTAGCTGGATTCGACGTAGTCATTGATAACGTCTCAGGAAACCATGCCGTTATAGATATAAACGTATTTCCCAGTTATGATAACTTTCCCAATTTCTTTGAACATCTATTGGATTCTATTAATGAATTAAGTGGTAGAAGTGTTAATAGTAATGGTGATAGTGTTGTTTTTTGTGATTTTACCGACAACCAGGCAGTCAACGGGCTTTATAATGTAGGCCTGGATCCAGTGAGATGCGGTGTCACTGGTATGAATATCAACTGATGGTATGTTGTTATTTATTCTTTACTCTTTTTCATATTGCGGTAATAACGATATATATTAGGGATGGCGATTCTTTATGAAAAAGATCTATTATTGGATCAATTCGAATTGAAACCAAATGAATCGATTCACAAAAACATCGAGTTCTAAAAGAATGATTGATCAAAATTTTTTTTTTTTTTTCGGTTTGCATGTCGTGTTTATTTTTGCAATATAAAACCAATCATAGAAAATGAAAAAAACACCACAATAATCTATGTTATCATTCTATATATGTGAAAAATTATAATTTCTATATATGCTTGTGTAAAACATTCAAATAATTTTTATTGATAAGAATCGAACCTCGATTATTAAGGGTGACGAGGGATATCGATTCACTAGACCGATTGTTAGCTGTGGATCGATTTAAAAAACTGTTTTTTTCTACAAAAAAAATATTCTTTGATTAATCGATCTCAGATCGTCATCCGTAGTATATATGTACCTCCTTAAATTAGGGAGTAAGATTTTTTTTTTATTTGACAAATGTATAAAATTTATAAATATTATATTCATATCATTATACTAAGAAAGGGAATGTATATTATTTTATAGATGCTTGCAGACGAGAAACCCAAATTAATGATTATGATAATGATTTAATAAGCTAATTATTTTTATAGAAGAAATTGTAACCATATATCAGAATACATAGAATTTATTCTCATAAATTCTATTTACATTTATCTTTAAAATCCTGAAAGTAATTAATACCATTCTGGGTCTTTTACAGAGATGCAGTATCTACTCAATGTTACTCCCTTTCTGGAAGTTTAGGCAAATATAGCCTATCTATTTCAACATGTGATTATAAGAATGTAAAATCAAATGTAATGCCAAATTTTTGCCCCATCAAATACATATTGAATGTCAAAACTACCACTGGTTTGGATTACATTCCATAACGTCGTCCAAAGTCAGTAAGTAGGTAAGTAGGTAGTTAGGTACAGGAAAAGTAATAAGTATACCTCGCTGCAGTATTGCCTTTAGAAATATTTACAAGTATGTCGAAAATGCCTTTATATTGTTCATCAAAAATAGCAATATTTTGCTACGAAACATATTAAATATTATGCTGAAGTATAACTTTTAGGTCACTCAGCGCTCTGCTTTTTCGGAGGTTGGGGTTGCTGTCTCACTACTGTGTACCTGGCTACGGCCTTTTAATCGTATAGTATTTAGATTTGATGTAGTAATCAGTAGATTGCTAGAAAGTCACTGTGTTACGTTACTTTTTATGTTTATAAAAAACTAGCTCACTCGGCGAACTACGTACAGCCTAAGTCAATGAATAACGTGTTAATATTTAGCTAAACTTTATTGAGAATGTTGTTAATAAAAGAAATTCTAAAAACTTATTCTGCTATTGTAAGTGGAGACGAATCCAACAAACCAGAAATCATTTAAATCGATCCAGGCGTTCTTTAGTTATGAACGGTGTAAATAACCCGTCTCTGTTTTATATATTGATATTATATCCTTAGTAATATTATAAATGGTAAAGTGTGTTTTTTTGTTACGCTTTCACGCCTAAACCGCTGAATTGATTATGTTGAATTTTGGTATACTGATAGATGGAACCCTAAAGCCGATGATAGGTTACTTTTTCTCGCGAAAAACTTAATGCAAGTGGAATAAAGTGAAAAAATAAACTGTGTATGAAACTTTTTATTGCGTCATCAGATTTGTTTGAAAAAAAAAAATTAACGCGAGCGAAGCCGCAGATAAAAGCTAGTAAAATTATAATTATATATCAAATATGATAGAACAAAGAACTTTTTCATTATATCAGTTTCTAAATACTAAGTCTGTTTAAATGTAACTGTAAACCATGTTTATGTTTGTATACTTGCAATGCCGCCAAAGTAACGAACGTTACAGCTATTGCGTTATTCCATAAAATTGAATAAAGCAATCTATATTAATATTATATATGCGAAAGTGTGTTTGTCCTTCCTTCACGCCTTAAATAAGCAACCAATCGACTTGATTTTTGGCATAGAGATAGTTGAAAAGATGGAGAGTAACATAGATTACTTTTTAGCCTGAAAAAACATCGAATTCCCAGGGGAGATTTATGTTCACCCTTCAGGCTCTAATTAACCAATGGACTTGATTTTTGGCATAGCGGTAGATAAAAGGATGGAGAGTAACATAGGCCTGCTTTTTATTGGAACATAGAAAATATTTAAAAAATTGTATTATTGTTAAAAAAAATAATTTGTTAGATATGTAGTGGTACTTGGATGGTGTCGTGATTATATAATAGTCTTATGATTTACAAGTAAAATAAAAGTAAATAATATTATTTGTATAAGAGAACTCAAATGCCTGCAAGAAGAATGAGGTTTCAGTTCAGTAAAACATGTTATTGAAATCATAGCATGGTGGAAGGACAGTACCTAATGCTCGCCTGGCTAGTTACCACCCTCAAGTTAAACATTTAGAATTAAGATTCGCCTAGTATCTTAAGTTTGTTTCGACAGTTTCATTTGAGTTCGAATCATCTCACTAGGTTTCAGATACATCGTCATATAACATCACGTTAAATTGTGGTTAAATGCGAAAAATTATTAACAAAAAGTTATCTGTACAAGTAATTTGGTATCTGTGACTAACTTCGAAATATCTGCAATCACTGCAGGCAAATAACGTACGATTGTTTTAGAATCATTCAAAGTTTCATTAGCTATTGAATGTCTCTGAATTTTAGAATACACTGTAAATATATTATTATTTTCTCTATTAAATTTACAAAATTTATTTATTTTGTTATTTTTTTATTATATCTATGTTGGCACTGTGTTTATATGTTTAATTAGCGTACTTATGATATTAAATAGGTTTAAATTGTAAAAGTAGTTAATTATTTTATAATATTTATCTTTTCTATTGAGGTATTGTAGATCAATATTATTCTTATTATTTAAGAAGGGAGTTAAGTGAATCAGTAATGTCAATATCGAATATATATAACTAAGTAAAAATCTCGTATTTTGGTTCAAGTTAATGTTACAAATTGAAAAGTTAGTGTGGATTTTTCTCAGGATTAGGTAATCCTTGAAGGATTAAGATGTTAGTGTGTAAAATTGCTTTTAGTAAATTGCTAGATGCTATTTTGTTTAACATGCAAGGATCTGACACACTTTATAATAATAATAAGGCAGGTAGTTGTGATTAAATTGACTGTAATTTAACTCGAGTTGTTGTTGGGCGAGGTTCTATATTATAGGCCTATAAAAATTAATGTTGTTCTATGGTATCAATGCATAAACATTCCATTTAAAAGGCAGACATTCTGTTGTGATTTAATGGATTATATATATATAATTGGTTTTTATAAGTCATTTGTGTTAAAATGATTTATATTTAAAAATTGTTGAACAATTGTAAATTAAGTAACATATATCCTATTTCTTTATAATATGTTTGTTTTATTTATTTGTATACTTTACGTGAACTAACTATTGTCACATACAATTCGTCCATTGCTGAACTGAATGGTACTTGTTGGTGGACTTTTAGTATTCTATTAGTAGAAGCTTCTTTTGTTATTTTGCTGCCTTAGTCATTTTTGTTCTTATAGAACTGTTTGTAATAAATACAATACATTTTAAATAGGCATAATTTTATACAGAGTTAGGTACCCACGCCCACATACCCCTTTGTGGCAGTGTATTTCAATCTATTGGTCATAACCTATTGGGGGAGGGGGGCTTGTAAAGTCTCAGTAAGGAGAATGCAGAGGTTTGTGAAGGCGTAGTTAATAGAAAAAGAAACCTTGAAAGGTATTTTTTTCAGAGACGGATTCGCATAACACGCACCTGCCTTAATAGCTGTTAAGCTAATAACTGTGAACTTAGCTGTTAACTGTTAGCTTAATAACTGTTGTACCAATTTTTCGAGGACGGGTATCGATACGTAATAGATGTAAAAATATGCATTTTTTGACACTAAACTATAAATTTACATGCTAATATATTATGAAAATCTTTTACAGGCTCGATATTTGTATAATAATAAAAGAAACGGTTCGAAACAGTGGCGGTAATTGGGATCGCGAAATATTTTTCATACTCAGGGGGTCGTGGCATGAAAAAGGTTGAACAACACTGTTTTAGGGCGATTTCAATATACTGTACTATCAGTTGTTTTGTAGTCATTTTTCGAGTGTAAAAAAAATATTCTCATCTGGTCAAAATATAATTTAAACTTAATATTATTTTAAAAAATGTATAAAAGTAATAATATATCCCTTTTTATAGTTAATATAATCTCACCTGATGTTAAGGGACGATGTTGTCCAAGATGGTTGAGACACTAAGTCTAGTGAAGGGACTGGCGCTCAAGTTCAACCGCTGGAACTCACCTATTGGTATTTTGCGGCAGATTTTCAACTTGAAGGTGGTAGCTAACCAGCTGGTCATTGGAAAAAAGCCCTACCACCATGCTATGGTTCCATCACGATGTTTTTCTTCACCAAAAACTCAAGCTCATTGCAGATGGATCCGAACACACCCTTGACGTGGCGCCCATAAACACTACCTACTGAGCTATCATCGCTTCAAAATTCATCTGTTAAAGTATCTATAAAACAAAGAAGTTATAATCATTGTCAAGGTGTTTTATTGTGTCTATAAAGTCGTTTATTTGGTACTGGCGAAATTGCTTATATAAGCACATGCCAAAATAAATATCTATTAGGACAATTAAGTTATCTTTATATGATTTTTATAATGGCTGTGAAGATCGATATCTGTTATTCTTTTTACAAATTCCAAATGCAATCAATTTTAGCTATGATATCGTTTTTGAGTGTTTTTGGCGAGATTTTAATCGGGATATGGCATGCTATTTATTTTAATTCATCCTTACTAACTCGTACATCGTAACTTGTCTGGTTTGTTACGATTTCATACCTAAACAGTTGATCGAGTATTACGAATTTTAGCATAAAGAAAAATTGTTCTAGGCTACTTTTTCTGACGAAAAACTTAAGAACTAAATAAGACGAAGAAATTACTTTTAAATGATCAGTTTCTTCTTGAGAAACAAAATTAAGGGATTGTTTTCGATTCTCATAAAAAAGGAGGTAAGTATGTAGTTCAAATTTTACCATTACTTGGATCCCGACATTTCTTTGTATTTTCTGAATTTGTTTTAAAGATTTAAATTCATATTGTTAAAAGACCTATAGGTAGACCTAGATATTTATTTTTGTTATGATATATATTTTAAGATAAACCCTATATCTATATTAAGTTATAACAGATTTAAGTAACCCCAATCAACGGTACTGTCTCAAAAAGAAATTGATTTTTTTCCCAAGATTTTCTTGTACAAGTACCACTAACTGTCGGTAATACATAATTACATACCTTTTTTAATATTGCAAAACATACCCTTTTTAATTTTTATATTTCAGTCCGTCAAAATAATTACAGACCACATGATGGTAAGTACAGCACAAGCCTTTTCAGGAAAAATACCGTCGTGAAAACATCGTCGGCGCTAAAAATGTATATTTTTTTTTTATTTTAATAATTATTTTTGTAAATTAGAAGCAGTATATTAATAGCCTCTTTTTAAATAGACCAGTGGTTAATTATGAACAACAAGTCATATTTTTTTATAAAGATATGATAAATACTTTTTGACTACAGATGAAAAAACTCTCCTGTTAAAGTGCAAATTGTGGCTTAAATGTTTTTCCAAAAAAGGCTCGATCACAGCCCAACAAAACGCGATGATTTGTCGATAAAAATGAAAAGCCAATTTAAATAGCTGTCTTAATTAACATGTTGTATAAAAGTGTTACTTACCTACATATATTATTGTCGATATCTTTTTGTCGTAATTTTACGTCCACTATAACGGTTTAGAATGTCAGAATAAATGTAGTAATTATTCATTGGATATAGTTGTATCGATAAATCACATATAATTGTGACGGGAGAGGTAAACCTGTAGAAATTATTATCTATATTACGTATAGATCAAGAAGTATATGCGGCTATCATGTTCGATCCTCATGCGAGGAAGAACATAAAAAGAACATTACACCTTTTCGGCGTCAATATCCCTTGGAATTACCAAACTATATACCTTAGTGTAGTATTAGACGGGCACCTTACCTTTAACAAAAATATAAATTACGTACAGAAAAAAGCCTCCCGGGCTATGGTTCTACTACGCAATCTAACTTCCTCCAAGAGCAAAATGTCACTCAGGCATAAGTTCATAATATACAAAGTATGTATTCGTCCCATACGTACATATAGCTGTCCCGTATTCGCTCACGCTTCGCGAACCACCCTTCGCAAACTACAAATGTTGCAAAACAGATTCATGCGCATAGCCGTCCCAAGCCCCGTTCTATGTCTGTAATGTAGATCTCCATAAAGATATGGAACTTCCGTCCATGTATGCATATATTAAAGACATTACAAAGATTTTTTTTTGATAATGCTGAACTTCATCCTAACCCCAAAATAGTACACGCAATTAGCTACACTTTCAATCCGCACGCCAAAGGCTTTGTGCGCCGGCCACGCAATTGCATCTCTGACCCCTTCGATAAAATAACGAGATTAAACGCGCTTCTTCCTGCCGTCTCCACCAATCGCTCATGTCCGTGCACACGCCCGCGTAACCGCTGTCCTCGCCACCGAGGCTGAGTGGATAATTTCGCTCCCACACACCCGCCGCGGCCTCCCTCCGCAGACGTCTGAGCCTAGGTTTGATCCTCCGGATAGGTGCCCTCGAGTGACTGCTCGCGCGATACAGTGATATTCTACATCACTGAGAGTACACCATCACACCGCATACCATTCGTGCACACTCACACGTTAAGTACACGGTTCTGTAAGGGACTACCCTCGCGGCCCTGAGCCCATGCCGAGGTTCGGCAGTTTTGGCACCCTTGTGGCCGCCGCCTCGGGGCTGTGCCTTCAGCACTCGCCCCAAAAAGTTCGGTGAAGCTGTCAAAGCCCCTGGAGCTAAAAGCGTATGTCAGTTAAAAAAAAAAAAGAAGTATATGGAAAATGTGTCATGTAGCGCCGTAACTTAACGGTTAAACTAGATGTACTTAGCCTAAGTTCAATTGTATCAAATTGTATAGGTTTGTAACTTTTAAATTTCACGCTTAAAAAAATTAAAGTTGTGTTCAAGCCTTTAATTTTATATTGTTCACTTTTGAACTGAAATTAATCGTTACTATCAATTATCTATAATAAAACTGTAAATGGGCAAAATCTGTTAATATATTTTTTGACAATTAGTTATAATGGTAGCGTATTTATTTTATAATCGATATTTTACCAATGATATGGTTTTTTTGTCTCATTGCCTGTTACAATGTACATGCATCGATTTGAAACTAATGGTTAGGATACGAAGCATGAATAGGATACGTTTTATTCTGTAAAATGAGATGGTAAACCCTTGTAGTAAATTAGCTTTTTAACGATTCTTGTGCTAATTTTCATGTTTGATAGTCGACAACATAACTAAGAATAAAAGTTGTAATTTAATTTCAGTCTATATATATAAATTTGGAAAAAATATATTGTACATTGTCATTGAGAACGACTTTATAATGCTTATGAATGCGATCAGTGGCACTGTGGTCGAGATACTAACTACTGGAAAGGGCGACAAATCTGCCAGTACAGATAGTCTAATAATAATTATAGATAATTTTATTTCTGTATACATTTTTTTCATAGTTTATAGGTTTAAGGTCATGGCCACAATCTCATCTGATGTTGTGTAACGATGTGGCCCAAGATGGTGGACACACTAAGGCTAGTAGAGGGACTTCGAACCCACGTCCATGGACGCGGTGTCCGTAAACGATACCAACTGAGCTATTATCGGTACAAAAACAGTAACCGGTTATTTTTAAAATTAATATACGCTACTATCATATATGATTTACTACCAAATACGAATATATTTTAACCATTGTTTATAATCGCCTTGTAATTTGATAAACCAATAACTGTACCTGTGGCTAAAAAGATATAAGTGCAAAATAATGGACTGTAGAGAAATATAACGGCAGTAAGTAAAAATATACATAGAAAACATATTTCGATTTCAGAAAAATATGTATATTCATAAATAATATTTGCATGTGAATTGAAATACCGTTTTTTTTTTTAATTCCTACATCACTTGAATGATAATAATCTCGGGCAAAAATGATAGAGGGCGGTACCAGTGTTACAACTTATAGAAATGTCACTTGTCCTAAGGCCTTTATGGCCGGCGGCCGCCACTTTTATAGACAATATAAACTATATAGTTCGGTATTTTAAAAAATTGAAATATTTATTAAAAACTGAAATGTGTATTTCCAGGTCTGGCATACATATCAAGGATTTACAGGAAAAAGATAGTAAGCGCGAAAAAATTTCAAAACGTTTTTTATTGATATTTGTAAATTAGAAGCAGTATGTTAATAGCCACTATTTTAACAGATCAGTGGTTAATTATAAACAACGTGTAATATTTTTTATAAGGATATAATATATAGTTTTAATTAGGAATGGAATGTTACTATAAAAACTGTAATTGTCGCTTAAGTGTTCACCGGCACCCATTGATGGACCAACAACACCAGAGCAATCGCAGGTACGTTGCCGGCCTTTACGATGTTTTTCCTGAAAAGGCTCGATATATGCCGATAGAGGGGCGGAAAGGTGAGTGTATTCTGTGCTGTTGGTTGGTGTGTAAAAATATATACTCTTAAAATATCCATATCCGATATTATGTAATTATCTGTAATATTCTTAGTACAAAGAACGTTACATCGCGTTGGCCGGTTTTATTTACGTGCTCGTCTATGCGTGTCCGCTCAGCTCCGTTCTGTTAATGTGGAACACAGGAAACGATCAAAGATCAAAGGCAATGGTTATGAATGATTTTTTTATAACTTGCCTGGATATCCTTGCTAATATTATAAATGCGAAAGTGACTTTGTTTGTTTTTTACGTTTTTATACCTAAACCGCTGAATAGATTATGATGAATTTTGGTATGGAGGTAGATGTGAACCTAGAGTCTTTGACAGGCTACTCATTCTCGCGAAAACTTTATTAAAGTGAGGGTAAAAAAAGAGATAAACTTTGTAATAAACTTTTTATTGCGTCATCTGATTTGATTGACAAAATCAATATTAACACTAGCTAAGCCGCACGTAAAATATAGTCACTTAATACAACCTAAAATGCGTATAGTTTATATTAGACACTATGTATATCGTGTTTAATAAGTGCAGTGCAGATTTTCTGTTCAATAAATTAAAATATTATATTCTGCTGAGATTATTTGAGAACAGGATATCGTAACATTATTTAATCAATTTCGGTTATTAAGTTATTCAAAACTAGCTGTGTCTACGACTTTACGTGAACTTGAATTCTGTTTAATGTAATTTTAAGAACCTATTTTTAACGGTGTGGATATGTTATATAAATAAATTTACAAACTTTTAATATAAATATAAAATATTTAAAAACTCAGAGTAAACCACGTTGCGGTAATTAGCTTAATAGATAAGTACAAGCTAAAAACGAACTAGTGAATATTTAAAAGGACTAAAGACCTTATCTAAGACTTGATTTTGATAACTATGTCCCGCAACAGAGTTTCCGATGCTGTTTAAGAATATAATATCTTACGTTATTTTTCAGTCGAAAATACTATGGTGATATACCTAACTTATAGCTTGTATTTTTTGTTCAAGCAACACTGAATTTCTTCAAAATCCCTGGAAAAAGTTAATTTATTACAAAGTTTCAGATTTTACAACCTAAACTGGAGGAGGCCTCACGTTTTAGGGTATATAAAGTATCCCATATGTTAATAGACAATAATACATAGTTATCACCGTGTCAATTTTCATTGAAATCTTTTCAGTAATTTCAGTGAGGTGCAAGTGGACAGACTGACAAAAATGCAAAATGAAATAGTGTTGGCTGCAATATTGATACCAAACTTTATGCGGACTATAATTAAAAAATGTTATTATGCAGTTTCGGTTAAATTATAATTTTACGTTATCAATGATATATTCAACGTCGTACCTACTTATATTCCATGTATCAAATAATTACATAAAGAAGTATAATAGGTAGTAGTTTTGAAACAATTACAAATAAAGAATATTGGCCCGGTTTTCATAGTAATTAATACTAGCTTTGTTTGCTAGCATGAGATCTTAGGTTGTGATAGAAAATATCTATCCATAAACGCTTCTAACGGATGTCGGTGAGTATACACAAAAGGTCGTTAGCGAAAAATTGGTACCGTGTAATTGCGGCGTTGTTTTGAATTGCGTTTGCGAATGCGATTCAGTCAGCTGGCGGCATAAGGGGGCATAGCACGCGCGTCGCGCGCGCAATCTTTGCTACCGTTGCTGTTTTCGTGCGTAAAGAAAAATTTAAAAATGTTGAATTGTAAAATTGAAATAAAATTTAACTCCAATGTAATTCCAATAATGAATTGAAGTTATATACCTATGTTATCTTAGTGTTTTATTCCCGGTGTTTTTAATATAGGAAATACATTTTGTGATGTGTGATTACGATCTGATTTTTTTGCGTGTGCTTTGTGTTCGTTTGTCATTTTACTTGATGTGTTTCGTCGGATGTGCTAAATAAGTTTTTAATTTCGTTACTAACTTCAGTGGAAAACTAAGTAAATATAATTTTTTTTTTAATTTTTATACTACGTACACCCTGAAAAATTGGTTGTAGGCTTACATTACAGATATAATTAGTTAATAATAAAGAATTGAGTAAATGTTTATCTACTGCTTATATATCTTCGCTGGAATAAAAAATTATACCTTATACATATTTCATAGATATAACTTAATGTTATAACTTAAGAAGGTGAAAGTAGCATGGAACTATCATAATTAGAAAAATGTTGCGACTATAAAATCTGTAGGTTGAGGCGAAATAAATACGATATAACAATAAAAACGAAAGAATTTAAATTACTTCCTAATATGGAAATTAGTCTGTTAAAGATTTCGTATTTATAGTGCGTATTCTGAAAGGTATACAAATAGTATTTGATACTAGTAAATTATAATTTATAGATAATTTCAGTTCTAGACTACCTTAACTATTTTATTTTGTAATGCGTAAATTACATATTTTTAATTTTATAGTAATTAAAATAAATAAAAATCTTTATTAAAATTATGCTCCATAAAGTTTTCCTAAAATTTTACGATTGCATTGCTCTTTATTGAATTCAAATATATAACTTGATATACTAATAAAAATACCTTAAGCTTACTATATCAAAATTAAGTTAGACCTTCTATAAGTTGTTAAGCTATTAGAAGTCATCATACTGGATTAAGATTATTCTTTAATGAAACTTATTATATACTTCTTATACGTTTTAGTATTATAAGAGGCTATCAAATTTTCATGTATATTATTCCTAGATTTGAGTAGGCAGTTATTTTCGGATAAGAACGCGATTAAGAAGATGTCGTTGAAAATAAAATTATCTATAAATTACCACGGATGTCTGACTTTGACAGCTCAACTGGATTTGTCGTTTTTTTCGGTGACCTTGCGTTAAATGCGACGGATTGTTGTATCATCTTAAACGTCATGATCGACGTTGCATTGTCCGTCGCAGTGTTACCGGCAACTTGTAGAACGAATTTCAAATTAGTACCGCCCGAGTTCCCGCGACCTTCGACTACGTATCGTCGCAGAATCGAATAGTCTCGTAACTGTAAAACTAGTTTGGCTGTCGGACGCTTCTCTAATAGGAACGGATGCGTTCCGCACAGTGGATGCTCTTTTTCTGTACTTTTTCTCGAGCACTTGCCGAGTGAAGAAACGGCGTGATGTCTTATTTTCCTATACTGCTATGTTTGTTTATCATTATACATTCTACTCTAGTTAAATTATTTTAGTCTTATACTTTTTGTATTATGAAGTAGATTATCATATCATACTAATATTATAAATGCGAAAGTGAGTTTGTTTAGTACGCTTCACGCCTAAATCGATTGTGATGAATTTTGGTATAGAGATAGATGTAAACCGGGAGACGGTGATATGCTACCTCGCAAAAACCTTATTAAAAGTAGGGTAAAGTGAGTGATAAACTTTATATGAAAATTTTTGTTGGGTCATCCGATTTCTGTGATAGAATCAATATTAACGCGAGCAAAGCCGCATTTAAAAGCTAGTTAAAATATAAATTTAAGGTTTCATGTTTTATTTAACTGTTCGTTTCCATCTTGTATTTTCTTCATTATCTAAGTTTTGCGTGTCGGATACTTCGACAGCGGTGCCTATACAATAATACAGTTTATGTTTATTTAATAACTTTATTCCTATTACATTCTTCAGTTTTTGTAGTAATGTTGAGTGCGATGGTCTAACATTCTGAGTTTTTGGCGACTCCAATACGTTATCATTTTTAGGAGAACTACTTACATATACTTGTTACAGGTAGTAAGATATCTGATAAATAATGACTATAAGTTAACTATGAGACACTTATCATTCTAAACGGCGTGCATTTGAGGCACCTTCTAGTTGAAAGCAGTCTGCAAATATTTACACTGCTCATTGGAAGCGGTTAGGTGACGAATCATTTTGCGTTACAATCAGGTCATAGTTTTGATTAAATACTTTTTATTATTTAAAATTCTTCGGTCAAGATGATAGTTTCTAACTTGTGTTTTAGTCTCAATATTACTATGTAAAAACATTTATCTTTTATACAGTGGCGGATTTCCAGGTGGGTTAAGCAGGTTAATAGTCTGCGGCGGAGTGTTGAATTTTCATTTTGTAAGAACTGTAGCATAGGTGGTGGCTTGATTCAGCCTATAGGCGGCACATTTGTAATTTCACCACTGCTTCTATTCATATATACGAAAAATACGGTTCCTTTGACGCTCAATAACAACAAAACTACTGGAATTATCGGGATGACCATTCGATGCGAAGTTTTCGTAGGTGGATCTAGGCTACTTAGTTTTTGGATTCCATTATTTATTTGTTGTTTTCTTGCATTTGCATACACGTTACCAGGCCAGTAAAAACAAGTGTAGCCTAGGGTAACGGTCGAGTGACAGAATAATATAAAAACTTTTGACGTTTTGCAAAACTAATAGGAAATTTTGATTATGTAACAAAAGTTTTGTTAAAAATGTAAGTTATTGAGTTTTTGTACTTATGGCTTCTTTACTTTTGGATGTTTTCCATGCATATAAAATAGTTTCGTTATGGTCTAGAGATAATTATACAAATCGTATTTTATACATAAATTATTGGAAATTATAGGTAACATGTAAATTCGTAATAGTTGCTAAACTCTTCATTAGTGTATGAGCTATGTAAACTAGGCAAAATATAGAATAATCTTACTTCAAAAGCTAGACCTTTTATCTTAATTGGCGCTATATTATACTGGTGCCTTTTTACGAGTATTTCTATTACCCACGCAAAATCATACGTCAAATACAGTCAGTATAAGCAACGTACTGCTTATATCACGTTCCAACCATTTCGGGATCTCAAAGAAGTATTTCTCATTCCATATTAGTAGGTACCGGAGATGAGTTAAACGTACATATTGTGTCGTAAATAAATGTACAGTACTAGGTGATAGGGATGCGATCTGAGATGGATCAATCGAAGAATCGATTCTTTAGGGTAAAAATATTGATATTTTTAATCAATTCACAACTATGAACCAACCCAGTGAATTGAAATTTCATTTTTAAAAATCGGTCTTTGATTCTTGTCTATTTTCATAAACATTATTTACAATATTTGATTGTTTTGCCCAAACATATTTTAGCACATGTTTAGAATGATAAAATCAATTATTGTGGGGTTATTTTTGTTTTCTATGATTATTTTATATTGAAAATATAAGCACGAAAAGCGAATCGTACAAAATCGTTTTTGATGTTTGGATGGATGGATCATGATTTTTTTGTGAATCAATTTATTTGATTTCGATTCGAATCAATCAAAGAATCGATATTTTTCAGAAAGAATTGCTATCCCTACTAGGTGAGCGTACGTACATGCGAGTAATTCTGCCGTTCACGAGGCACCATATCGGGCGTTTGCCGTTTGTGCCTTCGCGCTGCGCCGCCTCCGGGGAGTTAAGAAATGTTTGAACAATATGTAGGTTTACGTCCGTAATGGGGTTACATTAGATTGGTATTTATAGTAAGGTTTAATTATGCATGTAGGTTGCTGTTCCGGAAGATTTTTTTGTATACGCGTAATTGGTTTCTGTATATTTTGATAGAGGAGTTGGCTTCGTTTTTATATTATAATTACCTACCTTCTACCAAGTATTAACAAGGATTTTGTTTTTTATTTCCAAGACATCTGGTACGTATATTTATTGACGAGATTAAAACCTTTTGAGAATATTTACTCCACTTCTTATATAAGTATAGAGTTAGCGTTTTGATTATGTTTTGGCTAGAGTGAGGAACATGCATTGTTATCGAAACTGAAAACTAAAATAGGCTATTATAATTTTGTCAAATTACTGCATGGTAGGCGTAGCGGTTATAGCAGTTGCCTCGTTAGAACCGCTTCGCCGAAATGCTGTGGGTTCGAATTTCACGGTGGACAATAATTATTTGTGTGATCCGTAAATTATTGTTTTGAGTTTGATTGTTGCTTGGGTCTGTCATTTGTGATTATTAAGACCTTGACGCTTGACATGGTAAAATTGTTTTCACAGCAGTGGCAAAGACTCTATAAAACTCGATTCCCGCCGGCTTACGTTTAGGTATTGGCATATAACTTAGTGCTATATGTAGGCCAAAGGCCATTAAGTATTTTCGATTGTCATACATTTTACATAGTGTTCAAAATAAAATGGATGTAATTCGAAGTTATAAGACGTGAATTTACGGCTTATCGCGTTGGATCCTGTGTCTTTTTTAATTGTTAATAATTTTTGTGTCATTTAAGTGCATTTTCTTAAGAAGAGATCAATGTCTATCTCACTCTCACTTAAGATACCACCAACTCAATCGGGCCCTGTAGCGAATACGAATTTCAAAGATAACGGCAGTTCTAAGAGGTTAGATAAATTTGACCTTTATAAATCGAAAATCGTCGGCTTTTGATGGTGATACAGATATGTATATTTTAAAAGAGGAAGCGAGAAAGGGTGAGCCTATCATAGCTCTAAATAAAAAAAAAATATAGTACTTTAACAGGTACTTTGTTTGTTTCCTTTTTTTAAGATTGTATTTTCAAAGGTGGTGTGTTATATTTGTTTACGTGAAGTATACATGCGTGCTAGATTTTGAAGTTTTGTGATTATGTTGATGTAATATAATAAACTAGGTTTAGTGATTAACAACTAATAAGTGTAAGTTAACGGTAATTTTATTTCAATTCGGTAAGTCAACATAAAAATGGGATTAATTCACATAGGATGTAATAGTTTAAGAGTTTCTTTTTGAAAATAAAAAGCATGTAATCCAATTAAACCGTGCTTTTCGAGATATGACAATTGATATAGAGACGGGATGGATTTGTTAAACATTTCTATATATGTCTTTATAGTAAAAATAACTTTGTTGACTGATAGTCGTAAACTGAATAAAATGTTTTCTTTTATTGGGTTTATGGGTCCTTAATCGCCATAAAAACATCAGTGACGGTGGTGAAGAGCTGATATTCTGTTAAGTTAGATTCTTTTTTGCCCCGGCTTGCCTTTTTCATATTTCCACCCTTCGCCACTGCTATATAGGTAGTTGGTATAATACAAAAACTGTAGTCATTATTTATATACTTGTATTATACTTTATTAAAACACCGTTTTCTTCATGTTCCTATGAATCCATGTTTCCATATTTCCTATCCATAATTCCTATGAATGTCCATTGTTTCTATCGTATACATATTAAGCTCACTGATCAAATATATTCTATTATATTTCTAATTCTCCAAAATCTGTTGCAAAATTGAAAAGGTCACGTTTGTGTTGACGATTAACCTACGGAACTGTGGTTACTGTAATAACATCTCGTTATAAATAATAACAAACAATAACAAAGCGTAATTAAGACGTATCATGATCTCTGACTATGGTTTTTATATGGATACTTTAAAATGACTAAATAATCACGAGAATATAAGTACATAAATCTGTTAAAAATGATGCTGCTTACAATTTACATATAAGGTTTCTCTTAAACGTATTTGTTACTATAGACAGCAAGAGTATATGACTCGTTTATTTGTAAACAGGACATCGTTTATAATAGCTATCTATATAGTATGTAGATGAATTTATATGTTATGCATACATTAATTAAGTCATTTTTTATGTACCTCTGATTTTGAGAACATAATTATCCATTCCTTACATAATAATTATCAATTTAGTTTTACAAACTATGCTAGCAGACTCCCAAATTTGACTGTGCAGAGAGAGAAATACGAGTAGGCTCTTGTTGACGCGCGTCAGAAAGGAGCTTCTTAAATCTACATCTGTCTCAGAAGTCTCGGAAATTGCTCTGAGTTTCCCTCTCTGCGCGGTGTATCTATAGATAGCTAAGAAGTTCGTCCCATTATGTTGAATTAAAACGACATGTCCTTTTAATAAATATACGATCTAATATTAAAATACAATAATAAAACAACTTGCTTGGATCTTTATGATATGTTTTCTATTTAGGTAGTATATATTTTTTCTACATCATCTCCTGGCATTTGTAGAAATGACAGAATTGATTTGTTTACTGTTATTTAATATTTAGTAAACCGATACACGATTTTTATTTGTTTACATTTGTTGCTTTAAGGAGGCAGAAATAAAAGTCCATAATGTGAAGAAATTGTCTTATGTAATGTTTTTTTAAATGGAATATATACTATGTAAATTAAGAAATAATATATCTTATCAAATAATTATGAAAGATAAGAATCACACATCTACGAGACCGTTTAGTCAATTTTCTGAAATCTGCTTGTATGTATCCGCTAAATTAGACTCTGGTAGTTTCGATTGTAGATACGAAAATTGTAGCATAATATGCAGTCACTTGGTGATTTTGCAAAAACTGTGAAAAGAATACTTAACTTTTAGTTCAAATTTCTCAAATTACTAAAATATTACCATCTCTAGTAGTCGTAACCTGTTGTTTAAATGATAAGGAAATCCATGAGCATAATTATTTAATGTATTCGTTGAACTAGATAGGTTGTGCTTAAAAGGATCATAATGAAAAAATAATGCAAATTTAAATATGATTATTTCAAATAAAATAGTCACGTTAAAAAAGTAATTTTGTATTATGCCAATCTTCGTCTCAAACAAAAAAAGTAATCTGTTATGCATTTTGTTCAATGTAAATGTAAACTGAACTGTTGACTATCTGAAGGATCTCTATGAGATCTGAAAGATAATTTTTTTCCCTATATCTCGTATTGATGGCAAGCATTGTATAATCCAAGAATAATGGAGACCAGCGAGAGATCTTTGGAGGAGAGACTTATATGCAGCAATGAAAGTGTTTTGGTTGAAAGGATTGATGGATCGAAATATCGGAAATTCATCAGCGGTCGTCGCTGTTCTGCCGACCTGTATATCTCTCTGCAGTTGGCTCTATTGTTATGGTGTATTTTCTTACAACACTTATGAATAAATGCTACAGTTTTCGAAACTATACGAATGAAACAAATCATTCGATATCTGCGACTTCATTGATAATGTCTCTTGTCGTTCAATTAATTTTCGAATAAGACCTAAGATTTACAACAGATTTCCTGTAACTAAAAAAAGGACATCGTTATTGGGAATTTTTCTTTGTCTACGCCGTATGTTGTTTTCATGTAAAAGTTACATAGACGTAAGTTATAATAAAACTTGTCTGACAGTATAATGTATATTTGTTCGAATGTATCTTGTGTGTAAATTTATAATTCCTTTGTATTCTAGCTTTGGAAAATGTTTTATTTGGTATTATAGACTGTATAATGGAACTGTCTGTATTACAAATCACTACATATTATATAACAAAGTCCCCTGCCGCGTCTGTTTGTTTGTCTGCACACGATAGTAGGGATTTTACCGTCGAAAAGTGATATCATCATCTTATTTAAAAAAATATTTTATTTGGTAAATTGAAAAACTACTGAACAGATTTTCATGCGGTTTTCACGGTAATAATTTAGGTCTATAATCTGTTGAAGTCATTAGTTTTATAAATGTAGCGCTGACGAAGTTTCGCGCATCACTCAGTTAAAACCGCAAGTTAGAATCGTGCACTTACATAAACCCATGGAAATCGGTATTTTACTTAAAACTATTATGAGAATTATGGTGATATTGGGATTATATTAAGTGTCAGGTTTGTACGAAGTACACAAAACAATATATGAATAATGTCATCTAAATGTTGAAGTGTATATTACTTTGTACTTCTGCTTAGAATTGGTTGGCCGCTTACGGTTGACTCGACGTTGGTGGATGGTTGGATTAAATGTGACGTGTAATCGATTGTGCCAAATACCCACATTTAATCCAAACGTCCACCAAAGTCACGTTAACTGTCAGCGGCCAATCAATTCTAAGCGGAAATGCAAAAAAGTATACTTAATATTTAATGGTGGATCTCCGCAAAGTAACACCTTCCTCGATCAAATAATGTTATCTATCCTGCGAGTGACTCGAAGTAATGCGAAAGTAGTTCTTGATATTTAGTAATAACCGTAATTGGGGTTTTTTGGTGTGCATTTTCAGTAGGTATTTGACGGTATTTCTTACCCGATAAATCTCACTCGCCCCTCTCGTAACCCGCTCGGCATATTGCGAGAGAATACACACAAATATAATTCTACCACGTTAACAAAAAAGGATCTTAAATCAAGTGGCAATGTTATATTAATTCAAGTGACCTAAGCCCATGCAAAAGTATGTCTACTGAGATGAGCAATAAATTAAAAAACGTCTGTTGTTTTTATAGCCTTTGGCAGATTTTAGGTTCATCCGTAAATCTCGGTTAAATTTCTGGTATTTACCAACATTCATTTCTAAGGATGATGTTGATCTTGTACCGTCTCATTGTTTTTTGTCCTTTTCGCCACTTTTTTTGGGTGGTTTAGTTTTCTCGGTTTCCTGCTCCAAGTCAATCTATACCATATTGTCGGTTCTAGAAATTTGGCTTGCTGGCGGTCTTTCTTTATACTGCTACGTTATAGACTGTTGGCATATTTGACTTAATTTTTTTTTTTTATGGGACCTACACTGTTAGCCCGAGGTGCTTTTACAGCTTCACCTGAACTAGAGGGGCGAGCGCGGAGGGCGCTCGAGTCCGCAGGGCAACTCGCGCAAGGTTGTCACTAGTGACCGAACCTCAACTTAGGCTGTTGCCAAATCGCGTAGGAGAAAATCGAACGCGGTACATATTAATAAAAATCGAAAAAGCTAATTGTACTAACTGAACCCTTTACTTCGGGATCTGGAAACTAAATTTGGTTTGTACTGTGCCATGGCAGGCGAGGCAGGATTGTACTGTGCGTCCGCCCTACCTAGTAGTTGGTGCCGAGCGTGCCTAACAAAAGGAACAGAGAAGAAGGCATGTGAACACGATGTACTATGTATAATAAATACAACACCTAAAAGGCCGACCCACAATGAGGGCCACGGGCGGTCCCTTACAGAACCGTGTACGTACTGTGTGAGTGTGCACGAATGTGACATGCAGTGTAGTGATGTGGGTTCAGTGATTGTGAAGTGTCACTGTATCGGGCGAGCGGGTTAGCTCGAGGGCTCCATTCCGAAGGATCGACCTAGGCTCGAGCGTCCGTAGAGGGGGGCCGCGGCGGGTGTGCGGGAGCGAAGTTAACCGCCCGCCCTCGGCGGCGAGTACGACGGTTTCGCGGTCTAGCGCGCGCGTATGCGCGATTCTGAATAGAGACGGACGGAAAATCGCTCACAGGTATTTGTTCTGCAACGCTTGAAGAGGCCTGAGAGTGAGTTTCGAGGCGCGTGTAAAAGCTGGACAGCCGTATGTCAGAATCGGACGGATACATTGTCTTGTATAAAATTAGCTTACAGCTCAGCAACATTTTACTTTTAGAGTTATAAAGAGGGCGAAGGTGGACTAAGGCTATAGTAGCTTTTCTTTTCACCCTTTTGATATGGGAACTGAAAATTAGTTTCGAGTCTAAATCAACACCTAGGTACCTGACCATTAAGGCCCAAGGAATATCTCTAGAATAGAGTTTGAGAGGAGCGTACGGAGGAATTCTACTTTTACGAATAGGATCGAACATAACGGCGGCACTCTTTTCCGGGTTGACTGCGATACACCATTTACTACATCAGTCGTCGAAAGTGACTACAGCTCTTTGGACATAACTGATGAGTTTGACGTGGTTCCTAAGACTACCGAATATGACTGCATCATCAGCGTACAATCCGAACTGGATTCCTTTTTCGAGGTAGGGGATATCGCTGATGAACAGGTTAAAAAGCAGAGGCGCCAAGATAGAACCTTGGGGAACTCCCACTCTTATCGGGTGTGGAGATGAGAGTACTCCTTCTACTCGATAGCAGAAGGAGCGCTCCGAGAGATAATTGAATAGTATCCGGACTAGAGTGTCCGGAATTTCTGCTTGATTAAGCTTATATATAAGCCCCGACTGCCAAACCTTATCGAATGCTTTAGCTACATCAAAGAAAATTGCAAGGGTGCGATATTGAGATTTTTCAAAACCAGGTATATTGAATTAAAAAGGACGTGCTCCATGAGACAGAGTACTTGGTCCGTGCATGAGTGTCTGGTTCTATAGCCAAACTGCGCATCAGGGAGGATCTTTTTGCTGGTTACAGCGGACTCGAGACGACTTAGAAGGAGTCTCTCATAGATTTTACCTAAAGTGTTTAGGAGGCTGATAGGTCTGTAACTATCAGGAGAATTTGACTCTTTCCCTGGCTTGTGAATACCTATGACATGTGCCCTTTTCCATACTGCTGGAAAATGACAATGTGACATGGCCACATTGAAGATGCAGACCAGAAGAGCAATCAGATGGTCAGAAAGACGTTTGAGGACTTCATTCCTGATGCCGTCTGGACCTGGAGATTTCTTTAGCTTGAGGCTTTTGATCACCGCCCGGACTTCGTCCGTTGAGACGGGATCCAGCGGAGCCGCTGGAGCAGATAACAGGAATGATTTCACTGAGGACTCGACCATGCTCATATGAGTAGGGTCTAAGCCTTGATTCGGGGATTTGACTTAATGATTTTCGTTACTTCTATTAAACGCCCATGCCACATACCTTTTTTTTGTGGGTAAATGCCCTACGCCCGATTGGTAGACAAGGGTATGTGGGACTCGACTGATGAGAACCAATAATATTTACTAAAACCTTTACACCTCCGTTATTTGCCAGGGACTAGAAATTGCTTTCGTATTTCTTTCGCCAATTTTCATTCATTTTCAGTGGCTTGTGCTTTTTTTACAGGGCTTTTCTCTTATGCGCGTATAATGTAGATATATTTTATTATATCTATCTGCTATTCAGATGTAGTTTTAAAACGAACTTAGATTGGCAAATTACATTCAAAATACAATTTCCGGCTAATGACTTGATGAATGCGTCCAATTATATACGATAATGATATAACTGGTTACCAAAATATTTTTGTGAACTTAGATCAATAACAATATCTCAACAATAATATCAATAAAATTTAACAAAGTTACGCGTGTTTTGTGTATATTTTCCTTTAGAATACAGAGAATCTAGACAGATATTTTAAAAGTGTCTTTAAATTGTTATAAAAATAGATATCATTTAAGTCCATTTCACCACTGACTTTCTAAAGTCAAAAAGTCGAAATTATTTGACTTTGGTTTGTTTGCCTTGTTGTATATAACATATTTTCATCTCCGCATTTGACAATGAAACGACGTTTAATTGCAACTTTGATTATTTCTTTAATAATTAATCTGCTAGATGTATATTAGTTGGTAAAAAATATTCCATGATAAATAATGTAATATCTATAAGCCAATAAAAATGTTAATATCACTTTCATAATATTAGGAAAACGAAGAATATAGAATATCAAACTTGTTTCCGAGTTGATGTTGGCGACAACATAGAAATTTAATTTTCTTTTATACATATATGATTCTTTTAATGGATCACATGTAAATAATAATTGGGTTTGCCAGATTTATATAAGTAATTACGTAACTGGTAATTGCTTGTTTAATATTACATGGAAAGTAATATAGCATATTTCCTAAGCTGTCGATAGGTATGTCCTCAGTAAACAAAATAGCCTGAAGCATTGAATGAATCAAGCAAGCAAGCAAATGAAGCAAGCATTATAAGAACTATGAATTTTTAAATGTTCTTGACTATCAATTATGAATTAGGTTATTAATTTATTCCAAGTATTATTGCTATTATTTATGAGATCATTTCGTATATAACCTCTTCGTTTAAGTTATAATTGCTTTGGGGTACTTTAAAACAATTACGTTATATTTTATAAACGCACCGTGAAATGTTTCAAGTGATACTAATTTGTGAACCCGTAACAGTTATGCACAGTTCTGTATTAACATCTATATATATCTCTATCTATATCTGTAACTTTCCATCTATACCTTAACTATAAAGAATATATTTATATATATTACTATGCCGACATGCTATGGCATTTTATTGTGTTCGTGTAACTAATAATTATCAATCTCATAAGTCATGTATAATATTCTAAAGATAAAAAAAAGACTACATTATTGTAGACATTATATTGCTGTAGCAATAGTTTCAGTATTTCAGTTTAAATTGAATATTTTTCGACTAACTTTTCGTTAACTTTAGGTACATATCTCAGAAAAACGCAACATATAATTTACTTTATAAAATTCTTGTTAATAAAACAAAGGTATGTTGTAAATATCTTTTATGTTCATGTGATATGTATGACAGATGTTTACATAAAATAGATTTATTTGCATGCGCTATTAGTACATTTTGCTGTCGGTGTGGCCTTGTTTTTGTTAATAAATATTGTTGTTAATTTTACAGTTATATTTTATAAGTAACGAACTATTTTGCTATTGTTGATATTTTAAAAGGGGTTTCTACTGTTTTGACTAAATATAATTGATCTTACTGTACTGTTGTTATTTGTATACTAGTAACATACACTACATACATATACATATATAGATATATCTATATACATACATATATATACTAGTTACTTGTATTGTTTGTTGCTAGGTGTAGTGGAAATTATACCTATAGGTGTGTTCCAACAGCTGCACTGCGGAGCCAGTCCCTCCTCTAGGCTTAGCGTGATTACCATCTTGGGTCATATCGTCACTCAATATCAGGTGAGATTGTGGCCATGACGATAAATATATAAAGTATAAAAGATATATATTTCGTTAGTGTTATTTGATTTTTTCTTTTATTAATAATAAAAAAATGCAATTGTTTGATTCCATTGGAATAATAAACACTATAAAAAACATTTACTGTTTACCTTGTTGACCTTTACAACGTTACAGAACGGTAATGGTTTGTATACAAGGTGCTCGGCTTAGCCTTCTAAAAAGTACTGCGTTTGATGTTTAACTAATAGTTTTTGCTTCATTGTATATCAAAGAATTAATTTTATGAAAAACCTCTTTGAACTCGTCCAAGTCTAAAATGTTAAATGTTCTGTTAATATATTATATGTTAAATGACAATGTCTCTCCTCATTGATACCGCAATTTCGGTTCCAGCAGGATGAGTTTTTAATGAATATTTTTTTTTAATAGTAATGAATGTAAGTGTGTACCTATTTTATTTATAAACAACTTTTGATAGTTAGATATGTGATCTTAATACACTAACTAGATTCTATGACTATTGTTAAAAGCACCTAAGTAGACAGTTTGCGAGGTGGGATATGTATTCGACTAGGTGACAAATACCATATACATGCTGATAAAATTCTTATAGTCACATTCGTTGAGTTTTGTAGTAATTCGGGATCAGTCAGTATAAATTCTGAGAGACAAGCAGGCTTGGTTGATAACGTTGATTGTCGATAGAGTACCTACTGCTTTCTAGTTGGTTGGCACAACGACGTCACATAGCCGTGCTTTATAAAAAAGAGATTCTATAAAAGGGGATTTTAAATTGAAATGCATTATAGATTCATTAAATTTCTAACGATTTGTTTCTGAGACAATGGATTACTAATTTTTGTTTCTAAAATTCTACATGAATATTTGTTACGTCAACAACTTAGTGGCAATTATTTTTTATAGCAATAAGATGGAACAATTATCAAGTTATTTGAATTTTGCTTCAAAGTAAATATAATGATAGAGATAAACACAATAGTCGTCGTGATAGTTCAGTTCGTATAATCGCGTCCTAATATTTTGTTGTAACGTCAAATTATATATCAAAATCCTCGATTGCTCAATTTTCTGTAATCTGCAAGCTTTTACGTTAATCTATGCTAATAAAAGAATTGTTAATTTACTAAGATTTTTATTCCGTAGTATAGAAAATTTATAGACGTAAAATTTTTACCATAGCGTTAATTTTGAATTACAGTTAATGGGTTTAGTGGTATAGCTGCAATCTCACCTGATGTTAAGTAACGATGTGGCCCAAAATAGTGGACATACTAAGCCTAGTGGAGGGACGGACTGCCGGAACACAACTATAAGTATTTGGCGGCATATTTTTAACTTGAGGGTTGTATCTAGCCAGACGGGCGTTAAAAAAAGCCATACAATGCAATACTGGATTAATAATGCATTTTGGTTCCAAATTCTTTATTATTTCATTACGGTCATAATTGTTTCCTTAACAATTTTTACATTGTTATCCTTAATAGCTCGACCTAAAAGTTACAGGCATTAAGGTTTAATTACTATAATTTCGATTCTCTAATGAAATAACAAGAAAAGAATATTCGTAACATTTAATCATTCAAACGCTGTAGGAATTAACTGGGAAATACACTGAAAAATAGCGCGTACCGTTATAGTTTCATTCGGGCGTGGGGCGGTACATTCGGAGTCGTTACCATTTGGCAGGTCAATTGCCTTTCCTTCTATCTGTGTAAAAGTAATAGGTACTGTCAAAATAGCTATTATCAAAATTTCATATTTGTATATTAGTGGGTCAAAAAGATTGAAGTATCACCAGAGATTAATAGGTCATAAATTATAAAAAAATTAAGAGCTACTACGAGGAACTACTAAGACTACTACTATATATAGCAAAGTACCTATGATTATGATTTTAGTTGAAAAAAAAACACATTGTTAATTACAATTTATAGTTAACCTTAAAAGCGCTGTGAATATTACTATTAAGCTGAAATGTTGCAGGTTCGATGCCCGACCACTATTTATATTTGTGTGATTACATAATTGTAAATGGTGTCTTAAATATTGATATATAAAGTATACGGGGATGTTTAGTTACCACAGTACAAGCTTTGCTTTGTCCGGAATTAAACGGCTACATGTAAAATTGTATCACAAATTTAATATTAATAAAATACATATTTTACTATATAATAATAATATATAAAGATTAATAAAGCTCCCTTGACGCTGACTAACGTCAATACTACTGAGCTCACGGGATGGAACTATGACCATTCCAAGCAGAAATATTCGTAGATGGTTCTAGGATATTTATAGATTCTATTATCCCTTTGTTTTTTTTTCAATTTACTTTTGTGTGTCCAGCTTTGTGAGTTGGTGACGGCTAGTACAACGTTAATATACATAAATAAATGTTAATATACTTTTTGTCTTTTTTTAATTTTGGGACTTCGGTCCAAAAGGTACATGTCAGTCCCATCGTACCTTGTCCTTACAGTATGCACAAAAATTACGTACAAATATGTACAAAATATACTTAATTCTATAAAATTCTATAAAATTCTGGCTTCATCACTAGCAGGTGCAACCAAGATTTTATGGAACATGCCCTGGTCCATTAAATTAAATCCTAAATGTTTTATAGTCACTGTCCCTTGGGCTCGGTTCCATTTACACTCCGTCAACAAGTGTTGCAAGTCTTGGATAAATCGACACGTTATGCCGTTGGGTGAGGCACTTTTTCTCATAAGAAACGTAAACTTGTTGAGAGGCATGTGTCCGAACCGTACTCTATTCGCAGTAACAACTGGAGATCTGTTTAGAGCAATGGTAGCAAACCGTGGTATACGAAGCGGTAATAATGTACTCTAAAAATCACCGTTTGATTGATTATCTAGAAAACTTACATGTCTATATAACTTTCAATAGAAAAAAAATGCTATTTCTGAACATAATAGATGGCGCTGCGGTTGGGTTATAAATAACTAAAAAAGTGAAGAAAAACTTCGAATGGCTTATTTATTTATCTAAATATTATTTATATAGGTAATATATACGATTTATTTATAGAATATATAAGAGTTCATCGAATTAAAAGTTTCTACGATTAATTTAGTTAAAGCATAATGGAATAAAGTACTTTATGACCTTGTATTAAAGGAACCTTCGCTTCATTAGTTGGGTTTATGTTCTAGGTTTGTACGTTAACGACTTGTGAAATAAGAGTAACCATGAGTTCGTAAGTACATATGAATTTGTATTTTATTTGTATAGATAATATTTTTAATATTAACTACTGCCCTTTATAGTATCATTAAAGGGGAAATATGTGTCTTATAGAATGACATATATGTTTGGGACTAAGTGATATACAAATTATCAAAAAGATTTCATACCTATATTAATATGATAAAGTCGAAAACTATTTGTTTGAACGTACTACTCTTAGGAACTAGCAGCCATAATTCAATTTCTTTCTGTTTTTGATGTAGCGATTATTAAGGAAGGTTTTGTGCTATTTGACATCACGCTTACAACAATATGATTAAAGCTGTATTAAAAAGGTTAAACAAACGGACAAAAATTATTTGTTATTTTAGGGCCACGTGAACGAAGTCCCGGTCATAGTTGGTTAAAATAAAATATTATAGTGAAATAGTTGACTATGCCAAAAATGTTCACATCAGAGGGTGGTAAGCTATAACAATTGCGTTCATCTGATTCGTCACCACTATACACCGGATGGAATATGTGTCTCCTTCTAGGATAAGGCAGTGTGTATCTAGTATCCAGCAGTGTTAGGGAGGGATCTGTATCCAAATAGCTTGCTGTCACGATGCTCGTAAAATCCGTCACAGTTGCGATGACCGGCAATAATTGGTGATTTCTCAGTAATCACCGCTGCTTTTACATTGCAGTATGCTTTCTATACCGTGCAACGGTTAAAAAAGGTATGTGCTTTTAAAATTCAACGACTGAATTGAAAATTTCATCACTATATCTCTAACGCTCCCTTAGTCGATTGGAGCCGGCTTTACCCGAACGAGCGTTACATAGCCGAGCGTGACAGCTCAGTCTCATTTAAAACCCACAAAATAAAGTGCTGAGCGCGTTTAAATAAGTTTTCACTTCAAAATGTTTTTTTTAATGTAAGTACTCTTTGTATATTATATGAAACGTACTTTACAATTTTCAAATACAGTGCTATGAGTTTATTTTTTCGAGACTTCTACGTAACAAAATTTGAGAACATAACAAAGCTAATGTGTATAAACCATGTGGTATAAACGATTTCTAAACCGATAACAATCTGCTAAGTACAGCGAACCGCGTGCAAATTGGAAAATCACACGCTGAAATACGGTCAGGTTACTGTGCTTATGATTTGTGTCTGTTGCTGTCATAGATTAAATGTAACTGTAAAAATGTACTTAAATTCTTTAAAGTAAGTGATACAATGAAAAACAATCATCGGTAATAGAAAACTATATAAATCAGCTATTAGGTAGCAAATTTGACTTCTGTTCTGATTCCAATAAATACTTATAAATCTATATTACCCTGAACGTTTGAAACCATTTTTATTCATATTATTTAAATCTTATACTTTTATTAGCAATAACGAAGTTGCAAATGGTTGCTGATCATGTATAAAAATGGTAAATTTTCTATAATGGTACGAATATATTTTGTGAACTATTGTGCCAATTTGTACATAATTTTAGATTAACATAACACGGAAAACTAAAAACGATTTTCACTACATGTTATTGCGTTTAATATTAATCCATACGATTAGTTATCGTCGTGTTAAATTTCATCAAAATTTAAACGAATCATATTATTTAACTCAGTAAATAAATCGTAATGATTCAGTGTTGGCAGACCGAATAAAATAAAATAGTTTTATTTCTTATATGATTAACGAAGTATACCTGAATATATCATTCACAAAAAATATTTTATGTACATATTTTACTCGGTTATAATTCTAGTGTAAGTATATATTTAAATCTTTTAACAGAAATATAACATTTAGTAGCAGGTAAGCTGTAAACATTTTGTGTTAAGCTCAAGCCATTTGTTTTATATAGTAGGTAATATTATATAAACAAACCTTGTTTTGTTGTGACACTATTTGCTATTCACAAGTGTTAACTGTTAATTAATAATTACCTCTTATGTTTCTACTGTTGGTGTTAATGCGGTACTAAGAATACAATTTATTGTTACTTCCAGTGGAGTGAATACTAAAGAATCAGGTATTTGTAAGCATTTTGATGTATGTGATAGTATAGAGGATGTATATCATATTATGGCAGAATGCTCACGTAACCAGGCTTCAAGAATAGCACTTGAAAATAAAATAAATAAATCATTGGGATCTGTTAGTTTATGCAATATCATTCTTGTTTCATACCCGGAGAACCAAACACCCAGATAAGCAAGGATGCTTTACAGGTTGGTTATGAGACTTATGTGTTGCATTTGGGACTGATTAAAATAGATAATATAAATATGATACATTCTTGGTGAGTTATCATTGGAGTGACAAGGTCAATCAGTGATCGAACCCTAAAATTAAAAAGAAATAAAGCAGTTCAATTTTTGTTTAAAAATATATCTACGTAAATATTTTTTCTAGAACACAATGTCACTTTCGTATCTGCAATATATGGTGTTTGAGAGGCCCTTAAGAAGTGAAAGTGCGCGGGCACTGCCCTGAATATACGATACGATCTCGTCTCATTACCGTCCTCACGCTCGATCTAATGAGCCTCGCAACACCTCTGCAACCGTTGACTATTGTCACACCCTCACTCTTCTTAATTACATGAGCTGATGACCCTCAAGTACAAAACGTGATACTATTGTGTAAGCCGTTAAATAGCTTTAAAGTGTTGTAAATATAATTTCGATCTATCCAAGAAACTAATTCTACGAATGTTTAAGCGTGTAATTAATTAAATTTATTTGTATTCTACAGAAATAGATTGTAAAGTAGCAAGTTATATCTTGTATTTTAGAAATATTAACAAATATCTCTTGAAATACTTTACGCAGGACTGCAAGTGAGATTTCCAATAGGGCCTAGAAGAAATATGGGCGCTGTCCCAGGTCTCTGGCAACACGGGGATTTAACATTTCGTCGTGGTGCATTTTAGTGGGTATTGTCGGATACTTATCACCAGATGGCTCGCCACACGCCTCTCTTGCCTTGGCCTAAGCCCGGAATTTTTTTTACGCATTGCTTAGAGGAAGTCCTTAAAGGATAGGATTTTAACCACCATATGAATAGTAAGAAAAGGACTGCAAGTCAGAAGTGAAGATTTCTTAAACTTGTAAACATTATTTTTGGGTTATAATTATTTTTGGGTTAGCCACGCGAGATCAGTGCTTTTCCCCCATTCCAAAAGTGCCCAAGGTACCTGAAATAGTTTTTACTTCAAAAACTACAATTTTGATTAAAATATTTTATTAATTATTTTGTATGTTTTAGATAACTATTCATACCGTGATAAATCGTCATGGTGATTTTCTTTTAGTTTGACTCGGTTCGGAATCACCCACTGTTAACCCAACCACAGAGAGTTGCAAAGACCGCTATGTAAATGATGACTGACAATATCTCCCGATCTCTTGTTATTTATCCTTGTTTTTTTATTATACTGTACGTCATATAACGTTGAATGCAGTGCTGTCATTTTCCTATACTACTATAAATACATTATCTTTAGGTGATCTTTTAAAGAAATGCTTTATAAACACGTACCTACTTAATACAATTCTTAAGATCGACAGATACTCAACTTGAGCTCTTAAGCTTCAAATAATAAAATAGCTAGGAGTTTTTTACTTAAAGTAGACAAGCACTAAGAATTTTTAAATATGTATCCGTCAGGAGAATTAGTAAGGGGAGAAATAGGATAATTCCTGTGATGTTACCGATGGGAAATCGTACCGAGCACGCGGTTAGTAATTTATAAAAAGGTGACCGACGGATTAAGTACAGCCTGCGCAGATTTTGTTTATGAATAATTTAGAGTACCTAATATTGTGTGGCGCCTCGATCGCCACTAATTTAGGACGAATATAAAAATATTGCCTGTTAGAAAATGTATATAAACCATATACATCTGCAAGTGTACTTTTGTTATTGCATTAATAAAGTTGTAATTACTTATTATAAAATAATTATACTATATACAATAAAATAAAGAAAGCAAATGTTACGGTGGAGATCCTACTTTAATTTGTTATTTCAGCCGACTTTTTATTTAGAATTCCTCTATGATAAGGTCATCCGGCTGAACACACTTTTTTTGTAACAAATATGTAGAGTATCTTTTGCAACATATACGTTGCCTGTGTTTTTTCAATAGTTCCCATCAAAACCTGGCAACACTTCATATGAATGAATATCAATATAGTCAGGTAATAAAATAGAGGATCACGGTATCAGTTATATTTCAAAATATTTATTTCAAATAAATATTAGGTACTCATAAACTTAGAAGAACCTCATTTCATGAAAATGATTACAACATAGTTAACGTTATGCCAGTTTGAAATGCTATCATTATGTTTATTCATAGCTTTATAGCGCATGATCCTGAATACAAATTTTTTCATGATGTAATAAACGTTATGTTTGAACCGTACCAATAATATGCATGTGCACGTTTCGGAATACAGTTCATAAATATTTCCATTTTAGTTTATTCTACTAATGCGTAAACGATTTTTGGTATAAAAGTCTTGGTTACATAAAATTAAAGCTTAAAGTACAACTTGCTCTTAATTGTAAACCTACACTAATAACAATTTAATTGATGCTCCAATATCCGTTACAGTGCCAGAAAACATTACGTTCTTTGGCATTCAATTCTCACATTGTTCACATTCCATTACTATTTGATTTGCTTCGTATTTGGACGTGAGTGCGACAGACAGTCGGACTGATATTCCATCGCCTCGTATTTCGCAATCCATGTAACTAGGGTTGGAATTATGCACGGTATTTATGTACAAAATTTATTTTCTTTCTATTTGTGCGCGAAATAATTATTTCCATTCAAAAGTCCTTTCAAACACCAGTTAATGATTTGATAACTTAATTTGACTAATTCAGTATTTACAATTGTTATTTCAGCTTAATTCCAACATTTACATATACATTTTGAAAACGTTAAGTTATAACCCGAAAATGTATAATATAGGTATAGAGTGCAAGTTTCGTAAAATTATATTGAATTTTATATTTTAATAAACGAAAGTATGTTATAATAGTATACTTTAAATTTTAAAATTAAGACATCCTACAATATTCGGCTGAATAAAAAAAAAGTTGAACAACCTAATTACTAAAAATGTAATAGGTATTTTTATTTTCTATTTTCTTCTGCATCACCTGACCCTCTCGTCAATGGAAAAAATACCGTTGTTTTATTAATTATTAACTGTAAGTCGAGTAGTTTAGAGTTCAGTGACACGCAGCTCGTGTACGTAGTCATTATTTGGATACGTATAACAAAATTGATTTGGCAAGACTTTTAATTACAAATACTTTGAAGCAGCAATTTTTCACGTATAGTTTTTAATGTAATAGGATTATTTAATAGTTTTAGCACAAGTGTTGAATAATTGGTATGACATAGCACGAGGTAAATGTATTTATTTATAACTATGGCAAACAACAGTCGACAGTCAAATAAAGAATAAAATAACAATGATATAAAGACGTATATTAAAGTGAAGCCCAAATACGTGTTAACACACTGAAAATTCTTACTCTTACTTACAATATTAAAGAGTTATTCACTGTAACATTAAATATTGAATATTGAAATACACTAAATAGTAATAATATTAACGAAAAAGTATAAATTATGACAGTAATAAAACCCAAAATTATAACCTGTCAGAGAAAACAAAATGAGAAATGTAATTAAGATTATTAAAGTAAAATTTAGAAATTTTAAAAACCAGGTGTTACCCTTAACATAATTTTAGTTTTAATATTGTTCTTCACTCTTTAGAATTTCACTACGAAATTGAACGTCATTCTATAATGTAAACAAACAAAGCAGTCATGAAACAATATTATATGTAGAATATAATAACTTTTTATAACTCGAAGTGTATGTTTTTCATTACATCGTACGATGTACATAATGTATGTAAGTTGCCATGCTTGAAATGATTACTTTTTATTACGTTATCGATTTGTAAGTTCAATAGCGCATGAACAGTGTTTGCTTGAACATAATATGCTTATTAAACTGTTGTATCCGTAGGGTGAGCCGAGTGTGCTTTTGTTTGAGTGAAAGAGTCGAACTCCGGTATTGTTTCATTTAAAAATAATAGTTTTAAAAATATTTTTGAAGATATAAATTGCAGAACCATTCCATAGTGTAGGTATTAGTAAAGTTTAATAATTAAAACATAAAAATATCAGTGTTTTTAAGATGATAGAAGACTGGAATTATTTCATAGTAAAACTCTATTTTCGGCTCTCTTTGCGTGTTTGTTTATTTATGTTGTGTCATAAAATTATGACATTGTAATACAATATTATGTTTTCAAAGAATATCCTAGACATTTTATCGGAAATAGGCTTAAGTTTAAATGCAGAAGTTTCTTTGCTTTTTATAATTATTACTTCAATAAATTGTTCGGATAGTTTTCTACGAATATAAAAAGATGAAAGGCGAGTTCTTTTTATTGCAACAACTTAATGATTAATTTTTAGATCACCTTCGTAATTTAGCGGCCAATGGCGTTTTATATAATCATCGCGGTCTTCAGCTTGAGTATCGAGGCCAACTTTTACCGAAGTAGACCACCCACTAAAATGGCCCACATGTGCATTATGGCCCCTGGTCGTTAACCTACTATGAAAAAGTGCCTTGGGCGGAGAAATAAAACCTACAAGACTTATGGTTATGTTTAAGAGTTAGTGTTAGAGATTGTTATTTTATTTAAATATAATAAACTAACTTTTGCCAGCGACTTTCTCCGCGTTGTATAGTTACCTATTTTGGGCAGCATTTAATTTTTTTTACGATACTTTTTTTGTTACTAATACACATAATACTTTTGATCTCCTATTTCATCCCGACAGAGGTCAAAATTTCAAAAACGCTGGAAGAAATTTTTATTTCATTCTTACCAAGTGTCTTAATACAAAGTTTCATGGTTTTATCTAATAACAACGAACTTCCATGCACATCATCATACCCTATTTTAATCCCTTCAAGCCTTTTTTTGTGATAAAAGGTAGTCCATGTCCTTTTCTAAGGCCTAGTCTATCTTTGTACAGAATTTCATCAAAATCGGATAAGTTGTTTAGGTGCGAAAGCGTAACAGACAGAGTTACTTTCGCATTAATTCGTAGTTAATCGGATTGGATTAGAATATTATGTAACATGTTTTTAATGTGTAATGTTATGTAAAAGACACTTTGTTTTGTGGTGAAAATCAATTCACTGATTTCGTCACGCAACTGGTGTGTTATATGGGGTTGTGTTTGGGATGACTAAGGATAAGCTTTGCCAAGTCCACACTAAAACACTACGACGATATTTGGTCTACCTGTTCCCAAAGACCAGAGACATCATTGACATTTCTGTTAGTCATGTCATGTTAAGCATAGTACAATCGAACAATAATGGCGCCGCATCCACAGTCTTACTGACAATCGTTGCGCTCATATTTCAGTTTTTAAGTCATCAATACCTGTACATATTTAATTAATCTTGTCAAATGTCCGTTAAGAAAAACCGTCTGTACTGTACTGTCTCTAGAATGAGTAGATTACATAATAAATACAACTAGTGATCGCCCAGTGGTCTAAATTCGACCATAATTAATTTAAAATATAAGTTTGAATATTATTAAGTTTCTGATTTCAGAGACTCGTATTAATAAATAGGATTATGTTTGACATTCAGTAAAGACAAACAATATTAGTCTATAATTTATTCTCAGTTTGATCACAGACTTTAACAATAAACAAAAGAGTATATATGCGTGTGTGTGTCAAATACATGGTAGTGTATGTAATGTTTTTATTATTGATTTAAGGCATAAATTAAAAAAAAAATGCATCTTGAACTCCTTCGCGATGCGATATTTTATAGTCTAATACTTACACCCGGCGTATGACAGACACTATTTAGACAAAACTATGAAGTATTTCTGATTAATCTAAATTGCGAAACCAGACTACTGCCTTCTTATGTGTAACTTCCTAAAATTAATAATATTACAAAACTAGTAAACAATAGTATGTTGCTCGTATTGTCACTTAGTGCGTGGGTTTGACTAATGATTCTCGCGGAACACGGTTTAGGTTTAATCTATGTGACCATTTTTGTCGGAATGCTTTATTACTGTGGCCATAAATTATAATTATATTTGAGTATTAGATACGTTGTTGTTCTTAACTGATAATAATAATTGAACATTCGCGAACAATATAATTGAAGACTAAAGTAGTTACTGTATTATGTATTTGAGGCCAACCTATTTTCAATTTTAGTATCACACAGATATGATCAACATTTTTATGAAAACTAGTGCGAGTTCCAAAGCTATAAGAATTTTATGAGTTCAACCATGACAAGCGAAAATCTGGCATTCAATATCTAAAGTTTAAAAATGTTCTTAAAATATTACAAAAGGTTGCCACATAAAATTGAGTCGTCACAAAAAACGGACAAGCAAGTGAATAGACATGCTCATAAATAAGGTATATTCGTTTGTATCCGAATAATGTATATACAAACACGGTATTCTGGCGAGAAGCATTTGTGAGCTCACGTTTACGGTGAAAATAGGATATTTTATGTATTTTACACGTGCCCATCATGGATGTCGATGAAAATATAAAATGAAAGAACAAAGGCTTACGTGCACAAAATTGCGTTTATTTTTATTTAAATATTTTATAATTATTAAAATACTTTAGCATTGAACCTATTCTAATTCGAAATGTATCCATAAATTTGTTAACCAAACTGGTAGCGAGAAAAATCACACTCTGCCCCTTAACGCGTAGATGCACCTAGGTAATACTGTAAAGTTCGTGCCGATATATCTATTAGTGAATAGTAATTACTGTTTAAAATGTATTTTTATATATTCAATATATATCTTAACTTATATGTAAATATATATATTTAAGTTTAAAGATTATTCAAATTTGAGACCAATAATAAAGTAGGAAAGTCGACGTTGTCATGATTTTTTTAATATAAAGTATCTCTCCTAATTATTCAAGAATTATTATGGGAATACCATAATTAAAGTGCGAAACATACCCCGAGTTGCCCTTTTTAAAATTTATTATTATGTTAATTGCAGAGCTATTTGTTCCTCGCAAGTTAGTTGTTATCGTCTATTATTTCATCGTAGGGCGAGAGTTCGTAAGTTTTGCGAGTTCCGCGAATTTGATACTGAAGTAAGAACAACTGCCTTCCGCAGTTCTACTATATGAAATACTTGTAAGTTCTTAATTTTAAAACAGTTACTTCATGTGAGCCGTAATAAAATTATAATGAATGTAACTTGGTAATAGATGCATAATATATTTATTTATGGTAAGGTTATGAAGAAATAAAATAATATACTATATGAAGTAATTTCTTAATCATGGACCGGTCAAACGGGGAACCAGGGAATTTAGAGTCGCAGTAGGTTATTTAGTGGGTATTTCTGGTAGTTCACGTGAGATGAGTCCCATATTCCCCTCTCGTAGTCTGCCAAGGCAAACGTGGGAAGGAGAATCATAAATGGATGTTTCTCATATTATATTAAAGGATAAATTTATTTTTCTATGGAGTAAGTATTCTTAAAATGGATGTTTAATCTTTAATATGTCTCGGGATTATATATTTTAGATTCATGATTAACGTTCACGATGTTTTAGGTGTAATACCTGTTTATCATTTATACAGTAGCATAAGAATTATATCTGCGAAACTGCCTGTTGAGTCATTAAATGTATCTAGTGAACTTTCCGTTGCTGTATTTTAAATAGAACCGGTATTTTAATCCGTGGCTTACAATGTCAAAACCGAGTATAAGTCTTCCGAATCACTGTTTTGACACTTTCACTTTATCTAACGAATGCTTGATTCTATAACAGGTTAAAACGCGTTATCTGAATTATATTATTATTATTATATTTTATACTTAAGGTTTAGCGTTATGGCCATAATCTCACCTGATCTTAGGTGACGATATGGCCCAAGTTGGTAGACACGCTAAACCTGTGGAGAAACTGGCTCTCAAGTGCAGCTGTCGGAACACACCTACCATGCTATGGTTTCCTCACGATGTTTTCCTTCACCGAAAGCTCAAGCTCATTGTAGGTGGTTGGATTCGAACTCACGTCCCTTGCCGCAAAGTCGTACACACTACCACTGAGCTATCGCACCGCTTATTATTGAAATTTGTATAAAAATTACATTTTATGATACATTGTAAGCGTTGTGCAAGGTTATAAAAAAATAGGGTTATTGCACATACGATGTACGATAAATAATTGTCTCTACCAAGTAATTGCTCATATTGTTGCTATATTTCCGAAAATATAGTCTATAGTTTGTTTGATAGTTTCATGAAAATGTTGTCATTTACGTAAGATACGTGGTACATAGAGTGAAGGAATATATATATATATATATATATATATGTAACAACAAAATTTATTCAAAATCCTCGAAAGTGATAATACAAAGTTGCACGTAGACGAAAATAAGCGTATTCTTATATATCAACATACATACATATTCTAAACGTGTATTCTCCTCATGCAAATTAGGAAATGACAAACAAGAGTTATGTATGTGCAGATTACTGGTTGTAATAACAAAATGCTAATTTGAGAAACTTTGCTGTTCGTCGGAATAAATATTTAACGTGAAAATAAAACTAATAGGCAGTTACCTGCCATAGTTTATGGAAAACGTTGGATGAGGTCTAGGAAAACAAGTATCGCTTTTAGAAATCGATCCAAGTGACAACAATATTTTTACTAATTGTAAGTATCTATATATGTATATAAAAATCCTTTGTCACTACTATGGTAATTACTTTTTGTAAATGTGTATTTCTCTAGCTTGAAATAAAGACCCGTTTTTATCCCGATAACTGACTCTATTCCAGTACGTAATAGGTGGTGTTCCAGTCGAGTTAATGGCTTGTATAAAGGGCAGAACAAGGTGTTCTAACTCAATTAGCAACTATGTATAAATAGGTAAAGACAAACGGTTCAGTATATTTATTAATTTTTTTTTTAAATTGTTTAGTGTCTCAAAGAATTTTAGTGTTATTACAAATGGCAAATAGTTGTTTCCACCTTTACAAGAAGTTCCTCTCATTTTCAATAACGATTATGGTCTAATTTATGTCACTGGGTGAAAACTAGTCTTCATTAATTGATATATGTAAATACTATCTGACCCGACAAATGGTGTTCTGTCATATAAATTATTTCTAGTGAATACTTTGGTTGTATTAAATCACCATTAAAAAATTAGAAGACGTGGGTACGAGAGTGAAGATTTCGAATGATAGATATTTTTTGATACCACTATAAAAGAAAATTAAAAAAAAAAAAATTATAAGGTCACTCTAATCACCTAATATAATAGAAATATACTTTACGACATATTACGACCTATTCTCATGCCTACCATATAAAAATTCATTAAAATCGGTCGAGTCGTCTCCGAGGAGTGCGACCACAAACACCGTGACACGAAATGTTTTATATATAATAAATAAAATAGTAATAATAATAAAAATGAGGTGTGTTGTAGAAAATTAAACTTTTATTATCATATCTCACATGAACACTGTATTATTTTCAAAGATGATGTCTAACATTCATAACACATAATTAAATAATGTTTGGAAAAACCAAAAGTGCACGGCTCATAATCTATTTTTTTTTGTTTATTTAATATCAATTAAACCACATCGAATCAGACCGTGAAAAGTAATAGGGTTCTATTCCTAATTATACTGAATCGTAATAAAACAGACTCAATTAGTAAAGTATTTCGGTCGTTATCGTGATAACATACAGGATCCACACATACAGACATACGGACGTTCGAGACAGAACTTTTTTAAACAGTTTTTTAACTAGTTTAAATAGCAAACATTGCATCAAAAATAGCATGAGTGTTAAAAATAGTGTTTTTCTTGATATGTGTTTATATATATTATTTTACAAGTGCAATATATAAAATGATATTTTAAGTTAGAAAAATCAGTTGTTTTTCGTGAAGTGACAGTGTACCCACCTTAACGCTTCGCTTATGAGGCGTGCAATATGTTAAATTTAAACAATCATTCGTAAAATGTTCTACATCGATCAGTACTTGTTGATTTGGACATGCAAATAAATAATAGTAGTAGGCGACATTCAGAAAGTAACGTGACGATAATATATTCTGATACTGTGGAATAGATGACAAATTTCGCATTCAACACTGTCGATATCAACTTTGAATTTACGTATATAATTTAGGTAAAGCAAATCTAAATACACATTCATTTACTAGATAATCGGCTGTCAACAATATCATAATATTTCTAGCTAATTTCCAGACAGCTGTCACAGAGAATATACAGCTCGTACATAAAATTACACATTTCCAAGTTCACGAGTACCGTGTTATTTTGAAACTAGCATACCATTGTTTTGTATCATATGAATAATGGTCGCAAAACAGGCCTCTCTCACTGTACAATTAACCTTGTATCTCATGTTTAGGTTTATGCAAAGCTATGCTCCATGCAAATCAATTCGGCTGATCGTCCATCAGTGACAGATGTTGATTTGAGGCCGTTTGAATAATCGCTCGTATGTCACGACTTCTACTAATGTTCGGTCTAATTGTTTTTATATCTGTTCAATAATCAGCTTTATATTTGAGAAAAAGTTAACTAGTATTTATTTCATGTTTAAGAAATTGATAATAATATAGTTCATGAAAGT